>JARZZO010000002.1:43763149-46163149 GCA_030544215.1 Zantedeschia hybrid cultivar | reverse complement strand
TGTTGCCTTAGGTCGCGCGCCAGCAGCCGCTATTCCGGGGTATGCCCCAATGTAGTTGTTACTTTATTTTCTGGCCTGTACACTTAATTATTTCTTTTCAGTTGGAGTATGTAATTATTTGCTAAGTCGAGTAGCATTGTAATAATTTTCAATTCTTGCACTTCCTTTACAATTCGATGTGATGTGAATGTTTAGCTTAGTTTATTATTTATTTCCCAGACTTATCAAGATCCTGGTTTGGCTCCAAATTAATGATTCGTTACACAAGTGATCGGGTTCAAGGAGATGCCCTTGAAGGTAATTGTGTGTTCAATACGGGATCATCTGCTCTCGGTAATAGGAGAGAGAATGTTTCAGAAATGATGCGCTTAAGTCCTTGGCTAGGGCGGACTCTGTATCAAATAAAAAGTTATCTGATATAGATTAGCGGCATCTGATTCAAGTGAATCGACCGGCTAGGGTTTAACAGTAAACCATACCATAGGTCGATTTGGGAACATTGCACAATTGAGGGATTATAACCGCACGGTAACAGATGACGAAAAGGTTCCCATAGCGGGTTGCATAAACCCCAATACCTTCTAAGATTACGCGGTGTTGCTCGGCACCCAACGTGATTGGAAGCCCGTCCGAATTTATTGTTGGACATTAAATTCGGCTGATTAATTAATATAAGGATATTAATTAATTTAGTGGGTCCATAAAGAGTTACTAGACTTAATGGGCCTTTAACTGGACTGGTATTTAGACCTAGAGGGTCACATGCAACAGGTTTTCAAGTCAATAGACATTTTGACAGGGTTTCGGATAAGTGTGGGTTTTTCTGAAAAATGGCAAAACCACTTATTATAAAAGTACTACTGCTAGGTCAGCGGCCAGCAACCTTGACCTAGTTGCCGGCCCCCCTCTCTCTACTCTCTCTCTCTCTTGGACGCCCCCCTCTGTGGCCGACCCCCTGAAGGCTCAGCTCTGACTCTCGCCCTCTCCGCATCCCATTCAATGGGAATTTTGAAACCGCATGTCGCAGAGGATTACGCGCAACTTGACAGGATCCGCAGACGCTACACCGAGCAAGGAAGTGAGGACGAGCCATCGAGAGGAAGACCGCATGGATACTACTACAGGCCGAGCACCTGCGCGGCCTGCAGCATCACACCAACGGAAACAGACGAACGCAGATTCGAATCCGCGCAAGGTAAAATCTAGTTTTACCATTTTAATTTTTGCATCCGAAACGGCACGGATCAGATTTTATTTTCCGCTGCGTTTCCCTCGGATCCGACACAGTGAATCTAACAGTGGTATCAAAGCCAGGTTCCACTATGTTTTTCGCCATTTCGTCTCCAGATTGACATTTTTATAATTGATTCCATGCAACGTTTTGATTTTAATTGCATAAGTCATGTTCATTAGATGAACACGGTTAATTAACAGTAATTTACTGCATTAAAATCAGATTTTTATGTGTGCGTTTCGTGTTCTTCGTCTGACGAAGAACGGGTGCGAATAGGGGTCTTCACGAGAGTTGGGGATGTTGGGTTCGCTGTGTCGGGATCCGACCAAAAATGCAGCGGAATAAAAATAATTTCGGGATCGGATCCATCCCGTTTCAATCGTTAAAATAAAACTGGAGTAAATCGGATTTACCTAGCGCGGATTCGAATTCGCGTTCGTTTTCCAGTTCCGTTGGAGCGATGCCGCAAGTCGCGCAGATGCCCGACCTCTAGCAATATCCACGCGGTTCTCCTCGCGATGGATCGTCCTCGCTTCCTTGCTCGATTCGACGTTCGTAGATCGCATCTGACTTCGCGTAATCCGCCGTGACATGCGGATTCAGAATCTCCCATCGGACGGAAGGCGGAGCGGTCGGGAATCGAAGCGAAGCCTCCAGAGGGCCGGCCTCGTGTCGTGCGTCTGGAAGAGAAGATAGAGATGGAACGACGGCAAGGTTAGGGTTGCTGGCCCCCGACATTGCATCCGTTCTTTTATAATAAGTCTGTTTGCGGTTTTTCGTAAAAACCCAGACTTATCCGAAACTCTGTCGGATTATCCATCCACTTGAAAACCTTTTGCGTGTGACCCTCTAGGCCTAAATACCAGTCCAGTTAATGGCCCGTTAAGTCCGGTAACTCTTTACGGACCCACTGAATTAATTAATATCCTTATATTTAATTAATCAGCTGAATTTAATGTCCCACAATAAATTAGGACGGACTTCCGATCACGTTGGATGCCAAGCAATATCACGTGATCCTGGATGGTACTGGGGTTATTGCAACCCTTTGTTGGAACCTTTCCGTCATCGATTAGCGCGCAGATATAATCCTTCATCCGTGTAATGTTCCCGAATCGACCTAGGATATGGTTTACTGTTAAACCCTATTCAGTCGATTCACTTGAATCAGATGCCACTTATCTGAATCCGATAACTCCTTATCGAACACAGAGTCCGCCCTAGCCAGGGACTTTAAGCGCATCATTCTCGGAACATTCTCTCTCAAACTACCGAGAACGGATGATCCCATATTGAACACACAATTACCTTCGAAGGCATTTTCCTGAACCCGATCGCTTGACTTATTGATAACTCATGGTTAGGGATTCGTTAGTCAAGGTTAAAGTCCAGAAACCTACCAGCAAGATATTTTTGGCGTCTCAGGTCCAAGGATCATCTACGCAACCGTGACAAAAGAATCGAGTTGGTTAACAGTGAGGTGTTTACCATCCAGCAATTCATAGTCGGATCAGTTCAGTGAACTCATTCGTCAATGAGCACCTACAGGTCCAGCATAGTGTCTCCACACAAGTAACTTATAGGATAAGTCACCATCATCATATGAGCTGAAGTAACCTATACTAGTCTATCCGGATGTTCGATGTCCTATCTCAAACATCATATGACTAAGAATAATTAAGAACATGTGTTTATAAGTCTTCGGTCCCGTAATTATGATCTCATCATAATCCGTAGACTGTTGCACATGTTCATGGACTTTATCGTGATACAATAAATATAGATCGAATTAATTACACATAATTAATTATTGCCATTTATTATTAATCTGAATCAGTACATAGTATCGGATTGGCTTTAAGACCATCTAATACTAACAATCTCCCACTTGGACTAAAGCCAATCACTTTTATACAGAATACCCATATTCTCTAAGTGACGCTCAAAGACATTTTGAGACAAAGGCTTTGTAAGTGGATCTGCTATGTTGTCGGCTGAAGGACTCTTTCCACCATGACATCTCCTCGAGCTATAATCTCTCTGATCGGATGAAAGTGCCACAGAATGTGCTTCGACTTCTGATGAGACCTCGGCTCTTTCGCTTGAACAATCGCCCAATTGTTGTCACACAGCAGTGGGACGAGACCAGATATGCTTTCCACCACACCAAGATCGCCGATGAATTTCTTCATCCATACAACTTCCTTGGCGGCTTCAGCAGCAACAATATACTCGGCTTCCGTTGTCGAATCAGCAGTAGTTTCCTGCTTGGAACTTTTCCAACTCACTGCTCTCCCATTGAGTGTGAAAACAAAACCTGATGTTGACTTGTTGTCATCAGGATCAGACTAAAAACTCGAGTCGGTGTATCCTTGCAGCTTTAAGTCTCCTCCATAGACTATTAATAGATCCTTAGTCCTTCTCAAGTACTTAAGGATGCATTTTACAGCCTTCCAGTGTTCATCACCTGGATCTGCCTGATGTCTGCTCGTAATACTTAGAGCATATGCTACATCACGTCTAGTACATAGCATGGCATACATGATGGAGCTTATGGCAGAAGCATAGGGGACTTTATCCATCACAACTCTCTCTTCAGGTGTCTTGGGAGACTGACCTTTAGAGAGTGAAATTCCATGTCTCATCAGTATGAGACCTCTCTTGGAATTTTCCATGCCAAAACTTTTGACAATGGTTTCTATGTACATGGATTGGGTTAAAGCTAGCATCTTCTTTGATCTATCTCTATAGATCCGTATTCCTAATATGTAAGATGCTTCTCCCAAATCCTTCATTAAGAAGTTCTTTGACAGCCATATCTTTACTGATGACATCATTCCCAATGAGTAGGATATCGTCAACGTAAAGAATCAGAAATGTGATTGCACTCCCACTGTTTTTCTTGTATACACATGGCTCATCTTCATTCTTAATGAAGCCATAAGATTTGATTGCCTCATCAAATCTTATGTTCCAGCTTCGGGAAGCTTGCTTCAGTCCATAAATGGATCTCTGCAACTTGCATATCATGTCTGGAGATTCTTTGAATGTGAATCATTCTGGTTGTATCATATACACCTCCTCCTCAAGGTTTCTATTGAGGAAGGCAGTCTTTACATCCATCTGCCAGATATCATAATCATGGTAGGTGATCGTTTGATTTCATGTGTCGTTAAACATGCACGAACATCAACTTTAAATTCTAATTCTCACACATCATTATTTGAAAGTAGTAAGTAGTGAGATCAGGTCGGATCGACAGGGAGATAAAATTTTAACTTTGAAAGTCTTGAATTTTTATTGAAATGAGAAGATATGAAGTATTTGATTTCAAATAAACTAGGAAATTTAGAATTAGGTGGCTAACAAAATATGTGAAATAAATTAGTTAAAAGGCCTAAATATCATTCATTAATTAAATGCCTAATCTAAGGAAAATCTAAGCTAAAACACCAATAATTTGTAATAAAAAATTCAAGATAACATTGTTAAACACCTAAAAGTACGATATGGAATTACAAACTTTTGAGTTTAAATATCTTTAAGAAATAAACAAGCCTAAACACTCATTATCTAATAACTAGAAAATCAAAAATTGATACTGCAGTTAAAGGGCCTCGGTGGGCAATAGAGCTTCATGTGAACGCACTGGGCGCACCAAGGGCGCGCGGGTGTGCAGCTTCAGGTGCAGCGAGAGACGTGCATGCATGCACGTTGCGGCGCGTGGAGCGGTTGCTGGCTACGCGTGGGGGCCGGTGGTAGGCTTCAAGCCGGCGAGAGAGAGGAGAAAGAGACAGAGTGAGAGGGAGGAAGAGAGAGGCGTGGGAGAACTTGGGAGCGTGTGGGGAACTGGGAGCGTGTGGGAGAGAGCGAGTGGGAGGAAGAGACTGAGAGACAGAGAGAGAGAGCGAATAAGAGGTTGGGAAACGGAGAGAGAGCAGGAGAGTGCTACGAGACGGAGAGGGAGAAGGAGAGTGAATAAAAAATAGAGAGGAAGAGAGAGAGGTTCCGTGCAGGAAGAGGAGTTCGGTGAGAAGAGAGAGAGAAGATTGGGGGAGACGTCCGGATGAGCGAGGAAGATGAGAGAGAGAGAGAAAGTAAGGGTAAGAGAGAAAGACTGAGAAAGAGGAAAACAGAGAGAGAGGAGGATTGCGGTTGAGAAAGAAAGAGAAGACTGGGCGGTCCTGCGGCTGGGCCAGAGAGACCCTTTTTAAAGAAAAAGGGGGGGGGGGGGGAAGGATTCTAAAATAAAGAAAGTCAGAGGAAGGAAGGCGGCTGGCCCCTCTTAAATTAGGGTTTCTTGGGTAAAGGGTTAAGGTAACCCTAATATAAGGAGTAAATGACCAGTTTGCCCTTACGTCTTTTATTTTTCCAAAAAGATAGGCGATTCTGCTGAGATTTGAACCCCAGACCTCCCACAAGCCCGTTAAGACATAACCATTACACCACAGCTCCCTTCACGCCCTGTTCACATAAAATAAATTCAAATTAGCATATTATCATAAAAGTCATCACATTTATTTATTTCATCTCGGTTTTGTCGAAAAACCGCAAACACACTATGCTCCATTAATCACATGAAATGACGATGTTTTTAAGTCGGAATATGACGAAATTGGTACCGTTGGAATTGGTACGAAATTATCTATCATTTCATACTATTTTACAGATAAAAACTTGAGTATGATTGCCGTTAAATGATCAAATTATCAACTTATCAGTAGGCAGCAATGGTGAGAAGAATTCTGATAGACTTAATCATAGCAACGGATGAAAAGGTTTCGTCATAGTCAACACCTTGTCTTTGACGATAGCCTTTCGCCACTAATCTTGCTTTATAAGTCTCAATACGTCCATCTGCACCTATCTTTCTTTTAAAGATCCATTTGCAGCCGATAGGTACTATGCCATCGGGTAAATCTTCCAAGTTCCAAACTTAGTTGATGTACATGGACTGTATTTCAGAATTCATAGCTTCCCACCATTTCCCAGCCTCTGGACTTTCAATGGCCTCCTGGTAAATCTTAGGATCGTCATCCTCATTATAGGGTATCCTTGAACCATCCAAATTAATGTCTCACATATCTTTCTGGTGTTTTAGGTACTCTTTCAGACCTACGAGGTTCCTATGTATCATTTTGAACAGGTTCAGAAACTGATGGTTCATCTGATGAACTAGTTTGTGGGTCTGGAATTTCTTCCATAGTTACTTTACTCCCACTGTCCTTCTGGAGAATATAATCTTCTTCCAGAAAGACAGTTCTCCTGGCCACAAACACCTTTTGTTCGCCAGGATGATAAAAGTAATATCCATAAGTTTCTTTTAGATATCCCACAAATCTGCATTTGTCAATTTTGAACTCCAGCTTATCTACGTCATGTCTTTTAACATGAGCAGGACATCCCCAGACTTTAACATGTTTAAAGTCTAGTTTCCTTCCATTCCATATCTCATATGGAGTGGTTTCAACAGATTTGTTGGGTACCTTGTTCAGGATATACATAGCCGAGCTAAGGACATATCCCCATAAGGACACTGGTAACTTGGACATGCTTATCATGGATCGCACCATTTCCATTAGTGTGCGATTTCTCCTTTCTGATACACCATTCATTCGAGGTGTATAAGGAGGTGTAAGCTGAGAAAAGATACCATTATCCTTTAAGTATTTAATGAACTCAGTACTCAAGTATTCACCATCTCGATCGGATCGGATGGTTTTTATACTCTTTCATGTTTGTTTTTCTACTTCATTCTTAAATTCTCTGAATTTCTCAAAGGCTTCAGATTTATACTTCAATAAGTATATGTATCCAAACCTTGAGTAATCATCAGTGAATGTAATGAAGTATGAGAAACCACCAATGACTTGGGTTGACACAGGACCACACACATCTGAATATATGAGTTCTAATATGTCTTTAGCTCGTTCTCCAGTTCTACTAAATGGAGACTTAGCCATTTTACCCATTAAACATGACTCACAGGTTGCATATGATTCATAATCAAATGGATCTAAATATCCATCTTTATGCATCCTTTGGAGTTTGTTTTCACCAATGTGTCCAAGCCTACAATGCCACAAGTAGGCTTTGTTCATTTCATACTTCTTTTAATTGAAGAACCGATGTGTAAATTTTCATAAGACACATTTAATAGATACAAACCATTAGATAATATAGCAGAAACTATTAATTTATTTCTAAAATAAATTGAACAACTATTGTTCCCAGAATATAAATTGTATCCAATTCTATCTAAACATGAAATAGAAATAATGTTTCTTATTATGCTAGGTACATAATAACAATCACCTAATGAAAAAGTGTCTCAGGATGGTAGCTTGAGTTTCACTGTCCCTACAGCGATCGCCGCAACTCTTGCGCCGTTACCTAGCCTCAGCTCCACCTCGCCGGTCCTCAGCTTACGTCTTCTTGTCAGTGCCTGCACAGAATTGCAGATATGAGATACACATCTAGTATCTAATACCCATGATGTACAATCTCTTATTGACAAGTTTACATCTATCTTATAGATACCTGAAGCGTCCTGCTACTTCACAGTTCCTTGAACCTTGTCCTTGAGGTATCTTTGCAATTCCTCTTCCAGTGACCCTTTTGGTAACAGTAGAAGCAATCACCCTTCTCAGCACCTTTACCTTTGTCTTTCTTAACAACCTTTGCCTTTCTCTGAACTTTGTTCTTACTTTTCCGAAAAGCTTGGACTGCAAGTCTTTTTCTGTTGGTCTTACCAACCATGAGGACTTGGGGTTTATCCTTCACAAGGTTCCCCTCTGCAGTCTTTAACATGTTCAGTAGTTCAACTAAGGTAGTCTGGATTTTGTTCATGTTAAAGTTAACGATGAACTGAGCATATGACTGTGGAAGTGAAGATCATACGAGATCTGTGTGCATCTCCTTGGGAAGTGTAATCCCAAGAGCATCCAGCCTCTCCACCCATTCAATCATCTTCAGTACATGAGTCTGTACTGAGGTTCCCTCTGCCATCTGAGCCTTGAACATATTCTTTGATATCTCATATCGTTCGATTCTGCTATGCTCACCAAATAGCTCCTTTAAATGGAGCATGATGGATCTAGCATCCATCTCCTCATGTTGCCTCTGCAACTCATTGCTCATAGAGGCTAACATGTAGCATTGGGCCATGGTGGAATCTTCCTTCCACTTTTCATACGCTATCATATCCTCCTCTGGGGCATCTAATGCTGGTTTAGTGGGAGGTTCATTATCCAAGACGTAGGCAATCTGCTCAGACCTGAGGACAATCTTCAGGTTCCTGAGCCAGTCTGAGTAGTTGGTGCCTGTCAAACGGTTGTCATTAAGTATTCCTCGCAACGGGTTATGGTGCGACATTCTAGCCTTCAAGAGATAATCAAATGATAATTAGCAGGTATTCAGATTAACCAAAACAAGATATGGTCTTTTATTATCTAGTTTTACTCTCACTAATTTTCGATGAACTATATAACCTTCAGATATACAGAATGGGAGACGCCAACTGTCTCCTAGTGGGGATAAGAATCTCCAAGCATCACTGTAACGACCCGTCATCCTATGACCGGAGATCCGGTCACTAAATGGATGTCGGCCCATTAACTGCGGGTTCACACCCGGATCTCAAACAACACATCTGGAGGAGTAAGTGCTAAACAAAGCTAAATATAACAATCTCACGGACTACAAAGATGAGCAAGTGCGCAGGAAGGAAAATAACAATGTCCGTATACAGTCCAACAATAATTACATGTCCAATCAATTAAATAAGTACAGGCAGAAGGAAGTACAACAACATCGGGGCATACCCCGGAACTAAGACAGCTGCTGGTCCGCACACCAAGAAGACACCACGCTTCCGCTCGCCTCGAGGTCCACACCTGAAACCGCAGGGAGTGAGCCACACCAGAAATGGGCTCAGTAGGGATCATCCGATCCCCTGCCTCCCACTCACACACCCACAAGTGTAACAACAAGAATATAGGCAATTAAGTAAAGCAGTAAACACAGCACCCAACTCTGATATGAAACGCACGGTAAGCAGTGTAAAAAGAACCATTCTAAGCGACCTGAAGAACCCAACACAGAGTCACGACTCACAGCCAAAGTCCGCGAAGCGACTGAACCACACTGTCGACCGAAGTCAAACGTCGCCTCCCAACACTACCACCACAGCTCACGCCTGTCCGCCCCTACAGTGTTCCGGGGCACTGTAGGGTGAGGCAGTGAGTCAAACTAGGACTAGCTGGAACCAGTGTACAGCCACTGCCAGCTACGTGTGCACACAAGCAGTCTAGACTACTGTCCTACCGTCCGGATTGCCTCCACGCTAGGCCTCAGCGCTTCAGGAGGGCCCTGGGGATCGGCGAACCCCCGTCAAGCCGAAGCTACAGGAACTACCCACAAACCCAACTCTCCCGGGCTGCGTCAGGCCAAAGGGCTAAAGGTACCACTCGTAACCTTGATCAAAGGTCACATCAGGCCCCATGGCTAAAGGGTAAACCAACTCCCACCAGTAACACCACCAGCTCCACAGCAAGAAACACGCCAGAAGCTGTCACGATAACCAAGGGAAACCCCGACCCGCTGAGACCAAACAGCAACCCCTCAGATAGCGCACCAGCTGCTCCGGCCCGACGGGCTCAAGGTGGTTCTGCTTCTCTCAGCCAAGGGTAAAACACAACATGCACCACTCTACAGACACCATGGCCCTTCTCCCATCGGCCCATGGTGACAGACGTAAACCACAGTTAACCCGATCCACATTCTCATAACACAACCACACATATAATCATGATTCCATTCGCACAGTAAACCTCAGTCTCAGTATATAGCTAAAGCACACACACAGGTGATGTAATTCCACTCACGCAGAAGTCCTCCGTCTCAGTATACAACCCAAAACATGCATTTGAACCATCCCACCGTGAAACATACACGAAATAACAGAATTAAGCATTCCTGTCTTGAATCGCGTCGACCGAGGTCGACGCCATTCAAGACCCTTAGACAGGTTTATTAAAAGCCAGATTATCCTTAAAACGCGTCCACCAGTGAAGCCGCCGTTTAAAACGCGTCAGGGTCGCCAGACGCCATTCAACCCAGAAATCCAGATTGCAGAAACCTTAAACGGGGGCATTTCCTGCCTAAATGGCGTCATGATGGCCCGACGTCCTTCTGAAAGGCGTCGTCCATCCATGACGTCATTTAGCGCAGAACCCCTAACTCAGGAAACCTCGAACAGGGAGGTTTTTGCCCTAAAACGCGTCGTACTGACCAGACGTCTTTCCGAAAGGCGTCGACCAGTCACGACACCATTTAGCGCCAGAAACCAGGTTTCCTGGTTCAACCCGAGGGTCTCACCCTTGAACCCCAAGTACCCCGAAAAGCCCCAAAACCAAAAGGGGAAGATGAGAACGTCAAGCACCACGATCATGCCATGAAACCACGTCCACAAACACCGCCATTCCCACAAGGAATCCCCCTAAACATGCTCAATCTAACCCCAAACACGCCACATCACGCCAAGAAGCAAACGAGCACACATACAAGGTTTCGTCCCCCAACCGGTTCTTGAACTCCGCCAAGCTCCGTGCCGCCGTCCCGCCGCACCGCACACCGCCGCCAGTACCCTCGAGGACGCCGCCACTCCGCCGGGACGTCGGCCGCCGTCCGGAGAGTGGAACACCGCGAAGGAAGTGGTGGAGGTAGAGGTGAGTGGTAGGGAGGCTATGGAGTGATGGAAGAGGAAGAAGAGGAAGGGAAGGGAGGAAGGAGGGCGGTGGGAGCGGACTGGGTGAAGAGAGAGAGTGAGAAGGCGAAAATGAGGGAAAGAAGGGAAGGCTCGCGGGGTCAACCAGAATCCCGCTAAAACGCGTCGATCGAGGCAGACGCCTATCAGTCTGACAGGACGGCCGTACTGACAACGCTCTGGCGCCGCACCCTGACATCGCAGAGGTCACAGTCTGAATCGCGTCGACCAAGCACGACGCCGTTTAGATGATGTGACAGGGGCCGTACTCTCGCGGCCCGAAACCCGCCCACGTGGCGCACACGTGGCACAACAACCTGCAGAGCTAAATGGCGTCCACACAACCTGACGCCTTTTGAAAGGCGTCGAGCAGTGCTGACGCCATTCAGCCAGGAATCTCAAGACCCCTCACAGGGTCCAAACCAAGGGATCCGACCCGAACCCGGTCCGAAAACAGAACCCGAAATCTCAGTCCTTACAATCACGGTATGATCTCGGGTAAACACATAGTATCATACCGCTATCTTAGAGCAATCATCTCATGATAATTGCAACTCCTTGCAATATCCGATCATATTTCGGATCCCAGGTTATCAATGGTCCCCGATAAACACAGTAGACCATTATCCCTGATCTAAGCATTACCATCAATACGTGATAAAGTAGAGTATAAATATAGTTCCCGGATAAACACGTGGAAGACTATATCGTTCCTCTACTCTTATGCAAAGGCATCTAATGCCATGATCAATAGTCCTTTAATCAGTCAATAGCAAACCTCGGGTAAACACATAGTATCTGCCACCACTGAATTAAGTTCTATTAATCATATTGATGGAGAGCCACGCAGTGCATTCTGAATGACTCGCGCTCCGGCTTAGAAATTGTTACGAAGGTTTTACTTATTTAGTTTGGTCTCATCCTAGGTGATAATATTAAATATATCGAATATATATATTTATACTAATAACCTAGCTAATTTGATTCACAATCAAAATAGAAACACACGCATC
This sequence comes from Zantedeschia hybrid cultivar, assembly GCA_030544215.1. Taxonomy (NCBI): domain Eukaryota; kingdom Viridiplantae; phylum Streptophyta; class Magnoliopsida; order Alismatales; family Araceae; genus Zantedeschia; species Zantedeschia hybrid cultivar. The sequence goes on along the minus strand of JARZZO010000002.1, from coordinate 46,151,136 downwards.
ACATATATGTCATTAGTGTGGTCATGGACGACACTGCGGTTTAACTTGAGCCAGATAGTCAAACACGCACACACACACAATATAACAGTTTATATCATGAGTCTGCAAACTCATAGATTTAATGAACTCCTTCATCTTCATCTGGTTGCAGTTGTGGATCATCCTCGCTCCGTGCATAGTCGCCTCGATCAAATTACATCATAATTCATAATTACAAGATAATTTATAGAAGGAGGAAGCCTTATGGCGATAACATCAAGGAGGGAGGTAGAAATACATTAGAATATGAGAGGGAGAGGTTTGCAGACCTCTATTTATTAACAATTAATAAATCACACAACCAGATTTCACATCCACAATTAATGCTTGTCCATGACCACCATGTGTTTTTTTTAAACAATCCACATATGAATTGCACATCAAATGACTAAAGAAATCTTTCGAAAATAACTAATTTTAGGTTTCATAAAACCAGGGACCAAACAAAAATTTTAGAGAATTTTCGAAAAATTAGTATTAAGTTCAAGCATGCTAATTTAAATCCAATTTAAATAAGCAAACTAATGCACTTTAACATAAATGCATAATAACTACAAATTGAAAATTTTATAATATTCCATACCATTAAAAATATAGACATTAAATTTTAATTTAACAATTAAATCAACTCCCTTTAATGTCATTTATTCTAACATTTAGAATAATGAAAAATATTAACAATTGTTAATATAACCCCATAATCTTATCTATAAGCCATAAACAATTAAAAACAGAATTTAATTAAATAAAAAATCCCATTTTAAATTTAAACTAAAATTTGTAATTTAATTATGGCATTAAATAAGAAAAATGGGGTTTAAATACAAAAATAACAAGAAAAGGGGTAATGGGCTTGGCAAATCGGGCCCAGTTCGGCGGCTGGACCGAGCCAGCCGACCCCCAGACTGGGCTGACTCAGACCCAGGGCCGGGCCTGGCCCGGCCGCGTCCCCTTTCCCTGCCCGACATAGCTAGGGTTTCCTAGCTGCGTTGCAGGCAGGAAGGGGGCGGCCTCCCAGCCGCCGTTGGCCTGCCCCGTAGGAGGCGGCCGGCACCGGGGTGGCCCCCCCCAGCGGCCAGTGGTCCCGGTGACGGTGCCGGTTGCCCTGGCAGCTGGCGGTCACCCCAAATCAACCCCCTTTCCTGCATATTCCGGAGAGAAAAAGAGAGGAGGAAGGTCGGCCATGGTTCTCCGGCGACCGAAGACCCCATGGGTGGTATTCCCATGCTACAGTGAGGCATCCCCAACCTTTGGGGTGCCCCTAAAACTGCCAGTCCACGTCCGTTCTTCGTTGGACGAAGAACAAGAAAAAGGGTACAAAAAAAAATGATTTTTAATGTGAAAAATAATTTTAATTCACAGTGTTCATCACATGAATGCTTTGCATGTAATTAAAATCAAAATTGGGCAAGGAATCAAATTATAAAATTATCAAATATGGAGATCGAAACGGCGAAAGCACAGTGGAACCTGGCTCTGATACCATTGTTAGGTTCGTTGTGTCGGGATCCAACCGAAAACGTAGCGGAATAAAAATAATTTCGGGATTGGATCCATCCCGTTTCGATCGTTAAAATAAAATCGGAGTAAATCGGATTTACCTTGCGCGGATTCGAATCCGCGTTCGTTTTCCGGCTCCGTTGGAGCGATGCCGTAAGTCGCGAAGATGCCCAACCTCTAGCGGTATCCACGCGGTTCTCCTCGCGATGGAACGTCCTCGCTTCCTCGCTCGATTCGACGTTCGTGGATCCCGTCTGGCTTAGCGTAATCCGCCGCGACATGCGGATTCAGAATCTCCCGTCGGACGGAAGGCGGAGCGGTCGGGAATCGAAGCGGAGCCTCTAGAGGGCCGGCCTCGTGTCGTGCCTCTGGAAGAGAGGATAAAGATGGAACGACGGCTAGGTTAGGGTTGCTGGCCCCCGACGTAGCATCCGTTCTTTTATAATAAGTCTGTTTGCGATTTTTCGTAAAAACCCATACTTATCCGAAACTCTGTCAGATTATCCATCCACTTGAAAACCTTTTGCGTGTAACCCTCTAGGCCCAAATACCAGTCCAGTTAATGGCCTGTTAAGTCCGGTAATTCTTTACGGACCCACTGAATTAATTAATATCCTTATATTTAATTAATCAGCTGAAATTAATGTCCCACAATAAATTCGGACGGATTTCCGATCACGTTGGATGCCAAGCAACATCGCGTGATCCTGGATGGCACTGGGGTTATTGCAATCCTCTGTTGGAACCTTTTCGTCATCGGTTAGCGCGCAGATATAATCCTTCATCCGTGTAATGTTCCCGAATCGACCTAGGGTATGGTTTACTGTTAAACCCTATTCGGTCGATTCACTTGAATCAGATGCTGCTTATCTGAATCCGATAACTCCTTATCAAACACAGAGTCCGCCCTGGCCAGGAACTTTAAGCGCATCATTCTTAGAACATTCTCTCTCAAACTACCAAGAGCAGATGATCCGTATTGAACACACAATTACCTTCGAAGGCATTTTCCTGAACCCGATCGTTTGACTTATTGATAACCCATGGTTAGGGATTCGTTACTCAAGGTCAAAGTCCAGAAACCTACCAGCAAGATATTTTTGGCGTCTCAGGTCCATGGATCATCTACGCAACCGTGACAAAAGAATCGAGTTGGTTAACAGTGAGGTGTTTACCATCCAGCAATTCATAGTCGGATCAGTTCAGTGAACTCATTCGCCAATGAGCACCTACAGGTGCAGCATAGTGTCTCCACACAAGTGACTTATAGGATCAGTCACTCTCATCATATGAGCTGAAGTAACCTACACTAGTCTATCCAGATGTTCGATGTCCTATCTCAAACATCCTATGACGAGGAACAATTAAGAACATGTGTTTATAAGTCTTCGGTCCCGTAATTATGATCTCATCATAATCCGTAGACTGTTGCACATGTTCATGGACTTTATCGTGATATGATAAACATAGATCGAATTAATTACACACAATGAATTATTGCCATTTATTAATAATCTGAATCAGTACATAGTATCGGATTGGCTTTGAGACCATCTAATACTAACACGGGATTGCTCACCGGGGTTATAGATCCTCCCTAGGGGATTGCCGGCCGCCGAACAGCGCCGGAGAAGGCCACCATCGGGCCCTTCTCCTTCTCCATCTTCTTGCATGTTCGTTGGGGGGGGGGGGGGTGACCGCTGGCTACCAGGGGTCACCAACGCTGTCGCCAGAGCCCCTGGCCATCGGGTGGCCTCCCGTGGGGCGTCGCCCCCTTCACCCTGCACGCAGCTAGGGTTTCCTAGTTGCGTCGAGTGAAGGGGACGGGTCCAACGCTGGACTGGGCTAGGCCCTAGTGCCCGAGCCAGCCCGACCTAGGCCAGGCCTGCCCCTTGAGGCGGGTTTAGGCCCGAGCCAGGCGCTGACTAGGCAATGTTGCTCGGCACCCAACGTGATCGGAAGCCCGTCCGAATTTATTGTGGGACATTAAATTTGCCTGATTAATTAATATAAGGATATTAATTAATTTAGTGGGTCCATATTGAGTTACTGGACTTAATGGGCCTTTAACTGGACTGGTATTTAGACCTAGAGGGTCACATGCAAAAGGTTTTCAAGTCGATGGACATTTTGACAGGGTTTCGGATAAGTGTGGATTTTTCTGAAAAATCACAAAACCACTTATTATAAAAGTACCGCTGCTAGGTCGGGGCCCAGCAACCCTGACCTAGCCGCCGGCCCCTCTCTCTCTCCTCTCTCCTCTCTCTCTCTTGGGTGCCCCCCTCTGTGGCTGGCCCCCTGAAGGCTCAGCTCTGACTCCCGCCCGCTCTGCATCCCATTCGATGGGAATTTTGAAACCGCATGTCGCGGAGGATTACACGCAACTAGACAGGATCCGCAGACGCTACATCGAGCGAGGAAGTGAGGACGATTCATTGAGAGGAAGACCGCATGGATACTGCTAGTGGCCGAGCACCTGCGCGGCCTGCGACATCACATCGATAGAACCGAACGAACGCAGATTCAAATCCGCGCAAGGTAAAATCTAGTTTTACCATTTTAATTTTTGTATCCGAAACGGCACGGATCAGATTTTATTTTCTGCTGTGTTTCCCTTGGATCCAACACAGCGAACCTAACAGTGGTATCAGAGCTAGGTTCCACTATGTTCTTCGCCGTTTCGTCTCCAGATTGACATTTTTACAATTGATTTTTTTATGTGTGCGGTTCATGTTCTTCGTCTGACGAAGAACGGGTGCGAATAGGGGTCTTCACAGGCACCCCAAGAGTTGGGGATTGCTCATCGGGGTTATAGATCCTCCCAGAGGGGTCGCCGGCCGGCGCCGGAGAAGGCGCCGTCGGGCCCTTCTCCTTCTCCATCTTCCTACATGTTCGTTGGGGGGGGAGAGGGGGCTTGGGTTTGAAAAACCGCACGCACAGGGGGTTCGGGGGGGGCAGGTCCCCCTGGCTGGCGCCTATAGGGGCAGACCGCCGACGGTGGGGTGCCGCCCCCTTCACCATGCACGCAGCTAGGGTTTCCTAGTTGCGTCGGGTAAAGGGGACGTGCCCGACACTGGACTGGGTTGGCCCTTAGTGCCCGAGCCAGCCCGGCGCCCGACCCGAGCAAGGCCCGCCCCTTGGGGCGGGTCTGGGCCCGAGCCAGGCGCCGACTAGGCTCGACCCAGGGGGCTAGCTCGGACCCAGCCCGCCTGGCCCATTTGACCGCCCCTTTGATTGGCCCATTACCCATATTTCCTTATTTGCTACCATTTTTAATTACATAATTTGATTTAAATTTAAAATGAGATTTTATAATTATATTAGATTTTGTTTTATAATTGTTAAAGGCCAGCAAATAGATTTGTTTATTCTGGGGGTATTTAACTAATCGTTCTTAAATGATTTATTAATCTAATTATTAGATTATGTGTATCATGTTGATGGGGAGAGAACACAGTGGAATGTCATTCTTAGGAGAAACTTTAAAGATCAAGAAGCTGATGAATATGTCACATTACTAAAAGATTTCTCTCAGGTTGAAGTCAACCCGAATGTAAAGGATAAAGTAGTTTGGCAAAAGAACAATGGACGTTTCTCCGTTAGATCTCTTTATAATTTAAAAGAAGGGGATTTGCCTTCATATCCCTCTTTTCAAGAGGTGTGGAAAATTAAATCTCCTTTAAAAGTAAGAGGTTTTATGTGGCTATTACTTCAGAAGAGGATAGTTACAAAAGCCTCAGAAGAAAATGGGCAATGGATGTTGATAAGGAATGTGTGTTTTGTGGGAGGCTTCACTAAAGGCTAATCGATAGTATTCATTAATTGAAATTGTATTTGTCAATCTAAATATTATCGAGGTGGTCGTGTCAGCTCGTCTAGTTAGTCGAGTTGGCTACATGGTCCAATTGCATGGAGTTGTGAGGTGTTACTGGACTTGTTACACAATCTGATTGTACGACAATTATTACTCTACTGCAAATCTCCTTATGATCAAAATGTCCTTTGAGAATGCGGTTCACAAATAATTCTTAAGTTGGTGGACGTTTGAAATGAGAAGCTATATATTTCTTGGTCCGCCTAAAAAGTGTAAGCCAATTAAAAGTACATGGATATAGTCACACGGTTTGTTGTCACTTGTGTAAAGATGTGGCATACGATCGGAGATTGACATTAAGGCTTACATTGTGCATAACTCTAAAATTTCTTTTTGAGCTTCTTGTTAAGTTCCCATAATGTGTTTTATTTGAAATAAGATATAAAAACTCTCTCTAAACGACTACCATCTCAGTTCACATATGAGACCGCTTTTTCATGAAAGCATCAATATGGTGAGCTCCACAAATTTTAAAACTAATGATTTGGAGGCTAACCTAAAAATATCGTTAAGGGATTAGTGGCTGATTTTCTTTTATGAATATAAGGGTGTAACGTCTTAAGACAAATCTATCTCTTTATTATGATTTGTATTTTGTCATGCTGAAAATAAAAGTCAACCATATATTAACAATTTATTTTAATAAATTTAAAATTTTCTATGAACTAAAATTTCACAGAAGATACGCTGTCTGACTCTTAAGTTACTAATAAGGGTGGATAAAAGAATGTTCTCTTGATGGTGAACGTGTGACTCCTACGAAAGGTGTTTTTATTTTTCAATCATCACAATCATTTAAGTTTCCATATAAACTTTTGCAACCTTCATGTTTATTTAAAAAAAATTTCCTGCAACCTTTTAGCCTTTTTGAAAGGGGTGTTCGTCAAAGGAAGAAATATTTGCAGAATATTTAAAAGATTGTAACAACGAAAGTAAACATTTTAGAACGAACTTGAAATTGAAAATTTTCATAATTTGGGTCCGGCACAGACGAGCGCTAACGTCTCTTTTTATCCCATGGATGGAAGTGCCGCCCATCGTCTTTTTATTCCTTGTTTCGTAAGTTTCCGAACCCAAACCCACCCCGCTCCCAGACTGCCCATCGTCTTCTCCCTGCGAAACCCACCCCCCTCCGAAGCCGCTCACACCGCGGCCGAGTCACCGGCGGACGCCTCCCTTCGTCTCACCTCCGTCCTCGGGCTCGATTCGTGGATGTCGTCCTCCCGCCGGGACTCTTTCTCTCTTGGAGGCGGCAGTGAGGAGGCCACCTCCTCCTACTCGTGATGACTCTCCTGCACTCTATACGGGGGACCTCATCAAACCGGAGAACCCAGCAAACGGACGGTTGCTTCCCCCCGCCCGACCTGCTCTTCTCCATCTCTCTCTGCAAACCGGAGACGCAAACTGAAGTAGTTCTGGTTTCTCTTCCGATCTGCACATAGAAAGAGTACTCTCTCTCTCTCTCTCTCTCTCTCTCTCTCTCTCGTGGAGATGAACTTCTTCTTTTGCACACACTTGCCCTTCTTCTTTTACCTTCGTTTTCACATCTGGTTTGCCATCCTTTTCTCTGGCCTGTCGTGCCGTGTCCGTTGGCAGATGTGATTTGTCTTTTGCTTCTTTTTTCTTTTTTTTTTACTCCCCCCCTCCCCCACCCGCACCTTCTGATTTCTTCAAGTTTACCAGTGTTCTTTGACTTGTGAAATTAGGTATAGGGTTGTTTGATGTGCGCCTTTTGTTTCTACAGAATGTAAAGTTGCCGTTATTTGAAATGGGCATGTTATTCTTTTGTCTGCTTTTTCTTTTTCTTTTGGTTTCCCCCCTTTTGGCATGTTATTGACCTGTACAGCCAACTTGACAGGAAATTCTCCACTGGCCACTGCTATCCAACCTCCAAACCCAGGTGCCCATCTTGTTAAGGTCGTTGTGCTGCCCCCTTGGAGGAGATCTAGCATGTCCCTTTCCCAGGTAGTCATAATAGTACTATTTAGTCACAGCCAAATTTTACAAATTTTCTTTTGTATTTCTTTAATTGTTGTACCATGCCTTCTCTTTTTTGTTGGTCTATTTGTGCCTTTTGTCCTTGCCTCTCTGGAGCTGTGGTTCTATTGTCTGCAGAATGTAAAGTGCCTGGAAAGTTTATGCATATTTGAGACAGGTTTTAACTGTTGGCCATCTTTCAGGCACTCTTCTTGGTGGTCAACTGCTCATCTACAATGTCAAGCATGTACGAGTTTAATGCCTTCAATACCTGATAGTGGTGTTCCTTGACATTAAAAGTTCTGCAGCCATTTTCGCTTCCTTTGTTGAAGGGGTTTTAATTCTGCTCCATTATTAAACTTGTAAGTGCAATATGTTTTCCTTGTTACCTTACGTATCTTCTTCCTAGAATCTTTCGAGCCCCCCTCTGTCTAACGTTCTTCTCTATCCTTTATTATACTGCACATTTTCTACAAGCATCTGTTATTTTAAATATGTGCCTGGCTGCTTAGGTGCTTGGAGGGGTTCTCTGCCAAGGGTGCTTAGGTGTCTTTTACTAGCTTGATTACTGGAACTTAACTTTCCTGAATAGTAACTATTTTTATCGGGCATAATCTTATGCTTGCACACATAATGGGGCATTTGTTAGCCATAATAATATATTATCTTGAAACTAATTTGTTGATCAAAGATGGGGAATTTACAAGTAAGGCATGAGTAAGCTCTCAAAAATCCTTCTATACAAAAGCGCATCAAGATTGAGCTGAACACTAGCTCCCTAATGAAACAAAAAGGAAGTAGTTTTCTGATCAAAATTGCATAAAAGCATTGCTCATTCACACACTCTATCACATATGAATGAAACTATCCTCTTGGGGACCTTGGTGTCTCCCCTTGGAAGGTCCTACCATTCCTTCTGACCCAAAATCGCCCACAATGGCATGAAGGTTCAGCCACCAAACTTTATGATCAAATCATCAAAGAGCCTATCTTCAATTCCACCTTGCAGCGACTCCTTGACACCATTTTGTAGTCATTGGGTGCAGTATAACTTGTCAAGAACGTGCTCCAACACTTGCTTCGAGAGTGGATCTAATAGCCAATAGATTTCTGCTCCTCCTTGCAAAAATAGAATACAATACCGATAACCTTCAAAAAGTTAGCTACCTCATCGCATGTACGATAGAATATATAGTTTTATGAGCAAATAAGAAATTATCCTTAAGCTTTCTTCCTTAATAAATGCTGACTGAAATCTGTCCACAAGATTGTTTAACACTGCACTCAGTCTTGTTGCAATAATCTTATATGAACCAATTAATAGGCGGATAGGGTGAAAATCCTTTAATTCCAGTGCATTCTCCTCTTTCTGGGAAAAGCACTAGGAAAGTGTGATTCTAACATTCACACCCAACTCATTGACAGATGCAATCCTTAACAGCTTTGACCACATCATATTTAAGTCTTCCAGAAATGCTGATAAAAAACTGATAGGAAAACCGTCTAGTCAGGTGCCTTTTCCGCACCTAAATCAAATCTTGCAATTCTAACTTCTTCCTCAGATACATCCCGAGTTAAGAAGAGCTGCTCCTCATGAGAGAGTTTATAGGCTTCTGGATCCAACCACTGAGGAAGCCATCTATTTTCTTCTGTAAATAGATCCTTGTAAAATTGAATAACTTCCTTTGCAATCAAATCTGTCTTCCACCCATTCCTTACTCTTTTTAATAATAGAGATAAATTTCCTCCTCCTCCTCCCATTAGCTTCCTCAGATACGTCCCGAGTTAAGAAGAGCTGCTCCTCATGAGAGAGTTTATAGGCTTCTGGATCCCAACATTGAGGAAGCCATCTATTTTCTTCTGTAAATAGATCCTTGTAAAATTGTAACTTCCTTTGCAATCAAATCTTCGTCTTCCACCCATTCCTTACTGTTTTTAATAATAGAGATAAATTTCCTCCTCCTCCTCCCATTAGCTACATGGTGGAAAATTTTAGTGTTCAAGTTCCCTTCCCTTAATTCCTGCTGTGACACAGGTCTCTTTTCTTCAATATCCTAATTTATGCATACGATCTAGTAATTCCTGCTTCCTCTTTAATCTCTGCTGCTTCCATCTGTAAGCCCAATCTGTCTTGTATTTCAGAGATCTGATTTTCAATGCTAGAGATTTGGGCCCTGACTGATCACCATCTGATTTTTTCCAAAATTGAGTTAGAAGGACAATTAAATTCCTCATTCTGTAACCAAATATTTTCCAATCTGAAAGGTTTATTCTTAATCCCTTTTCAACAGCATCAAGTAGAACAGCGTTACAATCACATATTTGGTGTGGTTGAGCCATCACCTTTGCCGTAAGAAGCATTACTTCCCAACAGTCTTCCACAAAAATTCTATCAATTTTGGACATTGAAGCAACCTCCCTGCCAATTGACCATGTAAATATCTGATTGGTTATTTGAACTTTTGAAGTACCATCATTCTACATGTCTCCACTCAGGTATTGAATTGCTGCATGCGTCTGTTGAACCTACGTCCCCTATTTCTTTCATTAGGCTTCCAAACTTGATTAAAATCTCCAAGAACACACAATGGCTACACATGAACTTCTGTTTACATTGAGTCAATTCCTCCCTAAGTGCATGTTGGTCTCCAAACTGATGTGGACCATATACCCCTGTTAACATCCATGTGTTCTGTGTATTTACACCACAAAGCTTCACTGTTATGGAATATTCTCGCACCTCTAAAAGAGAACGTGTCCATTTACTCATATCCCATACAATGAGAATTCCTCCTGAAGTACTACAAGCTCTTCTAAATACAAAATCTGCTTCTGCAATTCCCATTTCTGCTTTACCTAATTGCTAGGTATGTATCCACCTATCTAGCTGCATATCTACCCACCTATCCAGCTGTGTCTAGCTATATCTACCCACCTACTTGTAATGCTCCTTCATATTTTATTCATTTGTCCATCTAGTCATCTATCTATCTATCTAACTAGCTAGTCTCTTATTGATATATCAATCTTCCTATCTACAGTAATATGTACTTGTCAACGATATCATTCTATCTATCTACCTGTTGATCTACTTAATTATCTATCGATCTGTCAACCCACCTATCTATCTATCTATCTTTCTACATGTCGATTTACTTGTTTGATGCCTCTGCGTTGGAGGAATCCCTGAGCCATCCACAGGAGGGTTAAGTTGCTTTTTACATATCTGAAACCTTTGGGGAATACAGAGGTGTAAAGAAAGCACTGCTTCAGGTCACTTGGCAAGTGAAGATAGCTCAACCTTAGAGCTGGAATGATCCCTTCATCTTGATGATTAATATCACCTAAATCCCATATATTACTTTGCAGGATTTCCTCCCATTTATCAACATCAGTCTCATATCTTAGAAGACCTCCCAATGACTTTGCAGCCAAAGGCAAACCGTTGCATTTCTGGCAATTTTTTTACCTATTTCCATTAAATCCCCATGATGATCATCTTGGTCTCCCTTGGAAAATGCACTCTGTTCACCCAGCAATCACAGCAAACAAGCGGTATTTATGCGATCTTCTCTTGCGACGGATCGTCCTCGCTTCCTCGCTTGGTGCGGCATCTGTGGATCCCATCTGGCTTCGCATAATGCTCTGCGACATACAGAGAATTCCTATCGAACGGGGACGGCGCTGGCGGGAGAAGGAGCAGAGGCCAAAAGGGGGCGCCCCTTGGGATGGGACGTCCATAAAGGAGAGAGATGGGGGGCGACTGCTAGGTCAGAGTGCCTAGCTTTAACCTAGCATCGGTCTTTTATATTAAGAGGTTCATGCGGTTTTTCAGAAAAAATCGAACTTAATATAAAACCCATTTTTCGACCCGTCGACTGAAGATCTTTTGCGTGTGACCCTCTAGGCCTAGATATCAATCCAGTTAATGGCCCATTAAGCTCAGTAACTCTTTACTGACTCGTCAAAATAATTAATATCCATATATTAATTAATTAGTCAAATTTAATGTCACACATTAAATTTGGACGGACCTTCGATCACGTTGGGTGCCAAATAACATTGCGTGAACCTGGATATAATTCTTCATCCGTACAATGTTCTTGAATCGACTGACCTAGGGTATGGAGAACTGGTAAATCCTAGTCGGTCGATTCACTTGAATCAGATGCCGCTAAACTATATCAGATAACTCTTTATCTGATAAAGTGTCCGCCCTGGCCAGGGATTTAAGCACATCATTCTCAGAACATTCTCTTTTCACCGAGAGCGAATGATCCTAGGGGTGTTCACTATTCGGTTCAAATTGAAAAACCAAACCGAATTGGGAAATTCGGTTCGGTTCTGTTCAGGTTAAAATCTAAAAAAATTCAGTTTGGTTTGAAATTGAACCGAAATAAAAAATTTAGTTTGGTTTGGTTTCCTCAACCCATAAACCGAACCGACCCGTATAACCCAAATACTTTAAAAAGACATGACTTTGTGTGAAATTATTTGGTTCACGAACATGCATGTGTGTAAATTTTTAGACAAGGAAAGGGTAGGATTGGTCTTCTCATTTAAAAATCCTTTTGATCCATTGGATTTTCTATCCAACGGTTGGTGCTGGACACCCCTACCCATGCCCTAAAACTTTTTCAGTTTCTCCCCTCCGTGGCTGCCGCAGCTGCAGTTCCACCTCCAACTCCAACTTCTCTCCCCTGCTTGTTCCATCATCCACCTCACCTCCCCATGCCGTCGAACTCCCTCTCAAGTCTCAATGCCGCCGTTGAGCAGATCGACCTCCCTCACCACGCCACCACCGTCAAACTCCCGCTCAAGTCTCAAGGCTGCCGTGGAGCAGATCGGCCTCCCTCGCCGCACTACCATCGTACTCCCCCGCAGCACCACCGTCGAGCTCCCTCCATCGGATACGACCTCACCTCACCACGGCACTGTGCAGCTGTTCGACTCCCTCACTGCGCGGCTCGTCGGCCTTGCCGTCCCCCGTCGACCTCGACCCTGACTTCCTTGGCCAACTGTCACACGGCCCGCACCTCGCTTGGCCGACTGCCGTACGGCCTTGATTTAGGTCTCCAAGCATCCTCCACTCAAGGCTTCCCCCCTCCTAGAATACAAATTCTCCGTTTCAAGGGGTTATTGATCATCATCTAAAGAAGCTCTTTAGATGGAACTCGGTCTTCTTGTCCTATAGTAGGAGATTGGTTTTAATTAGGCATGTCCTCTCATCAATTCCCATCTATCTTCTTTCATGCATGTTTCCACCTAAATCTGTAGTACTGGACATTGACAAAAAATTTGCTGCGTTCCCTTGGGACTCCACTGATGATGGGTAGTGGAGGCATTGGGTGGTATGGCCATGGAGTCAGATCTGCCTGCCTGTTGAGGAGGGTTCCGCTTGTTGTTTTGAAATTTTTTTGTAAAACTCTACACTTGTGGATACAAAAATGGGTTCCCAATGTTGCTTTGAAATTTTACTTGTAATTCTGATATTAACAATAAAAAATAATATGCTTTTTTCCCTTTAAATCTTGCGCCAGCTTTTATTCCAATGTCGTGGTTTTGAGTAGATCATGAATTCGATGGCATATTGTCCATCCCCGTTAATGAGCCAGCCGATAAAGAGGCCCAAACTGCAATCCAAACCGAATGAAATTGAATTTGTGCAGTTCGGTTTAGAGAGCTTGCGGTTTGGTTCAGTTTGGCCAAGTATTTCGGTTTGGTTTGGTTTCTGAAATTTCTCCTTCAAACCAAACCAAACCAAACTGTTAACACCCCTAGATGGTCCCTTGTTGACTATACAATCACCTTCGAGAGTATTTTTCTGAATCCGATCACTTAAATTATTGAGATCCCATGGTTATGGATTTGTTAGTCAAAGTCAAAGCTCAAAAACCTATCAACAACATGTCATTCGTATCTTAGGTCCAAATACTAACCTCGCAACCGTGACAATGAATTAAGCTGGTTAACAGTAGTTAATTACCATCCAACAATTCATGGTCGGATCAGTTTTGTGAAGTCATTCGCCAATGAGCACCTATATGTCCAATATAGTGTCTCCATACAAGTAAATTACAGGATCAATCACCCTCATCACATGAGCTGAAGTGACCTATATTAGTCTAACCGGATGTTTGATGTCTCTCTCAAACATCCTCCGAGTAGAAACAATTAAAAGTCTTCAGTCCCATAATTATGATCTCATTATAATCCGAAGACCATTGCACATATTCATGGACTTAATCACGATACGATAATTAAAGTCGAATTACACAATGAATTTGAGCCAATTTTATTAATAATCGAACAAGATAGTACATAGTATTTGATTGGATTGTAGGTACCTAATACTAACATAGCACCACCGTCAGCCCGAGTAGCCTCTATGCTAGACCTCTGTAGTCGGGGTAGGTGGTGCCGCTGACAGGTCATCTCTTGACCCATAGTCTGGTAATGTGCGCAACGTCCTCTACGTTAGGGATCATGTGTCTCTACAATATTGGGAACGTCTGACTCTCGACATCCCATCTCTCGCACAGCGCCTAGAGGAGTATCAGATTGACCCAAAAGGGCTCTATATTCAGCAGCTCTCCAAATCCCATCCGCTTGAGCCTAGCCTTCTAAAAGTCCGGTAGCCCCGATATGCAGCAATGGCCAGGTCATAGGAGATCTGGGCCCTCATCGTTCCTTGTAAATCATTAATCAAATCATTGGTTGATTGTCAAATCAATCCTTGAGCATTAACTGATTATTCTAAAGGAAGGGGTGGTTAGAATATTACCGTCGCGTAACCCTCCTCTGGTCCCGCTGTTGGTTCTGCCACTGTTGGTGCTGCCCCGGTCTCCTCGTTGCCCAGATCAATGATTAAGGGCGCGTCTGGTGGAAGATCGATGACATTGTCCTCCTGTATGAGCGCCTCTGCTGTGGTGTGTATCTCCTTCGTTGTCATGGGAGGGACCGGTCCTGTCACCATTACTGCTGCTATCTCGTCAGTCTCGTCCAGGTTCACCGGCACAGGTGCAGTGACCTGCTGGCATTTTTGTAAAGGGCCCCCTTCCTCCATAGCTGCTGGTGTGTAGGGGGGGGTAGAGCAAGAAGGAGCACTCGCCAAAACTCAGGGTTGCTGGAATGGGAGGGCGTTCTAGTGAAAGAAGATGGAGGAGAAATGAAGAAGCAGAAGAGAGCAATGGAAAAGGCTCGTTGGAGCTCGCTGGAGAACAAAGAAAGTCCTCGGCTTCGGGGGTGTGGCCGGTAGGTAGGAACAAAAAGAGGAGAAGAAAATGCAGAAGAAGGGTGAAGAAGAAGATGGAGGTCCCACTGGAGCGTTCACTGGCATCGGGAGACTCGCTTGAAAAGAGGGGGCTCATTGGAGCAGAAAAAGAAGAAGAGGAAGAAAGAAAGGAGAAGAATAAGAAAATAAAGAAGAGAGAAATGGGAGGTAGTTGTTGGAGCTTTACGACAATGAAAAAAGTCCATCGGTTACCGAGGTTAGAAAGATGTCGGAGCTATCACTGTCGTCGCCGGAGAAGAAAGGAGAGGTGAGGAGAGAGAAGAGCAAAGGAAGAATGAGGAAGAGGAGGCTCGGGCTCGGGAGATGATGCCATTTAGTAACACTATTTGAGGAACGGTTTGAATTTTTGAAATTACCTGAAAGGCATTGGTTTTGGGCGACGTGTTTTAGAAAATTGTCGCCATGGATTTTCTGGACATTATGAAAGGCGTCGCGCATGGCAGATGCCATTTGGAAATCCATACCTTAGAGATTGTAGAAAATCCTGGGAAATCATGAAAGATGTGGAGCATGAACGATGTGATTCTGGGAGTTGGTAAAGTGAAAATCGTGAAAGTATGAAGAAATTTTGATTGGCATTGGGCATGATCGACGTGATTTAGCATATTTGAGGAATTATCATAAAATCTTGAAAATTGAATTTTATTGAAAGACATCACTCTGTGTTGATGTGTATTAGCTTTTCTATACAGAAATTTCCGCAGTTGAAAATTTTGATCAATTTTATTCAAGAAATTTTTTGAAAAAAATTACAATGTAATGTTGAAGGATTGGTCCTAAGCGTAAGGGAATGATCCTCTTATTCAAGGTAAAAATTCAAAGGTACGAGTTTAATGATTGAGATTTATGGGACTAATTTTCCTCAGTTTTTTTACATAAGCTTTCCACATTTTTTTTGTTCTCCTCATTATGGAGTTGGACGCTCTTAGTCATGCTGAATTTCCATAGACTAGTGGCGAAGAGTCCTAATCTTGATTAGTCCCCAACTCTTTCTTCTTGATGGGTGCAAAGTGTGAAGGCTCAACGAAATCATACTGGGGCATGCCAGTTTTGGGTTGGCATTGGTGAGGATTGTAGATCATGATCTATGTCCCACTTATTAGCTTGAGTTCTGAGCTGTCAAAGCAAACTTGAATTTCCTTCAGGAGTAAAGCAGTGAGTACATGAGTGAAGTCGCTACGAGCCAGTGTTAAAATGGTTGCTCTTGTTAGCTCGAGTTTTGAGTTTTGGTATCAGATTCGTCATGTTGTCATTGAACTTCACCACGTTAGCTATATGGCGGATTAGACTTTTCTAATAAATAGTAGAGGTTCTTGGAACATATTTTGCACTTAAGTTGAATTTGAAGTGGAAATCGATCCAGAGAGCAATAAGAAGTATGCTACCATAAGGAATGTGTTCGGTAGATGATTTAAACTTATGTTCATATTCTCAACAGTAACTCAAACTTTGAAGAATCTCTTTTAGGGTAAGGTGATACATTCTTACTCCTCCTTAAGTTTCTAACTTTAACATAGAAATAGATTTGCAGGTTTTAGTAAGTAGTTGGAGGCATCAAATCCGGGGCAGCTCGACAACATCTCATCCAAAACTCAGACTTTGGTGAATCTCCTTTTAGGTAAGGTGATACATTCTTACTCTTCATTAGATTTCTAACTTTGACATGGAAAAGATCTCCAGGTTTTAGTAAGTAGTTGGAGGCGCCAAATTGGGGGCAACTTAGATTTCGAAAAAATCTTCAACTAGGAAAGGGTATCATTCATACTCCTCTTTCGGTTTCTAACTTTACCATATGGTTTGAAGTTCCAAGTAAATAGAAGGCCTCAAATTGGGGGCAATTTGACACTATCTTAGCATCAACTCGAACTTCAATGAATCTCCTTTAGGTAAGGTAATACATGTTTTCTGCTCCTTTGGTTTCTCTCTTTAACATAGATAAGATTTGCAATTTTTAGAAGGTAGTTGGAGGCATCAAAGTGGTATTGGCTCGGCAATATCTTAGCAGCAGTTCGGATTTCGATAGATCTCCTTTTAGGTAAGGTGATACATTCTTGCTTCTCTTTTGATTTCTAACATTAACATAAGATTGTAGTTCCTAGTAAGTAGGAGGCATCAAATTGGAGGCGGGTCGACAATATCTCAGCAGCAACTCGGATTTGGATAAATTTCTTATCAGATAAGGTGATACATTTATGCTCCTCTTTTGGTTTCCAACTTGAACATATGATTTGTAGTTCCGAGTAAGTAGAAGGCCTCCAATTAGGACAATTCGACCATATCTCAGTAGCACCTCTGATTTTGATACATTCCTCTCCTCATTCGGCTTCTAACTTTAACAAAATAAGATTTGTAGTTCCTAGTTAGTAGGAGGCATCAAATTGGAGGCAACTCGCAATATCTCAGAAGTAACTCGGACTTCGATGAATCTCCTCTTAGAAAGGTGATATAGCTCTTCCTTTGGTTTCTTTAACTTTACCGTAAGATTTGTAGTTCCTAGTGAGTGGAAGACATCATATCTGGGGCAGCTCAACAATATCTCAAGAACAAATCGAACTTCAATCAATCTCCTTTCAAGCAAGGTCTTAGATTCCTACTTCTCCTTTACTTTCTAACTCAAATAGATAATATTTGTTGTCTTTAATAATTAGTTGGAGACATCAAATTAAGGGACAACTCAAGAATATCTTAGCTGCAAATTGGAGTTCGATGAATCTACTTTCAAGTAAGGTGATACATTTTTGTTGTTCCTTTGGTTTCTAACTTAAACATAGAAGATTTAATTTTAAGTAAATAGTTGGTGGTATGAAATCGGGGGCAACTTGACAATATCTAAGTAACAACTCAGATTTTGATGATTCTCCTTTCAGGTAAGGTAGTACATTCTTGTTCTACTTCTGATTTCTAACTTTAACATAAGATTTAGTTCCTTGTAAGTAAGAAGGAGGCATCAAATTGGGGGCAGGTAAATAAAAACTCAGCAGCAACTCAAACTTCGATGAATCTCCTTTCAGGTAAGATGATGCATTCCTTCTCCTCCCTTAGGTTCTTACTTTAGCATAGATAAGATTTGCAATTTTTAATAAGTAGTTGAAGATATCAAATTGTAGGCAGATCGACAATATCTCTGCAGTAAGTTTAATTTTGATGAATTTCCTTTCAAGTAAGCTAATACATTCTTTCTCCTCCTTTGATTTTTAGTAAGTAGGAGTCATCAAATCGGGGGCAACTTAACAAAATCAAGTAGCAACTCAAACTTCGATGAATCTCCTTTCAGGTAAGATGATGCATTCCTTCTCCTCCCTTAGGTTCTTACTTTAGCATAGATAAGATTTGCAATTTTTAATAAGTAGTTGGAGATATCAAATTGTAGGCAAATCGACAATATCTCTGCAGTAAGTTTAATTTTGATGAATTTCCTTTCAAGTAAGCTAATACATTCTTGCTCCTCCTTTGATTTTTAGTAAGTAGGAGTCATCAAATCGGGGGCAACTTAACAAAATCAAGTAGCAACTCAAACTTCGATGAATCTCCTTTCAGGTAAGATGATGCATTCCTCCTCCTTTAGGTTCTTACTTTAGCATAGATAAGATTTGCAATTTTTAATAAGTAGTTGGAGATATCAAATTGTAGGCAGATCGACAATATCTCTGTAGTAAGTTTAATTTTGATGAATTTCCTTTCAAGTAAGCTAATACATTCTTGCTCCTCCTTTGATTTTTAGTAAGTATGAGTCATCAAATCGGGGGCAACTTAACAAAATCAAGTAGCGACTCAGACTTTGATGAATCTTCTTTCAAATAAGGTGATACATTCGCGTAAGATTTGTAGTTTCTAGTAAGTAGAAGACATTGAATTAGGAGCAGCTCGATAATATCTCAGTAACAATAGAGACTTCGATGAATCACCTTTTAGGTAAGATGATACATTCTTGTTCCTCGTTTTGTATCTAATTTTAACATATATTAGATTTACACCTTTTAATAAGTAGTTGCAATCATTAAATTTGGCGCAACTCGATAAAATCTCAGAAGCAACTCGGACTTCAATAATCCCCTTTTGAGTAAGATCATATATATATATATATATATATATATATATATATATATATGATTTGCTGCTTTTAGAAAGTTTTAGAAAGTAATTGCAGCCATCAAATTGAGTGTAACTCAACAAAGTATTAGTAGCAACTTGAACTTCGATGAATTTCCTTTCAAGTAAGGTGATACATTCTTTCTCCTCCTTTGGTTTCTAACTTTAGCATAAAATTTGTAGCTGCTAGTATGTAGGAGGCATCAAATTGGGGGCAGTTTGACAAAATCTAAGTAGCAACTCAAACTTCGAAGAATCTCCTTACAAGTAAGGTGATACATTCATGCTTTTTCTTTGGTTTCTAACCTTTACGTAGATAATAAGATTTGCAGTTTGTAGTAAGCACTTGGAGGCATCAAATCGGGGTAGCTCGATGATATTTTAGTAGCAACTCGGATTAGGATGAATCTCCTTTTAAGCATGGTGATACAGTCTTGCTCCTCCTTTGATTTCTAACTTAAACATAGATATTTATAGTTCTTAGTAAGTAGACGCCATAAAATTAAAGGTAGCTCAACGATATCTCAGCAGCAAGTCAGATTTTTAATGAATCTCCTTTCAGGTTAAGTATGATACATTCCTTTTCCTCTAGTTCCAAAACATAAGGTTTGTAGTTCCTAGTAAGTGGAAGGCTTCATTAAATCTCAACAGCCAGTCGGACTTCGATAAATCTCTTTCTGGTAAGGGATACATTCATGCTCCTTTGATTTTGAGTCTCTGAGTAGTTAATTTTTTTATCTTCTTATCTATTTAGATGTTAATTTTTATATAATAATCTAAAATAATAATATTGTTTGATTAAGGTTTAAACGCAAAAGTAGATTAATAGGTTATTAATATTTTGGGCCTAGAATATAGAATGATAATTCCTCTCCTCATTCGGCTTCTAACTTTAATAAAATAAGATTTGTAGTTCCTAGTTAGGAGGAGGCATCAAATTGGAGACAACTCGCAATATCTCAAAAGTAACTCGGACTTCGATGAATCTCCTCTTAAAAAGGTGATATAGCTCCTCCTTTAGTTTCTTTAACTTTACCGTAAGATTTGTAGTTCCTAGTAAGTGGAAGACATCATATCTGGGGCAACTCAACAATATCTCAAGAACAAATTGAACTTCAATCAATTTCCTTTCAAGCAAGGTATTAGATTCCTACTTCTCCTTTACTTTCTAACTCAAATAGATAATATTTGTTGTCTTTAATAATTAGTTGGAGACATCAAATTGGGGGACAACTCAAGAATATCTTAGCTGCAAATTGGAGTTCGATGAATCTACTTTTAAGTAAGGTGATACATTCCTGCTGTTACTTTGGTTTCTAACTTTAACATAAAAGATTTGTAATTTTTCGTAAATAGTTGGTGGCATCAAATCGGGGACAACTTGACAATATTTAAGCAGCAACTCAGATTTTGATGGTTTTCCTTTCAGGTAAGGTAATACATTTTTGCTCCACTTTTGATTTCTAACTTTAACATAAGATTTAGTTCCTTGTAAGTAGGAGACATCAAATTGGGGGCAGCTCAACAAAAGCTCAGTAGCAATTTAGACTTCGATGAATATTTAACATCGATAAGATTTGACAATATTTAACAATATTTAACATTGATAACATTTGCAGTTTTTAATAAGTAGTTGGAGATATCAAATTGTAGGCAGATCGACAATATCTCTCCAGCAAGTCAAATTTCGATGAATCTCCTTTCAAGGAAGTTAATACATTATTGCTTCTCCTTTGATTTTTAGTAAGTAGGAGGCATCAAATCGAGGGCAACTTAACAAAATCTAAAGTAGCGACTCGGACTTCAATGAATCTCCTTTCAAGTAAGGTGATACATTCGCGTAAGATTTGCAGTTTCTAATAAGTAGAATGCATTGAATTAGGAGCAACTCGACAATATCTTAGTAACAATAGAGACTTCGATGAATCACCTTTTAGGGAAGATGATACATTCTTACTCCTTTTGTATCTAACTTTCACATATATATGATTTACACCTTTTAATTAGTAGTTGCAATCATTAAATTGGGCGCAATTTGATAAAATCTCAGTAGCAACCCGGACTTCAATAATCCCCTTTTGAGTAAGATCATACATTTCTGCTCCTTTGGGTTCTTCTAACTTTAATATATATATGATTTACAGCTTTTAGAAAGTAATTGCAGTCATCAGATTGGGTGCAACTCAACAAAATATTAGTAGCAACTTGAACTTCGATGAATCTCCTTTCATGTAAGCTGATACATTCTTGCTCTTCCTTTAGTTTCTAACTTTAACATAAGATTTGTAGCTGCTATTATATAAGAGGCATCAAATTTGGGATAATTTGACAAAATCTAGGTAGCAACTCAAACTTTGAAGAATATCCTTTCGAGTAAGGTGATAAATTCATGCTTTTTCTTTGGTTTCTAACCTTTACATAGATAATAAGATTTGCAGTTTGTAGTAAGCACTTGGAGGCATCAAATCGGGGTAGCTCGATGATATCTCAGTAGCAACTCGCATTTGGATGAATCTCCTTTCAAGCAAGGTGATACAGTCTTGCTCCTCCTTTGATTTCTAACTTAAACGTAAATATTTATAGTTCTTAGTAAGTAGACGCCATAAAATTAAGGGTAGCTCAACGATATCTCAGCAGCAAGTCAGACTTTTAATGAATCTCCTTTCAGGTTAAGTATAGTACATTCCTTCTCCTCTGGTTCCAAAACATAAGAATTGTAGTTCCTAGTAAGTGGAAGGCTTCATTAAATCTCAACAGCAAGTCGGACTTCGATAAATCTCTTTTCAGGTAAGGGATATATTCATGCTCCTTTGATTTTAAGTCTTCGATTAGTTAATTTTTTATCTTCTTATCTATTGAAATATTAATTTTTGTATAATAATCTAGAATAATGTTTGATTAAAGTTTAAACGCAAAAGTAGATTGATAGGTTATTAATATTTTGGGCATAGAATATAGAATGATATAAGGTTGATTGAGTTTTGCAAAGGACATACATAAGTTTACAATATTAAACTTGTATTTCTCAAGACTACTATGTTATTAATATTCAGGGCCTAGAATATGGAATGCTATATGGTTGATTGGGTTTTATGAAGGATATATATAAGTTTGCGGTACTAAAATTGTAACTCTCATGCCTTTCAATTTTAAGACAATGGTGATGATAAATGACATCACAATTATACAAGTTAAGAATCAACAAGGTGAAGAGAGTCTTGAAACAATTAAGGAGAGTCCTGAAACGATTAAGTTGAATAAAGATTAGCTTGATATGTGTTATCCTTATGAAAGGATGGAACCTTTTTGAAGCCATAATTAGTTCCGTTCACAGTACCCCAAGGCTAGACTAACCCCGAGGGAGGTGAATGGGTTATTAAAAATTACTCTAAAGAAATTAAATATGGAAGCTAATAAATAGATAGAAAGAGATAGAACTAGGAAAACAATCACACAATAAATGCTTAAGAGATTTATACTGGTTCGATCTGTCCAGACCTATGTCCAGTCTTCAAGAAACCATTTGGGATTTCTTCTAACAATAAGGTAGCAACCCTTTGCAAGTTATAGACAACAACCTCCTACAACAACATGCCCTGTCTTCAACAAGAAGATGAACAACCTCCTGCTTCCAGCAGGCCCTCTCTTCCACAACCAGGAAGAGGAAACAAAACAAATGTGGAATAAAAAGAGTGCCTAAGAAATAGGCAAGCGTTCACAATCAACACATCACATATTAAGGTAGAAAATAAACAACTATGCTGCTACAAAGAGATTTTTCTTACTCTCATAGAAACAAAGTCCTGATATTTTCATAGTGTTTATCATCAAAATATGGGGAATATGAAAACACAAATTACTTAACAATCTGTCCCTTTTTGTTAATGACCAAACTATTTGAAAATGGCAGCACTACCGACGAAATAAAACTACGACCAGAAAGAATTCAATCATACATGGAAATGAAATGGGTATCAAAGCTAAAGAAACAAAACAACACAAATAAAATTGTTAGAACTGAAACAAGAATGTTGGATAGTTTATTTCTCCCCATTTTTGTCATTCACATAAAAAGGTAATCACATACATTGAACAAATGAAAGAGAGACACTAAGATAGGATAATGCAATGCGATAGGTATATTGGATTCCAAAATTGATTTACAAAGTGTGTTTAAAGAGATACAATGGTGTAGTATAGGAAAAAATAATAATAATGCGGAGAGGGTACAATGACTCAGAATTAAAAGAATTTGTCTAGACATGTCAGAGTAAAGGTTGTGACTATCTCCCACGTCTTTTAGTCAATGGCCTCTGATTTGGCAATGTATTCCTGGAGAGTGATCTTGACTCGTTGTCCTTACTCTGTCTTCTTCTGGTAGTACTGAGCATAACCTTATTGCATCCTGGTCATGTACACTTCATTAGACACTTTATGCCTTAGGTATCTAGGCACTAGATTCTTCATATAGAGAATGAAACCATGTATCTTAAAGGGAGAAATCATGCCTTCATTCTTAACTGGAGAAATTGTATAGATAACCACAACATTAAGATTTGGCTCCAAATTTAACATAGACAATATTTGCAGTTTTATAATAAGTAGGCCATCAAATTGGGGGGCAGCTTGACAATATCTCAACAGTAAATCGGACTTCAGTAAATCTCATTTTAGGTAAGGTGACGCATTCCTGCTCCTTTGGTCTTGAACTTTAATATAAGTTTTGAAATTCCTAATAAGTAAGAGGCATCAAATTTAGGGGAAAGGGGTAGCTTGACAATATCCTAGTAGTAACTCACACTTCGAAGAATCTCTTTTATGGTAAGGTGATGCATTCCTACTCCTCTTTTGGTTTCTAACTTTAATATAAATTAGATTTGTAGTTTTTGATAAGTAGTTGGAGGCATCAAATCGAAGATAGTTTGACAATATCTTAGTAATAACTTGTATTTCTATGAATCTCCTTTCAAGTAAGGCGATATGTTCCAACTCCTCATTTGGTTTCTAATTTAACATAAGATTTGTAGTTCCAAGTAAGTAAGAGACATCAAGTTAGTGGCCGCTTGACAATATCTTAGTAGTAACTCTGACTTCGATGAATCCCCTTTTAGGTAAGGTAATATATATTTCTGCTCCTCCTTTGCTTTCTAACATTTAACATAGATAAGATTTACAATCATTAGCAAGCAATTGAAGGTACCAAATCGTGGGCAGCTCTATAAGATATCAACAATAGTTCAGTTTTCGATGAATCTCCTTTCAGGTAAGCAAATATATGCATACTTCTCCTTTACTTTCTAACTTTAATTTGTAGTTCTTTGTAAGTAGGAGGCATCAAATTGGGGGCTACTTGACAAAATCTCAGCAACAACTTGAACTTTGATGAATCTCCTTTCAGGTAAGGGATACATTCTTTCTCCTCCTTTAGTTTCTAACGTTAACATACGATTTTAGTTTCTAGTAAGTCAAAGGCATTGAATTGGGGGCAGCTCGACTAGATTGCAGCAGTCAGTTGGACTTCGATGAATATCCTTTTAGGTAGGATGATACATTCATGCTCTTCCTTTGGTTTCTAACCTTACATAAGAATTGTAGTTTGTAGCAAGTAGGCGACATCAAATTCCATGCAGCTCGACAATATCTCAGTAGCAACTTAGACTTCTAAGAATCTCCTTTAAGGTAAGGTGTTGCATTCCTGCTCCTCTTTTGGTTTCTATCAAACCTTGAACTTTGATGAATCTCCTTTCAGGTAAGGGATACATTCTTTCTCCTCCTTTAGTTTCTAACGTTAACATACGATTTTAGTTTCTAGTAAGTCAAAGGCATTGAATTGGGGGCAGCTCGACTAGATTGCAGCAGTCAGTTGGACTTCGATGAATATCCTTTTAGGTAGGATGATACATTCATGCTCTTCCTTTGGTTTCTAACCTTACATAAGAATTGTAGTTTGTAGCAAGTAGGCGACATCAAATTCCATGCAGCTCGACAATATCTCAGTAGCAACTTAGACTTCTAAGAATCTCCTTTAAGGTAAGGTGTTGCATTCCTGCTCCTCTTTTGGTTTCTATCAAACCTTTACATCGATAAGATGTGCAATTTTTTGTAAGTAGTTGGAGGCATCAAGTTAGGCAGCACTCAAGAATATCTCAGCCGCAACTCGAATTTCGATGAATCTCTTTTCAGGTAAGGTGATACAGTTCTACTCCTCCTTTGGTTTCTAACTTTAATATAAAGATTTATAGTTATTAGTAGGTTGGAGGCGTCAAATTAGGGATAGCTTGGTGATATCTCAGCAACAACTCGGACTTCGATGAATCACCGTTTAGGTAAGGTAATACATTCCTTCTCCTCCTTTGGTTTTTAACATTAACATAAGATTTGTAGTTCTTAGTAAGTAGAAGGCATCACCAAATCTTAACAACTCTAATTTTGATGAATCTCCTTTCAGATAAGGTGATACATTCTTGTTCCTTTGATTTTGAGTCTTTGGTTAGTTAGAAGATGAATGAATTATCTTCTTATCAATTTAGATATTAACTTGTATATAATAAACTAGAATGATTTTATTGTTTGATTTAAGTTTAAACATAAAAGTAGACTGGTAGGGAATTAATATTGTGTGTAGAGGAGAATGGGCACAACCAATGCAAATGATCGTGGGATTCATCCTCGTCCCCACATGAAGGGCACATTGTGTATGGTCCATCCACAAAATGGACTTGCCTCACAAGTGGGCAACTAGGGCTGGCAATGAGCCGAGCCTCTCGCGAGCTACACGGGCTCGGCTTGACTTGTTCATCCAAACGAGCCAAGCCCAAGTCTAAGAGATAGCTCGTTCATGTTAAAAAGCCGAGCCCGAGTTCGGTCGAGCTCGGCTCGGTCAACTCGTGAGCCGACTCGTGTCAAAACAAATTATTACATATTTTGAAATGACCCCAAGACGTGCGCTCACTGTGTCGATTTGCTAGCGATGCACACGTTTGACAATTGGGAAGAATATAAGGCCCTAAACTTTTTTTAAATACTTGATACCAGACTAAAGCTCTTCAAGACAAAGCTTCTAGCTGTTGCACCCGTGAAGGCAGGCGGGTGGGGTACAACTCTTACGAGTTTAGTCCAATATCGGCTAGTAGCTTCTATGCACCCTTCCAGTTTTCCTATAAATTAAATCTACCTCACTGCCACGCCCTGCTACCTTATTGCCACGCTCTTGGCCTAGCCAAAGTTAATGGGTTTTGGGCTGTCCAAAGTGGGTGGGCTCTTATAGTTAAAGTGTTATTTGGGCTGACCAAATCATTGGCTCTATAATAACTTAAATTAAACATGTCAAGCTAGCTGAGGAGGGCCCATCTCAAATGAGCTGGGCTCAGGCTCGACTGGAGTTCAATATGGTTTCATTCGAGCCTGAGCTCGAGCTCAGCTTGGAGCTTGAACTGAGGCTTGGGTTTGGCTTGTGATCGAGAATTTGTTAATTAGCCGAGCTCGAGCGCGACAAAACTTGGCTCGGCTCAATTCATTGCCAGTCTTATGGGCAACCTCTGAAGAGAAATTCTCCATTGAAGAACCTTGACCCTAAGAGGACTTTTAGGAGACCAAACATACTTGTAGAACAAATGCCAGGTGCCCCACAAGGACCCTGTAAGGAGATCTGATTAAAAAAGATCGAGGAGCTTCCCATCTCTGCAGCCTATAACTAGAAAGGATGCCAGCTGCCCCCTCCTGTTGTTGTGACACCCTGATGTAGAGACTGGTGGATGTGCAAGAACCCTTTGCAACTGTTGTCGGGGTCCCATTTTTGGATCTTCGTTTAGAAGTATTACTCTATTCAACTATGGAGTATCATCATATAATGTGCCACTATGTTTTGAGTTATTTCTCTAATATTCTTATTCTACAAATCAAGATATGGAGATTTGCTTCTTTCTGCAAGATTTTTGAAGATTATACCAGTGATCTCTAAGTTTGTTTCCTCCTTTTCTTGATAATGATACCATAAGCTTTATGGGGGCGCTGCGCTATGCAATTCTCTTCAACCTGTTGATGACCAACCAATTCAAAAGTCTGAAACTTTCTGGCTTAGGAACTATTTGATGTTTTATGTCAAGAGAATGCCCTACAAAGGAGCTTAAGCTTTAGCAATGTACATCACAACTGTTGAGTGCACTGGGGTGGTGAATGGGTGATTATATGGTAGTGCTTATTTCTTAGGCCATGATCTGCGTACGTTACTATTATGTGGGAATAATTTGAGCACATATTCTTTATGACCCAAAATTGAACTGTATTTTGTTTTTAATTGGGTACTCATTTGTTCATGTGAGCATGGTTCTAGTCATCTCATATCTGGGCGAGCTTGAGCTGCAAATATGCATCGACTTGTTGAGTGACATTTGACTCATCACAACTCGATGCAACTCACATCGTATTGGACGCGCCAAGTGCAGTTCGCTGTGATCTGGCCCGATTCAGATGGGTTTTGGGTTTTGTTCTATGTTTCACTACTATAGGTTCATTTACATTTATTTTTGGAGTTTTCATCTAAATGCGTATTCAGTTAATATTTCTTCTAATTTGGTAACTAATTAGAAAATTTCTCCATTTGATAAGTAATTGGTCTTTTTTCTCCAATTTGATAGGTAATTTACATATTTATATTGTTTAATAGGGTATATTTCTCCTAGATTTGGCTTAAAGTCATTGTTATAACAAAACCACTAGAGTTAAAAGTTTATTTGTCGTATTTATTCATAAAATTAAAAGAACTGAAAAAAAATCATAAATTGGCTTGAATCGGCCTGAACCTACAAGTCGGACCGAGTTGGTCTGATACAACTTGTATCTGGGAGGATGAGTCAATGGTTAGTGAAATTAAATCTGGCTTAAAGTCATTGTTATTAACAAACCACTAGAGTCAAAAGTTTAGTTGTCATATTTATTCATAAAATTAAAAGATCTGAAAAAAAATCATAAATTGGCCTGAATCGGCCTGATCCTACAAGTCTGACCGAGTCGGTCTGATACAACTTGTATCTCGGAGGATGAGTCAATAGTTGGTGAACCTTGTATATGAGTAGGAATCTAGGTTTGATCATCATTCAATGATTTAGAAATTTGCATGTGAATTAAGCATAAAATAGTGGAGCAAATCTGTTCTAAGTGAGAATCCACTCATGATTTGTAGACTATTCTTTTTTGCTTCCGAAGTTGTGAGAAGCTAGTATACATGGTTTTATTGGTTAGCTTGCTTTTAAGGCACAAAAGCTGCTTATCAGTTCTCTTCTAGATAGAAAAGAAATCAGATGCATCAATGCATCAAATTAACATGAGAATGAAACCCTTTATACTTCATCTTCTGTATATAAGTGAACATGTGTACACACATTGTCCCATGGAATGATATTGGCCAGAACTCTCTCTAGGTCTAGAAGAATCTACTGCTTGGCTGTTGGTATCAAAAGATCTGGTAGATGTGAGTGGGGAGGAAGAGGACCCAGATGATGCTATTTTCTTCCTTTTTCCTTTTTGTTAGTTTTTAGCCCTTTCTATTTTTAAGCAACTGATTTGGAAAAGTTTTCCCTAAGTATATGATTTGGTAGACAATAAAGATCGAGATCAGTTAGCTGCCTTTCATCTTTGGATTTCAATTGGTGGACATGGTTGTGCATCCAATGCTCTCAGACAGTCAAGATTGGGATCAATTAGCTGCCACTAATTTGGATATCAAGGCATAGTCATGCATCCAGTGTAGTAATCGGGTTCAATGAATGTTATTAATTATTACTGAGACTTTGACCACGGCCTTTCTCAGGAGCACAACTGAGTTAGTGACTTTTAAGGCTAAAGTAAAAGATGAGATATGATGGAACATAATAAAATATGAGATACAATGGATGCATTTCTCAGGAACAAACCGACATATATTCATTTAGCGTGAAGAACAAAATACAACTTGATCATTATACAGTCACTGGATGTCACACTGATCTGTTGATCTTCTCCTCAAAATGAACTTGTGCCTAGTGTCATACTTACCCACTTGTTGCCCTCATAAAAAAAGGGTGGCATACTGACAGTGAGTATAAAACCCATGTAGAGCTTATTCTGTGTGTGTGTGTGTGTGTGTGTGTGTGTGTGTGTGTGTGTGTGTTTAATTCACCAACATTAACTCATCACCTTAGCCCATCTCTTTTAGCCCATCATATTTCTCCACTTAATTCAGCATCATCAGTAGTCAAGCCCGTTAACCGATACACGCTGCCTTTTATCTTTTGCGGAAGGCCAACTCGGTGGCCTTCCACCTTTCCCTAAGGCCAACTGCTCCGCCTTCCTCCTTTTCGCAGAAAGCCAACTTGGTGGCCTTCCATCTTCGCCGAAGGCCAGCTACTGTTGCGCCTTCTACCTTTTCACGGAAGGCCAACTTGGTGGCCTTCCACCTTCCCCGAAGGCCAGCTACACCGCCTTCCACCTTTTTGCGGAAGACCAACTTGGTGGCCTTCTATGAAAGAGGAAGGCAAATAGGTTAGCCGTCCATCCTCCTACTTTCAACTTGACTTCGTCTTCCCACGATCTCTTCCACTCGCGACCCTCACCCACTACTCCGACCATTCCTCATTCCGGCGACTGTCGGACGCACGACCTCCGACCCTTGACCATTTCCTATTGGCTCCTTGATGATTAACGGGGATTTGGACCATAGATTTCCCCCACTTTCTTCTCTTCTATTTAAACCCTCTTACTTCTCTCAAAGGGGGGGTTGGGTTTTTGGAGATTAGAAAGTCTGGTGGTTGCGGGCAGCAGAACGGGAGCACCATGAATCCTTCCTATATAGGCTTGTTCTTCTAACTTTCTCCTCTTCCCTTTCTGTTTCATTGCATTCTCATCTTTACGACATTTCAAAATCCCTCCTTTTTACTACAACCTATTCATCTTTTTATCATGGCATACACGCATAATTCATTGCTTGCATCTTAGGATGACTTAATAACCTTCACCTCCAGAGGTTTTAAACAAAAAAACGGGAGGTGGGTGGCCATAATATATGGTCACCTTCCCTCCCCAAATATCCATCCGGTGCAATCCCCTTTTAATTTTAGTTTATTTATATATTTGTACGAATAGATTCTACATATCACAGTTCTAATCGGTTCTCTTTACTTTGTTTTGTTTTTTTCTCTTAGAGGCTCTTACCACATTCTGCACGTGGATTACCGAGTTCTCCCCCTTCGGCCGGCCGGAGGCAGAGAAGAGGAACCCACATCCCCCACTTCAACAAGACGCGAACATTTTCATCATCCTACGGGGCACATGGACCTTAAGGTAATGCTCCTGTCGATCACACATTCTGATGCCTAACACCTCATCGCCGCAGTTGCGCGACGGACGGAGGCCTCCCCCAGCGGAAGGAGAGTGGGAGACGGCTGGGTGTCCAGAGCCCTCTGGCGATCACAGTGGGACATCTACTTGCTCGCTGTGCGCATCGCAAGTAAAAGGTAAGAAGGTAAGGCCCTTGCCAATTTTTCTCTTAATCCGAACGACCAATCATATGGCCGTTCAAGTTTCGGACGGCTAGTAACTTGGCCGTCTAAGCTGTCATGCGGCCAAATAGCTGGCCGTCTAACACCCTTGACGGCTAGCTTCCTGGCCATCGAGTCTGCAGGACGGCCATACCTCTGGCCGTCCTCCCCCTTAGACGGCCAATCTGTTGGCCGTCCACATTTTGGACAGTTGAGTTGCTGGCCGCTCACTTCTCTTGCATGATAACTTGTTCAGATGCTTAAAATGCTGTATGTTCTGTATGCCATTGTTATTCTAGCCCGTTCTTTGTTAATTATTGGGTTTCAGGCCGTTCTCTGCAGGAGTTTTAAGGAAGAGCCGACATCACACTAGTAGTTACTCCTCCCATAGTGTCTGACACTTCACCTGAAGATTTCCACTCGGGTGTGACTTGTTTTGCTCTACTGGGAACCTCCGTGAGTCTCTGCAAGCCAAGGATTTCCATTTGGCTACCGAGCAAGTTGTACCCAAACCACCTAATAGGATCTCGGGATTGTGTGAGGAAATTAAGTTTTTTCCATTCGAAATTGTCTACTCAGAGGCGTCACTGGGAGAATTATTTTCAAAACTAAAAGACGCCTAATTGAATTTTGATGAAATAATTTTCTGAGAAGAATGGAGGGTCGCTAAGGGGTTGAACTTGATTTGTTAGAAATCAACATTTCATAATATACGGTTAATCTTTGAAGTGGAACATAAGATCTTGTAGGATTTGTGTTTCATAATGAATCGTATGTTTAATGTCGTGTATGATGATATGGACGAGTTTGGTAATAATATAACACACAAACCTTTGTTTGAAATTGAAGAAGACCTACAACAGACATTCATAGGCATGCTCTAGTCATCTAGGGAGGAACTTAGGAGATGGGAATCTGATGAATCTTCCACCTCCCAGGGGGAAGATGATCCTGCAGTTTCAAATAGGACATTCCAAAGTCCGGAGGAAGACCTAGAACTCATTGCCGTGTTATCACGGTACACTCCCGATCAACTCATTCAGTTGGTCTCCCGCGGCAAAACTCAAGAAGCCACTCCTCGAAAGACTCAATTCTAAAGATCTTCTAGCCGACCCCAGGCTAATAAAGCAATCCCAATCCCTATAACCCCCTCTAACTTCATCAACCAGGTCACACCTCCCAAGTAGGAGGAAATCTACAAGAATAAGGTCGAATCTTACGTGCGCCAACTCATGGTTAAAAATCTTACCTTGAGACAACCTCATTCTCTCTCGAACTATTGCAAGCTCCTTTCAGCCTACTTCCCACCAAGATTCAAAATACCCAAGTATAGAAAATACGATGGTACCACCGACCCACATCATTATCTGTCGGGTTTCCTCATAGACTCCCACCAATGACTCTATGATAGAGTCATACTTGTCCGCCTCTTTCAGAAGTCTCTAGAAGGAGAGACTTTGAGATGGTTTTCTTTTTTACCCGGTACAGACCTAATCAATTTTCATATGGTCTCAGAAAGGTTTGTCACCTATTTGAACCACATGATAGCCTTACCTCCCACCTTATTTGATCTCGTAATGAAAAAAATGAAGTCTGACGAGGACTTCACTCACTTTGCTAATAGGTGGAGAGCCATGGCCTCTAGAGTAGAAGTTACCATCCCTGAAGCCCAGGCAATCACCATGCTTGTTAATAATGCTACTCCTCAGCTTCGAGCTATCCTCATGCTTAGCGAACTTCAAACGTTCGTCCAACTGCATAATTGAGCTTGGGTGATTCAGTCGCAGTTCGGGACTCCACCTTACCTTCATTCTTCGAGAACAAGAATAGGAACAAGAAAGCCACACCGACTCCCACTATAGAAGGAGTCACCATCAATGAGCAAATAAGCACACTAGGACAACCAACCAGGTTTTCCAATTCTCAACCCAGGCCGGATGCTCAGTCCAATTTGAAGCAGTACTCAGCAGTTCCTCTCTCGACTAATTATAGTCGTCCTATGGCCAAACGCACATCATACTCACCTTTGCCAGAATCATTAGCTTGCAATGCTATCCAACTCCCACCACAATGTGTAGGTGTTTCGCGCAATACAGACACATCCAGGTACTATACGTACCATAGGATTCTAGGGCACACAATTAACAACTGCTTCACCTTTAGGGATTGGATCTATGATCTGAATGACGAAGGTAGGATTAACTGGGAGGACATGAAAAAGGCAATTGAGACTTTAAGGGTTAAGAAGGAACTAGGAATTGTGAAGGACCCATTACCCTCTCACCAAACAGTTCGAGGTCCGTTTAGTTCGCAAGGGAAGGTCAATACCTTGATCAAAGACCTGGAATCAAGAATAGTTCGTAGAGAGCAATATTGGGAATAGGAAGGATCTAGGATACAACACCAAGTTCTCACCCAGCTGAATGAGACTGAAAAGTCCTCACCAGAAATTTCTACAATCTTTCAAGATAAACCTTTGGTCTTGATTCGACCTAAATAATAATCAATCATCATCATGCCAGTCACTCTTGTCCAAGTCCCTTCATTCACATCTGATGAATCTCCTCTGTCTGTTCTGTCCTACCTCAAAGTTAGGTCCGGTGACCCAACTTAATCCAATGAAATCACGTCTGAAATCAAATCCAACAGCAGACCCAAGTTCAATAAGTGTCACACTTAGAAACCACATCATTCCCCCAAGTCACCTTCAGATTATGAAGAAAATTTAATTCCAACTGGAGGGATTACTCATTCCGAATATGACATTCTCTAGCACCTGGGAAAGACTCCTGCCAAGATTTCAGTTCTAGAATTGATCCGAAGATCTTCCATGCATAGGGAGACATTGTTCAATTTCCTACAACAAATCATGGTTAATGAGGATCTTCCTATCGGAGGAGTCACGAATGCCATTCTCTCTGTCACTCAGGCACCCATGATATCATTCTCGGATAAAGATTTAGCTCCTTCCGAGTGTCGATCCCTTTCCTTGTGCCTAACTGCCTCTCCCAATGGCCACTCAGTAGACTCCATCCTACTGGATACTGGAGCCTCAATTAATGTTTGTCCTCTCAAAACTCTCAAGAAGATAGGAATCGATCCAGAGAAGATTGAGTCCACCTCCATGATGGTCTCGGTCATTGATAACTCTCAAAGGCCAGCTGACGGTAAAATCTTCCTCGATTTGGAGATTGGCCCAGTGGCCATGATTTCGGAGTTCTACATTCTTGATGTTAAGCCCATATACAATGCTATTTTAAGCAGACCTTGAATGGACCAGACTTTGGAAGTCCCGTCCACCAACCATCAGTGATATAAGTTCCCGTATAACGGGAAGATTGTGAAAGTCAAAAGCACTCCCTATATTGAGCCACTAGACTCAGTATCAGCTGAACAGATTTCATCCATGATAACCTCTAGAAAAGGCAAAGAATCCATCCTTTCGTCAGTCAGCTCTCATCCCAGCATAGGTTGGCAACTCATAGATAACATGGGGTACAGTTCAGGCTCTGGATTAGGGAAAGAGGAACAAGGAATCCGAGAACCTATTTCGAAAAACCCTATCATTGAGGGATTCGGACTAGGCTACTTGCCAACTAAACCAACTGAGAGGACAGGAAAGCGGTCTCTTATGGTCCATTTTATGAATTGAAGTCAGGAGTTACTTATGGTAGAGGATGAGTTGAAAGAAAAGAACAAGGAAGTTCAAGAAGAAAGTGAAGGAGATTTTGGCACAAGGTTATTGTTTCATGAACCAAACATCTCACAGGAAGGAGTATTTCTGGTCGATGAACCGGCACCTGCTGCGTTCATCCTTTTCTTATTTCACCTACCTTCCTTCCCTATGCTCCCAGCACCGGTCGTAGCACATTCTCCTGAATGTTCATGTTCAAAGCATACGATCACAAAAAGAAAAAGGCCAATTCCCATACCAAAGGATGCGAGGTCACCTATGAGGAGCTTGTATGTTGGGGCAGTTCCACTGTCCTTGGATCTTTGTCCCACGGATCCACCCTTGTCCCATTTGGGACATGCCTGACTCATTCACCAAGTTATGTACATAGTAACTTAGGGATTAGGATAGCTTCCTTCTTATCTAGGAATTATAGGGATAAACAAGTTCCATCTTTCTTAGTCCAATAGTTAGCAAATATATGTGAATATTTGAAAGGAGTCAATGAATTTCTTCAGTTAGTGGTCGAACCGTAACTTTTGGAAATTGAATCTTATAATGATGGCTTAGGAGTGTTTGAACTTAGTGAAGATGAAGAGGATGATGACTTGGCCGAACCGTTCGTAAGTGGGATGAGGCGGTTTGATGAGCCTTCGTCTGCTGTCGATGAACCCAATAAAGAAGTCAACCTCGGAACTGACCAGGATCTGAAGATAGTGCTAATTAGTGCCAAATTGAGTCAAGAAGAAGAGAGGTCCATAACAGCCGTACTCTAAGAATATCCTGAGGGGTTTGCTTGGTCATATGAGGATATGCCTGGATTGAACACAGAACTTGTGGACCATTGGCTAGTCTTCAAACCTGACGCAAAACCTATGAAGCAAAAATTGAGACGGCTACAACCTGAATTAGCACTAAAGGTGAAAGAAGAGGTTTACAAATTACACAAGGCCAAGTTCATTTAGTAGTGCTCTATCCTAAGTGGGTAGCTAATATCGTCCCCGTGGCAAAGAAAGATGGAAGGGTTAGGGTTTGCTTAGACTTCCGTAACTACAATCAGGCTTGTCCGAAGGATGCTTTACTACTCCCTCATATAGACTTGCTGGTCGATAACACTGCTGGATACGAAATGTTGTTCTTCATGGATGATTTTTCAGGATATAATCAAATCCGACTGGTTAAAGAAGATCAAGAGAAGATATCCTTTATAACTCTGTGGGGAACCTATTGCTGCATGGTCATGCCGTTTGGGCTTAAGAATGCTGGAGCCACTTACCAAAGGGCGATGATGGCAATTTTTCATGACATAATTCACACTGACATGGAGGTTTATGTAGATGACATCCTAGTGAAGTCCATGACAAGGAAGGAGTATGCTCAAATCCTTAGAGCTGTAATGCAAAGGTCAAGAGAGCACCAACTAAAAATGAACCTGAAGAAGTGTGTATTTAGTGTCTTCTCGGGGAAATTGCTAGAGTTCATGGTAAGCTAGTGATGGATTGAGGTAGACTCAAACAAGGTGAAGGCGATAACGGAAATGCCTCCTCCTAGAAATGTTAGGGACATCATGGGACTCATTGGCCGTCTACAGTTCATTAGACGGTTCATATCTCAACATTCTTTGAGATGTAAATCCTTTTACGATTTATTGAAAGGAGGAGCAAAGTTCGATCGGAGTAATAAGTGTCAAAAAGCCTTCGATGACTTGAAAGAGTTACCTCTTTAACCCCCCAGTTCTTATGGCTCCCATCCCGGGGCGGCCTTTATTGCTTTATGTCTCCACTACTGAAGAATCAGCTGGAGCAGTATTGGTCCAACTAAACGACGAGAAGAGAGAAAGAGTAGTATATTACCTTTCCAAGTTGTTTAATGATGTTGAAAGACATTATACTGCCATGGAAAAGACATGCACAACCGTCGTCTGGGTAGTGCATAAATTGAAGCACTATTTCCTTGCCCATGAAGTCAAACTTCTAGTCAGAATGGCCCCGATAAAATACTTGCTAGAGCGGCCAGTTGTTACGGATAGGCTGGTGCGATGACAGACCTTTTGGAACCAATTTGATATCACCTACGTGAATCGGAAGGCTGTCAAGGGGCAAGCAATTGCTGAGCACTTAGCTCACCACCAATTGCCTAAATTTTCAGCCACTGATGATGAATTCCCGAATGAGGAGTTGAATTTGATGATAGATGATAGCCCATCCTGGGTCCTCCACTTCGATGGGGGACTCAACTCGCAGGGTAGTGGGGTAGGAGCAGTCCTCGTATCTCCGGAAGGGGTAAGTATTCCGCATGCTTGCCAATTATCCTTTTCGGTGACAAACAATGTTGCCGAATATGAGGCTCTCCTAAATAGCTTAAAATTGGCGTTGGCTCTCAAGGTCAAAGAATTGAGAATCATTGGAGACTCACAATTAGTCCTTAGTCAAACCGTGGGCAAGTCCCAAACTCGGGATCCTAAGTTGAAACCATATCAAGAACTAGTGAGTTCTTTGACTAGGCTGTTTAGGAAGATCACTTATGTTCATGTGCCTAGATTACATAATATCCTAGCTGATGCCTTAGCTTCCTTGTCCTCAGCCTAAGAAATTCCTCTCATTAGGAATTCATAAATCATCACTGTACAGAAGCAAGATTCTCCCTCTTTTCAGGACCCATTATTCCAACAATTTCTTCTCCCATCTGCACATATCTCTGTTGTTGCTGAGGAACTCACTCCTAACTGGGACGATGGGAATCCTTGGTTTTTCGACATCCTGAATTTCCTCCGAGATGGAACTTTCCCGGCCTATGCTACGGCTTCAGACCGTAAGGCCATCCGTCGAGCGTCCCAACGCTACATCATTCTAGGCGGGTTACTCTATAGAAGGTCTTTTACTGGAATACTCCTTCGGTGTCTAGATGATGTTGAAATTTCCCTAGATCCTTAAAGCTGCTCATTCTAGCGAATGTAGGTGTCATGTAAATGGCCGTGCTTTAGCTCAAAAACTTCTCAAATCCTACTACTGGCCTTGAATGGAGGCATACTGCACTTTGTTTGTTTAAAGGTGCCTAAAATGTCAGCTACATGCTGACAAAATCCATGCACCTTCATCCTCCCTCCATCCCATCGTTTCCCTGTGGCCATTCGTCACGTGGGCATTCGATGTTAAGGACCTTTAGAAGATCGATCAGGAGAAGTAAAACGGAAATCTTTCATCTTAACAACCACTGAATATTTCACAAAATGGGCTGAAGCTGAAGCATTCGCAGAAAACAAGGCATCCACGATGGTGAAATTCATTAAGCACAACATTCTCGCCAGGTTCGGAACACCGCGTGGTTTCGTCACTAACAGTGGACCACAATTTGTCTCTCATGAGCTCCACGACATGTGCAGTAAGTATGGTATCAATTTGCATCATTCTTCACCATACTACCCACAAGGAAATGGACAAGTAGAAGCAACCAATAAAACTCTTATCCGAATTATCAAAAAGACTTGTAAATCTCATAACTATTCAGACTGGATTGATCGCTTGGGCATATCGTACTCCGTCAGAACACCTATAGGACGAACACCATATGCATTGACTTTCGGGACGGATGCGGTACTCCCATACGAGATCTTCCTTCCTTCACTAAGAGTGCAGTTAATTCAATAAATCAGCAATGTTGAGCGTCGTGAAGCCATGCTAACCCAACTGGAACTATTATATGAGAGAAGGTTAATGGCGGCAGACCATGCACAAGTTTATAGAAATAGAATTGCAAGATTCTATGCAAAGAAAGTTCTTAAAAGAAAATTTAAGATCGGATAGATGGTTTTAAAGAGAAAAATGATTAAAGCTTCTGGTCCTAGATGCAAATTGCAAGAAAATTGGGAGGGTCCCTTTGTAATTAAGGAGACATATTCAGGTAATGCCTATCGCTTAGTCAATGAAAATGGAGAAGAATTGTCTCACCCTTGGAACGGAGTCTATCTGAAGAAGTTATACCCATAAAAATGCAAAAAATCAAAAATTGAATATCTAAAAAAGCATAAAAAATATTTGCAAATATGTACATACTTTAATAAAAATCACAAAAAATTAGAAAAAGTACAAAGTCCAACTGTCTGGTGATTGCTATGTAACCCCTGTCTAGGTCTAGTTGTATGATAGAATGGGATATCATTAAGATTCGGTTAAGACTTTGGTCCACCAGAGTCTTGGACGTATCTGCTTTACTTTCATATGGATCGCTATGGTCATTATGAGATACACACATTTGCACGTTTTTCAAAGTGAACCTTCTCAAAATGAGTTCAATGTTTTTAGTACACTGTTAATTGCAACCTTTACTTTTCGTCTGTCGACTGATCAAGACAGTCGACACCCTTAAACAGTCGAGCTCAGCAAACTGCGGTTCCCCGACAACCCGATAGATGTAACCCCTCAAATAGGCCAAAATATGAAATGTAAAGGACCAGAGCACGTGAAGAGGGCAGTGTCCCCGCAGGCGGAATAAGAAATGAAAAGCAAATAACCTTCAAAGTGTCAAGAAAGAAGAAAATCAAAATGGTTCAAGCAGTCATACAAAAAAAGCCTGGTTGTGACCGTGCCTGGCAATGAAATCCATCAAAGGCTTGAAAAATCAAAAGTAAATAGGGGCATCCAAGAGGTCAAAAAAAAGGGGATCCATTTTGTCATAGCTCTATCTTTTAACGGTTTTGTCGATCTTCCTGTGAGGTTTGTCTTCAAATTTCTTCACTTTTTTTCACCAAAGTTTAATATGAGATAACTAGCTGAAGACTGAATATCATTTTAGGATGGTTTGTTTTAAAAAATCATCACATGCTCATGTGATCACAGAGGTCCAAAATGGGTGAAGAGTAATTTCCGTGTTTTTGGTGAATCAATTTCTGAACCATAATCTCGATGAGCACCCTCAAAACTTCGGGCTTAGGTCAATGCAAGCGCGTCACGGGTAGGTGCGCCGGCGTCTGATTCCGGGTCAGCGTCATGCGGTTGACCGTTAGGGTTCCAAGGTGTTCCACCTTATATCTTCTAGGTTGTGAGGAAAGAGAACCGGGTCGGGCAAATCATTTACCTCGAGAACTTTTTAGGTGAACTTGGTGGTCGGAAATAGCTGGGAGCCTAAACATGGCATAACGGTATTGTCATCAGTATGAGTCTTAGCCGGTCGAGGTCAGCTTGAGGAGTCTAGAGGCCCAAATCAACCTAGATGTGTGCTTAGGATACCTGGGAAGTTGAGTGTGCATTTCCTTTTCATCATCCAACTAGACTAAGAATGGGTAGTCACCGGGGGGTCGGAATCAAAAATATGTTTTCATTCATTAAAAACATTCACACCACACCTCATTTGTTAATATCCCTCAACATTTGCATGTTTTATCGCATGATTACTCTTGTCTGGTTAGTAGGACACGGCCCCTTG
This sequence comes from Zantedeschia hybrid cultivar, assembly GCA_030544215.1. NCBI lineage: Eukaryota > Viridiplantae > Streptophyta > Magnoliopsida > Alismatales > Araceae > Zantedeschia > Zantedeschia hybrid cultivar. Next base: position 46,111,756 of record JARZZO010000002.1, on the reverse strand, counting down.
ACCCTATGCGAAGGCTAGGGAAAAGGTAGTTGCTCTCTTTTGGGCAAGGGGCCGAAAATAGATACTACTAACTGTTTTTCCCTTTAAATGTTGTGCATGCAGGAAATGCATGTATGAAGAAGAGAAGACCGAAATGCCCAGAAGATCAACAGTGAAATATATTGGCATAACATAAGATTCACACATAATAAACAGGGGCATACCCCTGTGACAACAATTAGTCCCTCTTCTCCCCTTCGGCCTCATCTTCTCTTCCTTAATGAGACGAATGTCTCATCTGACTTTTTGCATCGTCTTCTCGGGCGCGGCGATGACCTGATACCGGCAGCCTAGAACCCGAGGATCCAGCAGTCCGATAAGTCCTCCATACGTCCTCAGCAAGTAGAGAATCAAGATCTCTGAAGGCTGAACTCCCAGTTGGCGTCAACCTAGCTGATGGGGCACGGGTGGGCGGACGAGCTCCTGGACTCTAAGCGCTAGACCTCGTTGCTCGATCTCTTCCCTTCTTCATCACCCGGTCCCACAGAGTCCGATACTTGAAGTCAATCTCTCTCACCTTTGCCTGAGCTCTCGTGAGTTTTTGTCGCAGGTCGGCCATCATCCCCTCCCAATACACATCGGGATGGGACCCCTTTACTGTCCCCGCTCGAGCTGCCTGCTCCTCAGCATGAAGCACCTGATCGGGTAGCTGTTGGTTGATGATCTCCAGCTCCCTCGCCTGGGCCTCGGTCGTTGTCGCCCTGGCTAAAGCAGCCTCAACCTCCTAGCTCTGTAAGAAACACTGAGAGTGATGCAAGTTCAATTAAAGGAGCACTGAGAAGAACGATCTCCCGGGTCTCTATACGGCGAAGGGTATTGTGCAACCGCACCTCCCAATCTGCCGGGGCCGCTGGCCCTTGAGATGATAATCTGCACCTAGGTCCCCTCGTCGCCCCTGGCTGGCTATCATTCCCCTCTACATCACAGGCACTATGTAAATAGAAAAAGCAGTCCATCTAACAAGATATAACTCAAAGGTCACTCACCAACTCTTGAATTTGCCTATGCAGATCACTAAGCTGGAGAATCAGGCCTGGCGTTTTGATTCCTCAGAAGCTGTATTGCTTCAGTCTCCGACATCTATTGAAATCAAGAATCTGTCAGCAAAAGATAAGTGGATGGAGTATCGCTTGACATAATCTTCGAAGTACGCCTGGCTATCCTGCAAGGCCTTGTCCTCTGTCAGGGCATCTCCTGTACAGCGATACTTCAATCTCTGCCCGTCGGATCACCCGCCAATCTTGACCGATGGCAGACGATTGGCGGCGGCCGCGGTTCATGTCAGGATAATCTGGCAATGCTAATAGAGGTTGGTACCATGTCCAGGTACGATACGCCATCCGGACGAAGAGGCCATCGCAGATATTCACGCACAATAGGGTTACCTCCCTCTTGAACTGGGAAAAGCCTTGTGCTACCCATGGTTGACTGTTGATATCCTCGTCTGCATAAGGCATCCATACAACCTGATTTTGCATAAAGTCAGTCATGTCCACAAGAAATAATGGCATTAACACAAATCACTCACCATGTGAGGAGGAAAAGAGTCAAGTTGGGCACGGATGTCCTCCACGCGGTATAAGACGAGACGACGATCTCTAATCACTTCCCACCGTGCCATGAGAGGGGTCCATCTCTCACGATCCGCGGAGATCGTCCCACGGCCGATGGGGAAGCGAGTGTACCCCCAGATCTGCATGACACAGCTAGTAAGGGATTTGGCAAATATGAGGGGTCGAAGACCTAGAAAATTACCAAGAGGAAAGGCGTAAACCCGCCAAGATTTCCTGAGCCTCGGCGAAAGTCCACTAGGTGAGAGAACAGATGGCCAAGCATCCCCCCCCCCCCCCCCCCCCCCATGCCACCTTCTTTGCTGCCTGAAGGTCCTCTAACAGCGGCAGATACTTCAAGTTGACTATGTCTGCAGCTGTCGCAAACAACAGTCTCCCGAAGAAGAAGAGGAGGAAGATCCGCGGTTCTGCTCATCAAAACGGCCATCCAGGTCTAGGAGCGCCTCCACCCTCTTGGCAAATGCCCCGAGTGCCTCGCCAAGCATCCGCCGCGCCCGGCTAAGCCCCACTGATCGTGCAAAATAGCCGAGGGGGATATGTGCTAGTACCCCTTGAACTCTGTAAAATACGACCCTAGAAGTTGATCTGCGAGCTGTCGATAGTCTCTAAGTTCAGGACCCACCACTAGATCACCAACGACCGGCAAGCCTGTCAAATAGAGAATGTTGTAGTACCATATTTTTCAGAATAGAGATCCTCTAAGTCCAGGTTTGGATAGGGCTGGGTCAGTGCAGAGTGAAAAGTTTTGTTAAAAAAACTCCTTTGCGTGGTGCTTTTCCCATTCCCAAAGAAGGTTCGTTCTGAAAAATCTCTTTATTCCCCTCTGGACTTATCCCGTCCCATCTAAATTGACACTGGCTGAAACTGCACTCTATTTTTTACCATATTCAATGGAAGCTATGCAAGATGACTCTAGTTAAAGGCAGCTTTGGCACATTTTTCTTTATAATTGATATAAATATATATATATAGAAACCGCATAGGGTTTATGTTTTAAAAAAAGTAACAAAAAACGAAAAGAGACGTGAGCTGGTGCACAGGTGGAGAAACTGCCCTGCACACCGCCCGCCTAGATGAAATGTGGGACGGTTCCACATTTTAGATAATGTGACAAATTTCTACTTTTTTGCTTTTGATTTTTTAATTAGTTTAAATGTTAATTTTTATTGTGAAGTAGAATGATTAGTTTGTTTGATTAAGACTTAAATGAAAAAATAAACTGATAGATGTTAAAAAAGTAACAAAAACGAAAATAGACGTGAGCTAGCGTACAGGTGGAGAAACTATCCCACACACCACTCGCTTGGATGAAATGCAGGACGATTCCACATTTCAAATAATGTGATAAATTTCTGCTTTGATTTTGATTTTCTAATTACTTTAGATGTTAATTTTTTTTGTGAGGTAGAATGATTAGTTTGTTTGATTAAAATTTAAATGAAAAAGTAAAATGATAGTTTAACAATATAGAGAATTAATATTATTGGCCTGGATATATAATGCAAGGTTGATTGTGTTTTTGTGTAGGATATACATAAGTTTGCTAGATTAAAATTGTAATTCTCATGTCCTTACATTCTAATGCAATATAGTTATAAATGGCATATGCGTACGAGTTAAGAATAAAGAAGATGCAAAGAAAGTCTTGAGAAAATTGAGCGAGATAAAGAACTGCTTAATAAATGTTATCCCTGTAAAAGAATGATTGCCTTGAAATGATGACACTAGATCTCATATTATTCGAATACTCTTATTATGGAACCCTTTTGAAGCCATAATTAGTTTAGTTCACAGTATTGGGCATGCTGTATGACTAGAATCTTTATGATTTCTTGAGAGTAAAGTACTAGTGTCTATGATTTTAGGCAAAGAGGAGATTTGTGGTTCTTGAGAAGCAATTGCCTGTCCGGACTGCGCGCTAAATTTGCACATCAAGTCTTGCTGATCGATTGATTTACGATAAAAATTTTATTACATTAGTTGACTCTTTTTTGTGTTTTCTTGATGTACCGCAGTATGCGGTCTTATAAGAAAATATGGCACAAATGACAAAGTAGAGTCATTTTGTTCTTAAGGTGATATCATAATTTAAGTAAATAAATGTACCTTAAGGCAACTAAAATTCATACAATGATTTAAAAGCAACCAAGGCAACTAAAATTCATACAACGACCTAAAAGCGATGTATATGATTTTTTGATCACTGACCGCGAAGTTGATTAATGAGAATACCTAAATGAGATAGGAAAAGAAAGAGATTAGGAAAGGAAGGAAAGATTCGGGGAAGGGGATTATATTGAATGTTTAAGTTAGTTTATTATGTTTGAAAATAAAAACAAAATGTAGTAGTGGATTATCTTGTAAGGTGCCTTATTTAAAGTATAGTTAAGTGTTTGATTGAACTTCTAATTAGTGTGATAGTTTAACTTTTAGTTTTGGCAATATACTAGAATATTATCTAGTTTCAAATTAAAAATAAAATACATTTGAAGTTTCACGCAAGGTGCCTTATTTGAGGTTTGAGTAATTCTTTGATTAAAATTCTAATACAAGTATAGAGTCTAGTTTAACTATGTAGGCATTTGATATTCGAAGTTTAGAATATAGTATCCTTTTTATGGGACTAAGCCATTTATAGTTTTGTTTAGGGAGAAGTTTCAATGTTTCTGACAATAACATAAAGAAGATTTGTTGTTCTTATTATATAGTAGGCAACATCAAGTCAAAAGCAACTTGACAATCTCTTTTCAGTGACTCGGACTTTAATGAATCTCTTTTTGCGTAAGGTGATACATTTATGCCCCTCCTTCGGTTTCTAACTTTAACATAAGATTTTTAGATCCTATAAGTAGAAAGCATCAAACTAGGGGCAGCTTGACAATATCTCAATAGCAACTTGGACTTCGATAAATCTCTTTTCAGGTAAGGTTACATTACTTCTCCTCCTTTGGTTTCCAACTTTAACAGAGGATTTGTAGTTCCTAGTGTAGAATAACCAAGGGAGAGAGAGAGAGAGGATAGAATTGGAGGCTGCGGCCTGCCCAAACAGACCACATCCCTCCTCTTTTATATCATAAGTAAAACATGGTTGATAATAGATTGGGCAAGGACAAGAATAGACCTTACTCCAATAAAGTACATAATAGATCCCGACTACTTATACAAAAGATGAAAAAGAAGGAAATAAACTTATAAAAAATGGCTGACAAAATTACCCCTGACTACACTCCCCTCAAGCTAAGCATATATGTAAAAAATGCACAGCTTCGACAACAGAGAAACAGAAACTTCCCTATACAGCCCTTTAGTAAAGACATCAGACAGTTGATCCACGGAACGACCATAAGAGAGGCAGATCTCCCCATTATCTAGCTTCTCGCGAATGAAATGACGGTCAATTTCAATATGCTTGGTGCGATTGTGTTGAATCAGGTTATTTGCAACGTTGATGGCAGCTTTGTTGTCACAATATAGGCGCATTGGTGTATGAACTTGAATACCAAGGTCTTGAAGAAAAGGCTTAACCCATAACATCTCTGTAACCCCATGTGCCATAGCCTGATATTCAGCTTCTGCACTAGAACGAGCACAAACAATTTGTTTTTAACTGCGCAAAGTAACGAGGTTGCCCCTCAGAAACAAACAATAACTAGTGGTTGACCTCTTATCATCACGAGAACCTGCCCAATTCGCATCAATATAAGCATCAATATTCACATGTGGAGTTTGAGTATACAACAGTCCTTTACCACGACATGTCTTGATGTAACGCAGAATTCTTTCTATAGCCCGCATATGAGGAGACCGGGGATCATGCATAAACTGGCTGACAATGCTAACTACATAGGTAATGTTTGGTCTGGTGAGCGATAAGTACAATAGTTTCCCAACAAGGCATTGATACGAACCTTTATCAGACTCAGACAATCCATGATTGGTCTACATAGGGGTATGAGCTAGTTTACAACCTAGCTTTCCAGTCTCTTGAAGCAAATCAAGAGCATATTTCCGTTGACGGATATAGAGACCTTTCTGAGACTTGGCCACCTCAATGCCAAGAAAATATTTTTGCTCCCCAAGATCCTTAATGTCAAACTCATGAGCTAAACTATCTTTAAACTTTTGTATCTCTGTGTTATGATTTCCAGTGATAATCATGTCATCAACGTACAAAAGAAGGATTACCACATGACCATCCACCCATTTAGTAAAGAGAGAATGATCAGAGTTGCCCTGTTGATAGCCAGGCTGTACCATGGCAGATCTGAACTTGTCAAACCAAGCCCTTGGAGACTGTTTGAAGCCATATAGTGCCTTCTTGAGCTGACACACTCTCCCCATGGCTTCCAATCCAGGAGGGGGCTGCATATACACCTCTTCTTGTAAATCACCGTGAAGAAAGATATTCTTAACATCTAACTGGTGAAGTTCCTAAGAAAATTAGACAGCAAGGGAGAATAAAACTTTGACAGATTTGAGCTTGGCCATAGGAGCAAACGTCTCTAGATAATCCACACCATAAGTCTAGGTAAAGCCTTTGGCAACAAGGCAAGCTTTATACTTTTGAACAGTACCATCAGAATGGTATTTAATAGTGTACACCCATCTGGATCCAACCAAACTCTTCTCTGGAGGCAATGTTACTAATTCTTAGGTATTGTTTCTTTGGAGAGTTTGCATATCTTCCTCCATGGCATGCACCCACTTTGGGTCTTTAACAACTTCTACAAAGGAGTTAGGAACATGATAGGTGGAAATAGCAGTAAAAAAGGAACAATAAGATAGTGAGAGACGAGAATAAGAAATATAGTGAGAAATAAGATGCTTGATACATATTCTCGTCCCTTTTCGGACAACAATATATAACTTCAAATCCTCAAGAGCTGTAGGTGATAAATTTAATGAATGACCTGAAATTTCAGCAGCTTCTTGAGATGATGAATCTATGGAAGGCCTATGCTTGTGTCAAGTATGCCTGGAGTTAGTGAGAGTATCCAGTGGAGACTTGTCGGACAATCTAGATGCATCACTACTTGTGTCGGTAACAAGGGATAAAAGAGGAGCCAACTCAGGAGGAGAATCACCACAAGGATTAGGAACATCCTTCCTCTTACCAGAGGTCTGAGGTGCAAAGTAAGACTCTGACTGAAAAAATGTGACATCTTTGAGGACATACTTTTTTCCTCTTTTTGGGTCAAAATGTTTGTAGGCTTTTTTAATGGGAGAGTAATCCAGAAAGGTGCCACGGGTGGCTCGAGGATCCAATTTTGTAGACCCTAGAGTGAGGGAATGAATAAAGCACACACAACCAAAGACCTTGGGCTCCAAAACAAGCAGAGGATGGTCTGGACAAAGTACTCGAATAAGGGACAGAAGGTCAAGTGTTCGGGAAGGTATACGGTTCATAACATATGAGGCAGTTAAGACAGCTTTTGTCTAGAACTTATTGGGCAGTTGACGTTGCAAAAGAAGTGCTCGAGAGGTCTTAAGTAAATGTCTATTCTTTCTTTCGGCCACCCCATGTTGGAGCGAGTAAGCACAAGAGGACTTATGAATGATGTCTTCATTTTTCATAAAAATATTGAGCGTCCTCTCAAAGTATTCCTTTGTATTGTCGGATCTGAACACCTTAACTCGCCTTTCAAATGAGTTCTCAACCATTCTGCACAACACTTGAATAATCCGGGGTACCTCTTCACGAGATTTCATGAGGTAAATCCAACAACAGTGGGAAACGTCATTAATAAAATTGATAAAATAACGGTGACCATTTACGGAGTAAACGGGAGATAGCCCCCAAACATCAGAGTGAACAACTTAAAAGGAAAAAACATTTTCATTCATAGAAACTTGAAAATTGGTTTTACAATGCTTGGCAAGTTGGCAGACTTGACAGTGAAGGGTGTTAACTCTAATAGACTTGAACAATGAAGGAAACAAGACCATTAAAGACCTAAGAGACAAATGACCTAAATGACAGTGCCACAAATAGATCACTTCATGTTTCTTTTCCATGCCATCAACAATGGATTGAAATGCAGCTCGACCACCACGCTCCAAATGATACAGGCCTCCCACTTCACGACCAGTCCCAATCGTCTGCTTGAGTTTCAGGTCCTAAAAAATACAATGAGTGGGAAAGAAAGTTATAGAGTATTGAAGTGATTTGGTTAAGTTGCTAACAGACAAAAAATTAATGGGTAAGATAGGAACATGAAGTACAGAGGACAGAGGTAGGTCATCATTGAGACTTACTGAGCCTTTACTCGCTACTGTCGTACGGGTACCATCTGCAATGGTGACCTCCTATCCAAAACTCAAAGAATATGAAGTAAAGAGAGAAGAGGTACCAATCATGTGATATGTAGCACCTGAGTCAATGACCCAAGAGTTATTGGGGAAAGCAAAGTGAGTCACACTCAAGGCTGCCCCAGTAGTACTTGGTGCGTAGATGGTTGATGAAGACGCGCCAAGCTGAGAGAGGATCTGCTGAAGGTGCAAAATATCTCACCAGAGGAGAGAGCAGACACTTGAGAAGTAGTAAACCCACCATCCAGAGAGGGTCTGGAAGGGTCACCTGAGTCTCAATTGAAGGCTACATTGCTCTTTGCTTGCTGCCCACTTTTATTAGAATTTCTGAATTTCAACGGCTTCGTATCAAGATAAAGGTCCTAACACTTGTCTATATTATGGTTGTCCTTCCCACAGTGAGAGCAGTGTCTTCCTGTCTTGCCTTTCTCCTTTCCCTGACCACTATCACTCTTTACAGGCTTGGGATAGGCACTCGCAAGTACAGATGACTCAACAACGTCACAGCTACTTGTTGTGACACTACCACCACTCATTGCCTTCTTTCGTCCCTCTTCTCACAACACCTTGTGATACACTTGTTCAAAGGGTGGAAGGGGGTCAATATTGAGTATATGAGCTCTTACGCTTTCATATTCAGAGGTGAGACCAGCAAGAAACTTGAAGATGCAGTTCCGCTCCACATGTAACAAATAGACTTTCTGATCTTGAGTACAAGCCCAACTGTATACAGAGTAGTAGTCCAACTCCTCCGAGTTGCTTTTTAGCAAACCAAAGTGATACTAGCAGTGCTACCCTATTTCAACTCCTGTATATCAGTTGTCAATTGATATATGCGAGAAATATCCTACTTTTGGCCGTACATTAAGTTCAAAATATCCCACTTCTCCCTTGGTGTCCTCTTCATCATGATTAGCTGTTGAATCTTTGAACTTATGGAGTTGAGAATCTATCCCATAACCAAGTTGTTCTCTTATTCCCCCCTAACATAGGTGGGATCCTCATGTGCTGGTTCTTTGGTTGTACCATCAATATAACATGTTTTACCTCGTCCTCCAAGGAAAATACGGGCATAGACTGACCAAAGTCGGTAATTGGTCTCTGTAAGCTTCACTGAAATCATTTGCATAGCAAGCAAGTGGTGCTCAATTGATGAAGAGCCAGTAGGACACATTAAGGAGGAGTTAGCTTCTTGATCAGCACTGTTGGTTGTAGAAAACTCCATGACAGCCCACAGGAGATAACCTGAGGTGAAGGTGACTCCTAAACACCAAGCAAAAACTTCACCATGCTCTAACCTGTTCCTAGGGCAAAGAAAGGAGCACCGAACACCAGCCAACAGTCAGCCGACCCAGCCCCTTGTTGCACAGGGAGGACCGAACCTGCTGGACAATGATACCGGCCTGGTCTTTGGAGAAGAAACAACACCCGGTTAGAGGAAAAACAGAGGACCAGAGGCCAAGAGGGTACCGGTCTTCTATTTGGTACCCTCGGACCACCAACATGAGCAAAGAGGGGGGCCGAACCAGCTGAATAGGCCACCAACGGGGCATAAAAAACACCTAAGAGGGACCGGCCAACTCCTAGGTCCACCACCACACACCGCCGGGTAGAGGAAGGAACCGACCTCCTCTAAAGAGGACTACAGGGTACCGTTGGACAGAGGAAAGGGCTGGCTTGCTCTTCGGTGTCCTAGAATCACCAAAGCGAGGACCAACCTGCTTGTTGGTGCCCTAGAAACACCACAATAGGGACTGACCTGCTCCTTGGTGGCCTAGAATCACTAAAACAGAGAGAGGCAGGGAACCGGTCAACACTTGAATGCCATAGGGTCACCGGACGGCGAAGGAGGATGATCGGTCAGTAGGGAAAGCCCTCCAGAGAGGATCAACCAGAGCTAAAGAAGCCTTAGGAAGGTTCGGCCTGCTCTGATACCATTGTAAAATAACCGAGAGAGAGAGAGAGAGGACATATTTGGAGGCTGCGGCCCGCCCAAACAGACCGCAACCCTCCTGTTTTATATTATGAGTAAAAAAGGATTACCAATAGATTGGGTAAGGACAAAAATACCCCTTGCTCTAATAAAATACATACTAGACCCCAACCACTCATACAAAACAGGAAAAAGAAGAAAATAAACTTATAAAAACTGGCTGACAAAAATACCCCTGACTACACCTAGTAAGTAGAAGGCATCAAATTAGGGGCAGCTCGACAATATTTCAGCAACAATTTAGGCTTCAATAAGTGTCCTTTCAGGTACAGTGATAATTTCCTGCTCCTCTGGTCTCTCTACTTCATTTGTAGGGTCAACCCATGGCAAATTTAATTAATTGGTTCTTAGTCCGTTCCCCATCCCTCCCAATGAATCATTAGGATTCCTTTTCATTAACTTTAACATAGATAACATTTGTAGTTTTTAATAAGTCGTTGGAGCTAGGGGTGGCTACGAGCTGCCGCTCGTTGTCTACTTGAGCTTAGCTTGAGTTAAGCTTACCTTAGCTCCTCTCATTCAACCAATCGAACCAAGCTCGAGCTCTAATTTAGGCTTGTCTGATCAAATGAGACAAGCTCGAGCTTGACCCCGATCGGCTCGGCTGGCTCGCGAGCTTGCTCGAGGTACGAATGTTTACTACTCTGTTGTCTATGACCACTTCCTGGCCAATCAGGCCGATGGTAAAAACTCTGGCGCCCTGCTCACTATAGGAGATCATGGCATTTGGGTACACGCAACATTGCCCCCTTGCTGTAGTAGGTCGTTTGCGCTGTACAGCCTATAGAGGCCTCGTATGCTGGTGCAACATTGGGTGGTAGATGAGGGCGGTGGTGGTAGCTGAGCCCACCCGAGGAAGTGGGAGTTGCTACACGGTGTGCTTCTCTAGCCTACAAGAGAAGATGAAGTTCGTGGCAAGGGACCTCTAAGGCTTGAAACCAACTTGGAGTGGGTCGACGATGTGTGGATCAATCGTTAGGGGAGTACATTGGCGAGCCTCCTTTCTGTGCACCCCCCGAAGGTAGGATTCATATTTGGGCCCTAGTCTGACATCGGTTACTTTACAAAAACTTCACCCCAACTTTCTCTTAAAATCTTAAGTCTCCCTCTATTGCACCTTCCCGAGCTTAGCTATTTGATTGTTTCTAGTTGGGTGAACTTAGTTTATTGGTTGAGTTAACTTAATAGCGCTTTAACGAGTTGAGCTCGGCTGAATTCGAGCTAAGTTCCTTTCTCACCATGTAGCAAGTCCCACTTCCTCGAGTGGGCGCAGCTACCACCACCGCCCTCACCTGCCACCCAATGTTGCACCAGCCTACGAGGCCTTTATAGGCTGGTATAGCGCAAACGGCCTGCTACAGCAAGGGGGCAATGTTGCGTGTGCCCAAATGCCACGATCGCCTAGAGTGAGCGAGGCGCCATAGTTTTTGCCAACAACGTGATTGGCCAGGAGGTGGTCATTGACGACAGAGTAGTAACAGTTCTGGACATGGTGCAAACAATTTTGGCCTTATACCAATTTGATGCTTCCTACTTACAATGAATTACAAATCTTAGGTTGAAGTTAGAAACCAAAGGCGAAGTAGGGATGTATCACCTTACCTAAAAGTAGATTCATTGAAATCCGAGCACTGCTAAGATATTGTCGTGCTACCCCCAATTTTATGTTTCCAATTACCTATTAAAAACTGCAAATCTTATCTATATTAAACATAAAAACCAAAGGAGGAGAAGGCATGTATCACCATACATAAAGAGATTCATTGAAGCACAAGTTACTACTTAGTTATTGTCGGATTGCCCCCAATTTGATGCTTTTTACTTACTAGGAACTAAAAATCTTATGTTAAAGTTAGAAACCGAAGGAGGGGCATGAATGTAACACCTTACGTAAAAAGAGATTCATCAAAGTCTGAGTTATTGTAAAGAGATTGTCAAGTTGCCTTTGACTTGATGCTGTCAACTATATAATAAGAACACCAAATCTTATCTATGTTAATGTCAGAAACATTATGGTTCTCCCTAAACAAAACTATAGATGGCTTAGTCCCATAAAAAGGCTACTATATTTTAAACTTCGAATATCAAATACTTACATAATTAAACTATACTTTATGCTTGTATTAGAATTTTAATCAAAGAGTTCATCAACCTCAAATGAAGCACCTTGTGTGATGAGCTATTACTTCAAATGTATTTTGTTTTTTATTTAAAACTAGATAATATTTTAGTATATTGCCAAAACTAAAAGTTAAACTATCACACTAGTTAGAAGTTCAATCAAACACTTAAGTATATTTTAAATAAGGCACCTTACAAGATAAGCCACTACTACATTTTGTTTTCATTTTGAAACACAATAAACTAACTTAAACATTCAATATAATCCCCTTCCCCGAATCTTTCCTTCATTTCCTAATCTCTTTCTTTCCCTGTCTCATCTTGATATACTCATTAATTCAACTTCGCGGTCAGTGATCGAAAAATCATATACATCGCTTTTAGGTTGTTGTATGAATTTTAGTTGCCTTAGTTGCTTTTAAATAATTGTATGAATTTTAGTTGTCTTAACGTATATATATTTACTTAAATTATGATATAACTTTAAGAACAAACTGACTCTACTTTGTCATTTGTGTCATATTTTCTTATAAGACCGCATACTGCGGTACATTAAGAAAACACAGAAAAGAGTCAACTAATGTAATAAAACTTTTATCGTAAATCAATCGATCAGCAAGACTTGATGTGCAAACTTAGTGCGCAGTCCGGACAGGCAATTGCTTATCAAGAACCATAAATCTCCTCTTTGCCTAAAACTATAGACACTAGTACTTTACTCTCAAGAAATCATAAAGATTCTAGTCATGCAGCATGCACAGTATATTAGGGTTTCAAAAGGGTTCCATAATAAGAGTATTCGAATAATATGAGATCTAGTGTCATCATTTCAAGTTAATCATTCTTTCACAGGGATAACATTTATTAAGCAGTTCTTTATCTCGCTTAAATTTTTCCAGACTTTTTCTGCATCTACTTGATTCTTAACTCGTACGCATATGCCATTTATAACTATATTGCATTAGAATGTAAGGACATGAGAATTACAATTTTAATCTAGCAAACTTATGTATATCCTACACAAAAACACAATCAACCTTGCCTTATATATCAAGGCCAATAATATTAATTCTCTATATTGTTAAACTATCATTTTACTTTTTCATTTAAATTTTAATCAAATAAACTAATCATTCTAGCTCACAATAAAAATTAACATCTAAAGTAATTAGAAAATCAAAACCAAAGAAGCAGAAATTTATTACATTATCTGAAATGTGGAACCGTCCCGCATTTCATCCAAGCGAGTGGTGTGTGGGATAGTTTCTCCACCTATGCGCTAGCTCACGTCTGTTTTCGTTTTTGTTACTTTTTTAAGATCTATCAGTCTACTTTTTCATTTAAATCTTAATCAAACTAATCATTTTAGTTCACAATAAAAATTAATATCTAAACTAATTAGAAAATCAAAAGCAAAAAAGTAGAAATTTGTCACATTATCTAAATGTGGAACCGTCCCACATTTCATCTAGGCGGGCAGTGTGCGAGGCAGTTTCTCCTCCTGTGCACCAGCTCACATCTCGTTTCGTTTTTTGTTACTTTTTTTAAAACATAAACCCAATGTGGTTTTTATATATATTTATATCAATTATAAAGAAAAATGTGCCAAAGTTGCCTTTAATTTGAGTCATCTTGCATGGCTTCCATTGAATATGGTAAAAAATAGATTGCAGTTTCAGCCAGTGTAAATTTAGATGGGACGGGATAAGTGCAGAGAGGGAGAAAGAGATTTTTCAGAACGAACCTTCTTTGGGAATGGGAAAAGCACCACGCAAAGGAATTTTTTAACAAAACTTTTCACTCTGCACTGACCCAGTCCTATCCAAACCTGGACTTAGAGCATCTCTATTATGAAAAATATGGTACTACAACATTCTTCAATCAGGCTTCATGCAGTGCACTATAACATGAACATGAGTCCTTACTATTCCAGGATCTCCCTCTTAGAGGGGATAGGCACCAAGATTCCTTAGAAATGAACCTATAGTAGTGAAATATTAAACAAAACCCAAAACCCATCTGAATCCGGCCGGATCACAGTGAAGCACCTAGCTCGTCCAATACGATGTGAGTTGTCGAGTTGCGATTGAGGCAAATGTGACTCAGTGAGTCGATGCATATCTGCAGCTCAAGCTCGCCCAGATAAGTGCCGACTCGAACCATGCTCACATGAAAGAATGCGTCATACGTGTGTATTGGGGAGTCGGGGAGGAATGGATATTGAACAACTTGGAAAATTTATTAAGGTGCAAATTTTAGAAAACATTAACCTTAGATTCAAAGCAGGAACACTAGTCTCTTTGCATGTACAATTAAATGACTTACAGTGCCACGCCAATTCGCACGGTAGACCTCATAACTACATATTTGCTACTACTAGAGTACCCAATTGAAAACAAAATACAGTTCAATTTTGTGTTATAAAGAATATGAGTTCAAATTATTCCCACATAACAGTTAGGCATGCTGATCATGGCCTAAGCAATAAGCACAACCATAGAATCACTCATTCACCTCCTCAATGCACTTAATAGTTGTGATGTACGCTAAAGCTTAAGCTCCTTTGCAGGGCATTCTCTTGACGTAAAACATGAAATAGTTCCTAAGTCAGAAAATTTCAGACTTTTGAATTGGTTGGTCATGAACAAGTTGAAGAGAATTGCATAGCGTAGCACCCCATGAAGCTTATCGTATCATTATCAAGAAAAGGAGGAAACAAACTTAGAGATTGCTGGCATAATCTTCAAAAAACTTGCAGACATAAGCAAATCTCCATATCTTGATTTGTAGAATACTAACACTAGGGAAACCACTCAAAACACAGTGGCACATTATATGATGATACTCCATGGTTGAATATAGTGATACTTCTAACAAAGTTCCTAAAATGCGACCCCGACAACAGTTGCAAAGGGTTCTTGCACATCCACCAGTCTCTACTTCAAGGTGTCACAACAACAAGAGGGGGCACCTTTCATCCTTTCTACTTACAGGGTGCAGAGATGGGAAGCTCCTCAATCTATTTTAATCAGATCTACTTACACGGTCCTTGCATGTGGGGAGCCTAGCATCTGTTCTACAAGCATGTTTGGTCTCCTAAATGTCCTCTTAGGGTCAAGGTTCTTCAATAGAGAATTTCTCTTCAGAGGTTGCCCATAGGGCTGGTAATGAATTGAGTTGAGCTGAGCTCTGTCGCACTCGAGCTCGGCACATTAAAAAATTCTCGATCTCGAGCCGAGCCCGAGCCTCACTTCAAGCTCCAAGCTAAGCTCGAGCTCGGGCTCGAATGAAACCCCATCGAACTTGAGCCGAGCCTGAGCCTAGCTCGTTTGAGATTGGTCCTCCTCAGCCAACTTGACATGTTTAATTTAAGTTATTATAGAGCCAATGATTTGGTCAGCCCAAATAACCCTTTAACTATAAGAGCCTACCCACTTTGGACAGCCCAAACCCATTAACTTTGGCGAGGCCAAGAGCGTGGAAGTAAGGTAGCAGAGCATGGCAGTGAGGTAGGTTTAATTTATAGGACAATTAGAGGGGTGCATAAAAGCTACTAGCTGATATTGGACTAAACTCGTGAGAGTTGCACCCCACCCGCCTGCCTTCACAGGTGTAACAGCTGGCAGCTTTGTCTTGAAGAGCTTTAGTCTGGTATCGAGTATTTAAAAAAAGTTTAGGGCCTTATATTCTTTCCAGTTGTCAAACGTGTGCGTCGCTAGCGAGTCGACACAGCGAGCGGACGTCTTAGGGTCATTTGAAAATATGTAATACTTTGTTTTGACACGAGTCGACTCGGACCGAGCCGAGCTTGGCCGAACTCGGGCATGGTTCATTTACATGAACGAACTATCTTTTGGACTTGGCTTGGCTCGTTTGCATGAACAAGTCGAGCCAAGCCTGAGTAGCTAGCGAGAGGCTCAGCTCATTGCCAATCCTAGTTGCCCACTTGTGATAGGCTAGTCCAGTTTGTGGATGGACCACACATAATGTGCCCTTTATGTGGAGAGGAGGATGAATCCCTTGATCATTTGCTTTGGTTGTGTCCATTTGCAAAGGAGCAGCTGTTATTAGATAAGCTTAGTATTTAGAGGGGTTCTTGTCTTTCATTGATACAAGGGACAACCTTCTCCTTGCATTAAGTATGCATTATATGGCCAACAAGGATATGAAGATGTAGTAGCTGATTCTACATGCGACTCTGTGGGTAAGATGGGACGAAAGGAATAGGAGGATTTTGCAAGCATGAAGCATTGCTTCTAGGGTGTCTTGCCTCTCTTGTTTGTCGGAAGGTTAGGGATTGGGCATCTGACTTTGAAATGTGAATTCTTCTTCCTTTTTTGTTCTTTTGGGAGTAGATTGAGCATTGCACCACTTCAGTACTTTATGTGTTGAGGGAATTTTGAAGGTTTTTGTCCAACTTACAACTGAGATATTGTCGAGCTGCCTTCTAATTTGATGGCTTCAACTACTTATTAAAAACAACAAATATTATCTATGTTAAACTTAGAAAGCAAAGGAGTAGTAGTAAAATACCTGAAAGGAGATTCATTAAAGTCTGAGCATTACTGAACTGCCACCAATTTGATGCGTTCTATTTACTTGGACAAATTTTATGTTAAAGTTAGAAACCAAAGGAAGAGAAGGAATGTATCACTTTACTTGAAAGGAGATTCATTGAAGTCCAACTTGTTACTCAGTTATTATGAACTTGTCCTCAATTTGATGCCTTTTACTAGGAACTATAAATCTTATATTAAAGTTAGATAAGGAATAACATGAATGTATCACCTTAGCTTAAAGGAGAGTCATCAAAATCTCAGTTGTTGCCGAGTTAAAACATGACAGATCATCTTGAAGATTTTATGTGCATCTAGAGAATGACACCAGGTCGGCAGTAGTGTGGAAAATATACTTAAAACAATAAGTATCTTTGAGAAATTCAATCAAATCAAGGTAGATTTTTCAATTGTCCTTTTATAAATTTATCCACATTAAAGATGGATATTCAACACATAATGACACTTTCCAGTGGCAAATTCAACTATGGAGGGATCTTAAAAAGGCTGAAGAGGTGGTATACATGTCTTGATTGCATACTTTGTTAGAGCACAAATTAAGGTGGATGGTCATGATCAAATTCTTTGAGCTGATAACAATGGTATGTTTTCTGTAAAGTGCTTCTATAAATTAACGGAAGGGAGTCCAGGATCCTTACGTGGACGTACATTGCATGTATGCTACATACCACTATGATGCAAGATGTATATTGGTGACACACATAGGATACGTATGTTATTATGAATGGGTACTGGCGAGACAGGTATATTATTTATAAAACTCTACTAGATCATCTTATTATGATGAACTAGCGTGTTTGATATCTTGTCACATGTCGTTTGCATACATGTAATTAATCTAGTTTAGTATAAGATAGGTCAGATTCGTAAAAATTAACTAGACTTAGAAGGATAATTAACTTTATCATGACATCATGCGTTGGCCGACTACACATCGTTTATATGTCATTACAGTGTTTCATTGAGCGCATCTTCAATATATGGATGATGTTTATTTTTTATGCATTGGCATACCCATGCACATGTCGTGTGCGTGCGCATGAATGAGTTATGGTTAATTACGAGAATAATTCATTTTGTTATTAGGACATAACTTTTGTCGCAGAAAGCATCGTAGTGGTTACAACTAAAGTAATATAACCTTCAATAATATTGGAAAAGGCTAAAATCAGATTTGAAACTAAAACTCGTTCAAATCCGATCAACTTTTAAAAGAATTATAATGGTATGTTTTCTGCAAAGTCCTTCTATAAATTAACGGAAGAGAGTCATATAGCTTTCAAGCATTTTGAGGTCATATGGAAAGCGAAGTCACTGTTGAAAGTTAGAAGTTTTATGTAGCTGGTACACAAGAATGTATTATTACTAAAGTATATACAAGAGTAAATGGTGCACTGATGGCGATGAAGCTTGTATTATGTTTGGAACTGACAAGAAAGATGTTGACCACTTGTTTATCACACGCCCACTCAGTAAAGAAATTTGGATTAGTATGGGCAGATTATTTGAATTTTATCTCTCATTCCAGAATATGCAGGACAAGTGGAAGTGCTTTCAAAGGATGAAGTCTACAATGGACAAAAGTAATCGCAGAACAATCCTTCAAATCTTGTTGCATGCTATCTATTGGAGTATATTCGATTACTTGTTATTTCTTTTGTTTACAACTATAGTCGCCATATTCTTGGCATTTCTGCTAAGGCTTGGGTGAAAGAATTGAACTATATGTATTTCTTGTTTGAGTAAGGTTGGTGGTATTGTAACGACCCGCCACGCAATAATCGGAAACCCGGTTACTAAATGGGTATCGAATCATTATCTACGGGTTCACACTCGGATCTCATATGACACGTCTAGAGAAGTAAGTGTTAAACAAAGCTAAATATAACAATCTTACGGACTTCAAGGAAAGTACAAGTGCGTAGGAAGTAAATTAATAATGTCTGTATACAGTTTGACAATAATTATATAGTCCAAAGAATTAAATATGTACAGGCAGAAGCAAAGTACAACGACATCAAGGCATATTCCGGAACCGAGATAACTGCTGGCCCGCACACCAAGGAGAACAGCACACGCCAACACTCGCCGAGAGGTCCACCCCTGAAAACGCAGGGAGTGAGCCACACTAGAATTGGGCTCAGTAAGGATCATCCGATCCCTGCCTCCCCCACACACACATACAAGTGCAGCAATACAAAAATGAAGGTAATTTAATTAAAGCAGTAAACATAGTTCCTAAATTTCGATATGAGACATGCATCCGTAATGCAACAGGCACAGTTCTAAGCAATTCAAGTAACCCAATTCAACACCACAGTTTGTAACTAAAGATCCGGCTAAACACAAACCACACTGACAACCGCATATAGACGGCGCCTCACAACACCACCAATACCCATGCCTGTCCACCCTTACGATGTTCCGGGCACCGTAGGGTGAGGCAGTGAGTCAAACTAGGACTAACTGGGACTAGTGAACCACCACCGCTCAGTTACGCGTGCACACAAGCAATCTAGACCACTGTCCTATTGACCGGACTTCCCTCAACGTCAGGTCTAGGCACTTTACGAGGGCCATGGGGACCGGCGAAACCCCCTCAAGCTGAAGCGATAGGGATTACCCGTAATCCTAACCTCTCGAGTCACATCAGGCTAAAGGGCGAAGGGTACCACTCGTAACCTCGATATCTCAGGTTACATCAAGTCCAGTGGCGAAAGGGTAAACTTCAGCAACACCAAACCCGACTCCATAGTAAGAAACATGCCGGAAACAGCCACGACAAACTAGGAAAACACCGACCCGCTGGGACCAAACAGCAACCCCTCGGATAACACACTGGCTACTCCGGCCTATCTAGCTCTAGGTGGTTGTTGAACCCAAAAAATAATCTCATATACAGATATGCAGATTTGCATTGTGTGAGTATGCATATATGACGCATGCTCGCGTCGATGTGAAATTCCCATAGGAGAATACACATGCATAAGCATGACGATATGTTCATGAAGGACAGTCTCATGCAAAATAAAATGTACGCCTACGATATAGGTGAATACTAGAATCCATAAGAAACCATGGGCTCGCATTACGAGGGCAGCGGAGTAAGAAACATACCTAGGCCACGAAGGCCTTAATCAGATTTTTTTTAGGAGCCTAAGGCAGCCCCAAGTTGCTTGCTTCGGCTCCCGAAATCAACTCCCGAACCGCCTTTGCGATGCTCGATAGTGGGACCCGTAGGGAGACCCCAAATGCAGCGATAAGAGGGACACCAAATGCTGCAAAACAGAGGTCGAGATCAGTCCCAAAGTGGACTAAAATCTGTCCCGAAATGGGGCAAAATCAGTCCTAGAACTCCCCCAAAATGGCCCCGAAATGGAGGCCCAATAGCGGGGGAGATAGGCCCAATAAGTAGCCCTATGGGTGGGGTCAATATGAGGCCCAATCAGCCCCCAAATGGGCCCAAATTCAGTCCCAAAGTGGGCTGAAACCTGTCCCGAAATGAGGTAAAACCAGTTATGGAACTTACCTAAATCGACCCCGAAACGGAGGCCCAATGTCGGGAAAGGTAGGCCCAATAAATGGCCCAATGGAGGAGCCCAAAAAGAGGCCCAATAGGCACCCCTAACAGGCCCGAACCAGTCCCGGAATGGGCCCAAAACAGCCTCCAAGCTTGTCCAAAATGGTCCCAAATGAAGGCCCAATAACCGGGGAGGTAGGCCCAATAAGGGACCCAATATTATGGCCCAATAGGGAGACCAAATGGGCCCAAAAACCAGTCCCCAGGGCACCAAAACCTGCAGCCCAGGAAGGGAAAATCTGCAAACTCCCAAAACTAGAAAAATTGCCTAAAGAGGAAGGTGGACCCCTCTCTCCCACTCCCCTTTATTTAAATAGGCAAAGGGGAGGGAGGAGAGAGAGGGGGAACCGGTGGGGGGAGCCCCCACCGGTTGGGAACCCCCCACCGGTTCCAAGAGGGGAACCGGTGGGGGGGAGGAGGAGCTCTCCCTCCCCTCTTTAGATTTTTTTGAAATTTAAAAATGGGGTGTTTAATGGGAGGTTTAATGGGGGATCTTAACCCCATTCACATGGGTTAAGAATCCCATGTGGAAGCCCTCTTAACCCCATCCCAAACCCCTTTCACATGGGGCTAAAACATAAAGTTAATGGGGTTAAACCCCTTTCACACCTAGCCCAAACCTGAATTTAATGGGCAAAGACCCCTTTCACACTTGGAAATCTGAAAACAAGAGGGTCAAGGCTCATTAAGAGCCAAAAAAGTGAAAAAAGGAGGGAAGTTTGGGGAGGGGAGACCCCCCCACCGGTTTCCAAAACCGGTGGGCCAACCGGTGGCACCCCCCTCCACCGGTTGGAACCGGTGGGGGTGCCCACTTACCCCCTCTCTCTCCTTTATTTGCTCTCTCTCTCTCACTCCTTGGCCACCTATTGGCTATTGGATGATAAAAAAAGAAAGAGAAGGGGGAGAGATAGTGGAACCGGTGGCACCCCCCACCTTGGTTCATCCCGGTGGCACCCCCCACCTTGGTTCATCCCGGTGGCACCCCCCACCGGATTAAGATTTTGGGCCTATAAATAGGACCCACACAGAACATAAGCATACAAGCTGCCCATATACAAGGGTGGAATTGTGAGGGAAAGTGCTGTCCGGCTGAAGACCAAATTCGGGTTTTAAACCCAGATTTGCTGCGATTTCGGAGGTCTTTCTTTCGTCCCGGGGAGTCCTCGCTCCTAAGGTTCAATCCTAGGGGAGGCTCTGCCGGATTTTTTTGTAAAAAACACCCTGTTATAAGGCGAAATGCTGCCGAAATAAAATCAAAATTTCTGTGTTCATGTGTGTCACTTAAATTTTATAATTATCATACCTTTTAAAAAGAAAATAATATGCATATATGTATATATTTTCCTAAAACTAAATGAAATTGTGTACATCCACAACCTAACCCTAACCTCACCCCGTAAATGAACTAAATTCAGAAATCTGCATAAAAATCATAATTAAGCCCAAAGATAATTTATAATTAATCAATAATTAATTAATCAATAAAAGTTCATTAAATTAATTAAAAATCAGAAAAAACCAGGAAAAATCAGTAAAAATCTGTAAAAACCTGAAATATGATACAAAAATCATAATAAATTCAAATACCCTTATATATTTAATTAATTAATCATCTAATTAAATTAATAACCAATAATGGATAAAATTAATAAAATTAATAAAAGAACCAGAAAAATCAGAAATCTGAAAGAATGTTAAAGCATTAACCATATATCTAAAAACTTAATGTAAAATTATGAAAATACCCTCGTGTACAATATTTACACATATAACCCCGAAAACATTAAAATTTCATATTATAAGCAGAATTTCTTCCCATATATTCTGAATATCATTAAATATGAAACCCAAGACTTAAAAACCCGGTTTTAAGGTAAAATTACTAAAAAACCCTCATACATTTAAAAATCAATTCCCTAACTCCTAAAAAGCTTGAAAACCTCTAAAACTCACTTCTACATGTTTATAAGCTGCTATACTCTTATAAGACCCCCATAATTACATAAAAGTCCCTGAGGGTGAATAATTGCAAAAAAGCCCCTGTGGGACTAAAAATTGGGAATTAACCCGCATAACTTGGAATCAATCCGCCTAACTTGGAATCAATCCCCCCTAACTTGGAATCAATCCTAATGATCAGGAACCAATCCTAAAACATATAAAAATTATCCCCAAAACTAGGGGTGAGGTTAAGGATCCAACCTAAAATATGCCTCCATATCCATATGCATGCGCTGTCTATAGTAGTAGTTTTGCATGATTAAGGGCATCATACGGACGGTTAATCAAGGGTCGCCGAGCAGTTACTCAGCGTAATTAACACTGACCGAGGTCAGTGGAGAGAGGTCATATACTCGAATCTTCGCCTGATTCGAAGTCCCGGATTCCCTGAGGGCTAATCCCAAGCTCTCATAATCCGATAAAAAAACATAAAACTGACCTATAAATCCTCTAGATAAACAAAGAAAATGGATTTCCGAATAATCCGACATAGGGGAGGATAGATATGTCGAGGTCAGGTCCCGACCGAAGGAAGTTAGAAAAATCTTCGCGAACAGAGATGGCACGCCCGGTGGGACCTCTCTTTCCCTTCATCTCTCCGTCCGGTGATGCCCTCACCATAACTCTACTACTAACTTTGCCATGTCTTATGCAGGAGGTTAAGTCTTCCGCCCGACTGGACAGCAATGGCAGCAAGGGTCATATATGGACCCCTCGCGGTTGCAGCCCACGTTCAATGTGGGTATCTCACTGTGCCGACCAGCTTCGGCGACTTCCCCGCGGTAGTGGGGTCTCCATACTTCCTGGGAGTAGTCCCAGCGCCGGAGTCAGTTCGGACGGAAGCAAAGAAGCGCGCCGCCCGCGTGAAGGGGGCCAACAGAGGTGGGAGGCGACAAGTCGTCTACACCACCAATACCATTACTGCGTCCCATGCTTCCTCGTCCAGCAGGAGGCAGAAGAAGAAGAATACTTTCCCGAGTCCCTCCCGGACCGGGAAAACAATATTGGTTGGGGACCTGCGCGTTCGCTTAGATGGCGGCGAACCAATCATTCCAAGAACTCAGCATGTCCCGACGGTCTCGGTTCGCAACCGTTTTGGGATCCTGCCAAAGGTTTGCCAAGATGTGGCAACCTTCAAAAAGAAAAATAGAACGCAAAAAGCCGTGGTTCATCGGCCTGCGTACATTACATCCCAACGTACAGGGGGCAATACTATACCCCGAGCGCAGGATGATACTATTCCCCAAAATGGGGGCAAACGTCGGGAGGGTCATGCGCCCCGCCTGAAGAAAATATGGGTGACCAAAAAGGAAGCCCGTGGAATCCGCAAGGCTAGGTTTACCCTAGCGGAACAGCAACCTCCCAGGCCTGCAGAGCCGGTCAGGGAGGCAAATCATCCATCAACTCAGCTTCATCATAAGCGAAGCCGAGGAAAGAAGAATACTCGTGAGGAGCAAGAACCTGCCCAAAAGCGGGCTTCGGTCTTCGAAAGACTCGGTGCTCTGGTACGGCCAGCACAAAGGAAAAGAAGGACCGCCCGCATGACGGATGATGGCATCCGGATATATACCTGTTATACTTCCAGCACAAATCGGCAGCCTTCTCAATCGGAAGAGCCAAGCAATACTGCTGGGATGATGCAAAGAGGTGGGCCAATTACCCGCCAAATGGAGCAAGCTATGCGCCTGTTGGGCCAAGTAGGCCAGGGGGCAGAACCATCCCAAATCAATGAAGGTGCAGCCAATGCCCAAGAGCCAGGAGTTGCACAACTGTCGCAGGAACAACCGCAACCTCAGACTCTTGAGGAAATCAGGCAGGAAAATCAGCAATTAAAAGCCTTGTTGTATGGCCTGATACAGAAGATGGAGGAACAGCAAAGGGTCGCCCCTGCTCCTCCAATGAATCTGCCTCCACCTAGGGCCATCCCTGCACCTGCAGGGCCCCCGGTTGTTGAGGTCAACTTCAGTCCTGAGGAGATTCAGGAAGATAGGGCCGAAGAGCCCAACTATAATACTCAACAATCACGTGCATCAGCAGAAGATGCGACAGCATCGCAAAAGCACCTGATTGAGCAAATCGTTGAAGCCAAGATGGCCGAACAAGACGAGGGAATAAGCACGTTTGATTTATATAAGGTGCCATTCCCGGTTCGTCACATGTTCAAAAAGCTTCCGGCGGATCATAATAAACGCCCCAAAGTCACAAGGTACGACGGGGAGGGCTCAGCCCAAGAGCACATAGCCCATTATATGAGTGATCTGGGAGAATTGGCAACTGAGGAGGCATACCTTTTAAGGTTCTTCTCGACTTCCCTCACCGGCACGGCATTCCAGTGGTACGCCAAGCTGAAACCCAACTCTATAAGCAGCTGGGAAGAAATGCAGAAAAAATTCCTTGATCGCTTTAAAGTATCGGAGCGGAAGGTCACTATTATTGAGTTGGTGACACTCAAACAAGGAAAGAATGAATCCGCCGTGGATTATATTAAGAAATGGCGGAACCTCAGTATGAGGTGTGACAATCCACCCGTCCATGAAGACGCAGTGAGATTGTGCAAAAGGGGTTTGAAACCCGAGATAAATGAGAAACTGATCGGAGCCAATGTTAGAAACTTCGATCAACTCAATAACATCGTGACGGAGATCGAAATGTTCTTCGCCGATTACCCTACTATACTTCCAAACAAGGGGAAAACACCTAGGGAGCGGGGCGCTTCGGCTAAAGAAGTAAATGCAGTCGACTTTTCTCCACCTCCAGAAAGGAGCGAGGCTAGGGGAGGTCGCAGTGCCCCAGCAGCCAATAAAAAGGGGGAAGGGAAGGCGCCTGTTTCTTCTCTTGCTGAAAGAATGAAAAAGCCATACTCTTTTACCCGCGAGCATACAAGAAAATTGTTCGAAACATGTATGCGGGCGAAACTTCTATCGCTCCCTGAGCCCAAAAAGCCAGCTGAAGCGGGCAGGGTTAATGAGCCAAATTATTGCCCATATCATCGAATGTTGGGGCATGTCATAGAAGACTGTTATGTCTGCAAAGATGAAATAGAAAAGCTCATCTGCGAAGGCGCAGTGGAGATGGGTAAGCACTTGGTAAGCCCTCCCCAGCCTCACCTAAGAAATAAGCAGGCATTTGTTGTTAATGTCATCTATATGAGCGAGAGCTCATCCGGATATCATCCTGAAGAAGAAGCGGTGAGGCCCTCGCCGGAGCGTGAGGCAACACCAATATATACTCTAGCAACCCCTCCCCCTGGGGACTCGGTCATGGCGGTATTGGAAGGAATCCAGACAAGCCTAACACGACTCTCATGTCAACAGGAAGAGCTTACCCAGATGATGGAGGGGCTCTCCAGGCAATTTTCAGAAACTCTGTCATTCAACAAGGTTGACAGATTCTTCTCTTCTGAAGGGATGGAATCGGATCCCGATCGTCCTTCGAGGAAAAGAGGCAAACATGCTATGTTTCCTAGAGAGGACTCGGAAACGTACCGCCAAGAAGAAACCACCTCTTATAGAAGAAGCCATGAAAGCGTAAGAATAGCCGAAAGAGGGCGTCAAGCCAGGCGAATGGTCGATAAAGAGGCTGGAATACGCTTCAGAAATTCACTAACTCTAGGGAAAGGCGCGCAAAGCCCTACTCATTCCCTAAAGACAAAGTTCGTGAACTTTTCCGACTTTGTATGAAAAAGAAAGTTATTGCTCTTCCGAAGCCAAGAAGTGAGGAAGAGATGCATATGACAGATGATCCTAATTTCTGTCAATACCATCGTGCCCTTGGGCACCGAACGGAGCATTGCTTCGTCCTCAAGGATGAGATAGAAAAATTAATCCAAGAAGGACAAATAAATATGGGGAAGTATCTGGTTGATCCCCCACAACCTCATGTGACTAATTACTCTGTGAATATGATCCATAAGTTCTCCTCCAATATGAAGAACGTCACAGATAGTACATATAAAGGAATGGCACTCGAGTGGCCGCCCACCCTTCGCACCATTGATGCTGTGGCAGCAATAGCCACCAGAATACGAATGTTGGACATGAAATGTCAACAAGAAGATCCGGAGGTGGGTCCCTTCAAAAAGTCCGTAAAGGAAATATTCGGCGAATATCAAATGTTGCCAGATTTGATGGTCGAGCAAGCTGTCAAAGTTACTCTCGACCACGATCAGCCGGAAAGTCCGTGGACTAAGGCAAAGAAGAAAAAGAAGCCTAAAATGGCTAAATCCTTGCAAACACATACGGCAAAAGGGAAAGCTGTGGTTCATTTCGACCCACTTCCAGAAATGCCAGTCCAACCCAGCTTCATTCAAGAAGCTGCAAGGAGAAAGAAGCAAGAAAAGAATAGAAAAAGAAGTGAGAAGAGAAGGCTAAAGAAGCAAGAAATGCTTGCTAATGCCATAAATATGTCTGAGGACAAAAACTCTCCACTTCGAAGATTGCAAAAAATCATCGATGAATTAGAAGAATATCAGCCAAGTCGGCCCACAGAGGATGTCCCTCTGAATCAATATATTCCATGGGAAGAGTTCGACCGACGAGCTCGCCTCAGAGCATGGCTGTTGGACCTCCAGGGCCGCATGTGAAAGGCTAGTGAGGACGAACTCTCCATTCCGGACGATGTTAGCTTATTCTGGGATGACGGTCTAACCATGGAGAAGATAGAGCAACAATATCGAGCCTGTCATGTGGTGTCGGCTCAACTGCAAGATATCCCCAGCGGCGAAGCGAGTCACGCTCCGCCGGAAACCGGAAACCCTTTGGCTACCTATCAAAGGAAGGGGAACCGGATAAATCAGAATAAAGGCCGAGGCCGAGGCCGAGGTCGAGACCGCAATAGCGATCGGGATGAGAATCAACCCAACCAAGATAAAATCATCTATTTCAGGGGAGAAACCCCAGGGCCAATTCCAAGGCCAGAAATCCGGGGTAATATCCGCTTCTGCCCTTCTTCTGATGAAGAAGAATGTTCTCCGCAAGTAGAAAATGCTCAATCCATCAAGGAAGCAGGAGAGATAAACCCTTTGGTCCAGCCAAATCCCGCAGAGGGAGTCGAGACCTTGGCGGAATTATTCGCCGAGGAAACACAAATCGATCCTACGAAAGGGGAAATACAGATAGAAGAATCCCCGACTTCTAGGGAGCAGTCAAAGGCCTTGAAGGAGACCCTTCACAATATGGCAGAAATAATGCCTCCTATCAAACAAGCCCGAGCCAGGGCGGATCGAAAGGTGTTGCAGAATATGAAAAGAATGCCAGCATCCCTTAGCATATGGGAAGCAATAGCCTTGAGCAAAGAATTAAGGGAGGCGTTGATTACTGCCTTGCAAAATCCTGAAACATATGAGGTCCATATGGCCGAAATAAAGGCTCAAGCATATGAAACATATGAGGCTACGGTAGCTTTTACCGATGATGATATGCTGTTATCATCGCCATGCCACAATAGAGCGCTATACATGCAGGGTAAAATTAATGGCCGGGAGGTCGATAGAATATTGGTAGACTCAGGCTCTGCCGTGAATATACTGCCCCTCAAAACATTTCAAGCGTTATACCTCACTCCATACATGAACAAGGTGCAAGGCATAACGATATCGGGATTCAACCAAGAGGCGGAAGAAGCCCTTGGCCGAGTTGATGTGGAATTATGTTTGGACGACTGGGTGACCCAAGTGTCCTTTCTCATAGTCGACTCCAATACTTCCTTCAAGGCACTACTTGGTAGGCCTTGGTTACATAGGAATTGGGTGGTGCCTTCAACTCTCCATCAATGCCTCAAATATACGAAAGACGGTGAGCAACACCGGATATTTGCCGATTTGGAGCCATTCAAGGCATATGACTGTCATCTGGCGGATGCACAATTATATTTCGATAAGGCCTCGGACCCGACGACCGGCGAAAGCCGTCGTAAGGGGAAGAAGATAGCTGATAAGTCTTCCGATGAGGAAGGCGGAATTACAATTAACGAGGACAAAGCTGCTAAGTTCCGGCAAGGAATGAAGCCCGGCCAGTCTCATCGAAAATCGGCAAAATTTGGCAGGCCAGCCGTCAATTTGGAAGCTAATGCTATTAGCAAAGAAGTAGAGGCCAGCATATGCATACCTCCCGGCCTCACAAAAAATGGGGGAGATCCGTCCCGAAGCAGAAAGAAAAGAAAGAAAAGAAAAAGCAAGGCAAAAGCCAAATGTCAAATCAAAAGGCCATTACATTACAAACGTTACATCAAGGCCATGAAATGAAATGAAAGGGAACGCAAGGTCGATAAATACCCCGGAAGAAAATGACCGAACCCCAACGGATATTAGGGTAGAAAAGGAACATCTTTTTAAGTCTTCGGAACCTTCTCATGGGCTTTCTAAACTTATTCATCTTTTCTTTCTAAAGAAATGTACTTCAAACTTAAGGAATGGCTTAGATTGACTAAGGGTCAAATCATCAAATGGAATCACGAATGGAAACACAAATTCAAACACGATAGGTTTAAGTTGAGTTGTTAAAGAATAATTTGGAAATTAAGTTAATAAATGAATATGATTTTTTTTTGATCCAAGTACCATACTGATCTTTTAGTCAAAAACCCCAAAAAAAAAATACATGTCAAAAAAAATCCAAAAAAATACGTAAGTCAAAAATCCAAAAAAAATTACATACATCAAAAAAATTCAAAAAAATACATATGTCAAAATTAAAAAAAAAGGCATATATTTCAAAACCACAAACAAAAATGAATATTTCAAAACAACAAAAATATTTCAGTTAGCATCTGCTTGTTGCATTTAGTGTGTTTAATCCCTTTTATTTTCAGCGAGCATCCGTCTGCTTGTATGTTGTATTTTTACTTAAGTTTGATTATTCTCATTACCTTTGTTAATAAAGGCTATGCCCCTTGACCATTTATTGAAGAAAAGATTGATTGACCATTTATTTGGTCAGGTAAGGGGCTAAGCATAAATAGATACTTAACCTGTTTGTTAAGTGTGTACAGGATGCAAGACAAACACAAGAACACAAGATTGGAGCCAAAAGTTTCATGTATATTATCAAAAGGTGTTTTTGTACATGATACATAAAAAAAAGAAGATACATGAGCCCTCAAGGCTGACTCTCCCCTCCGCCCTCGTCCAACTGGCTCTGGGCCTCGTCAGGCGCATCTGGTGCTGGCCCTCGGCTGGGAGGTGGAGGTGGTCTCATTGCGCTCGGCCCTGCATGGCCGGAAGATACAGCAGCACTGGCAGTGAAGGCGTTGGTCAGACCACGCTCATGGGCACGCTGCCGAGCACGCTGATACCATTCCTCCACCATCTTGCGCTCATGCTCCGCAACCGATAAGCGACCCTGCATAGCCTCCAGTCGAAGGCGGTCGCGGTCTCTCTCCTCAGTCACAACCTCCAGGCGAATCTGGAGGCATGCAAGATCTCCAGTCGAGAGAAGGGCCACCTGCTCCTCCAGAGCCCGGATCCGCTCTGCATCAGCCTCGGCACGAGCCGCTGTAGCACGGGCATGCTCTATCTCCGCTTCAGCCCTCTGAAGGGCTTCCTGAAGCTCAGCAACCTGAAAGGAAAATTTTGTTAGTCCAAGGCAATCAATCAAGTAATCAATTTCAGAATTCAAAACTTGAAGAACTTACCCGAGCAGCACGATCCTCCTCCGCTAGAGAAGCCCGGTGGATGGCGGAGGCGAGCTGACTCTGGAGGTCAGCCAGAGCAGCATCATGAGCAGCGGACGAGGAAGACGAAGCTCCATGGGTAGGAGGAGCCGCCTGGGTGTAGACGGCTCGCTGCACCGGAAGACAGCTATCAGTGATTAATCGTCAAAACAATCAATTAATTAAAACAAGCATTCATAAGCATTCATACATACCAGGTCATATAACTCTTTCTGAACTTGTTCTAGTTGGGCCTCCGCATCATGTAGGCGGGCCCGGAGGTCGACGATGACCGCATCACGCGCATCCTGCATGTCATACATACATTCATTTACAAATATAAATCAAGATAATAATAAAATTGAAGACGCATGAATTCATACTTACATCGAGTGGTCGAAGGAGCCTAAGCTGATCGGCGTAGTGGGCCCGATACTGCTGGAGGTAGCCCTCGCTACTCACCGCACGGGACTCCACCCGTACGCCCCGACGGTGCCAATCCTCATACTGCTCCGGGAATTTGGCACGCCAGTCGGTGAGGGCTTGCTTCCCCCTCATGCTCCTGCCCACACCCTCCGGGACCTCCTCATCTATCCATTCCTGGTGGAGGCCCAATGTCCTCATCACGAGCCGGAGGCGGAGGGGCTCGATCTCATTGAGGCAATGTACCCACATCTGCCTCCCAAACCGCCTCCTGCCAGCCGTCACCCACGGCTGACCCTCCTCGTTCATGCCCAGGTATGGGCGCCAAATCACCTGCATATAGGTTAGATGCATTCATAAATAACTTGCATTTAATGAATAAAAACATTGCATTTAATGAAATTGAACAAGTTAAAGTTTATCAGGAGTTCTGGATAATCCAGAAACTGACGGCGGAGGGCCGTCAGCTGATGATGCTGTGGAGCTGTGTCCACAATCGGCTGCCAACGGCAGGCAAAAGGGACGGCGTTCGGTCGAACAATCCTCGCTCTGCCGAGCGGGAAGTAGTAGTAGCTCCACACCTGCATTCATGAACATATAGGTTAGAAAAAGCATCATATCATGTTGCAC
Organism: Zantedeschia hybrid cultivar; assembly: GCA_030544215.1. Classification (NCBI taxonomy): domain Eukaryota; kingdom Viridiplantae; phylum Streptophyta; class Magnoliopsida; order Alismatales; family Araceae; genus Zantedeschia; species Zantedeschia hybrid cultivar. The sequence continues at coordinate 46,080,865 of JARZZO010000002.1, read as the reverse complement.
TGCATATAACAAATAATTAAACAATTTAATACCTGAAGAAATGGCGAGAAGCCACTGATGGTAGTCTCACGGTCCGGCGTGACCGCGGATAGATCGGCGAAGAGGTGAGCCAGAAGGGCCGCACCCCAGGCATAATCTCCTAGGCTATCTAGGTCATCTAGTAAGTAAAGAAATCTACAATAGATATGGTCGCCCTTCGTACTGAAGAGCAACCGACCGAAAAAGAAAACTAAGAAGACCCTCAGTTGTCTATCTACCTCCTCTACCTGACTAGGGTCACTACAGTAGACTGAGGAAGATGACTCGGCAAGTCTAACCCTAAACTCCTCCCGGGTCTCGTCAGACCGACGCCGGGGCTCATCTAATCCTAGTGCAGCCTCTACCTCTACCCTAGGGACCATCATAGACTCTCTACCTATGCTGGATACCTCTATCCCTAATAGAGCCTCAGCTAGTCCCTGATAGTTGGGGTAAGTAACCCCACTAACAGGTCGACCCTCTACCCTGAGGCCAGTAATTCTGGCCACATCCTCTAGGGTGGGGACCATATGCCCCCACGGCATCAGGAAAGCCCGGCTTTCCGCATGCCATCTCTCTCTCAAGACCTGCAGCAGGACCAGATCAAGCCAGAATGGCTCGATGTCCAACACTTCACCGAATCCCATCTGACGCAGGCGCGCCTTTTGGAAATCCGGGAGCCCTCTGTAAGCCCCTATCACTAAGTGCCAACTAATTCTAGCCCTCATCACTCCCTGCAAATAAAAACATAAAAAAAAGGGGTCAGTAATTAATAGAAACAGGAAAAATCAGTTCTGTTTTGAAAGGCGTCAGCCCACATGGACGTCTTTTAAAACACGTCAACATGACTTGACGCGATTCAAAATTTTTATTCCTATTTAAAAATCCGGAATTTATCTTGAAAGACGTCGACCCATGGTGACGCCTTTTGAATGGCGTTACCTGGTCTGGACGCCTTTCAAGTCCAGATTTCGGGTTTTCACACGAGCATTTTCAGCACCTACAATCCCTAGCTGGGTCGCCGCTTGCCCCATTACCCGCCAGACATCGCCTACGGTCTCAGCCCTCAATATCAAGAATGCCTCGCTGCGAGGGCCGAAGCAAGTAAGTATATGGCTGAGGTAATGCAGCCAATCTCTAGCAGGATCTCCATTGAAACTACTCACGGGTAGCCAGGTGCTGTGCTCGAATCTCCTGGGAATCTTGCAGTCTGCCAGGAACTGATGTGTCCAAGCATACCCTGAAGCGGCGAGCTCATAGAGGCCATCGTCCTCGCCGCCCTTCTTCTTCTTCGTCTTCGGCGCCGATGGGCCAGCTCGGCCCTTATATGTATGTCGGCCAAGTCCTTTGGTGGACTTAGCCTGGGAGGAACTCCTCGTCTGCTCGGGATCGGGTCTGAGCCGCAACTCCCCTTGGTTCTTATGCCACCAAGCAGCAAAGGAAACAGTCATACCCCCTTCATGAGTGGGGGGAGGCACTGCCACTGGGCCGAATGAATTTTGATGTTGGAAATAATTCCACCATAGCCGGGCGACAAGATGGCTCTTCCGCTTCTGATATACCCGAGGCAACTCGGCAAAGGCAAGACTGGAGGGGATCATCTGATCATAGCCAAAATTCCGCGCAAAGTGGTTCAGATAATAGGGCTCCAGAATGACGTCCCGCCCTTTCTTCAATATGAGCAGGGATGGGCGAGTGCTCAGAGTCCACCCATCTAATGCAGCGCCATTGTGGCCCATACGACCCGTCCACGGGTCAAACCAAGCTCGGTCGGCAGCTCCTCCTCTGTCGAGATACGGCCGGAAGTTCCGCGAGGAATGGTCAAAGTCCAGCTTCCGAGAAGAGCCGAAGGGTATGAAACTCAAGGCTGCACGGGCATAGGAAAGCTGACCCGTCCCCTGGCTAGCGGGCTGGCTTGCCAGTCGGAGCACGGTAGGCAGTGAAGGGTCCATTTCCCTGCCAAGGGGAGAATAACCCGGAAGCAGGAGCCCCGCCCAGGCGCTGACATAATGAGTGGCCATCACCACTGAACATGAATTCGGGGTAGCTGAGCTGCAAAGGGCCCCAAAAGAATGAAATATGCTGGCAAGTGCCGCTGGCGCAATGGCAAGACGGGTCCCCGCTGCAAGTCGGGAGGCTGCTAGCAATACCTCGGGCCGCAAAGCCCCCTCGTCCCCGTACGGGACAGCAAAAGTGACTAGCCAATAGGCTAGATAAGCTGCCACGTAAGTAATGTCATCGAGGCCCCAGGGATTCTCGGACTGCTGCTCCGGTGCAATGATAATGCCTCTGCGAGGTATGTCCCTATGTGACAAAATGGAAGGGACCCGTTCGTTGAAAATGCTGGTAAAGCCTCGATGATAGCGGAATGGTCCTCCAAAGAAGAATCTGACCCAGGCAGCTGGTGATACCTTCCCCGGGCCGGAAGAACTCCCCCCAGTGGAGGATGAGGCGGTGCGCTTGGCTTTGGACAAGTCCCGCCATACCTTCAGCAAATACCTGTAGCAATAGGGGGTAGTATAGCTCCCCGCGCCGTCGGTGGTGCTGCGATGAAACTCATCCAACACTCCTTCTTCATAAGGCTCCCCCACAATCGGCAAAGCTGAAATCCGATGCAAGGCCCAGAGGTCGATGGCGGTCTCGCCTTCAACGGTCGCGATGGTGTTGGTATCGCGAATATACCGCTCGACGATCGCCTGGATAAAGCCATGGTGGCAAGGATAATCATATTGAGCCGCTGAGACGGCCTCATAAATACCGGCTCTGTCAAGGATCGGCCGATAATGCTTCAAAATGTGCAGGAGCCACTCTGTAGCCCCCAGGCGAAAAACATGAGAGCTCCTGATCTGGAGACGGACGTCCCATGCAGGACGAATGCCCCGACATATGTCCGATAATAGTATGCTGAAATCGGACGAATCGTGTATAGAACCTTCCTCCGCCTCGGTCAGAAACACCCCCTGAGGGTGTCGAGCGGCTTCAAGTGGACGACTCCCAGCTCTCGTCCACATGGCTGGCGGGTAGGTCCTGCTGATGTCGTGGACCCGAAGAATAGCCCGGATGGGCCCCATCTGCTCGGGAGTAGGAAACTCCCACAATCGATCGACGGCGAGAGGAAAAGCCGGATATGAATAGGAGAGGAGCCCCTCCATATTATCCCGATCTAGCAAAATGGCACGCTCCAAGTCGCAGCGCTCTGCAGAAGATAGTGGCCTCTCGACCCCATCTTCAATATAGACATATGATTGGAGCAGCTCGTATATAGAAAGGTCCAAGGGAAGATGCCTGGCGATTTCGCCCCGCAGGAAATAAAAGAATTCCCCATCTCTGTAAATGCTCTCGTGGCAAATGGGGACAACATCCTCAACGGTAATCCGCAAATGCGGCTGAGCCACCCAGCGGAACCCCGCATTTGGATAGGCAATCCCCTCCTCCTGAGGCCCCTCGTGGGGAAAATCGCCAAGTGCGGCCATAATGATGCAGAGGTAGGAATGTCAACCTGTGAAAAGACAAAGAAGGACATATACATTAAAGTAATGTACAAAGCAGACAATACAACTAAATCCCGACAGGAGGTCGGGGTAATGCAGTAAAGCTTATACATCGCCAACAAATGGCAAAAATGCGGCTAACTCAGAATGTCTCGTGTAGAGCTCCTGGAAATGCCCAAACTATAAGAAAGATGAAGTGCTAATGCTAGCACAATACCCATATCATGCCCTCATATATGCGCCTTAATGGCGGATACTTGGCCAATCCGGAATGTCTTGCATAGGACTCCCGGAAATGCCGAAAAAAGGTACTAATATCCTTTGAATAGGAATGACATTGTCAGGATTGAGTGACCCGCTCCATGTTCCCAACCGATCTCCAAGTCACAAAGGCCAAGAGATATTCGGGACAGAGCAACGTGTCGAACAATCCGATGATGTCAGTCCTATAAGGACCCTCCAAGTCACAAAGGCCAAGAGGATCCGAATATAAAGGAAATTTCATAGCTCCAAACGTCCCCAGAAGGTCACAAAGTCATAAAGACAAGGCTCCTGAGGTGACGTTGGACCACTCGAGTACCAAAACACATAGGGTATCCGAACCCATAAATGGCAAATCGTGCAATTGATTGCACGAAGAATACAGGACAACATTGCTATTTTCCTAAAAAAATCTGCATATGCTCAAACCATATTGGGCAAGATAGGGAGATTAGCAAGATATCGTCAAGGCATGACGTGAAAAGAATCCCCCGGGACATATAGAAAAGAAGAAAATATATGTACATATATATATGTTCATATACGCCCATGGCCATGAATGGATACGTATATGGAATGATGCACGGGACACCCGCCTCTGACTCCGTCTTCGGCGAGCATCCCGTGGGGGGCATTTGTTGAACCCAAAAAATAATCTCATATACAGATATGTAGATTTGCATTGTGTGAGTATGCATATATGACGCATGCTCGCGTCGATGTGAAATTCCCATAGGAGAATACACATGCATAAGCATGACGATATGTTCATGAAGGACAGTGTCATGCAAAATAAAATGTACGCCTACGATATAGGTGAATACTAGAATCCATAAGAAACTATGGGCTCGCATTACGAGGGCAGCGGAGTAAGAAACATACCTAGGCCACGAAGGCCTTAATCAGATTTTTTTTAGGAGCCTAAGGCAGCCCCAAGTTGCTTGCTTCGGCTCCCGAAATCAACTCCCGAACCGCCTTTGCGATGCTCGATAGTGGGACCCGTAGGGAGACCCCAAATGCAGCGATAAGAGGGACACCAAATGCTGCAAAACAGAGGTCGAGATCAGTCCCAAAGTGGACTAAAATCTGTCCCGAAATGGGGCAAAATCAGTCCTAGAACTCCCCCAAAATGGCCCCGAAATGGAGGCCCAATAGCGGGGGAGATAGGCCCAATAAGTAGCCCTATGCGTGGGGTCAATATGAGGCCCAATAAGCCCCCAAATGGGCCCAAATTCAGTCCCAAAGTGGGCTGAAACCTGTCCCGAAATGAGGTAAAACCAGTTATGGAACTTACCTAAATCGGCCCCGAAACGGAGGCCCAATGTCGGGAAAGGTAGGCCCAATAAATGGCCCAATGGAGGAGCCCAAAAAGAGGCCCAATAGGCACCCCTAACAGGCCCGAACTAGTCCCGGAATGGGCCCAAAACAGCCTCCAAGCTTGTCCAAAATGGTCCCAAATGAAGGCCCAATAACCGGGGTGGTAGGCCCAATAAGGGACCCAATATTATGGCCCAATAGGGAGACCAAATGGGCCCAAAAACCAGTCCCCAGGGCACCAAAACCTGCAGCCCAGGAAGGGAAAATCTGCAAACTCCCAAAACTAGAAAAATTGCCTAAAGAGGAAGGTGGACCCCTCTCTCGCACTCCCCTTTATTTAAATAGGCAAAGGGGAGGGAGGAGAGAGAGGGGGAACCGGTGGGGGGAGCCCCCACCGGTTGGGAACCCCCCACCGGTTCCAAGAGGGGAACCGGTGGGGGGGAGGAGGAGCTCTCCCTCCCCTCTTTAGATTTTTTTGAAATTTAAAAATGGGGTGTTTAATGGGAGGTTTAATGGGGGATCTTAACCCCATTCACATGGGTTAAGAATCCTATGTGGAAGCCCTCTTAACCCCATCCCAAACCCCTTTCACATGGGGCCAAAACATAAAGTTAATGGGGTTAAACCCCTTTCACACTTAGCCCAAACCTGTATTTAATGGGCAAAGACCCCTTTCACACTTGGAAATCTGAAAACAAGAGGGTCAAGGATCATTAAGAGTCAAAAAAGTGAAAAAAGGAGGGAAGTTTGGGGAGGGGAGACCCCCCCACCGGTTTCCAAAACCGGTGGGCCAACCGGTGGCACCCCCCTCCACCGGTTGGAACCGGTGGGGGTGCCCACTTACCCCCTCTCTCTCCTTTATTTGCTCTCTCTCTCTCACTCCTTGGCCACCTATTGGCTATTGGATGATAAAAAAAGAAAGAGAAGGGGGAGAGATAGTGGAACCGGTGGCACCCCCACCTTGGTTCATCCCGGTGGCACCCCCCACCGGATTAAGATTTTGGGCCTATAAATAGGACCCACACAGAACATAAGCATACAAGCTGCCCATATACAAGGGTGGAATTGTGAGGGAAAGTGCTGTCCGGCTGAAGACCAAATTCGGGTTTTAAACCCAGATTTGCTGCGATTTCGGAGGTCTTTCTTTCGTCCCGGGGAGTCCTCGCTCCTAAGGTTCAATCCTAGGGGAGGCTCTGCCGGATTTTTTTGTAAAAAACACCCTGTTATAAGGCGAAATGCTGCCGAAATAAAATCAGAATTTCTATGCTCATGTGTGTCACTTAAATTTTATAATTATCATACCTTTTAAAAAGAAAATAATATGCATATATGTATATATTTTCCTAAAACTAAATGAAATTGTGTACATCCACAACCTAACCCTAACCTCACCCCGTAAATGAACTAAATTCAGAAATCTGCATAAAAATCATAATTAAGCCCAAAGATAATTTATAATTAATCAATAATTAATTAATCAATAAAAGTTCATGAAATTAATTAAAAATCAGAAAAAACCAGGAAAAATCAGTAAAAATCTGTAAAAACCTGAAATATGATACAAAAATCATAATAAATTCAAATACCCTTATATATTTAATTAATTAATCATCTAATTAAATTAATAACCAATAAATGGATAAAATTAATAAAATTAATAAAAGAACCAGAAAAATCAGAAATCTGAAAGAATGTTAAAGCATTAACTATATATCTAAAAACTTAATGTAAAATTATGAAAATACCCTCGTGTACAATATTTACACATATAACCCCGAAAACATTAAAATTTCATATTATAAGCAGAATTTCTTCCCATATATCCTGAATATCATTAAATATGAAACCCAAGACTTAAAAACCCGGTTTTAAGGTAAAATTACTAAAAAACCCTCATACATTTAAAAATCAATTCCCTAACTCCTAAAAAGCTTGAAAACCTCTAAAACTCACTTCTACATGTTTATAAGCTGCTATACTCTTATAAGACCCCCATAATTACATAAAAGTCCCTGAGGGTGAATAATTGCAAAAAAGCCCCTGTGGGACTAAAAATTGGGAATTAACCCGCATAACTTGGAATCAATCTGCCTAACTTGGAATCAATCCCCCCTAACTTGGAATCAATCCTAATGATCAGGAACCAATCCTAAAACATATAAAAATTATCCCCAAAACTAGGGGTGAGGTTAAGGATCCAACCTAAAATATGCCTCCATATCCATATGCGTGCGCTGTCTATAGTAGTAGTTTTGCATGATTAAGGGCATCATACGGACGGTTAATCAAGGGTCGCCGAGCAGTTACTCAGCGTAATTAACACTGACCGAGGTCAGTGGAGAGAGGTCATATACTCGAATCTTCGCCTGATTCGAAGTCCCGGATTCCCTGAGGGCTAATCCCAAGCTCTCATAATCCGATAAAAAAACATAAAACTGACCTATAAATCCTCTAGATAAACAAAGAAAATGGATTTCCGAATAATCCGACATAGGGGAGGATAGATATGTCGAGGTCAGGTCCCGACCGAAGGAGGTTAGAAAAATCTTCGCGAACAGTGGTTCTGCTTCCTCTAGCCATAAGTGAAACACTAACATGTACCCCTCTTACACCGGTACGGCAACAATGCCATATAGACACCGTGTCCCTCCCACACCGACACAAGGTGTCAAACGCAAACCACAATCATTCTAGCTCCACAATCGCATAAACGCACGCACTATACAAAAATCCTCGGCCTCGATGTACGATTTCAAGCATGCATTTAATTGAACTATCTAACAATGTAGACACATGTTAATAGCATGAATTAATGAGGTTCTGTCTTGAATCGCGTTGCCCATGGCCGACGTTATTCAAGACCACTAAACTGGTTCATAGGAAAACTTGCCTCAAAATATGGCCTAAAACATGTCGTCCCTGGAAGCCGCCATTTGAATGGCGTTGCTGTCTCTGGACGCCATTCAAAATAGAACTCTTTCTCACAGAAACCGCTTCCGGGATAAATCTGGCCTAAATGGCGTTGTCCTAGCCAGACGCCATTTAGAACCCAATATCTAATTCCCTTACAATTTCTCCGCCAAAATTATCCCAAAAATGCCCCAAAGATAGGAAATAAAGGGGAGAATCCAATTTAGTACTTGGAACACACTAATTCTCATTTCATAGAAATGACCATTTTGATTTAAAAGCCCTTTAAACATGCTCATTCTACCCAGTTTTCCACACACGTCGCATGCTTCAAGCAGGAAAACATAGATAAAACAATCAAATCACGTATAAGGATCGTCCTCCTACCGGTCACTTGAACTCCTTCTAGCTCCGTGCCGCCGAACTGCCGCACCGCAAACCGCCGCCAGTACCGCTGTGTACACCGTTACTCCGCCGGGACGTCGGCCGCCGCCCGGAGAATGAAGTGCCGCGGAGGAGGTGGTGGTGGTAGTGGTGAGAGGTAGAGAGGTGTTGGAGTGGTGGAAGAGGAAGAAGGGGAAGGAGAAAGGGAAGGGGGAAACGGAGAGGATCAGAGTGAGGGAAGAGAGAGAGTGAGAAGGAGAGAATAAGAGAAAGGAGGGAAGGTTCAGGGTGTTAAACCGAAGTAGATGAAATCGCGTCGTCCTCGGCGGACGCCTTTTAGATGATAAGACCGGAGCCGTATTCTCGCGGCCTGAAACAGACCCACGTGGCACCGATGTGGCACATACTAAAACGCGTCCTCCTCACAGGACGCAGTTTGAACCGCGTCTCGCAAGCTCGTTGCGATAAAGAACCTATACCCCAACCCCTACAAGGGCCCAAATTAAGGGGTCCGGCTCCGAAACCAACCCAATAACTGTACCCGAAACCTCAATCCTTACAGGTATAGTCCACTTTTCATCAGAAAAAAAAGAGAATTACAATTTTAATCTCGCAAACTTATTTATATCCCTCGCAAAACCGAATCAACCTTGTACCATTATATACTTTAGGCCCACAATATTAATTCCCTACCAGTCTACTTTTATGTTTAAATTTTAATCAAACAATTTTAATCAAACAATAAAATCATTCTAGTTTATTATATAATAGTTAATATCTAAATTGATAAGAAGACAATTCATTCATTTTCTAACTAATTAAAAACTCAAAGTCAAAGCAGTAGGAATGTATCACTATATCTGAAAGGAGATTCATCAGAGTTAGAATTGTTGCTAAGATTTGATGATGCCTTCTACTTACTAAGAATTCAAATCTTATTTTAGTGTTAAAAACCAAATGAGAAGAAAAAATGTATTACCTTACCAAAACAGTGATTCATTGAAGTCTTAGTTGTTGTTGAGATATCATCGAGCTATCCCTAAATCTTTAGATTAAAGTTAAAAAACAAAGGAGGAGGAGGACTATATCACCTTACCTGAAAGGAGATTCATCGAAATTTGAGTTGCAGCTGAGATATTCTTGAGCACTGCCCAATTTGGTACCTCCAACTACTTACAAAAAACTGCACATCTTATCGATGTAAAGGTTTGATAGAAACCAAAAGAGAAGCAGGAATGCATCAACTTACCTGAAAGGAGATTCTTAGAAGTCTAAGTTGCTACTGAGATATTGTCGAGTTCAATTTGATGCTACGTACTTGCTGCAAACTACAATTCTTATGTAAAGTTAGAAACCAAAAGAAGAGCATGAATGTATCATCCTACCTAAAAGGAGATTCATCGAAGTCCAACTGGTTGCTACGATATAGTTGAGCTGCCCCCAATTAAATGTCTTTGACTTGCTAGAAACTAAAATCGTATGTTAATGTTAGAAACTAAGGGAGGAGAAAGAATGTTTCCCTTACCTGAAAGGAGATTCATCAAAGTTCGAGTTGTTGCTGAGATTTTGTCTAGTGGTCCCCCAATTGGATGCCTCCTACTTACTAAGACTACAAATTAAAATTAGAAAGTAAAGGATGAGTATGCATGTATTTGCTTACCTGAAAGGAGATTTATCGAAAATTGAACTATTGTTGATATGTTGTTGAGCTGCCTACGATTTGGTACCTTCAACTGCTTGCTAATGATTGTAAATCTTATCTATGTTAAAAGTTAGAAAGCAAAGGAGGAGCAGAAATATATATTACCTTACCTGAAAGGGGATTCATCGAAGTCTGAGTTGCTACTAAGATATTGTCAAGCAGCCACTAATTTGATGCCTCTTACTTACTTGGAACTACAAATCTTATGTTAAATTAGAAACCAAAGGAGGAGTTTGAACATATCACCTTACTTGAGAGGAGATTCATAGAAATCCGAGTTATTGCTAAGATATTGCCAAACTATCCTCGATTTGATGCCTTCAACTACTTACTAAAAACTACAAATCTAAATTAATATTAAAGTTAGAAACTAAAAGAGGAGTAGGAATGCATCACCTTACCATAAAAGAGATTCTTCGAAGTGTGAGTTACTACTACGATATCGTCGAGCTGCCCCTTCCCCCCACATTTGATGCCACTTATTAGGAATTCCAAAGTTTATATTCAAGTTAAAGACCAAAGGAGTAGGAATGCGCCACCTTACCTAAAAGGAGATTCATTGAAGTCCGATTTACTATTGAGATATTGTTAAGCTGTCCCCCCAATTTGATGTCTTCAACTATTTATTATAAAATTGCAAATATTGTCTATGTTAAAGTTAAAAAGCAACAGAGGACTAGGATTGTGTTGAAGATTTGGAGAGAAAAAAAACCCTTAGAAGATAATGGAAAGATAAGAGAACAAGGAGGAGGAGGACGGCAGCCATGTATGCAACCACATATGTACTATTGTTCGCACTTCTTTCTCTCTCTTTTATTCATTAGGACAATAAGTTTACAAATAAAAAATATCTCCCATAACAGGGACTGAAGAGACATAAAAAAGGATTCTAGCTACCCTCAAAATACTTAACACAAAAAGAAAAATATAAAAGGACCAAAATGCCCTCTCACTTATGATTGCGACTACACTCCCCCTCAAGTTGAATATATATAACAAGCATACTCAACTTGATCAAACAAGTTGAAATTGATCTGCCGATTAACCCTTTTGTGAAGATATCTACAATTTGGTCTTGGGACTTGACATATGGGAAATAAATTTCTTTGGAGTCAAGCTTCTATATGATGAAGTGGCATCAATCTCTATATGTTAAATGCGATCATGTTGCACATGATTATTTGCAATGCTGATTGCAGTTTTAGTGTCACAATATGGCTTCATTGGTAGGCATAATTAAATGCCAAGATCAACCAAGAAAAGTTTCAGCCAAATCATTTCTATAGCACAGCCATAACCCTATATTCAGCTTCAGCACTAGACCTTGCATAAACTGATCGTTTCTTGCTCTTCTATGCAACAAGGTTGCCCCCTATGGACAAGCAGTAACTGCTAGTGGACCTTCTATCATCCTTGGAACCTACCCAATTAGCAGCAAAGTAGCTTTCAACCAATAGTTTGTCACACTTCGAAAATAAGAGTACCTTCTGAGGACAATACCCAAATATCCTTTCAACCGCCTTCATATGAGGCACTCTGGGTGCGTAGATATATTGGCTGATCACACTGACAAACATAGGTCAAGTCAGGATGAGAAAGTCCTAAATATAGTAGATGACCCGACAATCTTTGATATTTTCCTTTCTTTTGGTTTAATAAGAGATCACCATTTATATCATCACTCAGACCATGATTTGTTTTAATAGGGGTTTCTGCTGGTTTACAACCCAAATTCACTGTCTCTTGCAACATATCTAGAGCAAATTTCCTTTGGCACATATATATACCTTTTCTAAAACGAGCCACTTCAATACCAAAGAAGTACATGAGCTCACCAAAGTTTTTAATATCAAAGACTTAGGCAAGATCTCTTTTCAACTTTTCCTTTTCTTGCACATTATCATCGATGATGATCATATCATCTACATAGTCTAACAGTAAAACATCTTTCTATCCTGTCATTTTGGAGAAAAGAGTGTAATTAGCATTACCTTGAGAATAGCCAAATCCAAGCATAGCCTTGCTGAAGCAATCAAATCATGGTTATGGTGACTGTTTCTGCCCATAAAGGAGCCTTGTTCAGCTTGGACGCTCTACCCCTTACATCAAGTCCTAGACATTGCTACATGTATAGTTCCTCCTTTAAATCATGATTTAAAAAAGTATTTTTCAGATCAAGCTGATACAGAGGCCAAGAGAAATGAACAGCAAGAACGGACACGGCTCGAACAAATTTAAAATGAGCAATAGGAGCAAAGGTCTCTGAGTAATCAATCTTGTAAGTCTAAGTAAACCCTCAGGCAACCAATCGGGCCTTGTATCGCTAAATAGACCAATCTGCACGAAACTTGATAGTGTAGACCCACTTGGAACCTACCAGGCTATGCCCTTTGGACGGATCCACCAACTATGAGGTGCCATTTTTATGTAGAGGTATCAATTCTTAATTCATTGCTTGTACCCATTTGGGATCTTTAACTGCCTCAAAATAGGAGTGAGATAAGTGATATCAAGAAATGGTAGTAAAAAAGAGTAAAAATTGGGTGATAACCTTGAGTAAGAAATAAAATGAGAAATAGGGTGACGAGTACAAAGCTCTTGAGCCTTTCCTGATAGGAAGGACAAACTTAGAGATAAACACACCAGAGGGTGAACATGTGGGTACAATAGCTCTTGAGAGTGGTAGTTTAATGGAGGAATCTCTCTTTTGCTATGTGCCCTAATAGTACATATGCAAGGGCAAATGAAGCAAGCACTGTAGAATGAAGGCATGGTTTCTCCCTTTAAGATACATGGTTCATTCTCTATATATAGAAGCTAGTGCCTACATACCTAAGGCATAAAGTGTCTAGTGAAGTGTACATGGTCAAGATGCAATAAAGTTATGCTCAGTACTACCAGAAGAAAATAGAGCAAGGACAACGAGTCAAGATGACTCTCTAGGAATACATTGCCGGCAGTTGTAGGAGGGCATGCTAGAAGCAGGAGGTTGTTCCTCTTCTTATTGAAGAGAGGGTCGGTAGTTGTAGGAGGTTGTTGTCTGTAACTTGCAAAGGGTTGCTACCTTATTGTTAGTAGAAATCCCAAGTGGTTTCTAGAAGATTAGACAGGTCTGGACAGATCGAACCAGTATAAATCTCCTAAGCATTTATTGTGTGATTGTTTCCTTATTTATGTCTCTTTCTATCTATTTATTAGCTTCCGCACCTAATTTCTTTAGTGTAATTTTTATTAACCCACTCACCTCCCTCTTGGTTAGTCTAGCCTTGGGCAATGATTGCTAGTACTATGAACGGAACTAATTATGGCTTCAAAAGGGTTCCATGCTTTCATAAGGATGACACATATCAAGTTAATTCTTTTTTACTTAATTGTTTCAAGACACTCTCTTCATCTTGTTGATTCTTAACTGGTATACCTGTGATGTCATCATCACCACTGTCTTAAATTTGAAAGGCATGAGAGTTACAGTTTTAGTACCGTAAACTTTGGTATATTTCTTCGTAAAACCCAATCAATCTTATACTACTTTATATTTTAGATCCTGAATATTAATAACATATTAGTCTTGAGAAAGACAAGTTTAATATTGTAAACTTATGTATAACCTTTGCAAACCCTAATCAACCTTATAACATTCTATATTCTAGGCCCAAAATATTAATAACCTATCAATCCACTTTTGCGTTTAAACCTTAATCAAACAATCTTTTTATTCTAGTTTATGATATCAAAATTCACATCTAAATAGATAAGAAGATAAAAAATTACCTAATCAGAAACTCAAAATCAAAGGAGCATGAATGTATCACCTTATCCTGAAAAGAGATTTATTAAAGTCCGACTTGCTGTTGAGATTTAATGAAGCCTTCCACTTACGAGGAACTACAAGTCTTATGTGTTGAAACCACAGGAGAAGGAATGTATCATACTTAACTTGAAAGGAGATTCATTAAAAGTCTGACTTACTGCTGAGATATCGTTGAGCTACCCTTAATGTTATGGCACCTACTTACTAAGAACTATAAATATTTACATTTAAGTTAGAAATCAAAGGAGGAGCAAGACTGTATCACCTTGCTTGAAAGGAGATTCATCCCAATCCAAGTTGCTATTGAGATATCACCTTGCTTGAAGCCATAATTAGTTACGTTCATAGTACTAGCAATTGTTGCCCAAGGTTAGACTAACCAAGAGGAATGTGAGTGGGTTATTAATAATTATTCTAAAGAAATTAGGTGCGAAAGCTAATAAATAGATAGAAAGAGATAGAAATAGGAAAACAATTACACAATAAATGCTTATGTGTTTTATACTGGTTCGACTGTCCAGACCTATGTCCAGTCTTCAAGAAACCATTTGGAGATTTCTACTAACAATAAGGTAGCAACCTTTTACAAGTTACAGACAACAACTTCCTACAACTACAGGCCCTCTCTTCAACAAGAAGAGGAACAACCTCCTTTTAACATGCCCTCTCTTCCATAACCTAGAAGACGAAACAAAGCAAATGTTGAATACAGAGTGTGCCTAAGAAATAGGCAAGTGTTCACAAAGAACACATCACATATTAAGATAGGAAGTAAACAATTATGCTGCTACAAAGAGATTTCTCTCACTCTAATAGAAACAAAGTCCTAATATTTTCATAGTGTTTATCATCAAAATATGGGGAATATGGAAACACAAATTACTTAATAGTCTGTCCCTTTTTGTTGATGAGAAAACTATTTGAAAATGGCTGCACTACCGACGAAATAAAACCATGACCAGAAACAATTCAATCATACAAGAAAATGAAATGGGTATCAAAGCTAAAGAAACAAAACAACACAAATAAAATTGTTAGAAATGAAAAAAGTGAATAATTTATTTCTTCTATATGCAAATGCAGTTAAATAAGATTGTTGGATAGTTTATTTCTCCCCATTTTTGTCATTCACATAAAAAGGTAATCACATACATAGAACAAATGAACGAGACACTAAGATATGAGAATGCAATGAGATAGATATACTGGATTCAAAAATTGATTTAGAAAGTGTGTTTGAGGAGATACAATGGTGTAGTATAGGGAAAAAAAAATAATACGAAGAGGGTACAATGACTCAGAATTGAAAGAATTTGTCTAGACCGGTCAGAGCAAAGGTTGTGACCATCTTCCAGGTCTTCTGCTCAATGGCCTCAGACTTGGTAATGTATTCCTAGAGAGTCATCTTGACTCGTTGTCCTTACTCTGTCTTCTTCTGGTAGTACTGAGCATAACCTTATTGCATCCTAGTTATGTACACTTTCACTAGACACTTTATGCCTTAGGTATCTAGGCACTAGATTCTTCACATAGCGAATGAAACCATGTATCTTAAAGGGAGAAATCAGGCCTTCATTCTTAGCTGGAGAAATTATATGGATAACCACAACATTTGAGATTTGGCTCCAAATTTAACATAGATAATATTTGCAGTTTTATAATAAGTAGTTGAAGCCATTAAATTGGGGGGCGGCTTGACAATATCTAAATAGTAAATCGGACTTCAATGAATCTCCTTTTAGGTAAGGTGATGCATTCCTACTCCTTTGTTCTTTAACTTTGGTTTAAGCTTTGGGATTCCTAATAAGTAGTTTTTAGTAAATAGTTGGAGGCATCAAATCGATGATAGTTTGACAATATCTTAGTAACAACTTGGATTTCCATGAATCTCCTTTCAAGTAAGGCGATATGTTCCAACTCCTCCTTTGGTTTCTAATTTAACATAAGATTTGTAGTTTCAAGTAAGTAAGAGGCATCAAATTAGTGGCAGCTTAACAATCTTAGTAGCAACTCAAACTTCGATGAATCTCTTTTCATATAAGGTAATATATATTTCTGCTCCTCCTTTGCTTTCTAACTTTTAACATGGATGAGATTTGCAATTATTAGCAAGCTGTTGAAGGTACCAAATCGCGGGCAGCTCTGCAAGATATCAACAATAGTTCAATTTTCGATGAATCTCCTTTCAGGTAAGCAGATACATGCATACTCCTCCTTTGCTTTCTAACTTTAATTTATAGTTCTTAGTAAGTAGGGGGCATCAAATTGGGGGCCACTTGTCAAAATCTCCGCAACAACTCGAACTTTGATGAATCTCTTTTTAGGTAAGGGATACATTTCTTCTCCTCCCTTGGTTTCTAACGTTAACATATAATTTTAGTTTATAGTAAGTCAAAGGCATTGAATTGGGGGTAGCTCGTCTATATCGCAACAGCCAGTTGTACTTTAATGAATCTCATTTCAAGTAGTATGATACATTACTGCTCTTCCTTTGGTTTCTAACTTTACATAAGAATTGTAGTTTGTAGCAAGTAGGCGGCATCAAATTGGGAGCAACTGACAATATCTTAGTAGCAACTTAGACTTTTAAGAATCTCCTTTTAGGTAAGTTGATGCATTCCTACTCCTCTTTTGGTTTCTATCAAACCTTTACATCGATAAGATGTGCAATTTTTAGTAAGTAGTTGGAGGCATTAAATTGGGCAGCTTTTAAGAATATCTTAGCAGCAACTCAAATTTCGATGAATCTCCTTTCAGGTAAGGTGATACAGTCTTGGTCCTCCTTTGGTTTCTAACTTTAATGTAAAGATTTATAGTTATTAGTACGTTGGAGGTATCAAATTAGGGATAACTCGATGATATCTCAGTAGCAACTCAGAGTTCGATGAATCACCGTTTTGGTAGGATAATACATTCCTTCTCCTCATTTGGTTTCTATTATTAACATAAGATTTGTAGTTCTTAGTAAGTAGAAGGCATCATCAAATCTTAGCAACAACTCTAACTTTGATGAATCTCCTTTCAGACAAGGTGATACTTTCCTGCTTCTTTGATTTTGAGTTTTTAGTTAGTTAGAAGATGAATGAATTATCTTCTTATCAGTTTAGATATTAACTTTTATATAATAAACTAGATTGATTTTATTGTTTGATTAAAGTTTAAACATAAAATTAGACTGGTAGGGAATTAATATTGTAGCCCTAAAGTATATAATGGTACAAGGTTGATTGGGTTTTACGAGGGATATAAATAAGTTTGCGATTAAAATTGTAATATTTTTTTATTTTTTTTTTCTTATGAGAAGTGGACTATACCACCAACCTTATTAAAACAAGAAATACATATAGTGCAATTCTTTCACCTAAGCCTTAGCAGAAATGCCAAGAATATGGCGGCTGTAGTTGTAAATAAAAGAAATAACAAGTAATCAAATATACTCCAATCGATAACATGCAACAAGATTTGAAGGATTGTTTTGCGATTACTTTTGTCCATTGTAGACTTCATCCTTTGAAAGCACTTCCACTTATCCTGCATTTCTGGAATGAGAGATAAAATTCCAATAATCTGCCCATATTAATCCAAATCTCTTTACAGAGTGGGCGTGTGATAATACAAGCTTCATCACCATTAGTGCACCATTTACTCTTGTATAAACTTTAGTAATAATGCATTCTTGTATACCAGCTACATAAAACTTCTAGCTTTCAATATTGACTTCGCTTTCCATATGACCTCAAAATGCTTGAAAGTTGTATGACTCCCTTCCGTTAATTTATAGAAGGACTTTGCAGAGAACATACCATTACTATTCTTTTAAAAGTTGATCGGATTTGAACGAGTTTTAGTTTCATTTCCAATTTTTGCCTTTTCAAATATTATTCAAGGTTATATTACTTATAGTTGTAACCACTACGATGCTTTCTGCGGCAATAGTTATGTCCTAATAACAAAATGAATTATTCTAGTAATTAAGTATAACTCATTCATGCATACCCACACGTCATGTGGATGGATATGGCAATGCATAAAAGATAAACATCATCCATATATTGAAGATGCACTCAATGAAACACTGCAATGACATATAAATGATGTGTAGTCGGCCAACGCATGATGTCATGATAAAGTTAATTATCCTTGCTAGTCTATGTAATTTTTATGAATTTAACCCACGTTTTACTAGACTAGATTAATTACGTGTATGCAAACGACATGTGACAAGATATCAGACACACTAGTTCATCATAATAAGATGATCTAGTAGAGTCTTATAGATAACATACGTGTGTCACTAGTATTCATTCATAATAACATAGGCATCCTACGTTGTCACCAATATACATCTTGCATTGTAGTGGTATGTAGCATGCATGCAGTGTACGTCCACGCAGGGATCCTTGAGTTTCTTTCGTTAATTTATAGAAGGACTTTACATAGAACATTCCATTGTTATTAGTCCAAAGAATTTGATCATGACCATCCACCTTAATTTGTGCTCTAACAAAGTATACAAGAAAAATGTATTCCACCTCTTCCGCCTTTTTAAGATCCCTCCTAAGCTGAATTTGCCACTAAAAAATGCCAATGTGTCGAATATGCATCTTTAATGTGCATAAATTTATAAAACCAATTGAAAAGTATACCTTGATTTGATTGAAAATTTATGTCACCAAATTGAACTGTATTTTATTTTTAATTGGGTACTCTAGTTGTAGCAAATATGTAATAATATGTCCTAATGCATTTTTTTGTCCAGGTTCATGCGGGGAGATCTACCGTGCAGATTGGCATGGCACTGTATGTCATTTAATTGTACATGCAAAGCGACTAGTGTTCCTGCTTTGAATCTAAGGTTTACTATTTTCTAAAATTTGCACATTATTTGGCTTAATAAATTTTCTAAATGTGTATTAAGTAAATATTTCTTCTAATTTGGTAAATAATTAGAAATTTTCTCCATTTGGTAAGTAATTGGTCTTTTTTCTCCAATTTGATAGGTAATTTACACATTATATTGTTTAATAGGGTATGTTTCTCCTAAATTTGGCTTAAAGTCATTATTATAACCAAACCACTGGAGTTAAAAGTTTATTTGTCATATTTATTCATAAAATTAAAAGATCTGAAAAAAAATCATAAATTGGCTTGAACTTGCTAGTTGGATCGAGTCGGTCTGATACATCTTATATCTGGGAGGATGAGTCAATTGTTGGTGAACCTAAATTTGGCTTAAAGTCATTGTTATTAACAAACCACTAGAGTTAAAAGTTTAGTTGTCATATTTATTAATAAAATTAAAAGATCTGAAAAATTCATAAATTGGCCTGAATCGGCATGACCCTGCAAGTCGGACCGAGTCGGTTTGATACAACCATGGATTGCGGAATCGGCCGATTCCGATATGATTCGGGGGGGATTTCACTGTTCCCCTCCACCGATTTTTTTTTTTAAAAAAAAGGTGTAAATCGGTCAGAATCGGACCAAATCGGGTCCGGACTGGCCGAATCGGCCGGTCCGGACCCGATTTGGTCCGATTCGGGCGCTCCCGGATCCCCCCTTAAGGGGGGATCGGGAGCTGCTGCCCTTCCCCAAGCCCCTCCCCCTCCCCCGGCCACCGCTGCCACTCGCCGTCGACCCCCCCCCCCCCCCCCCCCCCCGTCCGCTGCCATCTTCTTCTCTCTCCTCTCTCTCTCTCTCTCTCTCTCTCTTTGAGATCTCGACTGAAAGAAGGGGATTTTCACCCCGTCATCGCCAGCTGGCCGTCCGGGAGCCACCGCTGCCACTGTTGTCGCCGTCACTACCGCCGTCGACGTCGGATTTTGTTTCCACATCCCGATCTGAGTTTAGGTATATTTCGATCTTTTTTTTTAAAATTATCAAAAAATTAGAAGTGATGTATGATTGTGTACATTGTGTAGATCTATTAATATTTAGATTCAAAAAATTTTTAGCATGTTGATTAGACAAAATCCCTAAAATTAACCCTAATTAGGGGTTAAAAATTGGGGCTTTTGTATAAGTAGTGTAATTAGGGTTCAATTGAGTGTGACAATCACTCAATTGAACAAATTAGAATCTAATTGTACATTTTTTTTGCATTAATTGCTCATTGTTAGTATTAATTTCTCATAATTAACTTTAATTAAGGGTTAATAATTAGGTCTTTAATGTATATTTTTTATGGATGTACATGAATTGCATTCATTTTTGTTGTAAATTCATTGAATAATATTTATACAATTTTTTCTGATTTTTTTTATTTTTTTCCTGATTTTTTTTTTTTTTTTTTTTAATCTGGCCGAGTCGGACTGGCCAGACTTCATCTAGATCGGCCGACTCGGCCGATCCGATCCGGGTCGGATCGGGATCGGCGGGTCCCGATTCGGGGACCCGATCCGATCTGGAATTCCTTGGATACAACTCGTATATGGGAGGATGAGTTAGTAGTTGGTGAACCTTGTATATGAGTAGGAATCTTGGTTTGAAATTTGTCATCACTCAATGATTTAGAAATTTGCATGTGAAATGAGTAGAAGATAGTTGAGCAAATATGTTCTAAGTGAGAATCCACTCAGTATTTGCAGACTATTCTTTTTTGCTTCTGTAGTTGTGAGAAGCTAGTATATAGGCTTTTATTGGTTGGCTTACTTTTAAGACACAAAAGCTGCTTACCAGTTCTCTTCTAGATAGAAAAGAAATCAGATGCATCAGATTAACATGAGAATGAAACCCTCCGTACTCCATCTTCTATATATACGTGGACGTGTGTACACACATTGTCCCATGGAATGATATTGGCTAGAACTCTCTTCAGGGATGGAACAATCTACTGCTTGGCTGCTGGTATCAAAAGATCTGGCTGATGTGAATGGGGAGGAAGAGGACCCATATGATGCTATTTTCTTCATTTTTCCTTTTCGTTAGTTTTTAGCCTTTTATGTTTTTAAGCAACTGATTTGGAAAAGTTTTCCCTAAGTACCTGATTTGGCAGATAGTAAAGATCGCGATCAGTTAGCTGCCTTTTAGATTTGGATTTCAATTGATGGACATGGTTGTGCATCCAATGCTCTCAGACAGTCAATATTGGCATCAATTAGCTGCCATTAATTTGGATTTTAAGGCATGGTGATGCATTTAATGTAGTAATGGAGTCCAATAAATGTTATTAATTGTTATTGAGACTTTGACCACATCCTTTCTCAGGAACACAACTGAGCTGGTGACCTTCAAGGCTAAAGTAAAAGATGAGATATAATGGAACATAATAAAATATGAGATGCAATGGATGCATTTCTCAGGAACAAACCGGCATATATTCATTTAGCATGAAGAACAAAAATACAACATGATCGTTATACAGTTACTGTATATCACACTGATCTGTTGATCTTCTCTTCAAAATGAACTCGTGCCTAGTGTCATGCTTCCCCATTTGCTGCCCTCATAAAAAAAGAGTGACGCACTGGCAGTGAGTGTAAAACCCATGTAGAGCTTACTCTCTCTGTGTATGTGCGTGCGTGTGTGTGTGTATACTGGCAGCATAATGTATCAAAGACTGTTAGATCTTAAGCATAGGGTTTATGTTTTAAAAAAAGTAACAAAAAATGAAAACATAGGTGAGCGGGCGCACAGGTGGAGAAACTGCCCCATACACCACTCGCTCGGATGAAATGCGTGACGGTTCCACATTTCAGATAATGTGATAAATTTCTACTTATTTGCTTTTGATTTTCTAATTAGTTTGGATGTTAATTGTTATTGTGAACTAGAATGATTAGATTGTTTGATTAAAATTTAAATGAAAAAGTAGACTGATAGTTTAACAATATAGGGAATTAATCTTATAGGCCTCGATATATAATGCAAGGCTGATTGCATTTTTGTGTAGGATATACGCGAGTTTGCTAGAGTAAAATTGTAAATCTCATGTCATTACATTCTAATGCAATATTGTGATAAACGGCATATGCATATGAGTTAATAATCAAGAAGATGAAGAGAAAGTCCTGAGAAAATTGAGCGAAATAAAGAATTGCTTAATAAATGTTATCCTTGTGAAAGAATGATTGTCTTGAAATGATGACACTAGATCTCATATTATTCGAATATTCTTATTATGGAATCCTTTTGAAGTCATAATTAGTTTAGTTCACAGTATTGGGCATACTGTATGACTCGACTTTTTATGATTTCTTGATAGTAAAGTACTAGTGTTTCTGGTTTTAGGCAAAGAGGAGATTTGTGGTTCTTGATAAGCAATTGTTTGTCGGGACTGTACACTAAGTTTGCACATCAAGTCTTGCTGATCGATTGATTTATGGCAAAAGTTTTATTACGTTAGTTGACTCTTTTCTGTGTTTTCTTGATGTACTGTAGTATGCGATCTTATAAGAAAATATGGCACAAATGACGAAGTAGAGTCAGTTTCTTCTTAAAGTAAAATCATAATTTAAATAAATAAATATAGATTAAGGAAACTAAAATTCATACAATAATCTAAAAGCAATTAAGGCAACTAAAATTCATACAATGACCTAAAAGCGATGCGTATGATGTTTCGATCACTACTCGCGAAGTTGAATTAATGAGAATACTTAGATGAGACAGGGAAAGAAAGAGATTAAGAAAGGAAGGAAAGATTCGGGGAAGGAGATTATATTGAATGTTTAAGTTAGTTTATTGTGTTTCAAAATGAAAACAAAATGTAGTAGTGGATTATCATGCAAGGTGCCTTATTGAAAGTATACTTAAGTGTTTGATTGAACTTCTCGCTTGTATGATAGTTTAACCTTTTGTTTTGGTAATATACTAGAGTATTATCTAGTTTCAAATACAAAACAAAATATATTTGAGTAATAGCTCATCACGTAAGGTGCTTTATTTAAGGTTGGAGTAACTCTTTGATTAAAATTTTAATACAAGCATAAAGTATAGTTTAACTAGGTAGGTGTTTGGTATTCGAAGTTTAAAATATAGTAGCCTTTTTATGATACTAAGCCATCTATAGTTTTGTTTAGGGAGAAACATCAATGTTTCTAACATTAACGAAGATAAGATTTGTTGTTCTTATTATACAGTTGGCAACATCAAGCCAAAGGCAACTCGACAATCTCTTTACAGTAACTCTGACTTTGATGAATCTCTTTTTGCGTAAGGTGATACATTCATGCCCCTCCTTCGTTTTCTAACTTTAACATAAGATTTTTACCTCCTAATAAGTAATTCGACAATATCTCAGTAGCAACTCGAACTTCAATGAATCTCTTTTTAGGTATGGTGATACATTCATTCTCCTCCTTTGGTTTCTGTGTTTAATATAGATAAGATTAGCAATTTTGGTAGGTAGTTGGAGGCATCAAACTGGGGTTAGCACGATAATATTTTAGCAGTAGCTCGGACTTCAATGAATCTACTTTTAGGTAAAGTGATGCATCCTTGCTTCACCTTTGGTTTCTAACTTTAACACAAGATTTGTAATTCATTGTAAGTAGGAAGGCATTAAATTTGGGGCAGCTCGACAATATTTCAACAACAGTTTAGACTTCAATAAATCTCCTTTCAAGTGCAGTGGTAAATTCTTGCTCCTCCTCTGGTTTCTAACTTTAACATAGATAACATTTGCAGTTTCTAATAAGTAGTTGGAGATAAGGGTGGCTACGAGGCGCCGCTTGTGAGCTACTTGAGCTCAGTTTGAGTTAAGCTTACCTTAGCTCCTCTCATTCAACCAATCGATCCAAGCTCGAGCTTTAATTTTGGCTTGTCTTTTCAAATGAGCCAAGCTCAAGTTTGACCCTGATCGGCTCGGCCGGCTTGCGAGATTGCTTGAGGTAAGAATATTTAATTAGATTGCATATTCTATGTCAAACTTCTCCAGCCAAAGGTAAACCAACTGTCATAAGCCCGCCATGCCAGCATCACTTCACATGTCCCAACCTACTAAGCGTTTACATAAGTTTTGAACATGATTATTATGAGCAATGATAAAACAATCAGGCTTCTTATCTCGAACTAAACTTTTGGAGCTCTAGATTCCTAGTGCGTCTATGGGAGGAAGCCCTAGGTCCACCCACCGTTAAGGTCCCATGATTGTCGTTTGTCCAAAGCTCTTTGCACTTATGGCAAAGTGGTGGGGGAGGGGGGAGGGTAACAAGTTTTTCCAAGGGCGACGAAGTAGATGTGGGCTGGGGCGACAAGGGCTTGCACGGGGCCTGGTATAAAGCCAAGGTTGTTTGCACCATGTCCAGAACCTGTTACTACTCCGTTGTCAATGACCACCTCCTAGCCAATCACGTTGATGGCAAAAACTCTGGTGCCTCGCTCACTCTAGGAGATCATAACATTTGGGTACACGCAACGTTGCCCCCTTTTGTAGCAGGCCGTTTGCACGGCACCAGCCTATAGAGGCCTCGTAGGTTGGTGTAACATTAGGTGGTAGGTGTGGGCGGTGGTGGTAGCTGAGCCCCCTCGAGGAAGTGGGAGTTGCTACACGGTGTGCTTCTCTAACCGGCAAGGGACCTCTAAGGCTCGAAACCAACTTGGAGTGGGTCGATGATGTGTGGGTCCATCCTGAAGGGAGTACACAGGCGAGCCTCCTTTTTGTGCACCCCCCATAAGGTAGTATTCATATTTGGGCCTTAGTCTGACATCAGTTACTTTACCAAAACTTCATCCAACTTTCTCTTTAAATCTCAAGCCTCCCTCTGTTGCACTTTCCTGAGCTTAGCGATTCGACTGTTTCTAGTTGGGTGAACTTAGTTTATTGGCTGAGTTAACTTAATAGTGCTCTAAAGAGTTGAGCTCAGCTGAATTCGAGCTGAGTTCCTTTCTCAGCATGAGCCATGCTCGAGCCCATAAAATGAGCTTGGGTTAGGCTCGGGATCGTGCTCGAGCTCGAATAATCTCGTCAGGTTTAGCTCGAGCGAGTTGTAGCTCAGCTTAGCTCAGCTCGTGGCCACCCCTAGTTGGAGCCGACAAATATGGGGCAACTCTACAATATCTTAGTAGCAAATCATTCTTTGGTGAATCTCCTTTCAGGTAAGGTGATACATTTTTGCTCTTCCTTTAACATAAGATTTGTAGTTCCTGGTAGTGAGTCGGAAGCAGCAATTTAGGGGCAGCTCGACTATATCTCAACAACAACTTAGACTTTGAAGAATCTTCTTTCGGGTAAGGTGATAAATTCTTACTCCTCCTAAGGTTTCTAAATTTAACATGAAAAAGATCTCCAGGTTTTGGTAAGTAGTTGGAGGCATCAAATTGGGGGCAACTTGGACTTCGAAAAAAACTTCAACCAGGAAAGGTGATATATTCATACTCTTTCAATTTCTAACTTTACAATAAGGTTTGAAGTTCCAAGTAAGTAGAAGGCCTCAAAGTGGGGGCAAGTTGACACTATATTAGCATTAACTCGAACTTCAATGAATCTCCTTTAGGTAAGGTAATACATGCCTTCTCCTCCTTTGGTTTCTATCTTTAACATAGATAAGATTTGCAGTTTTTAGAAGGTAGTTGGAGGTATCAAAGTGGGAGTAGCTCGGGAATATCTTAGCAGTAGTTCAGATTTCGATGGACCTCCTTTTAGGTAAGGTGATTCATTGTTGCTTCTCTTTTGGTTTCTAGCTTTAACATAAGATTGTAGTTCCTAGTAAGTGGAGGCATCAAATTGGAGGCGGGTTGACAATATCTCAACAACAACTCGTACTTGGATGAATCTCTTATCAGATAAGGTGATACATTCATGCTCCTCTTTTGATTTCCAACTTAACATATGATTTGTAGTTCCTAGTAAGTAGAAGGCCCCCAATTGGGACAATTCAACAATATCTCAGTAGCAACTCTGATTTTGATGAATATCCTTTCAAGTAAGGTGATACATTCCTGCTCTTCATTCGGCTTCTAACTTTAACCTAATAAGATTTGTAGTTCCTAGTTAGTAGGAGGCATCAAATTGGAGGCAACTCGGCAATATCTCAGTAGCAACTCGGACTTCAATGAATCTCCCCTTAGAAAGGTGATATAGCTCCTACTTTGATTTCTTGAACTTTATCGTAAGATTTGTAGTTCCTAGTAGGTGGAAGACATCATATTTGGGGCTGCTCAACAATATCTCAAGAACAACTCGAACTTCGATGAATCTCCTTTTAAGCAAGGTCTAAGATTCCTACTTCTCCTTTATTTTCTAACTCAAATAGATAATATTTATAGTCTTTAATAATTGGTTGGAGCTATCAAATTAGGGAACAACTCAATAATATCTTAGCAGCAAATTGGAGTTCAATGAATCTACTTTCATAGAAGGTGATACATTCCTGCTGTTCCTTTGGTTTCTAACTTTAACATAAAAGATTCGTAATTTTTAGTAAATAGTTAGTGGCATCAAATCGGGGGCAACTTGACAATATCTAAGCAGCAGCTTAGATTTTGATGATTCTCCTTTCAGGTAAGGTAACACATTCTTGCTCTACTTTTGATTTCTAACTTTAACATAAGATTTTGTTCCTTGTAAGTAAGAGCCATAAAATTGAGGGCAGCTCAACAAAAGCTCAGTAACAACTCGGACTTCAATGAATCTTCTTTCAGGTAAGTTGATGCATTCCTTCTCCTCCCTTAGGCTCTAACTTTAGCGTAGATAAGATTTGAAGTTTTTAATAAGTAGTTGGAGATA
The DNA here is from genome assembly GCA_030544215.1 of Zantedeschia hybrid cultivar. NCBI lineage: Eukaryota > Viridiplantae > Streptophyta > Magnoliopsida > Alismatales > Araceae > Zantedeschia > Zantedeschia hybrid cultivar. Next base: position 46,054,304 of record JARZZO010000002.1, on the reverse strand, counting down.
TCAAATCGTAGGCAGATCGACAATATTGCTACAACATATCAAATTTTGATGAACCTCCTTTCAAGTAAGCTAATACATTCTTGCTCCTCCTTTGATTTCTAGTAAGTAGGAGGCATCAAATGGGGGGAAGCTTGACAAAATCTAAATAGCAACTCGGACTTCGATGAATCTCCTTTCAAGTAAGGTGATACATTCGCGTAAGATTTGTAGTTTCTAATAAGTAGAAGGCATTGAATTAGGAGCAGTTCCACAATATCTCAGTAACAATAGAGACTTCGATGAATCTCCTTTCAGGTGAGATTCGCTCCTTTTTTATCTGACTCTACACCTTTTAATAAGTAGTTGCAATTATTAAATTGGGCGCAGCTCAATAAAATCTCGATAGCAACTCAGACTTCAATAATCCCCTTTCAAGTAAGATCATACATTTCTTCTCCTTTGGTTTCCTCTAAGTTTAATATATATATATATATGATTTGCAACTTTTAAAAGGTAATTGTAGTCATCAGATTGGGTGCAACTCAACAAAATATTAGTAACAACTTGAACTTCGATCAATCTCCTTTCACGTAAGCTAATACATTCTTGCTCCTCCTTTTGTTTGTAACTTCAATATAAGATTTATAGCCGCTAATATGTAGGAGGTATCAAATTCGGGGCAATTTGACGGAATCTAAGTGGCAACTCAAACTTTGAAGAATATTCTTTCAAGTAAGGTGATACATTACTACTTTTTCTTTAGTTTCTAACCTATACATAGATAACAAGATTTGCAATTTTTAATAAGCACTTGGAGGCATCAAATCGGGGTAGCTTAATGATATCTCAATTTCAATTCGGACTTGGATAAATCTCCTTCCAAGCAAGGTGATACAGTCTTGCTCATCCTTTGATTTCTAATTTAAACGTAAATATTTATAGTTCTTAGTAAGTAGGCGCCATAAAAATAAGGGTAGCTCAACGATATCTCAGCAGCAAGTCAGACTTTTAATGAATCTCCTTTCAGGTTAAGTATGATACATTCCTTCTTATCTAGACATAAGATTTATAGTTACTAGTAAGTGGAAGGCTTCATTAAATCTCAACAGCAAGTCAAACTTCGATAAATCTCTTTTCAGGTAAGGTGATACATTCATACTCCTTTGATTTTGAGTTTTTAATTAGTTAATTTTTTATCTTCTTATCTATTTAGATGTTAATTTGTATATAATAGACTAGAATAATAAGATTGTTTGAATAAAGTTTAAACGCAAAAGTATATTGATAGGTTATTAATATTTTGGGCCTAGAATATAGAATGCTATAAGGTTGATTAGGTTTTGCAAAGGCTATACATAAGTTTACAATTTTAAACCTGTATTTCTTAAGACTAATATGTTATTAATGTTTAGGGTCGAGGATATAGAATGCTAGAAGGTTGATTGGTTTTACGAAGGATATAAATAAGTTTGCGGTACTAAAATTGTAACTCTCATGCGTTTCAACTTTAAGACAATGGTGATAAATGACATTGCAGTTATACAAGTTAAGAATCAAAAAGATGAAGAGAGAGTCTTGAAACAATTAAACGGAGTCCTGAAACAATTAAGTCAAATAAAGATTGGCTTGATGTGTGTTATCCTTATGAAAGCATGGAACCCTTTTGAAGCCATATTAGTTCCGTTCACAGTACTAGCAATTATTGTCCAAGGCTAGACTAACCCAGAGGGAGGTGAATGGGTTATTAAAAATTACTCTAAAGAAATTAAGTGCGGAAGCTAATAAATTGATATAATGAGATAGAAATAGGGAAACAATCATACAATAAATGCTTAGGAGTTTTATATTGGTTCGACTGTCCAGACCTATGTCCAGTCTTCAAGAAACCACTTAGGATTTATACTAACAATAAGGTTGCAACGCTTTGCAAGTTACAGACAACAATCTCCTACAATTGCTGGAGAGTCATCTTGACTCGTTGTCCTTCCTCTGTCTTCTTCTGGCAATACTGAGCATAGCCTAATTGCATCCTAGTCGTGTACACTTCACTAGACACTTTATGCCTTAGGTATCTAGGTACTAGATTCTTCACATAGAGAATGAAACCATGTACCTTAAAGGAAAAAATCAGGCCTTCATTCTTTGCTGGAGAAATTGTATGGATAAACACAATGATTGAGATTTGGCTCCAAATTTAACATACATTATTTGCAGTTTAACCATGTGCCATGTGTGTGTTTTTTTCTTGCAGAATCTCTCTAACTGGAGTGAGTATATATATTGATATTTAACCAATGTTTCGCAGGAAATAATAATTTGTTTATGGTTCCATCATCTGCAAAAGCACTAGGACATAATCTCCTAGACTCCTCTAAATTCGTAGAATAGCTCTTCCGTCGTACATAACTACTAAAAGTTAAATTTAAATTCAAGATCCTTTTTTACCTTCCTTAGGGAGGTCAACTGGGGCCGAGTCATAAAGCTCTTTGTGTACCATGTGTTGGAACTTGGCACTTAAAAGAACAATGAAGTTTTACATATATAATCATAGAACTAGTACATTTGTATATGTATCTTCAACTCTCATATATTATACCTCTAAAACTTTGCAGTTTATTTCTCCATCAAAATGTCATGAACTCCAACCAAATATGTCAAAAAGATTCCAAAAATTTGGATAAAGTTGGGAATGTATATGCATATATATTTTGTTCTAGAGGTATATGAGTAAAAATACATGATAAAATTAAGAGCATGTATAAAAGGTTTTAGTGAATTTAAGAATATACATATAAAAATATCTAAAACCTTTTCGCCATATTCGGTTGGAGTTCACAACATTTTCAACATAATTAGTTGAAGCCATTAAATTGGGGGGGCAGCTTGACAATATCTCAACAGTAAATTGGACTTCAATGAATCTCCGTTTAGGTAAGGTGACACATTCCTACTCCTTTGGTAGTAGTAACGCACACTTCGAAGAAATCTCTTTTCTGGTAAGGTGATGCATTCCTACTCTTCCTTTGGTTTCTAACTTTAATTGCAGTCATCAGATTGGGTGCAAGTCAACAAAATATTAGTAGCAACTTTGATGGATCTCCTTTCAGGTAAGCTGATACATTCTTGCTCCTCCTTTAGTTTCTAACTTTAACATAAGATTTGTAGCTGCTAATATATAGGAGGCATCAAATTCGGGGCAATTTGACGAAATCTAAGTAGCAACTCAAACTTTGAAGAATATCCTTTCAAGTAAGGTGATACATTCCTACTTTTTCTTTGGTTTCTAACCTTTACATAGATAATAAGATTTGCAATTTTTATTAAGCACTTGGAGGCATCAAATCGGGGTAGCTCCATGATATCTCAATGGCAACCGGATTTGGATGAATCTCCTTTCAAGCAAGGTGATACAGTCTTGTTCATCCTTTGGTTTCAAACTTAAACATAAATATTTATAGTTCTTAGTAAGTAGGTGCCATAAAATTAAGGGTAGCTCAACGATATCTTTGCAGCAAGTCAGACTTTTAATGAACCTCCTTTCAGGTTAAGTATGATACATTCCGTCTCCTCTGGTTTTGTAACATAAGATTTACCTTCCTAGTAAGTGGAAGGCTTCATTAAATCTCAACAACAAGTCGGACTTCGATAAATCTCTTTTCAGGTACGGTGATACATTCATACTCCTTTGATTTTGAGTTTCTGATTAGTTAATTTTTTATCTTCTTATCTATTTAGATGTTAATTTTTATATAATAAACTAGAATAATAAGATTGTTTGATTAAGGTTTAAACGCAAAAGGAGGATTAATAGGTTATTAATATTTTGGGCCTCGAATATAGAATGTTATAAGGTTTGATTGGGTTTTGCAAAGGATATACATAAGTTTATAATATTAAACTTGTATTTCTCAAGACTAATATGTTATTAATATTTAGGGTCTAGAATATAGAATGCTATAAGGTTGATTGGGTTTTACGAAGGATATACATAAGTTTGTGGTACTAAAATTGTAACTTTCATGCCTTTCGTTTTTAAGGCAATGGTGATGATAAATGACATTACTGTTATACAAGTTAAGAATCAACAAGATGAAGAGAGAGTCCTGAAACAATTAAGTCAAATAAAGATTAGCTTGATATGTGTTATCCTTATGAAAGCGTGGAACCTTTTTGAAGCCATAATTAGTTCAGTTCATAGTACTAGCAATTGTTGCCGAAGGCTAGACTAACCAAGAGGGAGGTGAGTGGGTTATTAAAAATTACTCTAAAGAAATTAGGTGCAAAGCTAATAAATAGATAGAAGGAGACAAAAATAGGGAAACGATTACACAATAAATGTTTATGAGTTTTATATTGGTTCGATTGTCCAAACCTATGTCCAGTCTTCAAGAAACCACTTGGGGATTTCTACTAACAATAAGGTAGCAACCTTTTGGAAGTTACAGACAACAACCTCTTACAATTGCAGGCCCTCTCTTCAACAAGAATAGGAACAATCTCCTACTTCCAACATGCCCTCTCTTCCACAACCAAGAAGACGAAACAAAGCAAATGTGGAATACAGAGAGTGCCCAAGAAATAGGCAAGTGTTCACAAAGAGACAGGGAATTTGGGTTGTAAATCAGCAGAAACCCCTATTAAAACAAATCATGGTCTGAGTGATGATACAAATGGTGATCTTTTATTAAACTCAAAGAAAGGAAAACATCAAAGATTGATGGGTCATTTACTATATTTAGGTCTTTCTCATCTTGCCTTGACCTATGCTGTCAGTGTGGTCAGCCAATATATGTATGCACCCAGAGTGCCTCATATGAAGGCGGTTGAAAGGATATTTGGGTACATCAAGTCCTGTCCTCAGAAGGTACTCTTATTTTCGAAGTGTGACAAACTGTTGGTTGAACGCTACTCTGTTGCTGATTTGGTAGGTTTTAAGGACGATTGAAGGTTAACTAACAGTTATTGCTTGTTCATAGGGGGCAACCTTGTTGCATAGAGGAGCAAGAAACAATTAGTTTATGTAAGGTCTAGTGTTGAAGCTGAATATGGGGTTATGGCAAATTGTGCTATATAAATTATTTGGCTGAAGCTTTTCTTGGTTGATCCTGGCATTTAATTATGCCTGCCAATGAAGCTATATTATAACAATAAAATTGTAATCAACATTGCAAATAATCATGTCCAACATGATCGCATTTAAAATATAGAGATTGAAGCCACTTCATCATATAGAAGTTCGACTCCAAAGAAATTTATTTACCATATGTCAAGTCCCGAAACCAAATTGTGGATATCTTTACAAAAGGGCTAATCTGCTGATCAATTTCAACTTCGTTTGAGCAAGCTGAGTATGCTTGCTATATATACTCAACTGGAGGGGGAGTGTAGTCGCAATCATAAGGTAGAGGGCATTTTGGTCCTTTTATATTTTTCTTCTTTTGTTAAATATTTTGAGGGTAGCTAGAGTCCTTTTTTATGTCTCTTTAGCCCCTATTATGGGAGATATTTTTTATTTGTAAACTTATTGTCTTAATGAATAAAAGAGAGAAAGAAAGAGGTGCGGACAGCAATGCATATGTGGTTGCATACATGGCTGCCGTCCTCTTCCGCCTCATTCTCTTCTCTTTCCATTATCTTCTAGGTTTTTTTTTTCTCTCCAAATCTTCAACACAATCCAAGTCCTCTGTTGCGTTTTAACTTTAACATAGACAATATTTGCAGTTTGATAATAAGTAGTTGAAGCCATCAAATTTGGGGGTAGCTTGACAATATCTCAACAGTAAATCGGACTTCAATGAATCTCCTTTTAGGTAAGGCGACGCATTCCTACTCCTTTGGTCTTTAACTTTAATACGAGCTTTGGAATTCCTAATAAGTAAGAGGCATCAAATTTGGGGGGAGGGGGCAGCTCGACAATATCCTAGTAGTAACTCACACTTAGAAGAATCTCTTTTCTGGTGAGGTGATGCATTCCTACTCCTCATTTGGTTTCTAACTTTAATATAAAGTAGATTTGTAGTTTTTAGTAAGTAGTTGGAGACATCCAATTGAGGATAGTTTGACAATATCTTAGTAATAACCTGGATTTCTATGAATCTCCTTTCAAGTAAGGCGATACGTTCCAACTCCTTCTTTGGTTTCTAATTTAACATAAGATTTGTAATTCCAAGTAAGAGGCATCAAATTAGTGTCAGCTTGACAATATCTTAGTAGTAACTTAGACTTAGATGAATCCCCTTTCAGGTCAAGTAATATATATTTATGCTCCTCCTTTGTTTTCTAACTTTTAACATAGATAAGATTTGAAATTATTAGCAAGCAGTTGAAGGTGCCAAATCGTGGACAACTCTACAAGATATCAACAATAGTTCAATTTTCGATGAACCTCCTTTCAGGTAAGCAGATGCATGCATACTCCTCCTTTGCTTTCTAACTTTAATTTGTAGTTCTTAGTAAGTAAGAGGCATCAAATTGAGGGCCACTTGACAAAATCTCAACAACAACTCGAACTTTAATGAATCTCCTTTCAAGTAAGGGATATATTCCTTCTCCTGCCTTGGTTTCTAACGTTAACATGTGATTTTAGTTTCTAGCAAGGTTTGCTGTATCGTACCAGATCGGGTCGACTCGTATCTGTGCCGACTCATGCATGCTTAATGAAATGTTTTAAGTTGAGTTTCTCTAATTTGATAAGTAGAATTATATTCTTATATCAATTAATAGGGTACATTTATCTAAAATGTGGCTTAAACTCATTAATTTTATCAAACAACTCATTGATTTTAACAAACTCATTTGCTGGACTCGTGCGACTCGTACGAGTCGGCCCGAGTCGGATCGATATCGTATCGTATCTAGGAAGATACGATCCGATACGGATCAATGATACGACGAACCTTGGTTTCTAGTAAGTCAAAGGTAGTGAATTGAGGGAAGCTCGACTATATTGCAGCAACCAGTTGGACTTCGATGAATCTCCTTTTAGGTAGGATGATGCATTCATGCTCTTCCTTTTGTTTCAAACTTTACATAAGAATTGTAGTTTGTAGCAAGTAGGCGGAATCAAAGTGGGAGCAACTCGACAATATCTCAGTAGCAACTTAGACTTCTAAGAATCTCCTTTCAGGTAAGTTGATGCATTCCTACTCCTCTTTTGGTTTCTATCAAACCTTTACATCGATAAGATGTGCAGTTTTTTGTAAGTAGTTGGAGGCATCAAATTGGGCAGCGCTCAAGAATATCTTAGCCGAAACTCAAATTTCGATGAATCTCCTTTCAGGTAAGGTAATATAGTCCTCCTTTTTTTTAAAACTTTAATCTAAAGATTTAGGGATAGCTCGATGATATCTCAACAACAACTAAGACTTCGATGAATCACCGTTTAGGTAAGGTAATACATTCCTTCTCCTCTGGTTTTTAACACTAAAATAAGATTTGTAGTTCTTAGTAAGGCATCTTCAATTCTTGGCAACAATTCTAACTCTGATGAATCTCCTTTTAGATATGGTGATACATTCCTATTGCTTTGACTTTGAGTTTTTAGTTAGTTAGAAGATGAATGAATTGTCTTCTTATCAATTTATATATTAACTTTTATATAATAAACTAGAATGATTTTATTGTTTGATTAAAGTTTAAACATAAAAGTAGACTGGTAGGGAATTAATATTGTAGCCCTAAAGTATATAATGGTACAAGGTTGATTGGGTTTTACGAGGGATATAAATAAGTTTGCGATTAAAATTGTAATATTTTTTTATTTTTTTTTTCTTATGAGAAGTGGACTATACCACCAACCTTATTAAAACAAGAAATACATATAGTGCAATTCTTTCACCTAAGCCTTAGCAGAAATGCCAAGAATGTGGCGGCTGTAGTTGTAAATAAAAGAAATAACAAGTAATCAAATATACTCCAATCGATAACATGCAACAAGATTTGAAGGAATGTTTTGCGATTACTTTTGTCCATTGTAGACTTCATCCTTTGAAAGCACTTCCACTTATCCTGCATATTCTGGAATGAGAGATACAATTCAAATAATCTACCCATACTAATCTAAATTTCTTTACTGAGTGGGCGTGTGATAAACAAGTGGTCAACATCTTTCTTTTCAATTCCACACATAATACAAGCTTCATCACCATCAGTGCACCATTTACTCTTGTATATACTTTAGTAATAATACATTCTTGTGTACCAGCTACATAAAACTTCTAACTTTCAACAGTGACTTCGCTTTCCATATGACCTCAAAATGCTTGAAAGCTATATGACTCTCTTCCGTTCATTTATAGAAGGACTTTGCAGAAAACATACCATTATAATTCTTTTAAAAGTTGATCGGATTTGAACGAGTTTTAGTTTTAAATCTGATTTTAGCCTTTTCCAATATTATTGAAGGTTATATTACTTTAGTTGTAACCACTACGATGCTTTCTGTGGCAAAAGTTAAGTCCTAATAACAAAATTAATTATTCTAGTGATTAAGCATAACTCATTCATATTCATGCATACGACATGTGCATGGGTATGCCAATGCATAAAAGATAAACATCGTCCATATATTGAAGAGGCGCTCAATGAAACACTGTAATGACATATAATTGATGTGTAGTCGGCCAACGCATGATGTCATGATAAAGTTAATTATCCTTATAAGTCTAGTTAATTTTTATGAATATGACCCACCTTATACTAGGCTAGATTAATTACATGTATCAAACAACATGTGACAATATATCAAACACACTAGTTCATTATAATAAGATGATCTAGTAGAATTTTATAAATAATATACGTGTGTCACCAGTATTCATTCATAATAACATACGCATCCTACGTTGTCACCAGTATACTTCTTGCATTGTAGTGGTATGTAGCATGCATGCTGTATACGTCCACGCAGGGATCCTGGAGTCCCTTCCATTAATTTATAGGATGACTTTACATAGAACATTCCATTGTTATCAGTCTAAAGAATTTGATCATGACCATCCACCTTTATTTGTGCTCTAACAAAGTATATAATGGAAAAATGTATTCCACCTCTTCAACCGTTTTAAGATCCCTCCTAAGTTGAATTTGCCACTAAAAAGTGCCATTATGTGTCGAATATGCATCTTTAATGTGGATAAATTTATAAGGCCAATTGAAAAGTCTACCATGATTTGATTGAATTTCTCAAAGATACTTGTTTTAAGTATATTTTCCACGCTGGTGCTTACCTGGTGTCATTCTCTAGATGCACATAAAATCTTCGAGATGATACGTCATGTTTTAGCTCAGCAGTAACTCAGATTTTGATGACTCTCCTTTAAGGTAAGGTGATGCATTCAAGTTATTCCTTATCTAACTTTAACATAAGATTTATAGTTCCTAGTAAGTAAGAGGCATCAAATTGAGGACAAGTCGATAATAAATGAGTAACAACTTAGACTTCAATGAATCTCCTTTCAAGCAAAGTAATACATTCTTTCTCCTCCTTTGGTTTCTAATTTTAACATAAAATTTGTCTTAGTAAGTAGAACGCATCAAATTGGTGGCAGTTCAGCAATGCTCGGACTTTAATGAATCTCCTTTAAGGTAATTTGCTACTACTCCTTTGCTTTCTAACTTTAACTTAGATAATATTTGGTGTTTTTAATAAGTAGTTGAAGCCTTCAAATTGGAAGGCAGCTCGACAATATCTCAGTAGTAGGTTGGACTTTGATTAATCTCCATTCAGGTAAGGTGGTACGTTCCTCTTGCTCCTTATTCTAGCTTTAACATAAGATTCATAGTTCCTGATTGAGGGCAGCTCCACAATATCTTGGCAGCATGGATGGTAGTACCGGTACCAGTATTGGTGGGTACCGGTACCAATACGTATCGGCCGGTACCAGCCCAATATCGGCTGATACCCTTTACATGTATGGTACCGGTGCTGGCCGATACCGGTACGTTCTGGTATTAGCGGGTACTGCCAACCATGCTCAGCGGCAACTTAGACTTTGAAGAATCTCCTTTTAAGTAATGTGATACATTCTGCTCCTCCTTTGGTTTCTAACTTTAATGTAGATAAGATTTACAACTTTTAGTAAGTGGTTGCAGTCATCAAATGAGGGGGCAACTCGACAAAATCTCAATAGCAACTCAGACTTCGATGAATCTCCATTCAGGTAAAAGTTGATACATTCTTGCGCGTCCTTTGATTTCTAACTTTAAGATAAGATCTATAACTCCTAGTAAGTAGGAGACATCAAGTTGGACTCAAACTTCTAAGAATCTTCTTTCAGGTATGGTGAAATATCCATACTCCTCCTTTGGTTTGTAACATTTACATAAAAGAAGATTTGCAATTTCTTTAACATATCCAATTGGGGGGCTGTTCGACAATATCTCATAGCATCTTAGATTGCGATACATCTCCTTCAGATAAGGTGATACTTTTTTGCTCCTCCTTTGGTTTCTTTAACATAAAATTAGTTCTTAGTAAGTAAAAGGCATCAAATTAGGGGCAACTCGATAATATCTCAACAACAACTCGGACTTTAATGAATCTTCGTTTAAGTAAGGTGATACATTCCTTCTCCTCCTTTGGTTTCTATTTAACATAAGACTTGTAGTTCCTAGTAAGTAGAAGGCATCATCAAATCTCAGCAGTAAATCATACTTTGATGAATCTCCTTTCAGTTAAAGTGATTCATTCCTAGTCCTTTCATTTTGAGTTTCTGATTAATTAAAAGATCAATTGAATTATCTTCCTATCAATTTAGACATTAATTGTTCTAATAAACTCGAATGATTAGATTGCTTGATTAAAGTTTAAACGTTAAAGTAGACCGATAGGGAATTAATATTATGGGTGTAGAATATATAACGCGATGAGATTGATTATGTTTTGCGAAGGATATAAATAATTTTGCAAGATTAAAATTGTAATGCTCATAACTTTACATTTTAAGACTATGATGATGATAAATGACATCACATATATGCGAGATAAGAATCAACAAGATGAAAAGAAGGTCTTGAAAAAATTGTGTCACATAAACAACTTCTTGATCTGTGTTATCTTTATAAAAGTATGATTGCCTTGAAATGATCAACATTGGATCCTATATTGTTCGAGTTTTCTTATTATAGAACCCCTTTGAAGCCATAATTAGTTTTGTTTACAGTACTGGCCGTACTGTATGGCTAGGCTCATTATGATTTCTTTGAGGGTAGTATAAGTGTTTCTTGTTTTAGGCAGAAAGGAGATTTTTGGTTCTTGCTAAGTGATGGTCAGTTGGAACGACACATTAAGTTTGTACTTCAACTCATGTTAATCACTTGATTTACAATAGATGTTTTAGCACACTAGTTGAGATTAACGCTGTTAATGGATCCTTGAGTTCCGATTTTCCGCTCTTTTTTCGTTTTTCTTAATGGGTATGGAACTCCGTTAAAGGCCATCCATTAATTTATAGGAAACGGAAATGAATTTTTGATAATTATAGGAATAAAAAATAGAAACACTCATTTTCACATCCTCTAACCCGTTTTCGTTTTCGAATGATCATGTACCTTATACATCCATCCACATGCACACACAAATATATATATAGATATGTATATATATATATATATGTATATATATATGTGTATACATATATAGTGAGAATATCTCTTGACAGTTTGATAAAAGTAAGACCACAGTAAGAGGTTAGAAACTTTTCAAAATTTTAATATGATTCTATGGCACACGTTTGGGTATATTCATATGTAAATTTAGATCGACATAGTAGATTTCAAAATTTAAAATTCATAGATTGTTAATTTTTACATATATCAAAATTTTTTAGGTTTAAATTTTTAGATTGCTAATTCATAGATTTTAAATAGTTTTTTTAATAATCATAGCGAAAACTTGCATTTTTGTTTCTGATTTCCGATTTAAAAGTGGAAATGGATGCGAAAGTGGAAACACTCACTTCGTCTCCACTTCCATCTTCGATAAAACTTATAGGAAATGGAAGTGAAAGGTGCCATTTCCATTTCCGTCTCCAAGTCATTAACAGTCCTAGTTGACATAATAGAGAGCCAGTGTGTTCATATCTTTGTGTTTTACTAAGCAATATCATAATTCAAAATAATAAATATACATTGAGGCAACTAAAATTCATATAGTGACCTAAAAGCAATATATATGAGTTTATGATCGCCGATCGAGAAGTTGATTTATTAGAATACTTAGACAAAATAGGCAAAGAAAGTGTAATATCTGGGCATTTCGGGGCATGTTATTAGGTCCGGATCCCGTTTATCGGGCCGTGGATAGGTTTCGATCATGTTAAGGTGTCGTTCTAGGGCCACACTTTTATTTGAGTTAAATGTCTAGTTGATTGGACGTTTTATAGTCAAACATGTAATAAATTGGACATTTTTCTCTGTCTGCATACAAACTAGCATGCGCTCCACGGAGGCATTGAGGCTGGGGTTAAACCTTATCCTCCAGCCCTCTTTCTCTCATTTACCTCATCATTTCCTCTCTTCTCCACCGTCTTCCTCCACCTCTATCCTCTCCAACCTCTCACATTTCTTTTCTCATTTCCATCTTCCTTTACCATCCCAAAGCTTTCCCCTCTCCTTCACGGTGGCTGACGAGCGGCAATGGCGGCGGGGTACCCATGGCGATAGATGGTTGGGGCGACGAGGCACCGGCAGTAAGGTTGGCGAGGTGACAAAGGAGCAAGAAGGGCGATGCCACGTGGTGGCGAATCTACTACACAAAAGGCTCCAATTGGAGTCATGAGGAGTTAGCAAGGTAGGGTAATGTTTCCTCCTCTAGAAACTAGGTTCTCCCTGTAGAAAGTATGTTAGGGTTGTTTAGTGATTTCCTTTCCAATGCATGTATGGATTTCCATGCATTTTGGCTTGGTTCTTATAGTAGATATTTTATGGTTTTCGTTGCCTACCATGCGTAGTCTATGAGAAGGTTCTTTATAGGGCCATTAGCGGTGTAGGGTGACCCAGAGGAGCTTGGAAGATGCCTCAGTCCGGTGGTTTATGATAAAACTCAATCGGTCAAGTATGTGACAAACTAGGTTAAATATGTAAACCTGCAATAAGTACATAATTTTATACAGGTATTAGCTCGGTCAAGTATGTTACCCTGGCGGTTACTTGGCACTGTAATCTAAAGTTTATTGAGTACTTGGATCACAAGTAGTGGGCCCTGATTGATAGGATAAGACTTATGATAATCATGATGACAGTATCTTTATATGTTTTCCATACCTTTCACTTGTTCAACTTCATACCATTATCATGTTATTGGTGGCACGCAAATCTGTGTTTTAGAGAGTTGACAAAAGTTGCTTGTTTTTGTGAAAGCATCAGCTATTCTTATAATTTCTTGATACATCATGAGTCATCATTTTACTCCTTTAAAAATCAGGGCCTGCTGCATTTTGTTAAATACATTGAGACTAACTTCTCATGGTTAATTTTGAAGTGCTAATATATTGTTCGATCTTAACAGTGAATACATTGTTGATTTGATGGGAGCCCCTGGTGCATTAATCCCAGCGGAGATACCAAGCTGTTATCTTCAAAACTCTGGTCTTGATTTAATAAACAAGAATGTCAATTGTCAGTTTGAGAAAACAGCTGAAGTATCCGGTGGTCCTGATATCCCTTAGAAGTTGTTGGTCTACATGAAGAAAATGCAGAAGGAAAACCTCTTTCTGGAGGGCATGATGCAGGTGACTCTGTTGCAAATAACAGTACATCTTCTGGAGATGGATTTGGAAGGTTCCTTTCTTCATCAAATGGATCACAGGTTCACACCAGCTTAAGTCCAGAGGCTGCTTCACCAAGCCATCAGCAGAAGGTTAACAATGTCTCGAAATATGTCGTTACTGCTGCCAAAAACCCAGAGTTCGCTTAGAAACTGCATGCAGTTCTGTTAGAGAGTGGTGCGTCACCTCCTCCTGATTTGTTTCAAGATATAAGCACTGCACTAGTTGTTGAAGAAGGAGATCCTTTAGGTGATAAGCATTCTGCTGAAAGAATGACAGGAAAGCAAAATGTGGCTTTTGATTCCAGTGCAAAATATCCTTTATGGACATTCTTTGTTGCACAATGTTGATAGTGGCAAGATGGAGTTTGTAAATTCACCAGTAGAACCTGATGGTCGATGCTCTCACACAAATCACACAAATTGTAGAAGAAACTGGAACTGAAGGTGCTGCTGATTTGCAAAATTGTGAAACAGGCAACAAGGACAAATTCAGATTAATCACAAACAGTTACTCAAGTGGCACTAGCAATAAAGGAAGGCTGAACCATGTCTTGAATGATGTTGCTGATTGGGAGATTTCATGGGGAGATGTTCAGATTGGTGAACGAATTGGACTGGGTAGGCATGACCATTGCCTTTCTTTTCTTTTTTGTTAAACTCTAATGGCAAGTCTCTATTCATGATACCTGATTACTCGTAGGCATAGAATAAAATTTGTTATTCACATTTTATGGAAAATTATAGCTGGTTGGAAATGTCACCAAATCCTCGTATACTTCATTGGTCTGGCTGACCACACATTAATGGGATACGGCTTATGATGATGGAAAGTTATGAGCACAATTTTCATCATCTATTCTTTTGGATTTCTTTTTTCTTTTCTTTTTTTAATTCTACCCGTTGGGGTGAGAGTCGGGATGTGAACCGGAAAAGAGAGAAGATATCCAGCCCCACGTTGTTTGGGTCTGTTTAATTTGGATCCTCCCCTTAGGCTCACATATTGACCTTAGTGGCACCTCCCTAACTTGAGACAACCTTACTAAAATTGACACAGGTCTAATGGAACACTGTCTGTACTAACTTGTTGTCGCATTCCATGCAAGTTGAGAACTTTAGGCTTAATTTTTGAGCCCCTTAAAGTCATTGAGTTTGTAGCATAACCCACGTTGAGGTAGGATATATTGAAATGGCACACTTGGCTGCATGGAGATTGTGTGCCACATGGAAAGCATCCCAAGTCATTGTGGTGCACGTATGCAACACTAAGTTTGATTGTGTGCAACACCTAAGTCATTGAATATCACGTGTGCAACACTAAGTTTGATTGTGTGCCACATGGAAAGCATGGAGATTGAGTCTTGGCTGCATGTGCAGCATGCAAATGAGTTGAGTGAGCATCATGACCTCCGATTATATCGACACGTATATGGTATATATAGCATATGGTTATATGTCACTTATGCGGCATAACATTTGATTGCCAGCTGTGTGCATGGCTTGTAGGTTAATTGGGTGTCGATGTGAACAATCTTTTGGCAGGTTAAAAACATGCGATTTGGAAAATTGACTTAGGTCAATTAATTTCTGAATTGGGTTATGTGGACCAATCCTTTGTGTAAGTTAAATAATTCAGATTCACCATTGGTGATGATCAAGATACTGCATTGCGAGAGCATGATCGACGCCCAAACCATGAGCATGTGGATTGGAAGGTGGCCATTCAAGTGAGGGAATTCATTGCTGTATATCCCCCTCCCCCCCCAACCATGAGCCTGTGGATTGGAAGGTGGCCATTCAAGAAAGCAGGATAAAAACCTTTAGAATTCCCTCTATACATAAAGTACTGAAGTGGTGCAGTGCTCAATCTACTCCAAAAAGAACAAAAACGGAAGAAGAATTCACATTACAAAGTTAGATGCCCACTCCCTAACCTTCCGACAAACAAAAGAGGCAAGACACCCTAGAATCAATGCTTCATGCTTGAAAAATCCTTATGTTCCTTTCGCTCCATCTTGCCCATAGAGTCACATGTAGAATCAGCTACCACATCTTCATATCCTCCTTGGCCATATAATGCATACTTCAAGCGAGGAGAAGGTTGTCCCTTATATCAATCGAAGACGAGAACCCCTCTGAATACCAAACTTATCTAATAACAACTGCCACATCTCCTGAGCGAAGGGACACAACCAAAGCAAATGATTGAGGGATTCATCCTCTTCCCCACATAAAGGGCACATTATGTATAGTCCATCCACAAACTGGACTAGCCTATCACAGGTGGGCAACTAGGGCTGGCAATGAGCCGAGCCTCTCTCGAGATGATAATCCTTGATAAACTTCATCCACTTGTGTTGCCTCAAGTTCAGATCCCTCTGCGTGAATACATACTTCAGGATTTTATGATCAGTGAGGACCTGAAACTTCTCCCCATATAAATAGTGCCGCCAGATCTTTAGTGCAAATACCACAGTTGTCAACTCTAAGTCATGAGTGGAGTAGTTCTCTTCATGCTTCTTCAGCTGCCTAGAAGTCTAGACCACAGCCTTACCATGCTACATCAGAATCGCACCCAAACCTCGATGAGATGCATCTGAGTAACCCACGAATCCACCAGAATTAGATGGAAGCACTAGAATTGGAGTCGAAGTGAGACGAATCTTCAACTCAGTAAATCTCCGCTCACATTCCTCGGTCCACACAAAACGAACTCCCTTAAGAGTCAACCTCGACAAGGGGGTCGCTATTGAAGAAAAATCATTGATAAACCGTCTGTAATACTCTGTTAACCCTAGGAAGCTCCTGATCTCAGTTACTGTCATCAGTCTACCCCAGTCCATCATTGTCTCAATCTTGGTTGGATGTACGGTAATGCCGCCACCAGAAATGACATGCCCCAGGAAGTGCACCTTATCTAGCCAAAATTCACACTCACTAAACTTGGCATAGAGTTGGTGCTCTCTTAGAACTTGTAACACCACCTGAAGATGCGTGGCATGCTCTTCCTCAGAAAAAGAATATACTAAAATATCATCTACAAACACCACCACAAACTGATCCAGGTAGACCCTAAAGACCCAGCTCATCAAATCCATAAAAGCCGCTGGACTATTGGTCAAGCTGGTAGGCATAACCAAAAACTCATAATGTCCATACCGAGTCCTAAAAACCGTCTTACTCACATCAGCCTCACGGATCCTCATCTGGTAATACCCTGACCTCAAGTCAATCTTCGAGAATATCTTGGCAGATTGCAACTGATCCATTAGATCATCGATTCTCGGAAGTGGGTACTTATTCTTTATTGTTATATGGTTCAACTGTTTGTAATCGATACACAATCTCAAGGAACTATCCTTCTTCCTAACGAACGGAACTGGAGCACCTCACGAAGAAGTGCTAGGATGGATAAAACCCTTATCCAGCAATTCCTGCAACTGCACCTTCAACTCAGCGAGTTTGGCCGGGGCCATCCGATACGGGGCCTTAGACAAGGGCGCCGTACCTGGTGCAAGCTCAACAGTGAACTCAATCTCCTCCTGAGGAGCAAGGCTAGGCAATTCCTCAGGAAACACATCAACAAAGTCACAGACTACAGGCACCTCCCAAAGACTTGAACCACTACTAACACCAGGTGCAACTACTGAGGCAAGGAAAGCCTCACATCCACCAATAAGTAACCTCTGGGCCTTAAAAGCGGAAATAAGAATATCACGAGAAGAGAGCCTAATACCTTGAAAGTAGAAGGCCGGGATGCCCGGGATGGAGACGCATACCCTCTTATTGTGGCAGTCCAACAAGTCCATACTCATAATGACATCAAAGTAAGGAATGACAAGCACAACTAACATGACAGGTTGCTGATGACTCTTAATGGTAAAAGGAACCTCACTCATACAGTTATAAGTCAATATGAAATCCCTAGAAGGAACCTCAATCATCAAACCATCAGATAACTCATCAATGGGTCCAGAAAGAACATCTACGAACTGCTCAGAAATAAAGGAATGCGAAGCACCTGAATCAATCAACACATGCGCGGAGTTCCCACAGACAGAAAGTGTACCTTCCACCAAGTTTGGACGCACGAGCTTCCTTTCTGGTGGTAGCGAGAACTCTCCCCTAGATCCTCGGCTTCTTCTGATCTCCCGGTCCTGCCCCTGACCATGCCCCTACCCGCAACTCCTCGCCAGATGGCCCTGCTGGCCACAAGTATAACACCTCCCATAAAATGTGGGACACTGAGTTCCACTATGAGTACCACCATAATGACGACAAGCTACTGGGAGTCTCTGAGCTGCCTCTTGCTGAGCACTGGACACCGACTAACTCTGTTAGGTCTGCCTGGGTCTGCTACTACCACTGCTGCCGTAGCTGCCGCCACCGCCTCGAAAGAACCTCCTGAATCTGGATCCGAATGAAGACGATCCTAATCTAGATGAAGGAGTTGCTGCTCATGCTGTCTTTCCTTTGCTATAAGCAGGCCCCTAAGTAACCAGTCCCCTCTCCCGAGTCGATTGATCATGTTGTGCCTCTACTGCTGCGGGACGCCACAAAACTCTTCAAGTTGGACCTCAGGTTGTCCACGAACCTCTCAGCCCGACGCTCTTCATCTCCTGAAATGAAGGGTACAAACCTTCCAAGCGAAATAAATTTCATCTAGTACTCAAACACTGTCATGCTCCCCTGGGTCAACTCCATAAACTCCCTTTCCTTGGCCTTCTGGACATCCCTAGGGAAGTATTGCGCATTGAACTCTTTCACAAATATCTCCTATGGAATCTTCCTGAGATTTCTATCTGCATAAGACAAACTCTTCGAAGTAGTCCACCAATTATAAGCATCATCCTTCAACATGAAGGTCGCCAACGGAGTCCTCTCAACTGCCGCACAGTCCATGGTATCGAAAGTCTTCTCTAACTCCTTCAGCCAATGAACGGCCTCATCAGGATTGGGACGACCGGTAAAATGAGATGGCTTCAGCTTCAGGAATCTCTCCAGAGCAACTGAAGACCCTCCTCGAGTACTAGAACTCTCATTAGAACCCAATAACTGGCACTCTCTTCGTAGGAGCCATCTTATCGCCTACTATCATAAGAATCGAAAATTTCTAATTAGAACCCAAAACTTAGACTACCGCCGTGCCTGTACGGGATAATGTATTTATTTGCTGAAATTACAGTATTTAACCTAGTTATTCATCTATTTGACTGACCGAATGCAAGGTAGGCCAACTCGTGGGTCGGACTTGGATCGGTCCGGTCCTAACCGAGTGGATCGACCGATCCGACCCGATCCCGAACCGGTCCGGACCGAGCCAGACCGGTCTGGCCGATCCAATTTTAAAAAAGGGAAAAAAAATAGAAGAAAATAGGGAAAAAATAGAAAAACAAGTCCAAAAAATAAGAAAAAATTTCAAAAAATCAGGAAAAATTATATTTACCCAAAACTTATCTAGGACCTTGGGTAAGCCCTTGAATTTTTATTAACTTTGAAAAAAACTTGAATACAATACATGGGGGGGACATAAAACCTTACCCCTAAGTATTACATGATAGTAAAAAAAAAAAACACTCACACAAAGTGACAGAACAAATAGACATACATTTATTCTAGCCTTACATTGTAGGTGCTATACAAATGTTGAACATAATCGGCTCAAGACATAAGCTTGGTAACATTGTTCATATTCCTGTACAAACCGGTTATACTCATCTGTGAATGGGTAGATTGTTGTCACCGGTATCCATCCTTGTGTCTTTGGCTCATGATAAGATCCTTCTGAGGTTGAGGATTGATAAGAGGAAATATATGAAGTTGGAGGATAAGTGGGATATCCTCCTAAGTAACTCGATGCATCATAGGGTGGTGGATGTTGATAATATGTACCTATATCTATAAGGACTATAACCCTCTAATGGAACTTGAGAGGATGCATCAGACAAATGCTCTTGAGAGGATGTTCTCTTTAGGAACTCTTCTTGTTGTTTCCCTTTGCCTTTATTTGTTGCTGATGTGTCCTTAGCCAACCTACTGGAGTGGTCATCATCCTGCGTAGCATGCGTAAATTCTTGCTCTCCTGTGAAAATCATTAGAGGAGCTTCACCATGTTGACTTGATCCACGTCCTCGGGATGACCGAGGTTGCAAGGATCCACCTTGACTTCCATGTGGATCATCATCGTCATCGTCAGGGGTAGTCGTTGCCGAAGTAGAATCGTCTGACATTTGGTAAACGACCTTGTCGCTCGACTCTGGTGTCTCGTCTGACTCATCTTCTTGTACAGTTTCTAAATCTGCAATATCAACATGAGTTAGTTTACCTTTACCCTTACCTGAACTTTGTGGGGTGGATTTCTTTTGCCGTTTTGAAGGAGGTGGAAGTTGAAACTCAACGGACAAGGGGACACCATCTAATTGTCCTTCTGCCCAGGACCGATCGTTTGGATCAAATTCTAATGGACTCAAAACATTCCTTGCATCCACCCATGCATTCAGTGGGTTCTGCTCCTCAAATATCTCATCCAGATTGATTGGTTCCTCAACTTGTTGTTCTGCTTGCACCGGTCTTCCAGCAGCTTCATCTCTCCATTGTTCTTCTTCTCTTTAGTTCTCTTGAATTTTTTTGAAGATTCTTTAATTTCAAGTGCATGTTGTAGTGGCAAAAGACCAATTGCTCCAATCTCGCTAAGCTTAATCGGTTCCTTTGCTTGGTGTGTATCAAGCTAAATGTAGACCAGTTCCTCTCACAGCTAGAGGAGGAGGTGGTTTGGCTCAATACACGGATAACAACATAAGCAAGATCTTCATAACCTGGAGCCTTCCCATGATCCATCCACCAATCAGCTGTAATTCCATAATGATCCAACTAACAATTAGTATTGTAATTTGTAAAGCCTAGGCATGATAAGTTGATAACAATTTCGTGAAAGTATTAGTTATGTATAAAATTCTAAATGCCTGGTGAAAGCAACATGACTGCCCGTTGAGCACGATGAGTACCAAAATGTAATGTTCGGAGCCTATAGTGATGCATTTTGTTGCATGCTATGATAGCTCGATCCTCATCATGTCACAAACGCCGAATTACATTTTGAGTCCCACGGAGTACTTCTTCATCATTGGGCGCATGTTGAGTAGCAGAGCTATATTGGTATCTTGGGTTGAAGAAATGACCTAAAGAATTGAAAAACAAATTAAAAATGAAATAAAACTTATAGGAAATAAAATGGCGACCAATATGGATTGACTTATTTTGTTACCTGCCGCATGCAAGTCATGGTGGAGTGTCCTATCCCATCTTGCATCTATGATATCCCACCACTTTCTGTATGTATTTTTGTTGGCCCTAGCAATGTCTTCCTTTGCACAGTCCATAGTTTCATATAAATATCCCATTGTGGCCTTCTTATCTCCATCCACCATCCTTAGAACCCGCATAAGAGGTTCAAATAATGTTATATGTATTAGCGAATGTCTAAATTAACTAAAAAATATAATCTGTTAATCTAAGATTCTAAATATGTTAAACTAATTCAATGTACTCATCTGTCCAGCCAATCTGTCATTATTGTGCAGCCTCTTTCATCCCAAATTCGCTCGAACCACTTGATATACTCTTGGAGATCACTTACCTCTTGAGGAAGATAAGTGTTGTATATCTCCTTGGGGGTTGGTCCAGGAATACCCTTACCCACATCTCCAATAGTCTCAATCATGTCCTCCCAATAAGGACCCTTTGCAGCATTGGCAGGTACACTGTTATAAACAAACCATCTCGAAACAGCACGGCCAATCTTCTCCTTGCATACCTTCAGGTTCTTCATAGCAGCTGTGATTGATGGTTGTCTATCTCTCCGTCTTGTTAGGAAATCATTTATAGGACCCACTCTAGGATCATTGTCCCTAGTCAAGTCATGAATTTCCTCCTCGTTGGATTCATGTCCGGATCCACTCCCTTGCCCAATGTGTCGACCGGTGCGTCTATACACATCCTCATCAGCAAAAGATCTTCTACTTTCGTCTATGGCTCGACGTATATCATCTTTAAATTAAAATAGATGATTAGACTAATTTAATCGAGATGAAGTATAAACAAGTAAATAATTAATTGAAAATTTTAAATCAAAGAATACCTCGAGAAAAGTCTTCAAATGCAGTGGATCTCCTTATGGTAGGGTCTATGTCTCCCTCCCGAGATCTATCTCCCGGAGGGTGAATATGAATACCTTGACCTGAGGGCCTCTCATCGTTGATGCTGCTCCTTTTTCCAACTCTCTTTGTCGTAGGTAATTTTTGAATTGATTTTTTACCTCTAGTGGTGCAGCAGTACAAGCCTTCACTTCTCCTTTGACACTCCCAATATGTTGCTTTAAACGAAAAACTCCATCCGAAATAATCCGACTGCAGTAGTTGCATTTGACCTTGCGTGAAGCCATGTCTACGACGGTGCAGTGGTTCCATTCCGGGTCACCACGAGAGGTGACAGATGTGGCCTCATTATGCTCAGAAGTCGACATCTTTAAAAATAAAAAATATATTAATAGGAAAAGAGATAATTAGTAATTACATAAAGAGAAATGGTGAGAAATAAGAAAAAACATAGAGAAAGAGAGTGAGATTTCATATCATACCTCAAGGGAGAGTTAGAGACAATGAGAAAGAAAGCTACAAAGACAAAAAGAGGTTAAAGAGAAAAATTAAAATGCAATAAAAATAATATGATGAAAAAAATTTGATGTAGTCCGTCGGTCCGTCCTTTAGAGTTTAGAAATCTAGAGAGCTTTGGAAGTTTGGAGAGAAAGAAGTTAAGAGAATTTTGAGTATTTGAGAGAGTATGAGAGAGAGAGAAGTTTTAGAGAGAGAGAGAAATGAGAATTTGTGTGAATGAGGGAGAGAAGGGTAGGAGGGGGTTTTATAGGGACTTGGGGGGACTTGGAGGGGCTTAGAAGCCCCTTCTAACCGTTGGGAACCCATTTGAATGGGTTCCCAACGGCTAGTTCTGAACTAGCCGTTGGTGGCCCGGGTCGGCCGGACCGGTCCGACCCGGGCTGGGGTCGGCCGACCCAACCCGATCCCAGCGATCCCGGGCTGGGGTCGCTGGGTCGAGGCTCGGGGTCGGTTCGGACCGCCCGGTTTCCGAGCGGACCGGGCGATCCTATCCGACCCGGCCTACCATGACCGAATGCTCTGATACCAACTGTAACAACCCGCCACCTTATAATCGGGGATCCGATTACTAAATGGATACCGAATCATTAAATTTGGAGCCAAACCAGAATTTCGATAAGTCTGGAAAATAAATAATAAATTAAACTAAACATTCCACATCACATCGAATTGTAAAGGAGTGCAAGAATTAAAAATTATTAAAATTCGATTTGACTCAACAAATAATTACATATTCCAAGTGAAAAGAAATAACAACTACATTGGGGCATACCTTGGAATAGTGGTTGTTGATGCGCAACTCGAGACGAAACCCTCATACTACGCTTGTTTGGAACCTTCACCTGAAAACCGCAGGGGTGAGTCTCATCGAAATAGACTCAGTAGGGATCATCTGATCCCCACCACCCACTCACACACCCACAAGTGCAACAATACAAATATATGCAATTAAATAAGTAAAGTAGTAAAAACAACTCCTAAAGATTTCTAAATTCCAGTATAAAATACATGCATTTGTAAATGCAACATGCACAACTCTTAAACCACTCTACCACAGTCCACAAGCAGCGTTTCGGCTAAACATATAAACCACACAACCGGATACAGAAAATACCGACCCGCTGGGATCAAACAGCAACCCCTCGGATAGCGCGCTGGCTGCTCCGGCCTATCTAGCTCTAGGTGGTTCTACTTCCTCCAGCTACGAGTGACACTCCGAATGTACCACTCCCACACCGGTACTAGCTATACCCCGGGGTACACCAGGTGACGCTATCTTTAGGTCACTACTCCCACACCGGCGCTGTGTCACTCCCACACCGACACAAGGTGCCTAAACGCTAACAACTGTCACTCTAGGTCCACAATCGCACAAAACACAACACAGTGCGATCCGGTCATGTGAAACCTTCGTCCTCGAAGTACGGTATCGAACATGCATTTATCCGAATTATCTAATAATGTAAATACATGTTAATAGCATGAATTAATGGGTTCTGTTTTGAATCGCGTCGCTCGTGGCCGACGTCATTCAAGGCCCCTAAAATGGTTCAGTTTTTCACAGACGCTGGGACTTAGGGATACTGGCCTGAATAGCGTCACCTATGGTCGACGTTATTCAGCTCTTTATCCCACGTTGGTCTCAGGAACCGGAGAATTGGGCAGTTAAATTGTGTCACCTGGTCTCGACGCCATTCTAAATAGCGTCACCTGGTCCCGACGCCATTTAACGTCCGAAACTGCGTTCCACGGAGCGAAACCAAGCGTTCATCTTCTCCCTCAAAACACTGAAAAAACGCAAGGAAGATAAGGGGAGAGGCCCAACAATCGAATTTACTTCCTAGAAAACCAAAAATATCTATTTTCATAAAAAATCCCTTAAAACATGCTTCTCTAACTAAAAACCTCCACACACAACACATGCTTTAAAGCGGGGAAAAAACATGATTTTAAACCAATACAACAAAGATCGCCACCTACCTGATATTTGAACTATTTGCTCCTAGCTGCCGAACCACTGCGCCACGAGCCGCCATTCGTACCACTGTGGACGCCGTCACTCCACTAGGACGTCGGCCGTCGTTAGGAGAGCAAAGTGCCGTGGAGAGATGGTGGTGGTAGTGGTGAGGGTTAGGAGGTTGATGGAGTGGAGGAAGAGAAAGAATGGGGAGAGGAAGAGAAGGAGAAGGGGAAGGGGGCGTCGGAGGTGTTCGAAAAGGAAGGGGAGGAGAGAAAGAAGAGTGAAGAGAATGAGAAAAAAGAGAGAAGGCTCGGGCGTCAAATCGAACAAGCCTAAATCGTCTCGTTCGAGTAAGACGCCATTCAGACGACATAACGCGGATCGTACACTGGCAGATGTCTGAATCTCATCGTCTATGCAAGACGCCATTCAGGCGACATGACCGGGGCCGTATACACGCGCCCCTACGCCCGCCCACGCGACACCCCCGCAAAACTCCTAAATGGCATCCCCTAAGGCCGACGCCGTTCAAAATCACATCTCGTAAGCTCAATGCAAAAAGAGCTTATGCCCCAGCCCCACATAGGCACAAACTAAGGGGTTCGACATCGAAATCAGC
Source organism: Zantedeschia hybrid cultivar (assembly GCA_030544215.1). NCBI lineage: Eukaryota > Viridiplantae > Streptophyta > Magnoliopsida > Alismatales > Araceae > Zantedeschia > Zantedeschia hybrid cultivar. Next base: position 46,029,309 of record JARZZO010000002.1, on the reverse strand, counting down.
CCGATAACCGGATCCGAAATCTCAGTCTTTACATTCTCCCCCCTTAAAAGAATTTTGTCTCCGAAATTGTTGTTTGCAAAAAACGAGAACGAAAATGATGGTACAAGCTCACAAGAGAACTTATAAGAAAATGTAGGGAAACTGCTCTCGCATCTCATCTTGTTGCTCTCAGGTTACCTCACCTCCTGAGCGATGCTATCAAATCACCTTGATTAGAGGAACAACATTGTTCCGAAGGACCTGCTTCCTGCGATCCTCAATACGCACTGGAAATTCCGAAAAGGATAAGTCCTCAGCGACCTCAACTTCAAGAAGTCCAAGACATGAGATGGATCCTGAACATACTTCCTCAATAAAGAAACGTGGAACACGTCGTGAACTCCTGCGAGACTGGGTGGCAAGGCTAGTTGATACACCGTCTCTCCAATTCGAGCAAGAATGGGAAAAGGCCCAGTATATCGCAGACCTAGCTTTCCTCGCTATCTGAATCTCATCACACCCTTATAGGGTGAGACTTGGAGAAACACGTAGTCCCCAACCTCGAACTCAAGCGGTCTCCTATGGATATCTATAACTCTTCTGCCTGCTCTGAGTTGTAGTCAACTTCTGCTACACCACTCTGGCAACCTCAGCACACTACTGTACCAACTCTGGCCCTGCTATCTACCTCTTGCCAATCTCAAACCAATTCACAGGAGATCGACACGGCCGCCCGTACAATGCCTCATATGGCATTATGCCGATACTAGAATGATAACAGTTGTTGTAAGCAAACTCCACCGTAGACAAATGTTGTTCCTAAGAACCTCTCCAATCTAGGCAACAAGCTCTCAACATATCCTCCAAAGTCTGAATGGTCCTCTATGACTGCCTATCAGTCACGGGGTGGTAAGTTGAGCTGAAAGCTAACTGTGTACCCAAGGCCTTCTGAAAACTCCTCTAAAATCTAGAAGTAAATCTCGGATCCCGATCTGACATGATGTGTAAGGGTAACCTACGTAGAGAGATGATCCGGTCCACAAACAACTTAGCCAACTTACCGACTGACCAGTCCTTCATAATAGTTAGAAAGTACGCTGACTTGGTCAATCGATCAACAATAATCCAGATCACGTCTCTCCTGCCGGGTGAGACGGGCAATCTTATCACAAAGTCCATAGTTACATGTTCCCATTTCCACTCCGGGATCGGTAATGGCTGCAACAATCCTCCTGCTCTCTGATGTTCTGCCTTAACCTGTTGACAAGTCAGGTACCTTGCCACATATTCAACTACGTCCTTCTTCATACTAGGCCACCAAAAGTGTCTCCTCAAACAATGATACATTTTAGTCATTCGGGGATGCACTGCATTTCTAGAACGATGTGCCTCATGTATGACATTCCTACGTACCTCTTCCTCTGTTGGAACATAGAGTCTGCCTCTAAATTTGACCGTGCCATCATCACACAACTCCACCTCTGATATCTGGAGAATTTGTGGCAATTCTGCATCCGCCTTCTAAGCCTCGATCACATAATGGTATACTGCTGGCCTTACAGTCAAGTTGGCCAACACGGCTCTATCAGCCTCTCGAGGAATCCTAAAGGAAGATTCCACAACTTGATCATAACCTCCATTTCTGAATCATAAGATCTGATACGATCATCTTCTAACTCAAGGCGTCTGCCACCACGTTCGCCTTGCCTGGATGATAAGAAAGGTCGAGATGATAATCCTTGATAAACTTCATCCACCTGCGTTGCCTCAAGTTCAGATCCCTCTGCGTAAATACATACTTCAGGATTTTATGATCAGTGAGGACCTGAAACTTCTCCCCATATAAATAGTGCCGCTAGATCTTTAGTGCAAATACCACAGCTGCCAACTCTAAGTCATGAGTGGAGTAGTTCTCTTCATGCTTCTTCAGCTGCCTAGGAGCATAGGCCACAACCTTACCATGCTACATCCGAATCGCACCCAAACCTCGACGAGATGCATCTGAGTAAACCACGAATCCACCAGAGCCAGATGGAATCACTAGAATTGGAGTCGAAGTGAGACGAGTCTTCCACTCAGTAAAACTCCGCTCATACTCCTCGGTCCACACAAAACGAACTCCCTTACGAGTCAACCTTGACAAGGGGGTTGTTATTGAAGAAAAATTCTGGACAAACCGTCTGTAATATCCTGCTAGCCCTAGGAAGCTCCTGATCTCAGTTACTGTCATCAGTCTACCCCAGTCCATCATTGTCTCAATCTTGGTTGGATGTACGGTAATGCCGCCACTAGAAATGACATGCCCCAGGAAGTGCACCTTATCTAGCCAAAATTCACACTCACTAAACTTGGCATAGAGTTGGTGCTGTCTCAGAACTTGCAACACCACCTGAAGATGCGTGGCATGCTCTTCCTCAGAAAAAGAATATACTAAAATATCTACAAACACCACCACAAACTGATTCAGGTAGACCCTGAAGACCTAGTTCATCAAATCCATAAAAGTCGTCGGACCGTTGGTCAAGCCAAAAGGCATAACCAAAAACTCGTAATGTCCGTACCGAGTCCTAAAAGCCGTCTTACTCACATAAGCCTTACTGATCTTCATCTGGTAATACCATGACCTCAAGTCAATCTTCGAGAATACCTTGGCAGACTACAACTAATCCATTAGATCATCGATTCTCGGAAGTGGGTACTTGTTCTTTAATTTTACATGGTTCAGTTGTCTGTAATCGATACACAACCTCAAGGAGCCATCCTTCTTCCTAACGAACAGAACTGGAGCACCCCACGGAGAAGTGTTGGGACAGATAAAACCCTTATCCAGCAATTCCTACAATTGCGCCTTCAACTCAGCGAGTTCGGCCGAGGCCATCCGATACGGGGCCTTAAACAAGGGCGCCGTACCTGGTACAAGCTCAATAGTGAACTCAACCTCTCCCTGAGGAGGAAGGTTAGGCAACTCCTCAGGAAACACAACAACAAAGTTACAGACTATAGGCACTTCCCAAGGACTGGAACCACTACTAACACCAGCTACAACTACTGAGGCAAGGAAAGCCTCACACCCACTAACAAGTAACCTCTGAGCCTTAAGAGTGAAAATAAGAATACCACGAGAAGAGAACCTAATACCTTGAAAGTAGAAGGCCGGGATGCCCGGGATGGAGATGCGTACTCTCTTATTGTGGCAGTCCACCTCAACATAATAAGCCTCCAACAAGTCTATACTCATGATGACATCAAAGTAACGAATGACAAGCACAATTAACATGACAGGTTGCTGATGACTCTCAATGGTAAAAGGAACTTCACTCATACAGTTATAAGTCAATATGAAATCCCTAGAAGGAACCTCAACCATCAATCCATCAGATAACTCATCAATGGTTGCAGAAAGAACATCTACGAACTGCTCATAAATAAAGGAATGTGAAGTACCTGAATTAATTAACACATGCGCGGAGTTCTCAAGGACAGAAAGTGTACCTTCCAACGAGTTTAGACGCACGAGCCTCCTTCCTGGTGATAGCAAGAACTCTCCCCTGGGTCCTTGGCTTCTTTTGATCTCCCGGTCCTTGCCTATGACCATGCCCCTGCGGGCAACTCCTTGCCAGATGGCCCTGCTGGCCACAAGTATAACACCTCACAGAAAATGCAGGACACATAGTCCCACTATGAGTACCACCACAATGACGACAAACTACTGGGAGTCTCTGAGCTGCCTCCTGTTGAGCATTGGACACCAACTGACTCTATTAAGTCTGCCTGGGTCTGCTACTACTACTGCTGCCACGGCTGCCGCCACCGCCTCGAAAGAACCTCCTGAATCTAGATCCGAATGAAGACGATCATGATCTAGATGAAGGAGTTGCTGCTCCTGCCGTCTTTCCTTTGCCATAAGCAGGCCCCTGAGTAACCAGTCCCCTTTCCTGAGCCGACTGGTCGTGTTGTGCCTTTACTGCTGCGGGACTCCACAAAACTCTTCAAGTTGGACCTCAGGCCGTCTACGAACCTCTCAGCCCGACGCTCTTCATCTCCTAAAATGAAGGGTACAAACCTTCTAAGAGAAACAAATTTTACCTAGTACTCGAGCACTGTCATGCTCCCCTGAGTCAACTCCATAAACTCCCTCTCCTTGTCCTTCTTGACATCCCTAAGGAAGTACTACGCATTGAACTCCTTCACAAATATCTCCCATGAAATCTCCTTGAGATTTCTATCTGCATAAGACAAACTCTTCAAAGTAGTCCACCAATTATAAGCATCATCCTTCAATATGAAGGTCGCTAACGGAGTCCTCTCAACTGCCGCACAGTCCATAGTATCGAAAGTCTTCTCTAACTCCTTTAGCCAATGAATGGCCTCATAAGGATTGAAACAACCGGTAAAATGAGGCGGCTTCAGCTTCAGAAATCTTTCCAGAGCAAATGAAGACCCTCCCCGAGTACTAGAACTCTCATTAGAACTAAATATCTGGCACTCTCTTCGTAGGAGCCATCTTATCGCCTACTATCACAAGAATCGAAAATTTCTAATTAGAACCCAAAACTTAGACTACCGTCGTGCCTGTACGGGATAATATATTTATTTGCTGAAATTACAGTATTTAACCTCGTTATTCATCTGTTTGTCAGACCGAATGCTCTGATACCAACTGTAACGACCCACCACCTTATAATCGGAGATCCGATTACTAAATAGGTACCTAATTATTAAGTTTGGAGTCAAATCAGGATCTCGATAAGTCTGAAAAATAAATAATAAACTAAACTAAATATTCTACATCACATTGAATTGTAAAGGAGTGCAAGAATTAAAAATTATTACAATTCGACTTGACTCAGCAAATAATTACATATTCCAAGTGAAAAGAAATAATTATGCGTACAGGACTGAAAATGAAATAACAACTACATCGGGGCATATATCCTGGAACAGTGGTTGCTGGCGCGCAATCCGAGACGAAACCCTCTATACTACGCCTGCTTGGAACCCTCACTTGAAAACTGCAGGGGTGAGTCTCATCGAAATAGACTCAGTAGGGATCCTCTGATCCTCACCACCCACTCACGCACCAAAAAGTGCAACAACACAAATATATGCAATTAAATAAGTAAAGCAGTAAAAATAACCTCTAAAGATTTTCAAATTCCGGTATAAAACACATGCATTTGTAAATGCAACATGCACAACTTTGAAACCACTCGACTACGGAGTCCACAACCAGCGTCTAGGCTAAACACACAAACCACGCAGCCGAACGTGGAAAACACCAACCCGCTGGGACCAAACAACAACCCCTCGGATAGCAAGCTAGCTACTCCGGCCTATCTAGCTCTAGGTGGTTCTGCTTCTTCCAGCTACGAGTGACACTCCAAATGTATTACTCTCATACCGGTACTAGCTATATCTCGGGATACACCAAATGACCCTCTTTCTAAGCATCACCCCACCACTCCTACACCAGCGTTGTGTCACTCCCACACCGACACAAAATGCCTAAACACTAACTACTGTCACTATAGGTCTACGATCGCACAAAACACAACACAGTGCAATCAGGTCACGTGAAAATCTTCGTCTTCGAAGTACGGTATCGAACGTGCATTTATCCGAATTATCTAATAATGTAAACATATGTTAATAGCATGAATTAATAGGGTTCTGTCTTGAATCGCGTCGCCCATAGCTGATGCCATTCAAGACTCCTAAACTGATTCAATTTTTTACAGGCATTAGGACCCAGGGATACTAGCCTGAATGGCGTCGTCTATGGCCGACGCTATTCAGCTCTTTATCCTACGTTAGTCTCGGGAACCGGGAAATTGGGCCGTTAAATCGTGTCACCTAGACTTGATGTCGTTTTAAATGGCGTCACCTGGTCCCTACGCCATTTAATGTCCGAAACTGCGTTCCACCGAGCCAAACCGAGGGTTCCTCTTCTCCCCCAAAACATTAAAAAAAACACAAGAAAGATAAGGGGAGAGGCCTAGCAATCGAATTTACTTTCCAAAAAACCAAAAATGTCTATTTTCATCAAAAATCCCTTAAAACATGCTTTTCTACCCAAAAACCTCTACACACAACACATGCTTTAAAGCGGGGAAAAAACATGATTTTAAATCAATACAACGAAGATCGTCACTCTACCGGTTACTTGAACTCCTTATTGCTTCTAGCCGCCGAACCGCCGCGCCACGAGCTGTCGCTAGTACCACTGTGGACGCCGTCACTCCACCGGGACGTCGTCTGCTGTCCGGAGAGCAAAGTGCCGCGGAGCAGATGGTGGTGGTAGTGGTAAGGGTTAGGAAGTTGATGGAGTGGAGGAAGAGGAAGAATGGGAAGAGGAAGAGAAGGAGAAGGGGAAGGGGGCGCCGGAGGTGTTTGGAGAGGAGGGGGAGGAGAGAAAGAAGAGTGGAGAGAATGAGAGAAATGAAGGAATGCTCGGACATCAAACCGAATATGCCTAAATCGCGTCGTTCGAGTAGGACGCCATTCAAACGACAGGACGCGGGTCGTACACTGGCAGATGTCTGAATTGCGTCGTCTATGCAAGACGTCATTCAGACGACATGACCGGGGTCGTACACACGCGCCCCCATGCCCGCCCATGCATCACCCCCGCAAAGTTTCTAAATGGCATCTCCTAAGGCAAACGCCGTTCAAAATCGCGTCAAGCTTGTATCCCAGCCCCACAAGGACCCAAACCAAAGGGTTCGGCACCGAAACCGACCCGATAACCAGATCTGAAACCTCAATCCTTACATGGTGAACCCTGTATATGAGTAGGAATTTAGCTTTGAAATTATTCATCACTCAATGATTTGGAAATTTGCATGTGAAGTAAGCGGAGGGATAGTGGAGTAAATCTGTTCTAAGTGAGAATCCACTAATGATTTGTAGACTATTCTTTTTTTGCTCCCGAAGTTGTGAGAAGCTAGTATACAGGGTTTTGTTGTTTGGCTTGTTTTTAAGGCACAAAAGCTGCTTACCAGTTCTCTTCTAGATAGAAAAGAAATCAGATGCATCAATGCATTAAATTAACATGAGAATGAAACCCTCTATACTCCATCTTCTATATATAAGTGGACGTGTGTACACACATTGTCCCATAGAATGATGTTGTCCAGAACTCTCTCTAGGGATGGAACAATCTATTGCTTGGCTGCTAGTATCAAAAGATCTGGCAGATGTGAATGGGGAGGAAGAGGACCCAGATGATGGTATTTTCTTCCTTTTTCCTTTTTGTTAGTTTTTATAGCCTTTTATTTTTTTAAGCAACTGATTTGGAAAAGTTTTCCCTAAGTACCTAATTTGGCAGATAGTAAAGATCGGGATCAGTTAGCCGCCTTTCATATTTGGATTTCAATTGATGGACATGGTTGTGCATCTAATGCTCTTAGACAGTCATGATTGGGATCAGTTAGCTGCCACTAATTTGGATTTCAAGGCATGGTTATGCATCCAATGTAGTAATCGAGTTCAATAAATGTTATTAATTGTTATTGAGACTTGGACCACATCCTTTATCAGGAACACCGTCTGATTGTAAAATTCAACAGTAGCCATCCAATCAGGTGCACACAGAAAATATATTTAATTTTTTAAAAAATAAAAATTAGAAAAGTTAATACAATTAGCTCCTTGGGTTGTTCTCATCCCTTGGGGTTTTAGTTTTAATTCCTAATTAAGGGGTTTAACCCCCCCCCCCTCTCCCCCACCCCCTCCAAAAAAAAAAGGTAGGGGTGCATCTAAAATGAGGTCATAGAGAAGTTCCTGTTAACCATTCTCTGTTTACAGTTAGATTCCGATCTACACATTAAAAGGTGAAAAAACTCAATGGAAGACGTGCGAAGAAGTGGGAGGAATATGGGCCCCACCAACGTTAAGTCCCGATGTATGCAGGAGTTCTGCTAGGTGAAACCTTTGCCCATCGTGACACTACTGTTGGATTATCGATCCGATGGCCAGTGCTTTTATGTTTTTTTAAAATGGTTTTTATTTTTCAAAATATTTATGTACGCCTTTTTTAAGTCACTCACCTTACCCTCCCATGATTTTTGGCGTTGAAAGTGCCGCAGGCCCGCAACACATAACATTTATTTTAATTTTTTAAATCTTTAAATCATATCTTGGATGATCCGATGGTCAGAGAAAAAGGCAATACGAAATGTTCTTGTTACCTTGTTTTAGGAAATATATATATATATATATATATATAGAGAGAGAGAGAGAGAGAGAGAATTGCTAGAGTATGGCCGTGATGGCTGATATGGTCGTGACTGTACTCTAGCGGGGCCGTCCCAGTAAGATCCAACGGATTCCCTGTCCCCTGCCCCACGTGGGAACAATCCCGCATAGGGAGAGGGAGCTGTCCGATCTTAACCCCCCGTGTGAATTTGGGCGCCGAAGGCACCACAACATAGTTCATTCCTCTTTTTCTTTTCTTTTTTTTAAACAGGATCATTGGATAAAGATATGACATTCTTTATAGGATAAGGATCATCGGATAGCCCGTTCCTCTTATATATATAAGCTGCATAATGGCATTCTTTCTATGCTTACATTCTCTGAATGGTGGTGCTATGGTCATTGTCATTCCGTTAGGGCCACGGGGCAGAGGTCATAGACTCTTAGGCCTCCGGTTGATAGGAGTGGAACATTACATAGAATACTGTAAGACAACATCACCATAATGGATGCCCCCAAATCCACCTTGTGCTCTAGCATCCATGTTCTTTGTCCCCATTGGTCACCTGGGCTCCAACTTTTGGTTGCTCTAATGCTATTGCTCAGAAAACAGCAAGCTACAACTTATTGTCCATTGGCATGGTTGGCAGTATCCGCTGATATCGATATGTATCGCCCGATACGTATAGGTGTCGGCCTTGCCTGGTACTGATACTGGAGGGTATTTGTGCCGGTCTTTATAGTTAAGAAAAAAATTTAAATATTTTTTATTGGCCAGTACTGGCTGATATGTATCAGTATCGATATTTGTACTCTCTGATACTAGTACCGATACCAATACTGCCATACTTGTCCATCAGACCAGCTCCAACTCACTGCTCTTGTTGTTGCATCACCATGGAAAACCCCCATTTTGCAAGTGTGGAGGGGCCTGACCCAGGTCAAGCAAGGGTCTCAAGGCACATGTAAATTGCCAAGCCTTGGGCTAGACTTGGGATTAGCCAAACCTGTCACATCCCACTTCTAGTGGTACATACATAGAATAGCTGAATAGCTGAAAGAAATAGAAGAATATTTAGGAAGTAAGCTCTTGTGCCCACTCTGCACGCTTCTTTTATTGGGGAGAAAGTGAGTGGGCCATGTTTTTGCATAAAGACAATACTTGTATATCCTCCTCTTTTGATCTTTCTGAGGGGTTTGTGAGTTTTATTGAGTTGCACCTGCTTGGTGCCTTTTGTATAGGAGGATATCTTTTTTCTTCTTTGAGATTTTAGTTGCAACTCTTTCTTCTTCATTTAATGAATTCGGGTAATTGTTTGGAATGCTTTGAGAAATGGCTTCGCATGCTTAGCTAAGAATTATTCTTTCCCTTTTTAGTAATTTCTTTAAAATTTGCCGTCACACAATTTTAATAGCTATAGATTTATTGGTCTTTATTTCTCGCATAAGAATTATTGTTATGATGGGGCTTTATGATAAAATATCTTTAGCTTATTGGTGAAATAATAGATTAGAGTCCTTACACCTTAATTTTAGGGCGAGTGCTTTTAGGTTTGTCTCTATTGTTTTAAACTCCCTTACATTTTTTGTTAGATAGATAATTGCTAACACATTTTTTATTACAACAACTAGACTTTGTTTTGATAGAAAATCTATAAAGTTTTCTTTTTTTCTTTTTGTTTTTTGTTGTAAGGGATGCTCATAGAGCTAAAGTTGATTATTATTATTATTATTATTTTTGGAAGGCGGCTAAAAGCCACTATTCATTTCAGAAAAAAGACTATTAAATAAACCAAAAAGGTGGGATAAGAATCTACCCAGATAGTAGAGACCTGAGAAAAGTCACACAAGGGAAAAAGAAGAAAACAACTGATCCCAGATACTGACCAGAACACATGCAAAATCCCCATCTCTTCAAGGAGATAAAAGGAGAAAACAATGACTCCACAATTACAAACAGAATTTGCCCCACCCATTAAGCATGTCAATCAGCTTTGAATGTCTGAGAGATGTATCTGAATTCTGAAAAGCCCATTCCATCACAAAGTGTATAGCATATTAGCATTGGCAATGATTTCATCTTATTTTTCAAACTTGTTGAATATTCTGTTGTTCCTTGCTTTCCAAATTTGCCCAAAGCATGGCCAGTAGAATCATATTCTATATCTTGAGTTCTTGCTAATTGGACATAACAAAGCCCATTTCTCAATAAGGTTCTGAACGTATGGAAGTATTCCTGCTGCATAAGAAAAGCTCTTAAGAAAATCTTCCACAAGTGTTGAATGATGCTACATTCCACAAAAAGATGGTCCATTGTTTCCTGAAACAGTCCACAAAAACTGCAGGAATCTCTTATATTTCCCTAATCCATTTGAATCTGTCACATGTAGACATTCTACCCCATGCCATCTTCCACATAAAAATTCTGATTTTCATTGGTAAATCCTTATTCCAAACATGAGTACTCCAACTGACTTTTCTACCTCCTGTATTAAGTACCTGTGCAGCAATTTTAACAGTGAAGATTCCACGTGAATCCCATTTCCAGATTCTGATATCTTTCTCCTCTGCATGCAGTTGACAGTTGACCAAAAGTGAGTTCAAATCAAGAAAATCTTTTATCTCACCCTCCTGCAAATTTCTGTAAAAAGTAATATCCCACAATATCCCAGATCCTGCTTGAATTCTGAGCTCACTGACTTTTTTATTTGCTGTGGCAGAAATATTATACAGTGCTGGAAACTTCTCTTTAAGAGGCGAATGATCAATCCAAGAATCCTCCAAAAATCTAGTTACTTGTCCATTACCAATCTTGACGTAGGTTGAGCGCTTGAAGAAATCCAAATTGCTAATAATGCCTTTCCAAATTGGGGACACCAATCTATTGTGATGACCATCAATAATCCAAGTACCCTCCTCCAAAGAATACTTCTTCCTAATGATATTTGCCCACAAAGCCACCTGGTCTTCCCTGTCTAACCTCCACATCCATCTAGTCAGCAGTGCCTTATTGAAGACCTGGATAGGTAATAGGTCTACTCCTCCCTCTTTCTTTTGACCTGCGTACATGTCTCCATTGGATATTATGTATCCCTTTCTCTTTTGTACCCTTTCCTTTCCAGAAGAATGCTCTGATAGATTCTATCTTTTTGGAAACTGTATCTGGTATTTTAAAATTAGAAAGGTAATATGTGGCTAAGCTAGACAGCACAACTTTAGAGAGGATCCATCTACCTCCCTCTGACAGAAGCTTACCCTTCCACCCTTCTAATCTGTCTTCAAACTTCTTAACCAGAAAATTCCATGCAGAGCTCTTAAGGTTCCCATCAGATATGGGAAGACCTAGATATCTCATAGGAAAAGAATTCCACTTCACTCCAAGCAAATGAGCAATCACAGGTTTCCTCTCCTCTGGCACATTCAAAGCTACTAGTCACTCTTAGAAAAATTGATCTTGAGACCAGTGACAGCTTCTAACATCTTAAGGATAATCTTCAGACATATTATTTTCTCCACCTTCGCTGATGAGAACAGGATTGTATCATCTGCATATTGCAGATGAGTCACCTCCTCCATTCTTCTTCACCTTAACTCCTTCAATGATTCCACTTGTTGTAGCTTTTCCCCACATCATACTAAGAACCTGCCCAACAAGGAGGAAGAGAAGAGGAGACAGAGGATCTCCTTGCCTTAGTCCTCTCGTGCTGCCAAAGAAATCATATGGAGATCCATTGATCAAAATAGAAGCCCTTGCTGTCTCCAAGCAGTTCTGAACCCACTTAATCCACTTATCTCTGAACCCCATTAGCTCCATTACTCTGTAAAGGCACCTCCAATTAATTCGGTTATATGCTTTCTCAAAATCACTCTTTAAAACCAGACATTCCTTTTTCCCAGATTTTTGGTCATGAATACACTTACAGGCTGCCATAAAATTGTCAAGAATAAGTCTCCCTTGAATAAAGGCTGATTGATTATTGTCCACCAAGTCACATATGACTTCTTCAAGTCTAAAGGCCAAAGCTTTTGTAATAATCTTGAAGCTGCCATTTAAGAGACTGATGAGCCTGTAATCAGAGATGGATTCTACCTCTTCTTTCTTCGGAATTAACACAATGAAGGTGGAATTGAAGTACCTGATATCCCAAGGTCTATCTTCAAAATCTTTCACTGCTGCTATCAGATCCTCCTTTATAACCTCCCAAAAAAGTTGATAAAAACCCATAGAGAATCCATCCAGTCCCGGGGATTTGTTAGGTTCCATGCTAAACTGCTTTTTAAATTTCTTCTTCTGTGAAAGGCCTGACAAGACGATTTGCTTGATGCTCAGAGATCTGTTTAAAAAGGTACCTGCAACCATAGGCCTCCATGTTTCTTATTCTTTAAACAATTTTCGAAAAAATTCCACTGCAGCTGCACCAATGTCCTCATTTTGAATTACTAAATTCCCCACTTTGACCTGGTGTATGGTGATTTTTTGCTTCTTACCACTGGCTATTATGGATAGCAGTACCGGTACCGGTACCGGTATCAGTGAGTATTGGTACCAGTATGTACCGGCCGGTACCGGCCCAGTACCGGCCGATATCCTTTAAACCATGGGTACCGGTGCTGGCCGATACCGGTACATACCGGTATCGGCCGGTACTGCCAACCATGCTGGCTATAGCATGAAAATATGATGTGTTTTTGTCCCCTTCTTTCAACTATACTTCTTTTGCTCTCTGCTTCCGTTTGATTTCCTTTCTCAAAGCCCATTCATTGTACTGTTTTTTTAACCTCTCCTGCTGAACTCTATCCTCCTCCGAAATGGTGTCCATCTTGCTCATTCTTAAGATCAAACTTCTCAATTTGATGAAGCAAATCCTGTCTAATCTTCCCACCTGCCCCAAAAGTCTTAATATTCCACTCCTTCATCTTGTCTCTGACCTATTTGAGCTTCATAGCAAAATTCAAGTAGGCATTATTGTGCTGAGGACCTCCATTCCACCACTCCTTGACTAATTCTTGAAAACCCTCATGCCTAACCCATGCAAGTTCATATCATAAAATTCTATCTCTTCTTCTTCTATCACTTCCTGAATATAATAGCAGAGGATTATGATATGAAAGAACTCTAGGAAGGCTTTTAGCTCCAAAGCTGCCAAATTTCTGTTGCCATTCCACAGTTACAAAAAATCTGTTCAGTTTACCAGGTGAATGAAAGATTAGAAAGCTCCACCTCAATCAGCTGATTAGAAAGCTCCACCCCTATCAGCTGAGAATAATTAACCGTCTCCAAAAATATCCATTGCCAGTGACCACCACTTCTGATTAGATCTTTCTCCTGGATATCGGACAGCATTGAAATATCCTATGCACCAGATATCTGAACTTTCATTTGTAAGTGTTGTTAATTCTGCAAAAAAATGTTTTTTCTCTTCCAGATCTTGTGGTCCATAAACACCAGTAAAAGTCCACAGAAACTTTTTCTTTGTGTATGCATGAATTCAATAGAAACACAATAGGTTCCAATTTTAGTGCTGACACACTGGAGAATATTTATATCCCAAAGTACCAAAATACCTCCCTTCAAACCATCTGCTAGCTTAGCAATCCACTCCTGCAGTTTGTTGCCACCCAGTTTTGAAATATCTTCTGAGCTGAAGTCTGTGACCTTAGTTTCTAGGATGCAAAATAAATCCACTTTATTTCTCCGAGCAATAGATTTGATTTCCCTAACTTTATTAAGACCCTTCAATCCTCTAACATTCCAAGATACAATATTCATCTGGACAGTGAAGATTTCCCCTTCTCCATTAACTTTCTAGGCCTCAAACGCTCCAGCTGTAAATTATTCTGAAGATAGGCTAATTCCCTGTTACCAATCTTGATTCCACCTCCACTGCCTCTTTTAGTTGAACTGCGAGCAAGATTAAGATCCCGTTTGATTTTTCTCAGAAATTTTCGGACAGTCTCTTCTTTCCCACTAAAAGAAGTACCAACCATATTGCCAACAGCTCTGCTAATATCATCAGACCAAAATCCAGCTTCTTTTGAATTTATGACTGCCACCGCCATTAGTCCTTGACCATTGTAATCCTCTGAGCTCTCATATTTATTCCTATCTGTCACTTCCATCCGCTCAACCCCAGTCCCTTCAAGAACTTGATTAAGATGCTTCGGATCTCTGGCAGCTCCGATGAACCCCATTTGAAAAGGGATGATACACATCTGATAATCTGGATCAAGGGATACCCAAGGCCTATAGGGTACCATCTCTCCACCGACATAGTTGGAGCTAACCAGAAGCAACAGCTTCCTCATACCATTAACATCAGCAGGTCTGGATTCCCCAGAACATGTTGCAGATTGTATCGACTAGTAAAACTTGTCTTCCAGAGGGCTCAACGGCTTTTCGATGTCATTAGGAGGCCAACGAACCAAGCTTTTATCTTCCTGGGAAGCGGACCACACTCCAACAGACTCCCGTCTACGCCCCGAATCAAGCGGACCATGGAAGAGTCGGGTATATCGAGCGAAGATGACGACTCCATTGGGCAACTGGTAATGGGTAAGGTCTCCAAACTAGGAAACCCGGATGAGTTACCGGATACCCCAAAAAGGACGGTCGAAGTAGAATCAGGCACCGGTCTGAGTGAAACAGTGTTGGATCCAAATGACTTACCCGAACTATGGGCTATCAAATCTAACCGAGAGTTATTCGTACCAATCGAGGACTGGGACTGTTGATCTTCTCAACCCGAACCTCGAACCACACTGATCGAACGAAATCACTGCTCCTCAGTCAGATGACAGGCTCAAGGAAGATGATCTACTTGGGAAGTGTCCCCCTCGTTTCACTGCCATCACCTCGACCAAAGCCGCATCAGCCTCGAGACACTTCGTCTAACATGAAGAAATCATACCCCTGCCTTTGAACCCTGCCTCTGTATTCAGGCTTCCCCCAAAATCACTAGATAAAGAATCATCCGAGCAACGATTCGGCTTTCCCGACTCACCCACTTCAATTGCGACCGAGCCTTCTAAACTGAGTCATGAAAACCAGGAGTCCCTGATCTCACCGGAATTGTCAACTCGGGCGAATTCTTTTGGCTTTTTGAAACTCTATTCTGCTTATAATTCCTGTACTCAGCTTCCACTTCCGCCCAGGACCAATCCATCATCTTGGGCATCTTTGAAGAAGACGCTGCTGGAACTTCTGTTTCAATGCTTACCCTGCAACAAAGACCTCCCACTCTGATAATGGTACTGCCAAGAACTGCCTCAACATTCTCAACCTCAACCTGAACCCAAGCATAACACAGCATCTGCATATCAAGTGCCCTAGCATCCACATGTCTAAGAATGCCAAAAGGGGACACAATAGGCTGGAACGTATCAAGGTTCCAGACATGCAGTGGAATTCCTATAAGCCGAAGCCAAGAAATAATACCAACAGGCATAGGAACTGTAGCACATTCTGGCGTCCAAGGTGAGAACTTCACTACCATACACCCCTGCTTCATTTACATCAGCTTCAAAGCTACTCTTCTCCAAGACGGCATTGATGTCTTCACCAGAAACCGAGTCTCCTTCAATTCTCTGATCCACCATTCATTCACCTACTTCAGGCCACTGCTCCTGAAGCTTCCTCTTCAAAAATTGTGAAAGCTGAACCAATGTTCTACACGAAGGATCATCTGAGTAAACCGAGACGACCAGGCATCCCTCCAATTTCTTGGGAGCGTCTTCCACAGCCAGAGACCACGGAATCTCCACCAAACCCATCGGTTGTGTAAGCTTCAGCTCCTTCTAATCCTCATAACATCTGCTCGGATGCAATGAGAAAGGCACTTCAACATCCAACTTCTTACTCTCCTTAGATTCCTAAGATTACGGGAATACATTTTTGGGGTCACTTTCAAAAAAAGATTACAGGAATACCTCCTATAACCAACTCCCCTATATAGAATACATCTAACCCCATTCCTGCAATCTCTCACTCTGTGTCCATGGCCCAGGCATCTAATACAAACATCCCTATCAACCGGAAGAGCTACCCCAGAAGGTGAGACTTGCCTGGCCCTCCCTAACCTCTTCTTCCTCCTTGTCGGCATCCATCCTCTGACTCCTTCCTCACACTGCTCTCCCTCCATCCTACCAGCAGGTCTCTGTTCCTGCAATCTCCTTGTTCCTTTTTTTTTTCCTAGGTTGAAGCAAGCTATGTTGTCTAAGGTAAAGCAACAATCATTTTAAAGGGAAAACGTAGCTATGGAAAATGTATTGAGGATTTAGTGACCTTATAAAAGCTAGAATGAAGTGAAATCAAATGTTTTAGAGACCTTTTCATGTCTGTGTTGATTTTGAAAGCTGTCAAACTCATACTAGAACTTTTGAAATTTGTTTGTGTCATGTCAGAAACATAAGTGATATTCTAATTGAAAAGAAAGTGATTGCCCCAACTCTGGACTTATAGTTTGACATGTAATGAAACAAAAAGTGTTATGCATTAAGATCCAAGCAACTTATTATGGTGAAAGTTCTGATGTTCACTGTGTAAGCTGACCCCTGTTTTGAGGAGACCAACATAAGGTAACATTTAGAATTATGTAGGGAAAGTACCAGTGACGATGAGGATCAGAAATCTGCTAGAAAAACTCAAAGTTCACTTTCCCAACTCTTCTTCACCATGCAGTGGTCCTGAAATCACAGAATTGCTGCGGTTGTTTTTGTTGCAGGTGTCAATGCAGGCAACATGAGTGTTCCCATCATCCCTTTTTGGTGTTAGCACTGTATGGAAATGGGAAAATGTGGACACCTTGCAAGGAGAGGAGGGCAAGGGCGTCTCTAGGCGAGGTTTCTGAAACTGGATCAGGAACATTGGCTTCCAAGATCGCCCAATTTCGATCCAGATCAGAATTGAACCTGGCTCATCTGATCATGGAGAGAGGGGAACCGGTAGAAGTTCAGCCTAAAGCAATGCTATAGGCACATTGGTTCATTACTGGACCCATTAAAGAGGATCCAATAATCTTAACTTCAGTCTCAAGTGTTTTACAGAACAGTGGTTCATTACTGGACCGATTAAGAATGATCCGGTTATCTTAAGTTTAGTCTAAAGTGTTTTACAGAAATAACCCTGGTTAGTCAGTCTTGTAACAGGATATCTCAGTCTTTTTTGTGTAATTAGGTTAAACTAATAAAGAGTGAGGAGTGGGCGGCTGTGTCTGAAAGCCGCACACCAGGTTTTGTGCAATCATTCTTCTTCCTTGCTCTCTTTGTTCTCTTCTCTGCTTCTGCTCTGCCATATGACCATGGAAATCTTCAGAGCCCAGTCAGTCAGTCACTCCATGGAAAGTGTAAATAAAATAAAATAAAATAAAATAAAACAAGACCAGTTTGGCCCTGAATTGGCCTTCGGCCCAAAGTCAGTCATAGCATCCCGGATCTAGCTGATCGTGGCCAATGTGGCCTATGTTGGGTCGATCCAGGCTAATGTGGGTTGTGAGCTAAGGTTTTTTTAATCAATGTTATCCCATTGAATTTGATTGTTAGTGTGTGATATTTAATTTTTCTGATGATTTTCTTGATTTTTCCATTTTTTTCTTATTTTAATAATAAATTCAAGCTGATCTAGGGATTGGTCTTTTACCTTTGGATCGGTCAATCTCATCTTGATCTTGGATTGGATTAAGACCTGCTAGTCCAGGGTCCCTGATCTGATTCTACTTTCCTCGATTAGGAACCATAAGTGAGTAGGGATGGTTTGGGACCTTTGGGTCCTTGTTCTAGGGTTCTCATGGATGTATGTATTATATGAAAAAAATATGATATTAATCTCTTTAAAGTGTGGAAAAATTGATACCATTTTAAAAAATATCTGATAACAGTGGAGAAGAAGAGAGGGGCAAATCCCCTGAAGACTCATGTTGTCCACTCCCTCTGTATCTTTCCCTTTTCTTTTCTCTCTTGCATTTTCTTTCTTCCTTCATGTTTTCTCTTCATATCCCTTTACTAATAATGGGACAAGTGGTCACATAGAAGTTGGTCTTACTGAATGGAGATCTTTATTGTTAGATAGGTGGTAGCTGGCCAGACTCTTGATTCTCCTAAATGCAGTATCCCATAGTTGTACTTGTTGTCCAAGCTATCCGTCATTTTGTGTTCTACGTTAAATTTATTAGATGGGTGCCGGAATTAGGCAAACTGTTGTTGGAACAAGTCTTCTTCATCTAACATGTAGTGTTCTACATGTTCACTTAAATTTTTGTGCAATGTCTGTTCTTACACCTTCCAATCTCTATGCTTACATTTTTAAGGTGTTCCCTAGCTTCGAAACTGTGCACCTCTAATTTCTTTTGGGTCACTTCAAGTTTATCCACATTAATTGCACTTATTTCTTGAGTATAGGAAGTTGCTGTTAAGAAATTCTTGGACCAGGATTTGTCAGGCGACGCATTGGAGCAGTTTAGATCCGAAGTAAGCAAAAAGGGTTTTTCCACTCATTTAGCTGAACTTGCTGGCAGCTGGCAGTTGGTTCTTTCATTATTAGTTTTCTTCAGTTTTTGGTTCAATAACTGCCAGTGATGTAGTGCAGGTTAAGATTATGCTCCGGCTTCGCCATCCAAATGTTGTTCTCTTTATGGGGGTTGTCACTTGTCCCCCAAATCTTTCAATCTTGACAGAATTCCTCCTAAGGTTTGTTGAGCCTTTGTGCCACTTTTCTGATTTTGTTTGAAAAAAAAAGTTAGTTTTTGTTTGTCAGACAGTTAGGAAGGTTTTATTGTAGCGATTCACAACCCCCCCCCCCCTTCCAAGTTCCAGGAGGCTTGGGTGGCTAGTGTTGATGTTAAACACCCAATTGGCTAAAAGAAGGGCACGATCTTGTTTGTTGTCTCTAAGCAGATTGGCATTTTGCTCAATCATTGAGGAAATCTAGACCAGAAAGTTTCAAATGTTATTGGAGTTGTTCATGTGGGGTCACTGGAGGTGAGTAGGACTGATCCACATGCTAGTGACCATTATAATGCTTTATGCTTGAACTTGAACGGACTTTAAAATTTGGGGTATCATGAATCATCTAGGTTCGCAAAGGGAAAGTGACAGGAAATGGATATGTGGTCCTTGGAACCTATGATCTATGCTACGGGGTTTGAGTACAGTGTTTCTTAAGAGGCCAAACTTAAATTTTTAGAGGCCAATCTTAAATTTTTAGTACCTTGATGTCTAGCGAATATTTAGTCGTAAAAACTTAGGCATACATATGGATCGGCTGTGGCATTTAAATTGAGGAGTGTCCATGTAGGTGAGACAGTGGAGGAGATGGTGCTTGACCCTCCCTCTTAGCTCTAGCTTTGGTGAGGGTGACCACTTCTGCAGACGCCCAGTCAAAGATCTCTAGGGATTTTGCTTCCTAGGGAAAGGCTTTGTTAGACGCCCAGTCAAAGATCAGAATCCCCCATCTTCATAGGGCATCGGCCAATTCAACCAATGGTGTGTCAACAGATTGTAATGTGGAGACTGGGAATTATGTTTCTCGTTTAACTGCAAACATAGTTGGTGATGAGTTATCAGTATCACAGAGTTGAGCTCGAGACTTTTCTTCTTTCACTTCTGCAGATAGGGAATAAGTGAACTCTTTCTGATATGGCTGTTGGAGCAGCTGAAGAATGACCTAATGTCCTTACCTCTCATTGATTGGGCCATTTAGTTCCTGGCTAAGGAACTTGATCTCAGCTCGAGTTAAGCTTACTTTAGCTCCTCTCATTCAACCAATCGAACCAAGCTCGAGATCTAATTTAGTCTTGTATAATCAAACGAACCAAGCTCGAGCTTGACCCATATCGGCTCGACCTGCTCGCGAGCTTGCTCGAGGTAGAAATATTTAATTAAATTACATATTCTATTGTCCAACTTCCCAGCCAAAGGTAAACCAACCCTCATAAGCCCACCATGCCAACATCACTTCGCAAGTCCCATCCTACTAAGCGTTTAAATAAGTTTTGAACATGATTATTATGAGCAAATGATAAAACAATCAGGCTTTCTATATCGAACTAAACTTTTCGAGCTCTAGATTCCTAGTGCGTCCACGAGAGGAAGTCCTAGGTCCACCCACCACTAAGGTCCCATCACTGTCGCTTGTCCAAAGCTCTTTGCACTTATGGCAAAGTGGTGGGGGAGGGGGGGAGGGTAACAAGGTTTTCCAATGACGACGAAGTAGATGTGAGTTGGGGTGATGAGGGCTTCCACGGGCATGGAATGCAGAATCGGCCGATCCTGATCCGGATCGGCCGATTCGGATCGGGATCGGCAGGTCCCGATTCGGCCGATTCTGGCCAATCCCGGCCGATTCAGATCGGGATCAGCGGGATTCTGATTCGGGGACCCGATCCGTTTCGAAATTCCTTGTCCACGGGCCCTGGTACGAGGCCAAGGTTTTTCGCAGTATGCTTAGGACATGTTACTACTCCGTCCCTTATGATCGATCATGCGGATGGAAAAACTCTAGTGCCCCGCTCACTCCAGGAGATCGTGGCATTTGGGTACGCTCACTCCAGGAGATCGTGGCATTTATTGTAGTAGGCCGTTTGCGCTGCACCAGCCTATAGAGGCCTAGTAGGCTGGTGCAACATTAGGTGGTAGATGAGGGTGGTGGTGGTAGTTGAGCCCACCCGAGGAAGTGGGGGTTGCTACACGATGTGCTTCTAGCCTGTAGGAGAAGATGAAGTTCGCAGCAAGGGACCTTTAAGGCTACAAACCAACCAGGTGTGGGTCGATGACGTATGGGTCCATCTTGATGGGAGTACATAGGCGAGCCTCCTTTCCCTACACAACCCCCCCCCCCCCCCCCCCGAACGTAGGATTCATATTTGGGCCCTAATCTGACATCGGTTACTTTACAAAAACTTCACCCCGCTTTCTCTTTAAATCTGAAGCTTCTTGCTGTTGCACCTTCCCAAGCTTAGCGATTCGACTCTCTAATTGGGTGAACTTAGCTTATTGGCTGAGTTAACTTAATGTGCTCTAACGAGCTAAGCTTGGGCTGAATTCGATTTGAGTTCCTTTCTCGGCGAGCCAAGCTCGAGCCCACAAAATGAGCTTGGGAAGTCTTAGGCTCAAGCTCGAGTTCGAATAATCTTAGTCAAGTTTAGCTCGAACAAGTTGTATCTCGGCTCGTGGCCACCCCTAGCTAGAGCCAACAAACTAAGGGCAGTTGACGATATCGTATAGCAAATCATTATTCGGTGAATCTCCTTTCAGGTAAAGTGATACGTTTGTGCTCCTCTTATAACATAAGATTTGTAGTTCCTAGTAGTGAGTAGGAGGCATTAATTTAGGGGCAGCTCGACTATATCTCAACCGCAACTCAGACTTTGAAGAATCTCCTTTCGGGTAAGGTGATACATTCTTACTCCTCCTTAGGTTTCTAACTTTAACATAGAAAAAGATTTGTAGGTTTTAGTAAGTAGTTGGAGGCATCAAATCCGAGGCAGCTCAACAACATCTCACCAGCAACTCAAACTTTGGTGAATCTCCATTTAGGTAAGATGATACATTCTTACTCCTCATTAGGTTTCTACTTTGACATAGAAACGATTTCCAGGTTTTAGTAAGTAGTTGGAGGCATCAAATTGGGGGCAGCTCGACAATATCTCAGTAGTAACCTAGATGAGACAGGGAAAGAAAGAGATTAGTAGAGGAAGGAAAGATTAAGGGAAGGGGATTATATTGAATGTTTAAGTTAGTTTATCGTGTTTGAAAATGAAAAACAAAGTACATTTAAGGTAAAGGATGATCATACAAGGTGCCTTTTGATGAGGTCTGAGTAACTCTTTAACTAAAATTATAATACAAGTAGAGTGATAGTTTAACAATGTAGGTAATTGATATTCTAAGTTTAACAACGTTGGCAATTGATATTCTAAGTATATAATACAATAGCCTTATTTTGTAACCAAGCCCTCTATAATCTTTTTTAGGGAGGAGAAGCATCAAATAACTTTAGCGTAGGTAGGATTTGTAGTTCTTAGTACATAGTTGGAGGCATCAAATCCAGGAAAACTCAATAATATCTCGGCAGCAGCTTGGACTCCGACAAAATCTTCAACCGGGAAAGATGATACATTCATACTCCTCTTTCAGTTTCTAACTTTACCATAAGGTTTGAAGTTCCAAGTAAGAAGGCCTCAAATTGGGGGCAATTTGACACTATCTTACTATCAACTCGAACTTTAATGAATCTCCTTTTAGGTAAGATAATACATGCCTTCTCCTCCTTTGGTTTCTATCTTTAACATAGATAAGATTTGCAGTTTTTAGTAGGTAGTTGGAGGCATCTAAGTGGGAGTAGCTCAGCAACATGTTAGCAGTAGTTCGGATTTCGATGGATCTCCTTTTAGGTAAGGTGATATATTCTTTCTTCTCCTTTGGTTTCTAACTTTAACATAAGATTGTAGTTCCTAATAAGTAGGAGGCATCAAATTGGAGGCGGGTCGACAATATCTCAGCAACAACTCGGACTTGGATGAATCTCCTATCAGGTAAGGTGATACATACATGCTCTTCTTTTGGTTTCTAATTTGAACATATGATTTGTAGTTCCTAGTAAGTAGAAGGCCTTCAATTGGGAGAATTCAACGATATCTCAGTAGCAACTTTGATTTTGATAAATATCCTTTCAGGTAAGGTGATACATTCATGCTCCTTTCTCAGCTTCTAACTTTAACATAATAAGATTCGTAGTTCCTAGTTAGTAGGAGGCATAAAATTGGCGGCAACTCGGCAGTATCTCAGCAGCAACTCCGACTTCGATGAATCTCCTCTTAGGAAAGGTGATATAGCTCCTCCTTTGGTTTCTTTAATTTTATTATAAGATTTGTAGTTCCTAGTAAGTGGAAGACATCATATTTGGGGCAGCTCAACAATATCTCAACAACAACTCGAACTTCGATAAATCTCCTTTCAGGCAAGGTCTTAGATTCCTACTTCTCCTTTACTTTCTAACTCAAATAGATAATATTTGTAGTCTTTAATATTTAGTTGGAGCCATCAAATTATGGGACAACTTAAGAATACCTTAGTAACAAATTGGAGTTCGATGAATTTACTTTCAAGTACGGTGATATGTTCATGCTCCTCCTTTGGTTTCTAACTTTAACATAAAAGATTTGCAATTTTTAGTAAATAGTTGGTGGCATCAACAAGTTAGACTTTATGAATCTCCTTTCAGGTTAAGTATGATACATTCCTTATCCTCCTTCGGTTTCCAAACATAAGTTTGTAGTTCGTAGTGAGTGGAAGGCTTCATTAAGCAACTTGGACTTTAATGAATATCTTTTTAGGTAAGGTGATACATTCATGCTCCTTTTATTTTGAGTTTCTGATTAGTTAATTTTTTATCTTCTTATCTATTTAGATGTTAATTTGTATATAATAAACTAGAACAGTAAGATTGTTTAATTAAGATTTAAACGCAAAAGTAGACTGATAGGTTATTAATATTGTAGGCCTAGAATATAGAATACTATAAGGTTGATTGGGTTTTGCAAAAGATACATAAGTTTACAATATTAAACTTGTATTTCTCAAGACTAATATGTTATTATTATTGTGGCCTAGAATATAGAATGCTATAAGGTTGATTGTGTTTTACGAAGGATATACATAAGTTTGCAATACTAAAATTGTAACTCTTATGCCTTTAAATTTTAAGACAATCGTGACGATAAATGACATCACAGTTATACAAGTTAAGAATCAACAAAATGAAGAGAGAATCCTGAAACAATTAAAAAGAGTCTTGAAGTCCTAAAACAATTAAGTCACATAAAGAATAGCTTGATATGTGTTATCCTTATGAAAGTATGGAACCCTTTTGAAGTCATAATTAGTTCCGTTCACAGTTCTAGCAATTGTTGCCCAAGGCTAGAACTAACCTAGAGGGAGGTGAATGGGTTATTAAAAATTACTCCAACAGAAATTAAATGTGAAAGCTAATAAATAGATAGAAAGAGATAGAAATAGGAAAAAAATCACACAATAAATGCTTAGGAGATTTAAACTAGTTCGATCTATCCAGATTTATATCTAGTCTTCAAGAAACCACTTGGGATTTCTACTAACAGTAAGGTATCAACCTCTTGTAAGTTACATACGACAACATCCTACAACTGTAAGCCCTCTCTTCAACAAGAAGAGGAACAACCTCCTGCTTCTAATAGGCCATCTTCCACAACCCAGAAGAGGAAACAAAGCAAATGTAAAATACTGAGAGTGCCTAAGAAATAGGCAAGTATTGACAAAGAACACAGCACAGATCAAGACAATAAATAAACAACTATACTGCACAGGTCTTGATCTGAAAATGATCTCTAAGAGCTTCTTGTGAGAATGAAAAGGCACAGCTCTTGAGATCTTTAAGTTCTTTCTCTCAGTAGGCTAGGCATGTTTGCTCTTGCTCGGACTGAGATGTGTGTATCTCTTGTGTGTCTATGTTCTATGTCTATCTGTTTTCTGGTGAAGGGCTTCTACTTATATCCCTTCTTCAAAATTAATCTGTTAGGCTGATTTGCTTGAAGAAGGCTTCTTCCTACCTGTATCTAACGTTCAAAATCTCAAGAGAGAAGTTGGAAAGAGAGCATGTCGGATTTGCTACGTTAGTAGACTCGAGGTAGCATGAATTAATGCATAGAAGCTTCCTCGGGTACAGATCTTGTGCTGTCAAGTCAGACCTGCAAAAAGTGCAAATACTAAAAAAGGCAAGATTGTTTTTTCCTGCCATTGTGACAGTTTCTAATAAAAGTATATGATAGTACAAGGTGCATAGAAACTCTAACAAATCTATCAAATAAAGGTATAGCAGAGATCTCAGTCAAAAAATATATATAGAATATAACCTGAGAGTACTAGCTATAAATTGAATTCAATTAAAGAAATTCACTAGCCGAGGTTACAAGATAATTAGAATGGTAAATCTTTAATATATGTCATAAACGAACACTAATCAAAGTGAGAATTTGGCCACTTAATCAAAATCAATAAGTGAGTGTTAGTCTGATTCACAAACAGACTATTCATCGAAGTACAAGTGGCTCTCACTCAGATTATAGGAATGACTTAAAATGCAGAAGAAATAGTTAATCGAAGTGATAACTAAAGTGTTAAACGAAGTCTTAATCCATATCATGGATTGTAGGATCGGCCTCCCTCAACCCTTTGCCCAGTCGTCGTCTGTCAGTCGCCGCCGGCAATCTTGCCGCCGCCGCCACCATATTCTTCCGTCTCTCTCTCTCTCTCTTTCTTTGAGAACTCGATCGAAAGAAGGGGGTCAGGATAGGCTATGGAGTGTTGGTCTTCAAATTCTCTTATACTGAGAGGACTCTTCTTGAGAGGTTCCCTTTCTCTTTTGACTGTCAGGAGTTACTCACGGAGTTCAAGATAGGCATGAACCCATTCTTCTTCAGTGTATCTCTCAGCTAGGGAAAAGACAATGGAAAAAGCCTCTGGCTTCACCTTCTCATTCTGAACAGCCATTTTCAAGAAATGAGAGAAGGCAAGAATAGAGTTGTACTTAGCTAACTGTTTGCCTTTCATTTTCCCATATAACTCTATATTTGTAAGCCTTCCTCTGTATCCATCATCAAATAATGAAGTTGTGGAAACTTCATGGGAACAGTGGCCTCATCCAGATCAAGACTGACCTACATAGTCTCTCTAGGGTGCTGAGCTTTGAGTCTCTAGACTTCATGTTGAAATTGTCTCAAATTGACCTTTGGTTTGTTTGCTGCCCTTCTCCTGTCGTTGGACTGTAAGAACTGCCTATACTCCCACTTAGTTAACTCCTTGTACCTTCAACAATATGCCTCATACCTCTAAGCTAGCCATTCTATAAGAGCCATGGTTGGTTGTCTTCGCTAAGCTCGGACAGAGTTGTTATGTAAGAATGAGTAGTATAGTTGTGGGCGTAAATTACTCCACTCATGTTTCTTTAGTGTTGCTGACTCATTCCTGACTTGAGTAACTTCCTTCTTAGTCAGGCAGTGCTGGGCTGTGGACTGGTTTATGTACATCTGTAAGGAAATAGTAGGCAGCTCCAACACTTCTAGTCTAACATTCTTTTGCAAGAATTCTATATACACAAGTCTTTTTTTTGCAGTCGAGGAGAAGACATCCAAGAATAGAGGACGTAAATAATACTTAGTTCTTCTCTTGGGTCTTTTAAGAGCTCTGAATTTCTGTCCTTCAGGAGCTGGTTTTTTATTGGAGGAGAATAATGAACTGAGGGGAGCATCATCATCTTAAATTCTATACTCTGTAGTAGATTCTTAAGGTTCTGTCTTCACTGAGAATGCAGGTACATTGAAAGTGACCAAAGGCTACTCTGTTGGAGGCTCTAAAGGTGCCTGAGGCACTGGTGCTATCCTAAGAGGAGGTAGAGGTGGAGGAGGAGATGAGGTAGATCCTGCTTCAGGAAAGAAGGCGTGAGCAGGAAAGAAGTCAAAGGTAGACTGAGGGTAGCCAGAGGAGGTGCTGGCTACATTAATGAGTTTAGAGGAAGAGGCTTAAGTTGGAGGTGGTGTTGTTAAAGAAGTGGGAACATCTATAGGAGGAGGTGCAGATGTAGAAGTAGAAGCCACTTCTGGTTGAGAAGAAGAAACTACTAATGGTAGAGGAGAAGAAGAAGATGAGCAAATGTTGCTGGAGGTAGAACAGAAGATGATGGATCTACTAGAGACTGAATAGGAGAAGAGGAGGAGCTCCAGTAGGTAAAGTAGTAGGTCGAGTGGTAGGAGGTGGAGTAATAGGTGAAGATGGTTGTTTAGAGGGTCCAGACATATTGTCTACAATGTTGATGGTTTTAGACAATGGTACCTTAGGAGGAGGAGAAGTGGGAGGTGCAGATAGTTTAGGAGATGAGGCTGGAGGTTAGGAAGAGGTGGTCTCTTCACCAGTTTGATGGTCTGGCTATAGAGAGGGTAGAGGAACATATGTGGTGGAGGAAGTAGAAGGGCAAGCAGGCTAAGGCTGCCTCTCTCTCTGACTCAGTACCTTTCTCCTGACATACACTGAGTTGAATCCTATTCTCTCAGGCGGTAACTTCTCCAAAAACTACATGATCTGCAACATTCCATCCTTGAGTTCAAAGATCTCTTCCATCTTACTCTTGATGTCCTGAATATCAGCCTACTATTGATTAACTTTGTTGAGGAGTTCATCTAACTCGTTAGAGTCCACTAACCTATCCTCTTGTCTCTTTCTTACTTGTTCTTTTTTAGGCACATAGGGAGGAGGAGTAGATATCTCTAGGGGTTGAACAAATGCTACCCCCCTTAGCAGCTCATCTACAATATTAGCAGCTCATCTACAATATCTGCTGCTTCAGTGGCTCTTTCTTCTTCTGAACAAGTTTCCATATGGGCCTCCCCCTCAATATCTGATTCCCCATCAACAAATACTAGTTGAGGAGAGGGTTCCCTGGCCCTATCTGTCTGCTCTGCAGGCTGATCCTATATTAGCTCTTCACAAACTGCAGGTTGATCCAGCATCTGCTCTTTAGAAGCTGCAGGCTAGTCCTAGGTTTGCTCTTCTACTGCGGTTGTTGCTGGTTCTTCTGCTGGTGGTGTTGTGGTCATTACTCGACAATATCTCAATATCATCTTAAATTGCGATGGATCTCCTTTTAGATAAGGTGATACATTCTTGCTCCTCCTTTGGTTTCTTTAACATAAAATTAGTTCTTAATAAGTAGAAGACATCAAATTAGGGGCAGTTCGATAATATCTCAGTAGCAACTCGAACTTCGATGAATCCTCGTTCAAGTAAGGTGATACATTCCTTCTCCTCTTTTGGTTTGTATTTTAACATAAGATTTGTAGTTCCTAGTAAGTAGAAGGTATCATCAAATCTCAGCAGTAACTCATACTTTGATGAATCTCCTTTTAGTTAAAGTGATTTATTCCTAGTCCTTTGATTTTGAGTTTCTGATTAGTTAAAAGATCATTGGATTATCTTCCTATCAATTTAGACATTAATTGTTATAATAAACTAGAATGTCCAGATTGCTTAATTAAAGCTTAAACGTTAAAGTAGACTGATAGGGAATTAATATTGTGGGCCTAGAACATATAACAAGATGAGATTGATTATGTTTTACGAAGGATATAAATAATTTTGCGAGATTAAAATTGTAATGCTCATAACTTTGCATTTTAAGACTATGATGATGATAAATGACATCACATATATGCGAGATAAGAATCAACAAGATGAAGAGAAGATCTTGAAAAAATTGAGTCACATAAACAACTTCTTAATATGTGTTATCCTTATAAAAGTATGATTGCCTTGAAATGATCAACACCGGATCCTATATTGTTTGAGTTTTCTTATTATAGAACCCCTTTGAAGCCGTAATTAGTTTTGTTCACAATATTGGCCGCACTGTATGACTAGTCTCTTTATGATTTCTTTGAGGGTAGTATAAGTGTTTCTTCTTTTAGGCGGAGATGAGATTGTTTGGTTCTTGGTAAGTGATTGTCGGTTGGAACTACACATTAAGGTTGCACTTCAACTCATGTTTAATCAGTTGATTTACAATAGAAGTTTTAGCACACTAGTTGACATTAGGGCTGTTAATGGATACCTGAGTTCCAGATTATTCGCTCTATTTTCATTTTTATTAATGGATAGGGAACTCCGAAAAGACCATTGATTAATTTATAGGAAACAGAAATGGATTTTCGATAATTATAGGAATAAAAAATAGAAACACTCATTTTCACATCCGCTAACCCGTTTTCGTTTCCGAATGATCATGTACCTTATACATCCATCCACACACACACATATATAGTGAGAATATCTCCTGATAGTTGGATAAAAGTGAGACCACAGTAAGAGGTTAGTAACTTTTCAAAATTTTAATATGATTCTATGGCACACGTTTGGGTATATTCATATATAAATTTATATCGACAGAGTTGATTTCAAAATTCAAAATTCATAGATTGTTAATTTTTACATATATCAAAACTTTGTAGGTTTAAATTTTTAAATTACGAGAAGAAAGTTTATCGAAAAGTGAATAGTAACAATGATTTTATATAGTTTTTTTAATAATGATAGCGAAAACTTCCATTTTCGTTTTTGATTTTCAATTTAAAAGTAGAAATAGATGCGAAAGTGGAAACACTCACTTCGTCTCCGCTTCCATCTCCAATAAAATTTATAGGAAACGGAAGTGAAAGGTGCCATTTCCATTTCTGTCTCCAAGTCGTTGACAGTCCTAGTTGACATAATAGAGAGCCAATGTGTTCATATGTTTGTGTTTTACTAAGCAATATCATAATTTAAATGAATAAATATACATTGAGGCAACTAAAATTCAAATAGTGACCTAAAAGTAAAACATATGAGTTTATGATCGCCGATCGAGAAGTTGATTTATTAGAATACTTAGACAAAATAGGCAAAGAAGTGTAATGTCCGGGCATTTCAGAGCAGGTTATTAGGTCCGGATCCCGTTTATCGGGCCGTGGATAGGTTTCGATCATGTTAAGGTGTCGTTCTAGGGCCACACTTTTATTTGGGTTGAATGTTTGGTTGATTGGACGTTTTATAGTAAAACATCCAATAAATTGGAC
Source organism: Zantedeschia hybrid cultivar (assembly GCA_030544215.1). Lineage (NCBI taxonomy): Eukaryota > Viridiplantae > Streptophyta > Magnoliopsida > Alismatales > Araceae > Zantedeschia > Zantedeschia hybrid cultivar. The sequence goes on along the minus strand of JARZZO010000002.1, from coordinate 45,999,508 downwards.
ATTTTTCTTTGTCTACATACAAACTAGCATGCGCTCTGCGTGGTGCTCTCGTATGCATGTGGAAGCAGCTTACGCTGCGGAGGCACTGAGGCTAGGGTTAAACCTTATCCCCCAACCCTCTCTCTCATTTACCTTATCCTTTCCTCTCTTCTCCACCATCTTCCTCCACCTCTATCCTCTCCAACCTCTCCCACCTCTTTTTCTCATCTCCATCTTCCTTTACCATCCCAAAGCTTTCCCCTCTCCTTCACGGTGGTCGATGAGCGGCAATGGCAGTAAGGCCGGCGAGGTGACAGAGAAGCAAGAAGGGCAATGTCACGTGGTGGCGAATCTACTATGCGAAGGGCTCCAATTGGAGTCATGAGGAGTTAGCAAGGTAGGGTAATGATTCCTCCTCAAGAAACTAGGTTCTCCCCTTAGAAAGTATGATAGGGTTGTTTAGTGATTTCCTTTCCCATGCATGTATGGATTTCCATGCATTTTGGCTTGGTTCTTAGAGTAGATCTTTCATGGTTTTTGTAGCCTACCATGCGTAGTCTATAAGAAGGTTGTTTATAAGGCCATTAGCGGTGTAGGGTTATCGAGAGGAGCTTGGAAGTTGCCTCAGTCCGGTGGTTTTTATGATAAAAGTCAATTTGGTCAAGTATATGACAAACTAGGTTAAATATGTAAACCTGCAGTAAGTACAGAATTTTATATAGGTCTTAGCTTATGGCATAGGTTAATAGGATATATAATGCGTGTGTCTCGATTTTCATATATAACGGATAGTGATGGCTCCTAAGCGAAGAACCCCTTCGATTCGCAACACAGGAGACAATACTAGTGGTTTGAGGCTGGTAGGTAGAATATAGACTAATTTATGGAGGTTATGATGGAGGCCATGCGTAGATATCCTAAAGAGGTTACTGAGGATTCTTTTGCTCTAGGGGAGTAGCCTACCTTACTGGAGCAATTTCCTAAGGTTGAAGCCACACCGGTCAGCTTAACCCGAATGAGGCGGCGCATTTGGTGAAGGAAATGAAGAAGGCATTTGATACCTTGGAGTGTGCTAAAAGCGATAAGACTATATTGGCAGTTTCTTTTCTTAAGGAAGATAGATATGATTGGTGGGTTACTATCAGGAGGATGTTGTTTGAGGATAAGCCCTTGAGGGAGATTCCCTGGGGAGATTTTGTGAGAGAATTCAACAACCAATACTTCCCAGGTATGTCAGAAGGGCCAAGGAAAGAGAGTTTATGGAGTTGGTTCAAGGTGACATGATAGTCTTAGAGTATCAGATGTAGTATGTGGAATTAGGTCAGTTTGTTCTACACATATTAGAAAATAAGGAATGTTGGGTAGAGAAGTTTGTAGATGGGCATCGCCATGAGTCGAGAGGTTTGGTTGCATTGCATTGCTATAGTAACTTGGCATCAATAGTCAAATGTGCAACGACTGTAGAGGCCCAGCTTATGTAGATTACAAAGGAGAAGAACCTAGCATGGTAGATAAATAGAAGGGCAAAGGCAAAATAATAGCTTCTTCTTCGGGGTTGTAGACATGCTAATTTTGATCTCAGATTGAGTAAATTTCATATCACATTTATGATACCCCAAATAGTCTGTAGTTTAATCATTGGTTAATTTTTGCTCATTTTTCTAGAAATTGACTACTTTGCGTTGCCCATAGCCCATATCATTTAGATTTCTAGACAAAATTAATTTTAACTTAAATTTCTTAAACGGATAAGGATTAACCTAAATGGCATTGTCCTAGGTCGATTTAGTTTCCTAATCTTGACTGGTTACTAATTTGAATCTTAATTTATTTCCTATTTTTCTAAATCGCGCCTTTCTAGGTCGATGTCATTCATCGATTTTGTAATTATCTTTCATTTTTTCGAGATTATCATTCTTAATTGGCCCCTCTAAAAGGCGTTCGGGTAGGCCGACGCCTTTTTGAAAGGCGTCGTCTTTGGCTGACGTGATTCAGTTGTGCATTCAACAAGTTTATTTCATTAGAGATTATTTAATTTCTTTAGTTGGAGGCCTCCATGTGGCCGGTAATTATCTAGGATGATTCCCTCCGAAATAAAGAGACTTTATGCCTAAAACATTATAAAATGCTCTCTATATATAGAGTACCTCTTTGCTTTCAAAGAGGTTGGCCGAAACGTTGTTCAAGTGTTTCACTGTTGTGAGAAGAGAGCCCTCTTGCTCTGAAAGTGGACAACATCATTGGAGCTTCATCTTCCTCCTCCAAGTCTTTTCCTTCATCTTCGAGAAACTTTGGAAATCCGGTGGCTTTGGAGGGGCCAACTATTTCTTATTTTCTTCTTTTGCTTTTGTTTTCATTAATTCCTTCATCTTAGTTGCATTACATATATCATTATGATCACCTTTTTCACACATGGACTACAAGAAATAAGAATATTACCATAGATTTTAGCTACAGCTGAGTAATATATAGATAAAGACATCCTATTCAAATGGTCAAATTCTATTGTAGTCAATTATACCGACAATAATTATAGATTATCTATGTATGCGCATATTACGTACACTTTTCTGATAAGCATGAGTATATGCTCCTTACACCGATGTCTTTTTAATAAAAATTTTTAAAAGTGGAAATATTTGATACAATTATCTAAGAATAGTAAGTTTTAATTGATTAAAAAACTTAAAATAAAACAAACCCTAAGCATTTGTCTTCCCCCTATTACCTCAATGAACAATATATTTTGGCGCCCGACTCTTATTCGCCCTCTCCCAACCCCTTAGCCCCATTTTACTCAAAACCCTCCCATTCCCATTCTCCAACTCATCTCCCTCCCCCCTTGCGGCAAGAGATCTTCTTCTTCCTCTACTTCCTGGAGCCATAGAAGGAGCTTGTTCAAATTCGGCCAGAGGTAGTCGGTGGTGAGCTGCCTAGACCCGTCCGTAGGTATGATGTCAGAGATGAGAGATGATCGCTTCTCCACATATCTCAATGGGCTATACCCTACCACGGCAAAGAAAGAACAAGATCTATTGTTGTGGAAGAATAGAGAGATTGGTATGGGAGATGGGAAAGGCAGTGGATTCGTGTAGATAGGAAGGAAAAATCCTACCTTTTTCAGGTTGGGGCACCAAAAAGATTTTTTTAAAATATAGTAGAGACGGCTGGAGGAGCCTTGGAGGGGGGTGTTTTATGCCTTATGCGCCCCTTCCCCCACCCACCCACCCCTCTTACACACACAGAGAGAGACTTGACAGTGAAGAAGATAACGAGTTTGCACGTACTACAAGGGGCCGATCTTGGCCTACCACTCCAAGGCTTGCAGCTGTTGCAGGCAAAGGTAATGGCATAGAGGATGGGAAGGCCGACAGGGAATGGAGGCCACGGCAAGATCTGAAGAAGCGGGATACCCAACCTTAGAATAATATGCTCCTCCCACAAAGTCTTCAAAATCCTGTAGGATTCACACACGATCTCACTACCCTGTTTAGTGTCATGAATAGCAACCACAAGATCATACATATTTATTGGATTAGCCTTCTCACAATACATCTCCTCCAGTATAAGCCACATCTGTCTTACAGTAGACTTTCTTACAATATACTTCAGCTATCTATCTGTTACAGAACTAAGGATCCAGGTCCTTACAATACTGTCATAGTGCTCCTAATCATCATACTTCGAGTCGTCTACTGAAGGTGAGGTTATTTTGCCATTTATGTAACCTACCTTTGCCCGATCACTAACAAAGGTCTTGAGAGCTACTGCCCAGTCCAGGTAATTTGAATCATTCAACTTTACAGGGAGAAGTTGAAAATGAAAATTTTTCCCTATGTTGTCTCCTTTGGAATAGACTTTGTTTGCTGTCACCCTAGACATATTCTCGCTCCTCAGCGGCCTCATGGAGGCACAAATAGAAGAGAGATGATGCAGCAACAAGGAGAAATGCACCCACAGAAGGAAAAAAAACTTGCTACAGCAGCGCGAAATCGAGCAACCGGCCTCGTAACAGTCCCCAAAACAGGGGATCGGTGCAGCGAGGAAGTGAGGAAGGCTTCCAAGAACCCTAGAAAGGGTGCAAACAGCAACAACAAGGGGCCAGCTACCACTAACCAGTAGGGCAAGGAGTTCGGTGGCCCTTAGAGAGGGAACCGATCACCAAGGAAGCCCTAAACAGGGCACCGGTCACAAGGAGGAAGCTTGGACTGGTTCTGGTGGAGAGGAGCCTGGCTGCCACCCTCCAAACTTCAAGGAAAGGTTTGAGCTTGCAAGAAGGACCTCGTTTGCTAGGGAGCAACCCTAGACAAGGTGCGGTAGGGAGGAGGAAGGGAATCGGCCAGCTAGAGACCCAGAACAAGGGACCGAACCTTACCTTCTTGATCTCCCACAGTCGGACACCTCTCTCGTAGGGTTTTTCCCTTCTTTGTGCAAGAAACTTCCTTCGGGAAGATAAGAAAGGCCAACCGGCCAGAGGTTTTTCTTCTTTCTCACAGGTGCTCTGATACCATGAAGATGGAAAAAGAAAGAGAGAACGTGGGTAGAAAACTATGGTGCGGTGGCTCTCTGTCTCGCATACAAAGGCCGACCAACACAAGAGGGCTTTTATATATTAAGGCATAGCAAGTTACAAGGCCGAAGACAAGTTTACCCCTGTTGACATAAACAACAGGGATAAAATTAGAAAAAATAAAGAAAAACCAGGAAACACAAAATGTCTAAAATGCCCTAACTAAAGACTACTTTTCATTACAATTATCAATATTTATATTTTTTTTATAGTGTACTGTGTAACTACGTCTACTGTTTTCTTGCTTATCAATTGTCCTTTTGATGATCTTTCATAGATCTTATTCATGACTTGCTTTTTTTTTATGTTTATGTTTACATATAAATTTGACAAATAGGGTTCCAATGGAGTTGGGAATGGTTTATTTATATTATGCAACAACAACTTAAATGTCGTAACTATATGCAATAAAGATTGGACTTCGAGTCCTATTTTTAAATAAACTGCAAAGATTTCTAGTTCCTCCAATCTCGGGCATTCCCTACATCCCATATATAGGCCAAACAACAACGTTTCTCTCCCAGCGAAGTAGACACAACTAGCCCCATACATCCAAGCCGAGCCTCAACCTGTGCATCTCTGTCTGCTCTACTCTCCACCCAAGAATGTAATGGGTGTTCTTCATCCAGCAGTTCATCAATATCAATCTAATGTACATGCTTATCAACTGGTTTGCCAGCAAATTCTATGAATCTCTGTCATTCAAGCCTCTGTCTTCCTGAATTTGCCTAATCTTTAGGTGCATGTTGTAGTAACAGTACACCAACTTCTCCAGCCTAGAAACACCCAGTCTGTTATGAACCTTCGTGTGAATGAGACTAAATATACTCTAGTTTCTTTCACACTGACTGGAAGAAGTGGTTTGATTGAGCATTCTCACTGCAACATACGCCAAAGGGTTTGTGGCAGCCTGTCTATAATTAATCTGGATCCATCAATCAACTGTTGCAAAAAAAAAAAGACGACGACGATATTAATAATGAATGGTAGTAATTTATTAAATTGAGTGTTTGACTATTTATTATATAATTCACCTGGAGTTGTCTTCATTACTACAGCCCTGACGTCCTTAACTTCATAAATGCCAATCTTCAATTTAAATATCTTCATCTACAAAATAAATGTGAATGACATAAGTTAATTATAGAATATTAAACTTTTATAAACTCCTACTTTGTATGTTACCTCTGCTAAGGTATCTATCATTTCATTCGTATTTCTTGCTATTCTAGTAATCACGTTAGTTGTGCCTTGAAGGACCTCTTCATCATTGTGCACACTCTCACCATACTGATACTTTGGATTGAAAAAATATCTTGCATTTAAATTAAGGTTCATTAGCTATTAAAATAAATGTCATTAACATTAATCAAATAAAATCAATTAAAAAGATCAATAATTAACCAACAATATGGAAATCGTTATGGAGGGTCGACTCTCATCTATCGTCGATGATCGTCCACCATTTTTCAAAAGATGTAGGATTGCGTACCCTCAAGTGCTCCTTTACTCCATCCATGGCCTCTACAAATATCCCATATCGTTTTTGTCATCTCCATCAACTAACTTCATAACATATACTAGAGGGTCAACCACTTTCAGATAGTGAGAAACTTTATACTAAAAACTTTTCTCTCCAACTAGCATTTGTTCTCCCACGGCAGCATCTCTAGCATCGGCCCTCAGTGCCCCTATATGTACCAGATGATGTAGCCGAAGCTATCACTGTCGGATTCTGAGATTAGAATCCGAGAAGAGCCGACAGGAATCCAGACCGAGACGTGGGCGGAATACAGGACCGGGGCTCTGAAGCCGAGAGCGATGCGGACGAAGACTTGTCGAGGGCGTAGCCGAGACTCCGTTTGTCGAGGGGGATCCGGATGAAGGGGTCGGTAAAGAATGAGGCCGAGACCTCTATGAGAAGAAGAAAACCGAGTCCAATGGCCGAAGCCGACCCGGACGAAGAGGTCGGTGAAGATTCGAACCGAGGCCCCTGTAGAAAGAAGAACCAGTCAGCGAGGGTCCCGGGCTTAAGCCCAAGAGAACCCCCTCCGATAGTTAAGTTAGCTTCTGAAGAAGATTCGATTCAGAAGGGAGGAAAGAGGAAGCTTTAATGCTTGTCTTTTTTGTCTTTTGTAATAAATAGCCTTCTATTTATAACGGGGGATTGGGGGTTACCTGGTTGTTGCAGCCGATATAGGACTATGTTTTAGGTTGTTAATAAACCGCCATAAACCGCCATAGTGCCTAGTAATCCGCCGGAACGGGCCGGATACGGCTACTGGGCCGAGTGCTACTGTTGGGCCGAGGGCCGCTGTTGGGCCGAGGGCCACTGTTGGGCCGAATTGGATTATGCCCCATTACATGGCCTCTTGGCGCCGTCTGTGGGAAGCCCGACAAAAGGTCATGTCTCATCGTCCGGTGACCAGATGATCTGGCCAAGACGAGGCAGAGACACGAGCGACTCCGGCGCAGACACTCCACGCCGAAGGTACTCCATCCATTCTTCCGCAAGGTTCCGTCCTCCCAGCAATATTGGAGTCCTTCGCTCCCAGGGACGATCGAGTGGAAGAACTCCAGTAGCAAGTGGCCACACTGGCCGCTACTGTCACCTCTCTGGCACCACTGTGTGATATGGTGTCTACTATCGCTCAGTATATGGGGTTGTTGAATCAGCCCACACAGCAGGTACCGCCTCCTCCTCAATATTGTCCTGTTGCTCAGACTGCGAGGGGATTGCCAACACCCTCGCAGGCGTTTCACGACGAAGCGGCTTTGGCGCGCAGCGAGCCAATCGGGCCGCAAGGCCGAGTTCCTCGCGCCAGTCATATTCTGACAGAGCCGGACAATGCTTCGCCCGGATTTCATCCGACCAAGGCCGAAGGACGTTCGGCCACCGCTTCAACTACCCCGGATCTGGACCGGCGACTGACAACGATGAGGAAGGAAAAGTAGCAGATGGTATCCCGGCCGTATGGAGCACCTCTCGCCAGCACCATCCTGGAGCAGATTCCTTTCTCTCTAGAGCTTCTGGCCGTCGAGGTACCTTCCAACTTTAAATTACCGAAAGGGCCTCTGTATGATGGAATGACAGATCCAGTCTGCCATTTCCAGAGGTTCAATTCTTATCTCTCCGTCCGAGGGGTTTCTGAGGCAGTCCGCTGCCGTCTCTTCCCCCTTACCTTGGAAAAAACGGCCTTAACTTAGTTTGAAACGTTGGCTCCCAATTATATTCATTCTCTAGTACAGTTAGGCCAACTGTTTATCGACCAATTTTATGATGTCATTCGGCAATGTAAAACTTCTGCTAGTCTGCTTGCCATTCGGTAAGGACCGACCGAGACCCTTCAAAAATATTTTACCAAGTTCTGGGCCGAAGCAGCCCAGATTCCAAACCTAGAAAGTTCGATTGCGGTCTCGGCCATCATCAGCGGATGCACGAACGAGGGGCTTCTCAGCTCTATCGGAAAGCGTCATCCTCCCACCTTCCAGGACCTGGTGGCTCGGGCCCATAAATATATCAACCGGGAGGCCCTGATGATGTCCAAAGGCAAAAGTACTGCCGAGAGAGTATCGGCGATTACCCCTCCAGCAGTTCGTCCTCTCCAGGAAGATCATGAACCCTCTCGCAAGCGGTACCAGAGAGAAGAATGGGGCCGAGACAAGCGCCGGGATCCGTAACAGCGATATCTGCCGTTACCTGCTTCACCCTCCCGAATGCTCATAAAGGTGAAAGACTCGTCTCGGCGAGGCTAAAGGCCGATGGGTCGAAGAGTTGCCAAGTGTTCTATGGGCTTATCGAACAACAAGCCGAACCCCTACCAGAGAAACCCCATTCCGAATGGCCTATGGAGTGGAAGCTGTTATTCCTGTTGAAATCGGCCTACCATCGCCGAAGGTTCTTGCTTATGATCCGAAGGATAATGATGAAGCCCTGAGGAATCACCTTGATCTGATAGAAGAAATGAGGGATCAAGCTCGCATTCGGCTAGCGGTATATCAACAACGCATGGCGAGATATCATAACGCTCGAGTGAAGTCTCGAAGTTTTGAAGCCGGAGACCTCGTATTGCGGAACGCCCATGTATCCAAGCCGGCCGAAGCCGCAGGAAAGCTCTCTCTAAACTGGGAAGGTCCTTATCGGGTGAGGGAAGTAATCCGACGAGGGGCCTATCGGCTGGAGACCCTTTCGAGCCAGCCTCTCGCTCGCACCTGGAATGTGGAGCGCCTTCGGCGCTATTTTAAGTAAGGTATTTTCCCGAGATTCAGCCGGACACCTTAAATGAATATTTTGTTCCGAAATATTATGTCCGGCATCATTCTAAGTCCGTGTAAACCGTACCGGGAGTGGCTTTGGCTATGCAAACCGTATCGGGAGAGGCATTACTCCAAGTCCGTGCAAACCGTACCGGGAGTGGCTTCAGCCATGCAAACCGTATCGGGAGCGGCATTACTCTAAGTCCGTGCAAACCGTACCGGGAGTGGCTTTGGCCATGTAAACCGTATCGGCAGCAGCATTACTCTAAGTCCGTGCAAACCGTACCAGGAGTGGCTTCAGCCATGCAAACCGTATCGGGAGCGGCATTACTCTAAGTCCGTGTAAACCGTACCGGGAGTGGCTTCGGCTATGCAAACCGTATCGGAAGCGGCATCATTCTAAGTCCGTGTAAACCGCACTGGGAGTGGCTTTAGCCATGCAAACCATATCGGGAGCGGCATCATTCTAAGTCTGTGCAAACCGTACCGGGAGTGGCTTTGGCCATGTAAACCGTATCGGGAGCGGCATTACTCTAAGTCTGTGCAAACCGTACCGGGAGTGGCTTCGACCATGCAAACCGTATCGGGAGCGACATTACTCTTCGACCATGCAAACCGTATCGGGAGCGGCATTACTCTAAGTCCGTGTAAACCGTATCGGGAGTGGTTTCGGCCATGCAAACCGTATCAGGAGCGACATGGCTTCGGCCACATACAGGACCGAACTCGGTTATCTACTTAAAACGATATGCCATGAATCAAACAAGTACAAATCACTTCTATATATGTGAGTACAAAAGTAGGCCATGTGCCTGGCCTCGGCATCTTAAAAGCAAAAATAACCGGGACAAGCCCCCGGATTAGCTATCAGCATCCTCGCCATCCACATCAACGAGAGTATGGCCTGGGGACGTCGGAGGAGAAGCATGGTCCGAACCCGCCGCTGCGTCTTCCGGAGAAGCCGGGATCTTCTCGGCCTTGAGCTGTCGCCACCAGGCTAATAGTTCTTCACCTTCTTCTTCGGTGGGGAAGCCGAAACCCGTCAGATCTGTGTCCGAACAAGCCTTTTGGACAATGGCCATCCCCAGATCAAACATGGTCGTAGCCGCCTTAGTCCCGGCGTCGAGCATTTCATCGGCGTATTCCAGGCCCTCCTTATAACTCACCACGGCCGTGCGAGCGACGTTGTCGGCTTCCTTGGTCTTGGCCTCCAAGTCCACCTTCAGGGCCGATACGGCTTCGGCGTGACGGCGGCGGTCCTCGTTCCGCTCCTTCTCCTTGTCCTGGATCTCGGCCTTTAAAGATGCGATCTCTGCTCGGGCCTGATCCAGTTGACGTTCAGCCTTCTTCTGGGCCTCGGTGGCTATATGAGCCACCTCTTTCTGCCCGTCCAAGTCGGACCGCAGCCGCACATTTGCCCCGATGAGGGCGTCAATGTTGGCCTCGAGATCTCGCTGCACCGAGGCCACCTTGCCCGAAGCTAGCTGGTCCGAGGCCTGGTCGATGTCTTGAAGCTTCCGCTGGATGAGGGCCTGGCGGCGAGCGAGAGCCCCGCACATGATCGCGGCCTACAGCAGAAAGAAAGAAAAACGTGAGCCAATGCAACTAAAGGAAACAGCGAGAAGTGAGGACGAAGAGGGAGGTCTCACCTGGATGGCGTGTCGGACGCACTTCAGGGACAACCCTTCCGAAGAGAGCTTCCGGATCTCGTTTCCGGCCATCGGGATGGTTAAGCCCCCAGCCAGGCGCAGACACGTCTGGGAATCATCCAGACTGTCGTCTGTGAAGACCTCTGTGTCCGGGCGCCATGGCTCGTGCCCGTACTCCCGAGACATGTGGGTCCCGGCCGCCCCGAAGGGATACGACAACACCGTATCCGCCGCGGCGCCTGTGGCCGAAGGGGAATCGTCCCTCCGCGGCTGGGGAGACGATGAGAGCGGAGCGTCCCATCCCGAGACCGGCTTCTTGGTCACCGGGGCAGATTCCCTTTCGTCGCGGTCGTCCTGGCGCTTCCACTTCTCACTCCCCTCGGCAACCGGCTTCCCCTTCCGTCACTCCCTCTCGAGAGCAGCGACAGCCGCGCGGCCTTCAGCGGAAGCTGCTGTCTGCCTCGCCGGCCGAGCGCTCGGGGCCGAAGCTCCTTCGACTGATCTCCCTTCCGCGGGCCGTAGTTGGGACGGACGAGACGAAGCGGGCTGCCGGGAGATCCGGCTCATAAGGCCCCTGAGATCAGACATATCTGAAAGCAGAAAAGAAGAAGAGTTAGCAAAAGCTCAACAATAATTTTATGACCCAAAGCCGACTTACCTCCGGCCATTGCTTCGGCGCCCTCTTCGGAAGGACGATGGACCTCGGCCGGAGCCCTAGCCGCGGTAGCCCTCGCCTCAGCCTCTCCCGGGGCATCTCTAAGAGGAAGGTAGGGAAAGGCCCAGGCAGGAGAGTGCGACAGATCCGGCCAGGCTCCCATCTCTATGAGCCTGTCCTCGTCTTCGAGAAGCTCAGCAATGTTGTACGGAGCGTCATCCTCGAAGAGGTGGGCGTCAGCAAGCTATTCGGGATTAAGGGATGGGCAGTCGGAAGTGCCTCGGTCAAGGGCGCCCATTCGGTAGGAAAGGGCCAGACACCCTATTCCCCTCCGGCAGAGAAACAAAAAAGAAATCCTCCTTCCAATGATGCATAGACGAAGGCTTCCCGGAGAAGATCCCCCGGCCGAAACAGGGAACGAAGCAAAACCAAGAAGACCTCCCCTGAGGTTTGATTTTGAAGAGGTAACGAAAGATATTTACAGAGGGGATGAAGTCAAGGATGGAATTAAGGGCCAAAAAAGCGTGACCGTCCACCAGGAATTCGGGAAGAATTGAGACGGGGCCAGTCCGTAAAAGCTCAAAAGGTTTACAACAAAAGGATGAAAGGGAAGGCGAAAGCCTACCCGGAAGCTGTACTCGTAAATCGAGAAGTAGCCCGGCCGAACGGAGTTGGCCCTTGTACGCCTCCCAGGCCGAACATGAATCATCCAAGAGGGAATCAGATAGTAGTTAGTTATGCTCTTCAGTTCATCGACACCAAGAGCACAAACTACGTCCGAGACCTTCTCGGCCTGGCGACGACCGGTAGTGGAAGGCTCGGCAGCAGCGGGGACTGTTCCTGCCTCGTCCGCCATACCGGAAAGGAAAGAGTTCGAGGAAAAAGGAGATGACAGAGAAGACTGGGGAGTAGGTCTAGACGAGGAACACGACGAGCCGCTTTCAGCCGAAAAGCTGCTCTCGGCCGAAGCAGAACTATCGGACATGAATTAAAAGAAGAAAAGGCTAGAGTTGAGGCTTACCCGGCGATTGACAAGACGTCCCCGGACGACCTCGATGGAACACTCGCGGCCGGAGAAGAAAAGACGTTCGCGGCGCTACTCGCAGGAACGCTCTGGCGCGGAGAGGAAGAGAGAGAGTGCGAAGGAACAGTTCTAAGGCGAATGAAGCCGGTATTTATAGAAGAACCTAGGGGGGTCAGATGGCGAACCGACGGCCGAGATCCTTCAACCCTTCGGCTCCGCCTCACTCGGATGTTTGACGCGTGTCCCGTCCTTCGCCATGATGACGAGCGGGCTGCCAGATCGAAAAGAGGCGATCAACGGCCGGAAGCGGCCTAACCCTTCGGCTATTCCACCGGATGCTCGCCACGTATCCCGATCCTCGTGCCGGAGGCCGGAGTGGCGGTGATCCAAGTGAAGTTTCGGGCAGAAAGCCGAAACGGCCGCGATCCAAGTGATGACTGTTGACGGTCAAGATCTTTTTGTGCTTTCGGCTACCCGGCCGGATGTCAAACACGTGTCCTGTGTTTGTTGTGATGCGACGGTGAAGGCGGGAGATTCAAAGTCATTTCCGCCCTCACTTGGCGTCCCAAAGTGTCCTGATAATCTTGCCCTCTCACAACTAGGGACGAAGGTATTCGTCACCAAGTCTCGGCTTGGGACGAAGGTGTCTGCAACAGGGTCTCGGCCTAAGACAGGGCTGTTTGTCACCGACTCTCGGCCGACTTGAGGCGAAGCCGTATCTCCTAGTTTTTAAACAGGAATGAGAACAACCGTTTCAGACGAGAATCAGGTCAGATTTTATTTTTTCCGTAGGGGCTTCGGACTTTACTCTCGGTGTTTCATAAAATTGAGAACGACGAGAGTAAGGGACCATGTGATGGGGCAGAATCCGATTCGGCCCAACAGCGGCCCTCGGCCCGACAGCGACCCTCGGCCCAGTAGCCGTATCCGGCCCGTTCCGGTGGATTACTAGGCACTATGGCGGTTTATTAGCAACTTAAAACATAGTCCTATATCGGCTGCAACAACCAGGTAACCCCAAATCCCCCGTTATAAATAGAAGGTTATTTATTACAAAAGACAAAAAAGACAAACATTAAAGCTTCTTCTTTCCTCCCTTCTGAATCGAATCTTCTTCAGAAGCTAACTTAACCATCGGAGGGGGTTCTCTTGGGCCGAAGCCCAGGACCCTCGTTGACTGGTTCTTCTTTCTGCAGGGGCCTCGGCTCGAATCTTCGCCGACCTCTTCGTCCAGATCGGCTTCGGCCACTGGACTCGATTTTCTTCTTCTCATAGGGGTCTCGGCCTCATTCTTTACCGACCCCTTCATCCGGATCCCCCTCGGCAAACGGAGTCTCGGCTACGCCCTCGACAAGTCTTCGTCCGCATCGCTCTCGGCTTTGGAGCTCCTGTCCTGTATTCCGCCTACGTCTCAGTCTGGATTCCTATCGGCTCTTCTCATATTCTAATCTCGGAATCCGACAGTGATAGCTTCGGCTATATCACCATAAAATCATCAGAGTGGACTAATTGGGTCAACTGATGCTTGTACTTCATCAGGCTATCTAAAGAGATGAAGTTGGATGCAAATCCAGTAGGGCCACTACGAAGAAGATCCCATCCGCTTGTATGCTCTCTCATCATATATAGGATCATGTTGTAACTATAAATAAATCCCGTGATCATCTAAGCCTATTGTACTACCTCAGCAACAAAAGACTCTTTGCCTATGTCCTCCATCATGAAGTTAATGGAATGTGCTGCATAAGGCAGCCAGTACAAATAGTTCCTCTTCTGCATCAACAATCTACTAATTGTTCTAGCTTGCTTCATTCTCAGTGACTATCTGCACAACATTATCTTCACAAATTTTCTCTACCATGTCATCCATTAGCCTGTACAAATAATCAACATTTTTTAGTTTGTTAGAGGCATCCACAAACTTCAAAAAAATAGTGTCTTCGCTGCAATACACAAGGAAATTAATCATGGATCTCTTTGCAGTCTCTATCCAACCATTACACATGATGGTACAACCACGCTCCTTCCACACATTTTTGAAGTTGTCGACCCATACCTTCAACTCACTATACTCTTCTTCGAGTCCAACATCATAAATGTAGCGAGGTGTGGGGGCCTTTACACCAAACCCAGCATCTACAATTGCATTTACCATCGTCTGAAAATATGGGCTGGATGTTATATGTGCTGGCACATCTGCATGTAAAAACCACTTCACAATTCCTTTCGAGGCACTTTTTTGTTGAAGCCTTGACTCCTGTCAATGCTTGCTTGATTCCAGGCTATCTGGTAGACCTTGATCTGTATAAAAATTGGTCTATAGGACCATGTGCAACATCTGACGTCTGTCCACAACCCAACACAATACTAGCAGTCCTGCGAACAAAAGAGCCCCTAGGAAGGGATCTCCCAGACTGAGAACCGGTAGGTACTGATCCAGCTGATGATTCTATGCCTCTTCGTCAGTCCTCATCTTCTCTATTTGTCTGCATACTGGCATGAATGGCTCTGGTGAACTCTGGATCAGGGTCATCGAATCCTCATCATCATCATCTAAATTGATCGGCCGCTTTTAATCCCTTTTTCTCTGACACCCTTATATCTCATCTTGCAGATCCATGTATTGTTGAGATGATAAATCTTTGTGGACTTTTTTACGCAGCATATAAGCCTTCATTTCCTTCTTCAAGTTCAATAATACTAACTCACATCTGCTGACATCTCTTGCTATGCCAGCAATATGATTTTTTAGGTGATACACGCCTCCACCCATCTCCTTTCAACATCAGTGTGCAATGCTGCCAATCAGGATCAACCCCTTGCTGCTCCACATCCTGTTTATGATGTCCTTACTCTGCTATATTCTTCATAACATAAAAAGACAAAAGAAATTTAAGTAGTACTAATCATGTGCAATTAATGCATAGATCTATGCAATCAGATTCTAATAAGTTCAATTGAGTGTTTGGCATACTCAATTAAACCTTAATTACACTAATCATACAAAAGTCTCAATTTTTAATCCTTAATTAGGGTTAATTTTAGAAAATTAGTACTAATAACATGCAATTAATGTATAATTATGCAACATATTCTAATAAGTTCAATTGAGTGTGTACAAAAGTCCCAATTTTTAGCCCTTATTTAGGGCTAATTTCATAAAATTACCGCTATAATATGCAATTAATGCACAAATCTATCAGATTCTAATAAGTTCAATTGAATGTTTGGCATACTCAATTGAACCCTAATTACACTAATCATACAAAAGTCTCAATTTTAACCCTTAATTAGGGTTAATTTTAGAAAATTAGCATTAATGACGTACAATTAATGCAAAATTTTATGTAATCATGTTCTAATAATTTCAATTGAGTATTTGGCACACTCAATTGAACGCTAACTACACTAATCATACAAAAGTCTTAATTTTTAACTCTTAATTAGGGTTAATTTTAAAAAATTAGCGTTAATGACATACAATTAATGCAAAAATCTATGCAATCAAGTTCTAATAATTTCAATTGAGTGTTTGGCACACTCAATTGAACTCTAATAACACTAATCATACAAAAGTTTTAATTTTTAACCTCTAATTAAGGTTAATTTTGAGAAATTAGTACTAATGACGAGCAATTAAGCTTCAAATCTGTACAATTAGGTTCTAATAAGTTCAATTAAGTGTTTGGCACACTCAATTAAACCCTAATTACACTAATCATACAAAAGCTCTAATTTTAACCCCTAATTAGGGTTAATTTTAGAGATTTTGTCTAATCAACATGCTAAAAAAAAAAGCTAAATATTAATAGATCTATACTAAAATACATCATTTCTAATTTTTTGAGAATTTAAAAAATTTTAAGATCGAAATATACCTTAACTCGGATCGGGATATGAGAAATAAATCCGATGTCGATGGCGGCTGTGACGGCGACAACAACGGCGGCGGTGGCTGTCGGCCGGCCGGCCAACGATGACGGGGTAAAAACCCCCTTCTTTCGGTCAAGATCTCAAAGAGAGAGAGAGAGAGAGAGGAGAAAGAGGTTGGCGGCGGCGGCAGGGCGACCGGCTGGGGGAGGGGGAGGCTGTTGGGGCAGCAAACGGCAGTAGCAGCAGCAGCAGAAATGTTGTTGCTGCTGCATCCTGATCCCCCTTTAATGTGGGATCTGGGATTCCCCCCCTCCTCCCGAAACGGATCGTGACCTGCGGCCGATCCTGCAATCCATGTATTTAATAGCACAGTCAATTCAAATTTGTATAGGACATATGTAAGAAATTAAAAAAAGCCTGAAAAATAACTGCCTTGGAATTGAGGGACCTGTTGGCTAGATGTCTTTAGAGAAATGGTAACATCTATATTAGATTCCTTATTCTACATATTCTTTTGGTGCTAGAAAATGTGTAAGAATCCGAAGGTAGTTGAAAAAGTCCAATTAACTCAACTTAACACTCCCCACATTTACAATCACAAGGATTCCCTGCAATTGATGCAAGAATACACTGGTCAAAGAGAGCTACCACATTTGGGAGCAGCTCGATTCACCTCAACTCACATTTCCCTGGAGAGTTTACAATCTCAAGATGTTTCTTACTGCAAATAATTTCAGGAAAATGTTGAAAAGGGTTGATGGGAACAATTACAAAATAAGATACCAAAGAATAGGGGATGAATGTGTAAAGTTGAAAATGGAGAATATAAAAGGGGCATGAAGGTGGTTCACAGTGTATTGGAGACAATAGTTACTGTCTTAAGGATGGTAAATGGTGACAAGAAGGCTTCTATGGGATACTTATATGAAGTAGTAGACCATATAAAGGAGGAAATTGAACAAGCCAACAAAATCATATACAAAGTGGTGAGATACTGGGATATCATTGATATAAGATGGGAGAAGATCCTTTACCATGATATTCATACAACAGGTGAATACAACACTACCATTTTGCAAACAATTAACTTCTATAAAATTATTTTCTATTTCCCTAATTAATTTATCTATTACTTAGGATACTTGTTTTACTCACAATATCAATATGGTCCAAAGGTCACTGGGCTAAGAACTGCAAAAATCAGGTGAGATGCTTCATCTGTAGGAGGGATGGACACAGAAGTAGCTTCTGCTCTAGTAAGAAGTCTGCCAAGACTATCCCTGTCAAGCCATCTTCAGAGCCTCTTACCACGGTTGACATCCCCTGGTCACAAGAGGTTCGTGGAACCCAGTCCTTCCTTCATAAAGGCTTAGTCCTTTCTATTGATCCCACTGAGAAATCTACTGAGGAAGGAGGAACTCATCTTGTGCTGCTGATTTGGGAGACTCTGTCTTGATCTTGGCCAGGGTTGCTCGTGGGATGTTAGAGAACTACCAGGGTCGGAGTTTCTGGTCCACTTTCTCTTCCTGGTTGGAGAGAGGCGGCACTTTCTCTTAAGCAGATTAGTTTTAAGTGATGTCTTCTGAAGTTTTCGTAAGAGAGATTACCTATGTCCAAAATAATGAAGTCTTTTAAGGACTAAGGGATAAGAAGGTGGTTGGGGAGGGGGGGGGGTGCATCTTGTTGAAATGAACATCTGCTCTTGGAACATTAGAGGTTTGAATGGAAGTTTCAAGCAAAGGGCTGTAAGAGACTGCCTTAGAGTATCTAATGTGGACTGTTTCTGCCTCCAGGAAACTAAAATGGAGAGCGTCGATGCACAATGTATCAGTGCTCTCACTGGGTCTGTCTTCTCAGAATGGGTCTCCAGGCCAGCTGTAGGTTCTAGTGGGGGTCAGCTAATCATGTGAAATGATCAGAAATTCCAAGGAAGCCTGTGCTATATGGGTAATTTCAGCCTCTCGGTCTGTTTTTCAGCTGGGAACACTAATAGAAAATGGGTAGTTTATGGGCCGAATGATGCACAGGAAAGGGTTAACTTCATGCAGGAATTGTATAGGTTGGCCTCTATGTTTACTGATAGCTGGTGTATTCTTGGTGACTTCAACGTGCGATTTCCTTGGGAGAGATCTGGTAATCAGAAATGGACAGTTGATATGCAAAATTTCAACAGTTAGATCAGTGATTGTGGTCTCCCAGATTTGGAGATTCCTAACAGGAAGTTCACTTGGTCTAATATGCAGCTGCACCCCATTCAATCCAAGATTGATAAAGTGCTGGTTACAACTGAATGGATTAATAAATTTCCCTTATCAACTATCAAAGGTCTGAATAGAACAGCTTCAGATCATATTCCTCTTTCTTCTTAAAACCATGGGTGATAGAAACAAGCACAGGATCTTCAGATATGAGTTAGCTTGGCATTTCGAAGAGGGTTTTAAAGAATTGGTTACTGTTTGGTGAAAGGAAGGCCCTACTTGTGAATTTGCTTGTGAGACTTTCTCAAAGAAACTAAAATGGGTGAGAAAGTGCTTAAAGAATTGGAGCTCCCGGAAATTTGGGGATTCAGCAGCCACTAGAAGCTTGTATTTAAAAAAAAGTAGAGATGTTAGAGCTCAAAGCTGAGGAACAAGGTCTCTCTAATGAAGAACACCAAGAACTTGGCAACCTCAAGAAAAACTATAATGATTGGTTCAAGCAAGAGGAGATCAAATGGAAGCAAAGAGCCAAGGAACATTGGCCCAAAGAAGGAGACAACAACACAAGGTTCTTTCATGCAGTAGCCGGTGCCAAGAATCACTCAAGATTGAGCAAATCAGTAGTCAGACAAGGATATTGAAGAAGCATTCATCTCCTATTATGAGGACCTCTTTTCAGAAACTGAAAATTGGTGACCTACTTTGGAGGATGGTATAATCCCAAAAATAGATGAAGCCAAAGCTGATGATTTATGTGTTGATTTGCGTTTAGCATGAATGCTAATAAATCACCGGTCCAGATGGATTTTCAGTGGGGTTCTACCAGTATTTTTGGGATGTTATAAGTGATGATCTAATGAACGTGATGAAGGAGTTTCAGTAGAAACCTCAAAGTATTAGATGCTTCAATTCCACTTTGTTAGTTCTCATTCCAAAAGTAGAAGGTGCAGAGAAAATTTCTGACTTTAGGCCTATAAGTTTATTGAATGGTTGCTACGAAATTGTCACCAAGATCATGGCTAATAGGATGAAGAAAGTGCTACAAACTGTCAGTAGTAATAACCAGTCACCTTTCTTGGAAGATAGATATATTCTTGATAACTTTCTGGCAGCCCATGAAGCTTCCACTCTCAGATATGTAGCAAGAAAGAAGGGGTGGTTCTAAAATTAGACTTTGAGAAAGCTTTTGATAAAGTGAGCTGGAGTTGCATTCAAAACACTTTTATTTTGATAGGTTTTAGATGGAAATGGATCAAATGGGTTATGAGCTGCATTACAACCACCAGGTTTTCAATCCTATTAAATGGAAAACCATGTGGTTACTTTGAGACTACAAGAGGATTGAGGTAGGGAGATCCAATCTCTCACCACTTATTATGGTCAGCCAGATTTTGAGTTCTCTTTGGGACAAAGCTACTTCACAAGGGCTCTTTGATGGTTTTCATATCGGAAAAAATGGACTTCAACTTTCTCACCTATAATTTGCAGATGACACCTTGCTCTTTTCATCCACAAATGGGTCTATATTAGCCAACATAAAGAGACTTTTGCTGCTCATTGAGGCTATTACTGGGCTTTCCATTAATTTTGATGAATCAGAGGTTGTTGGTATTAACACTGGACAGGATACAATAAAACAGATTGCAACTGATTGGAATTGGAAAGATGCGAAATTTCCCATTAAGTATTTGGGACTACCACTTTCCAGTCTACAAAGTAAGACTAGAGATTGGGATGCTCTTATCAAGAAGTTTGTACACACACTTGAAGGCTGGAAGGCAAAATTCTTGTCTGAAGGTGGTAAGTGGGTGCTCTCAAAATCTGTTTTATCGTCATTGGGTACCTATCACCTTTCCATTCTCAAAATACCAAAAACTGTAGAAAGACTCCTTGAATCTCTGAGGAGTACTTTCTTCTAGCAGGGAGGGAAAAGAGCGAAAGTTGGACTTCACCTTGTGGCTTGGGATAAAGTTTGTACAAGCAAAGAGCAGGGAGGAGTGGGACTGACCAGTATTAAACACTTCAATGTAGCTTTATTGGCTAAATGCCTTTGGAGGATGGGAGAAGTTGGCAATGCAATTTGGGTTAATATTGTCAAAGAATCAGAGATAAGTATTATCCTCAAGCTTCAAAGTGGACAATGCAATCATCTTCTCAACCTTCTTTGTCTCCAATCTGGAAGAATATTGATAAGTTGATGGAACTTGTTAATGCAGCTACCTGCTTTGCTGTGGGTAATAGAAACTTGATCAAATTTTGGGAGGGCAGATGGTGCACAGATATTCCTTTTGCAGTGAAGTTCAATCAATTGTATTCCATTGCAGGGGATAAAGGGAAGACCATTAGCTATATTTACTCAGCAGAGGAAAACAGCCACTGGAATCTTACTCTTAGAAGGGACCCTATTGGTATCAAGATGGAACAATTGCTGAGTGTTCTCAAGACTTTGCATCAGGTCACCATCGATAACCAGAAGGCAGACACTAGGCATTGGGTTTGGAACAGTAAAGGAATTTTGCCTGTCCATGCCCTCACTAAAGTACTAAGTGATAGGGGACTGAGAGTTACCTGGAATCAGTTTGTGTGGTCCAATCTCTTCCCAAGCAAAATAATAATTTTCCTCTGGAAATTGGCACTTGGACGATTTCCAACTATGGTTCAGCTGGAATCCTTCTTTCATATCCAAAATTCATCCTGTATTTTCTGTGGTATCTTGGAGGAAGATGTGGAATATTTATTTCTACATTGTGGTATCATCAATGTGCTGTGGAGGACTCTGGGATCACTTCTTTCTTTCCAGTGCAAAGAATTTCAGAATATCCTTAATCTCCTTGAAGAATGGTGTGGGGATATTTCTCTTTTAATTTAATTAATTTTATTTATTTATTTATTAGACTTTGAGAACTTAAGATTGGCCCTCAAGATGTCTAAAACTTTGGATCGAGCGAAGGGATCCGTGAATTTGAAGTCTTCCCACCGATCTCGGTCGGTGTTAATTGCGCCAATCATTAACTGGCAACCCTTGATTAATGGTCCAGTGATGCCCTTGAACTATCAAGCAACTAGTATAGTACAAACACATTATCATCCATAAGTCAAACCATGCTTCAATGAAGAAATTCATTCATTTTTATGTTTCTTTTGAATCTCCTATGAGAGTCTTAGAGGATCATTTTATTTAAAGGATAAGTCAAACCATGATTCAATGAAGAAATTCATTCATTTTTATGTTTCTTTTGAATCTCCTATGAGAGTCTTAGAGGATCATTTTATTTAAAGGATATTAATTTATCTTTTTTGGACTCATCAAGTACCCCTTAAATATGATTCAATGCATTCAATGCGTGGAAGATTCTTTGGTTAGTGGGACATGGAGGCCACTACTTTAGCCAAAGTCTTATACGCATGAAGAATTGATCATCCAAACGATATGGGTGAACCAACAATTGCACAAGTTTCGGCCATTCAAACGATATGAATGAACCGCACTTATTAAACCAAACATTCAATTGGCCATCCAAACAATATGAATGGACCACAATTAAAATATCAAGCAAATAACATGTTTAAAGAAATTTGGCCATCCAATCAATATGAATGGACCACATTTCTTGGAAGAAAAATTAAATTGGTCATTCAAACGATATGAATGAACTACTTATCTTACAAAACTTTGGTCATTCAACCAATATGAATAAACCATCCTCATTTTCTTTTATCTTTTTTAATCATATATTACAACGAGATCGTGAATTCACAAGCTTTGTCCTACAGCGTCCTTGGGCAGCGTATGACCTTCTTTAATCCTCTAAAAACTTCAATAAAAACTCTAAAAAGGGCTCTCCAAAAACCTCTCCCGGAGCCTCCTACAGTAGCCCTCGCTAGTGGGTTTGTATAGGATGAGAAGAGAGAGAGAGGGAGAGATGGAGAGAGGGGGGTGTAGAGGCACCCCCCACCAGTGTCGCGGGGGTTGGGGAGCCACCGGTGGCTCCCCTCCTTGCCCTCTTTCTCTCTACACTATCTTTTTTTTCGTTTTCTCTCCTTCTTTCCTTCTTTTTTGCTTACATGTACAAACCGGTAGGGGGGTAAAAAAAAACCTATTAAACAAATTCCCCCTACGGGACATGTGTTGGAGGCAGAGATGGAGGCATGTGTCCCGTAGACTATTTGCTTCACAAGCTTTTGTTGGCTTCATCACGTACGGTTGGCTTGCATTTGACTTAGGGTTTCACAAACCCTAGCTTGAGCATTAGGACACCTCGAAAACGTTGTAATTTGCATGACCCTTCTTGGAACTTTTAAGAGTGAACCAAGATTTTGGGCCTTGAAATGATATCAACCCATGGGAATTTTGCCTTCTTTGGGCTCTGCATAGCCCATGCTTCAAGTGTCCTAGAGGACCAGAGGCGTACAACCAGCCCCACATTTGCAACTTTCGAGTCAAACCCAGCTGAATAACCATGGTGGGTCATGACTAGTGTCTTCTTGACTTTTGAAGTTTTTTTTTTTTTTTTTTTTTTTTTTAAACTTCTTGAATGCACCAAGCGGCGTCATGACCTTATGGAGTCTTCGTATCTTCGGGCCTTCATGGCTTGGGAACCTCTTTGAGGATGTTTGCGCAACATCCTTTATCTTTTGACACTTGCCCAATTCTCGAATTTTAGGATGCGAAACACCTTCTTCCTGCTTTTTTAGGCATGCTATGCAAAGTACCATGAGCTGGCCAATGTTTTGAATAAGCTTTATGAGTCGCACACTGCGTCGACTCAACTTTGCTTCTCGTCCTTTGGCGACACTTGAAATTTTCAAAGCACCAAATACTTCTTTTCAACTTTCCGGATGTATTTGATAGTACCCAAAATATTGACTTTTTGGGGCCTTCTGGTCTTCATGACTTGGGGATCTCCTTAAGAAAGTTTGGACAATGTATTTTATCTTTCAACACTTGCCCGGCTTCAAAATTTCAGGGTGCGTACAACCCCGTTTTGGCTTTTTCAGACACGCTAGGAAGAGCGCCCTAAGGACAATGTATTTTATCTTTCAACATTTGCACCCATTATTCCACCTTTATCCCAAAATCTAAGGCCAATAGCATTAACAAACGGGCCCTTAGTCTAGGTCATTACTTGTCTATATAAGTGATCAAATAAGGAGCTGCACTTGATTATATGTTTTGTTAACTCCTATCTTCAAACTTTACAATCGCTGATAGATGGATCATGGGAAAGTTCCAAGATATGAAGATCTCATGTATGCTGCAATCTGTGTTGTGAGTGACTTCCACATTATGATGTGAGAGAAATTGGTCAACTTCACACCAAGTAGAGAAACAGATCTATATCATCATGCTTCTATTGTTGCAATGTGCAGTCAATAGTTAGAGATTATGATAATCTTAGACTTCTTAGGTAAAAAACGATAATAAATCTTATGCATTTAGCCATTCATATGACTAAAATAACAATAATAATAAGAATGCATGTTAGAGGGCTTCTGCTCCTCCCCCTCTATTGCCCTTCTCATTTCCTCCTGCACTGTTGCTTTTCATCCTCTGCATCCTTTTCTCCTCCTCTTACAGTTCTACTAAACTGTACCCCTCCCTAGACTCCTACTCCATTTTATTCATAAATCTTTGTGCAAATTTCATCTCGGGATCCCCTACATGCAGAGATCTTGGATATAATCACAAAGAGATGGCAAACCAGGGTTCAAGGGCTGTAGGTCAGTCATCTCCAGTGTGTAGAAGACACCATTCTCTTGGCAGTAGACAGGAGGAGGAACTAGACATTCTGAGGCAGATTCTACCCTTGCTGCAGGATATGAATGATCTAAGGGTGAATTTCAACAAGAGCTTGCTCATCTTGGAATTGGAGAAGGTGAAGAAACCAATTAGGATCTTAGGATGTAGGGGGGGAGAATTTCATGTCAGATGTGTAGGACTTCATGTGTCTAATGTTGTGATTCATATCAGGGACAGAGAGGGGCAATATAGAAGATGGAGGGAAAAGAGGCAGGTTGGAAATTCATAGTTCTCTTGTATGGAGGTCAAACTGGGTGATTGGTGTTATGTAAGATGGTCCTCTCCAGTTTTCCTATAAACTTTCTGTAACCTTTTCTCACACTGAAGATGATGGCTATAAAGATGGCTTTGATCCTGTGATTCATATGTCCTATGGCATGGGAATGGAGGAAGATGTAGCAGTTAGGATGATATCAAGTGGAGAAAAATATGCAAAGGCAAGGAGAACAAGTATCCGGAATTAGAGATCTTCATGGTTTTAACTTAACCTTGATGAGCAGATGGTTATGGAAATTGGGGATTGAAGAAAGAGGACCATGGTTGGAAGTTATCAGTACAATGGATGATCCATAATTTGGGGCGGAGCACGTAGTACATTGACCAACATCTCAAATATATGGTAAGGACATTCTTATGTCTTATTGACAAGATATCTTCAGGCATATCCTTTTCTTTGGAAGGTGGATAACATGGGCAAACGCCATGGCTTTGAGAGGAGTGGGTGTTCAAAGTTCAAATATTTTGTGTAATTATTGTATGTAGTTAGCATAAGCCACCTTGGTAGTCGTTCTTTGTAGTTTTATCCAGATTTCTTTTTGTGGAGAGATTTCTGTGTGCAGAGAGATCTTCTAGCCAAGAGATCTTATAGTTCTTACGTTTGTTCTACTTGTATACCTTTACCTTAAACTGTAGTGAATATGTGGTACTATTCACTTTCAGAATAATGAAGTTAAATTTCTCTGCATGTAACCTTCTGTAATGATCTTGATGCTAACAGAGTACAGCAGCTTTAGAAAGGTCTCTCAGGGAGAAAATTGGATGGCAACAGCTGATAACAAGGGGCATGCATACTCTGAAAAAGCCACAGTATCAGGTTATTCACTCCTTATCTAAATGTGTATCAGTATGCTGTCCTGTAACTGATCTCGGCTGTTTTTCTTCTTCAATGTTTCAGTTGTGTTACGTCGAAACTGGGATTGCACATGGGGCAGAGATAAAGCATCTCAAGATTCTAGATAGTGTCCTCATCAAGACTAGACCATTTGTAAACACATTTTGGCTCTTTGTTGCTTCCTAAAGAATGTTGATATTTCCAAACAGATCAGGTAATTATGATCATTTTTGTCTTTTTAGTGTGCAACTGCCTATGTCTTTGTATTTGTCATGTTGCAAGGCATTAATCTGTAACTGGCTACAGTTTTGTTCTGGTTCTGGCATGGTGGTTGGTCATCAAACAGGTTGTAGTTTTGTGGAAAGATTCATTATTTAGAAAAATGTCGTCATACTCATTAAGCGCCCCTGGTTTGACCATCTATGTCAAATGGCGACCCACCTCAACCACCTGACCGTTGTCCATGACCACAGTTATATCTGTATCCCACACTGTAGAGAGTTTGTGCAATAGTAGTTTGGGTGATTTTAACAAGAGCTTTCTTTCTTCTGTTTCCCGGTTTCCCCGGTGCAGACATGACTTCCCTTTCAGATTCCCAGCAGTTGTAGCTTCGTCTAGCCACAGAATTTTGCATTTTTTCCATGAAAATTCAGGTGATGATGCTACATGAAAGTTTGCAATCTTTCTTCCAAACAGAGTATTTTGACCATTCCGTGAATTGCTTGTGAAGTCTTGACTACTTGTTTTTAATGAGGCTTCGGCAATTTACATCTATGAGGTTCATCCATTGCCAGGGAATTCTGTCTCTAATGGAACGACTAAAGGCATTGCCTGACCGCTCATATGTAGGGTTAGAATTTCCTTAAAACATACACGAAGTTTAGAGACATATATAAACACTAAATATTGATTTTCAAATTTTTTATGCACCATTTTTGTTTCCTGGTCGGAATAGAAATTAGAAATGTAAGGTGAACGAATAACCTCCTCTGTCATTTTCTGTTGACCAAAATGGGAATCACACTGGTCATTGGGCATGCACTAGAAAATTCAAACCCTCGATGCCGGCATGCCGTATTTGACAATTCTCTACCATGTTCATTTATTCTGATTAAAGTGTAGACCCCTTGGATAAGGTATGTAAAGAGGCGTGCATGTTTTACCTGCATCACTGCCTCAATGCACTCACCATATAAGAGGTGATCGCCTTAGTCACAAGGTGTACCTTTCCTTGAGTCATATGCCTCGGCACCCCAAGTCAATGTTGCAAGACTATGGATTGGTGCCTGGAACAATGATTCGGATCGACCCCAACCAATGCAAGCTGAAACAAGTTGGCACAGACGGCTTAACTTGTACACCTTTTTGTTTAAAAATAAAAGATATAGAAATAACAAAAATAATGTTTTGATAATTCTACATAATAATAAATATAATTGTCGTTTCATTATCACTCACCATCATCACTACAAATGAAGAAAAGTCATCTAATTTTGTGGAACTCTCTAAATCTCTCCAAGCAGGAGGTTGAATACGAGGATGCTTTGTGTATAAATATATGCACAAATGATGGCATGTACGCAACATTAAAGAGTATACCAAACTCAAAAAGAATGCTCTACATGCCTCGATAATCTCATCCATAGTTGGCAAGGCGGTAAGGGGACCCAAGGCGGGTCTTTGAGTGCCTAAGTGCTTAGGCATTTGCCTAATTGACGCCTAGGTTGTGCCTTCACAATGCTGTGGAGGGGGAGGGGGGGTGTTTAAATACTTACAAATGGGAGGGCAAACACTTGAAGAGAAAAGGAAAGACAGACATACAACAAACTCAGGAAAGATGAGAGGATACTAATGACCATAAGGGTTCCAAGTTCGTGAACATGGGTAAGTGAGGGCTTGTTGTCTCATCATGGCCATTATAGTGAGAAGATATAGGAGTGCATTATCGTTGATGCCAAGATTTGTTCACTGAGGAAGGACGATGCTAAAGACAAGAAGGAAGATGAAATAATGAGGAAGGTGAGAAGAAGGGGGATCAAAAATTAAGGTCCAACCATCCACACGACCTTATTTATATTGGGATAGGGTCCCATCCACACGACCTTATTTATATTGGGATAGGGTCCCAATGGAACCAATTTGATTATCCCATGAGCTATCTTAGGCATTGCCCAGGCTGCTAGGCAGTCCTAAGCGCACCTAATTGATACCCAGGCATGCTTTTTTTAAGGCCCAATAAGGCGTTTAACTACCTAGGCATTGAAATAAGCCTTGTTGCCTAAGCGGTGCGTAGGCATTGCCTAGGCATATGCCTTGACAACTATGATCTCATCCGGAGTTATGATCAAAGCTGAAGTTGGAGTTGAAGCCGGAGTTATTGAGATATGATGTCCAATAGAAGATGAAGACACTTGGGTAGCAGTTATATTGAATCATTGCTACACTATGGATAAGAATTACACACGAACAGTTCAGTTGGTGGCATACTTGGACATCATACACTATCTCCACATAATCCCACCAAATGCTCCATGAATCAATGAACATCTTTAATCAGATTCTTACAATAGATACCATGAACTCTCCAGTCTTCCAAAAAACTATGCATTCATGTTCTCATACAGGTTGTTGTCTGTTGAGTGCCATTTAGCAAACCATAATATTTGAGACAAGATAAAAGTATGTTGTTCCCCAAACGCGACGTGCTGCAATGGCGTCCGATTATGGTGACAAATAGGCAAGGGTTCTCGTGTATTGGACAAATAGAAGTAAATAAGTTAGTCCATAAGAATAAAAATAAGAATAAAATTCATTTAGCTACATGGAACATAAGAACCTTAACTGGTAAAAGCTTAGAGTTAGTTAAATTTATTGAGAGACAGGAGGGTCAACATAGCTTGTTTATAGGAAATTAGGCGGAAAGGTTCTAAAACTAAAGAAAATGAAGACTTCAAATATTGGTATGTTGGCAAAAGTAATAATAGAAATGGTGTAGCCATTATCATAGATAAAGAGTTTAAAGACAATATTGTAGAAGTTAGAAGGGAGGGGGATAGACTGATACTAGTTAAACTTGTAGTAGGTAAAGAAGTTTTAAATATAATTAGTGCCTATGCACCTCAAGTAGGATTAGAAGAGAGTGTTAAGAAAGAATTATGAGAGAATTTTGATAAAATAATTCAAAATATCTCTAATGGTGAAAGGACTTTTGTTGGGGGAGACTTAAATGGCCATGTAAGAAAGAATAATAGTGGCTATAAGAGGGTTCATAGAGGCTTTGGTTTGGTGATAGAAATGACGTGGGTGATGTCATTCTTGACTTTGCCATTGCATATGATCTAATAGTTACAAATATTTATTTTAAAAAGAGAGATGAACATTTAATAACTTATAAAAGTGGAACGCATAAAAATCAAATCGACTATTTTCTAATTAAAAAAGTTGATAGATATTATGTAAAGATTGTAAAGGCATACCTAGGGAGAGTCTAGCCCCTTAACATTGGATCTTAGTGATAGATGTTTATATTCAAAAGTAGAAGATAAATGATGTAGTGAATAGTTGCTCTAAAATTAAATGGTGGAACTTAATTGGAATAGTTGCCCTAAAATTCGATCTTAAAATTTTAAAGGGTGTGTACAACCCCGTTTTGGCTTTTTCAGACACGCTTGGAAGAGCGCCCTGAAGTGGCTAAAACTTTGACTCATGTTGAACCAATCTGATTGGAATGTTCAGAATAATCTTTGTGAGTGTCGAACTGCGTTGACTCACTTTCTTCTCACTATCTGACGACATTCGAAGTCTTCGGAGTACCAAACACTTCTCTTTAGCTTTTTGAACATTCGAAGGAGTGTCCAAAAATAGCCTAACCTATGCTGCCCTCAAGGCAAACATAGCTTACAAATGTTTTGCAATGTCAATCCTTTGTCATTCCTCGCCGTTTGCTCATTTCCAAAACTGTTGGGTATGAATAACCCTTTTTTGGCTTTTTAGGGTACATTGTCTAAGTGACCCTAACTGGCCGGAGCTTTGACTGTATCGAGCTAAACTTGATGTTTTCACCACAATCTATAATCACTTATTTTGTCCCTTCACACTTTAAACTCTTTGTAATGAACTACTCTCAATTCTTTCTCTCCTTTTGCATGTAGCTCATTGCTTTCCTTTTTTACGTCAAAGCTAAAGCTGGAGACTCGTTTTATTACTTCTGTAGGATTTACCAGTATAGTGCCATTGTCTCCCCTTTTCTTCTAAGGCAAATGGAGAATTTTGGGGCATTTTCTTTTGAGAGTGCTGACCGATTTTCTATTTTAGTGTCTTCACCAACATAGTGCTATATTTCCTTTTTCTGGAGCTGTTGATAAGTGTGGGACTCCTTACTCTTAAGACGCCCAAGATGCTACTTCCGATTACACAATCTTCTTCTTAACTTGTTTTCTTCTTTATCTGTATTATGCTTTATCATCTTTCTTCTTCTTGGCAACTGATTTGGCTGAGAGTTTTCCACTAGACTTTGCTATCATGGTAGCATTTTTGCAAGCTAACATTGGCACCTTTGAGCAAAAAAGGGATTGAATCTAATCAGCTCAATTTCTGTCCTTACGCCTTTATTGTGGAGAACTTTGTGCATTTTTTTATCGCCTACGAGGATGAGCTTCGAGAGCTTTGCTTGCTTTGCTTTCTTTGATGTCTGAATACGGCTACCCCATGGACTTATCCTGAGATATGTTGACACTCCTTAATTCGATTGATTTTATTTTTTTTTAACTCTAACTTCAGCACCCCGCATTTTCCACCAAAGTTAGCCCCCTCTTATTTTTGTCTGCACGCCCTTTCGGATTTTCATGTAGCGGGGTTATCCATTTTTGCCTAAGATCATTTTTGCCTAAGGCGCCCTCTCGGGTTTTCAAGGAGATAAAGGCTCTAGGTAGCCATGGGTTTTGGGTTTTCAAGGATATAAAGGTTCTGGGTAGCCATGGACTTTGGGTTCTTCAAGGGGATAAAGGCTCTAAGTAGCTATGGACTTTGAGTTTTCAAGGGTATAAAGGTTTCGGGTAGTCATGGACTTTGGATTCTTCAAGGAGATAAAGACTTCAAATATTCATAGACTTTGAGTTCTTCAAGGGAGTAAAGACTCCAAGTAGCCATGGACTTTGAGTTTTTCTTAAGAATGCCCTGGCGAGACTAGGACTTTGGGTTTTTGGCTTTTCAAGGGGGTCAAGGCTCTACGTAGCCATGAATTTTGGGTTCTTAACGGATACAATGGCTCCCAAGGGCTGAGAACTTTTAAGCTTCGAGGGGGATAAAGGCTTCAGGTAGCCATGAACTTTGAGTTCTTAAGGGATACTCAGGGGCCGAGAACTTTTAAGTTTCGAGGGGGATAAAGGCTCCAGGTAGCCATAAAATTTGGATTCTTAAGGGATACAACGGCTCCCAGAGGCCAAGGACTTAGTGAACTTTGGGATACAATAGCTTTCGAGGCCTAGGACTTTAGCGAACTTTGGGATACAATGGCTCCCAGGCCCAAGGGCTTTGGTAGACTTTGGGATACAACGGCTCCGGGGGCCAAGGGTTTTGATTAACTTTAGGATACAACGGCTCTCAGAGCCAAGGGTTTTTTATTGGACTTTAGTTCACAACGGCTCCCGGGGCCAAGGACTTTAGTGGACTTTAGGATGCAATGGCTCTCGGGGCTAAGGATTTTTGGGTGGACTTTGGGATACAACAGCCCCCGTGGCCAAAGAATTTTCATGAACTTTGGGATACAATGGCTCCCCGGGGCCAAAGAATTTTAATGAACTTTGGGATACAACGGCTCTCAGGGCCAAGATTTATAGTGAACCTTAAGATATAATGGCTCCTAAGGCTAAAGATTTTAGTGACTTGTTGAAAATTGTTGGGAAGGATTTTTCCAGTGGGATGAAAAACTTCAATCCAGTGGTTTTTTTTTTTTTTTTTTTTTTATAAACTAACTTCAACACCCTTGCGGGTTTTCGCCAAAGCTAGCCTCCTCTTATTTTTGCATGTGCGCCTTTACGGGTTTTCATACAGTAGGGTTTCTCATTTTCGCTCGAGGCGCCCTTGCTGGTTTTCCCCTCAGCCGAGTTAAAGATTATCCTTAATTGACTCAATTTGAGGGTAGATCCGATTAAGTCCGTCGGAGCACCTCGTTTTTAAGTCCCTTATTTTTGTCGGATTCCGCGGCACTGGGACTTTCCTTACTGTTGACTCTGGGAAAATTCGTGCTCTGGCATAGTATAACTTCATGTGTCGGCCATTCAGTAGAGGGAAGGCCAAATTTCTCTTTTCATCCACTAACTTGTAGGCTCCACCTTCATAGACTTTGCTCACTACGAAGGGTACCATTTTATTTTGCATAGATGCCATGATGTCTTTTTGTTTGGCCATCCTCGAATACTTTTTCCTTCATGAGTTTGTCAAATGATCTTGACATGTTTACAGGTGTTGGTAGGTAGCAAATCTTCCACCCTCTAAACTGGGTAATTCCTCAGAGTGCTTTGTTTTTTCTTTTTGGTCTTTGCAGTCCCTAATATAAAGTTGCCCATCTGCTTCACGTATTTTTATACCCCCGGTCTTGGTCTCCTTTTTATTATGCCGTTTGACGATTTTGCTAACAAGTTGCACTAGAACTTGACCTCCATTTTTTCTAAAATAACACACCATCATTGACTGTGACTTGACTAGGCATACCAATCTTGTATGTGACATTTGTCAGGTGAAACATGACACCGTTGCCCGTGACTTCCTCAAAGGGATGACTTGGGCCCAAGATAGTGACATAAGAGGACCCACAATGTTCTTGCCCCAATGTACACAAGGCCATATAGGTGTTGTTGGAGATAGCTGATTTGGCGGTCTTCTTGGGATTGGCCGAATTGCTTCACTTTAAGGATAGCTTTTTGCAAATTGCTCACAACCTGCAAACATTGTTGGCCAAAAGAAGGCCTTAGCTTTGATGTCGGTCTCCATTTTTTGAGTCAGATCGGTAGGCTTCGCATATTCCTCAATAGACCTCCTTCAGCTTTTTTCCTTTGAGCTTCCTTCGGCAAGAGGCATATTGGGAGAACTTGTTTCCTATCTTCAGGCATTAATCAGAATGAAGCCAGATTGGTTTGCTCATAACAATTGGATCCATTTTTCCTTATCATCTGGTAGCCAATTGTTCTTCATTTTGGTGGTTGGGACATCCCTGTCATCCTCTGATGCTTTACCTTTGTCTCCAGTTCCTTAATTTCAATACTTTTGGACCATTCTTATGGTTTCTTATACCAGGTGGCTGTTGGGTTCGCTGTGCCGTGATCCGACCGAAAACGCAACGAAAATAAATTATTCGGGATCGGATCTATCCCGTTTCGATCAACAAAATAAATCGCGGTAAATCGGATTTACATTGCACGGATTCGAATCTACGTTCGTTCTCCGGTTCCGTCGGAGCGATGCCACAAGCCGCACAGGTGCCCGGCCTCTAGCGGTATCCACGCGGTTCTCCTCGCGATGGATCGTCCTCGCCTCCTCGCTCGATGCGGCATTCGTGGATCCGATCTGGCTACGCGTAATCCGCCGCGACATGGGGATTCGAAAACTTCCGTCGGACGGAAGGCGGAGCTGTCGGGAGCCGAAGCGGAGCCTCCAGAGGGCCGGCTGTGAGATGTGCGCTTAGGAGAGAGGAGAGAGAGAGGGCGGCGGCTAGGTCAGGGTTGCTGGCCCCTGACCTAGTAGTTGTTCTTTTATAATAAGTATATTTGCGGTTTTTCATAAAAACCCATACTTATCTGAAATCTTGTCAAAATTATCCATCGACTTGAAAACCTTTTGTGTCTGACCCTCTAGGCCCAAATACCAGTCCAGTTAATGGCCCATTAAGCCCAGTAACTCTTTACGGATCCACTGAATTAATTAATATCCTTATATCAATTAATCAGCCAAATTTAATGTCCCACAGTGTATTCGGACGAGCTTCCGATCACGTTGGATGCCAAGCAACATCGCGTGATCCTCGATGGCATTGGGGTTATCACAACCCTCTATTGGAACCTTTCCGTCATCGGTTAGTGCGCGGATATAATCCTTCGTCCGTGCAATGTTCCCAAATCGACCTAGGATATGGTTTACTGTTAAACCCTAGCCGGTCGATTCACTGGAATCAGATGTTGCTAATCTATATCGAATAACTCTTTATCTGATACAGAGTCTGCTCTGGCCAGGGACTTAAGCGCATTAGTCTCGAAACATTCTCTCTCATAATACTGAGAGCGGATGATCACTTATTAAGCACACAATTACCTTCGAGGGCATTTCTCTGAGCCCAATCATTTGTCTTATTGATAAGCCATGGTTAGGGATTCGTTAGTCAAAGTCAAAGCTCACAGACGTACCAACAGGTATCTTTAGTGTCTCAGGTCCAAGGACCATCTACGCAACCGTGACAAAAGAATCGAGCTAGTTAACAGTAAGGTATATACCATCCAACGATTCAAGGTCGGATCAGTTCAGTGAACCCATTCCCCAATGAGCACCTACAGGTCCAGCATAGTGTCTCCACACAAGTGACTTATAGGATCAGTCACCCTCATCACATGAGCTGAAGAAACCTGTACTAGTCTGTCCGAATGTTTGATGTCCATCTCAAACATCCTCCGACTAAGAACAATTAAGAACATGTGTTTATAAGTCTTCGGCCTCGTAATTATGATCTCATTATAATATGAAGATTGTTGAACATGTTCATAGACTTCATCGTAATACGATAAACATAGATCGAATTAATTACACACAATGAATTAATGCCATTTATTAATAAACTGAGTGATACATAGTATTGAATTGACTTTCAGACCACCTAATACTAACAATCTCCCACTTGGACTAAAGCCAATCACTTTTATACAGAATACCCATATTCTCTAAGTGACGCTCAAAGACATTTTGAGACAAAGGCTTTGTCAGTGGATCTACTATGTTGTCGGCTGAAGGAACTCGCTCCACTACGACATCTCCTCGAGCTATAATCTCTCTGATCAGATAAAAGCGCCGCAGAATGTACTTCGACTTCTGATGAGACCTCGGCTCTTTCGCTTGAGCAATCGCCCCATTGTTGTCACACAGCAATGGGACAGGACCAGAGATGCTTTCCACCACACCAAGATCGTCGATGAATTTTTTCATCCAGACAGCTTCCTTAGCGGCTTCAGCAACAGCAATATACTCAGCTTCCGTTGTCAAATCAACAGTGGTTTCCTGCTTGGAACTTTTCCAGCTCACTACTCCCCCGTTGAGTGTGAAGACAAAACCTGATGTCGACTTGCTGTCATCAGGATCAGACTAAAAACTCGAGTCAGTGTATCCTTGCAGCTTTAAGTCTCCTCTTCCATAGACCAGAAACATATCCTTAGTTCTTTTCAAGTACTTAAGGATGCATTTCACAGCCTTCCAGTATTCATCACCTAGATCTGTCTGATGTCTGTTCGTAACGCTTAGAGCATATGCAACATCAGGTCTAGTACATAGCATGGCATACATGAAGGAACATATAGCTGAAGCATAGGGAATCTTATCCATCATTGCCCTCTCCTCAGAAGTCTTAGGAGACTGACCTTTGGAGAGATAAATTCCATATCTCATCGGTATGAGACCTCTCTTGAAATTTTCCATGTCAAACCTTTTGACAATGGTTTCTATGTACATGGATTGGGTTAAGGCAAGCATCTTCTTTTATGTATCTCTATAGATCCGTATTCCCAATACGTAAGATGCTTCTCCCAAATCCTTTATGGAGAAGTTCTTAGATAGCCAGATCTTTACTGATGACATCATCCCTACATCATTTCCAATTAGTAGGATGTCATCAACGTAAAGAACCAGGAATGTGATTGCACTCCCACTGTTTTTCTTGTATACACAAGACTCATCTTCATTCTTAATAAAACCATAAGATTTAATTGCCTCATCAAACCTTATGTTCCAGCTACGGGAAGCTTGCTTCAGTCCATAAATGGGCCTTTTCAACTTACATACCAAATCTAGAGATTCCTTTGATGTGAAGCCCTCTAGTTGTATCATATACACCTCTTCCTCAAGGTTTCCATTGAGGAAAGCCGTCTTCACATCCATCTGCCAGATCTCATAATCATGGTATCCTGCAATAGCGAGAAGAATTCTGATAGACTTAATCATGGCAACGGGTGAGAAGATCTCGTCATAGTCAATGCATTGCCTTTGACGATAATCCTTCGCCACCAACCTTATCTTATAAGTCTCAATTCGTCCATCTGCACCAATCTTTCTTTTGAAGATCCATTTGCAACCGATAGGTATTATACCTTCGGGCAAGTCAACCAAGTTCCAAACTTGGTTGATGTGCATGAACTGAATTTCAGAATTCATGGCTTCTCGTCATTTTTCGGCCTCTAGACTTTCAATAGCCTCCTGATAAGTCTTAAAATCATCATCCTCATTATAGAGTATCCTAGAACCATCCAAATTAATATGTCCCACATATCTTTCTGATGGTTTAGGTACTCTTTCTGACCTACAAGTTTCTTGTATATTTATTTGAACAAGTTTAGAAACTGACAGTTCATCAGATGAACTATTACCAATTTGTGGGTTTTGAATTTCTTCTAGGATTATTTTACTCCCACTGTCCTTCTGGAGAATATAATCTTCTTCTATTGTGCATCTTATGTGATTGTGCTTGTCCATTATTGCATCATAATCATAGCACGATATTGTTTTAAAGTATACCGACTTAGTTAAAGATTTCACGAAGAATTTTTCAACATCTTATTCACCCCTTCTAGGGTGTAGCCCATAGCTCTAAATCTAACACCATACTTAAAAAGAGAAGCATGTACTTCTTTAATTTTTATCACTTTTATAGGAAAATGTATAATATTAACATTTTATCACTTTTATATAAAGAATACATTTTGTTTAAAATTCTAAAATGAAGATTATAGGATGCTAATAGTACTATAGTACGTTAACAATATAATGGGAATATAATAATATTTTAACATTGTAAAACTTTAACACTAAGACATTTTAAACTGAACACTATAACACCTTCACACTAAGGTAATATTAGAATCTTTAATATCTAAATTTTTAATATTAAAATACTTTAAAATGAACAATATAACATATTAACACTTTAATACTTTAAAAGTGAACACTTCCTATTCACCTTTTGTAATGACAGTTGACTTTAATAATAGAATTATTATTTTAAAATAATAAGCTACACCTTTAAAGTAATAAGTTTAATTTTTAAAGCAAAATATTATCACCTTTAAAGTAAATATTATCAGTTTTAAAGTAATGAATAAAATTATTTTTAAAAATAATAAGTGAACCATTAACAGTTGTGAAGTAAAATCTTCATATAATAACAGCAACCTAAGGTTGATCTCCTTCTCATTGAGGTTAGAGATTTGGTGCACTTAACAAAACACATTTAACATCAAAAAGTAAAATGGAAACTAGAACACTTCAATAGTATAATACTTCAACACTAAAATGAAAACACAATAATGCTTTTAACTCTATAAAATTTTAATATTAAGACAATTTGAAGTAAACACTATAATACTTTCACATTACAATATTTTAAATATCTTATTAAAATTTAATGTGCGTACACACTCTCTAAAACTTTTGACACCGTAAAACTTTAATACTAAGACAATTATTCACACTATAATATTTTAATGAGAATGTTATAAAATTTAACACTGTTACATTGTCCAATTTAAAATATTTTAATATTTTACGGTGTTAAGATATTCTAGTATTCCTTTTAAAGTATTGTAATGTGAAAGTGTTGTAATATTCACTTTAAAGTGTCTTAGTGTCAAATTTTATCATTAAAGTATTATTGTCTTTACATTTTATATTAATACTAATCAATCACCTATTATAATACTCATTAAAGTAGTTTAATATTAACATTTTACGATGTTAAAGTATTCTAATATTCCTATTAAAGTATTATAATGTGATGGTGTTATAGTGTTCATTTTAAAGTATTTTCGTATAAAGTTTTACATTGCTAAAGTATTATTATCTTCCCATTATAGTGTTAGAGTATTATATTGTTAAAGTTCTATAGTTTTCATTTTAAAGTCTTAAATAAATAACATATTATTTATATTAAAGTGATAAAATGTTAACAATTACATATTTTCTAAAAGTAATAAAGAAATAAAGGATTACATACTTCTCTTTTCAAGTACGAGAGAAGACAAAAATCAATAGCAGATTCACTGCAACTTTTTATAAAACATAAAAAATATTTTTTAATTATTTATAAAATATTAAGTAAAATAAAAAAATCATGATAAATGGTATATAGAAGTATGTGGCAATTTGTAAGGAGAAATTGTGTGGCTACATAAAGTGGCGTTAAAGAAGATTAAAGTAAGATTATGGGTATTAAATTTTAATAAGATAAATAAAGATATTTTAAAATTATTAAATACTAATTACATATTAAATAAAATTTTAAAAATATTAATGAAAATAAAATTTCATGATGATTAGTGATTGATAGATCAAAGATAGAGGGCATCTGCATGTATTCAATTTTAATAAAATAATGAAAAAATATTCTAAGATTATTAAATATTAATTATATATTAAATATTTTTTAAATTTTATAAAATAATAATTAAAATAAAAAATATCATAAATAGTACCTGGGGTATATAGCAATTTCTCAAAATAAGAAGACAAAACATAAAAATGTATGCAATGTGTTTAAAATTAATATGATAATTAAACATAAATTAGTATTATTAAACACAAAATATTAAATATATTTTTAAAACTTATATTAATTAACAGGAGAAAAATAAAAACTTATGGTGAATAGTGCATGAGGTTATGGGGCATTTCCTTAGGAGAAGAAGACGAAAGATAAAAGTGTATACAACATATTAAAATTTTAATATAATAATTAAAAAATATTTTAACATTATCCAGCATAATTACATATCAAATAGATTTTTAAAATTTTATAAAATATTCATTAACATAAAAAAGAAGAATTTTTTTTACAATGAATAGTGTAGAAGGTATGTGACACTTTCTTGAGAGAAAAAGACAAAAGCTAAAACATGCGCAACGTGCTAAAGAAACCAAAAGAAAGGTTCAAGAGGCATTTTAAAAAAAGTTGGAAATAAATGTTTCCTTGGAAGTGCGAGAGGGTATGCTTGGTAAACTTTTCAAAAAATAAGGAGGACTAGGTGAGGGTGATTCTAACAAGGGGCATATGATAACATTAAGGTACTGCCAGAGACCCTAATTAAGTTACACATACATATATATATATATATATATATATATATATATATATATATATATATATGTATATATATATATATATACATATATATATATATATACATATATATATATATATATATACATATATATATAAGGTATTATTCATATTTAGAGTTCCATCATATGAGTTTCTTTCAGAGCGACCCCAATGAAAGCTCTGCATGCTACGGTACATATGATTCAAAATACTCTTGTACAATAATATAGCAATCTACTAACCTTCAACTGAGGATTGGTTATGGCCTGTTATTTTGATAAAGCTCTGATTAAGATGCGTAAGCATAATATGTAGTCTTTCTAGCGCAGAGTCATATCTAATCATGTCCTAACATGGCAATTCTTTTCAGTACTAGTTATTTCCTCTGAAATTCTTATGAGAAGTTGATGTGAGCCCCGATTCACAGATCATATATAAAGAAGGGGTAATTTCATATTAACCACTCTTGTGTCTTAAATTTCAAAAAAATTACAATGAATAGTATGAAGATATGTGGCACTTTCTTAAGAGAAGAAGACAAAAGCTAGAACGTCTGCGATGAGATTAAAAAACAAAATGAAAGGCTCAAGGAACATTTTGAAAAAAGTTGAAAATATTTATTTCCTTGGAGGTGACGAGAGAGGATGCTTGGTGAACTTTTTAAAAAGTAAGGTGGACTAGGTGAGAGTGATTCTAACAATGGATGGATGAAAACATTAAGGCCGATCCAATTTAATCTACCTATATATATATTGCAAAAGGTTTTATTCATATTTGGAGTTCCCTCATATGAATTCCTTTCAGAGTGACCTAGCGAAAGCTCCGCATGGTACGATCATAATTGTCAAGGCGCCAAGGCGACCTAAGGTGTTCTCGGGGAGCTTAAGCGCTTAGGCGCTAAGGCGGCCGCTTAAGCGGTGACTTAGGTGTCTTATTAAAATATATATGAAATATATATTATTATTAATTGTGAGTTCATAAATATAAATAAAAAATAAGAATCAAATTAATTTTAATGTGAAAATTAGAAGCAATTAATTTGCTATGAGATAATTGACTTGGACATATAGGAAACAAATCAATCACAATAAATATTAAAATTGAAACAAATTAGTCTAGCATGAAATAATTCACTTAGATAATTAGATGAATAAATAAGAGTAACTCAATCATGATAAAATTGAAAGAAATTAATCTACAGTCTTATGAATTAATTTGAGCATATAAGAATTAAGAATAAATCAATCACATAATCAAATCTTTAAGATGAGATGTACTAACCTGAGAATTTCTGACTTCTTCAATAAAACCTACAACCTTGGTTACACAATACACATAAAACAAATACTAGGATTCTAAAATGTATCACTACAAACAGTCAACATATGCAAATCAAACATGATAATAAAATATCTAGATAATTACAACAAACATTAAGAGAAATAAAAAACACACACAGTTACATAACCATAATTTGAAGTTCAGAGAGTATATCATCTACTTAAAACTAAAAGTTTTCATAAAATCCTAAATTTTGAATCCAAATGTTACTTCTTCAAGAGCCATATCAACATCTTCATTACCATAATCTCCATCACCAGAGTCTTCATCCTCACTGCCCGACTCCCATGGAGCATCATCATCATATGTCTCTTCTTCTTCTAGCCATTCATCTTCCTCCTGATTTTCCTCTTGCGCTTGTGCTTTGTTTCTTGTGGGTCTTTCATATGCTCCCCATAGTAGTGTCAACATATGTCTATGTCAAATCTGCATCCTCATGAACTAAATTTGAAGATCTTTTGGTCATCCACTCACTCTCCCAATCCAAATAAATAAATCAAATAGGATCATATTTCTGTGGATGATTTTTCCTTTCTTTAAACCTCTCATACAAATGACGATTATATTGAACAAACACAAGATCGTTCAGTCTTTTATGCTTCAAACGGTTCCTCTTTTTGATATGAATTTACATGAATAAATAACATAAAGAGAAAATAAAGATTATATGAGAATTAATAATCAAATAAAATTTTAAAAAAATACATGAGAATTCCTTAAACATACAAACTCAAATGTGCTCCAATTGTGTTCACACCTAGAAGAGCTACAACAAAGTCCTAATATACTCAAAGCAAGGTCCCTCAATTCTAGCGTCTACCCACCATATTGTGTTAGTATTTGGTGGTCTGAAAGCCAATCCAATACTATGTATCATTCAGTTTATTAATATAATAACATTAATTCATTGTGTGTAATTAGTTCGATCTATGATTATCGTATCACGATGATGTCCATGAACATGTGCAACAATCTTTAGATTATGATGAGATCATAATTACGGGACCGAAGACTTATAAACACATGTTCTTAATCATTCCTAGTCGAAGGATGTTTGAAAAGGACATCAAACATCCGGATATACTAGTACATGTTTTTTTAGCTCATATGATAAGGGTGACTGATCCTATAAGTCACTTGTGTGGAGACAATATGCTGGACCTGTAGATGCTCATTGGGGAATGAGTTCACTGAATTGATCCAATCTAGAATTGCTGAATGGTATATACCTCACTGTTAACCAGCTCGATTCTTTTGTCTCGGTTGTGTAGATGATCCTTGGACCTAAGACACCAAAGATACTTTATTGGTACGTCTCTGAACTTTGACTTTGACTAACGAATCCTTAGCCATGGGTTATCAATAAGTCAAATGATCGGATTCAGAGAAATGCCATCGAAGGTAATTGTGTGTTCAATATGGGATCATCCGCTCTCAGTATTATGAGAGAGAATGTTCCGGGAATGATGCGCTTAAGTCCCTAGCTAGGGCAGACACTGTATTAGATACAGAGTTAGCCAATGTAGATTAGCGGCATCTGATTCAAGTGAATCGACTAGCTAGGATTTAACAGTAAACTATACCCTAGGTCGATTCGGGAACATTGCACGGATGAAGGATTATATCCCCACACTAACCGATGACGGAAAGGTTCCAACAGAGGGTTGTGATAACCCCAACGCCATCTAGGATCATGCGATGTACTTGGCATCCAACGTGATCAGAAGCCTATCCGAATTTACTATGGGACATTCAATTTGGCTGATTAATTAATATAACGATATTAATTAATTCAGTGGGTCCGTAAAGAGTTACTAGGCTTAATGGGCCATTAACTGGACTGGTATTTGGGCCTAGAGGGTCACATGCAAAAGGTTTTCAAGTCGATGGATACTTAGACGGGATTTTGGATAAGTATGGGTTTATGAAAAACCGCAAACATACTTATTATAAAAGAACGGCTGCTAGGTCGGGGGCCGGCAACACTAACCCTGGCTGCCGCCCTCTCTCTCTCCTCTCTCCTGGGCGCACATCCCGAGGTCGGTTCTTTAGAGGCTCCGCTTCGGCTCACGACTGCTCCGCCTTCCGTCTAACAAGAGTTTCTGAATCCGCATGTTGCGGCGAATTACGCGTAGCCAGACGGGATCCACGAACATCGCATCGAGCGAGGAGGCGAGGACGATCCATCGCGAGGAGAACCGCGTAGATATCGCTAGAGGCCGGGCACCTGCACGGCTTGCGGCATCGCTCCGACGGAACCGGAGAACGAACGTGGATTCGAATCCACGCAAGGTAAATCAGATTTCCCGATTTATTTTATTGATCGAAATGGGACGGATCCGATCCCGAATAATTTATTTCCGCTGCATTTTCGGTCGGATCCGGGTACAACGAACACAACAGTGGTATCAGAGCTAGGTTCCACTATGTTATTCATCGTTTCGGTTTTTCGAATTATCAATTTTATGATATATTCCATGCATGTTATTAGATTTTAAACACATGAGCCGTGTTCATTAGATGAATACGGTTAACTAGATGTAATTATTCCTTTAAAATCTGTATTTTTTTGGTGTGGTTCGTGTTCTTCGTCCGATGAAGAATGGGCATGAATCGACATTGTTTTGAGCACCCCAAAGGTCGGGGAATTGGTCGTCGGTGCCTTGGATATCACCCAATGGATCGCAGGGGATTCTCTGCCCCTTACCGGCGCCGGAGAAGGCCTCCGCCGGCCCCCTTCATCCTCCTCTAGCTTGCAACAATCTGGCCATGGGGATGGAGGGCTGGGGTATGCACGAACCGTGCATGGGGGGGGGGGGGGGGGGGGGCACCATCGCCGGTGCCCCTGGCCGCTGGGGTAACCCCGCGGGGCAAGGTGCTAGCGGCGGAAGGTCCGCCCTCCCCCACCTGCGGCACAGCTAGGCAAACCCTAGCTGCGTCGGGTAAGGGGGACGGGCCTTGGTGCCCGAACCAGCCAAGCGCCCGGCCCGGGCCAGGCCCGCCCCACAGGGCGCGTGTAGGCCCGAGCCAAGCGTCGGCTAGGTTCGGCCCAAGGGCGGGACCGGCCCAGGCCCGCCTAGATCGTTTGACCCCGTTGACCAGGCCCATTTTCTATTATTTTTCCCAATTTTTTATTTGTTTACTTGTTTTTAATATTACAGAATTTAGTTTAAATTTAAAATTGGATTTTAAAATTGATTAGATTCTGTTTTACACTTATTAAAGACCAGTAAATGGGATTATTTAAAAGGGAAAATTTTAACAAGTTGTTGTTAAGTGTATTATCAATCTAATTGTTAAATTTGATAATAATAAAGATGATTATATTTAAATGATTAAATTAATCTCTTTAATTTGATGACTTGCATGGAATATTATAAAGTTGTTAATTTGATTTTTTTGTACATATGATGTGTTTTAAATGCTTATTTAAATTCGATTTAAATTAAGCATGCTTAAAATGATAATATTTTTCGGAAAATTCTAATTCTCTAAATTGTGTTTGGTCTATGGTTTATGAAACCAAAATTATTATTTATTTTTGAAAAATTTATTTAGCCATGAGATGTGCACTACATGTGTGGTTTGTTTAATTAAAAACTACATGGTGGTCATGGATAAACACTTAATATTAAGTTTGTGGATGTGGATCAATTATGAATGTGATTGTATGGTTTATTTGTTAATAAATAGAGGTCTGCAAACCTCTCCCTCTCATATTCTATTGTGACTCTACCTCCCTCCTTCATGTACTCGTCATAAGGCTTCCTCTTTTAAATTATCATGTAATTATAGATTTATGATGTAATTTGATCGAGGCGGTTGAGCATAGAGCGAGGATGATCCACAACTGCAACTAAGAAGGATAAGAAAGAGTTCCTTAAAGCTTATGAGTTTGCTGACTCATAATATAAATTGTTATATTGTGTGTGTGAGTTTGACTATCTAGCTCAAGTCAAATCACAGTGCTATCTATGACCACACTTGTAAGAATTGAGGTTTCGGATCCGGTTATCGAGTCAGTTTCGGGGTCGGATCCCTCGATCTGGGCCCTTGCGGGGCTAGGGCTTGTGTTCTTTTTCGTGTCGAGCTTGCTCGACACGGTTCAAACGGCGTCCAGCAAGGTGGACGCGTTTTATGTTGTGCCATATTGGTGCCACATGAATTGGTTTTGGGCCGCGAGAGTACGGCCCTGGTCATATCATCTGAATGGCATCTTGCATGGTCGACGTCATTCAGAGTACGGCCCTGGTATGTCAGCGTACGACCCGTCTTATCGTCTGAATGGCGACGGCCTTGGACGACGCGTTTTAACTTGTTTCAATTTGACCCAACGAACTCCCTTTCCCTTCCATCATTCTCTCCTTTCTCTTCTCTCTCTTCTCTTCCCTCCGAACCTCCGGCTCCCTTTCCCCCTTCTCTTTCCTTTCCTCTCCCCATTCCTCCTCTCCCTTCACTCCATCAACTTCCTAACTTCCTCCACTATCACCACTACTTCCTCTGCGGCGCATTTCTCTCCAGATGGTGGCTGACGTCCCAGTGGAGTAACGGCGTCCACGGCGATACCGGCGGCGGCGTGTGGCGTGGCTGTTCGGCGGCTTGGAGCTCGGAGGAGTTCGAGTAATCGGTAGGGTGACGATCCTCGCATTGTTTTGTTTAAAACCAT
This sequence comes from Zantedeschia hybrid cultivar, assembly GCA_030544215.1. NCBI lineage: Eukaryota > Viridiplantae > Streptophyta > Magnoliopsida > Alismatales > Araceae > Zantedeschia > Zantedeschia hybrid cultivar. Next base: position 45,955,043 of record JARZZO010000002.1, on the reverse strand, counting down.
GTTTTTCCCGCTTTGGAGCATGTTTAGGGGACTTTAGAGATGGAAATACTAAATGCATGTATTGAAGAATGGTGGGCTTTTAATGGATATTTAGGTTCTCCTCCTCCTCCTCTATTTTGTGGTGTTTTTTGTGCAATTTGGGGGAGAAATCCCCCTCCGTGGATTGGGGGAAGGCGATGGGAGAACCTGTCTGTGAGGGTTAAATAGCGTCGGGGGACAGCGATGCCTTTTAAAAGACGGCTTCCACCCACGACGCGATTTATCCCAGATAACAGACTCTATCTCTGGACTGAATGGCGTCCAGGGACAGCGATGCCATTTAAATGGCGACCAACTTGAACGACGCGTTTTGGGCCATCTTCCGAGGCCAGTTTTCACATGAACCAGTTTAGGAGACTTGAATGACGTCGGCCTTGGGCGACGCGATTCAGGACAGAATCTCATTAATTCCTGCAATTAACATGTGTTTACATTGATAGATAGTTTGGTTAATTGCATGCTTGAAATCATACTCGTAGACGATGAATTCTACGTGATCGGATCGCACCGTGTTGCGTTTTATACGATCGTGGGCCTAGAGTGACAGTTGTTAGCGCTTAGGCATCCCGTGTCGGTGTGGGAGTGACATGGCGCCGGTGTGGGAGTGGTGGGGTGACACCTAGAGAGAGGGTCATTTGATGTACCCCGGGGTATAGCTAGTACCGGTGTGGGAGTGGTACATTTGGAGTGTCACTCGTGCTGGGGGAAGCAAAACTACCTGTAGCCTATCAGGCCGGAGTAGCCAGCGCGCTATCCGAGGGGTTGCTGTTTGGTCTCAGCGGGTCGGTGTTTTCCGCATTCGGCCGTGTGGTTTGCGTATTTAGCCGAGACGCTTGTTGTGGGCTCCGTAATGGAATGGTTTCAGCGTTGTGCATGTTATATTTTGAATGCATGCGTTTTATATCGAAATTTAAGAATTGTGTTTACTACTTTACTTGCTTGTATTATCTATATTTGTGTTGCTATACTTGTGGGTGCGTGAGTGGGTGGTGGGGATCGAATGATCCCTACTTAGTCTTTTTTATGAGACTCACTCCTGCGGTTCTCAGGTGAGGGTTCCAAGCAGGTGTAGCGAGGAGAGTGTTGCCTTGGGTTGCGCACCAGCAGCCGCTGTTCCGGGGTATGTCCCGATGTAGTTGTTATTTTATTTTCTGACATGTACGCTTAATTATTTCTTTTCAGTTGGAGTATGTAATTATTTGCTGAGTCGAGTCGAATTGTAATAATATTTAATTCTTGCACTTCCTTTACAATTCAATGCGATGTGAATGTTTAGCTATAGTTTGTCATTTATTTCTCAGACTTATCGAGATTCTGATTTGGCTCCAAATTTAATGATTCGATACCTATTTAGTAATCGGATCCCCGATTATAGGGTGGCGGGTCGTTACAACACTAATGACATGTATGTGATGCGTGTGTTTTAGTTTGATTACAAATCAATTAACCTAGGTTATTAGTATATGTAATATATTCAATATATTTAATATTATCACCTAGGGTGAGACCAAAGTAAATAAATAAAACCTTCGTTACAAAATCTAAGCCGTAGCGCGAGTCATTGATAATGCACCGCGTGGCTCTCCATCAATATGATTAATAGAACTTAATTCAGTAGTGGCATATTCTATGTGTTTATCCGAGATTTGCCATCATTTGTTGAGAGGACTATTAATCATGGCATCAGATGCCTTTGGATAAGAATAGAAGAATGATATAGTTATTCACGTGTTTATCCGGGAACTATATTTCTACTATATTATATCACGTATTGATGGTAATGCTTAGACCGGGGATAATAGTCTATTGTATTTACCCGGGACCATTAATAACCTGGGAGCCGAAATATTATTGGATATTACAAGGAGTTGCAATTATCATGAGATGATTGCTCTGAGATAACAGTATGATACTACGTGTTTACCCGAGGTCATACTGTGATGCTTGGAGATTTTGATCTCCACTAAGTAGGGGTGTGCACGGTTCAGTTCGGTTCAATTTTGGAGGAAATTTCTCCAACCCGAACCGAACTGAACGGACACTTGAATCCGAACCGAAAAATTTCGGTTCAGTTTGGTTCAAACAGAAATTTCCTATTTTATACATATTAAATGTATATATATGTATTTAACATTAAAATTAAATTTTAAAAATACTTATTTATACATAAATATGAATATGATACTAAAATATTAAAACATTTATATGCATAATGTTAATATAAAATACCAATTTACTTAAAAATCAGTTTATTCGGTTTTTCGGTTCGGTTCGGTTTCACAACTTTGTGAAACCGAACCGAATCACTCGGTTAGGTTCGATTTTTCGGTTTGAACCGAATTATGCACAACCCTACCGCTAGGAGACTATCAGCGTCTTCCGTTCTGTATATCTGAAAGTTATACAGTCCGACGAAAATTAGTGGGAGTAAAACTAGATAAACAAAGTCCATGTCTTGTTTTTAAAATTAATTGACTGAATATCTGCTAATTGTAATATGATTATCTTCTGTAGGCTAAAATGTCGCACCATAACCCGTTGCGTGGCATACTTGATGTCAATCGTTTGACAGGCCCGAATTACTCAGACTGGCTCAGGAACTTGAAGATTGTCCTCAGGTCTGAGCAAATTGATTATGTCCTAGATGATGAACCTCCTACTGAACCAGCATTAGATGCCCCAGAGGAGGACATGCTGACATATGAAAAATGGAAGGAAGATTCCACCATGGCTCAATGCTACATGCTAGCTTCTATGAGCAATGAGTTGCAGAGGCAGTATGAGGAGATGGATGCTAGATCCATCATGCTCCATTTGAAGGAGTTGTTTGGTGAGCAGAGCAAGATCAAGAGATATGAGATATATAAGAATCTGTTCAGGACTCAAATGGCAGAGGGATCTTCAGTACAGACTCATGCTGAAGATGTTAGAATAGGTGGAGAGGCTGGATGTTTTTGGGGTTCCACTCCTAAAGGAGATGCATACCGACCTTGTGTTATCTTCACTTCCACAATCATATGCATAGTTCATTATTAACTTTAACATGAACAAAATCCAGGCCACTTTGGCTGAATTACTGAACATGCTGAAGACTACATAGGGAAACCTTGTGAAGGATAAACCTCATGTCCTCATGGTTGGTAAGACCGGCAGGAAAGGACTAGCAGTCCAAGCCTTCAGGAAAGGCAAAAGTAAAAATCAAAAGAAGCCGAAAGTTGTCAAGAAGGACAAAGGCAAGAGTACTGAGAAAGGTGATTATTTCTATTGTTATCAAAAGGGCCACTAGAAGAGGAATTGCAAAGAATACCTCAAGGACAAGGCTCAAGGAACTGTGAAGCAGCAGGACGCTTCAGGTATCTATATGATAGATGTAAACTTGTCAATTAGAGATTATTAGATACTACATGTATTTCTCATATCTACAATTATGTGCAGGCACTGACAAGAAGGCGTAAGTTGAGGACTGGCGAGGTGGAGCTGAGGCTAGGTAACGGCACAAGAGTTGCAGCGATCGCTGTAGGGACAGTGGAGTTCAAGCTGCCATCCGGAGACACTTTTTCATTAGATGAATGTTATTATGTACCTAGCATAATAAGGAATATTATTTCTATTTCATGTTTAGATAGAATATGGTACACTTTATCTGTTGGGAACAATTGTTGTTCAATTTATTTTAAAAATAAATTAATAGCTTCTGCTACATTATCCAATAGATTGTACTTATTAAATGTGTCTCATGAGAATTTAAACATCAGTTCCATCACTAAAAGGAAAAGGTATGAAATGAACAGAGCCTACTTATGGCATTGTAGGTTTGGTCACATTGGAGAAAATATATTCCAAAGGTTGCATAAAGATGGATACTTAGATCCATTTGATTATGAATCATATGCAACCTGCGAGTCATGTTTAATGGGTAAAATGGTTAAATCTCCATTTTCTGGAAGTGGAGAACGAGCCAAAGGCATACTAGAACTAATACATTATGATGTATGTGGTCCTATGTCTATCCAAGCCATTTGGTGGTTTCTCATACTTCATCACATTCACTAGTGATTACTCAAGATTCGGATTCATATACTTACTGAAGTATAAATCTAAAGCCTTGGAAAAATTCAGAGAATTTAGAAATGAAGTAGAAAAACAAATTGGAAAAAATATAAAAGCCATCCGATCTGATCGTGGTGGTGAATACTTGAGTACAGAGTTCATTAAATACCTAAAGGATAATGGTAGTCTATCTCAGCTTACACCTCCTTATACACCTTAGATGAATGGTGTATCAAAAAGGAAGAATCGCACATTAATGGAAATGGTGCGATCTATGATGAGCATGTCCAAATTACCAGTGTCCTTATAGGGATATGCACTTAGCTTGGCTATGTATATCCTGAACAAGGTCCTTATAGGAATGGAAAGAAACCATACCTTAAACATGCTAAAGTCTGGGGATGTCCTGCTCATGTTAAAAGACATGATGCATATAAGCTGGAGTCCAGAACTAACAAATGCAGATTTGTGGGATATCCGAAGGAAACTTACGGATATTACTTTTATCATCCTGGCAAACAAAAGGTGTTTGTAGCCAAGAGAGCTATCTTTCTGGAAGAAGATTATATTCTCCAGAAGGACAGTAGGAGTAAAGTAACCTTAGAAGAAATTACAAACCCACAAATTGGTAATGGTTCATCTGCTGAACTGTCAGTTTCTGAACATGTTCAAATAAGTACACAAGAAACTCGTAGGTCAGAAAGAGTACTTAAACCACCAGAAAGATATATGGGACATATTAATTTGGATGGTTCTAAGATACTCTATAATGAGGATGATGATCCTAAGACTGACAAGGAGGCCATTGAAAGCCCAAAGGCCGGGAAATGACGAGAAGCTATGAATTCTGAGATTCAGTCCATGCACATCAACCAAGTTTGGAACTTTGTTGACTTGCCCGAAGGTATAATATCTATCGGCTGCAAATGGATCTTCAAAATAAAGATTGGTGCAGATGAACGATTTGAGACTTAATAAGGCAAGGTTGGTGGCGAAGGGTTATCGTCAAAGGCAAGGCATTGACTATGACGAGACCTTCTCATCCGTCGCCATGATTAAGTCGATCAGAATTCTTCTCGCTATTGCAGCATACCATGATTACGAGATTTGACAGATAGATGTGAAGACAACCTTCTTCAATAGAAACCTTGAGGAAGAGGTGTATATGATACAACCAAAGGGCTTCACATCAAAGGAATCTCCATATTTGGTATGCAAGTTGTAAAAGTCCATTTATGGACTGAAGCAAGTTTTCCGTAGCTGGAACGTAAGGTTTGATGAGGCAATCAAATCTTATGGTTTCATTAAGAACGAAGATGACCCTTGTGTATACAAGAAAACAATAGGAGTGCAATCACATTCCTAGTTCTTTACGTTGACGACATCCTACTCATTGTGAATGATGTAGGAATGACGTCATCAATAAAGATCTGGCTATCCAAGAACTTCTCCATGAAGGATTTGGGAGAAGCATCTTACGTATTGGGAATACGGATCTATAGAGATAGATCAAAGAAGATGCTTGCCTTAACCCAATCCATGTACATAGAAATCATTGTCAAAAGGTTTGGCATGGAAAATTCCAAGAGAGGTCTCATACCAATGAGATATGGAATTTATCTCTCCAAAGGTCAGTCTCCCAAGACTTCTGAGGAGAGAGCAATGATGAATAAGATTCCCTATGCTTCAGCCATAGGTTCCATCATGTATGCCATGCTATGTACTAGACCTGATGTTGCATATGCTCTAAGCGTTACAAGCAAACATCAAGCAAATCCAGGTGATGAACACTGGAAGGTTGTGAAATGTATCCTTAAGTATTTGAGAAGAACTAAAGATATGTTTCTGGTCTATGCAGGAGGAGATTTAAAGCTACAAGGATACATTTATTCGAGTTTTCAGTTTGATCCTGATGACAACAAATCGACATCAGGTTTTGTCTTCACACGCAACGGGGAAGCAGTGAGCTGGAAAAGTTCCAAGCAGGAAACCACTCTTGATTCGACAACGGAGGCTGAATATATTGCTGCTGCTGAAGCCGCCAAGGAAGCTGTCTAGACGAAGAAATTCATTGACGATCTTGGTATGGTGGAAAGCATCTCTGGTCCCGTCCCACTACTGTGTGACAACAATGGGGTGATTGCTCAAGTAAAAGAGACGAGGTCTCATCAGAAGTCGAAGCACATTCTACGGCGCTTTCATCTGATCAGAGGATTATAGCTTGAGGAGATGTCATAGTGGAGAAAGTTCCTTTAGCCGACAACATAGCAGATCCACTGACAAAGCCTTTGTCTCAAAATGTCTTTGAGCGTCACTTAGAGAATATGGGTATTCTGTATAAAAGTGATTGGCTTTAGTCCAAATGGGAGATTCTTAGTATTTGGTGGTCTAAAAGCCAATCCAATACTATGTATTATTCAGTTTATTAATATAATGACATTAATTCGTTGTGTGTAATTAGTTTGATCTATGATTATCGTATCACGATGATGTCCATAAACATGTGCAACAATCTTTGGATTATGATGAGATCATAATTACGGGACCGAAGACTTATAAACACATGTTTTTAATCATTCCTAGTCGAAGGATGTTTGAGAATGACATCAAACATCCGGATAGACTAGTACAGATTTTTTCAGCTCAAATGATGAGGGTGACTGATCCTATAAGTCACTTGTGTGGAGACACTATGTTGGACCTATAGGTGCTCATTGGGGAATGAGTTCACTGAATTGATCCGACCTAGAATCGCTGGATGGTATAAACCTCACTGTTAACCAGCTCAATTCTTTTGTCTCGGTTGCGTAGATGATCATTAGACCTGAGACATCAAAGATACTTTGTTGGTACATCTCTGAGCTTTGACTTTGACTGACGAATCTCTAGCCATGGGTTATCAATAAGTCAAATGATCGGGTTCAAATAAATGCCATCAAAGGTAATTGTGTGTTCAATATGGGATCATTCGCTCTCGATATTATGAGAGAGAATGTTCTGGGAATGATGCATTTAAGTCCCTGACTAGGGCGGACACTGTATCAGATAAAGAGTTATCCGATATAAATTAGCGGCATCTGATTCAAGTGAATCGACCGGCTAGGGTTTATCAGTAAACTATACCCTAGGTCGATTCGGGAACATTGCACGGATAAAGGATTATATCCGCGCGCTAACCGATGATGGAAAGGTTCCAACAGAGGGTTGCAATAACCGCAATGCCATCTAGGATTACGCGATGTTACTTGGCATCCAATGTGATCGGAAGCCTATCCGAATTTACTGTGGGACATTAAATTCGGTTGATTAATTAATATAAGGATATTAATTAATTCAATGGGTCCGTAAAGAGTTACTGGGTTTAATAGGTCATTAACTGGACTGGTATTTTGGCCTAGAGGGTCACACGTAAAAGTTTTTCAGTCGATGAATACTTAGACGGGATTTTTGATAAGTATGGGTTTATGAAAAATCACAAACATACTTATTATAAAAGAACGGCTGCTTGGTCGGGGGCCAGCAACCCTAACCCTAGCCGTCTCCCTCTCTCTCTCCTCTCTCCTGGGCGCACATCCCGAGGTCGGCCCTCTAGAGGCTCCGCTTCGGCACTCGACTGCTCCGCCTTCGGTCTGACGGGAGTTTTCGAATCCGCATATCGTAGTGGATTACGCGTAGTCAGACGGGATCCACGAACGCTGCATCGAGCGAGTAAGCGAGGACGATCGATCGCGAGGAGAACTGCGTAGATACCGCTAGAGGCCAAGCACCTGCGCGGCTTGCGGCATCGCTCCGACGGAATCGGAGAACGAATGCGGATTTGAATCCGCGCAAAGTAAATCATATTTTCCGGTTTATTTTGTTGATCGAAACGGGATAGATCATATCTTGAATAATTTATTTTCGCTGCATTTTCGGTCGAATCTGGGCACATCGAACACAACATATTGAATCCGTCATTCATCTATCATAAGAATGGCATGTTAAATATTTATTTCAAGAAAAAATATTCATTAAATGTAATAGTAAATTAATATTGAAAAAGTACTTATTTGGCAATCTGTTACGCTCCGGATCCGGTTCATTTTTTTTTTCAACTCGCAGTCCGACTGCGTAATCTCGGAATAAATTCCACCATAACAAACATATATGAGAGTTAAACAACCACAAGACGATTTAAATAAATGTCACAACCATCTAGTAATCTAAAATATCTAAATATAGACAATATCAAAGTTCACAAATTACAATATCCATCAATTTGTATATAAATTCTCAAACTTACCAAATAAAGAAAAATATATCAATCTTTCATTATCCCTACCACATCAAATCTAAGAAAGCTATAAATTTAAATCTAGATAACCTCCTGAAGATGTCAAATACCTCAATCAGAAGTCTCATCAAATTCTAGATTCTCTTTCTCAAACTCTGAAAATGTTCACAGGATTTATGAGTATAACCATTCAGTAGGTTTCAAACCATCCACATGACTTAACATCTAGTAAATTTTTCAAATCGCATTATACAGTTATACTAAACATAATCTTACATAGTTCTACATACAGTTCAAATAAGAACATGATACAAACTATGGTCAAATATAAGCTTATCAAATCAAATGTGTTTTCTAATAGTATGAATGGATCGACTAAAATATAGCACATATGGCATGATCATATTCTTATCTAACTAAATAAGTCTACTAGTCATAATCAAAACATATTATATATCAAACTAAACATATCGAATTGAACATATAAAGAATTTATCATAGCATGGTAGCTTATTAAATCAAAGTTCATATTGTCCGAACAACTAATCAGAATAAACATGGATTCATAATCAAATAGGCTGAGATCGAAACCACTAAGCCTAGATGTCAAAAGAACAAACTGAGTAGATCATAAGCTGAATCAAATGGATCTAAACAGCAAATTATATTTCATAATTATGTGTCAAATAAATCAAATCCAAACATATCAAATAAACATGCATCCAACCACCATATAAGAAGCCGAACAAACAAATTTCATAGCATATAGGCAAGTATGCGAAGATCTTGGCACATGCATAGCTGAGGAGTTTGTGGTCCCACCTTAAATGACTACAAACAAAACACAATCACTGGGATTTTTTCGTTGCCCACGGGTAGAACTCATCTACGGATGCTTATAGACTAAGCCCTAATCTCCTTAAGATAGAAATGTCTAAATATATATCAAAAAAATATGGCATAAACATATTTTCATAGATTTAATAATGATCATAGATCTGAAAATTAATTTGGCATAGTGATACTTACATATAAGAGTTCAAACACATACTTTTATATACAAAATAGTCACTTAAAGAGTCAACATAGTCGTATAGATAGATAATCATAGTAAAGATGATCAAAATAAGTTGTTGGATGGATAGAAAATATAGTAAAATAAATTTTATTAGAATTTTTGAAATAAAAAACATATTTTTTTACTATTAAAATTATTTTTTAAAGTTGAAAAATCAACAAATAATCTGAATATTATCAAAAAGATTCAAAAAAATTTCAAACTTGAGGAACATGTCCAATAGATCATATTTAAAGTGTGTATAAAGTTTCATCAATTTACGGATTTATTGATATGATTTTGAATTCTCACTTCGATTCAAGGAATTCAACTTAAATAGAATTCTAGCAAATCAAAAATAGGACAAAATAAATAGATAATGGGGTCATAAAATTCTCAAACTTTATATATAAGCTAAGGATATTATAACAAAGGTCTCCAAAAAATTTCGCATGATTTGAACATGAATCAAGTGAGATATTAGATCCACAAGGTGGGATTTCAAAATTGCTAGGACAAATTATATAATCTGAAAACAATATTATTGAATAAATATCAAGCAAACGGATAAAATTATGAAATTTATTGGACATAAAGATAGAATGTAAAATAGACTTTTGTCCAAATTTCAACTCAATTGGGCATCAGATCAAGGAGAAAAAACATTTGTGACTCATATAATCATAATTGGAAACAAAATAGATTAAACGGACAGATTGCATAGACTGAGATAATAATCATGGAATAAATAGTGACGAAGCTTACAAAAATCTGAAAATTGATGATCATGAATTAGACATATAGATCAACTTTATTATTAATTGATTAACTTTTGAAAATTTTTAAAAATAATACAGTTTTTAATACCAAATAGATCATACTTAGAGTTATCTACCTATCTCTTGAAGAAAGATCAGCTCTTGGTTCTCCTATGGCTTCCTTGCTATCTATCTATGATTTCTTATTTCTCAAACTCTTTTTTACATTTTCCAAGCTATTTTTCCCATTATCTAACCCTCCAATAACACAAAAAATTGATTAGAATCAAATTTTCAAAAGAAATATCCATTAATCAACTCTATTCTCTAAAGAACACCACATGAATTTACCCTTAGAAGAGAGTTGCATGCAATAGAGCTTTCAGCATGACCTTAAGACTATATTTATGTTTATTTATCTTCTTAATATAACCACTAACATCTCCTCTCTTTGCTGGAGTCGAACTCTTACCTCCTATGACGTAATCTCTAAGTCAAAGTTACTTCTTAGTGCAAATCAGACTTTGTTCACGTTACTTGCAGTTTCTTTTTCCGAAGACCGTTAAATTCGACCTCCTAAACGTCAGAATTAGAAACTACTGTCTTCTACAAAATTTTAGAACTGTTTCGTATCTTTCTAGTGCCACCAATCTCACTATTTTGGGACATTTATATAAAAGGATGTACCTATATTACTAATATGTTGTCCTGAGTACTCCGAACTCAGAAATCTAGCAGATTTCCTTCTTATCTAAAGATGTTCTGATTCCGACTAGTAAATGACTTATTTAATATTTGTTATTCATAAAGCTTCTAGAATTTTAAGTCATCATTTTAATGGGAATTGTTTTACTTAATTTAGAATTTTATGCACGGAGTTATACTTAAAAAATTAAGACTATATAAAGTAAATATGTGTACAAAATTCTAGTTCAAGTAGCATTCTAATTATGACTTTTTACCTATTAATTATAATCTTAATTATATTCAATTTTATTATGTTATACTTCTAATTCAAGTCAGATATGTCATAAATAATTTTTCAGATCGTAATTAATTTTAATTATACTATCTTTTATTTTCTAATTCAAAACTTAGTCTAATTAGGACTTGTTCTCTATGGGTAACCCCTTTTAAAATTGTTCATCCATATTTTTGACATCTAAAATATATGAATTAGTAAACATAGTCTTCTAGAAAGTTATAGATCTTTATATTGTCTTTCTAATGATATCAATTATGTCTTAATCCAAATTTTCTACAAAAGTTATTATTATTTTACTATGTTGCTCTCTAATGCATCAGCCTATAATTTGAACTAAATTAGTGGGCTATTCTTAGAAGTATAATTAGACTAATGTGTTTTATAATTAGAGTATTTGGACTAAATCAATTCACTTAAACTCACTAATAGACTCTCATAGTTAATTAATTAGTCTAATTTAAACTAATTAAATTTATTAATAGATTGTAAAAGTGTGAGGAATAACACAGGCGAACCTTAGAGCATATCAGGGGTAGGGGAGGAAGGGGACAGGGGAGTCAAGGGTCGGGGTCGGGCGAATGGCGAATGGGTAGGGGTTAGGGTAACTTAACGGGCAGGTGGGGTTAATGGGCTGGGCCGGACTGGACCAGTCTGGGTGTCGCAAGCCGCCCAGGCACCCTGAGCGAGCCGCCTGCGCCACTTAAGCAAGTGCCTGGGATGCCTTTCATGGGCTCAAGAAAGGCGTCCAGGCGCCTTGCTACAGTAATAACGCCTTCACGCCTAGGCACCGCCTAAGCGGCGCCTTAACAACTATGGCTACGATACACATGATTCAAAATACCCTCGTATAATAATATAGCAATATACTAACATATAAATGAGGATTGATTTAGGGCCTGTTATTTTGATAAAGCTATGATTAAGATGCATAAGCATAGCACGTGGCCTTTCTGTCATATAGTCATATATGGTCCTACCCTGACAAGACATTTCTTTTCAATACTACTTGTTTCCTCTAAAATTCTTGTGAGAAATTGATGTCAACCCCGATTCACATGTCATGTATAAAGAAGGGGTAATTTCATATTATCCACTCTTTATGCTAAATTTCAATTTTTTTTATGAATAGTGCAGGGGGGTATATGGTACTTTCTTAGCAGAAGAAGAGAAATGCTAGAACGTGTACAACATGCTAAAGAAACAAAAAGAAAGGTTCAAGGGGCATTTTGAAAAAAGTTGGAAACATTTGTTTCCTCAGAAGTGACGAGAGGAGATGCTTGGTAAACTTTTCAAAAAGTAAGGAGAAGGACTAGGTGGCAGTGATTCTGACAAGGAGAGGATGATAACATTAAGGCCCTGCCAAGGACCTTAATTAATTTAGCCATATATATATTGCAGAAGGTATTATTCATACTTGGAGTTTCCTCATATGGGTTTCTTATAGACTGACTCTAGCGAAAGCTCTGCATGCTACGGTACACACGACCCCAAATACTCTTTTGGTTCGGGGCTTTTTATTTTGGTAAAGCTCTAATTAAGATGCATAAGCATCGCACGTAGACCTTCTCTCACACAGTCATATCTGATCCTACCCTAACGTGGTATTTCTTTTCAATACTTCTTGTTTCCTCCAAAAATCCTGTGTGAAATTGATGTCAGCTTCGATTCACAGGTCATGTATAAAGAAGGGATAATTTAATATTAACCACTCTTGTATCCTAAATTTCAAAAATGTCATGCTTACGTACATAGTATTTTACATTTCACTTGCATAATATTTCAAATTTGTCACTTTAATGGCATCTTTGATATGCATAAATGCTTCATATGTTCCACAGAAATGAAATAACATATATTCATAATATTTCAAAATTGTCACTTTGATGACATATTTGATTTGTATAAATATTTTATATACGTCACTAAAATGAAATGACATATTTGCTAGATGATGAGGCAGAATCAGATTCGGCCCATTAAAACAGGCCCAACGCTGTGGTCAGCCCAACAGCGGCAATAAAAGGCCCCCTGGGAGCCTTCGGCCCGTTAGCGTCCCGGCGGCCCTCAGCCCAGTAAGCAGTCCAGTGCTCTTCGGCCCATCAGCGGCCCAACCCCCTTCGGCTCAATAACCGTATCCAGCCCACTCCGGTAGGAGGACTAGGCACTATGGCGGTTTACCAATAAACCCGGAACATAGTCCTATATCGGCTACCACCGTTAAGCATCATCTATCCTCCGCTATAAATACACCGCTATTTATTGCCAAAGGTATGTCTCCGTGACCCTTAAGGACAACAGTCCAAACAGCATTAAAGCTACTTCTTCCATCTCTTTGACTTCTGAATCGAATCATCTTCAGAAGCTAACTTAACCGTCGGAGGGGGTTCCTAAGGGCCAAAGCCCGGGACTCCTACTGATTGGTTCTTCTTCCTCTTTCCCTCCTGCAGGGGCTCGGTTTGAATCTTCGCCGACCTTTCCGAGTCGGTCTCGGCCGCCGACCTCGGGCTTCTTCCTCCGGTCTCGACGCCATTTGCTGGCTGGTCTTCCTCGCCCGAAGGCACCTCGGCTCCGCATCGGCCGCCATTCAACCGGAGGGAATTCGGCCGCGCCTTCCAAAGGCTAGCCCACATCCGACCGGGTGACCCTCGACTTCGGATCTTCGACAGCGTCTCCGCCTCTATTGCCTTCCGGATCCCCGTCGGGCCTCTTCTCCGATCCGACCCAGCTCCGGATCCCAACTTCGGATTCCAACCTCGGAATCCGGTCGTGATAGCTTTGGCTACATCACGTGGCGCCATCTGTGGGAATCAAACAAATAGTCATGTCTCATCGTCCTGTAACCCGGCGATCCGGACAGAGCGAGGCAGAGACACGGGAAGCCTCAGCGCAGCCACTGCACTCCGAAGGCGCCCCGTTTGCTCCACCAAGCGCGGCTCTGCCTGTCATACTAGAGTCTCTCACTACAGGAGACGACCGGGTGGGAGTACTTCAGCAACAGATGGCGACGCTAGCCGCCGCCGTCACCTCTCTTGCACCTCTGCAGGAGATGGTGTCCGCCATCGCCCAGCGCATGGGATTGCTGGGCCAGCCTCCCCAGCAAGCACCGCTTCCTCCACTCTATCCGGTCCAAGATACAAGGTTCTGGCCGGCACCCTCACCGGTTTCCCCCGACGAAACCGCCACGGCGCGCAGCGAGCCCTTGGCACTACCTGCCCGAGCCCCTCGCGCCGACCGCCTGATGACGGAGCAAGGCTATGCTTCGTCCGAGTTTCGCCCAGCCGGAACCGGAGGACACTCGGTCGCCACCTCAACTGCCCCGGACCTGGACCGGCGGTTGACGGCGATGAGGAAGGAGATGCAGCAGATGGTGTCTCGGCCGTACGGAGCGCCCCTTGCCAGCGCCATCCTGGAGCAAACCCCGTTCACGCCAGAGCTCCTGGCTACCAAGGTACCTCCTAACTTCAAACTGCCGAAAGGCCCCCTCTACGACGGAATGACAGATCCGGTCTGCCACTTCTAGAGGTTCAATACCTACCTCTCTGTCCGAGGGGTTGCCGAAGCAGTCCGCTGCCGTCTTTTCCCCCTCACCCTTGAGAAGACTTCCCTTACCTGGTTCGAGACACTGGCTCCCAGCTCCATCCACTCCCTAGTCCAGTTGAGCCAGTTATTTATCGACCAGTTTTATGACGCCACCCGGCAGTGTAAGACTTCCGCTAGCCTACTAGCCATTCGGCAAGGCCCCACCGAGACTCTCCAGGAGTATTTTACCAGATTCCGGACCGAAGCCACCCAAATCCCAAACCTCGACAGCTCGATTGCGGTTTCGGCCGTAATCAGCGGGTGCCGGGATGAAGGGCTCCTCGGCTCCATTGGGAAACGCCATTCCCCTACCTTTCAGGACCTCGTAGCCCGGGCTCACAAGTATATTAACCGGGAGGCTCTGATGATGTCCAAAGGCAAAGGTGCAGCCGAAGCAGTATCGGCGCCTGCCCCCCAGGTGGTCCGCCCTCGACCTGAAGATCAAGAGCCCTCCCGTAAGCGATATCGCAGGGAGGAGTGGGACCGAGAAAAGCGACGGGATCCGCAGCCGCGGTACCTACCGCTACCCGCTCCCCCTTCCCGAATGCTTATGGAGGTGAAGGGCATGATCCGACGGCCGGAGCGCATCAAAACTGACCCTCGCCGAAGGGACCCCGGCAAATATTGCGAGTATCATCGGGAGATCGGCCATTCAACAGACGAATGCCGACACCTTCGGGAGGAGATCGACCGCCTCATCAGGGAGGGCAGACTGTCGCAGTATCGGCGGGAGCAGCCCCAGCAGCAGCGGAACCGGGACGTCCCTGAGACAACCAGGCCGCAACAACCTCCGGAGAAGGAAGCCGCTCCTCCGCCAAAGATTACCTCAGCTCCGGTGGAAACATCTCATCAAAGACCCAGCATTGGGTCTATCATGATGATATCCGGCGGACCAGGAGAAGGGTCGAGGCGCCGTCAACACAGCTCCGCAACAATAGCGACAGTTGACGTCGAGCCGAAGCGGCCCCATCAAGAAGACATCACCTTCGGCTCAGAGGATCTGACTGATATTCAGGTCCCTCACGACGATGCTCTCGTCGTGAACGCTGTAATAAACAATTACGATGTTCATCGTATTTTTGTTGATAATGGAAGCGCTCCAAACATATTATTTTATGATTGCTTTGTAAAGATGGGATTGAATGAGGCTAATATGAAGCCTCATCGGGGCCCCCTATTCGGTTTTAACGGCTCGCCCTGCCGAGTAGAGGGCATTATCCGGCTCCCCGTAACCATAGGCTCCGCTCCCCGGCAATTAACCGTAGAAACGGATTTTGCCGTTGTAAAAGTCGATTCGGCCTACAACGCCATCTTTGGCCGAAGGCTTATCGGCGGGATCGGAGCTGTGACTTCGTCTTTTCATCAGAAGCTGAAATTCCATACCAGTCATGGAATAGGCGAAGCTAAGGGGAATCAAGAGGCGGCTCGGCAATGTTATATGATTTCGGTCAAAGGAAAAGCTGCGGCTGAATCCCTGTCGATCGAATCCTCAACCGAAGCATCCCCGGGAGAAGAACTCGTCGCCATCCCAGTTCCGGGAGGCGAGGGACGAACCCTTATGGTAGGCTCCGGCCTGGAGAAAACCGAAGCAGAGAGACTCGCCGAATTCCTAAAAAGGAATCTCGACGTCTTCGCCTGGTCTCCAACAGACATGCCCGGGGTTGACCCAGAAATAGCAGAGCATCAGCTACACACCGATCCCAACCAGCCCCCGGTCAAGCAGAAGCGGCGTACCTTCAATCAGGAAAGGAGAGCTGCCATTCAAGCCGAAGTTCAAAAGGGGCTGGACGCCGGGCACCTCCGAGAGGTACACCACCCGGACTGGATCGCCAACCTTAATAAATGGCGAATGTGCGTGGACTTCACCAACCTTAACAAAGCCTGTCCGATGGATAGCTTCCCGCTACCTCGGATAGATCAGGTGGTGGATGCGACCTCTGGCCACGAGCTCCTGAGCTTCCTCGACGCCTATTCGGGCTATCATCAGATCCGAATGCATCCGTACGATGAAAGCAAGACCAGCTTCACGACCGATCTCAGTCTGTATTGCTACACCCGGATTCCCTTCGGCCTGAAGAACGCTGGCGCGACATATCAGTGCCTCGTCAATAAAGTATTCGCCCCGCAGCTCGGCCGCAACATGGAAGTCTACATCGACGATATGCTGGTGAAGAGCTGCGTCGCTGCAGACCGTTTGGCCGACTTAGTCGAGACGTTCTCCGCCTTGCGGCAATACAAAATGAAGCTGAACCCAGCCAAATGTGCCTTCGGAGTGGCCTCCGGGAAGTTCCTCGGCTATATGGTCACTCACCGAGGGGTGGAAGCTAACCCCGTAAAGGTTTCGGCCATCATTCAGATGCGCCCTCCGGCTAACCTCCGAGAGGTTCAAAAGCTAAACGGAAGGATCGCCGCCTTAAGCCGCTTCATGTCTAGAGCGGCGGACTACTGCTTCCCCTTCTTTAAGCTACTAAAGAAGGCCAATAGCTTCTCCTGGACAGACGAGTGCCAGACGACCTTCGAACAACTAAAGGTGTATCTCTCCAAAGTTCCCATACTGTCCAAGCCGATCCACGGAGAGCCGTTGTTCCTCTACCTCGCGCTATCTGAGGCAGCTATCAGCGTCGTCCTCGTCCGGGAGCAAGACGGCGTCCAGAAGCCTGTCTACTATATAAGTCGAGCCCTTCAAGGAGTAGAGCTTCGATATCTTGCTCTTGAGAAGCTGGCTTTGGCCCTTGTCTCATCCGCGAGGAGGCTCCGGCCTTACTTCCTCGCCCACTCGATAAAGGTCCTCACCGACCAGCCTCTAAAGCAAGTCCTCTCCCGGCCGGAGGTGTCCGGCAGACTGGCAAAGTGGGCGATCGAACTGGGAGAGTTCGACGTCTCCTATGCGCCTCGGATGGCGATAAAAGCCCAGGCGTTAGCCGACTTTATTGCCGAGCTCACTCCCGAAGCTCCCTCAGCACCTCAACCGAAGGTCGACACATCCGAGGCCGAAGACACTTCGGCTTTCACACCGGCGGATGAGTGGCAGCTCTATGTAGACGGCTCCGCGTGCTCCACGGGCAGCAGCGCCGGGTGGATCTTGGCGTCTCCCGAAGGGGTCGTCACGGAGTATGCGCTGCGCTTCTCCTTTCCTGCCACCAATAACGCCGCCGAGTATGAAGCCCTCATTTCCGGCCTCTGGGCCGCTAGAAAGCTTGGTGTCCGGAACATAAAGGCTTTTAGCGATTCTCAGCTAATTGCCAGTCATGTTTCTGGGGAATACGAGGCACGAGATGCGATAATGGCATCCTATCTCCAGGTAACTCGCAAGATCCTCGCCCAATTCAACTCCTATGAAATCGTGCGGATCCCGAGAGCTGAGAATGCTCGAGCCGATGCTCTTTCCCGGCTGGCATCAACTCAGGACGGGGGAGGAGGCCGGATGATTCTTGTAGAAGAACTCGCCGACCCAAGCCTCGAAGAGCCCGAGGTCATGCAAGTGACCGAAGCCGAAACCGAGACCTGGATGACTCCCCTAGTTACTTTCCTCCTCCGAGGAGAAGTCCCGCCCGATCCAAAAGAAGCAAAGCAAATTCGGCAGCGTTCATCTCACTTCCTTCTCTTGGACGGGCTGTTGTACAAAAAATCCTTCGGCCGACCACTCTTGCGATGCCTCGGCCCGGCCGAAGCCGACTACGCCATACGAGAGGTACATGAAGGGGTATGCGGAGCACATGCGGGAGGAAGGGCCCTGGCCCACAAACTTCTAAGGCAAGGATACTGGTGGCCGACGCTCCGAGAGGATGCAACTGCCCTCGTCCGTCGCTGCGATCAATGCCAGAGGTTCAGCTCCCTCATCCACCAGTCGGCAACTCTTCTAACTCCTTTATCCGACCCCTGGCCTTTCGCCCAATGGGGAATCGACCTCCTGGGGCCCTTTCCCGTCGCCACCGGTCAAAGGAAGTTCCTTATCGTGGCGGTAGACTAATTGTTTCAAATTGTGCGTCGTTAAACACATGAAAACGTTCAATCTAAATTTATCCAGCTCACTCAAATCAGATTTTAAAAATTAACAGTGGTGAGTCCGAGTCGATCCACAGGGAGGTAGAATTTTAATTTTGAAAACTTTGGACTTTAGTTAATCTAAAAATAAGTGAGATTTAAAATAAACTAATTACTTAATTAAACTAAAACTAAGTTAACTAATATTACCTAAAAATAGGATTACTCTAATTCAACAAATCTTTTTTTTTTCTTTTTCAAAAATTCAACACAAACATAATTGGAAAATAAGCACGACAAAGAAAATTATAACATCAAAGACAAACTATTGTTTAAAGGTATAAATCATTAATTATCATGAATCAAATAACCTAATTAACAACTAATAATTAATTAAACAACAACTAATAAAAAATTAACCCTAATTAAATAACCACTAACTAATTAAACAATACCTAAACATCAAATAACTAACAACTATCCCTAATTAAATAACAAAGACTATGCTAGTGGGGGAAATAGAAAGAGCAACACAACAATCTGTGGGTCTGTCGGCGCAGTGGACCACAAGGAAAGGGGGGTGGCGCAGTGGTCCGGGCTTGCTGCAGCTTGGACGGCTGGAGGAGAGGGTTTGCTGTTGTGCTGGCTACGTGGAATGCTTGGAAGCTGCTGGCTGGAAGGATGAGAAGATGCTGGACAGGAAGGCTGTTGTTGCTGCTGGCAGGCTGGTTGTTGTGGACAGCTGGTTGGCGTGGAGGAGCTTGGAGGAAGGATGCTTGCCGCTGGTTCACGTGGAAGTCAGCAGTGCTGGAGGGAGCAGCTTCACCGGGCTGCATGCAGGATGAACTTGAGGAGGAGGCCGGCTGGAGTTGCTGCTGGTTACGCGTGGAGCAGCGCAGGGATTGCTGGAACTTGTTGGAGACTGCCGGCACGTGGAGCGGTTGCTGCCTACGCGTGGAGGCCGGCGGTTGCTGCTGGAGCCGGGTGAAGTTGCCGCGCGTGGGGTGCTTGAAAGAACTTGTCGGAGCCTCAGCGGGCGTGCTGGCTTGCCTGCATGGAGAACGTTGCCGCGTGGAGGAGACAGGTGTTGGAAGCTCTGCTTCACCGTAGAACAGATAGATGCAGGTTGGCTGCTGTGGGTTCACCGCAGGGTGCAATGAAGGTAGAGAAGAGAGAAGAGAGGGAGGAAGAGAGATTTTTGCTGGAACGAGAGGGAGAAAGAATAAGGGAGAGAGAAGGATGCATGGGAAGAGAAAGAGAGAAACCGAGAGAGGGAGAGAACCGGAGGAGGAGAAGACTAGGATGCTGCTGGAAAATCAAGATAAACAAGGAGAGAACAGAGACGGAGGAGGAAGAGAAAGAAAGAGTGCTGGGAAGAGAGGAGGAGGGAGCTGCGGTTGGGAGAAAGAGGCTACGGGAGCAGGAGAAAAACGGAGAGGATGCTGTGCGTGGGAGGTTTTATAGAGAAGAAGAGAGAATCGGATTTGGGGAAGGAAAGAGATTAAAGGAGAGGAAAAGGAAACTGGAGAAAAAGTAGGATTTGTAGTTTGGGAAATTGGAGAGAAGGAAGGAAATAGTGGGTTTTGGGAAACTCCAGCGAAGGAAAGAATCAAATTGCATTTTTACCCCCACTTTAGTTGAAATCTGCACACTAGACCTCTCCCAAATTTCCGGAAACTCCACCAACTGCACTGCGTCATCGGCATGTCCTGTTCACATAAAATAAATATAAATTAGCGTATTATCATAAAAATATCATCATATTTATTCATTTCGTCTCGGTTTTGTCGAAAAACCGCAAATGCGCTATGCTCCTTTAATCACATGAAATGACGATGTTTTTAAGTCAGAATTTGATGAAATTGGTACCGTTGGACTTGTTACACAATTATCTATCATTTCATGCTATTTTGCAGATAAAAACATGAGTATGGTGCATATGATTGCCCTTAAATGATCAATTTAACATTTTATCATAGACTATTTCACTAAGTGGGTAGAAGCCGAACCCCTCGCGTCCATAACCGATAGCAATGCTTGGAACTTCGTATGGAAGTCCATCATCTGCCGGTACGGCATCCACCGAGCCATTATCTCCGACAACGGCAAACAATTCGACAGCCGTCGGTTCAATGACAATTGCGCCAGCTTCGGCATTCTCCATAAGTTTACTTCAGTAGCACACCCCCGGGCAAACGGCCAGGTCGAAGTCACCAACCGAAGTCTGCTGCAAGGATTGAAGACTCGCCTCGGCGAAGCCAAAGGCCGATGGGTGGAAGAGCTACCAAGTGTTCTCTGGGCATATCGGACTACAAGTCGAACCCCGACCAGCGAAACCCCGTTTCGCATGGCTTATGGGATAGAAGCCGTTATTCCTGTCGAAATCGGCCTTCCCTCTCCGAGAGTCCTTACTCATGATCCGGAAGCCAATGGGGAAGCCTTAAAGGATCATCTCGATCTCATATAAGAAACCAGAGATAAAGCTCGCATTCGGCTAGCAGCGCATGGCCAGATACCACAACACTCGAGTGAAGCCCCGAAGCTTTGAAACCGGGAGTCTCGTGTTGAGGAATGCTCATGCATCTAAACTAGCCGAAGCCGCAGGGAAGCTTTCCCCCAACTAGGAAGGACCATATCGCGTAAGGGAGGTAATTCGACGAGGGGCTTATCGGTTGGAAACCCTTTTGGGCCAACCTCTCCCTCGCACTTGGAATGTGGAGCGCCTTCGGCATTATTTCATGTAAGTTACTACCCCCGGAATTTAGCCGGAAGGCATGAATGAATTTCTCCTGTTGAGATGCCAGGCATGGTATTCTCTCTAAGTCCGCGTAAACCGTACCGGGAGTGGCTTCGGCCATGCAAACCGTATCGGGAGCGGCATGGTATTTTCTCTAAGTCCGTGTAAACCGTACCGGGAGTGGCTTCGGCCATGCAAACCGTATCGGGAGCGGCATGGTATTTTCTCTAAGTCCGTGTAAACCGTACCGGGAGTGGCTTCGGCCATGCAAACCGTATCGGGAGCGGCATGGCATTTTCTCTAAGTCCGCGTAAACCGTACCGGGAGTGGCTTCGGCCATGCAAACCGTATCGGGAGCGGCATGGTATTTTCTCTAAGTCCGCGTAAACCGTACCGGGAGTGGCTTCGGCCATGCAAACCGTATCGGGAGCGGCATGGTATTCTCTCTAAGTCTGCGTAAACCGTACCGGGAGTGGCTTCGGCCATGCAAACCGTATCGGGAGCGGCATGGTATTCTCTCTAAGTCCGTGTAAACCGTATCGGGAGTGACTTCGGCCACGCAAACCGTATCGGGAGCGGCATGGTATTCTCTAAGTCCGTGTAAACAGTATCGGGAGTGGCTTCGGCCATGCAAACCGTATCGGGAGCGGCATGGTATTCTCTAAGTCCGTGTAAACCGTATCGGGAGTGGCTTCGGCCATGCAAACCGTATCGGGAGCGGCATGGTATTCTATCTAAGTCCGTACCCGAATCTGGATTAGGCTTCGGCCGCGTAAGCCGCATCTAAACAGAAATAAGGTGCCGGACACAAGAAGAACCAGACTCGGTCATCCATTTAGAACGCAAAGAAGAAGCAAAGTACTTTTTATATATACATGAAAAACAAAGTACAAAATCGGCCATACATCTGGCCAGTCTTTCAAAAGAAGTTAAAAACAAAAATCGGGACAGGCCCCCGTACTAGCCTTCGGTGTTCTCACCGTCCACATCAACAGGGCTCTGGCCCGGAGATGGGGAGGGAGAATCATCGACCTGAACGGCCTCGGCAGCGGCAGCATCCGCAGGAGTTGCCTCGTCAGGAACGGCCGCATCGCCTTCCGCCGAGGCCGAAGCTCTCTCGGCCTTGAGCTCCTTCCACCAAGCCAGGAGTACTTCGCCTTCCTTATCCGTCGGAAGGAAGATGCCGGTCAGGTCCACGGCCGGACACACCTTCTGAGCAGCGGCCAGCCCTATGTTGAATACGGACGAAGCCGCTAACAGCTGGGCCTGGACTATCTCCTCGGCATAATCTGGGCCAGCCTTGTAACTGGCAACGGCTGTACGAGCAGCCTCTACGGCCTTAGCCTCCAGATTTAGCCTCAGAGCCGACATCTCCTCGGCATGACGGCGGCGGTCCGAGACCCGCTGGGCGGCCTTGTCCTGGATCTCGGCCTTAAGAGCTTTATTTTCGGCCCGGACTGCCTCCAGCTCCTTCTCGGCCTTCTCCTTCTCCCGCTCAGCCTTTGATTTGTCCTCGGAGGAAGCACGAGTCGCCTCCTTCTGCTCCTCCAGCTTAGCCCGCATCCGGGCATTTGCCTCCAGGAGCCAGTCGACGTTGGCCTCAAAATCGCGTCGCACCGGAGAGCCCTCGCCAGAAGCCGACGGGTCCAATGCCTGCTCGGCGTCATGGAGTTGCTGATGGATGGCCGCCTGACGACGAATCAGGATGCCACACGTGACCGCGGCCTGCAGCCAAAAGCAAACAAAAATTAGCAACCCCAAAACGAGCCAAGGGAAATGTTAGACCGAGGCGCACAAAGAAGTTTTTTACCTGGACCGACAGTCGGGCGCTTAGCAACGCCAGTTCGTTTGCCGACAGATCCTTTAGATGATCCTCGGCCATCGGAAGGGTCAAGCCTCGGAGCAGGTGCAGGCACGTCCGAGGGTCCTCCAGACTCTCGTCCCTATAAATCCCCAGGTCCGGGACCCATAGCTCGCGCTCATGGTCACGAGATGCCTGCGACCCGGAACCTCCAAAATCATGCGCCATTGCCGTCGCGGCCGAAGGAGAATCGCCCCTCGGCGCTTCGGGAGGCGACGAGAGCGGGGCCTTTCGGGCGGCAGTTGGCCTCTTGACTGCCGGGGCAGGCTCTATTTCGCCGGGCTCGTCCACCCTGCCTCGCTTCGATAGTCGGCCACCCCTTCGGACGACCGACTTGCCTTTTCTCTCTCGAGAGAGAGC
Source organism: Zantedeschia hybrid cultivar (assembly GCA_030544215.1). Taxonomy (NCBI): domain Eukaryota; kingdom Viridiplantae; phylum Streptophyta; class Magnoliopsida; order Alismatales; family Araceae; genus Zantedeschia; species Zantedeschia hybrid cultivar. The sequence goes on along the minus strand of JARZZO010000002.1, from coordinate 45,931,360 downwards.
AGCAGCGCGGCCCTCAACGGAAGCCGTTGTCGTAATCGCGGCCCAGACACTCGGGGCCACGCCGCCATCTGGCTAAGGAGGTCTTTAATCCCAGACATTTCTGCAAACAGAAGAAGGGATTAATATCTTACGGCGCGTAACTCCGCGGTTCAAGATCGACTTACCCTCGGCTGAAGCCTCAGCACCCTCGGCGGTCGGAGGAGCTTCGGCCGGAGGCGCGACCTCGGCAGCTCCTTCAGTCTCCCCCGGAACCTCCTCGGGAGGAAGATAAGGAGGGGCCCGCGGAGGATCCTTCGTCGGATCCGGCCATGCCCCAGCCCGCACGAGCTGCTCCGTTTCATTGAAAAGCTCCACGATATTGTACGGAGCTACGGCATCTATGAGGCTCACAATGTGAAGCTGATCGGAGTTGAGAGTGGGCAGATCGGAGAGGCCTTCGGCCAGTGGTGCCCACTCAATGGGAAAGGGCCACACACTCTTCTCATTCTCCGGAAGAGAAACCAAGATGAAATTCCTCTTCCAATCATGAATGGACGAGGGCTTCCCGGAAAAGATACCCCGGCCAAGGCGAGGGACAAAACTGTACCACTCGGATCTCCCCTGCCGTTGTATCTTGAAGAGATAGCGGAAGATATTAACCGAAGGGGTAACTTCGATATAGGCAAACACAGCCAAGAAGGCATAAACTGTGCGCCAGGAGTTCGGAAAAAATTGAGACGGGGCTAACCCGTAGAAGCACAGAAGATTGATGACGAAGGTAGAAAAAGGAAGGCGAAAACCCGCCTGAAAGCTTTCCTCATAAATGGAAAAGCTACCCGGACGAGGAGAATTGGCCCTGGTGTTCGAACCGGGCCGATAGGGGGTCATCCACGATGGGAATTGATAGTAGGAGGCAAGGTATCTGACCCCATCATCAGTAAGAGAGCAGACCGCTTCCGAAGCGGTCTCGGGACGACGACGACCGGAGGAGGAAGCCTGGCCCGTGGTGAGAACCTCTTCGGACCCCTCGGAGCCAGACGATTCGGCCTCATTCGCCATGAGAGAAGCAAGGGAGTTCGAAGAAAGGGGAGATGATAAGGAGGATTCAAAAGACTGAGACAAGGTATAGCCTTCGGCCGCGGAACTACTATCAGCCGAGGAGGAACTGTGGGGGGTGGATCACGGGGACGGAGGAAAGAAACTGAGGCTTACCCTCAAAAAATGATCTCCTCGATTGCCCACCGCCTCTCAAGCAACGGAAACTTCCCCGGCAAAAACTCCAGGCGATGGAGAGCTCCCGGCGATAGACAGCGCACTCGGAAGCACCTTCAAATGGCTAGCCCTTTGCCGGAGAAGCAGGAAAGCTCGGATGGTTGCAGAGAAACGCAGGCGCAGGAAGGAGGGAGCGGAACAGTGCCTTGCAGAGGATTCCTATTTATAGGCTAAGTTCAAAACATCCCCCGCCGAAATCAATGGCCAGGATCATCTCCCTCATTAACCTCGCCTCCCTCAGATACGCGCCACGTGCCCCGTCCTTCGGCAATGATGACGGCCCTACTCCGGGGATCGAGGCAAGATAATCAATGGCCGAAAGCGGTCCGACCCTTCGGTTGATCCCTCGGATGCCCGCCACGTGTTCCGATCCACGCGCCGGGGAAGGAAGCGGCGGCAATCCGAGTATGGCCTCGGACAGAGAGCCAAGGTGACCCGCGATCCGCGTATGGCCAGGATCCTTTTGTGTTTCTAACGGAGCGGCCGGATACGCGACGCGTGTCCTGTGTTTCTTCGCGACGCGACCGTTCTGACGGAGAACTCGACGTCTGTCCCGTCCGTTTATCAGGCCTGACATAGTCAGAAGGCTCGTCCCCTCGCGATTAAGGACGAAGGTATTCCGTCACTATATCCCGAACAAAGACGATTAATGGTTACTGACCCTCGGTCAACCGAGGGCATTATTTCTTCTTAACGAAACAGAAAGCCTCGGATAGCGCCTGTTACGTTATTCCCCAAGGAGGCTTCAGACTATACTCTCGCCATCTCAAAACTAAGGAAGACAAGAGTGGGGGGCTATGTGATGAGGCAGAATCAGATTCGGCCCATTAAAACAGGCCCAGCGCTGTGGTCAGCCCAACAGCGGCAATAAAAGGCCCCCTGGGAGCCTTCGGCCCGTTAGCGCCCCGGTGGCCCTCGGCCCAGTAAGCAGTCCAGTGCTCTTCGGCCCATCAGCGGCCCAACCCCCTTCGGCCCAATAGCCGTATCCGGCCCACTCCGGTAGGAGGACTAGGCACTATGGCGGTTTACCAATAAACCCGGAACATAGTTCTATATCGGCTACCACTGTTAAGCATCCTCTATCCTCCGCTATAAATACACCGCTATTTATTGCCAAAGGTATGTCTCCGTGACCCTTAAGGACAACAGTCCAAAAAGCATTAAAGCTACTTCTTCCATCTCTTTGACTTCTGAATCGAATCATCTTCAGAAGCTAACTTAACCGTCGGAGGGGGTTCCTAAGGGCCAAAGCCCGGGACTCCTACTGACTGGTTCTTCTTCCTCTTTCCCTCCTGCAGGGGCTTGGTTTGAATCTTCGCCGACCTTTCCGAGTCGGTCTCGGCCGCCGACCTCAGGCTTCTTCCTCCGGTCTCGACGCCATTCGCTGGCTGGTCTTCCTCGCCCGAAGGCACCTCGGCTCCGCATCGGCCACCAATCGACCGGTGGGAATTCGGCCGCGCCTTCCAAAGGCTAGCCCACATCCGACCGGGTGACCCTCGGCTTCGGATCTTCGGCAGCGTCTCTGCCTCCATTGCCTTCCGGATCCCCGTCGGGCCTCTTCTTCGATCCGACCCAGCTCCGGATCCCAACTTCGGATTCCAGCCTCGGAATCCGGTCGTGATAGCTTCGGCTACATCACTAGATATATTATTTTGCAAGTAACACCGACGGAAGACAGAGAGAGAGAGAGAGAAAGCTCTTCTGAGCAATTGGACGGTCGTAACGTAGGCACATCACAAGATTTTGGGTTATAAAAATCTTGCCTGGGCCTGGTGCTAGAAGCAGATACGAAAGAGTGAGCCCAAACAGAGAGGTAGAAATGTGGGCTTAGGCCGTCCCAATAACTAACCCCCTTCTTAAACATATAGGAGGACTAGGTGAGAGTGATTCTAACAATGGATGGGTGATAACATTAAGGCCGATCCTATTTAATTTGCCTATATATATATTGCAAAAGGTATTATTCATATTTCATATTTGGAGTTCCCTCGTATGAATTCCTGTCAGAGTGACCTAGTGAAAGCTTCGCATGGTACGATCATAGTTGTCAAGGCGCCAAGGCGACCCAACGTGTTCTCGAGGAGTTTAAACGCTTAGGAAGGAGGCCACTTAGGCGTCTTATTAAAATATATATGAATTATATATTATTATTAATTGTGAGTTCATAAATATAAATAAAAAATAAGAATCAAATTAATTTTAATATGAAAATTGGAAGCTATTAATTTACTATGAGATAATTGACTTGAACATATAGGAAACAAATCAATCACAATAAATATTAAAATTGAAACATATTAGTCTAGCATGAAATAATTCACTTAGATAATTAGATGAATAAATAAGAACAACTCAATCAAGATAAAATTGAAAGAAATTAATCTACAGTCTTATGAATTAATTTGAGCATATAATAATTAAGAATAGATCAATCAGATAATCAAATGTTTAAGATGAGATGTACTAACCTGAGAATTTCTGACTTTTTCAATAAAACCTACAACCATGATTACACAATACACATAAAGCAAATATTAGGATTCTAAAATGTATCACTGCAAACAATCAACATATCCAAATCAAACATGATAATAAAATATCTAGATAATCACAACAAACATTAAGAGAAATAAAAAACACACATAGTTACATAACTATAATTTGAAGTTCAGAGAGTATATCATCTACTTAAAACTAAAAGTTCTCATAAAATCTTAAATCTTGAATCCAAATGTTGCTTCTTCAAGAGCCATATCAACATCTTCATTACCATAATCTCTATCACCAGAATCTTCACCCTCACTGCCTGACTCCCATGGAGCATCATCATCATTTGTCTCTTCTTCTTCTAGCCATTCATCTTCCTCCTGATTTTCCTCTCGCACTTGTGTTTTGTTTCTTGTGGGTCTTTCATATGCTCCTCCATAGCAGTGTCAACATATGTCTATGTCAAATCTGCATCCTTATGAACTAAATTTGAAGATCTTTTGGTCATCCACTCACTCCCCTAATCCAAATCAATAAAGCAAATAGGATCATATTTATGTGGATGATTTTTCCTTTCTTTAAACCTCTCATACAAACGACAATTATATTGAACAAACACAAGACCGTTCAGTTTTTTATGCTCCAAACAGTTCCTCTTCATGGTATGAATTTTCATTAACAGATAACATAAAGAGAAAATAATTATTATATGAGAATTAATAATCAAATAAAATTTTAAAAAAATACATAAAAATTCCTTAAACATACAAACTCAAATATGCTCCAATTGCGTTCACACCTAGAAGAGCTACACAAAGTCCTAAAATCCTCACAGCAAGGTCCCTCAATTCTAGCATCTCCCTACCATATTGAATCCACCATTCAGCTATCATAAGAATGACATATTAAAATATTTATTTGAAGAAAAAATATTCATTAAATGTAGTAGTAAATTAGTATTAAAAACGTACTTACTTGGCAATCTCCTCCCACGAGCTCTTTTTGCCATCTCGTTTATAAAAAGTCCTTTTTTCATTCAAATATGATGAAATCTGATCATTTATCTTATCTTGTACTTCAAGATCCGACACCATTCTTTCAAGACAAGTAGCAAATCTACTTTCAAACTTGCCAATTGAAGAACGATCTTTCTCCTCAGCATCAAAGTACAACTTGGGATTTAGAAAAGACCTACTGCATGCAAAGGGCGGTGCATTTAATATACCCATCTCTTATCAAGAATCTTCAATATATATTGAAATTTTGATTCTTTAACTCAAAAATTTTCAATAATCCGCTCTCTAGCATACTCCATGGCAGCATAAATATATCCCATAGCAAGTTTTTCATCTCCATTAACCAACCTTAGCACTTGCAATATTGGTTGAGAGGCCCTCAAGATATCTTCAACAACATGCCAAAACTTCACCTAAAAGACAATGCTTGCCACATTCTTCCCTGCATTTGTTGATGCTGAAACACTCCTATGCCAAGCCTCTGAAGTGAACAACGTGCGAAGAGCCCTCTTCATTGCATCATCATTTAACCTTTCAAGGGTAAGAAAGGCAATGGCAAATCTAGTAACCCTACATCTGACCAATTCTCTACCTTTTGTTTCCCTTTTCATGTAATCAAGAAGCTGGGCATGAGTGTAAATATAAGTTGTTAACTTCTTTACCTTTGAAATTACACCCTTATAGGCCTTCAACTTGCCAATGTCTTCTCACATAAGTTCCAAGCAGTGAGTAGCACAAGGAGTCCAAAATATTTTTCTTCTTTTTTCCATCAACACTCATTTGGCCGCAACATTATATGATGCATTGTCTGTTACCACTTGTACCACATTCTCTTCTCCAATCTTTTCAACCATCCTATCCATCAACTCAAACATTTTAATAGTATTCTCCTACTCAAATGATGCATCAATGGACTCCACAAAGGAAGTCCCTTCAGGACAATTCACTAGGAAGTTAATTAGCTTTCTTTGCCTCTTATCAGTCCACCCATCACACATGATTGTGTAACCATATGTCTTCCAATACTTCTGATATTCAGTATACATAGCTTGTGTTTCCTCTACCATCTTTTTCAGAAGAGGTACTCTCAACATATGATAACTTGGGGGTTTATTCCTCGGCCCATATCGACTCACAACTTCCATCATCAATTCAAAGGTCCATAGTCGAGCTGCATTGAATGGTAAACCACCCTCATAGAACCAAGTTGCTACATACTTACCAGCCTTTGCTTTTTCCTCCTCCTTCCATTTTGAAATCTTTTCCTACTTTTTCTTGCATCAACAAAGTCCTCAACGCTCATTCTTGCAAAACTATCCATTAGAGCTCTTTGGTATTATTGAAGAATAACCATTTTCCGACCTATTAGTAGGTTGACTAGGTTACTCTTGTTGTATGTCATCATCATCATCACCATCAAGCTCCTCTTCAATTGGAAGACTTGGATTTGGCTTTCTCTTCTTATTTTTGTTCATCTAATTAAGCATTTCTAAAGCAATTTCTATGCTAGTATTTGAACATTTCTTTACATCATTGAAATTGTGTTCTTTTTGTCTCTTAACGCCCCCATTAGTGACCAATCCACAAAGCTCACACTTGATCTTGTTCTTGTCAAATTCATCCGGCCAATAAGCATACTTCCAACACGGATCTTTCAAGTTTGCCTTCTTTTCCAATTGTGTCTCAGCTGTGGAACTACTATCGCCTGCCATGTCTACACACAAAAAGATATACAAAGTGAAACATTATACTTTATAAGAATGAAGAATCACAACTAATATATTAATGAACATTTTAAAATAACAACAAACTAAAATGTTGTTTTCTTGTCTATATGAATGAGAGTTTATGTAGGGGACAGAGGGACTGTCTGTGTAAGTGTGTATGTGTGCGAGAGAGAGAGTAGAGAGAGACATAGGGACTGTCTGTGTATGTGTGTGGGGACAGAGGGACTGTCTGTGTGTGTATGTGTATGTGTATGTGTGTGTGTGTGTGTGTGTGAGAGAGAGAGAGAGAGAGAGAGAAAGAGTGGAGTGTATGAGACAGAGAGCTTCGGCCCTGTGTGTACTGTGCAGTGGCCAGTGTGTAAGAAATCAGAGAGAGAGAGAGAGATTGAAACCGACGGCTTCAGCCCCTAACCCCTGTGTGTACACAGTACACTACACAGTCACAGAGAGAGAGAGAGAGAGAGAGAGAGAGAGAGAGAGGGGGGGGAGAGAGGGAGGGAGGGAGGGAGCGGGGAAGAGCAGAGTGTGTGTGAGAGTGAGAGTGAGACAGGGCTTTGGCCCATGCATACATTACACAGTGCTAGAGAGAAAGTAGTGTGTGTGAGAATGTAAAAGAGAGAGAGAGAGAGAGAGAGAGAGAGAGAGAGGAATATGTGTGAGTGTAACAGTAAGACTGAGACAGAAGGGGCTTCAACCCCTATCTTTGTGGGAGAAGGGAGCTCGGGCAAAGAGGGAGGGCCGCTCGACTGGTCAGGGCCTTAGGTACAACCATACAGGACTTCGGCCCTTCTTAGAGAAACACAGAGTCGTAGAGAGAGAAAGAGGGTGAGAGAGAGAGGCATAGATGGAGAGAGAGACAGTTTTAGAGGGAGGGGCATCGGCCCTCATCTGAGAGAGAAAGAGAGAGAGAGACAGAGACAGAGACAGAGAGAGATGACTCACTAGACGATGCCATGCTCTAGTGACAATGACGGCAGCGTCGGCAATGATCAGCGGCATCGGCGGCCGCTAGGAATCACCACAATGACGAAGGCGGGCGAACCCTAAAGTAGATCGAGGGTGGGGGAGGAAGGGGACAGGGGCATCGAGGGTCGAGTCAGGCAAATGGCAAAAGGGGTTTAGGGTAACTTAATGAGTAGGTGGGGTTAATGGGCCGAACTGGACCGGACTGATTCGGGTGCCGCAAGCGCCCAGGCGCCCTAAGCGAGCCGTATGGGCTGATTAAGCGGGCACGTGGGCCACCTTTCATGGGCTCAAGAAAGGTGTCCAGGCATTTTGCTACAGTAATAACGCCTTCACTTAGGCGACGCCTTGACAACCATGGCTACAATACACATGATTCAAAACACTCTCATATAATAATATAGCAACATACTAACATTCAAATGAGGATTGACATAGGGCCTACTATTTTGATAAAGCTATGATTAAGATGCATAAGCATAGCATTTAGCCTTTCTGTCATGCAGTCCTATATGGTCTTACCCAGACAAGGCATTTCTTTTCAATACTACTTCTTTCCTCTGAAATTCTTGTGAGAACTTGATGTCAACCCCGATTCACAGGTCATGTATAAAGAAGGGGTAATTTCATATTAACCATTCTTTTATCCTAAATTTCAATTTTTTTGATGAATGCAGGGGGTATATGGTACTTTCTTAGGAGAAGAAGAGAAAAGCTAAAACATGTGCAACGTGCTAAAGAAACAAAAAGAAAGGTTCAAGAGGCATTTTGAAAAAGAGAAATGCTTGCTGCACAATTGGGTGTGCAGCAACGTCCAGTCACAACGCACAACTGGGTGCGGTTGGACCACGTGGCGTTGAAGGCCAGCTGGGAATGCTGACATCGGCACGTCCGCTGCGCCAACGCTGACATCCGGACACCCGCTGCACCAATCGCCTGCCCGGATCCGTCCCCATCAAATCCCGCACTGTAATGAGTACCCCGTCCTATCCGTTTGAAATTTACGGAGCATTTGAATATTTTCTACCCAAATTGCCATTTTCCCACCCATCGCCATCCACGCGGGAAACAACGAAGCCAGAGGAGGGACACGGCCGGAAGCGGAAGAGAGCGGAGGAAGCGAAGGTGAAGCGGACCTGTGTCGCGTGAACCTGCGTCGCTGACATACCCCGGCCCGTTTCGCGTCTCCTCTGCTCCAGCGGACGTGAACCTGCGGCGTTGAAACGACCCGAAGCGGAGGAGAGCGGAGAAGAGCAGAGGTGAAGCGGGCGGCCGGAAGTAGAGGGGCAGCTGGTAGCAGAGGTGAAGTGAGTGGCGGTAACGACCGGGTATTTCTCCTTCACTTTTTTTCCTTTCTTTCCTAACTCTCTTGTGCCATTTTCCCAACCTCCTCTCTGTCATGCCCCTTCTTCCTCTGTCATCTTTTTCTCCCACACTGGATTTCCTTCCAACGGCCACTGTCCTCAGAGAATTTCATTTGTTCACGCGAGGTCCCCCCTCCTATCTCGTGCTGGTCATGAAGCGGCAACCCCATCTTCTGGTCGGAGGTTTGATCAGCAACTTGCAAGCAGGGGCTTCAGTAGCGACGACCAAGAGAACCAATCCGATTACCTAGTATCTCTCCTGTATACCTGCAAGAAGCTTGCAAGAAGGATCCCACCGGAGCACGAATCAGGGTGAGTGGCAATGTCAATGTTCCTCAATCATATTTAGTTTTGGTCATCATTGGTCTTCCTCATGTGTCACTGTTTTGCAGAACATTTCATAGCAAGTATGGCAAAATAGAAGGGGACAGCGGTGATCCCTCCAAAGGGGAAGAAAGTCGATCGCAAGAAGGCTATTAGCGAGCAGAGGATGGCCACCCCTGAGGCTAGCCAACCAGAATCCACATCCACCACGTCAGGTAGGAACTGAATTTTTTTTTTCTCCCTTCTTGCAACTTGGTAAATTTCATCTCAAATGTCATTATGTCTTCTACTGGTATCATTTTGAAGACACATTTTGTTCTTTGATTTTTCTGTACATTATTCTTTGTAATTTTTTACTCCTAGATCTCCTAAGTCCACCTCTCCGCATGTTCCGTCGTTTTCAATAGATCCGCTCATCCACTTCCACATTTTCCTTTCTTCTTGTCACTGTTCCAGAAGTTAGCATTAGGGAAGCCCATTGAGTTACAAAGTAGACAGTAAAATAAAAAGTAAACCTTTGTTAAAAGGGAATAAAAGAAGAAAGAACAAATAGGACATACAAGTTGACAGAAAATCTTATACATTTTCCAATGACATACGAACTGAGCCTCAGGACACATCTAACTTAGACAAGCTCTCCAATGTATGATCAATTTACCGTAAAAGGCAGAGTTTACTAAGGATATTCATATCCTCATAAGTCAACTTTGGTCTCAGAACTTGTGATCACCATTCCTAATAAATGCTTGTGCATCCTACATGACTCATCGTCTCTCTCCTATGCATCACTTGACCTGCCTCTCTTTCCCCTCAAACCTCCACCAGTCAACATCCTCCCCACCTCACCTTACATGAGTATGTCTGATGGTAATAAAGAGCTTGACTACAATACAGGCCTCCTCTTGTTTAACTTACAATGTGATACTGTAAACTTTTTAATTTCTTCTACGTTGTCTGACGATTGTCAATGTCAACCTGAACTTGTCATTCTTAATATGTATTTGTGGATCTTAACTTGGATATGTGAATGAAAATCTGTAGTTGTCAATCTTAATCTGCATGTGTGAATGTTTACTTGTATTCGTTCATAGAGACCTTTATTTGTTAATGTTAACATGTATTTGTGAATTAAACTTGAGTTTGTCAATATTAACTTGGATTTGTCAATGTTAACATGTCAACAATTTTTGGATAATTTTTACATTATGTCTGTGTGAACATTAACTTCTGTTTGTCCATCATATCCTTTATTTGTCAATCTTAATTTGTGGATGTTGACATTATCTGTGTCCAACCCACCCAACCCACCCCGTGGTCACCTATCACAAACATATTACTTGCCTCTCTCCCGGATTTGATTTCACATTGTCTAACATTCCTGATAACCACATGGTGAAGTTTTTTTTTAAAAAAAAAATAACGAATAAACAAATGATCCAAAAATGATAGGTCAGATACATATCCCCCAAGAAAGAAAAAATTGCATGTGTTATTTCCAACTTACATTGTGCCCACCTATTATAAGCATATTACTTGTCCCTCCCCCTGATTGAATTTCACATTGATTTTTTTTTTAATAATAAAAAATTGATAGGTGAGATACCTATCACCCAAGAAACAAAAAATGTGTTCTTTGCAAATCACCATGTGCCATATTGGACACTAGGACACAACACAAGTCTTGAATATACACCGTTCATGCTCCATTTACGATTTTAGATGACCACTTCATCTTTTTCAAACACTTGTTTAAACATTAAGTAAGATTCAATAAACTTATTAATATCATACTCATCATTTCTATGTTTTGGACAAGTTTCAATTGATCATATTCTTCTAGATGGATGTGTACATACAAATATATTTAACTTTGTATATCTCTTGTATTGTGATGTTTTCTTTCCAAAATTATGTTGTACCCAGTTACATGTTTGTATAAACACAAAACATCCATGTCCATGGCTCACAAATCATGTGGGCAAGGTAATACCTATGAACAACTTAACAAAGGATAAGCAGCAATCTTGAAAACAGCTTGCACACTTTATATAAAAAAAGGTAGCTTGCTCACAATGTTATAGATTGCACTGTCAATTTTATTTCAACAATACACCCCCTCTTAAATTGGTCATCAATCTTGGCCATTTCTCGTATATGTTGAATGTGCACCTTCATAGATGCCATTAAGTTTAAAATGGTTTTTAACCTGAGGCCATATTCCTTCAACAAGGCGAGTGGGAAAATGATGTTATTTATACTATGTTGTACCCCAAAAATTTTAGGAGAGAACATGCACATTCTTTGGGCCAAAAAGAATTGGTAGAAAGCAATTTCAACATTCATTCTTTAGGTAGTCAGTGGTATAGGAGATTATAGCACTGTTGTGCCATCTTTGGACAGCTGGTTTATGGGTAAGATGTAAGGATGACTTTTGATTTCAACATTTCCTTTTATTCTCTTTCTCATGCCTATTGCTTGCCATATTGGTACAGTGCATGATAAACTATTAGATTCTAAAGAAAGATTAATTTTTTTAACTTGAACAAAGGCTACGCATAGGAAGGACATGGGAAAATTAATATGTCCTTTGCATTTATATGGCACACTTCCAATACTCTTATTTTGCTCAATGGTGGAATGACATGGGAAGGAACTAATCAATACACCCTTCTGATTACCATTACATTCGTTGGATAACTAGTCATGTACTATCGTTCCACCCTACGTGCAGACACACCTTCTTCCATTGGCTATGATTTGCTGCACAATCATGTTGTACACCGGCAGTCGGTTTTAGGCCACAGTAAATATTTTTACACTTTATTTTTTATACAGTTCAGTGCCTCATAAATTGTCATATTCTTTTAATCACGTGTTTGTAGTTTTCTGTATTTTCATTTGGTTCTCAAATTGTTGCATAGTTCATTTTGTTTAAAACATGATTGTGCACGTGGAATGGATGTTGCACTTAGTTAACAGCCAGTGAACATGGTTCTAAGTTCTAATTTCGTTCCCGAACTTGTAATTGTTAACTTGTAATCATCCACAACAACATTTATTTGTCAATCTTATCCCGTATCTGTGAGTGAAAACTGAGATTTGTCAACTGATTCCAAACTCTATGCAGCAAATCTGCTATTTGTCATTTAAGTTCTGTATTTGTAAAGTAATTGTTGTTGTTTCCTTATAGTATTTCATTCATGATATTTATGACTAATTATTTCTTCATTGGTAACACAGGTGGATGGGGACAAATTTTGCTAGCCTGATGCTCTTTAACAGCATATGTGGATGACCGCGATGCCTTGGGCTTTAGAGATTGCCACAGGAGTTTGATGTGCCAAACTCCATTTGTGCCATTCATGGACAACCGGCCTCCCACATCGTTCCCTTTCTATTTCCTAGAGCAAATAATAGATGCCTTTCAGGGAGGGTGTGACTTTGTCCTTGGTACAACGGTGGTCACATTCTCCCCCCAAGATATCGCTTTGATTTTGGGAGTACCATGCACAGGCGTTGAAGTGCACCATTACGACTCAAAGGATCAGCCTTCCCGACTTCGGGAACATTTTGGCGAGAAAGTAGTGTTTGAGAGAAAGATCATACGGGAGCTAATTCACAGTCTTGTAGGCTCCGATGATGAGGTAGATGTAGCCGACACAGTTTGGCTGTGGATACTTTTTTCTTAGTAACAACGTGATCTAAATACTTTCAAACAGGTTGTTGAGAAATTGGAGGTGGAGCCCGCTGAAAGGTGGCTCCTTGGTATGGGGGAAGAAAGCATAAGGGAGGAGCCAGCCACCTCTAATGCCATCGAGACATTGACATGCCAAGTTACGGCGCTTGTTGACATGGTCAAATGTCTAGATGAGAAGCATGCAAGGGAGTTGATGGAGGTTCGAAAAAAAATAGATGCCCGATTTGATCGTTTGGAGAGCAAAGTTGATGCTCTTTTCGCACAAGTAAGGGCTTTGGGTCATGAACATGAGAAGGGGGAGGTGCCTACAATGGGTGCTACAGTTGAGGAGGAGGGAGAGCATGCAAGGATACATGGACTTGAAGATGAAGGGGACCTCCACGACGGGGCTGCATGAGTTGGTATGGAATCGGGAGAGCACCTTCATGAACAGTTGGAAGCATTTGCTAAGGTTGAGCATAAGGGAAAGACTAAATCTTTGCGTATGTTTAAGAAGAAAAGGACTGCTGGACCCAAGAGGGTTATTTCTGAAGGGACAATGGTAAGTGGACTGTTAGAAAGTTAGTTTACTTATTTTCTTCTTATTGTGATTCATGTGTACTCTAATGCAGGCATCTCTGAAGAAGGAGGAATATGAATTTTCTGGGAAGGGTCTTCTAGGAGTGAACGATGAGGCGGTCATTCACACTTTTTTATCATCTAACATGACCGAGTAAGTAAATTTCTATACATTTACTACATTCATCCACTTTGGGAAAAAAAGTGAACACTGGAGGAAAAGTTTAGCAGTGACAAGAGAAAAAAAAATGATAAAGATGAAAAAAAAGCATGGAAGGAAATCTCTTTTTCACGTTTCATGTATATTCTCTACAAAACTCTAGGGGAACTTTAGGAGTCACAAAAGATTACTCATGTCTTCTTACTTAGAGAGGCCGGAGCCGTCCCTCCACCGCCTCTTCTTGTCTAGGAATAGTGCTGCATAGTTGGATATGGGCTTCCATAGTGATAGATGCATGTATGCCGGAATCAGAAACCCGCATACTAGGATATAGACTTGCATGTTGAACTGGTTTTAGGGAAAAAAAAAATAGGAAGGGAGGAAAAAAAGGTGGAAATCCTAGAGATTCAGCAACATTTAGAAACTTTTTTGCAGCTCTGAGAGGCAATTTGCACTTTTGTGGGAATTTAACAAAAAAGAGCAAGAACATGGAGCATTCAAAATCTAGAAGGGGTTCCCCGAACACATGCGTGGGCTTTTTTCCCTTTTCTTCTCTCTTTGTTTCATAGAATCAACACCCCATTCAGACAAAAAGGAAAATGGAAAGGGGAAGGGAAGAGATTAAGCAGACTTCAGGAATTTTAAACACTTTGCCTACCCTTTTGATTATTTCCTCTTGCCCTCCTCCCCCATTTATTATGCTTGGTGTTGGTGCAGGTTAAAGTGGTAAAAGGAGGAAAAAAAAGGGCATCATAAATACCGTTGATGGTGGTTGACTTTGTGTTTTTTTTACTATACTGTCTGATTCAGAAAAGGGGCCTCTTGCTTCTCCCTTTTAATGTCAGTGCTTGTAGTATGAAATTTCTATACGAATTTTGTTGTACGAGTGTCATACAAGTTTTTTTTTTTTTGCATAGGTTGTTTCATTAGAGAATGTTAACCTTTTTTTGTCAAGTATGGAGATGAAAATAGTTTGTGAAAGAGAATAGCAGAAAATGGGTGGCAACTGTTTTGGAAATATGTTTATATTCGAAAGTTTAATGTTGTCTTCCTTAATGGAAGTTATGAAGTTCTATAAGAATGCACTGTATTACTACATTTTTAAATTGTCTTCCTTAATCAGCTTTTTTATAGAGGAAAGCTTGCATCTCATCCTGTTATGTGATCTTTGTCTTTGAAAAATTACAGTTTTCTTTTAGTACACCTATGTCAGTTCAAAGCTCCATAGCTTCATACATGGACGTTCTGATATTTTCAGCATTATCCTTAGAGGATAATCATTTATCCCTCCATTCCTGAGACATCTAGGCCCACTCAGTCATCTACCAAACACAACGGACTCATTTTGTGTCCATTTCCCATTACATATGAGAATTAGTAGTTTGAAACTTCCTTCACTAGAGCTGTAACTTACTGAAATTTCCCTTTCATTTCAAGTAGGAGAGTAAAAACATGTTTTAGATATTGATCCATTTTCCATTACATGTCTTTTATGTATGGGTATGTGTTTACATTCTGCCTTCATGTTGTCAATGAACATGTTGTCTTGAACACTACATGGAGTGCGAATTTCACAAGACTACACGTGTCCCATTTATTATCTGGACAAATGACACACGATGATGTAAGTATTGTATGTTAACATTGACAATTGGTAGTAAATTAATATTAGATTCATTCATGTAAACACACGTACATATACACCTTTGCAGGTGATTGATTATGTTGTGCATAGGATCAAACATAGGCAATTGCAATCTCTTGATAGTTACAAAGCGTGGGGTTATTTGTCTACCATTCATTGAAACAAGGTAGATATTGTTAAAAAGAACATGGCCGCCAAAGCAGAATGCCTTATGAAGCTATTTAAGGAGTTCAGTACGGATGAGGCGTTAGGAAAAGTTGACTTTGTTTTCTTTGTGCTGCACTCCTCAAACCATTGGCATCTGCTTACCCTTGATACACAGAGGAAGTGCTTCACATCATATAATTCTATCAAAGGAGATGTATTACATAATGTCACAGTACGGTTTTGGGTAATGAAGTGTTTGACTTATTAATCTGTGACTATATTCATTTTTACTATTATTTGTATGACATTTCCTTGATTATCTTTGCAGGTTCTCATCATCAAAAAGTACTTCCAACTCGCTGGGGTGCAAAGTGAAATAAAAAATTAGAAATTAGAGTTTGACGAATCATGCGCATCTCAGCCCCCTGATAGTTTGGATTACGCGATGTATGTGGTGAAGTTCATAGAGGCATTGACAGTAAGGAGTACAATGCTTTAGATGGACATTACTGCAAACGATATTGCACGATTGAGGGGACAGTTGGCAGTCGACATGGTGAACATGGGCGCTCAATGAACAGCCTTCAATCGGATGTATTTCGATTGGTTATCTTCTAAGAACTTTGTACAGCATGTTGTCACTCACACTTGTGTTATTCTCAGGGGTATGCCCCGGTGACGTGATATTTTCAGGAGTATGCATCGGTGTGACCTTGTAAATGATTCACTTTAATATTTTCTGGTGTGACCTTGTAAATGATTCACTTTAATATTTTCTACCTTGTGTTGTTGTGTTGCTCATGGATCTTGCAAGCTTCTGTCTGTGAGTAGTTTATGTGAAAAGAAACCTGTGTTGTAATGTTACTAGATACTTTTTATGTGTCTGTGATTCAGGTTACAATTGACAAGTACACGTTAACATTGAAAATTGCAGGTTAACATTGATAAATACAGGTTGCTCATGGGTCTTGCAAGCTTGTGTCTGTGATTAGTTTCTGTAGAAAGAAACTTGTGTCTGTAATGTTACAGATACTTTTTTGTCTCTGTGATCCAGATTACAGTTGACAAATACAGGTTAACATTGAAAATTACAGATAAACATTCTCAAATACAGAGGTAACATTGATAAATTAATGTATGCACCCGCAGGATAATTTTGACAAATACAGGTTAATATAGAAAAATACAACTCTGTATTCACAAATACCGAGTAAGCTTGACAAATTAATATAGGCATTGAGAAGATAAGATTGACAAATACACGTTAGCATTGAAAATTACAGATAGGTATTTACAAATACCGCGTAAGAATGACAAATTAATGTACGCATTGAGAGGATAACATTGACAAATAAACGTTTAGACTGTCAAATGTGAACTAAGACATTAATCACTATGGCCCTTTACTTGTCAATGTTACTCCGGGATTGTCAATTTCATTTTGTATTTGTCAGTAATAATATGTATTTGTCAATGTAAATCAAAATAATGTTACTATGTGTTTGTCAATATCCGACAGCATTTGTCTGGGTTACTGTCTATTTATGAACACAGACCTGTATTTATGAATGTTATCCTCTACTATTCAATGTTACTTTGTGTTTGTCAATCCTACCTGGATTTGTCAATGTCAATTTATACGAGTGAATGTTAGTTTGTCTTTGTCAATCTTACCTATCATTTGTCACTTTTACTTTCTATTTACAAATAAAAACAGCGCATTTGTCAATGTTAGTTGCCAATGTAAAAGTTGCCAATATTATCCTTGTGCATATGAGAATTAGTATTTATCAATGTAATACAATATGTGTCAATTATACTGTAGGTGCTGAAAAATTGCTCGTGTGATTAATGTGAAAAACTATGTTGTTTAGGGTAAATTAACCTATTAAAAAAATGCAACTAAGGTGCAGTGATCGCCAGAAACTTTTAACTAAAAAGCTTCAAAAGAGTTTGATCGCCTACCTGTTTAAACGCGGAAGAATGAATCCTTGGTTCCCCTCCTTCAGCCGGCTGAAGAAAGAGAGCCTCTTTGTTCTTTCGTTCTTGCTGTTGAATGTTGAGGATCGTCCAGAAATTCTCCTGGCTTCGTGCTTGATTTCCCTCTTTTTGATCTTTGTTGTTGTTGTTGAATGCAGCAGAGACAGAAAAAACAGAAAAATAAAGAAGAAATACTGATGAGAATCTAAATAGAAATAATATCAAAGCTAACCATGATTATAAACATGTATAAACAGCAACTCACTTGTTTTAAATGACTTTGAAACCCCTTTAGAACAAATGGATTTTGGAGAATTGATGATGTGGTGTGTGTTGCATGAAGTGATTATGAGAATGAAACTAATGAATGAAAATGAAATTCAAATATGAAAAACTTATGCCCAGTCCAGTTGGTTGAAGCTTTGAAAGGATGAAGATCTTGAAGAAGGATGCCGACTTCTGGAAATGGCAGCGCTCCGGCGTTCCGACGTGGTTGCTCCGATCTTCAAATTGCTATAACACTGTGGCTCAATAATTCTCTCTCTTTTTTTTTAACTCTTGAGATGCAAGGTATTTATAGGCTTTTTCTGCGTTCGCGATTAACATAGAAAAATCTCGGATTTATCTACCTTAATCGACAGATAATTACTGATTAATTCATCTTTATCTGTAATTATCTAAACCGCGTCCACCCTGGCTGACGCCTTTCAGATTAAATTAAGATAAGGATAAATATCCGGAAAACTTATCTTTATCTTTATTAGCTAAAACGCGTCCACGTGGGTAGACGTCTTTTACACTAATTAAGATAAGGATAAACATCCGGAAGAGAAGTTAAAATAGCTTAGGAAACCTAAATCGCGTCGACCTTCACAAACGCCTTTTAGCTAATTAATCAATTAATTAAAATTCAAATTTAAACGCTAAAATAAGAATAAACTCTAAACCGCGTCCACATGGGTCGACGTCTTTTAGGATTCTTCATATTTTAACTGAAATTTGAGCTAAAATCAATTCAATTGATTAACTTAAACATGTCTGTTAAACCCGACACTCAAAAAGATTAATAAAAATTAATTAATGATTAATTATCAGACCATTCTGAGGCATTATTATATGATATGAAATTTACTCAAAATGACGTCAAAATTAGCGTGTCTACAGCTGCCTCACCTTGGCATAGTCTTTGCAAGGGAGTGAAATGAAATGGAATGTACTGAAAAGGTGATGCCAAGGTGTGATGAGACACGCTCTTAACATCACATGATGGAATTTTTCTCAAAATCATCAATGAAGATAGCTCAATGAAATCAATGGAATCAATCATGTCTGGATGAGGTAGACAAGGAAATAAAATAAAGTCGATCAACCTCCTCGGAGTGGGAAGTACCCCAGGTCATAGACACTGTAGGTTTCATCATGGGGAGCGTTTGCCAGCCAATGTGGACGTGTTGCAGCCATGATGGATCTTAAAAGAAAACAAGAAATATTGGATAAAGAATCCAAGAAAGGATAGAATTCCAATGATATCTTCAAGCGAACCTCAAAGATAATCAAGATACTCAATTCGGAATGGAATATTTCATATCATGTTTTGAGTTATTTGATTTATGGTCTGAAACTTAATCAATAATTAATCTTTATCACAATGATTTCAAAGTCCTACATGATGCATGCTGGCTAAAAGAAAAATATAAAGTCAAATAAAATATAAATTAATCAAGGATAATATTGTTAAATTGTCATTAATGAGTCAATATACCAATTTTTGTAATTCAGTGCTAAGCCGAAGCTCGTTTATCCACACACCATTTCACAAAAGTGGAACCATCATCCTCACTAATTAACAATCCAACGGCCTATCCATGCGATTAAGAATCCTCTGGAATTATCACTGTTTTTGTTGAAGGGGAACTCAAATTCCAGTTTCATCAAAATTACAAGGTCCTTGATATAATCTAATAAATATTTAACATATAATAATGCGAATGCACAATAATTACATGAAATAATACAAAGATAGAAATAACCGTCTTTTTAACCATGGTCAAGACTTCTTAACTCCCATAGTGGGATCTTCTCGATATTTCCAGCTTTCTTGAATTTTCTGCAACCAAAATTGTTAGTAATTCCAATAAATATTTAATTTAAACTTCAAAACATTGAATTTCGGATAAAACACATAAAGATCTTAAACGCGTCGTGTCGAGAAGACGCCTTTTAACTTTAAAACGCGTCGCTTATCCTCGACGCCTTTTACTCACAGAAACAGGTTTCTGACTGTTCTCTATTCGAATTCCAACTCTATCAATGCACACCCCTTTTCCAATCCAGAAAAGTCTTCCTAGGATCGCAATGTGGTCTATATAAACACCCTTAGGTCGTTCCCAAGCAATCCCACTACAATCTAAAGATCAAAAGTAGAGTTTTCTTCAAGGTTTCTTCAAAGTTCCAGGGTTTCCAAGGTTCTCTAGCTTCAAGGAGGAGGAACTCCGAAAAAGGGAGTATGAATTCAAGCAAGAAGATGAAGATGTCCTTGGAGCAGTTTTCAGATGTAGAGAATCATCTTAATGGAAAAAATCCCAATCTCCAAGTAAGTTCAATCAACTTCTTCTTCAATTCTCTTCATGTTCTTCATTATGTTCTTCATGTTCCTCATCATGTTCTTCGTCTTTTCTTTTGATTTTCAGAACTATCCCATGTTTTCTGGCCCAAGGAAGTTCACCTCTTTACCTTGGATCCGTAAACTTGCAAAAAGCATCAAGCTTTCCATGCAAGTATTCATATCCAAGTGGAAGCTTCAAGGTCTTGTAGTGCTTGCCAAGCATTACAAGAGCGCAAACGCAGATTGGGCGGCTATGGGCGCCTTGATCGAGTGGTGGCATCCCCAAACTCACACGTTCTTCTTCCAAGATTTTGAGTGCACGATTCTTTTAGAGAAGGCGGAGCTTCTTTTAGGTCTCCCAAAGACCAAAGAGAACAAAGAGAAGATAGCTTTGATGAAGGAGAGAATCACCGGTCAACAATTGTTGACATCTATCATGAAAGATCCTTCAGAAGCTAAAGGATGTCTCACTAAGAAGGGGATCAATCTCACCAAGCTAGCCGAGTGGACGCTGTATGAAATTGATGATCTAAGAGAGGATGAAGCGGAGGATGTAACAAAAGCTTTAGTTACATGCCTAGCCGGCGCCTTATTCTTTTCTGCGCAGGATAATATCTTAGAAGATGACCAAGTTAGTGCCATATGCGCAATCTTCGAAGGTAAATCCATTAGCACTGCACTCTTAGCATATCTTTATAGTGGGCTTTCTACAGCGTCTGTGGGCCGTCCTCCTTACGGATGCATGATTCTCTTCGCCTTATGGGTTGAACTTCATTTTAAGTTTGAGCACAGCAAGAAAAGGCCTCTGAATCCATCTCAGATTTACTTGAATAGCCCAATTCATTGCATAGCTAATGTTGTAAAGTTCAATGAGTATATGGTTAACAAAGTTCCAAAACTCAAGACCCGAGCCGATTGGAGAGAATATTTAAAGCTCATGACGTCCAACATATTCGACTCGTCTCCACTTGCTCTAGTTGGAAAACCTGTGTGGGTACGCCGTGCAACAGGAGCAGACCTTAAGTTGATCGGAGCCACTGAGTTCGTGCTGTACAATCCACATCGGTGCCTTACTCAACTTAGCTTGGGCCGTCGTGAATTCCCCGAGTTCTCTCCCACACTCCCGATGAAGAAGCGCGACTTGGAATCCGACGAAGACTATGAAGCCGTACAAATCATTACCACTCTATGGAACCTTGGCTTCAGTTACCGTGTAAGATCCTCTAAAGATAGAGATAAAGGATTGAAATTTCCTTATCTTAAAGGTCTTCATGAAATTCTTCCTTGAAGGTCCTCATGATGTAATAAAGAATTTCATTGAATAAAGAAATTTTTTCATGCCTCAAAACCTTTCCTCAACTTCCTGTGAAGTGCACATGATTTTTCCTTTAGAGAAAACTTGATTTTTCCTGAAAATTCAACAGTTCGGGTTCTGTTTAATGTAAAACGCGTCCAGTCAGAAAGACGCTTTTCAACCATAAATTCTTTTCCAGAAATTTAATTTAATCCTCAAAAACCCGATTTAAAGATTAAACCGCGTCTGTACATCATGACGCTTTTCAACTCTCTCTCCTACTTTTTCAGGATTCTGTCATTAATTCCATGATCAATTCTCTGAAACGCGTCAACACTTTAAGACGCCTTTCATGATTTTCCTCTGTACGGCTAAGACGAAAAGATTGAAACGCGTCCAGCTATGTACACGTCTTTCATTCAAATCCTCTGGCAGTGCCTCCTCAACTTTTGCGCCCTAAAACGCGTCATCCTGTGTCGACGCCTTTCAGCCTTTCAGCCTTTCGTTAACAGACCCGCGAAGGCCCCCTTTCTTAAAAACCTTTCTCTTCCCTCTCCGGCGGCGATTTCGAGCTTCGACGATCTCTCCCCCAAATCTCCCTCTTCTCAAGCCATGGAACGCGGTGAAGGTTCCGGGAAGACGAAGGTCATAGCCAAGAGGAGGCGGAGGCAAGAAGAAGCTCCCGAGGAGGTTCCGGCGGCTCTTGCGGAGGCGGCAGCTTTCTTGGAAGAGGAACTCCCTCCACCGGCACCCATGGCGGTAGAAGAAGAAGAGGAGGGCGACCTCCACACGGTAAGCTCCCTGTGGGCATGACTGGATGAAGAAAAGAGGAAGAACATGGTTCTTTCAAGAACCCGAAATCTGGGCTTGAAAGGCATCCAGACCAGGTGACGCCATTCAAAAGGCGTCACCATGGGTCTACGTTTTTCAAGATAAATTCCGGATTTTAAAATAGGAATAGAATTTTTAATCGCGTCAAATCATGTTGACGTGTTTTAAAAGACGTCCATATGGGCTGACGCCTTTCAAAACAGAACTGATTTTCCTGTTTTTATTAATTACTGACCCCTTTTTTTTATGTTTTTATTTGCAGGGAGTGATGAGGGCTAGAATTAGTTGGGACTTAGTGATAGGGGCTTACAGAGGGCTCCCGGATTTCCAAAAGGCGCGCCTGCGTCAGATGGGATTCGGTGAAGTGTTGGACATCGAGCCATTCTGGCTTGATCTGGTCCTGCTGCAGGTCTTGAGAGAGAGATGGCATGCGGAAAGCCGGGCTTTCCTGATGCCGTGGGGGCATATGGTCCCCACCCTAGAGGATGTGCCCAGAATTACTGGCCTCAGGGTAGAGGGTCGACCTGTTAGTGGGGTTACTTACCCCAACTATCAGGGACTAGCTGAGGCTCTATTAGGGATAGAGGTATCCAGCATAGGTAGAGAGTCTAGGATGGTCCCTAGGGTAGAGGTAGAGGCTGCACTAGGATTAGATGAGCCCCGGCGTCGGTCTGACGAGACCCGGGAGGAGTTTAGGATTAGACTAGCCGAGTCGTCCTCCTCAGTCTACTGTAGCGACCCTGGTCAGGTAGATGAGGTAGATAGACAGCTTAGGGTCTTTTTAGTTTTCTTCTTCGGTCGGTTGCTTTTCGGTACGAAGGGCGACCATATCCACTGTAGATTTCTTTACTTGTTAGATGACCTAGATAGCCTAGGAGAGTACGCCTGGGGTGCAGCCCTTCTGGCTCACCTCTTTGCCGATCTATCCGCGGTCACGCCGGACCGTGAGACTACTATCAGTGGCTTCTCACCATTTCTTCAGGTATTAAATTATTTAATTATTTGTTATATGTAGTGCAATATGATATGATGTTTCTTCTAACCTATATGTTCATGAATGCAGGTGTGGAGCTACTACTACTTCCGGCTCGGCAGAGCGCGGATTGTCCGTCCGAATGCCGTCCCTTTCGCCTGCCGTTGGCAGCCGATTGTGGACACGGCTCCACAGCATCACCAGCTGACGGCCCTCCGCCGTCAGTTTCTGGATTATCCAGAACTCTTGGTAAACTTTAACTTGTTTAATTTCATTAAATGCAATCTTTTTTATTAAATGCAAGTTATTTATGAATGCATCTAACCTATATGCAGGTGATTTGGCGCCCATACTTGGGCATGAATGAGGAGGGTCAGCCATGGGTGACGGCTGGCAGGAGGCGGTTTGGGAGGCAGATGTGGGTGCATTGCCTCAATGAGATCGAGCTTCTCCGCCTCCGGCTCGTGATGAGGACCCTGGGCCTCCACCAGGAGTGGATTGACGAGGAGGTCCCGGAGGGCGTCGGAAGGAGCATGAGGGGCAAGCAAGCCCTCACAGATTGGCGTGCCAAGTTCCCGAAGCAGTACGAGGATTGGCACCGTCGGGGCGTACGGGTGGAGTCACGGGCGGTGAGTAGCGAGGCCTACCTCCAGCAGTACCGGGCCCACTACGCCGATCAGCTTCGGCTCCTCCGACCACTCGATGTAAGTATGCATTCATGCTTCTTAAATTTTATTATTATCTTGATTTATATTTGTGAATGAATGTATGTATGACATGCAGGATGCGCGTGATGCAGTCATTGTCGACCTCCGGGCCCGTCTACATGATGCGGAGGCCCAGCTAGAACAAGTTCAGAAAGAACTGTATGACTTGGTATGTATGAATGAATATGAATGCATGTTTTTAATTAATTAATTGTTTTGGCGATTAACCATTGATAGTTGTCTTCCGATGCAGCGAGCCGTTTACACCCAGGCGGCTCCCCCTACCCATGGAGCTTCGTCTTCCTCATCCGCTGCTCATAATGTTGCTATGGCTGACCTCCAGAGTCAGCTCGCCTCCGCCATTCACCGGGCTTCTCTCGCGGAGGAGGACCGTGCTGCTCAGGTAAGTTCTTCAACTTTTGACTTAATTATTTTGATTGCCTTGGACTAACAATAACTTCCTTTGCAGGTTGCTGAGCTTCAGGAAGCCCTTCAGAGGGCTGAAGCGGAGATAGAGCATGCCCGTGCTGCAGCGGCTCGTGCCGAGGCTGATGCAGAGCGGATCAGGGCTCTGGAGGAGCAGGTGGCTCGACTCTCGACAGGAGATCTTGCCCGAGAGGTTGCACACCTCCAGTCTCGACTAGGGTTCATCAACGAAGAGCGAGAGCGCGAGCGCCTTCGACTGGAGGGCCTTCTGGGTCGGTTGTCAGTTGCAGAGCATGAGCGCAAGATGGTGGAGGAGAGGTACCAGCGAGCTCGACAGCGTGCCCATGAGCGTGGTTTGACCAGTGCTTTTACGGCCAGTGCCGCCGTGTCTTCCGGCCAGGCAGGGCCGAGCGCGATGGGACCACCTCCACCTCCTAGCCGAGAGCCAGCACCGGATGCGCCTGACGAGGCCCAGAGCCAGTTGGACGAGGGCGGAGGGGAGAGCCAGCCTTGAGGGCTCATGTATCTTCTTCTTCATGTATCATGTACAAAAACACCTTTTGATAATATACGTGAAACTTTTGGCTCCAATCTTGTGTTCCTGTGTTTATCTTGCATCCTGTACACACTTAACAAACAGGTTAAGTATCTATTTAGGCTTAGCCCCTTGCCTAACCAAATAAATGGTCAATCAATCTTTTCTTCAATGAATGGTCAAGGGGCTAAGCCTTTATTAACAAAGGTAATGAGAATAATCAAACTTAAGCAAAGTGTAACATACAAGCAGACAGATGCTCGCTGAAAATAAAAGGGATGAAATACACTAAATGCAACAAGCAGATGCTAATTGAAATATTTTTGTTGTTTTGAAAATATTCATTTTTGTTTGGGGTTTTGAAATATATACCTTCTTTTTTGAATTTTGACATATGTATTTTTTTTGAATTTGACATATGTATTTTTTTTTTTTTTTTGAAACATGTATTTTTTATTTTTGACATATGTATTTTTTGGATTTTTGACTTATATATTTTTTGGATTTTCGACTTATGTATTTTTTTTGACATATATATTTTTTTTTTTATTTTTGACATATGTATATTTTTTTGAATTTTTGACATATATAATTTTTTTTGAATTTTTGACATATATAATTTTTTTTGATTTTTGACATATATAATTTTTTGATTTTTGACTAAAAGATCAGCATGGTACTTGGATCAAAAGATCATATTCATTTATTAACTTAATTTCCAAATTGTTCTTTAATAACTTAACTTAAACCCATCGTGTTTGAATTTGTGTTTCCATTCGTGATCCCATTTGATGATTTGACCCTTAGTCAATCTAAACCATTCCTTAAGTTTGGAGTACATCTCCTGAGAAAGAAAAGATGAATAAGTTTAGAAAGCCCATGAGAAGGTTCCGGAGACTTAAAAAGATGTCCCTTTTCTACCCTAATATCCGTTGGGGTTCGGTCATTTCTTTCCGGAGTATTTATCGACCTTGCGTTCCCTTTTGTTTCATTTCATGGCCTTGATGTAACGTTTGTAATGTAATGGCCTTTTTGATTTGACATTTGGCTTTTTGCCTTTTGTTTTTTTTCTTTTTGCTATTCTTTTCTTTTTCTTTTTCGGGACGTATCTCCCCCATTTTTTTTTATGACGGCCTCCTACTAAGATGGCGGGTATTTTTGGTAGTCTATTCTAAGCCTCGTTCCGACATCATGGGCCGAGTATAAAACAGAATTTTTGCTTTAAAAAGAATGATTTGTACTTTACACTTTTGGTCAAGCTTTCGATATCCTTTAGGACTTGTCATCTCTTGTTACTCACGAATCAAACGTGTAGTAATGGGCTTGAAATTAAGTTATCCAGACTGATAAGGAAATTTGAGTTTATAAATTTTCTGATTCCACTGGTCTTTGTACCATACTGATCGACTCTTTAACCTAAGGGTAGTATTTCTTAAGATGTAAACCATTCCAGGGATGTTTTAACTCTTCTCCTTCTGCATTAATAAGACGATAAGCATTGCCAGGAAAAGCGTGCGATACAACATAAGGTCCTTCCCAGTTGGGTTGGAGCTTAGAACGCGGACCACCAGGTTTTATAAAAATTCTTTTGACAACCATTTCACCGACTTTGAACTTACGTTCAATGACTTTCTTTTGATAAAAACGTGCTAGTATATTTTGATAAACTTTTGCATGATTAGCAGCTGACCATCTTTTCTCGTCTAAAAGTTCCAATTGAGCAAGGAGTGCTGAACGATGTTCATCAATAGAAAATTCCTTATTCAATTGTACTCTTAATGACGGTATGAGGATCTCATATGGAACTACCGCCTCCATTCCAAATGTTAAGGAATAAGGAGTTTGCCCAGTAGGTGTGCGGATTGAAGTTCGATAGGCCCATAGAGCCTCAACCAATTTTTCTGGCCAATCTGCGAATTTATTAGATTTGCACGTCTTTTTGATGATTTTTATCAAAGTCTTATTTGTTGCCTCTGCTTGGCCATTGCCTTGCGGATAATAAGGAGACGAATGATGCAATGCAATTTTATACCTGTTACAGAGGTCCTTCAATTCTTGTGACACGAACTGCGGTCCGTTGTCGGTGACGATGGTGCTTGGAATTCCAAATCGGGTGATGATGTTCTTCATGATGAACTTGCAGACGGTTGATGCTTTGATCTCCACGTACGCTTCAGCTTCTGCCCACTTGGTGAAGTATTCCGTTGCCGTGAGAATGAAAGATTTTTGCTTGATGCCGGAATCTGGATTACCAAGAGGTCCAATAATGTCGAAAGCCCACATGGAGAAAGGCCATGGGGAAGAAACAGGATGGAGTGAAGATGCAGGAGAATGAATTTTGTCGGCGTGAAGTTGACACTTAGCACACCTACGAACATATCCTACACAGTCTTCTTCCATGGTTGGCCAATAAAATCCTTGTCTAAGGATTTTCTTTGCTAGCATCTGTCCATTGACATGGCCACCACAAACTCCACTATGAGCTCCTTCCATAACCTTCCAAAGCTCATCTTCGTCTAGACATCTCAGAAGAACTCCATCAAAACCTCTCTTATATAATGTTCCTCCAACTAAGGTGTATCGTTGAGCAACTCTCCTGATAGCTCTCTTCTCCTCAGTTGTAGCTTCCTTAGGATATGATTGATCTTCACAATATTTGGCAATTTCATAATACCATGGCTTCTGTTCATCATCCATCTCTTCTAACAGCTCTATCAACATGATTTCTCTCTTTTCGATGATATCTCCGTCTCTGACTTTCTTCAGCAATTTCTCCTTAGTTCTAAGGAATGAAGGATCTTTCACGGCAGGTGAAAGACGCCTATGAACTATGATTGATTCGGATTGTTTGCTGATTGGAAAATCAAGAGAAGATGCAAGTGAAGCTAGAGCGTCAGCTAAGATGTTTTGATTCCTAGGGACATGGACAAAGATCAATTTCGTGAAAAGCTTTGAGTAAGCAGAAGTAAGCTCTTGATAAGGCTTGAGCTTGGGATCGAGAGTTCGATATTTGGTCAGCACTTGGCGAAGAATTAGTTGGCTATCACCTACGATCCTGAGTTTGGTAGCACCATGGAAATGAGCAGCCTCGAGACCAGCAAGGAGTGCCTCGTATTCAGCTATATTGTTTGTGACTGGAAAGTCAAGCTGAAAGGCTTGTGGAATGGTGATACCTTCAGGTGATAACAGAACGATACTGATCCCTTTTCCATGAGAATTCAGAGCTCCGTCAAAATGCAGAGTCCACATATCATCTCTGATTTGATTTACGGACATCAGTTCCTCATCCGGAAACTCTGATCGGACTGGATCAAATCGAGGAAGGGGATGATGAGCGAGGTGTTCTGCTATGGCATAGCCCTTGATTGCTTTCTGCTGAATATAGACGATATCGAATTGAGATAGAAAGCTTTGCCATCGTGCTAACCTATCAGTAAGAACAGATTTCTCCAGAAGGAATTTGATCGGATTCATCCTAGCGATGAGATGGACTTCATGGGCCAGAAAATAATGCTTTAATTTCTGCACAACCCAGACCAATGCTGCACATGTTTTCTCCATCGCCGTATATCTCTGTTCAGCGGGGTTGAGAAGTTTAGAGAGATAATAGGCTGCCCTCTCTTTTCCTTCTTCATCTTTTTGTGCTAGAACAGCCCCCACTGCATCATCCAGGACTGAAATATAAAGTATCAATGGTTTGCCTGGAGATGGTGGTCTCAAAACAGGAGGACTTGCTAAATAGTTCTTTAATCCATCGAATGCCTCCTGACACTTATCGTCCCAATCGAATTTGACTCCCGGCTTGGTAAGCTTGTAAAACGGCTTACACCTTTGTGAGTGCTGGGAGACAAAGCGGCGAATAAATTGCAACCTCCCGATTAATCCTATCAACTCTTTCAAGTTTTTGGGAGGTGGCATTTCTCTAATAGCCTTCGCCTTGTTAGGATCGATCTCAATTCCCCGTTTGCTGACGATAAATCCAAGCAATTTCCCTGAAGATACCCCGAATACACATTTCTTGGGATTCATCTTTAACTGATATTCTCTCGATCTCTCTAATACTCTTGCCAAAACTTTGGCGTGCTCAGCCTTTGTTTTCGATTTAACTAATAAGTCATCCACATACACCTCCAGATCTATGTGCATCATGTCATGAAATATTGCCATCATGGCCCTTTGATAAGTGGCTCCAGCATTCTTTAATCCAAATGGCATGACAACATAACAGTATGTTCCCCAAGGTGTAGTGAACGATGTTTTCTCTTGATCCTCTTCTGCCAGCTTAATCTGATTATATCCTGAAAATCCATCCATAAATGATAAAGTCTCATAGCCAGCAGTATTATCGATGAGTACATCAATATGAGGCAATGGAAAATCATCTTTAGGACATGCCCGGTTCAAATCGCGAAAGTCAATGCAAATCCTGACCTTTCCGTCCTTCTTCATAACTGGGACTATATTGGCCACCCATTGTGGATAAAGGACAACTCTAATAAATTTGGCTTTATGCAACTTATCGACTTCTTCCTTCATCTTTAGAGCCATTTGTGGGTGGAATCGCCTTAATTTCTGCTTGACCGGGCTAACTCCGTCTTTTAATGTCAACCTGTGTTCAACTAAAGACGAGTCTAACCCCGGCATATCCTCATAACTCCAGGCGAAAGTGTCCTTATAGTCCTTGAGTACTTGTACCATTGCGTTCTCATCCTCTAAAGAAAGATTTTTACTGACGAGGACAACCTTAGGTTCGTCTTCAGTCCCTAAATTAATTTCTTTGGTAGGCTCTTCTACGGCAGCTGAGGGTTCATCAAATCTCTTCACTCCACTGGCATATGCCTCAGCCGCGTCCTCGTCATCTTCCTCAATGGGGTCCTTTTCATGTACTAATTCATATACCCCGTACCCATCATTGACTGACTCATCGTCCATGCAATCTTCTGGCATCTGAATTGGATTTTCTAAAAGCTGAGGGATCAAAGAGCAAGAAGAGCACTTATCAGCTAAGTCCTGGAGGTATCTATCTGGAATTTGCCTACCCTTAGGCTTCCTAGACTTCCTAACCTGACTAGACTGACTAACTTCACTATCATAACCTAACGAAGATGAAGCAGGATGAAAATCCTGGGATACAAGTGGAAATACAAGAGAATCCTCCAGAGGGGAGGGACAGAGTAAATCTAGAAGAGAGTCTTGACCGAAGGACCCGTGCGATGGGGTGCAATCGGATAAGTAAGATGTTTCCTCAATGAGGATTTGGGAAGAATTTGTTGCCAAATTGGCGTTTTTTTTTGGAAAATGAAAGAATTAAACATAAAGCAGGAGTGAATACGAATGGGAGGAGAATCAGACGGAGGAAGTGGCACCAAGGCCAGAGGATTGGGGGGATCATATAGTAATATGTCCCAGATTAGATCATACAACCTCTCTAGATCGAGAGGAGGTTGTGGTATAATGTCCCGGGGGGACAGAGTAATCATGACGGGCGGAGCCCGTGGAATATCTTCAATTATGACCCGCGACCAAGTCGGGGTCAAGAGCAGTGTACGGAAAAGAGTATGGAGCGTGAAGACATGTGAAAGATATGTCCCCCTCCAGAGCAGATCTGTTGTATAACCAGCTTGATATGGGTCATCCGGCTCCCCTTCATCAGTTTCTTCAGATAGCAGTGTCCGCTTGTCAAATATGGCACCAGGGCTTTCAATTAGTTCATCAATCTGCGGCGGCCACTTAGGTTCTGCATGATCCAGAAATAGTCTGTTCAGTGCAATATACAGGTCCCTCAGATCAAACCACCTGTACCATTCACATTCAGGGTCATGAAATTTCCTCCTTTTCATAGGCCGCAGAGCCTCCAAGGATTGGTACGTAAGCAGTTCAGAGCAATGTCTGGCCAAATCCCTCCCATATATATCATGGAAGTCAAAACAGGAAGTAATGACTACCGTATTGTCATAGCTAAGTATGGGCCCTTTCACGAAGTGCGTACACAGGGTCCATGTTAGGGGATCTCGGCCTTCTTTGAGTGGCGTAGACATTGCCTCCCAGATTTTCGGGCCTTCTTTGATTTCTGCTTTCTGAACCGGATCTTGCTTCAGTTTTATTGGCCTATAGCCCAGACCACTTCCAGGTGCCGCTCGATGATTTCTGACAGGAGTGGTCCTGCCTTGCAATTGTGTGCCCAGACCTTTCCCAGGCTCGTAGCCGTTCTTCATCATAATCCTCCATCCTGGGGTACTCATGCACTTCCCCCTTTTGATAGCATCTAACGGATATGGAGAAATAGTAGCGGCTTTTAGAGGATCAGCCACTGGGCGGTAAACCTGTAATAACGACAGAAAAGGTTGTCGGCCAGGTAGAACAGCAGATTTGATGTTCAAGGTATGAGCGGCAGCAAGGATCGGCATGCTCGTTACTTTAATTATTCGTCCTTTATAAGGAAATTTGAGGCATTGATGATTCGTAGAGGGAATCGCCTCGAGAGTTTTAATATAAGGACGACCTAAAATGGCATTTATGGAAGGGTCGATTTCCAAGATGTGAAATTCGACCTCTGCATGACTTACAGGGCCCAGCTCCACCTTTAAATAGACCATTCCCAGAGGGGAACGGGTAGAATTGTCATATGCTGTCACTGAAATGGGGCTGGGCAGCCATTTCTCTTTGGGCACACCGCACAGCTGCAGGGTCTTCGGAGGTAGAACATTGATCGAAGCCCCTGTGTCGACCAGGCATGCATCCACGGCCTTCTTACAGATGTTAACCGTGATACTCAGAGCCATGCTTCTGGCTGCCGGCGGTGCTAGTTCCGATGTATGAAATGTTATGGAGGGCTGATCCCCCTGAGGAACTAGTAGTGCTGCAATCTTCTCTACCGGCACGTCTTCATTGACCATCACCTTCTGCAGATATTCCATTAAAGCTTCTTGGTGACTCTTGGATCTTTTGATTAATTCTAGTATAGTAATCCGTGCCGGTGTCCGATCCAGGTGTTTCAACAAGTCATATTGAGTGTCTGGTGCACTCTCTTCATTGTGGGCTTCCTCAGTCGGCTGTGATGGGCCGTCTCTGACTGTGGACTGAGGAAAGACCTTGTTGAAAATCCTTCCACTCCGGAGCGCGTGTTCCTCAACCGTGGAGGATCCGGGTGACACCTTAAGTATCGCAAAGTTGGATGGTGCGGATGGCGTAGAGGGTTGGTAGGTAGGTGATGGCGTAGGGCTAGGTGGTGATGGCGTGGGGCTAGGTGGTGATGGCGCGGTGCGGATTAAAGGCCTAGAGGGTTGGATGGTGGATGGGTAAGTGGTTGGCGAAGTGGGGAATGGTACGCGTAATAGCGGTTTAGATGGTAAGGGCATATCTGGATAGGTGGTAGTGGTAGCGGGTGAAGTAGGAAATGGTATGCGTAATAATGGCCTAGATGGTAAGAGGGGCGCGTTATTGGTTTGCGAGGGGCTATATGATGGAGGCGTAGTGGTGCGGGGCGTAATGGGTCTAAGGAAGGCGGGTAGTGGTAATGGGTTATTGGGTGTGGGTGAGTGGTATGTAGGTGTGGGTATAGGGGTGATGGTAACGGGTTGTGGCTTTGGTATGTGGATGGTGCGGCGTGGTGGTCGCTCTGCGGTACTTTGAACGTGACCCGTTGAACAAAGAGAGGAAGATTCCTCTACTCTCCACTGCTGCCCACGACCAGCCTCAGACTGGCTGTTCGTCAAGATGGGAGCAACCTGGTTTTGGTTCTGATGCTCCGGGAGTGGATTCTGCACTATGCCCATGTTGGGTGGTGCTACTGCCTGTGCCGGTGGTCTTGCTTGTTGCTGCTGCTGCTGCGGTCTCCTCGCCTTCAGGGCTGTTATGTACTTCTTCATTTCCTCCCAATCTATGCCGCCCTGCTCGTTGAGATCATGGATATAATCTCTGAATTGGAAGCAGGTGTCAATGGTATGCCCAGGTTGCCTATGGAAGTAGCAATACCTAGACGTATCGGCATTTTGAGGCCAGACGGCCTTCTCCCTTGGCAAAACTAAGGCATTGGCTGCCATTAAAGCGCTGAAAATATCTGCCAAGGATTCTGGGAGGGCCGGGTACTCTGCCCTTTTCGGGCCTGGAGGTCTCCTCTGCTGGTTGTAGTCACCAGGAGGAGGGACGTTGTGGTACGCCGGCGGTGCACGCGGCTGGTACTGTGGCTGTTGCTGCTGGGGCTGATGTGGCTGCTGATACTGCTGTTGCCGTTGCGGCTGTTGCTGTAATTGTTGCTGATTCGGCTGCTGGGGCCGCTGGTACTGCTGTTGGTAATGGGGGTTCTGCTGCTGCCTGTACCCCTGCTGGCTCGTCTGTGGTGGCCTCTGGTACTGCTGATTCCTCACAAACTGGGGCGAGTTATTGTTCATAGTACTGACCTGCTCGTGAGAGAGCGTGCCCTCAGTAGTTGGACCTGAGCTAGGAGAATTCGGCACTGCAGGCTTCCGAGGCGGAGGCCTGTTAGGTCTGTGAGGATCAAAGACGCTAGAGAACGTAGCGTCCTTGAAAGCATTCTGGCAGTACCGTGCCCTTTCATAGAGCTCTGCCATGTTCGTCAAGTTGTTCAAGGAGAGGACTAGCTTGAACTGGGGAGTGGCGTTAGAAATCAACATTTTCACTTGTTCGGATTCGGACAAGTGATCTTTCACTTTTTCAGCCAGGCCCCGCCACCTGTCAGCAAAACTGACAAACTCCTCGTCCGGTTTCATCTTTTCTGCAATAAGGTCCGTGATAAACAAGGAGGGTGCAACTCTGTCCTGGTATCGTTGGATAAATTTACGTGAAACGATACCGTAATCCTCTACTTCTGAGGGTTCCACAGAAAAGAACCACTCGAGGGCTGGTCCCTCTAGGGATCTCCTGAACAAGAAAGCCAATGACCTCTTATCATTCTGCCAGAAAGAGGATTCGTACATGAACTCCTTCAGGTGCGTGAAGGGGTTACCAGTACCGTTATATTTTCGATACACTGGCATTTCAGAGGGTGGCAGATGGAATACTGGCAGACTCGGTAAATTGATTTCCGGTACAGCTTTAACCCCCATCATTTTCTGAAGATTGTCGAACTGCTCGTCCATGCGCTTCATCTTGGCCAACAACGTCTGCGTGGTCAGATCTGCCTGGGGAGGAGGAGGAGGAGGAAGTACCTGATAGGCCTGCTGCCTAGAGTAGGTTGGACAAGGAGGATAATAAGGATGAGGTCCGGCAGAGCTTCCGCCATGCCCGAGGGCATTTTGATAAACGGGCGTCTGCGGTCTAGCCGGTTGCCTGGATGACAAAAGTTGTGGCCCAGTTGGCCGAGAAGTAAGATGAAGGCCTTCCATGGCCTGATGGATATAAGGAGGAGGAGGGGGAGGTTGTTGAGGAACAACAGGGGGAGCCATAGGATTCGGCTCAGCAGGCTGCATGGGTGCCTTCCCCTTCAAGATAGACTGGATCGCCTCGAACTGCTGAGGGTCCAGTCGGGAGGCAAGAACTCCCAGAGCATTGACAAGATCCATAGGATCGGAGGGTGAGGGATCATTCTGATTCATGTCCCCCTCAAGGTCAGGATTGGGAATCGCATATTCATGCGGGGGAAGATCAGGATATCGATCCTGTGGATAAAAAAGAGGGGTCCAGACATTCCCATCTTGTCGATATGGAATGGGGACGGAATTATGGGAGGCATCAGCATCTCTCCCGTTCTCGTAGTTGAAATCAGAATTGCGAGGGGCATTAGCATCTCCCTCGTAGTTGATGATGGCGTCTTGGGCCATACTCAAATCTCTGCCTGATCGCAGCAATATGATATTAGATTCTCTTTTCAAAGATTTAATCACACAAGTTGTACAGAGATTAATCAAACAAGTGGATGCTTAACGTGATTTCAGGATTCCTTGTTGAATTATTTGAATTGGATTAAACCACAATTTCGCTCAGGGAAGGATCCTAGTTTCAGTTCAGTTTCCACCGTTATTCTCTAAGATTTTCTCTCACAACGCTTTCGGAATCTAGCCGGGACTTCAATTGGTACAACCAGCCCGATGATCAAGGAGGAATACCTTGATTTTGGGGACTTATGGAGGTCTCAACGTCAACTTCTCTAGTCTGATCAAGGGACCAACCCAATCAGAGAGAGTTGCTAACGTTGAGTAATGTGTTCCTAAGAAAAGGAGGGTTTTAGCCTCAATGCGTATGCCCTGCGACCTGGATGGCCTCTAATGCTTAATAGAGTAATGGGTAGCTAGCACTCAACACAGAAATCTGGAAACTGAAAAATAATTAAGAAACTGTCTGAATCGCGTCTATTATAGTCGACGCTATTCAAAACAGAACTTAATTCTTTCGCAGAGAACAGATGCAAACAGCAGAGAAAGCTTGGAAAATAACTAAAAACTGTCTTAATCGCGTCGATAATGGTCGACGCTATTCAACACAGAACTTAATTATTTCGCAGAAACAGATGTAGACGACAGAGATAATCTGGAGGCTAAAAGGCGTCCAGGTGTCCAGACGCGGTTTTGAAACGCGTCGCTGTTCCTGGACGCTTTTTAGTTCGCAGAAACAGATTTCCAGAAGGATTTTCTGGGTCGAATCCTCCTTAAATAGGGAAAAATGCAGTAAACAATCGACTCATGCAAAGATTTTTAGTTTCAGATTTTAAACAGGATGATTTACTATCTAAACAACTAAAAAATCACGCAATCACACAGCATTTTATCACAAAAAACAGCTTTTGAACTAATCAAGGGGAGGCAAGATCTTGCCACTGGGGTGTGCACGTGGTGCACGAGGGAAATTACTTAAACTAAACACTCACCAATCGGTGAGGACGTGTCGAAAGACACAAGTGGTGCACCGTGGGTGCCCGGTATGATAATAGCAAGAACAAAAGAAATTAAAAGACGGCGAGACCAAGTCCCACCGTGATCGCCAAAAGAGCTGTAGGTGCTGAAAAATTGCTCGTGTGATTAATGTGAAAAACTATGTTGTTTAGGGTAAATTAACCTATTAAAAAAATGCAACTAAGGTGCAGTGATCGCCAGAAACTTTTAACTAAAAAGCTTCAAAAGAGTTTGATCGCCTACCTGTTTAAACGCGGAAGAATGAATCCTTGGTTCCCCTCCTTCAGCCGGCTGAAGAAAGAGAGCCTCTTTGTTCTTTCGTTCTTGCTGTTGAATGTTGAGGATCGTCCAGAAATTCTCCTGGCTTCGTGCTTGATTTCCCTCTTTTTGATCTTTGTTGTTGTTGTTGAATGCAGCAGAGACAGAAAAAACAGAAAAATAAAGAAGAAATACTGATGAGAATCTAAATAGAAATAATATCAAAGCTAACCATGATTATAAACATGTATAAACAGCAACTCACTTGTTTTAAATGACTTTGAAACCCCTTTAGAACAAATGGATTTTGGAGAATTGATGATGTGGTGTGTGTTGCATGAAGTGATTATGAGAATGAAACTAATGAATGAAAATGAAATTCAAATATGAAAAACTTATGCCCAGTCCAGTTGGTTGAAGCTTTGAAAGGATGAAGATCTTGAAGAAGGATGCCGACTTCTGGAAATGGCAGCGCTCCGGCGTTCCGACGTGGTTGCTCCGATCTTCAAATTGCTATAACGTTGTGGCTCAATAATTCTCTCTCTTTTTTTTTAACTCTTGAGATGCAAGGTATTTATAGGCTTTTTCTGCGTTCGCGATTAACATAGAAAAATCTCGGATTTATCTACCTTAATCGACAGATAATTACTGATTAATTCATCTTTATCTGTAATTATCTAAACCGCGTCCACCCTGGCTGACGCCTTTCAGATTAAATTAAGATAAGGATAAATATCCGGAAAACTTATCTTTATCTTTATTAGCTAAAACGCGTCCACGTGGGTAGACGTCTTTTACACTAATTAAGATAAGGATAAACATCCGGAAGAGAAGTTAAAATAGCTTAGGAAACCTAAATCGCGTCGACCTTCACAAACGCCTTTTAGCTAATTAATCAATTAATTAAAATTCAAATTTAAACGCTAAAATAAGAATAAACTCTAAACCGCGTCCACATGGGTCGACGCCTTTTAGGATTCTTCATATTTTAACTGAAATTTGAGCTAAAATCAATTCAATTGATTAACTTAAACATGTCTGTTAAACCCGACACTCAAAAAGATTAATAAAAATTAATTAATGATTAATTATCAGACCATTCTGAGGCATTATTATATGATATGAAATTTACTCAAAATGACGTCAAAATTAGCGTGTCTACATATACGTAGTATTTGTAAATTTAAAATTTATCAATACTAGTATATGTTCGTCAAGATTAACCTGCATTGGTCAATGTTAGTCTGTACTACTCGATCTTGTGTTTATCATTATTAGTTTCTATTTATCAATAAAAACGTCATATTTATCAATGTTAGTTGTGACTATAAAGGTTGCCAATATTATTCTTTATTTATCAATATTATCCCGTATTTATCAATGTAATCTTATATTTGTCAATCATATGCTGCATTTGTAAATCTAAATGTTTGTTATTTCTACCGTAAGTTTGTCAAGATGACTATGCAGTTGTCAATGTGAGTCAGTGCTAGTCGATATTAGTTTGCGTTTGTCAATGTTACCCTAAATTTATAAGTATTAATATTTATTTATTAATATAAACGTCATATTTGTCAATATTCATTGCCAATTTAAAGATTGCGGATATTATCTTTTATTTTTCAATATTAGTCCGTATTCATCAATGGAAACCTATATTTGTCAATTATACGATAGATTTGTAAATGTAAATTTTTGTCACTGTCAGACTATATTTATCAATATTAGTCGACTTTAGTAAATATTAACCTTCATTTGTCAATGTTAGTCTCTACTACTTGATCTTATTTTGTGTTTGTCGATCTTATCTGGAATTTGTCACAATTAGTCTATATTTATCAACCTAAATGTGTTATTTATCAATCGTAGTTGCCACTGTAAGGCTTGTTAAAATTATCGTATACTTATCAACAATAGTCAATATTTATCGATGGAATACCATATTCGTCAGTTATAATCTACATTTGTAAATGCCAACGTCTCTCTGTGTCAGACTCTAGTTGTCAACGCTAGTCCATTTTAGTGAAGATTAACATGTATTTGTCAATGTTAGCCTGTGCTAGTCGATCTTAGTTTGTATTTGTCGATCTAAGCTGAAGTTTGTCACCATTACCCCATTAGTTTATATTTATCAATATAAACGCCGTTTAGTTTCCACTGTAAGGGTTGCTAATTATCAATATTACTTGTTAATATTACTTCGTATTTATCAATAGAATACCTTATTTGTCAATGGTACACTGCATTGGTAAATGTAAATATTTCTCGATGTCAGCTTTTATTTATCAATAATAGTCTATGTTTATCAATTTTTCATTGCGTTTGTGAATGTTAGTCTACACTAGTCGATATTACCTGAAATTTGTCAACATTACTCTTTATTTATCAACATAAATGCGTTATTTATCAATCTTAGGTGTTACTGTAAGGCTTGCTAAAATTATCCTTTACTTGTCAATATTAGTCCGTAGTTGACAATAAAATTTCATATTTGTAAATCATACTCTGTATTTATAAATGTAAAAGTTTGTCAGTGTCAGACTCTGTTTGTCAATACTAGTCTGTTTTGATCAAGCTTAACCTGCATTTGTCAATGTTAGTTTGAACTAATCGATCTTAATTTGTATTTGTCAATCTTACCTAAAGTTTGTCATCAATAATCTCTATTTATCAACATAAACGCCATATTTATCAATAATAATTGTCACTGTAAGGCTTGTTAAAATTATTAATATTACTCTGCTTTTGTCAATATTACTATGCATTTGTCAATACTCTCATGTATTGGTGTCTATAGGTTGCAACATTTATGAACACTACGTGAATGTATATGCATGCCCTCAACTGAGTATAGGTACGGCTGTAACCTATATAACGAGGTTACATATCCTTAAAAGTCTATAAAACAATGAAAAAAATTTGATTTTAATTCAGACTTGAAACACAAAAATTTAACATTCATGAATAGAAAACACATATGTCAACTTTTCGTTATATTACTTAAAATTTCACATTCACATATAAAGATGTATTACATATAAGTCAAGAACTTATGTACATTGCTTGAGAAATGTACATTCACATACAAAACTTGTATTAAATTTTCACATCACATACATACACTCACACACAACTTTTTCCCTATACAGCCATATAGATAATATATGTCCATCTCAACATCATCTTTCACAAAAATACATAACTGCAAGGTATATAAACATGCGCCACCAAAAAGGCTTATGGACAACCATCAATTTATATGTTGCTGCATTGTCTTCTCCGCAACATCAGTGCTCGTTGTTTCCATTATCTGGATATTTCTCTCAACAGTAGCGTTGTTAGTCTGAGATGCCCTTTTACATTTTTTCCTAAGTTTCTCAAGAGAGCTCTGAATCCTTTTTTCCCTTTTCCGACCTTTGGTAACTGATCTTTGAGTATCTTTAATAGGTCCATTTATGTCCACGACAGTGAGCATGGATTTGTCTGCTTCGGTGGCAGCTATCAACTTATTCATCAGTTTGGGAATTTCATCCACAACTACATCAAATCTAAGTTTTGACAGAGACCCAGCCTCCGCAACCTTCATGAGACGGTGAATTAAATTGCCGTACCTTGCAGAGTTTGAATTTTGCAAGTCATTCTGAACATTAGAGTCATCAATTGTTGAACGATACCTCATCTCTTTTGTCCACCGCTGCATAAAATATCTTTCGGGAATCATACTGATGCCGCAAAGAAGAAATGTTATCAATGCATGCCTACATAAATATCCTTTGAATTGGAAACAACGGCAAAGGCATGATATGGTTCCTTCTTTTCGATCACATGATACGGTGTACTCCTTCACAATTTCCTTAACTCTGTCTTTAACTTTCACCCGTTCAAATGACTTCACCCTCAAGACACATGTACATTCGTCAAGTTGAATAATAGTAGGATGACAAGCAGCAACATGTATAACTTCTTGCTGAATTTTTTTGAAAATTTGCCTCGTGTAAATGTTGGCAGCTTGCTTCTCAAAAGGCGAGGATGTTGTTAAGTAAGCTATCGTTTCTATAGATTTAACATCCGCTTGATTCTCTGCATCATATCTTCTGTCAATTGCAACTGTATACTTTTCAATGAACTCAGCAAGTGTGGTCTTTGAGGGCACAAATCCATCAAAGAAATAATT
Source organism: Zantedeschia hybrid cultivar (assembly GCA_030544215.1). NCBI lineage: Eukaryota > Viridiplantae > Streptophyta > Magnoliopsida > Alismatales > Araceae > Zantedeschia > Zantedeschia hybrid cultivar. Next base: position 45,891,391 of record JARZZO010000002.1, on the reverse strand, counting down.
AATGCTCTCACTACGTTGCGAGGTTGACATTCCTGTACAATCATATTATATCCAGTCCATTTATCAGATTCAAAATACAAGTTAAGACAAAACAAATGTAGCTTAAAATTGACAACCATAAATTAACATTGATACATGATTGGAGTGACTAACACATGTTCACCTTGTCAAATATATATGTTCATTGACATACATAACCTAAGAAATGCTCATCAAATTGACAAACACAGAGTATTGTTGAAAAATACATATACAAGTTCAGACTGACAAGTCCATATGAACATTCATAACTATAAATAATGAAAAGTTATCATGATTTGTAAAATAATGATGAAGTAATGAAATATTCCTGCGAAGAATGTATCTTTTAAGAACACTGGAACCCACTTCGCACGACTTTCGTACAATCCATTGAACCAGCCATTATTTTTGCATGTTTCATACTTATACAATAATTGGTCTCACCGTTCTTCAAATTCATGAGTAGAAAGAGAATCGTATATGCATTCATCAAAGTCTTCCATAAAATAAGGATGAGTAGTGCATATATGACCAATCTTTTTAGGTATCTTTTGCAAAATATGCCATAAGCAAAATCGATGCCGTGCATCATGGAAGACCTCAACAATCGCTGCTTCAATGGCCTTATCTTGATCAGTGATGATTGCCTTTGGTGCAACACTACCGTTGGTTTGTAACCAACAACTAAAAACCCATATGAAAGATTGCACTTTCTCATTTGATAGTAAGGCACATCCAAGTAGGATGGATTGCCCATGATGATTTACTCCGACAAATGGTGCAAAAGGCATTTCATAGGTATTTGTGAGAAAAATAGTATTGATCGTTTCGAATTGTGCGTCGTTAAACACATGAAAACGTTCAATCTAAATTTATCCGGCTCATTCAAATCAAATTTTGGAAATTGATAGTGGTGAGTCCGAGTCGATCCACAGGGAGATAGAATCTTAATTTTGAAAACTTTGGAGTTTAGTTATCTAAAAATAGATGAAAATTTAAGTGCACTAACTACTTATTCAAACTAACATTAAATTAACTATTGTTATCTAAAATCAGAATTACATAAATCAAACAAATCTCTTTTTCTTTTCTTTTCTTTTTTTTTAAATTAAACACAATCACAATTGAATAATAAACACAACTAAGAAATTATAACTACAAAATAACAATTATTGTTTAATTGTGTAAACCCTTAATTATCATAAATCAAATAACCTAATAAAACATCAATAACTAATAAAACATCATTAATCATCAACTAACTAACAACTAACTCTAATTAAATAACCCATAACTATACTAGTGGGGGAAATAGAAAGAGCAACACAACAACAATCTGTGGGTCTTCCGGTGCAGTGGACCACAAGGAAAAGGGGGGGTGGCGCAGTGGACCACTACTGGAGCTGGTGAATGATGCCGGCTGGTTTGCTGCTGCAGGTGCTGGGGCACGTGGAGGAGCTTGGGAAGGGCTTCACTGCAGCTGGCCAGCATGCATGGAAGAAGCTTGATGGCTGCTGCAGGTTGCTCGGTTGGTGCAGGCTTGGAGAATCTTTGGAAGCTGCTGCGTGGGGCTCGGTTGGGTGCTTGCAAGAGCTGCTGCTGATGGAGAGGTGGCTGCCAACACGTGGAGGCGCTGGAGGAAGGAGTTGCCGGCTGCATGCACGCATGGAGGATGGTGATGTACGTGGCTGGGATCATGTACGGGCAGTGCGTGGAGTGCACTGCTGGGCTTCAGCTGGAGGGGGCTCGCCGGGCGTGTGCATGCATGCTTGCAGGTCGTGGAGCTGCAGGGACGGTGCTGGGATGCAGCACATGCAGGTCGTGCTGATGGGCTTGCCGGCATGCGCGTGGGATGCGCTGGAGGAAGCTGGCTACATGGAGAGGCTTGCTGCAGCTTCAGCGAACATGGAGGTGCTTGCTTGGCTTCACCGCAGCATGTGGAGTGCATGCAGGTTTCACTGCCGGGTGTGCGGTGGAGGTGATTCGTGCAGGGGCTGCTGGAGCGTTGCCGGCTACGTGGACGTGCTGGGGCGGTGCTGGGGGTGCACCGGACATGCATGCATGCGTGCTGTTGCTGGAGGAGGTCGTGAAGCTGCTGGAAACTTGCTGCGTGGACACCGGCTGGGTTGGAAAAGGAGGAGGAGGGAGGCGGCAAAGGGAGAAGAGAGAGAGAGGGAGTTAAAAATTGAGGGAGAGAAGGAGAATCCGAGAGAAAGAGAGAGAACTCGGCTGCGTGGAGGAAGAATTGAAGAGAGAGAGAAAGAGAGACCGAGAGAGAGAGAGGGATGCTGGGAAGCTGTAAAACGGAGAGGAAGATGGAGGAGGAGAATTGTGGGAGAGAGAAGGGAATCGGAGAGGAACGGAGAGAAGAAGAGAGGGCTGCGGGAGATTAAACGAGAGAGAGGAGCTGGGAGAGAGGGAGGAAGATAACCGAGAAGAGAGAAGGAGAGCTGCGTAGAGGAGGAATAGAAGAGAGAATAGAAGAGCTGGGAAGAGAGGAAGAGGGCTAAGAGAGAGAGAAATCTGTGAGAGAAAGCGTGGGAGAAAGAGCGTACGGAAAGAGGTTGGGGGAGAGATTAATATAGAGAGGAAGAGAGGCGTGGGAAGGAAACTGGAGAAGAAGTAGGACTGGGGTTGGAAAATTGGAGAGAAAGAGGAAACTGGAAAAGAAAGAGGATTCAACTTTCTAAAACGAGAGAGAGAGAGATGATTTTTAAAATAAAGGAAGGGATGTGTTTAGGAAATTGGAGAGACGGAAGGAAATAGTGGGTTTTGGGAAACTCCAGCGAAGGAAGGAATCAAATTGTATTTTTACCCCTATTTTAGTTGAAATCCGCACACTGGACCTCCCCTAAATTTCCGGAAACTCCACCAACTGCACTGCATCATCGGCATGTCCTGTTCACATCAAATAAATATAATTTAGCGCATTATCATAAAAATATCATCATATTTATTCATTTCGTCTCGGTTTTGTCGAAAAACCGCAAATGCGCTACACTCCTTTGATCACATGAAATGACGATGTTTTTAAGTCAGAATTTGATGAAATTGGTACCGTTGGACTTGCTACACAATTATCTATCATTTCATGCTATTTTTCAGATAAAAACATGAGTATGATGCATATGGTTGCCCTTAAATGATCAATTTAACACTTTATCACACCCCCCAACTTACTTATTGCTAGTCCCTTAGCAATGCAAATAAGGAAAAGTTAGGACAAACAATGAATTATCATGCTTCATTTGTAGTATCTTTCACAATCAATTTAAGTGGTAGACGATTGGTTAAGCTAAAAGTTTTCATATCACACAATATTTTGATTCACGACAGGTGATCGTGCATGAAAATTGGCGCGCTTAGAACTCGTTTCCGACCTTTCTGGTATATTCTTGCCTTTACTACCCTTTATATAAGACTACCTGGGGAGGAGAAGAGAATAAAAGATTTCCCGATCAGTCAGTGAGGACCGTTTTTCAGTTCCTGTCCCAACTCAGCACTTTTCACAACTTGGTCATGTTTTTGGTACGATGAACTTTTTAGCGCGGCGTTTTCTTTCATTTCATTGTACTTTTGCTTTTGAGAGTGCGTACTTTTTGCCACTCTCTTTGAATTGCCTGAGGGGAGGTGCGTACTTTTTGCCACCTACCTTCCTTTAGCTCTTTTAACGCCTTCTATTGCCTTTAGTGTTTACAACTGTCCATTTTAAATGATTGCCTCTTTTAGAGTGCTGAGTGGGACAATCCCCTATTACGGATCCTACACATTCCTTTCGTTCAACCCAAAAGAAAAATTAGAATAAGTAGTCTTATCCTTGAGGTTAATTCAAGCATTTCTATACTTTTAAGATCTTGTATTTATTCTAAGTTGCCATGTGTGTGTGAAAATCATCCTGCCGAGGACTTTTGTGAAGTGGGATATTTAAACTTTAAAGGCTCTATAACCAATGTGACTAACAGAAAACTGATTTGTTTAAGATTTACTTAATGAGACATGATTTTCATGCAATTTTCATAGGATGTGAGAAGAAATTTTAAAAATTTGACCATTTTTCAGTGAAAGATATCAGTTTTCTTCAAAAGATTTTCAATAAATGCATATCAAATTGATTGTCCCACCCCCCAACTTGATTGACATTGTCCTCAATGGCATAAAAGATATGGAAAACATGTCAGCCAGAAGAGAATTTGTGAAGGAGCGAAACAACCTGTAATGAAGAGGATGCGACGTACCCACGGCGATTGCTGCTCAGGGACCTAAAAAGAAAGAAATACAAAAACTGAAGTAAAATATTGGGTTGCCTCCCAACAAGCGCTAAGTTTATCGTCTTCAGCCAGACGGAATGTGCACACTATCCAATACCTACTAGCACTAATTTCAGTGCATGCATTTTGAAGTTTGTTGGTTGGAGTGCACTCAGCATTGCATGTAGCTGATGAGTCAGAATGTTATCATTGAGGCTCCAGAGAAAATAATTTTTCAACATGATCAATGGAATATTAGTTCTACTTGATTCATAGGCCATGTCAACTACGTATCCTGCTTTTTGTCCTTGACTAAATTGAAGGACTTGATCCTAGATAAAAAGATCAAAAGTTCCCAGAATGATAGACCATTGATTCAATGTAGGGGATGATCCAATGTCGAAGATGGGGAAATCAGCAAATATGTGGCTCCTATCCATCTGAATAAGAGTATCTTGGATCATGTCATGCGGCTGCTTAATGAAATGATCAATTGACTGCAAAGCAACCGACGTATACTTTAATTTGTGGATTCTAAATTTCTCAAAGATAGAGACTGAGAACAGGTTCTGTTTGGCCTCAAATTTCAATAAAATCTAGTAAAGATTGATGTTATCGATATTGTAAGAATTGAGTTGGGCAACACAGTGAGTTTCTTTGAGAAAATGGTTGTTGATGTAGACTTGGCCCAATAATTCCATCACCTTCTTGAGTCGGGCCAGCTTTTGGAGGCTATTGGGCTTAGATTCTCTAACACTCGGGAAATAGATCATAGGTAGGTGAATATCTGGGCTCTCACTAGAATCCTTCTCGTCTCCTTCATCTCCCCCCAACTTACCCTCAATAGGCTCTTCTTGATGATTAGCTAAGTCTATGGCTTCAATTTTCTTTTGATGCAATTCCTCAAGATTATCCACTTTCTGATCCATTGGGAAGAAGAAATATCCAAGATCCGGACCATCATATGTATTTAATTCCTCTGTGGGAAATAGAAAGTGTTCAAAGTCCAGCTCAATATCCAACAAATCACTCATTTCTCCTTCTCCTTTTTCCTTCAAGCTCACCTCAAGAGAGATAGGTGTGATCGTGACTTCACTTTGCTGGTCAGTCTGAGGGTTTTCCATCTTTTCTCTATCCACCGGGTATATATCTTCTAGAATATCCACTTTCTCTATTGGGAAGAAAAAATATTCGAGGTTCGGACTAGCATGCATATTGACTTCTACTGTGGGGAATATGAAGTGTTCAAAATCCGGATTAACCTCTAAAAGATCACTCACTTCCCCTTCTCCTTTTCTATCACTTAAGCTTTCCTCAGGACAGACATGTATGATCATGGAGGCATCTTGTTGACCAGTCTCAGGATTTTTCATAGATTGATTCATACTAGCATTCCCTATTCTCACCTGATGCGACTCCGTAAGATACTCTCCGTTTTCAAGATCATGCATGATGTGACCATTACCGGATTGGACGATGTCAAGTTGAATTTTTGAGTTGATTTGTTGGTCAAAATCAGGTGAAAAAGATTGCAGATTTTCAATGGGCTTGCTAAGCACTTGTAATGACTGAGATTTCGGGTTCGGTTTTCGGGTCGGGTTCGGGTCGGAACCCTTGGTTTGGACCCTGTGGGGGGTCTTGTGACTGCTGACTGAATGGCGTCAGCACTGCTCGACGCCTTTCAAAAGGCGTCAGGTTGTGTGGACGCCATTTAGGTCTGCTGGTTGTTGCGCCACGTAGGCGGGTTTCGGGCCGCGAGAGTACGGCCCCTGTCAGATTTGTCTGAACGGCGTCCACCTCGGTCGACGCATTTCAGACTGCGACACCTGCGGTGTCAGGGTGCGACGCCAGAGCGTTGTCAGTACGGCCTGTCTTGTCATCTGAACGGCGTCCGTGGTGGGCGACGCGTTTCAGACCGGTGTCGGTACGGCCGTCCTGTCAGACTGAATGGCGTCTGCCTCGATCGACGCGTTTTAGGGGAATTCTGGTTGACCCCGCGAGCCTCCCCTTCTTTCCCTCATTTTCGCCTCTCCACTCTCTCTCTTCACCCTCTCCGCTCCCTCCGCCCTCCTTCCTCCCTTCCCTTCCTCTTCTTCCTCTTCCAACTACTCCATAGCTTCCCTACCTCTCACCTCTACCTCCACCACCTTCCTCGCGGCGTTCTCTTTTCCGGACGGCGGCCGACGTCCCGGCGGAGTGGCGGCGTCCTCGAGGATACTGGTGGCGGCGTGGGGCGAGACGGGTCGGCGGCGAGGAGCTTGGAGGAGTTCAAGAACCGGTAGGGGGACGAAACCTTGCATGTGTGCTCGTTGCTTTCGGCGTGATGTGGCGTGTGTGGGGTTAGATTGAGCATGTTTAGGGGGTTTCCTTGAGGGAATAACGGTGTTTGTGATCGTGGATTCGTAGCATGATTGTGTGGTTGAGCTTCTCTCCTTCCCCCTTTGATTTTGGGATTTTCGGGGTGCCCGGGGTTCAAGGGTGAAGCCCTCGGGACAAACCAGGAAACCTGGTTTCTGGCGCTAAATGGCGTCGGGCTGGGTCGACGCTTTTCCGAAAGACGTCCGGTCAGCACGACGCGTTTTAGCGCAGAAACCCTCCTGTGTGAGGTTTCCTGAGTTAGGGGTTCTGTGCTAAATGACGTCATGGATGGACGACGCCTTTCAGAAGGACGTCGGCCCATCATGACGCCATTTAGGCAAGAAATGCCCCCGTTTAAGGGTTCTGCAAATCTGGTTTTTTGGGTTGAAAGGCGTCGAGACACCCAGACGCGTTTTAAATGGCGACTTCATCGGTGGACGCGTTTTAAGCAATAATCTGACGTTTAACTGAACATGTCTGAGGGACTTGAATGGCGTCGACCTCGGTCGACGCGATTCAAGCCAGAAGTGCTATATTACTGGTTTTTAGCATGTGTTTCACTGTGAAAGTTCTAAGGCATGTTTTATGTTGTACACTGGGATTGAGGACTTATGTGTGAGTGGAATTACAGCATGTTAAATGTGTATGTGTGTGTGCCTGTACGAATATGGATTCGGGATGACTGTGGTTTCCGTTTGTCACCATGGGCTGATGGGAGAAGGGCCATGGTGTCTGTGAGGAGGGGTACTTGTTGTGTTTCACCCTTGGCTGAGACAAGCAGAACCACCTTGAGCCCGTCGGGCCGGAGTAGCTGTGTGCTATTCGAGGGGTTGCTGTTTGGTCTCAGCGGGTCGGGGTTTCCCTTGGTTGTCGTGACAGCTTCTGGCGTGTTTCTTGCTGTGGAGCTGGTGGTGTTTCTGGTGGGAGTTGGTTTACCCATTAGCCAGTGGGCCTGATGTGACCTTTGATCAAGGTTACGAGTGGTACCTATAGCCCTTGGCTTGACGCAGCCCGGGAGAGTTGGGTTTGTGGGTAGTTCCTGTAGCTTCGGCTTGACGGGGGTTCGCCGGTCCCCAGGGCCCTCCTGAAGCGCTGAGGCCTAGCGTGGAGGCAATCCGGACTGTAGGACAGTAGTCTAGACTGCATGTGTGCACACGTAGCTGGCAGTGGCGGTACACTGAGTCCAGCTAGTCCTAGTTTAGCTCGCTGCCTCACCCTACAGCGCCCCGGAACGCTGTAGGGGTGGACAGGCGTGAGCAGTGGTGGTAGTGTTGGGAGGCGACGTTCGACTTCGGTCGACAGTGTGGTTTAGTCGCTTCGTGGACTTTGACTGTGAGTCGTGACTCTGTGTTGGGTTCTCTGGGTTACTTAGAATGGTTCTTGTTACACTGCTTACCGTGCGTTTCATATCAGGGTTGGGTGCTGTGTTTACTGCTTTGCTTAAATTGCCATATATTCCTGTTGTTACACTTGTGGGTGTGTGAGTGGGAGGCAGGGGATCGGATGATCCCTACTGAGCCCATTTCTGGTGTGGCTCACTCCCTGCGGTTTCAGGTGTGGACCTCGAGGCGAGCGGAAGCGTGGTGTCTTCTCGGTGTGCGGACCAGCAGCTGTCTTAGTTCCGGGGTATGCCCCGATGTTGTTGTACTTCCTTCTGCTTGTACTTATTTAATTGTTGGACATGTAATTATTGTTGGACTGTATACGGACATTGTTATTTTCCTTCCTGCGCACTTGCTTACCTTGTGGCCCGTGTGTTTGTTATATTTAATCTTGTTTAGCACTTACTCCTCCAGACGTGTTGTGTGAGATCCGGGTGTGAACCCGTAGTTAATGGGCTGACATCCATTTAGTGACCGGGTCTCCGGTCATAGGATGCCGGGTCGTTACAGCACTTCTTCTAAATCCATCCTTAGATTAGTTTCAGTCAAACAGTCAACTAGGGCCTGCATTCTACCAATGGTTTGTTGTTGGGCTAAGACTATTTGTTCAAGTTGCATGAATTGATCATCTTGAGAATGCGGATAACTGGGCTGATAATCAGACTGCGAAGAATAAGAATATGTCGAATAATTTGATTGGAAGCAAGGTGGACAAGAGCTTGTGGACAATGGATAATCGGAGTGTCCATGATTGTGGGCCAAACCACTAGAGTAGACTTGGAATTGGGGCCAATCCGAGAAGTCTTGGATAGCTAGACTTGGAGCTTGGGCCTGGTGAGGTGGAAATTGAAGAGCAGGTGGGATATCATAATGGTCCTGATTGGCCCAAATGGGGCATCTTTCTTGATAGGTATATGATTGTGTGGGATATGAGGACGGTTCTGGGCCCAAAGCTAGAAATTGATCAATTGTGTGGGCCAACTTGTCTAGCTTAGCTAATCTGTGAGCCAAATCCATATTAGGTGGTGGAGGGAAAGGTGTGATGGTATTAAGACATGGGCCAAGAAATTGGTTCATTTGAATCCACTCCATGCTGAAAATCTTTTTTTTTTTTTTTTTATTAATAATGCAAACAAGTTATCACACAATTATTCCTAAGACAACTATGGTTAAACTAGCCTACATGATGTGTTTCTCACAAATTAATCTAGGTTTAATTCAAGTCCACCCTCACAATTATCAATCGGCCAGGTAAGAGGTGGGGTGGTGGGAGGCTCCCCCTACTTTCGTAAGGACCTAATTAAAGAACCACCGACCCACTTAGGCGTTTGCCATTGGACCTCTAGCCTTAGACACCGGTCTCCAAAAGTGATAGTGGGCTCAAGCTAGACCCAAATCTCATTGTGAACCCTAAATTGAATTCCTACTCACTTCTAATGGGCTTGGGTTAGTGAAAGAGTGCAAGGGATGGTTGTTTTTGGGCCAAGGAAGGGTAGTCAAATCCCCACCTTATTTTGTTAATGGACTTTCCCTTTAAGATGTTTTTATGTGAAGTGCACAACCAATTCAAACAAGGGGTTCTATGCAATCATGGAAATGCATGAACATGGTATTTAAGGAAGGTAGAGATCTCACCTTGTCACCCGCAATCTTCAACAAAATGGAAATTTACAAGAAAGGAAACATTCTAAAAATGCAGTCCTAAATGATGCATGACCTAACATGGAAGGTTTCTAATCCTGGAAATGGAGATTTTTAAATTTGGATATTCTTCTTTTTGTTCCTTTTTTAGTTAATGGAAACCTATCTAAATTAGAAACTACAAAAATGGAAACTAACTAAAGTCAAGAAATTGAAACATAGAAAGTTGGAACACACTTACCATAATTTCGCTTTCCCTTCTTTTCTTTTCTTTTTCAATATACTTGCAAAAATAAGAAAAATAAAATTAGCTAAAGATTAATTACACTAAATCCAAGATAATCAAAATTAAAAATCTAACTCCCAAGCAACGGCGCCAAAAATTGATCGTTTCGAATTGTGCGTCGTTAAACACATGAAAACGTTCAATCTAAATTTATCCGGCTCATTCAAATCAAATTTTGGAAATTGATAGTGGTGAGTCCGAGTCGATCCACAGGGAGATAGAATCTTAATTTTGAAAACTTTGGAGTTTAGTTATCTAAAAATAGATGAAAATTTAAGTGCACTAACTACTTATTCAAACTAACATTAAATTAACTATTGTTATCTAAAATCAGAATTACATAAATCAAACAAATCTCTTTTTCTTTTCTTTTCTTTTTTTTTAAATTAAACACAATCACAATTGAATAATAAACACAACTAAGAAATTATAACTACAAAATAACAATTATTGTTTAATTGTGTAAACCCTTAATTATCATAAATCAAATCACCTAATAAAACATCAATAACTAATAAAACATCATTAATCATCAACTAACTAACAACTAACTCTAATTAAATAACCCATAACTATACTAGTGGGGGAAATAGAAAGAGCAACACAACAACAATCTGTGGGTCTTCCGGTGCAGTGGACCACAAGGAAAAGGGGGGGTGGCGCAGTGGACCACTGCTGGAGCTGGTGAATGCTGCCGGCTGGTTTGCTGCTGCAGGTGCTGGGGCACGTGGAGGAGCTTGGGAAGGGCTTCACTGCAGCTGGCCAGCATGCATGGAAGAAGCTTGATGGCTGCTGCAGGTTGCTCGGTTGGTGCAGGCTTGGAGAATCCTTGGAAGCTGCTGCGTGGGGCTCGGTTGGGTGCTTACAAGAGCTGCTGCTGATGGAGAGGTGGCTGCCAACACGTGGAGGTGCTGGAGGAAGGAGCTGCCGGCTGCATGCACGCATGGAGGATGGTGATGTACGTGGCTGGGATCATGTACGGGCAGTGCGTGGAGTGCACTGCTGGGCTTCAGCTGGAGGGGGCTCGCCGGGCGTGTGCATGCATGCTTGCAGGTCGTGGAGCTGCAGGGACGGTGCTGGGATGCAGCACATGCAGGTCGTGCTGATGGGCTTGCCGGCATGCGCGTGGGATGCGCTGGAGGAAGCTGGCTACGTAGAGAGGCTTGCTGCAGCTTCAGCGAACATGGAGGTGCTTGCTTGGCTTCACCGCAGCATGTGGAGTGCATGCAGGTTTCACTGCCGGGTGTGCAGTGGAGGTGATTCGTGCAGGGGCTGCTGGAGCGTTGCCGGCTACGTGGACGTGCTGGGGCGGTGCTGGGGGTGCACCGGACATGCATGCATGCGTGCTGTTGCTGGAGGAGGTCGTGAAGCTGCTGGAAACTTGCTGCGTGGACACCGGCTGGGTTGGAAAAGGAGGAGGAGGGAGGCGGCAAAGGGAGAAGAGAGAGAGAGGGAGTTAAAAATTGAGGGAGAGAAGGAGAATCCGAGAGAAAGAGAGAGAACTCGGCTGCATGGAGGAAGAATTGAAGAGAGAGAGAGAGAGAGACCGAGAGATAGAGAGGGATGCTGGGAAGCTGTAAAACGGAGAGGAAGATGGAGGAGGAGAATTGTGGGAGAGAGAAGGGAATCGGAGAGGAATGGAGAGAAGAAGAGAGGGCTGCGGGAGATTAAACGAGAGAGAGGAGCTGGGAGAGAGGGAGGAAGATAACCGAGAAGAGAGAAGGAGAGCTGCGTAGAGGAGGAATATAAGAGAGAATAGAAGAGCTGGGAAGAGAGGAAGAGGGCTAAGAGAGAGAGAAATCTGTGAGAGAAAGCGTGGGAGAAAGAGCGTACGGAAAGAGGTTGGGGGAGAGATTAATATAGAGAGGAAGAGAGGCGTGGGAAGGAAACTGGAGAAGAAGTAGGACTGGGGTTGGAAAATTGGAGAGAAAGAGGAAACTGGAAAAGAAAGAGGATTCAACTTTCTAAAACGAGAGAGAGAGAGATGATTTTTAAAATAAAGGAAGGGATGTGTTTAGGAAATTGGAGAGACGGAAGGAAATAGTGGATTTTGGGAAACTCCAGCGAAGGAAGGAATCAAATTGCATTTTTACCCCTATTTTAGTTGAAATCCGCACATTGGACCTCTCCTAAATTTCCGGAAACTCCACCAGCTGCACTGCATCATCGGCATGTCCTGTTCACATCAAATAAATATAATTTAGCGCATTATCATAAAAATATCATCATATTTATTCATTTCGTCTCGGTTTTGTCGAAAAACCGCAAATGCGTTACACTCCTTTGATCACATGAAATGACGATGTTTTTAAGTCAGAATTTGATGAAATTTGTACCGTTGGACTTGCTACACAATTATCTATCATTTCATGCTATTTTGCAGATAAAAACATGAGTATGGTGCATATGGTTGCCCTTAAATGATCAATTTAACACTTTATCAAGTATCAAAACATATGACATCTCCAAAATATGTGCATGCGGTCCTTGTCCTTCCATCAATCCAAAATACATTCCTTAGTTGTTGGTTGTCATTCAAATCTATGACATAAAAGAATGACAGACTCTTACTATGTATTTGTAGAAAATGGGTCATCATTATCTTGGCATCATCTTCCTTCAATTGACTTTGTCGTTCTCTATCTAGGAAGTTTCTACAATTCTTTTCAGTAAATTGTAACTGTCGAACACCACCCTTTCTTCTCGCAATACATGATATTATATTTGATGTTTATATTCCCACACTATGCATATTCTTTATTTCTACCTTTTCAGGCGTGCATATCCTTCGGTGTAACCGCAAGTATACAGCAGCCATTAGAGACAATCTATGATTATGCTCAAATAGAACATGGTATGCAATCCACTTTCCGCTACCTTTATCTAACTTCACTTTCATGCCTACTTTGCAATCAACTTTTGTACTATCTCGATGACATAAAGCTTTTGGATCTCTCTTACTCTGTCCATTCTTCCAGCAGCCAAACATCTTGTGCGTACAAGATCCACGTGTAAACTTGCTATGGACAGTAGATATACCAAATCCTACATGTCTAGCATAGGTGTTATAAAAGCATCTCGCATCTTCAGCCGTATCAAAGTTCATGCCATTGCATGGTTCTACAATATTGGTATGCCCATCATCATTTTTCTCCTTTGTAGGAGTCTTACTATGCGAGGATAATTCTAAAAAAAAATACAAAGAAACAATTAAAAATATAAAATTGAAGGTTACATTGAATAATACAAGTTCCCAATGAGGCATGGGTCTCACATCATTGACAAATACATTTTTGAATTGAAATGTGTCCATCAAAAATTTTAATTCTTACGTGTCACTATCACCCTATATTTGTTAATCTCAAACAATTATTCTTAATCCAAATACCTATTTGTCAACTTTACTATGTGTTTATTTGTTAACCCTAATTTATTTATACTTTTACCCTATATAATCTACGTTAGCCCATGTTTCACAATCAAAAGTTGTATATGTCAATCTGAAGTTATATTTCTCAAATCGAATTGTATACTTGTAATAGTTGTCATAACCTGTATTTATTAGTACTACCTTAGGTCAATCCGCTGTCGTATACTCGTCATAACCTGTATTTATTAGTACTACCTTAGGTCAATCTATAACTTTGTTTGTCAATCTTACTCTAGACAATCAAACTTACACTTGATAACGTAAATTATATTTATCAGCGATATCATATACTTGTCAACCCGAACATTTACTTATATATCCTAGCATGTATAGTCAATGATAACCTGTATTTATTTTTCTTATCCTGTATATGTCAATCTAAAATTATATTTCTCAATCACATTCTATAGTTGTTCATAGAAACTAATTATTTATCAATGATAACTATATTTATCAATGTTATTTTATATTTCTTAATCTCATCCTGTCATTGTGAATATGACATTGCATTTTTTCAATCTTGAAGCTGTATTTGTAAATCTTACTTTCTATAATCAAAATTGAATTTATTTAACAATTCAAACTTCTATTTGTCAATATCGTCATCCATTTGCCACTCCAGATATTGCATGTGTGGAGAAAAATATGAAAGTTTCAATTATAATGAACATCAATTTCAGTAAATGTGTAACCAAGATCCTCGAGTAAATCTGTAGTGACGACTTGCGTGCTTGCACTAGCCTCCGTTGTCAATCGACCCTCCCTTATTTTTGCAGGAGTCTTATTCTCCACTTCTATTGTGTTTTCCATTGAATGTGCTGACAAACAATAAGAAATAATAATAAAAAAATCAGAAATACAAGGTTGCATTGATGTTAACAAATTTAATAATAAACACAGTACATATACTAACCAGTTTCTTCAGATAATGTTGTCAATTGTAAGTTCTGTATGCTTGGCTCTGCTGATGACATAAAAGGCAAGTACACAGGAGCAGGAACTTGCATTTGCACAACTGTCGGTAGCACAGCGTTTGGCATCATAGAAGTGGACGCTGACATGTGCCACCGAAAGATGGGCCGCTGCATATGTACAAGGAGGGGTGGAAACTGCATGTGAACAATTGGGTTGGACATGTACATCTGCAAACTATTGGTCGGCTGCACTCCATGTCCTTTTATCTCGCTGCTCAGCAACAACGTCTCTTCTCTTCCATTCTCCTTTGTAGGAGAAGGGTGGTCCGGTCTCCTTTCCCCCATAAGAGGTATGTGCAAAGTGGAGGTGTGGAATGTGAAGAACATGGCTTGCCTAGCTAGCTCTCGCAACCTACGTGGAGGTGGGCGACTGACAAACAAGCGAGTAGGAACATGGATCGGCGTGGATGGCGGGAGGACTAATACGAACCAGCAGGGAACAAGGACCGCCGTGGATGCAGGAGGCGAGTAATTTCCACAGTCTCTCGCAACCTGCGTGGAGGTGGGTGACTGACAAACAAGCGAGCAAGAACAGAGATCAGTGTGGATGGCAGGAGGACTAATACGAACCAGCAAGGAATAGGGACCACCGTGGATGCAGGAGGCGAGTATTTTCCACACGGTCGGCTACCTACGATCGCGATCACCTTGCTACCTTCAGAACAGGGCTTGCGTGGAGGTGGGCAAGTGAGGAAGATGGCGGGGCGGGAGAACCGGCACGAACAACCAGGAATAGGGACAGGCGTGGAGATAGGAGGCGAGTAATATCCAAACGGACATGGACGTGGGAGGACTGGCAACTTCACACGCGCCTAGCTGCGGTCGCCCAGCTACCTTCACAAGCACACATGGACGTGGGAGGAATGGCACGAGGCCGGAGCAGAGGAGACGCGAAACGGGCCGGGGTATGTCAGCGACGTAGGTTCACGCGACGCAGGTCCGCTTCACCTTCGCTTCCTCCACTCTCTTCCGCTTCCGGCCGCGTCCCTCCTTTGGCTTCGTTGTTTCTCGCGTGGATGGCGATGGGTGGGAAAATGGCAATTTGGGTAGAAAATATTCAAACGCTCCGTAAATTTCAAACGGATAGGACGGGGTACTCATTACGGTGCGGGATTTGACGGGGGCGGATCCGGACAGGCGATTGGCGCAGCGAGTGTCCGGATGTCAGCGTTGGCGCAGCGGACGTGCCGATATCAGCATTCTCAGCTGGCCTTCAACGCTACGTGGTCCAACCGCACCCAGTTGTGCGTTGTGACTGGGCGTTGCTGGACACCCAGTTGTGCAGCAAGCATTTCTCTTTGAAAAAAGTTGAAAACATCTGTTTTCTTGGAAGTAACGAGAGGAGATGTTTAATTGGTAAACTTTTCAAAAAGTAAGGAGGAGGACAAGGTGAGGATGATCTGACAAGGAGCTGATGATAACATTAAGGCCCTGTCAAGGACCTTAATTAATTTACCATATATATATATATATATATATATATATGCAGAAGGTATTATTCATGCTTGGAGTTTCCTCGTATGAGTTTCTTCTAGACTGACCCTAGCGAAAGCTCCGCATGCAACGGCACACAGGACCCCAAATACTCTTTTGGTTCGGGGGTTATTATTTTGGTAAAGCTCCGATTAAGATGCCTAAGCATGTAGCCCTTCTCTCACACAATCATATCTGATCCTACCCTAACGTGGCATTTCTTTTCAATACTTCTTGTTTCGTCCGAAGTTCGTGTGTGAAATTGATGTCAGCCTCGATTCACAGGTCACGTATAAAGAAGGGATAATTTAATATTAACCACTCTTGTATTCTAAATTTTAAAAATGCCATGCTTGCTTACATAATATTTTACATTTCACTTTAATATGCATAATATTTCAAATTTGTCACTTTAATGTCATCTTTGATATGCATAAATGTTTCATATGTGTCACAGAAATGAAATAACATATTTCATAATATATTTAAATATTTTATATACGTCACTAAAATGAGACGGAAGAGAGAGGGAGAGAGAGCTCTTCTGAGCAACTGGACGGTGGTTACGTAGGCGCATCACTGGATTTTGGGTCATAAAAATCTTGACTGGGCCTGCTGAGCCAGAAGCAGATACGAAAGAGTGAGCCCAAACAGAGAGGTAGAAATATGGGCTTAGGCCCTCCCAATAACTAACCCCCTTCTCAAGCTTCTTTGTCTTGCGAAACAGTGGTCCTGGTACAAAAGATTTGCACAATTAAAATTGAATAGAAAGAATAAAGAAGAATAAGTCATCCTATTCCTCCTTGATCTCAATTAAACCAGCATTAAAGAAAATAACATGTCTAATGCCATATATATCCGAGCTCTACCCGTTGGAAACAGATCATAGAAGCAAAGCAAATAATATTCTTTATTACCCTCATGCATATATATACTAAGCACACACCTTAATCTTACAAAAGATTTGCTAATTTAGATCTGTATCCCTCAACTTTTGTGAAGTTATTCAACCTCATCAACTCCTGTTTCACTAGTTGGGTGCATTTGTTAATGTTGACCATACACACGGTAATGTAAAAGCAATATTCATTAATACCATGCGGAAATAAAAATGCATTACTCAAACAGATGAGGACCTACATTACCACAGAATTATAATTGCATAATAGTAGAAGTATAATTTTCAATTGGGTTTAATAAACATAAGAGAATAGTTGCTGTGCTAACATTCGTCAATATAAGTTTTTCTCAATCTTTTAGACAAGATTCAAATGATGAGAGTGAATTTGATATATAAGATGGGAAGATTCGAATTCTTATACTAGAATTGCCACCGGTAATGATAGTTTTTTGAGCATCAATGTGTCTTCTGGAATACTAAAGGCTTAACCATATTTTTAACATGGGCATATATGTAAAAAGAATCTTTTCTCTTAGAGCAGATTTTTTTTTTTATATGCATATGTATATATATCATATTTGATGTGTTGTAAAATATCATAAAATATTGTATAACAATATGTTTGTTTTTCAATGAAGTGCTGTAAATTATTTCATGCTGATTTTTTATAGTTACAGCGTGATAAATTATTTTATTGACTCATAGATTTGCTTTTATTTAATTCCAATTTCCATTTACAAACTACTGAAAGTTAAAAGAGTAATACTTGCTACAATGTCCTTACGTGCTGCAATGCCACTGTTCATCGGCGCTCAAATTTTTATTTTTCAAATTTTTTTAGGTCGTCCGATCGGGCATTGTATTTTATGGACGATTAAGGATCCTTAGAGTCGACTTATAAAAAATATATATACTTTTGGTTTATTTGCTTTAGGGTCATTGCAACAAGTATTACTCAAGTTAAAATTTGTGATTTTAAAATTGACGAATTTCATCTAATTTCAAGTTTCAAATACAAAGCTGCTGAAATTAAAACGTGTGATTTTAAAAATTGATCATCTAAGAACTGAAGCTTTTGTTTCCGTTGTTTCTAAAATTAACAAATTTTAAATTAATATCTCTTACTCTTTACATCAGATCAAACTAAAATATGTTCAGAAGTAAATAGAAAGCTTAAAAATGTCACTTCAACTCAAACAAGAAGCCTTCCTCCTGTCCAGGTGCAGCATACACTTTGTTTCATCGAAAGTTTTAGTTTCATATTTAGTATATATTTCGCCCTAACAATCATAAAGATAAAAATTTGATGCTGAATTGAAAACTGGCTGGTTAACAATGTATCAATAATAATGATCAAATGTAATACTTGGCATTGCAGTGGGTAAATTTTTTTTTTTTTAATTTTTTTTTTAGGTTGGTCTTGAAGTGTTTTAATTGTCTGTACAGTGTAATGTTTGATCGAACGACTCAAAAAATTTATTTATTTTTTTCTATTCATTGGAGTTTGATTTTTGATTTTTAGATTTTTTTGGGTTGTCCGAGCGAACATTGCACTGTATGAGACGGTTAAGGCATATCGAGACTGACCTTAAAAAGATTAAAAAAATATTTTTTATTTACTCACTGTAATACTTCTACGCGCAACATGCAAGAACATTGCAACAACAATTATTTTAATGATAATAATAATAATATGGTGCTGATGACCATATGCGTATAAATAAGTTATAGCTTTTTCCCTTCCCTCTCTATCCCGGTCTCTCGCCCCTGCCCGTCCTGGTTGGGTCCCCGCCCCCACCTATTTGCCTGCTGGCGCACGCCTTCTCCTCCTCTTCCTCCTGCTCTTCCATGGGCGGAGGTCCCCTCTCTCCTCCTGCACGCCCTCCGCTGCGACGCCGCGGCGCCCTCCACTAGCAAAATCTCTACCGAGAGAGGGCGTAGCCTGGAGAGGGGAGTTGGTGGAGAAGATGTTCCGATGGGACTTGGCCAAGTCGGCTGAGGCGATGCTGTCGCGGTGGGCGATCAAGCGCCTCTGCAAGTTCCTGCTCAAGAAGAAGAAGCTGGGGGACTACATCGACCTCGACCAGCTTGATGTCCAGCTCGCCGAGGGCGCCATCCAGCTCCGGGACCTCGCCCTCAACGTCGACTTCATCAACCACAAGGTATATTGGGGTTGGGGGGAGGGGTTTCACAATTTAGGGTCCTTGGGCACCCGTTGCCCGATGAATCGGAGAGAGGCGTATTGGATGTTTTATAAAGGATTGGTTTTTTCTCCCGCTTTTCGTAAGTTGCATGTTGTATAGGCGATTTGTGATGTCCATGCGTTACTATGTTGGGCAGTCCTGGATGATAACAATACTATCATAATTCAGGAACGAATTCTCCTCTAACATAAATAGCACCTTTAACCCACCTTTTTTGTGCTTTTTTATTTCTTACTAAAAAAATGAGTCAATTTGAGTTGAGAAGGAGATTTTCCTGGTTATGCTGGAATCCGGACGTGTTAGGTATATTGGCAACAAATTCTAACATGTGAATTGAGTCTGATTCTGATTCAACGGGGGCAACTGGAAGTATGAATTTATTACCGTTTCTTTTGGGTATGGTTATCCGACAAATGAATTTCCACTGGGGAACTTTTGAGAGAGTCTACTTTAAGACCTGCCTCATCTAACAAGGAGTTCTTAGTATGTACATAATCCTAAGCTAGCGGGCGCTCGATAGTCTGCAAAGAGTGGTGAGGAAAAATTTGATCTGGTGGTGAAGAGAAAAACGCATCGCTTTCTTGGAAATAGTTTCTGAACTCTTATCGAGCTGCACATGAGTGTTGAAGGAATTAGTCTTTCTACAGGTAATGTTCTTTGTTTGCTCTCTACATCTCTAGAGCTATTTGAAACTGAAGTGAGAAGCTGGCTGAATCATCTATAACAACTCTTATGGGGAAATTATCTGGAGTAAAGTATGTTCTTTCTATTATGACTCTTATCCATGCTTGTCCAAACCATCTTTAAGCTCTAACTAGAGTTAAACTTCTTACTTTCATTTCCTTAGACATGGAAATATTCCTTTCACTGGCTAAGTCATCTATTCCAAATTTTTCCAATCCCTATGGGCAAATAATTTGGGGTGGAACGTCTTCTTCTGAATGAAATTCTCATTCACTCTTGCCCCATATTCTTGAAACCCCTGTCAGAGATGAACTTCTTCTTACTTAGCATTTGCTTAGAAGTGAAAGCACTCTTTCAACCTCTGTCTCCACACATACACACAAACACAGTCCATGTTTTCATATAATCTCCCACTGTATGCCTGTCCAGCAGAACCTTAGCGTCAAATGATCCTTAGACAACCCAACTTCCTTTTTATTCATTGAGTTCCAAACTGTGGTACATCCATTCTATGAATCAAGCTCCTTGTTCTAGAATACCCCCTCTCTATATAGCTCTAATGAAGTTCATTTAATTGTGATCTTCTGATTGCACCATCCTTTGCCTTTAACTTCATACCGTGAAGCATTTGTAGCATTGGCTTATTTAGTTACTTTAGTTGAAGTCATATTAGAAAGATCAAAACAAGAACTGCAGAATCATATGGGGTCCTAAGATCAGGTGGGCCTGATCTAATCCATATCGGGATCGTGATTGGCCTGGGAATGGCCAATTTCAGACCAATTATAGCTGATCCAAGCAGAATAATTTTTTTTTAAAATTGAAACATGGTTTGGATTCTCCACTTTGAAATTGGAGTTGCATTGATTGATCCACCTGCAATCAGCCGATTTGACAAACCATGTCTCTTAAGTCCATGAGTGGGTTTACTCATAAAACTTGCATTTCCAACAAGTTCCAACAAGTTGGTTTGGAACAGTTCTCCTGCCATTCTGCTCCATCATGAATGCTGGGGTATGTCATGTTGATCTGCCTAATTCATCCTGAACTTAAAGCATTAGTTGACTGATCTAGTCTGATCTGGGCCAATCTTGATTAAGGGTCAGCCAGCAGTGGGTCGGAGTCAGGTCAGGCATGTGAAATCTGACATGTATCAGCTGATTTGCCCAATCTGATCCCAACTTTTGAAACCTTGCTCAGGAACACTTTTCCCTCTCCAATGTAGCTGTCTGATTTTTATAAAAAATTCATTCAAATTTGATATGAATATCATAGGCACTAAGCCTATCTGGTCCAATCAGACAGGCACAAATTTCATTGCTACGTACTTAAGATAAAAGATCGACGCATTACCTACCAAGATAAAAGGAGAATAGAAGAGTTTTTCCAGGTGACATGTTGCAAAATTGAAAATTGTCTGCCCTCTGCGGCCCTATCTGACTTCAAGGCATCCGATGTTTTAAAATGCCTAGGCGGGCCGAGGCGATAGAACCACCTGCTGCCTAGGCGGACTGCCTAGTTGGAGAGGCGGGTGCCTGATTAATGAGGCAGCTGCTTTGTTAGTTTTTAACATTTTACACAATATTTATGTGCCATTTGGCTTGGCTAAACATAGGTTCATTGCTAATGACATTTGGGAACTATTTTCATTCGTCAATCATAAAAGCAGGAATAGCTATAACCTACTTCCACTTTTCAAACAAAGTATAAGAGATATAAGATAATGCATAACTAAACATGAAGATCAAGAGTCACATTTGTTGAGGTATGAGGCTATTAGCAAAATAGTGTTGTATGTCAATAATTTATGCATGTAATGTTATATAAGAAATCCTATAACTACATATCTACATTGAGAATTATAGTCACTGTACGCTAGATACATGTAGATTAGGGCAATACATATGAAAAAAAAAATGAAAATATGATCTTAAAGTGGAAAGTTAGTAAAGAGTCCAACCAATGCATATAATGCTAGAAAAGGGATGAGGTACCATTCATTTTGATGCTTCCCCCTATTTATTGATGTAGAGTTAACGTAGCCTCTTATTCTAATCATAGATCTAACCATAAATCAAACAATGAAGCAAGTCTGATATCTATAGAAAGAACTTAAAGTTGTTATTATAAGTTTTTTAGTTGTACCCAACATCTAGAGATACAACACATGCTATGTAATGTATTATCAAGCACAATTAAGTAATTACATATTTACATGGGGGGAAAACTAATTAGACAAAACAGTCAAGAAAAGTCTGAGGCAGAAACCTTCGAGGCAGCCCACCCATCCAAGGCGCCTAGGCAGGCTGCCTAATCATCTAGGCAGCTGCTTTTTAAAATAGTGAAGGCATTGATTGTTACTATTTATCTATCTAAACCATGGTTTGCCGTATCGTACCGGATCGGGCCGACTCGTACGAGTTGACTCATATCTGGACAATCCCGAGTCGCTGGCACGGGTGGATTGTACGATTTGGGCTGTGACGCTTCCGGATCGAGCCATCTTGCATCGTATCGGACTAACTTGTGTCGGATCGCACAATACAAACATGAGTTGCTGCGATCCAGTGCGAGCCAGTTATAGTTCGGCTCGCGTTGGTGTGATCTGACTCGATAAAGTGTGATCCACTCTCTTTAATGTAGGTGTATTACTTTGCTTTGTTAATTGAGATTTGATGTTTCTAACTTTCTATGAGATGTGGTATACCACTTTATTTTGCAAATTGAGATCCCTAGATTAAATCCTCTCAATTAGTATCTTAGACTAATTTTTTTTACAAATTTAAATCCATTAAATTAGAGTATTTTTCTTAAATGTGACTTATAATTATTCACGGTAACGATGGACATGAAGTATGATGTTTATAATTAGACAACTATTAAAAAAATGAGAAATTTGTCCCAAAAAAAAAAAAAAAACTAGCCTGCATTGGCTTGAATTGGTTTGACTCGTGCGAGTCGGTCGGTCCGAATCGGATCAGATCTGACTTGTATTTGGCTGAATCCGATCTGATCTGGATCCACGAGTCGCCGAACCTCGATCTAAACAACCACATTTTGTCTCCTCTTAAATCACCCAATGCATCACATCACATGTGGGTGATATCCTCTCCCAAACAGGGATGAGCTCACTAATGGAAGTCATAATAGCCATGCCACTTGAGCCGTCTTATATGTCCTTCTAGGTCTTGGAAAATGAGGCCGCAACATAGGGAAAGAAAATCCATATAATCATCAGCAGCATCAAAAAAATAGAAACCTTTCATCTGAAGATAGTATAGGCTGTCTATATCTACTTCGGAGACTCACTTTAACAATTGTCTAAATGAGAGATCTGACCTGCATGGGATGAAAGGTCTCTAAAGTACACCTACCTGTGGACTCTTACATTCATTGGCCACAAAATTATAACTTAATGACACTGTGAAACACAACTCCACTACTCTATGGCCATTTCTATCCATTCTTTCTGTCTCAGGGTCTCCTACCTTGTGCCATACCCAATAGTAGACTGACCTTCTTACTCCAACAATAAAATAATTGCCACCAAAGTCTTCTGTCTTTTTAATTTTTGCATCCAATGTTCTATATGCAGAAGTCATTGTTTTCCGAATATATGTCTGTATGTATGTGCTCCTCTGTGCATATAAGTATCATCTTGCTAGCATGCTCAGACAGTGAGTTCTTACGAAGACTGGATTTCTCATTGATTGTCCATTCTGCACTTAAAAGTTATTTTTGCTCAAGAACTTAGTTGTTCAATTTGAATATGATACTGGAAACTGTAAATTTGAAGCAGTGGGCCTAGATGGTTCAATGAAAACATTATCTCTGTCACCGCAGCCTTCTGTTTCTTCGTAGTACAGTTTGGTGATGCTGCTAGAGCAAGTCATGTTCACTCAATAGAAAGTAACACGAACAAATAAAGGTTTATTTAGTTTTTGGTCCCTCTAATCTTTAGGGAAAACTCCCTATAATCTCTCTATTTAGTACAAGCTCCCTATAAGTTCACCTTTATTTAGAAAACACCCCATAAAATTCAAAAGGAAAAGTGAGATTACTGTGAGCTTTTACTAAAGAGAGAGATTATAGGGGACCAAAACTAAAAAAAATCCATAAATAAAATGGCATCAGAAATTAGTCGCCTTGTTTGATGCACTAATGTACTTGCTTTCAAAATTTACTCATTTTCCCTTGGAAATGCATATCTGACCATCTTTGTTTTATTTCAGCTGGGTGAGACACCAGTTTTTGTTAAAGAAGGAACAATTGTCTCTCTCTCAATTAAAATTCCCTGGAAGATGAGAAATTGCCAGATAGAAGTAGAAGATCTTGAACTTGTTATTGCTCCATGTGGAGATAGGAGCTTGCCAACAGGCACTGACAGTTTCTTGCTAAATGGTGGTGAAAAGGAATCCAAGGGAAATGCCCCTGAAAAGGTTGAACAAGGAGTGGGACCAGGCAGCTTGGCATCCTCCTCTCTGGATGTTCATGAAGGAGTTAAAACAATTGCGAAGATTGTTAAATGGTTTCTTACAAGCTTTAACATAAAAGTAAGAAATTTTATTGTTGCATTTGATCCTTGTTCAGCCGGGGATGATAAGGGATCTCCTTCTCACAGAAATTTGGTACTTCGAGTTGCTGAAATAGAGTATGGGACATGTGTTTCTGAAGATGCCACTTCAAGACTTAGCAGTCTGTTCGGCATTGCCAAATTAACAAATTTCATTAAATTCCATGGAGCAGTGGTTGAGTTTCTTGAAATGAATGATCCCTGTGCTTCAGAAACTAGCATTAGTGAGCTTTATTCAAAAAGCTCGCCTTCAGGTAGTACATTTCAGGTTTTATCTGGAGAAGGTGGTGGGTTCTCAGGGGTATTGAATCTGAGCATTCCTTGGAAAAATGGTTCTTTAGACATCCACAAAGTTGATGCAGATCTCTCTGTTGATCCTGTGGAGTTATGGTTAGAGCCAAGAACCATGAAATGGATCATATTCTCATGGGAATCCCTCAAGAATGTTAACAACATTAGAAGAAGTCATGTCAATACAACCAACACAGATGCTGTTCATCAATCGTATGCATTAGGGAGTATTCACCTGGACACTAATAGGAAGGCATCAAGTAATGGATTTTTTTCCTTGGGTATAGATTCTGAGAAGCAAGGGTCAGGGTCGGGTGATTCGCCTTCTCCGACATATATTATACAGAACTGGGTGACATCAGACAACAGCCTAAAAGGCCATGCAGAATTGGAGCCTGATTATGGAGTAAGGTTTGTCTCACTTTTCTTCTTCCCAATAATATCAGCCTTTTGTGATTATTTTGACTGATGACATCATTGATCAGAAAACATTGGCCATGCATTTAGTGGACTGAAAATTCGTATGTTTCAAAGTTAAAACCAAAAACCCATTTTTTACATTCAAGGAATAAGAACTGTTCTGCTGTATTGAAGTATGATTTCTTAATTTTTCCTCTCCCTCTTTTTCCTATAGTGAAGGGAAGCTGCTAGATGCCTCTGGATTTTTGTTCAGATTTGATGGTATATGCAAGTTGTGTTTCTTGAGACAAGGTATCATGAATGAGCCCGAACATTTAAACCACAGACAGGAATTTAAAAAGAGAGAACAGAGTGTTAAAACTCCAACCGAATCGGTTTTGTAATTCTTTTTAAAAATGCTGATGAATCCTTGCAACTCAAAACCCCAATATGCTGAACAAGTACTTGACTTGAACACATTCTCTAAATGAACTTGTCTATATTGGGAGACATTCTTAGGGCAAAAGTACACGTCCCAGCAGATTCCATGTCATTAGTTCCTTGCCAGTTAGTCCACTAATGTTGTCTTTTCTCTTAATTTATGCATTAACCTGATATGTCGACACCGGAGAAGGACCTCTGCTCTATCTTGCTGCTGTGTTCTTTCTAAGATTGAATTTTGGGCTAATTGAAAGACCAAGGTTAGGGAAGTTGGCTACAACTTTCGTGAGCCTGTAAGGTTCATTAAACAATTCTTGGTTGAATTTGGCCTCTACAAGGTGGCTTTGTTTTGTATGTGTTATTGATGTACATGTTATGAAGAAAACATGAACCCCGAAACGGCGACATACTTATCTAGAAGGGTACACATTGAATTCTGGAATTGTTAAGTTAGGCTGATAAGTAGAGTGGGCCCAGGGATGGCAGTACCGGTACCGGTACCCGTATCGGTGGGTATCGGTACCGGTACGTACCGGCCGGTACCGGCCCAGTATCGGCCGGTATCGGCCGATACCCTTTACAGGTATCGGGTACCGGTACCGGCCGATACCGATACGTACCGGCCGGTACGTACCGGTATCGGCCGGTACTGCCATCCATGAGTGGGCCTCAATTTAGATTATGGTCTTTGGTTGGCTCAATGGTGGTCAATATGGGATGATCTGATAGATCTTAGAAGCACGAAGCAGGAGCTGGATCAGGTTTAATTCGAGGGATCAATAAGATTTTACCGTTCCTTATAGTAGGAGCATTTAGGGAATGATAATTAATAAGTGCATATTTATGCATTATAAAACATTATAAAAAGATAAATAAACAAATGATAAAAATCACTTTCACTAATAGATCATAGTTTATGACATTATTGTTATTATTTAAGGGAAGTATGATTTATAGTTATTATTATTATTATTATTATTTTTTAATTTTTTATGTTTGAAGATTTATAGATACATTTCACACATTTATGCATGAATTTGTTTATATATATATATTTTATATCTGCCTTTTAGTTTAGGTGTCGTACTATGGTTGTTACGAGTTTATAACACGGTTTTGCATTTTGAACCAGGTATAAAGCTAATAGAAATTAAACTCAAAAGTAACTTAAGGGCTAATAGGAATTAAACTTATGGTACTCTTGTAAGTTATTAAAATGGTATATATACAATACTAAAATGAGAAAGATAATATTCTTTTAAGGTAGACAATTTTATAATTTTGCCACTTTTTAAACCTCGCCTACTGAGGCTAACCCCATTTAAACACAAGGCTTTCCCACTTTGCTGCTGCACTGTATCTGCTCTCTGCTGTCGTCATTGTCACCCTTCATCCATTCCCACCAGCATAGAGCTCTGCTCCCTGCTTCAAGCACATTGCTGCAATGATGTAATCACCCTCTGGTGTTGTCATCTCTGCCATCCCCATGCCTGCACACTGCACGACCACTATGCAGAATGCTCGAGGTACGTCCCTTCCTCTCCCTTTTCTTTCTCCTTTCCTTCCCTCTTCCTCCACTTAATTTCTTTTCTTGCCTTGTCTCTCCCACCCGAATCAACCCTAAGCTTGAGGGCTGCTTCCGGATCATTGGGGAAATGCATTCCCTTGATGAATCCACTTCCAAAAGGGTGTGTTTGCGCATGGGGAATGGGATTGACACCCAAAGTGGCTAAATCCTGCTTCTAAGGATTAGGTCCAATGTTTGGTTTGAAATACAGCCTGGGCTATGACCAGATGTGACCTGAGATCTTTGCCTGTTTCTAAGCTTAAGAGAAACGCTCCACTACTTAATATTCATTAGACTTTGGTCTAGTCTAGTATGTCTCTGTGTATCTGGGATTTGTTTCTTTGGAGAGGAATAAGGGGCTCAACTCTACATGAAAATAGAGGGAAGAAGGAATGGAAGGTGCTGGCTGAAGTTATGTAGGTGCACCAGTGTGCTGTTGTCACATTTGGAAACAGGAGTAAGATATCTTTTCCTTTTTTGTTTATTTTCCTTTTTTTTTCTTTTTTTTTTTCTCTATAACCTCCACGGTTACGCCCTAGTCGCATGAGCTTCAATGGCATAGATAAAAAGCTAGTTTTCTACTTGCCAACTCTTTATCAATAAGTCCTGCTTGTTATCTTGATAGATACCTGCTGCTCTCCGCCAACCTACAACTCATTTAATTGTTCTTCCCACCATATCACTAGCACTTGTGAATTCCTCTCTAAACTTTCTTCTGTTCCTCTCCAACCACACAGACCATAGCATAGCAGGTCAGAACGGAGACCACATCTCCTTTTGCACTGGACAAGGGCACATTTCATTCCACCATCTAAGCAGATCCAAAACTAACAAGTGATCCACCCACCTGATACCCAGTAATCTGCAGAGAATTCTCCATTGCAAATTGATAATACCACAATCATAAAAAAGGTGATTCTGATCCTCTTCAAACAAAGCACAAAAGAGGCACTTAGAGTTTTGAATATGAAATATCTTCTTGATCCTCTGACCAGTCGGCAATCTGTTCCAAGCAATCTTCCAAAGAAACACTTTAATTTTGTTCGGGTGAAATTTAGACCAAACAAAATCCTTCCACCAGACTCTGCATCCTCCATCTTGTAAGAACCCCACAAGAGATTCAACTGAGAATTGCCCATTATTATTCCATCTCCAAAGTCTTCTATCTTGCTGCTCAATAGATGATTCACAATATTGAACAAAGCAATGAGCTCCTCAAACTCCTCATCCATGGGGTCTCTTCTAAGCAATATGGTCAGTTTCCCCCTGGAGACGTTGGAAAGGACATTTGATACTGAGTCTTCAGTCTTAATGACAATACAAAACAGATTCCTGAATTGGCTTTCCAAAGTAAAACCAGACCACCATATATCCTTCCAAACCATGATTTGTTCACCATTCCCCAGCTGCAAGGTAAATGAGATAGAGAGTACATCAGCAATCATGACTATGTGCTTCCAAATAGATGATAAGTTATGAGTATTTGAAGGGTCAAGGCACCATCTACTCCTTTGAGAAAAATACTTCTCCTTGACAACCAAAGCCCATAATGCTTCAGGATCTTCCCCCAGCTTCCATAACCATTTAGCAAGCATAGCCTTATTAAAAATGGCAATTTTTGTAAGGCCAGCACCCCCTTGCTCTCTACGTTTACACACATTCCCCCATTTGATCAGATGGAGAGCTTTCTTTTCTTTGTTCCCTCCTGACCAGAAAAAAGAACTTCTCACAGCTTCTATAATTCTCTCCACCATCCTAGGAATTTTGGAGATAGAAACAAAATAAATAAGTATAGAAGATAGCACCGTTTTTGAGAGAATCCATCTCCCACCTGCTGAAAGAAGTTTCCCCTTCCAGTCCTCCAATCTAGTCTAAAATTTCTTAATCAGTACATCCCAGTCCGTTACTTTAATGGCCCCATCAGTCAACGGCAACCCTAGATATTTAATGGGAAATTGAGAGTACTTACACTTCAAGCAACTCGCAATCCCCAACAATCTGTTGTGCCCCATATTGATCCTTACCACCTCAGATTTTCCATAATTGGTTTTAAGCTCAGAGATTAATTCTACCTACCCACATCAGCAAATTTTTGATTCTGAATGTTCTCCTCTTTCCCTGATGTAAACAGCAGTGTGTCATCAGCAAACTGTAAATGTGTTAGCTGTACATCATTTCTGCCAATGCAAAATCCATCTAGTTGTTGCCACTTGAGCTGCATCCTCTAAAAATTGCCTTCCTAATAGAGTGTGAGTGGCAGCAACGAATGAAGATATGGTCCACTGATTCGTCCTCTTCATCACATAATGGACAAGAAGTTCCTACTCCTTTCATACAGTGAGCCAAGTGATCTCTTGTTTGAAGACTATTTCGATGACCCTCCAGATAAAATTAATCTCTCCATCGGGAACCTAAGCTGCGAATTGACATTAAAGTTGAGCTGACTGTACAGAGAAACCCACACTCCTTTTCCACCTCCATCTCTGATTGTTCTCCACAAATGATTAGGTGGGTATTCCTTTCAATCATTGTTTATCATCTCTAGATGCCTTTCCAAGATGGCACTGAGATCAGAGAAAGCATCCTTGCTTGTGATCCCACCTAGTAGGTCCATCGGCTGATTCATCATCCAAGTTTCTTCTGAATTGAAGGAGCTGTTCTTTCCTCTTTGAGGTTGATACAAAAATCTAAAGCCACTTTGTCCTGGGATTGATGGCAAGACTGAAAAGTGAGAGAAAAACCTCAGCCAGATGCCTATCATCGTTCCATCTCTCCCTCTAGAATTTAGCCTTTTGACCATCTGCGAATGAGAGGGATATCTGTAGAAAAAATGTTGCCGACCTGCAAAATCCCTTTTTTCAAGTGAGAAAGTTTGCTGGAAACACTAGGAAGTAGGCCACAATTTTGGGTCAGGCCTCAATTTTGGGTCATTCCTATAGTATCTTGGCTAATCACTTCCAATGAAAGGCCATTATCCTCTTTTACTCAACTTCCACAGCTGTTTGCACATCAAGCCTTTGTTTTTTTTTAAACACAAAAAGAAGCAACAGACAGAAAACAAAACTATTCTACCGAGCTAGTAAAATATTTATTATCCTAAAAGAAACAAGAACAGAGTTAAAGGATAAAACTCCTTGGGAAGCCTTCCTAAAAATGGAAGTCTTCAGAGATCTCCATATCCACATCCTTGCAGCACTCCCCATCCATTGAATTGCTCTTCTAAGGATATCAAAAGAGCTGTTGCAAGTCCTCATTGGATTCTCTTTGATTTCCATGAAACCAAAAAGACCATAGCACAACTGCAAAAAGGACTGACCATTTTGTTACTGTTACGGATGGGACAAGAAGGGTTCCAGCATTTAAAAAGATCATCAATGCTATCAATGCTCTGCCACCTAATCCCTGCTGCTAGCCAAGAGTTTCCACTGGACTTCTACAATCCCATACTTGCAGACAAGGTGATTCATGTTTTCCTCTTGTTTCCCACTGAAAACACAATTGGTATCGCCATTGTCTAGGAAAGATTTGTCTTAGGTAGATGGTACTCCTTTCACCGTCTTATGTCTGTCTTAGGTAGATAGTCATTTCACTGTCTTCCACATGAACAATTGTCTTTGGAGGAAGGAGCTTTAACCATACTGTATTCATTCACGAAACCTTAACCCCACTATCATTGAAGACTCTGATTAAGGATTTTGTAGAAAAATGCCTCCTATTCTCCCACTTCTACTTTCTGTCATCCTCCTGATGTCAGTGTTTTTTTTTTTTTTTTTTTTTTTTGAAAGTGGTTGGTACCACAAATTCATTAATGAGAAAACGTTACAAAAAGCATACAAGGGCAAAAGAAAGGAAACCCCAAAAAGAGGCCCCCAAAACAGGGCCAACATCCCATGTACAACAGCACCACCCAAAAAAAAACTACAATTGAAAATAAAAGGTGTTCAACCAATGCCCCCCCCTCCCCCCAAATAAATAAATAAGTAAATAGATAAAAGGGCTAGAGTCAAAAGAGGCCTAAATACTAACAAGGGTCAAGAAGACCCAACAGGAGTGAGCGAGATGAAAGATGGACCATTCACTAATCCTCTTACAAATGAAAGAGATGATGAGATTAAGCTGCCTACCAGTGCCCTCAAGATGTGAAGGTTCCTCTCCCTTCAAGGGATCCACTCGGTGGTATGAAGAACTCACTAATCCTCTTACAAATGAAAGAGATGATGAGATTAAGCTGCCTACCAGTGCCCTCAAGATGTGAAGGTTCCTCTCCCTTCAAGGGATCCACTCGGTGGTATGAAGAACCATCCACAAGAGCTTCTTATCACAAGAATGGAACCATGCTTTCTTCCAGCCAAACATGAGCTTCTAATTGTCGCAAAAGGATACCACGGCTACTTCAACTTGGGAAGAAGAGCCTACCAAATTGAAAGAGAAAAGTAGCATTCTGCGAATAGATGGTCCAAGCTTTCATCACAAGCATCACAAAAAGGGCAAGAAACAAGAATACTAGGCATGAAAACCCAGAGGCTATTTCTGGTAGGAAGCCTAGCATGGGCCACTCTTCACCTTCAATGGGGAGCAAGCTTTCCAAAGGCGGCGAAATATAGAGTGCCTAGTACCACAATTACAATCAAGTTATCAATAGACTTCACCAAGAAGACTCATCTTTGCTCTAGGTTCAAGCTCACTTATTAGAGGAAGTGGAACGAAGAGACTTCCCCTCCAAAAGAAGCAGCAAATTTGCAAATTGAATGATCTCATCTCAAAGAGCCCGTCGAAAGGATGGTGATCAAGCTGGCAAAGTACCTTCTAGAGAGAAAACCCTAGCAAGCAAGACATTGGGGGAAAAAGCAAGATCAAGTAGGCCTGGAAACAAATGTGCCAAAGGCTCTAAACAACAACACCTATCTATCCAAAAATGGGCCCTTTGCCCATTACCAACAGAAATACGAACTCCTGCCTAAATAATATCAATAGTGCCAGATGCCTTTTCGAACATGAGAAATATTAGTATGAATGGGAGGAACCAAATCCCACACATTAACACCCCTGTAATATTTCTGACAGATAACCTCCTGCCAAAGATCAGACCCTACAGTGCTGAATTTCCACAGCCATTTGGATAATAATGTTAGGTTTAAGTCCCAAAGGTTCCAGATTTCCAGACCCCCTTCCTTCTGGCTCTTGCAAATCCTTGCCCCTCAAGTTTAAGTCCCTGATGTTTCATATTCCCAAATCCCATTATGGTTCTTGCGTCTTGGCCCAACTGATATCATGCCAACCTTTAGGACTCTCCATAGGACTATCCCACAGAAACCTGCATTGAATAGAGTCCATCTTCTTGGCGACCAGCTTGGGAATACGAAATATAGCTAGGAGGTACATTGAAATAAAAGATAGAATGGCCTTGCAAAGTATCAATCTGTTTGGGAGATCTATTTCTTAAAACCTCCGTCGGGACCTGACCTAGACGTCTCTCCTATTCGGATTATTCGGAAATCCATTTTTTTTGTTTTTATCTAGAGAAATATAGGTCGGTTTTATATTTTATCGGACTATAAGAGCTTGGGATTAGCCCTCAGGGAATCCGGGACTTCGAATCAAGCGAAGATTCGAGTATATGACCTCTCTCCACTGACCTCGGTCAGTGTTAATTACGTCGAGCAACTGCTCGGCAACCCTTGATTAATCGTCCGTATGATGCCCTTATAACATGCAACACTACTACTACAGGCAGCACATGCATATGAATATGAAGGTGCATTTTAGGTTGAGCCCTTGGCCTCACCCCGGTTTAAGATAGGTTTTATATGTTTCTGGATTAATTCCAAGATACTTGGATTGATTCCGAATTATCTGGATTGATTCCAAATATTTTAAACTCATAGAGGTGTTTTTGCAATTATACAATTTTTATGAATTATGGAGGTATTATGGCTTATAGGCATATGAGAGCAAGTTTTAATGGTTTTAAGACCTTATAAGATTTGTGAAATTAATTTTTTAAGTGTATAAGGGCATTTTAGTAATTTTACCCTAAACCGGGCTTATTATATTTAGAGTCTATTTTCTTATGAGATTTTTATTGTATGGAGGGTATTTTGGTCATAAAATAAATTCTGATATTTTTTAAGGATTTTATCTGATTTTTATAGATTTTTATTATGAGTGAGGGTATTTTCGTAATTTTATTAAGTTTTATGTCTATCATTAATTATTTAAGAGATTTATGTTCTTTCAGATTTAATTCTCTGTTTTTTTTTACTGGCTTTTTTATCAATTTTACTGATTTTTATGATTAATTAATTAATTAATTAATTAAATATATGAGGGATATTTTGGGTTATTTAGTTCAATATGATTTTTATGTTGCATCTCTGATTTTTACAGATTTTTCCTGATTTTTCCAAATTTTTTATGTAATTTCATAAATTTTTATTAATTAATTAATTATAGGTCATTTTTGACTTAAATATGATTTTATTAAGATTTCTGAACTTATATTTAATTTATTTATGGGGGGAGGTCAAGGTTAAGTTGAAGGTGTACACATGTTTTTTTGGGTTTGTGAAATTAAGTATACATGTATATAAAGTATGAAATCATGATATTATTTAATTATTTTAATGACACACAAGCACACATTTCAACCATGAAAATATCGGTTTTATTTCGACAGGGGTTCGCCTTATAAAAGGCATATTACAATAATTATTCGGCAGAGCTTCTCCTTATGATTGAACCTTCGGAAGAAAGACTCCCCGAAACGGGAAAGAACTCCAAAAGGTGCAGCAAACCCGGGTTAAGAAACCCGAATTTGGTCTTCAAGCAGAACTTCCCCTCTCAATTCCACACTCCTTGTATATGGATGTGTATATGTTGCTGTGTGTTTGATTTGGGAGCCAAGGGGACTTATTTATAGGCCTCAATTTGGGCCCGGTGGGGGGGGTGCCATTGGAATGGACCAAGGTGGGGGGTGCCACCGGTTGCATTCTCTTCCTCTCCCTCTCTTCATGTATTTTTTTTTTAATCCCAATGGCCAATGGGTGAGAGAAGGGAGTGAGAGAGAGCATTGAAAAGAGAGAGAGGGGAGGAACCCGGTGGGGGTGGCCACCGGCCATGGACCCCCCACCGGTTGGGAACCGGTGGGGGGTCCCCCCACCGGTTTTGGGAAACCGGTGGGGGGTGTTCCCCTCCCCTATTTCCTTTACTTTTTCTGTTTTTTTTGGGCTCTTAAATGAGCCTTGGTTTCATATTTGGGGGTTTTGGCCAATGTGAAAAGGATTTAGAATTAAATGGGGGTCTTTGTGGGATTCTTAAACAAGTGTGAAAATGGTTTAAGAACCTATTAATTCTCACCCCTCTTTAATCTCCCCCCCCTTTATTTTTAAATTTCAAAAAGAGAGAGAGAAGGAGGGAACTCCTCCCATCCCCCCCACCGGTTTCTCTCTTGGAACCGGTGGGGGGGTACCCCCACCGGTTCCACCCCTCTCTCTCTCCTCCCTCCTTCTTTCCTATTTAAATAAAGGGGGAGAGAGGGGGTCCACTTGGGTTTCTCTTTTTCCATTTTGGGATATCTCCACTTTGGGAGTTTTTGGAGATTTTTTCTCTCTTTGGGTTGCAGATTTTGGTGCCCTGTGGGACTGATTTTTGGGCTCATTTGGGGTCCTTATTGGGCCATCTATTGGGCCTATCACCCTTTGCCATTGGGCCTTCATTTGGGGCCATTTTAGGCAAGTTTTGGGACTGATTTCGGCCCATTTTGGGACTGATTTTGGCCCATTCCGGGACTGATCTTGGCCCTTATTTCGCAGCATTTGGCTCCCCTTTGTTGCTGCATTTAGGGTCCTCCTTTGAGCCTCACCATCAAGGGTTGCGAAGGAGGCTTAGGAGTTGATTCCGGAAGCCTACGAGGGTGATTTGGGGCTGTCTTAGGCCTCCTTAAAAATCCCGATCAAGGCCTTTTTGGCCTAGGTACGCCTCCTATTCCGTTACCCTCATAATGTGAGCCCATGGCTTTATGTTTTTTTTTTTTCATATACACTCATATCATAGGTACATATTTTGTTTTGCATAACATAGTTCTTCGTGAACATGTCGTTATGCATATATATATATTCCTATGGTGAGCTCACACCGATGTGAGTATATGCCATATGCATATGCATGCATACTCAAACGGCATAGGTTTGCATAAAAAAATTTCGGGTTCAACACAATTTGCCCCCATATGACAACAACTTGTCCTTTCATCCTGCCATGGATGGCAGTGTCAGCCACTACC
Source organism: Zantedeschia hybrid cultivar (assembly GCA_030544215.1). Lineage (NCBI taxonomy): Eukaryota > Viridiplantae > Streptophyta > Magnoliopsida > Alismatales > Araceae > Zantedeschia > Zantedeschia hybrid cultivar. The sequence continues at coordinate 45,856,238 of JARZZO010000002.1, read as the reverse complement.
GATACGTACAGGTTTCGGCAGTGCCCAATATCAATATACGGTACCTTGACACTGGCCCACCCAAATAACATTAAAAAGGAAAAAAAAAACTATTTTTGGCCGGTATTGGCCAATACCGATACCGAGACGTATCGATATCGTTACCCACCGGTACGGGTATGATATCGAGATTGCCATCCTTTCATCCTGCAAGTCTTCTCTCCATTCTAAGGGTAACAACCTTCCAATCCCTAGCAAAGGTGGCACCCCCTTAAAGGGAAAGACCCAAGTAAGGGAAAGGTGCCAACCCTACATCTAAGGATTCTTGTAGCTCTAGCACCTTGGAGGAGTCCATATTAATCCCAACAATCGAGAACTTAAGGAGGTTGAGCTTCAACCCAGGTACCGCTTCTAAGATAGCCAACAACTGCCTAACCATCAAAAGCTATTTCCTCCTCACTAGAGACAGAGAATCGTATCATCAACATACTAAAGAATGAGTGATCTCTAGACTATGTCTATGTACAAAAAACCCGAAACGAGCCCTTTTGCATAAGCTCTATTGTACATCCTACTGAGAACCTAAAGATACCAAAACAAATAGGAGAGGAGAAATTGGGTCCCCTTGCCTCAATCCTCTTCCACTGTGGAAAACGTAGTTGGGTTGTTCATTAATAAGGATGACAAGCCTAACAGAGGAAGCACACTCTCTGATCTGCCTCACCCAATCGTCACTAGAACCCATGGAAACAAGACACTATAGAGACATTCCTAGTTCACTTTATCGTAAGCCTCTTCAAAGTCGCTTTTGATCACCCAGCCTACTTTACACTATGTTTTCATGGCATGAATTTATTCATGGGCGACCGAAAAGTGCTTCTGCATTTGCCTACCTTTGATTGAAAGAGACCAAGTTGATGACTTTCTCCAGCCTCGGAGCCAACATCTTGGTGATCACTCTATAGATTACATTCAACAAGCTAACATGTCGAATCATGAAGAGAGACTGCTCCTCCTTTGGAATAAGGACTAAGAAAATCTTGTTTAAACCTACAAGATGAGCTTGGCCTCTCTGAAACTCCAGCACCATAAAGAGGAGATCAGCCTGCATGATATCTGAAAAATTCCAAAAAATAAGAAGAGGGAAGCCATCGAGGCCAGGGGCCTTGACACTTGGAAGACTGAAGATTGCCTGCTAAACCTCCTCCAATGAGGAGCTGGAAAAGACTTCCCTCTGTTCAGCATCCAAGGAAGGAAGCAGCCTTGGAAGGATGGAAGCCTGCAAATATCCTCCTCAGATCAAAAGCAAGAAAAGAAATCCAAAGCATGATTCCTAAGTCCTTGTTGTGAATTTGTCTATTCGGAATGATAGACTCCCTAATAGTATTCCTTCTGTGATGACAAGAGGCCAGTTGTGTAAGTAGGCAATATTGCAGTCCCCTTCTTTTGATCCATCTATCTAGACCTCTGGCACCAATAAATCTCCTATTTGAGAAGAATATCGTTATATTCTACCTTAAGACTATCCTCGGATGCCCTATCAACTGTTGAAAGCAGCCTTGCCTTTTCAAGAAGGTCCAAGTCCCAATCTGGCGAAGAATATTGTCCTTAGCCTCTTTAAAAGGAATATGCCTTTGAGAACCTTAATGGGATAACCTACTCTTCAGATTTCTCAGCTTCTTAACTAGGTTGGCCATGGTAGAAGGTCCACCAACATCTTCTACCCAAACATCTCTAACTAGCTGGGAAAAAACCATTGTCATGAAGCCAATACCTTTCTAACCTGATCCGCATTCTACCCCTTCTTCTGCCAATAGTCTTCAAAAGGATTGACTTGTGATCGGAAATTCAGAATGAGTTCCAGTCAAGCACTCAGCTTCCAACAAAAAGAAATGTTCCTCCTACTCAACAGACACCAAGAACCTGTTCAACCGAGATAGAGGAGACTCCATCAAATTGGACACGTGAGCAAATTATTAGGAGAAGCGATGTCACTAAGGCATGTGTCTGCAATGAAAGAGGAGAAATCCTCTATAAGTAGTTGATCATGTATACCATCAGACATCTCCGAGTAGGAAGAGATTGCATTGAAATCACCATCTAGGCACCATGGTCTGCCTACTTGAAGATGAGATTCCAATAAGCTGCCCCATAAATGTTCATTCTCCTTTGTGGGTCGAGGACCATAAACTCCCGTGAAGTCCCACCTAAAGCCATCTTCTACGTTCTGGAAAGAAATAGAGATAAAGAACCTGTCCACAATGCGAAAATTCTCCACTTCCTGCATAACAAACTCATTCCATAGAATAAGGATAATTCCCAAAGGTTCCCACAACTAGGGACTTTACTCCCGTGGTAATTGACTACCCAATGGACTTGATGAGCTCATCCTCACCTAGATTACATTTGTTCTCCTGTAAGTACAAGATACCCATCTTGCAGCTATGAACAAGCTCCCTCACCATCCTGCTCTTCTCAATACCTTCCAGACCCTTGACATTCTAACTAACAATCAGCATGGAGAAAGAAAAAAAAGCCCTACAGATCGCCCTCCTTCCCATCTCCCTCTCCATACTGTCCTCTCCCTCATCATCCCCCATCATCTTCATTTTTTTTGTTCTTCCCTTTCAAGACTGACTTGTGCTCCTTAATGCTCCTCGCAATTTCCGAGCACTAGTTCTTCTTGAAAGTACTTTTGAAGTCAGACTCAAGAACCTAGCAAAAGAAATATTGACCTTTAGAGCCACCTCTCTCATGTGTTGTTCCGTCGACTTCTCTACGGACTCCAAGATTTCCGTGTATTACTTGTCATCTCCCAAAATAGTAGCCAGGCAAGAGTTTTCTGAATCAAAAGCAGAGAAGTGCCTAGCCTCCTCCTAGGCTTCTGGAGTGTGAGGCAAGAGTAGAGGAGAGCCAGTGGGTCCGGGATTGCAGGCAGAGTAGGTAGAGCAAAGCCCTCTAGGGAAGCCTCCCCCGGCCTTGGAGAGCAAGGATGTTTGGGCAGCTAGATGCCCCAGTGCCTCACCACTCTAGAGACCCTACCTGACATGCCACAAAGGATAGGAGCTCCCCATCGGTACCTGGAGGGCCTGCACAAGCTCCGTGAAGAAACTCCCTCACAAGCTCCTCCTGTCTTGGTATGCCGGGTTATCACACTAAAGGGAGGGAGGCACTACCAGCGACAGTGGAGGATAGGAGTTCCCTGGTGGAGAGGAGGAAGAGGGCAGAGGAATGGGAGGTTGCTTTGGTCTATCGGGCGCTTTGTCTATATGTCGGAGAGGAAACAAGCGGAGAAGGAGATGAGCTTCGAATCCATTAGGGCCCATTAAGGAGGATTTGCCAGGAAAGTTGCGAACAGAAACTGATTCGGGTAAGCTCTTTGGGTGAGGGAACTCAGCCTACTGGCCTAGCAAGGAGACTTGACTTGACGAAGGGGCCTCCAGTCCAAGCGTGGGCAGTTTGAATTTAAAACTCAACCCCACCACATGACAGGCATGTACAGCCTGCTCGTCCTCTACCTCGTGCTTAGAGAATGGATTCACCAAGTCTCGTGGTCCCTCCACTGCCGCCGCTACCCCTAGCCAAAGAGGGAAGGACTCCTCGTCCATCTGCACCCCTAATATAGCTGGGACATCAATGACAGAGCAAATAAAATGCAGACACTTCGACGACCAGGGCATGTCGAAGGAAGGACCAGTGCTTGATCCGGCCAAGGGGGGCAAGATTTGCGACCACAGAACTAAGTAGCTTCCTGTCTAGAAGCAACAAAGGGACCTGGACAACTGAAGCTTCAATGGGACCAGCCTGGGGTTTGGATAGGTGCCTAGAGAAGAGCTCTAAGGCGCGAATCAAAGCACAATCCCTTGACAGACCACAAAGCCTGTATGGATAACCTCCAAAGGCTCCTCCTCACTTGCACAGATCAAAAGGAAGGAGTCATACCCTTCTAGCCTCTAGCCTACATGAACAGGGAATGGAGACCCTCCTCTACCCCTTGCTCCCGGCTGCAGTGAAGGGAGGAGGTGTAGCTGGCAAAGGTCCCTGCACAACCTCCATGTAAGTTCTGCTCCTTCCCAGAGGACAAAAACTATGAACACGGGCCAATGACCCACACAACCATCACTGCAGAGCATGATGGAGACTCCCCAAGGGTACCTTGTTGCGCACTGGAGGACAGTGAGACCCTGCAATCTCTGCATGACGGGAGTAATCCTGAACATGAACCTCTGTTATGTGTGCCACTTACTGATGTCTGTGACTCTCTTTATCTGAATCTAATTAAGGATATCTTGCATTTTCATGCTCTTGACATCTCTGACTTCTTGTCCGCCAATATGTGTATCATTACAATACATATTCTATCCCAACAAACATCATGCTAGCCTCTTCTCTTCTCTCTACTTCCATGCCAAAAGAATCCACTCTGGATCTTAAACAAAGATAGAAGTATATGGGAATTTGTGAGAGGCTGAGAGCACCATGTTGTACAGGATTAGACTCCCTCCATAAGCTAACAAACTTGCTTTTTCACCTAGTTAGTCGTAACTCAAATTTCTTAATTAGATCGTTCCAATACCTGCAGTATATTACCCCAGTAACAAAGGGATGGCTAAGTAGGATATAGGAAACTCTCTAACCCTGCAGCCCAAAATCACTGTCACCCTTTGGATCTCCAGTGTGGCGACATCCACTCCTACTACTACGTGACTTCACAAAATTCACCTTTTGCCCACTCACCTTGTCTAGCGGTGCCAGAATCAACCCCAGAACAGATAGTTGCTCTTATACTTCAGCTTCACGTGGGATAGTATCATGTGCATATTGCAGATGTGTGAGCTGAATCTTCCCTTGGCCAGGGACTTGGTACAGTTTTGTAGAGGGTTGATCGTATTAGGGCAGCTGGCTGTAAAACATAGCAAAATCCTTGGATCCTTCACCAGGTGCAGCCAATCCTGGATTGATGGGATAAGGCTGTGATCATGATAGTGAAATTAGCCATGCTACAAAGCAAGAAATAAGTGGCAAAAAGGGAAGAAGAAATCTGGTGAAAAAATGGGGTTCAAGTCAGAAGAGGACAAACAGGGGGTCTCGTGCTGCGTGGTCTCACATTGGCATGGCTTTGTGATGTAAGTTGTTCCTTGGTTAGGTACTTTGCCACACGAGGAAGGAATTCAGATCAGTGCATAGCACCCAGTCCACAAAACTTATCAAAGCAACCATTATCAAGGGTTTTTCTCCGTCTCTCTGGCTTCACCACTATTTATGATGGAGCATTAAAAACCCTGACAAAAAAGCAATTAATAAAAATGGTTCTAATAAATAAAAGAAACACAAGACCACTTATTTGATAGTAAACTGTAAATACCAGATGGCTAATGGGTAGTATGAGCTATGTTTAACACCGTCAAACTCTGTCCCTCTTGTACGCTATGCATTGCATTTGCTCATCTTTTCTGTATGTTGAACTCATCACATGTATTACAAACTTTTATCTGTGTAGCTACCTGCATATTATGTATGTTCAGTTCATATTTTGTTTACATTATGTTGAGAAGATATACATTTAGTCTCTCCTGTGCCTGATTGGAAGGAATAAATGTGAAATATACATTGAAACAGGGGCCATGCATGAGCATATGTGTGTCCATTTTTCTGTAAAATCTTGATTACTTAACAAAGAAATGATCTACCATCTTCTCTTTACGTCAATGGGTTCTTGTCAAGTCTGTGATCTTGAGATATTATAAATAAAGTTGTTAACCAGTTCCTTTTCTAACTTAATTTCGTGGAATTTGTTCGGGAAATGAGTGTTTTTGCTGATTGTCTTGTTTAACAGACTGCATTTATATGAAAGATGAAGGGAGAGAGAAGTGGATATATGAATCTCTTCTCCTCTGTGTCCATTCCTAGCTATAATTGACATCAGAGATGATCATCCTTCTGACATGGTGTTCTGTATCTTATTTCAGCATAGATCAGTTTTTTGAGTGTTTTGATGAGATGAGGAGCTCCCACGCAAGTTTAGGCAATAGTGGTATATGGAACTGGACATGTTCAGTATTCAGTGCAATAACCGCTGCGTCTAGCCTTGCATCAGAATCAGGATACGTCCCTTATGGTATGTTCTTATCTCTGGTTACTCTGCTCCTGTTCATGGATAACATTCTCATATATGTTTATGTTGAAGAGAAGCAGTTGAAGTTGTGCCTTAGATGATATCATCGTCATGGTGCTATTTGTACACTGAGCAATACTAAATAGTTGATCCACTATGAGTTAATTTATGATGTGGTCCTTTTATCTATTTACAATGTCATCGACTGTCTTAGTTGTTCCAATATGCCTTAATGACAAATGACAATGTGATCCTTTGCAAGGTTAAGAAACCTGGGATCTGGTCCCGGATCGGCCGGTCCAAAACCAATCGGATCGGCCGAGTCCGCTCTGAGTCAACCTGATCCTGGCCAATCCTGGCTGAGTCAGGCTCGGTTGGTTCGGGTAGCAGAAAAAAATTAAAACAAATATGAAAAAATATGAAAATAAAATAAAACACAAGTCTAATACATAATTGTGTTGAAATACATTGATTTGAAGTACATAAGATGTTGTTGGACAAAAAAACCTTAAATAGACTTACATATATGATTATGAACTTACATTTATTCCAAACGTACATTATACTGAATGAACGTATAGCTTACATACTCAAACCATGACATATAACTGTGGTAGTATTGTTCATATTGCATCACATACCGGCTATAGTCATCCGTATTGGTATAAATGATTGACAATTGTGGATATTCTAGACAACCCCTGAATAGTCAGATGTATCAGAATGTTGAGGAAGATAAACTACATATCTAGTAGGATGACTATACCCTTCGTATAGAGAATATGATGATGCATCTGATAGTTGCTCCTGATATTTTCTCTCCCTTCTAAGTTCTTCTTTGGCTTCTGCACACTGAGGAGCTTTACCTTTGTCCTTCCTCCTTAATCTGCTGAATGTTTGAATGGGAGATTCTTTCCGTCCTGTTCTGCTACCAAGATGTTCATCTTGCGTAACATGTGTATATTCTTGTTCTCCAGTGAATTGAATGGGTGAAGGTGGGGCTAGGGCACTGGTAGCATCTCCACTATCTTCAGAACTGTTAGAGCTCGTCTTTAATGTCGAGTCATTTGAGGTTTGATATTGTACCTCACCATTTGGTTCTGACGTTTCATCTTCTTCCTCGATAGTCTCTAGATCAACAATCTCAATTCCAGTACCACTCTTCCTTTTGCTTTGTGCTTGTTTTTTGCTCTTCTTCTGACGTTTTGAAGGAGGAGGTTGAAAATCAGTAAGTAGTGGAACGTTATCTAACTCACCTTCCGCCCATTCCCGATCAGTTGGGTTGAATTCAGGCTCATTTGAGGTGTTTACATCAATCCATGCATTTAGTGGATATTGCTCCTTGAACAGCTCATCTAAGTTTATGGGTGCTTCTGTATGTGTCGTCTCCGTGACTTGTCCGGAAATTCTCTCCTTCTCCTGTCTTTGAAGGTTCCTTATGAGTTCGAGATTTTTTAGCTTCAACCTCATGTTATAATGACAGAATACTAGTTTCTCCAGACGGCTCGACTTCAATCTATTCCTTTGCTTGGTGTGAATCAAGCCAAAAGTACTCCAATTTCTCTCACAACCTGATGAAGAGGTTGTTTGACTTAAGACCCGAATTGCTACATAGGCTAGATCTTCATACCCATATGCTTTTCTATGATCTAGCCACCAGTCAGCTGTAAATAGAAAATTGGCCATGTCAACAATGTGCAAGTTATAATTAAAAATTAAGTAGAACATCTGGTTAATAATTTTCAAACTTGAACTCAAAATTTTTGCAGCTCTTTGAGTAGTACTTGTCCCAAAGTGGTATAATATCATTCTGTAATAATGCATTTGCTTGCATGTCATTATTGCTCTGTCCTCATTTGCAAGCATGCGCTTAATAATAGACTTAGCCCCCATCAACACTTATGAGCAAGTATTATAGTTATCTTTCTTCCCATCGATTCTAAACATGTACTGAGAGTTGAAAAAATAACTTAAATAAATAAGTAGAAGTTAGTTATAACTTATGAGAAATGTGTATACAAAATAATACATATAGAAAGTTAGTAGCTTACCAGCTGCATGAAGATCGTGATGTAAAGTGTGTTCCCAACGTCTGTCTATTATGTCCCACCACTTCATAAATGTGGTTGGATTGTTAAGGTGAATGAGCTCCTTAGCTCTGTCCAGTCTCATATAAATATCCCATATCCAATCTTCTTTCTCCATCACAAGATCGCAAGATACGGACAAACGGTTTTACAATATTTAACACCGTTTGCACCTCCTTGCAGAAGGGCTTAGACTGAATTAGATCAGCTATTTTTTTACTTTTCTCTCTGACCTTAGTTGGTACATGCCGTAATATGTGATTCTCCCAATCTTCTGATGTCACCATCCTAATCAAGTTGTTCTTTTGTTGACTTAAACTATCTAAAGAGAGATATTGAGATGCAAACTTAGTGGCTCCCGGACTGTGCACATGATATCTAAAATGTTGTTGTGGTTGTAGATGAATGTGGTGATAAATCGACCACTCTTGACCACTCAATCCACCATCGGATCAGAGCAAATGTCTTCCAATATCAAGTCAATACAATGAGTAGAACATGGAACCTAGTATAGATGTTGTCTCTTTTACATCAACATTTTTCCAGCTAACTTGAACGCCGCTGCATTGTCCGTAACCACTTGGACAATCCTTTTTTCGCCCACTTCTTCCACCATTTGATCTATTAATTCATATAGGTACTGGGCATTCTTTATCTTTCCAGATGCATCAATAGACTTTCAAAATACGGTTCTGGCTTTGCAGTAAATTAATAAGTTGATCATACTTCTGGTTATCCTTGTAAAGTTCCATACGTGATAAAAAATCAGAAAGAGACTCATTCGTATTTAAAAAAAAAAAAATGAAGATAAGATAAAAAAATGAAGATAAGATTTATGTACCTGTCTATCTATCGCACATTAAAATGCATCCATATTCATCCCATATCCTTTCAAATGATGTAATATATGTTCGGATGTCGTCAACTTTCAAATCCAAGTACTTGTTGTATATCGCATATGGGGAAGGCTCCTCAACTCCTTTGTCAACTTCTTGTATGGTCTCGATCATGGACTCATAATATGGCCCCTTGGCAGTATTAGCAGGGATACTGTTATAGAAAAATCACCTAGATGTAGCTCTTCCTATCTTCTCCTTATAAAGCTTTAAGTTCTTGAATGTAGCACTAATAGAAGGTTGTTTATCCCTCTTCTTGGTGAGGAAGGGATCTATTGGACCTACTCTAGGATCTCCAGCTCTAGTGAATTCCTGAGGCAGCTCCTCGCATGCATTAGTGCTCATGCAGTACTTGCTTTACTTGATTCCTTCTCCTTCATATAAGTTCAAAATTGGATTCTAACTTCTGAAGGAACTCGAGTACAAGCTGTTACTTCACCTTTTATTCCAGCAAGATGTTGTTTGAATCGGTAGATCTCGCCAGAGACGACCCGGTTGCAATATTTGCATTGTACCTTTCTCTGGCCCATGTCCACTAGTGTGCAATGACCCCAAGCAGGATCAGCGTTAGGAGGATTCCCAGAGGACCGCTCAGTAGCACCTTGAGATGCCATTTCTTCACAGCACAAGAAGAGGAGAGATCGCGGAGCTTGTAGTAGTGACCTCATGAGAGAGACCGAGAGAGAATTCTATGATTGAGAGAGTTGGAGAGAGAGCAAGAATGTTAGGAGGCTCAAAAGACATTTGTGGAGCCTTAGGAGGGCCTTGGGGGGGTTTAAATAGACCCCCAAGGCCCAAACTAGCTGTTGCTGGCCATTTGGGAACGGCCAGCAATGGCTAGTTTGACCCCAACGGCTAGTCAAACTAGCCGTTTAGGGCCGGGTCGGGCCGATCTGAGCCGACCCGGCCCGATCCAACTCGGATCGGCCAATCCGAGTCTTGGACTCGGCCAAGAAACCCGGGATTGGCACGGACGGCCCAAAACCGTTCCGACTCGGGCGATTCGTGCCGATCCGAGCCGGGTTTTTGAACCTTGGTCCTTTGTTATCCATTTTCAGTGTCATTCATTGTCTAAAGGGGGGCCTTGGTGCAATTGTAAGCTTGCTCCATTATGACATGGTGGTCACGGCTTCAAATCCGGAAATAGATCTACTTCGGATATTCAACACCTACAAACAATAAATTATGACATTAATGTGCACACTTTCAATTTATGTAATGTAGACTAAGACGATTGATGGAGGGGGAGCCCAATGCAACAATAAAGTTGCTCCATTTGTGACGATGTCATGGGTTCAAATTTGGAAACAGCCCTTTTACTGAAAGCAAGGATAAGACTGAATATGATTGACCCTCCCATGACATAACAATGGCAGAAGCCTCATGGCATTGTGCTGTCCTTTTTACAAGTCACTTTCTCAATTGCACATGGTATCATAGGAAAAAATAACAACAAAAAGAAAAAAAAGAAAGAACAGGGTTCTGGTCCCTCTGCTTTGCTTTAATTTTCTTTCCATCTTCCATCCAGTGTGGTTCCATCTCCCTCAGTATGAAGAACTCGGTCGGAATTCTAACCATTTTTTGCTTCGTACATAAAAGGAAAAAGAAAAAAATAAGAGAAAAGAAGGGAGGGGCCATTGAGGATTGCTGCATCCAGACCAGCTACCAGTGTGCGCATCTTGTAGCTGATGCTTAGCCATCATTGGCTCTTCTGCCTGTGTAGCCTGCCGTTCACTGCTTCCATCTCCATTATTCTCTTCTTTTAGGAAGGGGAGAGACAGAGCCCTGACTGCCAACTTTGCCTCCTCTTCCATTCTGTCTGTTTACTCTCTTTGGGATTATGAAAGAAGGAAAGCTAGATCTGTAACGCCATACTGTGTTTTGGGCGGCAAGGGTCCTATTCTGTAAACCTCAAACATTTTGTTTCGGAGCTCCAATACCTACTATCTTCAATGGTTGAATTTTGGGATGATTGAATGATCGGAACCAGTTAGCTAGTAAAGCAGGCTCAATAATGCCTTGATTTGCTCTCATGAATTCAGTCTCCTGGCCCGCTTTTGACCCACTTAACGAGCCTAGTTAAATTGCTTGAACTGGTCAAATTCTTGTGCTGCATGACTAAGATAGTGCAAATGACAACATAAGTTGGCTGTTAGTCAGAGTTGTACTTATGTTAGACTTTAAAGGATAATATTTTTTATTGTAATTTAAAAATGTTCTTGCGAAAACATATTTCTCTTTTTTTGGCCTTTGGATGTGCTAGTGTTCTATTCTCTTTTCTCGGTAACAACCATCAGCACCCCCTCTCAAAAAAAAGAAAAGAAAGAAAGAAAAACTAATGTTGAGTGTCATCTCTCATTCCCTTCTTATTCTCAAGAAAATGTTTTATGGAGAACATTGCTCTATTGTTATGTTAATTCTCTTTGTCAAATAGTTTCCGATAGTCTTGACTTGCCTAATGCACATTCAATTAACTAATGTTTAATGTCTACCATTAGAAGCAATAATCTTGTTTATTGATATTTATTACATGTGTTTATTGATATTTATTACATGTCCATTTGCATTCTGATTTTTAGCTGGAACGGAATTATGTTTCTCGCTCTAAATCTTTTGATGGAATTGGACTAGTAATTATTAATTATTTTTTTAATGTTGGTGTTTGATTATCTTAGGTAAGTGCTTATTTGCCTTAATGAGCTTCATTTTCTGAGAATCTGAATGATTTTGTTTGTTATTTGTTTTACAGAGCAACAATATATCGAAACAAAATTGAAGGCCAAAGTTTCTGCAGTTTCCATAGTTCTTTCCTTTGATGATCAGACTAATTGTTCTCAGAATCTGATGGGTGACTATAGACAGATGGAAGATCTATATGGGACTGCATATGACACCTTTCCAAACAGTTTATGTCAAACTGTACATTACGTAGAAACCAAGTGTCAAGACTTGGCCCTTACATTGCAGGCAATGACTATGTGCATTTATTTTTTTACCCCTTTTTCCTTACTGGTTTGTGAGTTAGTTTAGTACTTTTATCTATTTACTCTGTTTAAGACGTCTAGAATAGGGAGGCACTTTTGTCATTGTTGATTGTTGACAAGATTTATTCTGATAATTGAACAGATTTGTGCAAAAGGTACTGAAGTGGAAGTGACAATTAGTCATATTGAGGTTGATCACTCCCTCAACGTTGAAAGTGAGGCAGAGAGACTTTTCTCTAAGGTCAGTCATCTTCAAGCAGGAGTTCAAGGCATGCTTCCACCATGGCCCTTTCTGAATAGTGAATCAGATGCCACGTCTGTTAGTTTTTCTTCGACCACGCAACCATGTAATGAGAGTTTTAGAGAGAAGTCTGATACTGTCACCAGAGGGGGATTGGTCAAGGTTCAATTGATGGAATCTTTTGGAGCATGCTGCTGCAGATATTCTGTCACTTCCACCAGTCCAAGTAACAAGTCAACTGTGTTATCATCCTTTTCTGTATATTTGCCTCAGTTCATTCTATGGCTTGATTTCTCTTTGGTAAACACACTAGTAGCACTGTTTGAGCAAGTTAGTAATTCATTGAAAGATGTCGACATAAAAGATTCTGCATCTGATGTTTCTAAGGAAAAACATGGTGCTTTTTCTCATGGAGATGTATGCAGTGGTACTTGCATACAGACCATTCCTCCGAGGGGAAGTCTTCAAGGGGATATTTTCTTTTCCCACACAAGGATAATTCTATGTTTTCCTTTTCACAATGTGGGAAGCATGGAAGAATTGTACAGTTGGAACAGCTGCATTGGTCTTGAGATTTCTCCTCTACCATCTAGTACTGATAAAGCATGTGGTACTGTTAAGGCTCCTAAACGAGCTTATTTGAAGGGTCATTCACATACACCCTCTACTTTTGTGCACTTTCACAATGGACCTCTGGATATTTATTTAATCACTTCTTCAAGAAAGGGTGGTTTATCTAATGATCCATACACAGATGATCTGCCAAACTTTGTTTCCAAGAAGGTTCTATCCATAACTGGAGGAACAGATAACTGCCATCCTCTAATTACTATGCTATGGCAGAGGGGTCCTGTCACTGGACCTTGGATGGCAAAGAGAGCTTGGAGTTTAGCTACTTGGCAAGATCCAGGAAACTGGAGAAATGTAACTGGGAAAGGAAATGAGTTTGTGTCTGTGAAAAAAGCTGAAGGTCTTGACGAGATGAGTTCTCAAGTGCGCCAAGAAATGATTTTGAGTTCTGCATTTCTCATTCACATTTGTCTTCCTCAGGTCTGGATTGATCTTAGTAGTCCTGAATATAGACTGCTATATCATCTTCTGAATGATGTCCAGGAAGGATTGTCTTGTCTTCAACGAGATAACGATGCCACTGTCTTTGAAGGTCCAAAAATGAAACATCCTTTTGAAACTGACTCTAATGTATCTCAAGCAGCAGTTCTTGTGGAGTGTGATCTGCTAGATATAAGAATTGCGTTAGATGAGGTTATGGAAATTAGTCGTTCACTTCAGAAGGAATTAGCTGGCTCATGGAAGAGTCTGAAACTCACAATCCGGAAGTTTGAGCTCTTGTCAGTGTCAAGTGTTGGTGGACTTAGCAGTGACAGTTTTTTATGGTTAGGTCATGATGAGGGTGATTTGTGGGGTTCTATAGTCAACATGGATGCTTCAACTTCTGCATCAACTCAAGATCTTCTCCTTATAACTTGCAGGAATTCCACGATGAAGCGGGGTGATGGAGAAGGTGGGAACATTTTATGTTCTGGAAGTCCTGGTACTTCTATTACACATCTGTCAAATCAACAGCTTTTCCAAAGTTTCACATCCATAAATATTCGATGTGCAACAATCATTGCACCTGGTGGCCGTTTGGATTGGTTTGGTGCCATATTCTTATATTTTAGTTTAGCTTCTCATGAAGGTGCAGCAGAGAATGGTAGAACAGTAAATGAGTTTTCCGAGGGTATTGCAACTCGCAGGCAATTGTTCTCACTTGATTTGGTGGATGTTGGTCTGAGTTATGAGCCCCATCAGAAAAGTAAAGGAATGAGTTTTGAAGTTCCTGCTGACTGCCAGAGCTCTGCTAAACCCAATGATGAATCTTCTGAGCAAAACGTGGCATGTCTTCTTGCGGCCGCTTCCTTAAATCTTTTCAATCAAACCATGGGACATGCTGCAGACAGTGATTATAATATCCGGATTCAGGATATAGGGCTTCTTATTTGTGAGCAATCTGGCTCAAGAGCTGAAATGGAAGGTTACAGTGTCAATTATCTTCAAGAATCTGGTTATGTAAAAGTTGCCAAGGAAGCATTGGTTGATGCTATTTTGAGAACTAATTGCCAGAATGGGCTGCTGTGGGAGGTTGAATTCTCAGACTCACACGTGAACGTGGGTACATGCCATGACACGACTTCAGGCCTTGTTCACTTGGTTGCTCAACTTCAACAGCTATTTGCTCCCGATGTGGGGGATGCTTTAGTGCATTTACAGTCTAGATGGGATTCTGTTAAGCGGACACACGATGAAAATGACACAATTTCGGCAGCAAAAGTGCATGACAGGTCTGTTGGATTGGATTCCTATGAGGAGTCATCAGGAAATGATGGGAACACTGCATACACTGGACTGATGGATGAGATTCTTGACAATGCATTCTGTTGGGAGGCAAAGCAGGCAACTCAGACTGATTTGTGCAACACGGACTCTGATATTTTGCTGCATAATGGCATGCCAAAAGTCAGGTATAACGTGGATATCAGTAGCCCTGCAGCCGGTGACCTTTCCCTACCGAGTGTCTCTTTCAATGGATCAATTCTCAAATCAGGATCGGAAAATATTCAAGTCTCAACAGAACCAAATACATGCTTGCCACAGTTAATTGAAAGATATTACATGTCTGAGTTACTTCCTCAGTCAAAGGCTTCTGTCAATTGTTCATCAAATGAAGCATGTAAAAATGAAAGCACTATTGGAGCTAATAGAGATGTTGAATGTGTCAAGGGTGGATGGTATGAGGATAGTCCCTTTATAATAGTTGAAGATCATGTTTCAGATGGAAGTGATAATACTGGAAGAAAACAATCACATAAAGAAAATCAGTTTCCATTTGACACCACTCTTGTTGAAACATGCACTGCAAAAGGTAGGATAATTTTAAAGAATATTGACATCAGATGGAGACTGTATTCTGGATGTGATTGGGCGAAAACACGAAAGTCTTCTCTGTCTGGTTCTAGTTCGGAAAATGGAAGAGATGAAAATGTATGTTTGGAGCTTACTCTATCTGGATTTGATCTTCAGTATGACTTTTATCCCGATGGCGAATTATTTGTGTCCAAGCTTTCTCTCTCTATTCAAGACTTCTACCTCCATGACATGTGCAGGAATGCCCCCTGGAAAATGGTAAGATCATCATGTTAAGTAGCAGCTCTTTCTGTTGTCAGTGATGAAATTTGTGTTCATTTTAACACTTACTATTGTGGTTGATTTCAAAGGTACTAGGCTATTATCATTCAAAAAATCATCCAAGAGAATCTTCAGCTAAAGCAGTCAAGTTAGACCTAGAATCTGTGAAGCCTGATCCCTCGACACCTCTTGAGGAATATAGGTAGACAAATGTTCTTTCCTTTACCTCTGTTAGTTCTTTATTTTACTCTAGTGATCATCTATCAGGTTCGCAAATTGCATGAAATCTCTCTTAAATGATAAATGATTCATATGGGTGACATCTCTCTATAATGTTTAAGTGGCAATTGATTCAAATGTCTGAAACATAGTTGCCGACAAAGCAGGTGAAAAATGACAAGCTAAAATGACAAGCTTCCAAAAAAAGGGGAAGTGAGAAACTATTCTTATAAAGATACTTTAAACTTAATGATTCATGTCTATACAGCTAGAAATTCATGCTGCTTTACAATATTTGACGGTCAAACAATATTTTGCATATTGACTTTGACTCATGTTAAATAAAGGGTTTTTACATAGTTACATTTAACTCACTTCTTCCATTTTTATAATTTTGTGTATTTTATGTATTTTGGGTTCTCTGGTAGTTTAGGACATTTATGTTATATTTTTCTTTGACAAGAATATTTTATCCTTAGATTGTTCAAATCA
Source organism: Zantedeschia hybrid cultivar (assembly GCA_030544215.1). Lineage (NCBI taxonomy): Eukaryota > Viridiplantae > Streptophyta > Magnoliopsida > Alismatales > Araceae > Zantedeschia > Zantedeschia hybrid cultivar. The sequence goes on along the minus strand of JARZZO010000002.1, from coordinate 45,840,039 downwards.
TTTTATAATTGTATAATTAACTTTAAAAACCTAAACCTATGCACTTCTTTTGGGTTGGGGGTGGGCTGGCATTGGCATTGCCCATTGTGTCAATGGGGCAGGTACAGACTAGCTATATAATTATCCATATCTGTTTACATATACATGTCATCTGAATCTACTATGTTATCTGATGGACATCCTCATCCCAATCCAAAAGAGTCGTTTGCATCATTCAAATTATTCACTGCAATTCTAGACTGGCGCCTAGAGGGTGGAGGCTGCTGGTTTTATTCCCGGTTGTTCTTTTCTGATGATGAGGACCAAGTTTACATGACCGGGCTTAGCTTGAAATTGTTAGAGGAGGTTCGTGGGCTGAAGGTGAAATTTCACAAGAGCCAATCATAGGTGTGAACAATGATGACAAAGCAATATCCAAAGCAGCTACCATTTTGGGATGTCAGATTGGGAGCTTCCGTCTCTAATTTGGGGCTCCCCCTCATGGTCGACAAACTTCATTGCATGGGATGGTAAGGGGTGATCCAGAAGTTTGAATATAGCTTGGTAGGGTGGAAAAGTGGTCTCCTCTCATATGGGGATGGCTTGCATTATGCAAATTAGTCCTAGATAGTCTCCCTATATATTACCTTTCCTCTCATCCAATGCAGGTTCTTTTGCATGTGTAGTGGGGAGCCTACCCGGAGGGGAGGCCACAACATCTACTAAGGGAGAGTGTGCAACGAACATTGGTTTTGGGGGAGCCAAGAAATTTTTGACTTCAACCTTGCATTTCTCGCCAAGTGGCTTTAGAAACTTGATTTGATCAAATTTGGGCTATGGATGGATATCATTCATCATAAATATTACGACAAAGCTAGGGTTTGGGATGTTCTGCCAATCTCTATGTTTCACTGATCTCCATAGTTCTCATAAGACAGAATGTTGTTCTGGATGATGAACCTTTTATATTACGTGTTCGTAATTGCAAATTTATTATATTTTACTGGCATCTGTTGTGGTACTCTCCCTATATTCATAAATTACGTATTCCACATCAAATTATTTTTAGATAAGGACAATATTGCACGACAATTTTATTCTTTTTATGTGAGCGGTTGGCTGAAGGTCTTGCTCAAGTGCCAACTTTTTTCTTCTCTTCAGGCTGCAGTTTGCTTTTTTACCTATGAGATTGCATCTTCATCAAGGCCAACTTAACTTCCTATTGAGCTTCTTCAGCAATGACTCTTCTGTTGGACTTCATTCTGGTCCAAATAATGATTTGGAGGGGACACAAACTTCATTTATGAAGAACAGAAGCATTGGTGGGCAAGATATTGTCGAAGAAGCATTGCTTCCCTTCTTCCAGGCAAGTGAGACTATGTATACAGTCTTCCAAACTATGGTCCATACAATTTCTACTTATGACATGATATAACATGTATAAAAATGAACCTTACATCTTTTCAACATGCATCAAGATGTTCAGGTACAATTTATGAAGTAGAATTCATGAAATAGACACTACAAATAAGAAGTCATGCTATCAAGTAGTTTACATGACTTACAATGAGTGCAACGGTGAGATATGAGAGCTATAGATTAGATTTGATTTATGGTGCTGATGGGCAAAGAAAACAAATGGATGGATAATCAGTTAACCAGACTCGGCCACAGTAGTCTTTGCGTTCTGTCCCCTTAGCATGTTCTATATTGAAGTATTCAAAGGTGCATGCTAACCTGAGTACTTATTCAAAATTATGTGGACATGGATACTTTGCATATCCAATTAAAAAAACTCAAAAAATGTGTAATCATATCTTTCCATTAAGCTTTCGAAACATGTCGATAAGTAGCCAGGTGCCATTGACATCTCTTTTTAATGTACTTCATCCATGTAACTTATTTTCATATGATGGATCTTTGTACTTGGGTTCCCTTAAGGAAGAAGGGAGTTCTCTAGGATTTCCTATTTATGCTGTGAGATGCTGCCTTTTAGTGTCAATATGATATTTTCCCTTTCTTATACTCGTACTCCGTTGATTTGTTCTTAATTCTTTTATTGTATCACACTCTGGTTTTACCAATATGTTGTGAAGCATGTATTTTGACATGATCATACCTTCTCATGGTATTATATGCTTATGTTATCTTCATCTTCTTTCCTTTCCAGAAATGTGACATATTTCCTGCAGTTGTACGTGTGGATTATATTCCTCATCATGTTGATGTGGCAGCACTACGAGGAGGGAACTATGTACAGCTTATCAATCTTGTTCCATGGAAGGTGTCTCTCCATTATCTGAATGATCTCTTTCTTCCTTTTCCGTTCATCTTTTCATTGATCTGTTATCAACTTCTATTTTGATGATTTAAATGGTATTGGCTTTTTTCCGCTGCTTATGTTTTGGGAGTGTGCACTGCCAAATTGAACCAAACTGAACTACCCATTCTAAAACAAATCAAACCAAAAGATTTGGTGCTTTGTAATGTAATTCATATTTTTATTATGTTTTATCGTCATATTCACATATACACAACATTTTTTATGATGACATATAAACGTCTACACACATAATAATAATAATAATAATAATAATAACTTAGTTACATATATCTTCTGTCATTTTCTTTGGTTTTGGTACAGTTTCCACATAGACATATGCACACACAAAACAATATATATAATTATAATTATAATTATAATATAGGCTTCTATATGTTCTTTAAGTTTGCTTCGTATTTCCATTATTAAAATAAATATTTCTAGGCAGCTCAATTCCTTCGCACCATGTATTTTTATTTATAAATGACTGATGGTTGTCAGTTGCATCAAAGCCAAATCAGTGTTCAGCTTCCTTCTCTCATTGTCTTTAAGTTCTCAAGCTTCCTTATTTTCTTGTGTTCTCTTAGTAGCCATGTTGGCATGTTAGAGAGAAAAAATTGTTGATTGGCACCTTGGTATTTAGGGAATTGACATACAGTTGAAGCCGGTTCATGCAGTTGGCATATATGGCTGGGGAAGTGTATGTGAAACAGTTGCTGGGGAGTGGTTGGAAGATATTTCGCATAATCAGGTTAGGTGCTACTTTGCATCTTTTTTGTCACTCATTTCATGTTGCGAAGGCTGTGATGGCATAATAATGTGTTTATATTCTGATTGTCCTAATGAAATGTGTAACATTTTACAGGTTCATAAAATTTTGAAGGGCCTTGCTCCTGTGCGATCAGTATTTGCTGTCAGTTCTGGTGCTGCAAAGCTTGTTTCTTTGCCAGTTAAGAACTACAAGAAAGATCATAGATTGCTCAAGGGAATACAAAGAGGTAATAATGGAATGAGCTCTTTTCCACAAGCTGTTGCAATGTGATATTTTGCTATACGAACTGCATACCTGTTAAATGAAGCTCTCTTAACATTGTCAAAGTGTAATTCATAATGCAATGTTGATTGCTAAAATCAAATTTGTTCAAATTGAAATCTTAAGAATGAACCTAGAAGGCAGAATAGAATGACCCCTAAAAAGTTCATCAAAATGGAAGCTGAAACTCAATAATGTCTTTGCTATGGTATGGCCATGTGGCATGGCTGCAGTGTAGCATAACAAGATTGGGCCACCAGTGCAGTACACCATTTGATCATAGTCCATTTTGAAGGATCAAGATTTAAAAACCTGGACTAGTGCAGACAGTGCATCAGCCCTATAGTATTGTCACTTCAGCCTTGTAACATCTGCATCAGGTGGCACTATCTGGCAGACATTGCATCAGCCCTATAGTATTGTCACTTCAGCCTTGTAACATGTGCATCAGGTGGGCACTATCTGGTTTTCAACCCTGCTCTTGTGGATGAGAAACACAGGACCTGAGTCCTAGGTTCTTCAGATGGTTCTCTTGTTGAACTTGAGAAGATCACCATATATTTCAGGACTGGATTATGCTAATTGATTTTTTTTAATCCAGGAGCGATTGCTTTTCTTAGAAGTGTTTCACTTGAAGCTGTTGGGCTGGGTGTGCATTTGGCTGGTGGGGCTCATGACTTGTTAGTCCAGACAGAACATATCCTAACAAGGATTCCGCCTTCTGTACCACTATCTCAAGATAGCTTGAAAGCAAGTGTAAGGTGTAACCAGCCTAAAAATGCACGGCATGGAATTCAACAGGTAGGGTTAGCATGTAGAATTATAAAAATCTATTTTTCACATTTTTCTTGATATTGATGACATTGTTTGCATTACTAAATCTATTTTTCACATTTTTCTTGATATTGGTGAAAGTGTTTGCATTACTTGATAACCAAGGTTGTAGCGCTTTACCCTTCTAATAGGCGATCTTAAATGATAGGCCTTGTGTTCTTAAAAATATTTGAATTTCTTCTACTCTAGAAAGAACTGGAATATTGCTAGTGCTTCTCGCCAACCTGCCCAAGCAATAATGTAGATAGCTTGTGGCAATGGCGGAGCCAGAAAGTTTTGAAGGGGGGGGGGAAGTAGAACTAAAAAGGTTTTGAAAGGGGGGCAAAGATAAAGGATCATCTCCCTTATTAAGGGTTACACGTGTTGTATCTTGGTGGATCATCAAAAGAAAATATCATATTTTAATGTCAGCATATGTACTAAACAAAATCAGATCACGGATGCCAACTGGGCCTAGCTCAATTGCCTAGGAGTTGTCGCCTAATTGGGTAAAAAATTCGGGTTCCGTCACTGTATTTTGGTGAACTGTCAAAAGAAAATATTATATTTTTATGCCAGCATATCTACTGAGAAAATTAGATCATGGAGTTAACTAAATAGAAAGAAATTTCGAGTCCAGTGTGGATTTACCCCCAAGAAGAACTCGTAAGATTCGAACATCTCTCACTTGGGAGATACTGTAAATACTTGGCTTTTGAACTATATCCCCCCCCAAAAACTAAAGAAACAAACCATTGGCATTGCAAATGTGCACAAAGAAAGAGAGAAGACAAAGGCTCGTACCCAAATTTCGGCTTCACCCCACCGAGCTGTACCTCTTGGCTTCTCAGACTGTGGGATCGGCTCCCTTGTACCCTACCACCAACTGAGCCCAGAAGAAAAGAAGTTTTGCTGTGCCGTGCAGGCTGGCCTATCCAGCCGTCCTCAAGCATCTCCAATTCTCCACCACATTAAGAAGATATATACAGAGTGTTGGGAGGAAGTTTGTTCCGAGAGAACCTAATTTAATTACGAGTCTTTTGGTCTATGATTTTTAGAAACTTGAAACATTTCCGGAGAGATCAAAGGAAGTTGATTTCCTAACAGAAAGGGAAGGGACAATAATGCTTAAGGGGGGGCAAAGCTTAGCTGAGCAAGAGGAGTTTAACAGGTTTGCAAAAATTAAGGTTTTTTTTTGTGGGTTGGGGGGGGGGGGGAAGAGGGAGGGCCTTGTATCACATGGAACTTTACTGTTTTCATGGTATGTTGTAGATCTATTTATGTTCTACTGTTGTGCTTTTATACTTCCTCTTGTTTTTGTATGGAAAACAATAAAGTGACTTGGACTCTAGAATCAATTCAGGTTCAAAAAGGAAAAAAAAATGTAAAATAGTAGATATTGTCACTGCAGAAGGCATTTCCAATAAAGTCTTCAACATTGAATCGCTTAGTACAGTTGCTTTTGAAATTTGGCTTGAAGAAGGCTTCTACCGGGTCATCCCGAATATTGATGTAGGTTATATGTCTATACTAGGGATTGCTAGATGAATTCTAATTTTTGAGCCACACCTCGGTATGTAAGCCTGACCGGACATTACTTAGGGCATGTTTGGTGAAACTTCAGTTAAAAGTCACTTTTGGTTTCCACATTCAATATGAAAAATGTCTCGTGTCATGATTGTAACTGATGTTGGGTACTTACACAAGACAAACCTTCCCTAACAACTCCATTTTTTTGCTTGGTCTGGGAAGTTTCAATTTGGAGTTTTTGTTGGAATCTGAAAAACTTTTTTTTAAAAAAAAAACTATGTAAATGGCTTTCAAGACCTATTGTCCTCTTCTCAAAATACATGTGCTGACACCAGTGCAAGCCAAAAAGTGCTTCCAATTGGAACCTTTCCAAACATGGTCTTAGTATTAGCAAGTAAAATAAGATTTTTCAACAGCGCATTTTCCCCTTATGCCAGTTGCTTGTTAAACCTTAACCTTGACTAGCTAGGCATGATCAGAATTTTAAGGTTGTGAGTTTCTCTAGAATAAATAGAAGCTTGCCATACAGCTAAACTGTAATCACATATAAGTTGCTTGCAAACTAAACGCTTACATCAGCATTCTTATTTCCATTGATCTGAATGATTGTTAATTAAACATATATCTATGTAGAGTTGTCATGATATGATTGTCTCACACTTCCTCTTCTTCAAGAATTAAGATTTAGGTTTTAATTACAATGCCTTAATAATTAATCTTAATTTCATATCTTGGATAAGTCTTGATATCTAATGAATCTCATTAACTCTCATCATCAATGTGCAATAGCTGCATTGTATATATTTTCAGGCCTCGTTGGTTAATATTTGATCTATATGGGTAAAAAAGGATTTTCCCTTCTCTCCTTCTAGGCTTACGAAAGTCTAAGTGATGGCTTCGGAAAAAGTGCCTCTGCTCTTGTTGGGACTCCTTTGAAGACATACCAGCGTGGTGCTGGTGCAGGGTCAGCATTTGCGAGTGCCATCCGGGCAGCCCCTGTGGCAGCTGTTGCACCTGCATCGGCTGTTGCTCGTGCTTTGCATTGTACTCTCCTTGGAGTGAGAAACAGGTAGCTTCTTGCCTAAATTACTTGTCAGACTAAACCATCTTTTCTAGCTTATTCAATGTCTTCTCCTGCATGGTCCATTTGATGGAATGAACATCTAAACATATGTGACATTACCAGTGGGTCACCTTTTATTTGACTAGGTTTTAGGTGCACAAAAAAGGTTCTATAGAAGAAGTTCCTGCATGTCGTATAAGATAAATTTGGATAACTATGAACCAGTTGATAGATGAATAGCTGAAAATTTTGTTCACAAAAAGTATTATAATGGTCAGAAATATGAAAGCTTTGAGAAGAAATTATGCTTATATGATGTCTTACATTCTATCAAGTTGCTTTCTAACTCTGGTCTTCTGAAAAATAGGAAGGAAAAGCATTTCTTTTCAACATGAGTTGGCTAGCTCAAGTCCGTTTATCCTGAATTCATGATCTTTTCTTTTTAGCTAGTTTAGGTCTGATTATCCTGAATTCCAGTCTATGATAATGATGTCTTTGATATTGGACCAAATACTATAATTTCCTTGAGTGATCTCTGCTAACTCTCTTGATGCTTCTCATCTGCAGCCTAGATCCTGAACACAAGAAAGAATCCATGGAGAAATACCTTGGCTCCTCTAGGTCTTGAGGACAATGGCTGCGGTATGTACATATCTTGGTACTGGAATATCTATAATCTCGTTAAATTAGAGTAACTTCTATTGGGAATGCAATTTGGTTCGGAGTTAGTTACCTCAGGTTGAAGGCAGGTCATCCCAAGGGCCAACCTGAATTTGGCCCATTCCTGGGGCCCGGACTAAGTCTGCTGGCATGACGACGCTAGGGGAGGTTTGGCTCATTGTCAGTGGGTTGAATTCTAAAAGGATTTGTGGAAAAGTATCAGTTTTTTGGAAGTTTGGAATCGCGTAAGAACAAATTTAGAATGAATGTGCTTAGTGGTGTGACATACGGGAAATGATTTCCCCGCTGACAATGGCCTTAAATAGACCAAAAAAATAGGCTAAATTTGGATTAAACCGGACTCTTGGCTAGCTTGGTGGTCCTAATTTGCATACTTTTAAGTTTCTTTTCTGCTTTTTGGACGAAGCCACCTTGAACAAGATTAAACACCATGGGAAAACTTGCATGGTCTAAGCTTTATATTTCTAAATAGGCATGTTAATTTCATTGCACATCTGATGTTATAACAGCCTGTATAATATGGTTTTTCATTTCCTCCCGATGTCATGCAGGTGTACAGTTTAGGTTGCATCAAGTCACTTTTTGTGGACAAGTTAGATGGCGAAACTGTACATATAATGTAAAAAGGCATTTGATGTTATTCGAAATAGGCGTCCCATTATGCAATTGTACATATGCTTGTAAGTTGTGTAAAGTCATTATTGTTTTCTTTCAATTCTTTGCCAGCCTGTCTGGCCTTAAAACTGTTGTAAATCATTTTGCTGGGTGAATAGAATGGATGGTGTTACATGTGAAGGTGGCTTGCAAAGAGTCGAACATTGTGAATGCTCGACACTTGGCGTCTTCGGAGCTGGATGTTGTTTAATTGCAATTGGCTTAACGGTTAATAGGTCATCAAAATGTGTTTGAAGAAAGAGCTATGCAAGTGATGGAGGGATGATTCCTTCAACTATTTGCCTTGGTAGGTGACGGGACCGGAAATGGGATCTGTGTATCCGCAACAAAGAAACACATTTTTACAAAGAGCTCTCAAACATACTTCTATGAAGGGAAGGATTTTCTTAAAATGTGGATGTCTTCCTCCGATTTTCCACACCTTTAGAACCGCTCAAAACTTTCCAGCCAATTTCGATTTAGAAATGACCAAAGATGCTTAACACTCTTTGCCTATGTGTAACTAGAGATCCTGTATAGGAATATGTTCTCCTGTCTTTAACTTTTTCGTCCTCCTTTCTATTTTCCCCCCTAATGCCTGCAAATAAAAGATTAAGAGGGGCATCTACGACTACTAACGAGCTTATATTATTGTTGTATGTTTTCTTCTCTAGTTAGGGAAGATAGAAAACAGTTAAAGATGTATACCAGGAGCCAGTTGTTTCCTTAATTTCATCTTCTATTACTAATTTTACCAATGGGAGTCGTTTAGTATATTCATAACGTGAGATTTTTAATTAATCTAATATTTAGAAATCATCTTCCTAAATCGATTACGACAGATTCTATAATTTGCAAAAACTGTGGATGGATTTTCAAATCTTCCATGGCTAACATCTTGTTACAATAACTTATATTATTCTTTAGAGAATTACTTACTAAAATCCCTTAAAAGTAAAGATTAAGCATTCCTTTCAATACCTGTTCAAAAAGGAGCACTTGGACTTCGGCGAACGTGTAAAATATATCCATTCTTTGATAAGATGAGATTTTTTGAATTTCTTTTTCCAAACTTAAAATATGTCTTCACTCACATATGGAATAAGGGTGACTTTATTCAAAGTTTTTTTTTTAAATTTTTTTATTCTAGCTCGACATTAGATTAAACGGTTCAAATAAAAAATTCATGCCTCTGTACGATCAAAGTTCAAATGGCAAAGTCATTTTTTTCCTATTTTTTTGTTGTGAGAATGTCCTAACTTGACATTTGATTGGATGGTTTAAATAAAAAAAAATGTCCTTACACGATTCAGATTATATATTGGTTGTAATTAAAATATAGTTAGAAGAAAAAATAATTTTAAAAAGTAAGTTTTACTATAAAAATATTTTTTAAAAAATATTTTTTTATTTATTTTTCTATAAAAGTGTAACATCTTTAAGTTTCAAGAGTATAAGCATAAAATTATACATATTATTTTAACGATGTAAGTGTAAAATTATAATATCTTAAGTTTCAAAGATATAAAAATGTTAGTAATTTCAAAGAGAAAATAACTTGCTGCATGGGCATGTTGGGAGGCCTTAAAAAAAAGATTTAACTTTTTTTTTTTTTAGTTTGGCTGCACCATTAGGTTACATTCCTCGTGCTTTTATTGCTGAAAATTAGTAACTGAAGTTTCACCAGATTTGTCAGGGTTGTTTGTCTATGGCAGAGCATGAGTGGTGTAGCGTTGAGGACCGCTACCAGCGTGCTCGACAGCGAGCCCAGGAGAGAGGTCATGCAAGCGCCTTCATCGCGAGTGTCGACATCTCCTCAGGCCAGGCGGGGCCAAATATTATGGGACCACCACCATTGTCGACTCGGGGGTTAGATGGACCAGACAAGGCCCAGAGTCAGTACGACGAGGGAGCTGGGGAGAGTCAACCATGAGGGTTGTATGATGTATCTTCCTTTTGCCTTGAAGTCCTACTGATGGACTTACACTTGTACGTGAAAACTTTTGAATAGAAGTGGAATCTTTTCATACTTGATCTGTCTTTGTCTCTTCTTTGTACCTATGTCCTGTGCACGTCTTGACAAACATGTTCTGATTTAGTCCCTTGCCCAGTTAAATAACTGGCTACTTGATCCTATCCTTAGTAGAAGGGTCAAGGGGCAAAGCTTTTATTTAACGAAGGTGAATAAAAGGTAATTAAAGATAATAATTAAAAATGCAGCATACCAACATACAAATGCTCACTGGAAATTAAAAACATGCAACACACATGATATGACAAGCGGATGCTAACTGAAAATTCAAAATTTTTGTATTTTTGACATATCTATTTATTGTTTTTTTTTGTGGTTTTGCAATATTTAGTTTTTTTTACTTTTGAAATATTCAATTTTTTTTGCTTTTGAAATATCTATTTTTTTTGTGATTTTTTTTTTTTTTTTGCTTTTGAAATATTCAATTTTTTTGCTTTGAAATATCTATTTTTTGTGGTTTTGAAATGTTCAATTTTTTTTGTACTTTTTGAAATATTTATTTTTTTTGCTTTTGAAATATTCAATTTTTTTTTTACTTTTGAAATATTCAATTTATTTTAGGATTTTGAAAATATCTATTTAAACTACAGACCAGTATGGTACATGGATCAAAAGAGCCTATTTATTTGTTATCTTAATTCCCTATGTATTCTTTAATAACCTAATCCAAGTTCATTGTGCTTTTATGGTGCTTATGCCTACGATCCCATTTGATAATCTGACCCTTAGTCTACTTAGGCCATTCCTTAAGCTTGGAGTATGCCCCTTAGCGAGAAAGGAAGAAATGGTTTAGAAAGCTCTCGAGAGGGTTCCGGAGACCCAGGAAGATGTCCATCCTTTACCCTATTGTCCGTTGGAGTTCAATCATTTTTACTTTGCGGGGTATTTTTGACCTTGCGCTCTCTTTTATTTGAATATTCGACCTTTTGATTTGACATTTGTGGCCTTTTGTACTTGATTTGGCTTTTGCCTTTTGATTTTTCCTTTTGTGGGGGCGGATCTCTTATTTTTTTTCCTTTTTTTATGACAACCTCCTACTAAGACGGTGGATATTTTCAGTAGTCTATCCTGAGTTTCGTTCCGACATCACGAGTCGAGAATAAAAAGGAATAATAAAGTAAGAATGTGTTGTACTTTACACTCTCAGTCAAGCTGTTAGTTTTCCTTGGACTTCACATCTCTTGTTACTCGAGGACAAAGCATGTTTGTGTGTGTATAATGCTCATGAATTAAACTATCAAAGACTAATGAGGGAATTTAGGACTTCAAATTCTCTAACTCCACTGGTCTTTACACCATGCTGGTCGACACAACTTAATCTAAGGGTAGTATTTCTTTAGTTTCACTTTGTTTACAGAATAGCTTAAAGCAGAATAAGGAGGAAGGGATTTCTTAAACCAGAATAAGAGGTATTTTAGTTTGGTAAGTAGTTGGTATTCCACCCAGAATAAGTAGAATTGCACTGCGCTATTCCAAGTGATTTGGTAGGAATGAGTAGAATAAATAGTGGAATAAGGGGTTCAAAATACCCATGTTGTCCTTGCATAGGTTATTTTAAATTTCTATAATTTTCAAATTACTTATTATTACTTTTCAAATCAGCACCGCGGGGGAAGGAAGATCGGTAGGAACACGGTGGCTGGAGAAGGATCCACAGCGGGAAGCACCAGTACCTGATGTTGGAAGAGCTCGTGTACGTTGCATCATTGCAGGCTTGGAAGGGGAGGGGAAACCCTCTCTTTAACAAGGCGAGAGGATAGAGGAAAATGATGTGATGCTGATGCGCCCACACACTGCAAAATCTAGAGCTTCCGCCGTTGGGAAGAGCTCACATAGAGGGGGCTCGATGCCCTAGCTGTACCTTGTTTGACCGGGTGAGAAGAAAGTGTTAGGAACGGGCTTCGTGATGTGCTTTCCCTGCAGTAGGCAAGGATCGGACGGAGGGGAGGAGAACGAAGAAGGAAGCTTGGGAGTTGGGTGACGATGGCAGACAGCTTGGAAGCACCCGTGACTTGGTGGGAGAGTGGGGAGGACGAGGGCCTATTCCGCTTAAACTCGAGTATAGTAGCACAGTACCTAGGTTAAGCAACACCCTGCAACAAAGTAGGTTAAATGATTTTAGGAGAATAAACGGGCCTATTCTGGGCCTATTCCGCAAACAAAGCAAGGCTTAAGTACAGACCATTTCAGAGATGAGTTAACTCCTAACCTTCTGTGTTAACTAACCTGCAGGCGTTACCAGGAAAATCATCGTTTACAATATAAGGTCCTTCCCAATTGGGTTGGAGTTTAGAACGTGGACCGTCAGGTTTTATAAAAATTCTTTTGACCACCATTTCACCGACTTAGAATTTGCGTTCAATAACCTTCTTTTGGTAAAAACGTGAAAGTCTATTTTGGTAGACTTGTGCATGATTGACAGCTGACCATCTTTTCTCGTCTAAGAATTCTAACTGAGCGACGAGTGCAGAACGTTGTTCGTCAATGGAACACTCCTTATTCAATTATACTCTTAACGACGGGATGAGAACCTCATATGGGACTACCGCCTCCATTCCGAATGTTAAGGAATATGGGGTTTGTCTGGTGGGAGTACGGATCGAAGTTCGGTAAGCCCATAAAGCCTCGATAAGCTTTTATGGCCAATCTGTATATTTATTAGACTTACATGTCTTCTTTATGATTTTTATCAAAGTCTTTGTTAGTTGCCTCTACTTAGCCATTGCCTTGCGGATAATAAGGAGACGAATGATGCAATGCAATTTTATATCTATTGCAGAGGTCCTTCAACTCTTGTGAAATGAACTGTGGTCCATTGTTGGTGACGATGGTGCTTGGAATCTCGAACCTTGTGATGATATTCCTCATGATGAACTTGCAAACTGTCGACACTTTGATTTCCGTATAAGCTTCGGCTTCTGCCCACTTGGTGAAATACTTCGTCGCAGTAAGTATGAAGGATTTTTGCTTGATTGAGGAGTTTGGATCACCAAGAGGTCCAATGATATTGAATGCCTACATAGAGAAAGGCCATGGGGAGGAAACAAGATGGAGTGAAGATGCGGGAGAATAGATTTTGTCGGCATGAAATTGACACTTAACACACCTACGGACAAATCCTATACAATCTTCTTCCATGGTTGGCCAATAATATCTTTGTCTAAGGATTTTCTTTGATAACATTTGTCCATTAATATGGCTACAACAAACTCCAGCATGAGCTCCTTTCATGATTTTCCAAAGTTCATCTTCATCTAAACATCGTAGAAGAACACCATTAAATCCACATCTATATAACTCCCCTCCAACTAGGGTGTATCTCTGAGCAATTCTCCTGATAGTCCTTTTCTCCTCAGTAGTGGCTTTTTCAAAGTATGACTGATCTTCACAATATTTAACAATTTCATAGAACCATGGTTTCTCTTCATCTTCCATCTCTTCTTGTAATTCTAATAACATGATTTCTCTCCTCTCCACAATATCTCCATCTCTAACCTTCTTCAGCAACCTTAATCAAAAGGAAGGAAGGGTTCTCTAAAGCAGGAGAGAGACGCCTATGGAGAATGATTGATTCTGAATGCTTGCTGATTAGGAAATTGAGGGACGATGTGAGAGAAGCTAGAGCGTCAGCTAAGGTGTTTTGATTCCGAGGAACATGGACGAAGATTAGTTTGGTGAAGAGCTTGGCATAAGCTGAGGTGAGTTTTTGATATGGCTTGAGTTTGGGATCAAGGGTGCGATATTTGGTAAGCACATGGTGAAGGATTAGCTGACTATCACCTACAATTCGCAATTTGGTAGCACTATGGAGATGAGCGGCTTTAAGACCGGCAACAAGAAACCTCATATTTAGCTATGTTATTTGTAACATGAAAAGCAAGCTGAAAGGCTTGGGGAATGGTGACACCTTCAGGTGATAGGAGAACGATGTCAATACCCTTACCATGAGAGTTCAAAGCTCCGTCAAAATACAGAGTCCACATATCGTCTTTGATTTTGTTTATGGACATCAATTCCTCATCCAAAAACTCTGATCTGACTGAACCAAATATGGGAAGAAGGTGATGACCAAGGTGTTCTGCTATGGCATAGTCTTTGATTGCTTTCTACTGAATGTAGATGATATCGAAACTGGGATAGAAAGCTCTGCAACGTGCTAATTGATCTGTAAGGACAGATTTCTCAAGGAGGAATTTGATACGATTCATCCTAGCGATGAGATGGACTTCATAGGCTAGAAAATAGTATTTCAATTTCTGAACTACCTACACCAATACTGCACATGTTTTCTCCATCACTGTATATCTCTGTTCAGCGGGGTTGAAAAGTTTAGAGATAATAGGCTGCCATCTCCTTTCCTTCTTCATCTTCTTATGCTAGGACAACCCCCACTGCATCATCTAGGACTAAAATGTATAGGATTAGATGTTTGCCTGAAGACAGTGGTCTCAAGACAGGAGGACTTGCAAGATACTTCTTCAATCCATCGAACGCCTCCTAACACTTATTGTCCCAATCGAATTTGACTCCTAACTTAATACGCTCGTAGAACAGCTTACACCTTTGTGAGTGCTGGGAGACAAAATGGCGAATAAACTGCAACCTCCTGATTAATCCTCTCAACTCTTTCAAATTCTTGGGAGGTGGCATTTCAATGATAGCTTTGACCTTATTGGGATCGATCTCAATGTCCTGTTTACTGACGATGAATCCTAACAACTTCCCTGATGAGAACTTTAGCATGCTCAACTCTAGTTTTAGACTCAACCAGTAAATCATCCACATACACTTCCAAATTTATATGCATAGCCTTCATTACCCTTTGGTAGGTGGCTCTAGCATTCTTCAATCCAAACAACATGACTACATAATAATACGTTCCCCATAGAGTAGTAAATAATGTTTTCTCCTAATCATCTTCCGCCAATTTAATTTGATTATATCCTGAAAAGTCATCCATAAATGATATAGTCTTAAATCCAGCCGTGTTATCAATCAACACATCTGTGTGAGGCAGTAGAAAATCATTTTTAGGACATGCCCGGTTCAGATCTCGGAAGTCAATACAGATCCTGACTTTTCCATCCTTCTTCATAACCGAGAAGACTATACTCGCCACCTATTGCGGATAGAGGACAATTCTAATAAATTTGGCTTTATGTAGCTTATCGACCTCTTCCTTCATTTTCAAAACCATTTGTAGGTGGAATCGCCTTGATTTCTGTTTGACCGGGCTAGCTCCAACTTTCAAAGTCAATCTGTGCTCCACTAGAGAGGAATTTAACCCCGACATATCTTCATAGCTCCAGGCGAAAGTGTCCTTGTATTATCTAAGAACTCGAACCAATGCCTCTTCATCTAATTTAGAAAGGTTTTGACTTATGACGACCACCTTAGGTTTTTCTTCAGTTCTTAGATTGACTTCTTTGGTTGATTCTTCTACAGCAGCTGAGGGTTCATCAAATCTTTTTACCCCACTGGCATACATCTTAGTTGCGTTCTCATCTTCTTATTTTTCAATGACGGGGTCCTTTTCATGCATCAATTCATATACTCCGTACCCGTCATCGACCAACTCATATATCTCACAAACTTCTGTCAACTGGATTGGATCTTCTAACAATTGCAGAATATGATAGCAATGAAGGTACTTAGAAGCTAACTCTTGGAAGTATCTATTGGGAATTCTTCTACCCTTAGACTTCCTAATCTGACTAACTTCACTAGACTCCTTACAATTAGACTCCCTATTCTGACCTAAGGAGGACGAAGAAGATAAAAATCATTGGATACACGAGGGAATACAGGGGAATCCTCCCAAGAGGAGGGACAAAGTATATCTAGAAGAGAATTCTGCCCGAATGACCCACGCAATGGGGTACATTCAGACAGATAGTAGGAGGTTTCCTCAACGAGGATTCGAGAGGAGGTTGTTGCTAAATTGACGTTTGTTTTTTGTAGAGTTTTGATATTTATCATGAAACATGAATAGATTTGAAAATAAGGAGGAGAAAATGGCACCAAAGCCAAAGGATTAGGGGGATCATATAACAGTATGTCCCAAATTAGATCATAGATCCTCTCAAGATCGAGAGGAATCCGAGGAAGAAGGTCTCGAGGAGATAGGGTGATGATAATGGGCGGTGCCCGTCGTATATCTTCAGTAATGACCCTCGACCAAGTCGGGGTTAGAAGCAAAGTGCGAAACAAGGTGTGGAGGGTGAAAACATGTGAGGGGTAAGTAGCCCTCCAGAGGTGGTCAATTATTAACCCAGCTTTATAGGGATCATCTGGCTCCCCTTCATTAGTCTCTTCACTCAGCAAAATCCTTTTATCGAAAATGGCCCCAGGCCCTTCTATCAGCTCATCTATCAGTGGCGGCCACTATGGTTTAGCAGGATGTAGGAATAATCTGTTCAATGTAATGTACAGGTCCCAGGTATCAAACCACATGTACCATTCACACTTCGGATCTTGAATTTTTCTCTTTTTCATCAGCCGCAGAGCCTCCAAGGATTTATATGTCAACAATGGTGTACACTGCCTGGCCAATTCCCTCCCATAGATATCATGCAAGTCGAAGTGGGAGGTTATTACCACTGTATTGCCATGGTCATGTTGGATTACGGGCCCTCTAACAAAATGTGTGTATAAGGTCCAAATCAAGGGGTCCCGATTTTCCTTACAAGGTGTCACCATGGTCTTCCACACTTTTTGACCATCTTCACCTTCTTTTTGTTGTATAATAGTGTCTTACCTTTTCCGACCTATAGCCTAGGTCGTTCCCAGGTATTCTTCTGTCGTCTTTCACTGGCTTAATTTTGCCCTGTAGTTGTGTGCCCAGACCTCTTCCGGGCTGGTACCCAATCTTCATTATGATATTCCAGCCAGGGGTACTCATGAACTTCCCCCTTTTTACAACATCAATTGGATAGGATGAAGGAATGGCGGGTTTCAGTGGATCAGCTATTGGAATATAAGTCTGTAGCATAGACAAGATAGGTTGTTGAGCAGATGGAGAAACTGGAGTTGGACTTGTGTTTAAAGAGTGAGCAGCAGCAAGAATAGGCATGCTCGTGACCTTAATGACTCGTCCTTTGTAGGAAAACTTGAGGCATTAATGATTTGTAGATGGGATAGCCTCAAGTAGTTTAATGTAAGGACGACCGAGTATCCCTTTTAGCGAGGGGTCAATCTCGAGAATGTGGAATTCAACTTCGGCATGACAAATCGGGCCTAATTCGACCTTCAGATACACCATTCCCAGAGGAGAACGGGTGGAGTTGTCGTAAGAAGTGACAGAGATAGGAGAAGGCAACCATTTTTCTTTAGGTATCCCACACAGCTCCAGTGTTTTCGGCGGTAAGACATTGATAGACGCCCCAGTGTCCACCAGTCAAGCGTCTACGACTTTTTTACAAATGTTGGCTGTAATGCTCAAAGCCATGCCTTTCGCTGCTAGGGGTGCTAACTCAGAAGAGTGGAATGTGATAGATGGTTGTTCCTCTTGTGGAACCAACAAAACAATGATCTTCTCTACCGGCACGTCTTCACTAACCATTATCCTTTGTAAATACTCCATTAAAGCTTTTTGATGGGTCTTAGATCTCTTGATCAATTCAACCGGTGTCTTATCTAGATGCTTCAGCAAATGATATTGAGTGACTAGTGCACTCTCTTCGTTCTGTACTTTATCCACTGCTTGTGAAGTCCTTCCTAGACAACAGATTGTGGGGATACTTTACTGAAGATGCGGCCACTCTAGAGCTCAACAATGGAGGGTGTGGATGATGCCTTGAGTACTGCCGGGTTTATGAGGGGTTTGGCGAGTAACATGGGGTTGTGGTAGTTGGGTGATGGTGATGTGGGGAATGGGGTGCGCAATAACGGTTTGGATGGCATAAGGGGTTCATAAGTTGATGGTGGAGGGTTGTTTGATGTTGGGGTAATGGGTGCTTGTGTAATGCGGATGAGGGGTTTGGTAGGTTGGATGAGGTTTTGGTGGGTAGGTGATGGCATAGGGAACGGTATGCGTAGTAGTGGTTTGGATGGAAGGATAGGTTTGTAGACGGTGTGGTGGAGGGTTATTTGGTGGTGGTAAAATGGTGGTGACAGGCTTGAGGAAAGCAGGTAGTGGAGTGGGGGTTTTAGGAGTAGTCCTAAGGATAGGAGGTGATGGTGTAATGGTGGTAGGTTGGGGTGGAGTTGGTGAAGGTCAAGGGATGCGTATGATGTAGCAGGGTGGTTGTTTGGTAGTATTTCGGCTGTGGCCTGTGGAATATATAGACGATGTGTCTTCCACCCTTCATTGTTGTCCCTTATTAGCCTCAGATTGGCTATTCATAAGGATTGGTGCAATTTGGTTTTGATGCTCCAACAGCGGGTTTTGTACAATTCCCATATTCTGTGGGGGTGCCGCTTGCTGAACTGGGACTCTTTGAACCTGTTGTTGTTGTTGCTGTTACTGTGGCTACTATTGTTGTTGTGATCTTCTCGCCTTCAGGGTGGTTATGAATTTCCTCATTTCTTCCCAATCTATACCTCCTTGGTCATTTAGATCGTGAATATAGTCCCTGAATTGAAAACATGCATCCACAGTGTGCCCAGGCTATTGGTGGTACACACAGTATCGAGAGGCATCTGCATTCGAAGGCCAGACGGTCTTTTCTTTGGGCAATACCAAAGCATTGGCCGCCATGAGAGCATTGAAAACATCGAAAAGTGACTCCGGCAATTGGGGATAGGCTGCTCTCTTTGGACCGGGAGGTTTTCTTTGTTGGGAGTAGTCATTTGGAGGAGGAACTTGGTCGTAATTCGGCGGCTGCCTAAGTTGATTGTATACCTGTTGAGGGGGATGTTGGGGTAGCTAGAGGTGTTGAAATTGTGGTTGTTGAAGTTGCTGGGGATGTTGTTGTTGGAATTGCTGAGGAGGTGGCCTATAGCCCTGTTGATTTGGCTGTCTCTGTGCATTGTACTGTGGTGGCTGACTTTTGACTAACTGAGCATGGTTATTGTTCATGATGTTGACCTGCTCATGTGATATGGTTCCTTCAGTGGTCAGTCCAGTTGTAGTAACATTTGGAATGTTAGGCTTCCTGGGTGGTGGCCTATAGGTTCGATGAGGATCGAACATACTGGAAAATGTAGTATCTTTAAAAGCATTCTAGGCATAGTGCGCCCTCTCATATAAGTCTGCCATGGTAATCAGATTGTTTAGTGTTAAGACTAA
Source organism: Zantedeschia hybrid cultivar (assembly GCA_030544215.1). NCBI lineage: Eukaryota > Viridiplantae > Streptophyta > Magnoliopsida > Alismatales > Araceae > Zantedeschia > Zantedeschia hybrid cultivar. The sequence continues at coordinate 45,820,702 of JARZZO010000002.1, read as the reverse complement.
CTTGTAGTGCTGTAATGACCCGCCACCCTATAATCGGAAATCCGATTACTAAATGGGTATCGGATCATTATCTACGGGTTCACACCCGGATCTCATACGACACGTCTGGAGGAATAAGCGTTAAACAAGGCTAAATATAACAATCACACGGACTTTAAGGAAATTACAAGTGTGCAGGAAGGAAATTAATAATGTCCGTACACAGTCCAACAATAATTACATGGTCCAAAGAATCAAATAAGTACAGGCAGAAGCAAAGTACAACAATATCGGGGCATACCCCGAAACTGAGATAGTTGCTGGCCCGCACACCAAGGAGAACACCACATGCTGTTACTCGCCAAGAAGTCCATACCTGAAACCACAGGAGTGAGTCACACCAGAATTGGGCTCAGTAGAGATCATCCGATCCCCGCCTCCCACACACACGCACACAAGTGCAACAATACGGAAATGAAGGCAATTTAATTAAAGCAGTAAACATAGTTCTTAAATTCCGATATGAGACATGCATCCGTAATGCAACAAGCACAATTCTAAGCAATTCAAGTAACCCAACTCAACACCACAGTTCGTAACTAAAGATCCGGTTATATACTCAAACCACACTGTCGACCGCATACAAACGGCGCCTCACAACACCACCAACACCTACGCCTGTCCACCCCTACGATGTTCTAGGCACCGTAGGGTGAGGCAATGAGTCAAACTAGGACTAACTAGGACTAGTGAACCACCACCGCCTAGTTACGTGTGCACACAAGCAGTTTAGACCACTGTCCTATCGACCGGACTTCCCTCAATGCCAGGCCTAGGCGCTTTAAGAGGGCCCTAGGGACCAGCGAAACCCCCTCAAGCCGAAGCTACATGGACTACCTGTAACCCTAACCTCTTGGGTCACATCAGGCCAAAGGGCGAAGGGTACTACTCGTAACCTCGATATCTCATGTTACATCAGGCCCAGTGGCGAAAGGGTAAACTCCAGCAGCATCACACTCAGCTCCATAGTAAGAAACATGCCGGAAACTGCCACGACAAATTAGGAAAACACCGACCCACTGGAACCAAACAACAACCCCTCGGATAGCGTGTTGGCTACTCCAGCCTGACCGGCTCAAGGTGGTTCTGCTTCCCCCAGCCATAAGTGAAACACTAACATGTACCCCTTCTACACCGGTACGGCAACAATGCCACCTAGACACCGTGTCCCTCCCACATCGACATAAGGTGTCAAATGCAAACCACAATCGCATAAACACATGTACACACAATGTGATTCCGATTATACATAAATCTTCGGCCTCGATGTACGATTTCAAGCATGCATTTAATGAGGTTCTATCTTGAATCGCGTCGTCCAAGGCTGACGTCATTCAAGACCCTTAAACTGGTTCATGTGAAAACTGGCCTCGGAAGTTGGCCTAAAACGCGTCATGCACGATAGTCATTTTTTTAAAAAGGCGTCGTTGTTCCTAGTCGCCTAATCACGACAGAAACAAAATCAGGCCTCAGGGTGGTCTGAACTAAAACGCGTTGTGCTGTGATGCCGTCGTTTGAAAGGCGTTGCTGTCCCTGGACGTCATTCAAAACAGAACTCAATCCCACATAAACTGCTCTCGGGACAAATCTGGCCTAAATGGCGTCGTCCTAGCCCGTTACCATTTCAAATGGCGTCGCCCTAGCTTGACGCCATTTAGAGCCCAAAATCTGGTTTTCTGTAATTTAACCCGAACCTCAAAATAGGGTTCCTCTCTCCCAAAATCACCTCAAAATTACCCAAAAATAGGAAATGAAGGGGAGAATCCAATTTACCACTTGAAACACACTAATTCCCATTTAATAAAAATGACCATTTTCATTAAAAATCCCTTTAAACATGCTCATTCTATCCAATTCTCCTCACACGTCGCATGCTTCAAGTAGGAAAACATGGATTTAAAACAACCAAATCACATATAAGGATCGTCCCCCTACCGGTCACTTGAACTCCTCCTAGTTCCGTGCTGTCGAACCGCCGCACCGCAAACCACCGCCGGTACCGCCGTGGACGCCGTCACTCCGCCGGAACGTTGGCCGCCACTCGGAGAATGAAGCGCCGCGGAGGAAGTGGTGGTGGTAGTGGTGAGAGGTAGAGAGGTGTCGGAGTGGTGGAAGAGGAAGAAGGGGAAGGAGAAAGGGAAGGGGAAACGGAGAGGATCAAAGAGAGGGAAGAGAGAGAGTGAGAAGGAGAGAATGAGAGAAAGGAGGGAAGGTTCAGGGTGTAAACTAAGACAGGTTAAATCACGTCGTCCTGGGCAGACGCCTTTCAGGTGACAAGACCGGGGCCATACTCTGATGGAATGTCTGAATCGCGTCGTCCATCCAAGACGCCGTTCAGACGACATGACGAGGTCCGTACTCTCGCGACCCGAAACTGGCCCACGTGGCGCCCACGTGGCAAACTCTAAAATGCGTCCTCCTCTCAGGACGCCGTTTGAACCGCGTCTTGCAAGCTCGGAAGAACTTATGCTCCAGCCTCTACAAGGGCCCAAACCAGGGGGTCCGGCTCCGAAACCGACCCAATAACTGTACCTGAAACCTCAATCCTTACAAGTGCAGTGTGGCATTAGCAATCATCATCTTCACTTGCTCCAGCTTAGACAAGTGGTCTCTTATTTTCTCAGCCATTGATCGCCATCTATCGGCGAATACCACAAAGTCTTCATCTGGCTTCATTTTCTCATTAACCAGATATGTGATAGATAGGGTAGGTGCCATCCGATCCTTGTACCTTTGTAGGAATTTCTTCGATACTATATCAAAGTTCTCAACTTCGCTCGGATCTAAAGAAAAGAACCACTCCAAGGCTGGCCCTTCTAGTGACCTTATGAATAGGAAAGTCAGTACTCTTTTGTCATTCTATTAAAAGGAGGATTCATATAAGAATTCTTTGAGGTGAATGAAAGGATTGCCCGCGCCCTTGTACTTCTGGTACACTGGCATCTTAGAAGACAACAGATGGAAAACTGGTAGATCGGGAACAACCATTTCAAGAGCAGCTTGTGCACCTATAGTTCTTTGAAATTGTTTGAATTGCTCATCAATTTAAGTGATCTTGTTGAGCAAAATCTGAGTGGTTGTGTTTACTGGTGGAGGTGGTTGCTGAAAAGTCTGTCCCCGAGAATAAGTGGGAAGAGGAGAATAGTAGGGTCGCGAACTGGCAGCATTTCCGCCATGCCCGAAGGCATTTTGGTAAACTGGAGTCTGTGGCCTGACAGGGTGCCGCGAACTAGAGTGTTGATGGCCCATGGGCCGAGGAGGGGAAATGTGAACGCCTTCCATGGCCTGGACCGGGACTTGAGGGACAGTAGGATGAACCGGAGGATTTGGTTTAGAAGAACCCAATGGAGTCTTTCCCTTCAAAATGGATTGGATTGCCTCTAGCTAACGAGGATCCATATGCGTAGCCAGAGCTCCCATAAGAGTGGCTAAATCAGACAGAGGATCGGATGAAGGCCCATCTTGGTCATGGGCTTCCTCAAAAGTGGTGTTGGAGATGACATGAACACGGGAGGGCTCACCCGTATTCATATAATATTGATCAGGATGAACCTGAGCTTGAGGGGCATAAGCATCTCCCTCATAGATATTTTGGAATTGATTATGATTATGAGAGGAATGAGCATCTCTCTCATCTTCAGAGTAAGTGGGTTCATACATCTAAGTGGCATGAGCATCTCCCTCATATTTAATCAGATCTTTATGTTCGAGGGCAACTATGCCGACAGTTTTACCTGAGCGTAACATCATTGTGTTTGATTATTAAGAATTCAAACAAGTTATTTAGAGATTAACACACAAGTTGATGATTACGTCATCTTAAGATTCCTTGTAGAGTTTAAGCAGATTTTTAAAGTGGAATTCACTCAAGGAAAGATCCTAGTTTCAATTCACTTTTTTCCCGCCGTTATGTTCTATGGATTGCTTGCAACGTTACGAAGATCTATCTGGGACTTCAGATGGTACAACTAGCCTGATGAATAGAGAGGAGTTCTCCGCTTTTGGGGACTTATAGAGGTCTTAACACTAACCACTCTAGTTTGACTGAGGGACCGACCCAGTCAGAGAGAGGTGAGAGTGCTAAGAAGGATGTTCCTATAAAAAAGGGGGGGTAAGCCCCAATGCAAAAATGCCCTGTGGCCTGGATGGCCTCTTGTTAGTATTGGATGGCCCGCAAGCCAATCCGACATTATGTAATATTCAAATTTATATAAATATGGCATATATTCATTGTGTATTTATCCGATCAATGCTTATCATATCACAATGAAGTCCATGAACATATGCATTAATCTTCAGATTACGATGAGATCATAATTACGGGACCGAAGGTTTATAAACATATGTTCTTAATTGTTCCTAGTTATAGGATGTTTGATAAGGACATCAAACATCCTGATAGACTAGTACAGATTTCTTCAGCTCATATGATGAGGATGACTGATCCTATAAGTCACTTGTGTGGAGACGCTATGCTGGACCTGTAGGTGCTTGTTGGCGAATGAGTTCACTGAATTAATCCGACTTAGAATCGCTGGATGGTAAACACCTCACTGTTAACCAGCTCGATTCATATGTCACGGTTGCGTAGATGATCCTTGTTAGTTTTTTGGGTGTCCTACAGACCAATTATGGGCCGTGTAGACCCAATGTATTGTACAATCCTGTTCAATATAATTAAGTGATAATTAGAGCGTAAACTTGTAATATGTGGATTGTTTTGCGTTGTCCCTAGGATATGTGGTTGTATAGTCAATTTCGAGATGGGATATCGAATGTGAGTTTAACTGTATATGGACACATACCTTAAACTGTTCATGATTGGAGAGTAATCACTCTGGGACATTGATTACTTATAAATCAGCACGCATGATGTGTAGATGACCAATTTCACGGTCATAGGTGCGGGGCACCAGCACATATGTGTGGGTGTTCATCCTGGGAGAATGTTCACTGAACTGATCCACTGATGGATCTTCAGATGGTTAATTATACCTAATGTCAACTGAAGATCCATCTGTCTCAATAGTATCGTTGATCCTTTGACCTGAGACATTAACGTGGTCTTGCATGAAAACTAGTGTGGTTTAATGTTTGGTTAAGTGACTTTAACCATAAGTCATGAAACACTGAATTATTAGCCACATCGGGATGCATGCGAAGACCGTTAATGGTCAAGAGGGGATCGCTCTCACTGTCAAGGTATATCACAGACAGTTAATGAGTCATGACATGGACGCTCCACTAAATCCCTGGCCAGGGTGGTATCAGTTCGTTTGGAACGAACGTGAAATTACTATGGAGGTCATGGTCAGACGACACGATCACTAGTGGTTTGACGAAACCATACCACAAGATCGGATCGGACTCATAGAATGAGCGAGAGATTATAGCGATACGGTAACTGAAGACTTACAGGTGCATAATAGGGTGAAGATGAACTCGGCATCCTCTGGGTTCACGCGGATTTGCTTGACCCAACGTGATTAAAAGATCCAGAACAAATTAAACGGTTATTGCGAATAACCGATTTAATTTACTTCTAATTAGATTAGAAGTTAATAGATCTTTAAACCAGGGAGATAATGGGCCTAGAGGATCACACACAAATAACTCTTGCAGAACGAAATATTATTGTATGGACAAATATACTAAAGCATTAGATTCTTTTGAGAAAGGAATCTGTGAATGGCTTAAAAGTATATATGCAATAATATAAAGGGCATATATATAATATATATGTTATTAAGCTTATTTGATAAATAAGCTAATAATAATATATTGATATATAATATACCCTGGGGTTTACTTTAACTGCGGCAGTTAAAGATGGGTTTGGTTTAACGAGGCGGTTCAAGCTGCCGCCTTAACATTCCTATATATAACCCACTTATTCTCCAAACCCGTAACCTAAGAAATCCAACCCATTCCATACCTCGCCGTCAAGTGGTTTTAGTTGGAAGAATAGGATTCTTCTCAGAAGCTTTGAGGCAGGGGGTTGTGTTGTGCGGATTGAAGGAAAAGAAAACTCCGTTGCTGCGAGATTCGTGTGGATCAGTTCTAAAGGCCGGAATTTTTGCGGCTCAAAGCTTCGAAGAGTTCGGCATCGATTTTCACAGGACAACGTGTACTGTGTAAGGTGAAAATTTCGTGTGATTTATTTACATCATGTTTGTTGTATCAATCGGAGCCCGAACCAGTTTGGGAAATCATTTCGTTTTACGTTCTTCTGCTTCTTTGATTTCCCGGGGGTTACGACCGAACCCAACAGTGGTATCAGAGCCAGGTTTAGGTTCATGTTGATGCAACTGGGAACAATGATATATGTTGTAACATTATGTTCGAGTTCTTCAATTTTATTTTAATTTTTGGACCCTGAAAAATTTATTTTTCGGAGACAGTGGGAGTTTGGACGACAGGCTGGGCCGCCGTCCATGGCCTTGTAAACGGCACTTGGAGTGTCCGTCCTGATCGTAAACGGCACTTGGAGTGGCCGTCGAGTTTGCAGATTTTATTTAATTTTTCTTTCTGGAGTTTTTCTTAAAAAAATAAAAATAAATGACCATGCATGGCCGTCCACTTGGAGTGTATGGCCATGCATGTGGCCGTCCACCACAAGGGTGGACGGCCAACCATATTGCCGTCGGGTTAATTTTAAAAATTATTTAAAATTAATTGCTCCCCGATTTTTCCCATTGTTAGGCGCACTGCTCCAACCTGCACTGCGCACTACACTGGCCTAGAAAAATAAAATTTTGTCTCTAAAATTATGATAATTATTGGATAGGATTAATTAAATTTATTGTTAATTAATCTGATAATTATCATGTAAATTTTGAGTTTAATTGAAATTTACGTATAAATTCAAACTTTCGAATTTTTAATTATTAGATAATTGTTAAATTCGAAATTTTGAGAGGATTATTATTAAAATTCAAAATTTGAATTTGCAAAATTATTGGATAATTTTCAAAAGAATAAATTGTGAATTTTAATGAAAGATAATTGAAGACAATCATTTAATTAAATTGTATTTGATCATTGGATGATTAACTTGAATTTAAATCTTATGATTGTCTTAATTATCTTGATTGATTGAATTTAAATTCATGTGTGTATCCTGTTATACGTATGGAATGGTTCTGTAAATAGATGTTATTGTGATGCCTTAATTATTTTGGTCTCTATTAGATTAATTTTGAATGTAACGATGAGTTTTTCAAAATTAAACATGACCAAAATTTCTCGTATGCACAACTCATGATTTCAATCCAAATATAAGGATTATTTTCAAAATAACCTTTCTGTGATTGATATGATTGTGTTTGGAATGGAGGGTGATCATGGACTTAGCTCAGTACGTTTTAAGCCTGCGAGCCTTCCTTCTTCCTCTATTTTAATTTCTAATGTAATTCTATCTTCCTCCGATGAATGTACTCGCCTTAAGGGCTATTAGAAATTATTTGGCATGTAATTCTTTTTCCGGTTTGCGAGCCGTGTAATTATTGTAATTAATGCTGCGGATGGAGGAAGAAGGCATGGAGGACGAACTGCGAGGATGATCCTACTGCTTGGGAAGTAGGCTGGATATCAGCATAGCTTTACTTAGAGTCCATGATCACCCAGGCTTATTTATTTGCATGGGATGCATTTATTTTGAGCAATTACTAGGTACAGTAAATATATAGCTCGAATATATTTATTCTACCACTTAAGGTAAGACCAAGATAAAAGCAAAATACCCTATTTTATAAATATTAGATCTATGAACGTGGCTTTAGAAGTCGTCGTGGCCCTCCACCATTATAGGGTGACTGAATGCCATTATGTCATGGATTTGTTGTGCTTTCCACAAAGTTCATGACTTGGTGGCAGGATCTCAGTCCTAAAGCCTTGCTTCAATGGGATGAAGGACTGAACTTGGCCTTGTTGTGCTTTCCACAAGGGTCGGGTCACGAACTCATTGCTGTGTGGTAATGGTGGTGCGATCTAATTGGGAGTATCCTTTGTTGTGCTTTCCACAAGGGGATGACTGCTCGGGAGCCGAAAGTCGAATATTGCATTGGATGCAAGTGTTGTTGACTGCCCAAGGAATGGGATGTGATTTGTTGTGCTTTTCCACAAGGTTGCATCTCAGTTCTATTGGGATTCCGACCCACTAGGATGATCGCCGTGATCTCCTGTTCTATGTGATTGAGGGTCATATAGTTTGACGCAAAATAGTGGAGCTAACTAAGATAGAAAACCATATCTAAAGTTAGAACCTTGAACGCATGCTAAAATATTGTCTTTTATTTTTCATTCAGATCATCATGTCATTGTCGAATACCCTCCATAGCATCTTGGATGCAAACAAATTGACTGGACCTAATTTTCAAGACTGATTGCGTAATCTGCGAATAGTCTTAACAGCCGAAAAGATTGTGTACGTGTTAGACACGATTCAACCTGAGCCTCCCGCTGATGCTGAGGAGGGTGATCAATTAAATTATGTAAAATGGTCGGAAGATTCTTCCCTTGCGCAATGTTATATACTGGCCTCTATGACTCCCGAGTTATAGAGGCAATTTGAAAAGACAGATTGTAGAGCTATACTTCTCCAACTATGCCAGCTCTTTGGTGAGCAGGGTAGGATAGAGAGGTATGAGCTCTCAAAGAAACTTTTCAGGACTCGGATGTTTGAGGGTGCTTCAGTACAAACTCATGTACTGAAAATAATGGAGTGGATAGAGAGACTCAGTGGGCTAGGATTCAAGTTGGATCTTGAACTTAGCATTGATCTCATTCTCCAGTCATTACCTGAATCCTTTTCTCCCTTCATTATGAACTTTAACATGAATATGATTGAGGTTTCTCTACTAGAACTCCTAAACATGTTAAAGAGTACTGAAGGGACCATGCAGAAGGAGAAACCATCCTCTGTAATGATTGTTAGTCGGACCAACAAGAAAAGGAAGGCCACCCAGACACCCAATAACAAGAAGGGAAAGAAACTGACTAAAGGTAATCAGATCACCAAGGCAGACAAGGGCAAGGGCAAGAAGGATAAAAAAGACAGCAAATGCTTTCGGTGTGGACAGACAGGTCACTGGAAAAGGAATTGCAAGGCAATTATAAAAGAAGGTATTTTTGTCATTGACTTAAATTTGTCTCTTATGAGATCCACATCATGGATATTGGATACTTGATGCGCATCTCATATCTGCAATTCTTTGCAAGTACTGATAAATAAAAGAAGACTTGACAAAAGAGAAATCCAACTAAAGATGGGCAATAGAGCTATAGTTGTTGCTAAAGCTGTGGGGACTGCTCATCTTAGTTTACCTTCTGGGATAATTTTGGAGTTATCAGAGTGATCCAGGCGAAGAGTACTGGAAAGTAGTGAAATGCATCCTTAAGTACTTGAGAAGAACTAAAGATCTTTTCTTGCTGTATAGAGGAGAAGAGGACTTACAATTGAGAGCATATACATACTCTAGTTTTCAGTCAGATTCGGATGATAGCAAATCCATGTCTGGATTTGTATTCATGTTAAATGGAGGGGCAGTCAGTTGGAAGAGTTCCAAACAATAAATGACGGCGGATTCAACGACAGAGGCAGAGTATATAGTTGCGGCTGAAGCTACCAAGAAAGCGGTCTGGTTGAACAAATTCATCTTGGAACCTCGGTATAATAATGGGGCCATCGCGCAGGCGAAGGAACCTCGGTCTCACCAAAGGTCGAAGCATATTCTAAGGCGCTTCCACCTCATTTAGGAGATTGCTGCAAGGGGAGATGTGATGGTAGAGCGTGTACCATCAGAAGATAATATTGCAGATCCGCTGACTAAGCCTTTATCACAGATTGTGTTTGAGCGTCATCGGGAAAAGATGGGTCTCAAGACTGTGGGCAATTGGTTGTAGTAAAAGTGGGAGATTGTTAGTTTTTTGGGTGTCCTACAAACCAATTATGGGCCATGTAGACCCAATGTATTGTACAATCTTGTTCAATATAATTAAGTGATAATTAGAATGTAAACTTGTAATATGTAGATTGCTTTGCGTTGTCCCTAGGATATGTGGTTGTACAGTCAATTTCGAGATGGGATCTTTAATGTGAGTTTAACTGTATATGGACACATACCTTAAACTGTTCTTGATTGGAGAGTAATTACTCTGGGACATTGATTACTTATAAATCAGCACGCATGATGTGTAGATGACCAATTTCACGGTCATAGGTGCGGGGCACCAGCACATATGTGTGGGTGTTCATCTTGGGAGGATGTTCATTGAACTGATCCACTGATGGATCTTCAGATGGTTTATTATACCTAATGTCAACTGAAGATCCATCTGTCTCAGTAGTATCGTTGATCCTTTGACCTGAGACATTAATGTGGTCTTTCATAAGAACTGGTGTGGTTTAATGTTTGGTTAAGTGACTTTAACCATAAGTCATGAAACACTGAATTATTAGCCACATCGGGATGCATGCGAAGACCGTTAATGGTCAAGAGGGGATCGCTCACTGTCAAGGTATATCACAGACAGTTAATGAGTCATGACATGGACACTCCACTAAATCCCTGGCCAGGGTGGTATCAGTTCGTTTGGAACGAACGTGAAATTACTATGGAGGTCATGGTCAGACGACACGATCACTAGTGGTTTGACGAAACCATACCACAAGATCGGATCGGACTCATAGAATGAGCGAGAGATTATAGCGATACGGTAACTAAAGACTTACAGGTGCATAATAGGGTGAAGATGAACTCGGCATCCTCTGGGTTCACGCGGATTTGCTTGACCCAACGTGATTAAAAGATCCAGAACAAATTAAACGGTTATTGCGAATAACCGATTTAATTTACTTCTAATTAGATTAGAAGTTAATAGATCTTTAAACCAGGGAGATAATGGGCCTAGAGGATCACACACAAATAACTCTTGCAGAACGAAATATTATTGTATGGACAAATATACTAAAGCATTAGATTCTTTTGAGAAAGGAATCTGTGAATGGCTTAAAAGTATATATGCAATAATATAAAGGGCATATATATAATATATATGTTATTAAGCTTATTTGATAAATAAGCTAATAATAATATATTGATATATAATATACCCTGGGGTTTACTTTAACTGCGGCAGTTAAAGATGGGTTTGGTTTAACGAGGTGGTTCAAGCTGCCGCCTTAACATTCCTATATATAACCCACTTATTCTCCAAACCCGTAACCTAAGAAATCCAACCCATTCCATACCTCGCCGTCAAGTGGTTTTAGTTGGAAGAATAGGATTCTTCTCAGAAGCTTTGAGGCAGGGGGTTGTGTTGTGCGGATTGAAGGAAAAGAAAACTCCGTTGCTGCGAGATTCGTGTGGATCAGTTCTAAAGGCCGGAATTTTTGCGGCTCAAAGCTTCGAGGAGTTCGGCATCGATTTTCACAGGACAACGTGTATTGTGCAAGGTGAAAATCTCGTGTGATTTATTTAGATCATTTTTTGTTGTATCAATTGGAGCCCGAACTAGTTTGGGAAATGATTTCGTTTTACGTTCTTCCGCTTCTGTGATTTTCCAGGGGTTACGACCGAACCCAGCACATTGGACTTGAGACGCCAAAGATATCTTGTTGGTATGTCTCTGAGCTTTGAGCTTGATTAAAGAATCCCTAACCACGGGTTATCGATAAGTCAAGTGATCGGATTCAGGGAAATGCCGTCGAAGATAATTGTGTGTTCAATACGGGATCATCTGCTCTCGGTATTAAGAGAGAGAATGTTCCAAGAATGATGCGCTTAAAGTCGCTGGCCAGGGCGGACTCTGTATCTGATAAGGAGTTATCGGATACAGATTAGCGGTATCTGATTCAAGTGAATCGACTAGCTAGGGTTTAATAGTAAACCATATCCTAGGTCGATTCGGGAACATTGCACGGATGAAGGATTATGTCCGCACGATAACCGTTGACGGAAAGGTTCCCATAGTAGGTTGCATTAACCATAATGCCATACGGGATCACGCAGTGTTGTTTGGCACCCAACGTGATCGGAAGTCCGTCCGAATTTATTGTGCGACATTAAATTCAGCTGATTAATTAATATGAGGATATTAATTAATTCAGTGGGTCAGTAAAAAGTTACTGGACTTAATGGGCCATTAACTGAACTGGTATTTCGGCCTAAAGGGTCACACGCAAATGGTTTTCAAGTTGGTAGACTTTTTAATAGAGTTTTAGATAAATGCGGATTTTTCTGAAAAACCGCGAAAGCATTTATTATAAAAGACAGGGCTAGGTCAGGGGCCAGCAACCCTTACCTAGCTGCCCCCCACCTCTCTCTCCTCTCTCTCTAGCGCCAGTCCCCTCTGTCCGGCTCCGCGAGAGTTTGCTTTGTCTCCCGTGCTCCGTCTTCCAGTCCGACGGGAAATCGAATCTGCATGTCGCAGAGAATCATCGCGAAGCCAGACGGGATCTGCAGACTCTGCTGCGAGCGAGGAAGCGAGGACGATCCACCAAGAGGAAGACCGCGTGGATATCGCTAGAGGCCGGTCACCTGTGTAGTTTGCGGGATCATACCATCGGAATTGATTGAACACGAATTCGAATCCGCACAAGGTAAATAAGATTTGCCAGTTTGTTTTGTTGATCGAAACGGGATAGATCCAATCCCAAATTATTTATTTCTGCTGTGTTTTTCGGTCGGATCTCGACACAGTGAACCTAATAGTGGTATCAGAGCCAGGTTCCACTGTGTTTTCGCCGTTTCGATATCCGTATTGATATTTTTATAATTAATTCCATGCATAGTTTAGATTTTAATAGCATGTGATGTGTTCATGAGATGAGCACAGTGAATTTACAGTAAATTACTGCATTAAAATCAAATTTGTGTCCATGCATATTTTGCGTTCTTCGTTTGACGAAGAACGGTATACATCGACATGTTCACGGGCATCCCAATCATTGGGAAGGGCTCACTGGAGCATGGGTATCCTCCCACGAGGTCATTGGTCGTTGGTGAACCCCTGGCCGGTGACGGGGAGGATGGCCACCCCCCCTCCTTCTTCCTATTTGCATTTGAAAAAGGGGGCCTCAGGGGTTCGGATTGTAGATTTTAAAGAGGCGGGGGGGGGGGGGGGGGGGGGGGGGTTTGTTTCTAGTGACTTAGGAGGCCACCAGCGCCGACGCCGGCGTCCCTGGGCATCGGCTGGGGGCTTACGACGCTAGGCCTCGCCGGCCGGCGCCTGCGGGTTTCCTAGCTGCGTAGGGTGGGGGAGGGGGGTGGGACAGTTGAGCGGGCCGGGCCTTGGCCCGGGCCAGCCCGGCGCTTGAGCCGGACGGGGCCTGCCTCTTGGGGCAGGCTTTGGCCTGAGCTAGCCGCCGGTTGGCCCCGGTCCAAGGGGCCGGACCGGGCTCAACTAGCTGGGCCCATTAGTCAATCCATTTCCCCCTTTTCTTTTTGGCCCATTAACTGCATATTAGTCTATTTAATGCCAATTTTAATTACAGAATTTAGTTTAAATTTAAAATGAGATTTTATAATTTAATTATATTATGTTTTTACTTGTTAATGGCCTGTAAATAGATTGTGGGGTTATCTTAACAAATGTTGTTGACTACTTATTTAATCTAATTGTTGGATTGAAGGACATTAAAAGGGAGTTAATTTAATTGTTAAATTAAGTTTTAATGTTTGCAAATTTTACTAGCATGGAATATTATAAATTTGTCAATTTGGAGTTATTGTGCATTTATTTTGATGTGCATATGATTGCTTATTTAAATTTGATTTAAATTAGCATGCTTTAGATTAAATGAAAAATATTTCAAAAATTCAAATCCAAATTTTGTTTGGTCCCTAGTTTATGAAACCAAAATTAAATATTTTCAAAAAAAATTATTTAGCCATGTGATGTGCATTCGCTGTGTGGTTTGTTTAATTAAAAACTATACGATGGTCATGGATTAGCACTTTAAATTTTGTAGATGTTGATCAATTATGAATGTGATTGTGTGGTTTATTATTTGTTAATAAATAGAGGTCTGCGAACTTCTCCTTCTCATATTCTATTGTGTCTTTACCTCCTTCCTTGATGTATTCGCCATAAGGCTTCCTCTTTTAAATTATGATGTAATTATGAATTTATGATGTAATTTGATTGAGGCGGCGGAGCATAGAGCGAGGATGATCCACAACTGCAACTAAGAAGGATAAAAAAGAGTTCCTTAAGCCTATCAGTTTGCAGACAAATGATATAAATGTTGTATTGTGTGTGCGTGTTTGACTATCTGGCTCAAGTCAAACCACAGTGCTATCCATGATCACACCATGACATGTATATGATGCGTGTTTGTTTTTTCTTTGATTATGAATCAAATTAACTAAGTTATTAGTATATATAATATATTCGATATATGCAATACTATCACCTGGGATGAGACCAAAACAACTAAAATAAAACCTTCATCTTAAAGTCTAAGCTGTAGTGCGAGTCAGTTAGAATGCACTGCGTGGCTCTCTGTCAATATAGTTATTAGATCTCAATTCAATGGTAGCATATTCTACGTGTTTACCTGAGATTTGCCATCATCTGATGAGAGGCCTATTGACTATGGCATTGGATGCCTTGAGATTGGAATCGAGGAACAATATAGCTATCCACGTGTTTACCCGGGGGCTATATTCCTACTCTACTCCATTACGTATTGATGGTAATGTTTAGAACATATTTAATGGTCTACTGTATTTACCCAAGACCATTAATGATCTAGAGTCGAAATAAGATCAGATATTGTAAAGAGTTGTAATTATCATTAGATGATTGCTCTGAGATAGAGGTATGTACGTGTTTACTCGAGGTCATACTGTGATGTTTAGAGATTCTGATCCCCACTAGGAGACAGTCGACGTCTCCCGTTCTGTATATCTGAAGGTTATACAGTCCAATTAGTGGGAGTAAAACTAGATAATAAAAGACCATATCTTGTTTTAATTAATAATCTAAATATCTGCTAATTACAATTTGATTATCTCATGTAGGCTAAAATGTCGCACCACAACCCGTTGCGTGACATACTCGATGCCAATCGTTTGATAGGCACCAATTACTCATACTGGCTCAGAAACCTGAAGATTGTCCTCAGGTCTGAGCAAATTGCATATGTCTTGGATAATGAATCACCTACTGTACCAGCATTAGATGCCCCTAAAGAGGACATGATAACATATGAAAATGGAAGGAAGATTCCACCATGGCCCAATGCTACATGTTAGCCTCTATGAGCAATGAGTTGTAGAGGCAAAATGAGGAGATAGATGCAAGATCCATCATGCTCTATTTGAAGCAGCTATTTGGTGAGCAGAGCAGAATCGAGAGATATGAGATATCTAAGAATCTGTTCAAGGCTTAGATGGCAGAGGGATCTTTAGTACAGACTCATGTACTGAAGATGATTGAATGGGTGGAGAGACTGGATGCTCTTGGGGTTACACTTCCCAAGGAGATGCATACAGACCTTGTAAGGAATCACCGAAGCGTAGCGGAAAAATAAAACGATTCCATGTATCGGGTTGCTGGGATCATAAAACGGACAATTAAATTAAAACGGGAAGAACTGTTCTTCACCTTTTACAGGGTTTCGAATCTCCCGTGGATTCAACCGTTTCGGTAATCGCGCACACGCACGATCTCCAAAGGTATCCACACGAGCTCTCGACGCAGACGCGATTTCTTACTCGGCTTGAGTACTTCGACCCGATCTCAAATCTACCATACAGTTGAGAAGAGAGAGGGATCTTCTTCTTCAAAAGAGAGACGGGAGAGAGAGAGGAGAGAGAAAATCTCCAAGGGTGTCTTGTACATCCAACCACTTTCCACCCCTCCCTTTGGCCTCCTTTTATAAGAAATAAGGATAAGCACAAGGTTTAATTCTCATGATTATCCAAGAGCTTGGCCTTGGATAATTCTCCATTTAAATATTCATGTTTATCCTGCGGCTTTTCACAAAAACCCAAATAAATATAATATTTAACATCTCTCACCGTCTTACGAGTACTTTTATGTGTGTGACCCTCCAGGCCCATATATCAGTCTAGTTTAAGGCCCATTAAACTTAAAACTAATTCTAAAGTTTAGTATTTATTAATTATTATTTAAACATCATATGTTAAATAATTAATTCAATAAATAAGTGGTTTATCATCTGATGATTAATCCACTTGACCTTCTGACCATGAATGACACTAAACACTACCTCATGATCCCAGAAGATATAAGGGATATTGTTCCCTTTATTTGAACCTTTCCGTCTGCAGATACCGCACAGATAAGATCCTTCACTCATCCAATGTCCCAATAACGCAAGGGTATGGTTTTACAGTCAAACCCTTTATGGCATTATTTAGATAGATTCTAGTACTTAGTTAACTTCTAGAAAGACATCTCTTTCAGTTGACCTTGGCCAGAGATTTCTATGTACACATCCATAGGACATTCTCTCTCCAGTCGTATACCAAGAGTGAGTGATCCCCTATTGTTCACTCAATTACCTTCACAAGCTTTCCACTCTGTCTGAGAGACTGACTATCATGGACTTAATGGTTAAAGTCTATAAGCCAGATAATCAAGACACAATAGTCTACAAACAAGGTATCATTAGTGACTCAGGTCAAACGACCAACTGCGCTACTGCAACGATTGAATTCCCTGGTTGACTATTAGGTATAATGACCATCCAGGAATTCTAATTCGGATCTGTTCAGTGAAGTCATTCTCTAATGAGCACCCACAAGTTTGTCTTAGTGTCACCACATGAGTGAATGTGAGATCATTCACCCTCATCGCATGAGCATAAATAACTTGTGTCGATCTTATCAGATATTTAAAGTCCATTTCAAATATCCTATGATCGAGAACTGTTTGAGACAAGTGACTAAGAATATTGATCTCACTATCATGATCTCATCATGATTCAATATCCTATACACTTGTCTACGGACCTTCATAACGATAGTTAATTTGCGAGAACTATAAATGAAGAAATAATTGCCTTTATTCTGAACTAGAATGTACAATAATTGGCTTTGAGGCCACCCAATTCTATTAAACCTTGTGTTATCTTCTCTTCCACAATCATATGCTCAGTTCATTGTTAATTTTAATATGAACAAGATCCAGGCCACCTTAGCTGAACTAATGAGCATGTTGAAGACTGTGGAGGGGAACCTTGTGAAGGATAAACCCCAAATCCTCATGATTGGTAAGACCAACAGGAAGAGGCTTGCAGTTCAAGCCTTTAGGAAAGGTAAAAACAAAGTTCAAAGAAAGCCAAAGGTTGTCAAGAAGGACAAAAGCAAGAGTGCTGAAAAGGGTGACTGCTTCTACTGTCATCAAAAGGGCCACTAGAAGAGGAATTGCAAAGAATACCTCAAAGACAAGGCTCATGGAACTGTGATGCTGCAGGACGCTTCAAGTATCTATATGATAGATGTAAACTTGTCAATAAGAGATTGTACATCGTGGGTATTAGATATTGGATGTATATCTCATATCTGCAATTCTGTGCAGGCACTGACAAGAAGACGTAAGCTGATGACCAGCGAGGTGGAGCTGAGGCTAGGTAACGGTGCAAGAGTTACGGCGATCGCTGTGGGCACAGTGAAGCTCAAGCTACCATCCGGAGACACATTTTCATTAGATGAATGTTATTATGTACCTAGCATAATAAGGAATATTATTTCTATTTCATGTCTAGATAGAATAGGATACAAATAACATGTTGGGAACAATTGTTGTTCAATTTATTTTAGAAATAAATTAATAGTTTCTGCTATATTGTTCAATGGATTGTATCTTTTAAATGTGTCTCATGAGAATTTAAACATTGGTTCTTTAACTAAAAGAAAAAGGTATGAAATGAACAAAGCCTACTTAAGGCATTGTAGGCTCGGTCACATTAGTGAAAACAAACTCCAAAGGATGCATAAAGATGGATATCTAGATCCATTTGATTATGAATCATATGCGACCTGTAAGTCATGTTTGATAGGTAAAATGGCTAAATCTCTATTTACTGGAACTGGAGAACGAACCAAAAAGATAATGGAACTTATACATTCAGATGTATGTGGTCCTATGTCTACCCAGGCCATTGGTGGTTTCTCATACTTCATTATATTCACTTATTACTCAAGGTTTGGATACATATACTTATTAAAGTATAAATCTAAAGCCTTTGAGAAATTCAGATAATTTAAGAATGAAGTAGAGAAACAAATTAGAAAGAGTATAAAAGTTATTCGATCTGATCGTGGTGGTGAATACTTGAGTACATAGTTCATTAAATACTTAAAGGATAATGGTATCCTTTCTCAGCTTACACCTCCTTATACACCTCAGATGAATGGTGTATCAGAAAGGAGAAATTGCACATTAAAAGAAATGGTGCGATTTATGATGAGCATGTCTAAATTACCAGTGTCCTTATTGGGATATGCATTTAGCTCGGCTATGTATATCATGAATAAGATACTCAACAAATCTGTTGAAACCACTCCATATGAGATATGGAATGGAAGGAAACTAGACCTTAAACATGTTAAAGTCTGGGGATGTCCTGCTTATGTTAAAAGACATCATGCAGATAAGCTGGAGTCCAGAACTGACAAATGTAGATTTGTGGGATATCCAAGGAAACTTATGGATATTCCTTTTATCATCCTGACGAACAAAATGTGTTTGTAGCCAGGAGAGTTGTCTTTATGGAAGAAGATTATATTCTCCAGAAGGACAGTGGGAGTAAAGTAACCCTGGAATAAATTCCAAACCCACAAATTGGTAATGATTCATCTGATGAACTGTCAGTTTCTAAACCTGTTCAAATACGTACACAAGAACTTCGTAGGTCAGAAAGAGTACCTAAACCACTAGAAAGATATGCGTGACATATTAATTTGGTTGGTTCTAGGATACTCTATAATAAGGATGATGATCCTAAGACTTACCAGGAGGCCATTGAAAGTCCAGAGGCCGAAAAATGGCAGGAAGCCATGAATCCTAAAATACAGTTCATGTACATTAACCAAGTTTGGAACTTGGAAGATTTACTCAAGGGTATAGTACCCATCGGCTGCAAATGGATCTTTAAAAGAAAGATTAGTGCAGATGGACGTATTGAGACTTATGCGGCAATATTAGTGGCGAAAGGCTATCGTCAAAGACAAGGTGTTGACTACGACGAAACCTTCTCACCCGTTGCCATGATTAAGTCTATCAAAATTCTTCTCGCCATTGCTGCCTACTAAGACTATGAAATATGGCAGATGGATGTGAAGACTGCCTTCCTCAATGGAAACCCTGAGGAGGAGGTGTATATGATATAACCAGAAGGATTCACATCCAAGGAATCTCCAGACATGGTATACAAGTTGCAAAGGTCCATTTATTGACTGAAGCAAGCTTTCCAAAGCTGGAATATAAGGTTTGATGAGGCGCTCAAATCTTATGGCTTTATTAAGAATGAAGATGAGCCTCGTGTGTACAAGAAAAATAGTGGGAGTGCAATCACATTTTTAGTTCTTTACGTTGACAACATCCTACTCATTGGGAATGATGTAGGAATAATGTCATATGTAAAGATTTGGCTGTCAAAGAACTTCTCTATGAAGGATTTGGGTGAAGCATCTTACGTATTGGGAATATGGATCTATAGAGATAGATCAAAGAAGATGCTTGCCTTAACCCAATCCATGTACGTAGAAATCATTGTCAAAAGGTTTGGCATGGAAAATTTCAAGAGAGGTCTCATATCGATGAGGCATGAAATTTCTCTCTCTAAAGGTCAGTCTCCCAAGACACCTAAGGAGAGGGCAATGATGGATAAGGTTCCCTATGCTTCAGCCATAGGCTCCATCATGTATGTCATGTTGTGTACATGACCTGATGTAGCATATACTCTAAGTGTTACAAGTAGACATCAGGCGGATCTAGGTGATGAACACTATAAGGCTGTGAAACGCATCCTTAAGTACTTAAGAAGAACTAAGGATCTATTTCTAGTCTATGGAGGAGGAGACTTAAAGCTGAAAGGATACACTGACTCGACTTTTCAGTCTGATCCTGATGACAGCAAGTCAACATCAGGTTTTGTCTTCACACTCAACGGGGGAGCAGTGAGCTGGAAAAGTTTCAAGCAGGAAACCACTGCTGATTCGACAACGGAAGCGAAGTATATTGCTGCGGAAGCCGCCAAGGAAGCTGTCTAGATGAAGAAATTCATCGACGATCTTGGTATGGTGGAAAGCATCGATGGTCCCGTCCCACTGCTGTGTAACAACAATGGGGTGATTGCTCAAGCGAAAGAGCCGAGGTCTCATCAAAAGTCGAAGCACATTTTGCGGCACTTTCATATGATCATAAAGATTATAGCTCGAGGAGATGTCGTTGTGGAAAGTGTTCCCTTAGCGGACAACATAGCATATCCACTGACCAAGCCTTTGTCTCAAAATGTGTTTGAGCGTCACTTAGAGAATATGAGTATTCTGTATAAAAGTGATTGGCTTTAGTCCAAGTAGGACATTGTTAGTATTGGATGGCCCGCCAGCTAATCCGACACTATGTATTATTCATATTTATATAAATATGGAATATATTCATTGTGTATTTATCCGATCAACGCTTATCATATCACGATGAAGTCCATGAACGTGTGCAATAATCTTCGGATTATGATGAGATCATAATTGCGGGACTGAAGGTTTATAAACACATATTCTTAATTGTTCCTAGTCATAGGATGTTTGAGAAGGACATCAAACATCCGGATAGACTAGTACAGGTTTCTTCAGCTCATATGATGAGGGTGACTGTTCCTATAAGTCACTTGTGTGGAGACGCTATGCTGGACTTGTAGGTGCTCATTGGCGAATGAGTTTACTGAATTGATCCGACTTAGAATCGCTGGATGGTAAACACCTCACTGTTAACCAGCTTGATTCATATGTCACGGTTGTGTAAATGATCCTTGAACCTGAGACGCCAAAGATATCTTATTGGTATGTCTCTGAGCTTTGACCTTGACTAAAGAATCCCTAACCACGGGTTATCGATAAGTCAAGTGATCGGATTCAAGGAAATGCCGTCGAAGGTAATTGTGTGTTCAATACGGGATCATCCACTCTCGGTAATAAGAGAGAGAATGTTCCAAGAATGATGCACTTAAAGTCCTTGACCAGGGCGGACTCTGTATCTGATAAGGAGTTATCGGATACAGATTAGCGATATCTGATTCAAGTGAATCGACTGGCTAGGGTTTAACAATAAACTATACCCTAGGTCGATTCGGGAACATTGCACGGATGAGGGATTATATCCGTGTGATAACCGTTGACGGAAAGGTTCCTATAGTGGGTTGCATTAACCCCAATGACTTCCGGGATCACGCAGTATTGTTTGGCACCCAACGTGATCAGAAGCCCGTCCGAATTTATTGTGGGACATTAAATTTGGCTGATTAATTAATATAAAGATATTAATTAATTCAGTGGGTCAGTAAAAGGTTACTGGACTTAATGGGCCATTAACTGGACTGGTATTTGGGCCTAGAGGGTCACACGCAAATGGTTCTCTAGTTGGTGGACTTTTTGGCAGGGTTTTAGGTAAATGCGAGTTTTTTTGAAAAACCGCAAAAGCATTTATTATAAAAGAGGGGCTAGGTCAGGGGCCAGCAACCCTGACCTAGCCGCCTCCCACCTCTCTGTGGCGCCAGTCCCCTCTTACTGGCCCCACGAGAGTTTGCTTTGTCTCCCGTGCTCCGTCTTCCCATTCGACGGGAAATCGAATCCGCATGTCGCGGAGAATCACACGAAGCCAGACGGGATCTGCGGACTCTGCTGCGAGCGAGGAAGGGAGGACGACCACCAAGAGGAAGACCGCGCGGATATCGCTAGAGGACAGGCACTTGCGCAGCTTGTGGGATCACACTGTCGGAACTGAACGAATGCAGATTCGAATCTGCGCAAGGTAAATAAGATTTGCCGGTTTGTTTTGTTGATTGAAATGGGATAGATCCGATTCCGAATTACTTATTTTCGCTGCATTTTTCGGTCGGATCTCTACACAGCGAACCTAACAGATCTATTGTAGTATAATGGATAAGTATAAGTAGCAAGGAGATCAAAGATCTGAGGACTGGTAAGCAGGAGGAAAACTGCTTGAATAGCGTCGCTGTTCACAGACGCTATCAATCCAGTAACCCTTCTATTCACAGTGGCTCGGGCAGCAACTCAGTAAGGAAAAGGAGGATAAATAGCGACTGAGTGGTGACGCACTTTGAATAGCCTCGCCCTGTCCGAATGCGATTTGGATCCCGAAAACAGTAAAAGACAGAAAAATCAGGGGCAATCCCCTCTCCAAATAACAAAGTAAACAACAATCAATTAAGCGTGCGAAACTCAGTTTAACAGGTTGATTATTATGCAAACAAACATGGATATTATTCAAACACACATATATTCTCGAACTAACAACTCAAGGCAATCTAGGGGGGGGCAAAATCTTGCCACAAGGGGTGTGCACGAGGTACACGTGGGGATAAAAAATCAAATAACCATCAATCAATCATCAAACATGCCCGAGGGACACAAGCGGTGCACCGAGGGTGCCCAATGGAAATAGCAAGAGTAAAATAGAAAAAGAACGGCAAGACAAGTCCCACTGTAATCGCCAAAAAGTTGTGAGTGCTCAAATAAGGTGTGTGATTATCATGAATATCATGTTCATATGAATAACAAAACAAACTAGATTAAAGATTGTGATCGCCAGAAACCAAATGTTTCAAAAAGATTAAGTTGATCGCTACGAACCTTGAAACTGGGAGAAGTTGGGTTCTTTGTTCCTCTCTTTTAGCCGGCCGAAAAAGAAGAGCCCTTC
This sequence comes from Zantedeschia hybrid cultivar, assembly GCA_030544215.1. Lineage (NCBI taxonomy): Eukaryota > Viridiplantae > Streptophyta > Magnoliopsida > Alismatales > Araceae > Zantedeschia > Zantedeschia hybrid cultivar. The sequence goes on along the minus strand of JARZZO010000002.1, from coordinate 45,797,749 downwards.
CTTTTGAATTTACTCTTGCTTTTATGTTTGTTTAATTATTTCTTTCAAGCCTTCCAATCCGTCCTTCCTCCAAGGTTTTCTCCTTCAAACCTTGCAACAAAAGACAAATAAAGGATTTGGATTAGAACTAAAATAGGGTAGTATCTATCCTATATAGTAAATCAAACATGCAACCAAACTAAAAAGACTCACTTTTTGTAGTTCTTTAAACCCCTATTGCATGCATGGGTATGAAAAAAATGACATGGTGGGTGTGTATGATGATGAAGTGATATGATGAACAACAGTGCAAAACAATGAAAAATCTATATGAAGAAAAACAACTAAAACTAGTAAGAAAACTCAGAAGAAGAAGGAAGAATTGGCCCCTTCATAGCCTTGGTCTTCAAAGGATGAAGAGGATGAAGCTTCCCACGTTTTCTGCAAAGGAGGCCTTCAAACACCTTGATAAGAACTTTAAATCTCCAAAATTTTAACCTTTTTTAAAGGCCAATAGGTATATGTATTTATAAGAATAGGTTGTGGAGTGTTTTGTTGGGTTCTCATGTTTCTCCGGATCGCTCACGCAGCAGAAAATAAAATACTAAACCAGCGATTTGTTCCCGTTTCGAATATCAAAAATCGATTATCGGATAATCGAAGTCTTACCGTGTGCAGATTCGAATCCGCAACCATTCGGTTCCGTCGGTGCAACACCGCAACCCGAGCAAGCACCCGGCCTCTAGTGGAATCCACGCGATCCTCCTTACGACGGATATCCTCACGTTCCAAGTTCTTCGCAGCCCATGAAGATTCCACCATTCGCCGCAACGATCGTTGCAACGTGCGGACGATTTCCCGTCAAACAGGAGTCGGAGAAGCAGTGGAGCAGATCCGAGGATTCGGATACTTCTGGGGCACCAGAGAGAGAGAGAAAGAGAGGAGGGGGCGGCTAGGATTAGCAGCAGCTTGGCCTGCTCAGCCCGTTCGCTATATTTTATACTAACCGTGCGGTTTTTCATAAAAACCCCCGGTTTATATAAAACCCACTTATTTATCCATCACCTTGAGAATCATTTGCATGTGACCCTCTAGGCCCAATTACCAGTTCGGTTAATAGCCTAATAAGCCCAGTGACTCCTTACTGGCTTTATTAATCAATTAATAACTCTTTATTAATTAATTAATCAATCGAATTGATGTCGCACATCGAATAAGATCGGGCTTCCGATCACGTTGGGTGCCAAGCAACACCGCGGGAACCAGGAAGGTATCGGGGTTAAGTAACCCACTCTTGGAACCTTTTCGCCAACAGTTACCGCGTGGATATAATCCTTCATTCGTACAATGCTCTCGAGTCAACTCAGGGTATGGCGTGCTGTCAAACCCTAACCGGTCGACTCACTTGGATTGGATGCCACTGATAAATATCGAAAAACTCCTTTCCCGATATTATCGTCCGCCCTGGCCAGGGACTTTCGTGCATCCTTTCTAGAGCATTATCTCTCATCGTACCGAGAACGAATGATTCCTTATTGACACTCAATTCCCTTCGACGGTATTTCGTTGTACCCGATCCTTGGCTGTTTAGAATCCCGTGGTTAGAGATTCATAAACCAAGGTCAAAGCACAGAAGTCCACCGACAAGGTGTCCTTGGTGTTTTAGGTCCGAAGACCATCCACGCAACTGCGACAATAGAATTAAGCTGGTTGACAGTGAGGTACAATACCATCCAGCGATTCAGTCGGATCAGTTTAATGAACTCATTCTCCAATGAGCACCTACATATTCGCCTTAGTGTCTCCACACAAGTGACTATGAGATCAGTCACCCTCATCGCATGAGCAGGAGTAATATGTACTAGTATAACCGGATATCCGATGTCCTTCTCAGATATCCTCCGACTAGGAACGATTAAGAATATGTGTGTTTAAGTGATCAGTTTCACTAGTATGATCTCATCATAATCTAATCACTATCGCACATATTCATGGACTTCATTATGAGACGATAATTAATACAATTTACACACAATGAATATTATGCCATTATATTAATAAATGAACGAGATTACAAAGTCATATTGGCTTGTAGGACACCTAAGACTAACATGTTTAGGGTTTCAAAAGGGCTCTCCCGCACCTCCACAACCTTCCTCGAATGAGTATGAAGGATTTGAGTCTTTCCCCACCTTGGAAACCAAATGATCTTAGCCAAATTAGACCAGAATTTGCCTAAATCGCGTCTCTCGAAGGAGACGTCTTTCAGTCAGTTAAGCGTTAAAAATAGAAATAAAAATCTGGAAAGGAAACCGAAAAATATTAGAAAACCTAAATGGCGTTTCTCATCAACGATGTCTTTCAGTTAATTAGGAAATTAACTAAAATCAAATTAGAGATCAAAACGGATTAAGAAACCTAATCCCCCTGGGGCAACGTTATTTAGTTAATTCTATCCTGATTAGGAAATTTGATTTTGAATTAATTTCTGCTAAAAAACTAAATGGCGTCGTCCTTGGGCGACGTCATTCAACCAATTTTCTGAAAAAATTAATAAAAATCAATTAATGATTAAAGGTCAGACCATTTCGGGACATTATTATTATGACATGAAATTTACTCGGTATGATGTCAAAATTAGCGTGTCTGCACTTTCCCAGGCTGATACCCGATCTTCATCATTATATTCTAGCCAGAGTACCCATGAACTTCCCTCTTTTCAGAGCATCAATCGGATAAGACAAGGATGGAGTGGACTTCAGCGGATCAGCCGAAGGAAGATAGGTTTGTAAGACAAACAGAATGGGTTTTTGAAGATATGAAGGATTAGGAGTTGGATTTACGTTCAAGGAATGAGCTATAGCAAGAATAGGCATACTCGTGACTTTGATGGTCCGTCCTTTGTAAGGAAACTTGAGGCATTGATGGTTTGTAGATGGAATATCCTCAAGGAGTTTGATGTAAGGACGGCCGAGTCAGCGAAGGATCAATTTCAAGAATGTAAAACTCAACTTCCAGATGGCAGATTGGGCCAACTCAACTTCCAGATGGCAAATTGGGCCCAATTCAACTTTCAAATAAATCATGCCTAATGGTGAACGTGTTGAATTGTCGTAGGCAGTGACTGAGATAGGTGAAGGTAGCCATTTTTCCCTTGGTATTCCATACAGCGCAAGGGTTCTCGAGGGTAAGACATTGATAGAGGCTCCAGTGTCCACTAGACATGCGTCCACAGCTTTCTTACAGATATTGACAGTGATGCTCAGGGCCATACCCCGCACTGCCAGGGGTGCCAACTCAGATGAATGGGATGTAATGGATGGTTGCTCGCCCTATGGCACTAACAAGGTAGTGATCTTCTCCACCGGCACATCTTCATTAACCATAACCCTTTGTAAATATTACATTAGGGCTTTCTAGTGTGTCTTGGACCTCTTAATCAACTCGAGTATGGAGATACATACTGGTTGTTTGTCCAGAAGTTTCAATAAATCATATTGAGTGCCTGGTGCACTCTCTTCGTTTTGCACTTTATCAACTGCTCGTGACAGACCCTCCTGGACAGCAGATTGTAGTAATACCTTATTAAAGATCCTGCCGCTCCGAAGCTCAACAATAGAGGGTGTGGGTGATGTCTTAACTACTACCGGGTTAATGAGGGGTTTTGATGGAATAAGTGGTGGTACAGAGGATGCTTGTGCAATACGTATGAGGGGTTTAGTGGGTGGTATGGGGTTGTGGTAGCTGGGTGATGCATGGGGAAAGGGATGCGCAGTAACGGTTTGGATGGCATGAGGGGTTCATGAGTGAATGATGGTGGGTTAGTGGGTAACGATGGTGGAAGCTTTGAGGTGGTGGCTACAGGTTTTAGGATGGTAGGTGGTGGAGTGGGAAATGGAATGTGAAGCAATTGTTTGGATGGCATGATGGGTTCATAAACGGGTGGAGGGTTATTCAGTGGTGGTATGGTGGTTATGGGTTTGAGGAAGGCGGGTGGTGGAATAGTGGTATTAGGTGATGGTGAAGTTGGTGAAGACCTGGGGATACGGATGATATGGCGCGTGGGTGGTGGTACGGCAGTGTTTTGACTGTGGCCTGTAGAATAGATAGAAGAGGATTCTTCGACCCTCTACTATTGTCCCTTGTTAGCCTCAGATTGGCTATTCGTGAGAATCGGGACTATTCAATTTTGATGCTATAGCAGCGGATTCTGTACAATTCACATATTCTGCGGTGGTGCCGCCTGCTGGACTAGGACTCTCTGAGCTTGTTGTGGCTATTGTGGTGGTTGTTGGGATCTCTTTACCTTCAATGTTGTGATACATTTTCTCATTTCTTCCCAATCAATACCCCCTTGGTCATTCAGATCATGAATGTAGTCCCTAAAGTGGAAGCATGCATCTATAGTGTGTCCAGGCTGACGATGGAACACACAGTAACGGGACATATCAACAATCTGTGGCCAGACGGCCCTTTCCTTAGGCAATGCCAAAGCGTTGGCTACTATGAGAGCATTAAAGATATCAGCAAGTGATTATGGTAACTGGGGGTAAGCTGCTCTCCTAGGAACGAGAGGTTTCCTCTGTTGTGAATAATCATTTGGGGGAGAAACCTGATTATAATTCAGCTGCTGCCGAGGTTGGTGGTATGCTTGTTGTTGGGGTTGCTGAGGTAGTTGCAGTTGCTGAAGTTGCTGGGGTTGCTGAAGTTGCTGAGGAGGTGGCCTATAGCCCTGTTAATTTTGTGGTCTCTTTACACTGTACTGTGGTGGCTGGTTTCTAACAAACTGAGCATGGTTGTTGTTCATGATGCTAACTTGCTCATGGGATAATGTACCTTCAGTGGTTGGACCCATGGTAGGAGTATTTGAAATATTAGGCTTCCTGGGTGGAGGCCTGTTGGTTCGGTGAGGATAGAACACACTAGAAAACGTAGAGTCCTTGAAGGCATTTTGGGCATAACACGCCCTCTCATACAGATCGGCCATAGTGGTCAGGTTATTCAACGTTAGGACCAGCTTATATTGAGGGATAGCATTGGCGATCATCATTTTCACTTGCTCCTCCTCAAACAGGTGGTCTCTTATTTTCTCAGCCATGGAACGCCATCTGTCGGCAAACACTATGAAGTCCTCATTGGGCTTCATCTTTTCATTTACTAAGTCTGTGATGGATAAGGTTGGCGCAACCCTGTCTTTGTACCTCTGCAAGAACTTCTTGGATACTGTGTCAAAGTTTTCAACCTCACTAGGATCTAGTGAGAAGAACCACTCTAAAGCTGACCCTGCTAATGACCTTCTGAACAGAAAGGATAATGCTCTCTTGTCATTTTGCCAAAAAGAAGATTCGTATAAGAATTCCTTAAGATGAATGAAAGGATTACCCGTGCCCTTATACTTCCTATATAATGGCATCTCAGAGGGCAGAAGGTGGAAAACTGGTAGATCGGGAACAGGCATTTCAGGAGCAGTCTTAGCATCCCATGTCCTTTGGAAATTCTAGAGCTGCTCGTCTATTTGTGTGATCTTGTTAACCAGTATCTGAGTAGTCGGATCTGCTGGCTGAGGAGGTGATTGTTGAAAGGCCTACCCCCTAGAATAAATGGGAACAGGAGGACAGTAAGGTCGTGAACTGGCAGCATTCACGCGGTGCCCAAAGGCATTTTGATAAATTGGAGTCTGCGGCCTGACTGGGTGCCGTGAGCCGGATTGTTGATGGCCCATGGGCCAAGGAGTAGAAATACAAAGGCCTTCCATGGCCTGGATGGGATCTTGATAAACAGTAGGATGAACCAAGGTATTTGGTTCAAAGGACTTAAGGGAGTCTTTCCCTTCAAAATGCATTGGATTGCCTCTAGCTAACGAGGATCCACGTGGGTAGCCAGAGGTCCCATAAGAGTGGCTAAATTTGACGGAGGATTGGATGAAGGCCCAGCTTGGTTCTGAGTTTCCTCAAAAGTGGGTTTGGAAATGACATGAACACAAGAGGGGTCACCCGTATTCAGATACTGATTAGGATGAATTTGAGCTTGAGATAGTTTAGAACTTATTAGGATTATCTGAAGGTTATACAGTCCGACAAAAATTAGTGGGAGTAAAACTAGATAAACAAAGTCCATGTCTTCTTTTTAAATTAATTGAATAAATATCTGCTAATTATAATCTGATTATCTCCTGTAGGCTAAAATGTTGCACCATAACCCGTTGCGTGGTATACTTGATGTTAATCGTTTAACAGGCCCAAATTACTCAGACTGGCTCAGGAACTTGAAGATTGTCCTCAAGTCTGAGCAGATTGCTTATGTCCTGAATGATGAACCGCCTATTGAACCAACATTAGATGTCCCAGAGGAGGACATGCTGACATATGAAAAATGGAAGGAAGATTCCACTATGGCCCAATGCTACATGCTGGCCTCCATGAGCAATTAGTTGCAGAGGCAGCATGAGAAGATGGATGCTAAATCCATCATGCTCCATTTGAAGGAGTTGTTTGGTGAGCAGAACAGGATCGAGAGATATGAGATATCTAAGAATATGTTCAAGGCTCAGATGGCAGAGAGATCTTCAATATAGACTCATGTGTTGAAGATGATTGAATGGGTGGAAAGGTTGGATGCTCTTGGGGTCCCACTCCCCAAGGAGATGCATACTGACTTTGTGTTGTCTTCACTTACACAATCATATGCTCAGTTCATTGTGAATTTCAACATGAACAAGATCCAGACCACTTTGGTTAAACTGCTGAATATGCTGAAAACTGCAGAAGGGAACCTTGTGAAGGAGAAACCCTAAGTCCTTATGGTTGGTAAGACCGGCCGGAAGAGACTAGCAGTCCAAGCCTTCAGGAAAGGTAAAGGCAAGAATCAGATGGAGCCGAAAGTTGTCAAGAAGGACAAAGGCAAGAGTGCTGAGAAGGGTGAATGCTTATACTGTCATCAGAAGGGATACTGGAAGAGGAATTGTAAAGAATACCTCAAGGACAAGGCTCAAGGAACTGTGAAGCAACAGGACGCTTCAGGTATCTATATGATAGATGTAAACTTATTAATTAGAAACTATACATCATGGGTATTAGATACTGGATGTGTTTATCATATCTGCAATTCTGTGCAGGTACTGATAAGAAGGCGTAAGTTGAGGACTGGCGAGGTGGAATTGAGGCTAGGTAACGGCGCAAAAAGTTGCGGCGATCGCTGTAGGGACAGTGGAGCTCAAGCTGCCATCCGAAGACACTTTTTCATTAGATGAATGTTATTATGTACCTAGCATAATAAGAAATATTATTTCTATTTCATGTTTAGATAGAATTAGGTATACTTTATATGTTGGGAACAATTGTTGTTCAGTTTATTTTAGAAATAAATTAATAGCATCAGCTATATTATCCAATGGATTGTATCTTTTAAATGTGTCTTATGAGAATTTAAATATCAGTTCTTTAACTAAAAGAAATAAGTATAAAATGAACAAAGCCCACTTATGACATTGTAGGCTTGGTCACATTGGAGAAAACAGACTCCAAAGATTGCATAAAGATGGATACTTAGATCCATTTGATTATGAATCATATGCGTCCTGTGACTCATATTTGATGGGTAAAATGGCTAAATCTCCATTTACTGGAACTGAAGAACGAGCCAAAGACTTACTAGAACTAATACATTCTAATGTATGTGGTCCTATGTCTACTCAAGCCATTGGTGGTTTCTCGTACTTCATCCCATTCACTGATGATTACTCAAGGTTCGGATTCATATACTTACTGAAGTATAAATCTAAAGCCTTTAAGAAATTCAGAGAATTTAGGAATGAAGTGGAGAAACAAACTGGAAAGAGTATAGAAACCATCCAATCTGATCGGGGTGGTGAATACTTGAGTACATAATTCATTAAATACTTAAAGGATAATAGTATCCTTTCTCAACTTACACCTCCTTATACACCTCAGATGAACGGTGTATCAGAAATGAGAAATCGCACATTAATAGAAATGGTATGATCAATGATGAGCATGTCCAAATTACCAATGTCCTTATGGGGATATGCACTTAGTTTGGCTATGTATATCCTGAATAAGGTATCCAGCAAATTTGTTGAAAGCACTCCATATGAGATATGGAATGGGAAGAAACCAGACCTTAAATATGTTTAAGTCTGGGGATGTCCTGCTCATGTTAAAAGACATAATGCAGATAACCTGGAGTCTAAAACTAACAAATGCAGGTTTGTGGGATATCTGAAGGAAACTTACGAATATTACTTTTATCATCTTAGGGAACAAAAGGTGTTTGTGGCCAGGAGAGCTGTCTTTCTGGAAGAAGATTATATTCTCCAAAAGGACAGTGGGAGTAAAGTAACTCTGGAAGAAATACCAGATCCACAAGTTGTTAATGGTTCATCAGATGAATTATCAATTTCTGAACCTATTCATGAAAATACACAAGAACCTCGTAGGTCAGATAAAATACCTAAACCATTAGAAATATATGTGGGACATATTAATTTGGATAGTTCTAGGATACTTTATAATGAGGATGATGATTCTAAGACTTACCAGGAAGCCATTGAAAGTCCAGAGGTCGGGAAATAGCGAGAAGCCATGAATTCTGAAATTCAGTCTATACACATCAACCAAGTTTGGAACTTGGTTAACTTGTCAGAAGGTATAGTACCTATCGGCTGCAAATGGATCTTTAAAAGAAAGATCGGTGCAGATGGACAAAGAGAGACGTATAAGGCAAGGCTAGTGGCGAAAGGACATCGTCAAAAGCAAGGAATTGACTATGACGAGACCTTCTCACCTATTGCCATGATTAAGTCTATCAGAATTCTTCTCGCCATTGCAGCATACCTGTAGGCGCCCGGAACGTCCCCCGCCGCTGCTGTGGGCTTCGGACGAGGGCTTCTCCATTCGTCTTAGCACTGCGGCGATTTGGGAGGATTAGAAATCGAAGTATGTGATCGCCAGGAGCATTACCTTACGGTCCCTGTGCTCCGCAGGATGGTGAGAGTGATCGCGTTCTGATGGAGCGGGAGACGACGGATTCCTCTTCTCTTCCTCCGGCCGGCCAGAGGAGGAGAGCTCAGCAGTCTGCACGCGAAAATGGGGTAAGGGTCCCTGAAAGGAAAAGACAAGACAAAAGAAGAAGATGACCCGATTAGGACTGTGATATGTAGAATCTATTCATGCAAATATATAAATAAACTAAGATTGAAAGGGGACGCACCGGATGGGTGTTTGGGGAGGGAAGGTGACCATATGTTATGGCCACCCACCTCCCGTTTTTTGTTTGAAACCTCTGGAGGGTAAAAGGTACTAGGTCATCCTAACATGCATGCATGCAGATGGGGGTGCTTGTGTGTGATAGTAGTAAAAAGTAAAGTGATGTGGTAAAAGAAGAAAAGAGTAAAGGGAGGAGATGATGCTACGGAGTGGATGGAGAGTGGGAATGCAATGAAATGGAAAGAAGAAAAATAAGGAGAGAGTTAAGAAAATAAGCCCATTTGGAATGTAGAAGATCCCTCTGGCTTGTCGACTGCCCAGGCTTTCTCCTGCTTGAAGTTCTTCCGGAAGCCTTCCGACCCCTTGCCCGCTTAACTCCACCTAACCTCTCCAGGCCTCAACCAACCCAACCTCACCAACCCCTTCAACTCTAAACCCCCTCTCTCGAAGGGACATGGAGGGTTTAAATAGGTGAAGGGAAAATGGGAGAAAATAGGGGTTTAAATCTCCGTAAATCATCAAAGAACCAATGGGAAGTGGTCAAGAGTCGGAGGTTATGCGCGCGGCAGTCGTCGGAGTGGGGAGTAATCGGAGTAGTGGGGATGAGGGTGGCGAATGGAGGAGATCATGGGAAGACGAGGTCAAGATGGGAGTTAGGGAAGTGGACGGCCAACTATCTTGCCTTCCAATCCCGTAGAAGGCCAGGTAGCTGGCCTTCCACGAAGAGGTGGAAGGCGGCCCGGTTGGCCTTCGAAGGGTGGTGGAAGGCAAGGGGTGGCCTTCCAAGGGTGGTGGAAGGCAAGCTGGTTAGCCTTCGAAGGATGGTGGAAGGCGGACCGGTTGGCCTTCGAAGGGTGGTGGAAGGCAAGGGGGTTGACCTTCGAAGGATGGTGGAAGGCAAGGGGGTTGGCCTTCGAAGGATGGTGGAAGGCGGGCTGGATGGCCTTCCAAGGGTGATGGAAGGCAGACTGGTTGGCCTTCCAAGGGTGGTGGAAGGCAAGGCGGTTGGCCTTCGAAGGATGGTGGAAGGCGGGCTGGTTGGCCTTCCAAGGGTGGTGGAAGGCGGACTGGTTGGCCTTCCAAGGGTGGCTAGAATCGAGATTGGTTAATGGGCCTGATTATTTAGTGGGCTGAAGGATGGCTAAGGTGGTGGGTTTGGTGGTGATGGGCTAATAATGGATGGGGTTCATGACCAAAAGGGGGGTCCAAAATCAGTGTCTACAATACCATGATTACGAGATCTGGCAGATGGATGTGAAGATGGCCTTCCTCATTAGAAACCTTGAGGAAGAGGTGTATATGATATAACCAAAGGGCTTCACATCAAAGGAATCTCCAGATATGGTATGCAAGTTGCAAAAGTCCATTTATGGACTGAAGCAAGCTTCCCGTAGCTGGAACATAAGGTTTGATGAGGCAATCAAATCTTTTAGTTTCATTAAGAATGAAGATGAGCCTTGTGTATGCAAGAAAAACAGTGGGAGCGCAATCACATTCCTAGTTCTTTATGTCGACGACATCCTACTCATTGGAAATGATGTAGGGATGATGTCATCAGTAAAGATCTAGCTATCTAAGAACTTTGCCATGAAGGATTTAGGAGAAGCATCTTACGTATTGGGAACACGGATCTATAGAGATAGATCAAAGAAGATGCTTGCATTAACCCAATCCATGTACATAGAAACCATTGTCAAAAGATTTGACATGGAAAATTCTAAGAGAGGTCTCATACCGATGAGACATAGAATTTATCTCTCTAAAGGTCAGTCTCCCAAGACTTCTGAAGAGAGGGCAATGATGGATAAGATTCCCTATGCATCAGCCATAGGTTCCATCATGTATGCCATGCTATGTACTAGACCTGATGTTGCATATGCTCTAAGTGTTACGAGCAGACATCAGGCAGATCCAGCTGATGAACACTGGAAGGCTGTTAAATGCATCCTTAAGTACTTGAGAAGAACTAAGGATATGTTTTTGGTCTATGGAGGAGGAGACTTAAAGCTGCAAGGATACACTGATTCAAGTTTTCAGTTTGATCCTGATGACAACAAGTCGACATCAGGTTTTGTCTTCACACTCAACGGGGGAGCAGTGAGCTGGAAAGTTCCAAGCAGAAAACCACTGCTGATTCGACAACGGAAGCTGAGTATATTACTGCCACTGAAGCCGCCAAGGAAGCTGTCTAGATGAAGAAATTCATCGACGATCTTGATGTGGTGGAAAGCATCTCTAGTCCCGTCCCACTGCTGTGTGACAACAATGGGGCAATTGCTCAAGCGAAAGAGCCGAGGTCTCATCAGAAGTCGAAGCACATTCTACGGCGCTTTCATCTGATCAGAGAGATTATAGCTTGAGGAGATGTCATATTAGGTGGTCTCAAAGACAATTTGATACTATGTATTGATTCAATTTATTAATAAATGACATTTATTCATTGTGTGTAATTAGTTCAATCTATGTTTATTGTATCATGATGAAGTCCATGAACATGTGCAACAATCTTCGGATTATGATGAGATCATAATTACGAGACCGAAGACTTATAAATACATGTTCTTAATTGTTCCTAGTCGGAAGATATTTTAGATGGACATCAAACATCCGGATAGACTACTACAGGTTTATTCAGCTCATGTGATGAGGGTGACTGTTCCTATAAGTCACTTGTGTGGAGACACTATGTTGGACCTGTAGGTGCTCATTGGGGAATGAGTTCACTGAACTGATCTGACCATGAATCGCTGGATGGTATATACCTCACTGTTAACCAGCTCGATTCTTTTGTCACGGTTGCGTAGGTAATCCTTAGACCTGAGACACTAAAGATACCTTATTGGTACATCTCTGAACTTTGACTTTGACTAATGAATCCCTAACTATGGGTTATCAATAAGTCAAATGATCGGGTTCAGAGAAATACCCTCGAAGGTACTTGTGTGTTCAATAAGGGATCATCCGCTTTCGGTATTATGAGAGAGAATGCTCCGAGAATGATGCGTTTAAGTCCCTGGCCAAGGCGGACTATGTATCAGATAAAGAGTTATCCGATATAGACTAGCGGCATTTGATTCAAGTGATTCGACTGACTAGGGTTTAACAGTAAACCATACCCTAGGTCGATTCGGGAACATTGCACGGATGAAGGATTATATCCGTGCGCTAACCGATGATGGAAATGTTCCAATAGAGGGTTGAGATAACCCCAAAGCTATCTAGGATCACGCGATGTTGCTTGGCATCCAACGTGATCGGAAGCTCGTTTGAATTTACTGTGGGACATTAAATTCAGCTGATTAATTAATATACGGATATTAATTAATTCAGTGGGTTCGTAAAGAGTTACTGGGCTAAATGGGCCATCAACTAGACTGGTATTTGGGCTTAGAGGGTCACACGCAAAAGGTTTTTAATTCGATGGATAATCGGACGGGATTTCGGATAAGTGTGGGTTTTTTTGAAAAATTGCAAATATGCTTATTATAAAAGAACGACCACTAGGTCGGGGGCTAACAACCCTAACCTAGCCGCCGCCTTCTTTCTCTCTCCTCTCTCTTGGGCGCACGACATGAGGTGGCCATCTGGAGGCTCCGCTTCGGTTCCCGACAGCTCCGCCTTCTGTTCGACGGGAGTTTCCAAATCCGCATGTCGCGGCGGATTACGTACAGACAGATGGGATCCATGAACGCTACATCGAGCGAGGAGACGAGGTCGATCAATCGCGATGAGAACCGCATGGATACCACTAGAGGCCGAACACCTGCACGGCTTGCGGCATCGCTCCGACAGAACCAGAGAACGAACGCGGATTCGAATACGCGCAAGGTAAATAAGATTTACCGGTTTATTTTTGTTGATCGAAACGAGATAGCTCCGATCCTGAAAAGTTATTTCCGCTGCGTTTTCGATCAGATCTCGACACGAAGAACCCAACAAGAAAGTCATAGGAGAACCAAGAATCGATCTTTCTTCAAGAGGTTGGCGAATAACCCTAAACAATATCTAATTTGTATTAAAAATATATTATTTTCAAAGATTTTCAAAAGTTAATAAATTAGTAAGAATCTTTATCTATATGTCTACTTCATTATTATCAAGTTTCATATTTTTATGATCATATTTACTATTTATTCCATGACTATTTTCTCAGCATATGCAATTTGACCATTCAGTTTGTTTTGTCTTTAACGATGATTACTTGAGTTACATATATTTTTTCTCTTTTATCCGATGTCTAATGGAGAAATTTTTTTTAAAATATCTTAATTTGGATGTTATATTCTTGCCCAATAAATTTTATAATTTTATTAATTTATTTGATATTTATTCTATAATATTCTTATCAAACTATGCAATATGCCTCGACAGTTTTGAGATCTCAACTTGTAGACCTTCTATCATTGGATTCTTGTCCAAAACATGTTATATTTTGTGAATATTGTCCTTGAACTCTACGTAAAGTTTAAAAATTTTCTATCTTGTTTGATGTCATTTATCCTCTGTTTTGATTTACTAAAATTATATTAAAGTTGAATTTTTGGAATCGAAGTAGGAGTCCAAAATCATATGAAACCAATCCAGAAGTTGATGAAACTTTGTTCACACTTTACATATGACATATTTGACATGTTCGAAAAGTTTGGCAATTTTTTGAATATGTTTGATAATATTCGGCCTATTTGTTAATTTTTTCATTCTGAAAATTAGTCTTAATGGCTGAAAAATATGTTCGTTATTCCGAAAACTCTAATACTTTCTAGAGCTTATATTTCTGTCCAATAACTTATTGGCATCAAATTTGCTCTGATTTTTCATATATATGATCATGTAGGCTCTTTAAGTAAGTATTTTGTATATAAAAACATATATTTTGACATACTTATATGTAGCACTTTGATAATTTAAATTTGAGATCTATACTCATCATTTGTTGTAATTTGATCTCTGTTAACCTGATTGTACCATATATGATTTGATTTCTTAGGACATTGCCATCTTAAGGAGAATGTAGGACCTAATTCCAGTGTAAGCATCGTATTGGATTGAGCATTTGAACCCGAGAGTAACGGGTGGAATCTTGATTTTCACCCAGTTAAACTAAAGGATGGTGATACATAATGCCCTAGTGGTTTGAAGTTGGTGGGACTTAGACTCTCCAGTTCCACACAGTAACCAAGACCTCTACGTCATTGTCTAGATGTTTTGTTATCCGTGTAGGGCTCCTTATTTTGTGATTTGGTTGCATGTCCGTTATGATGTGATTTAATATATTTAATTACTGAATAAATATGAAATCTTTACTTTGATATGTTCATTTGAATTCAGCTTAGTGATTTGAATTCTTTGATCATCATGCTTAGCTATTCCTTTGGAATCATATGAATTTGTTTTAACCTTATGATCTATGATATGAATATGATTTGATAAGTTACTATGACATTTTATCCATTATGGGATATGTGATAAGGTTTGTTTGATATGAGATATGAGGTATGTTCAATTCGATATATTAAAAGTTTTGTTTATAGCTAGTAGAATTTGATATGTCATATATAAATCCGATCATGCTATATAAAGCTATATGTTAGTCGATTTGATCATGTTCATTAGAAAACACATCTAATTTGATAATTCTATATTTGACTAACTTTTATATCATATTCTTATTTGAGCTATATGTAGAATTACGTAAGATCATGTTTAGTATAATTATATAATGTGATTTGTAGAAATTACTATATGTTAAGTCATGTGGATGGTTTTAAGTCTACTAAGTGGTGGACTTATAAATCTGATCAACTATTTTTTCAGGAGAAATCGATTCAGAATTTGTCTAGGTGAAGAATTAAGTATGTCAAATTTTCAGAAGACCTTTTAATTATCAAATTTATAGTTTGATGTAATAGGGAATTATGAGAGGTTGATGTACTTTTCTTTATTTGGTAAGATTGAGAATTTAGATACTGATTAATAGATATTGTAATTTGTGGATCTTGGTATTGGCTATGTTTTAGATATTTTTGATCAATTGATGGTTATGACATTTATTTAAAACATCTTATAATTATTTAGTTCTCATAATTATTTGTTATGATGGATTTTATTTTGAGATTACGTAGTCAAAGTCCGAGTTGAAAAAGAAATGAATCAGATCTGAGGCGCAACAGTGACCATCCACCCAGTGCCAAATCGATTATTTGTCATAGCGATTAACCATTGCTCTTTGAACTGATCACGTATTGTATTCTTTAAATTGACTATATGTGGTGTTTCAATCGATATGCCCCTCTTTTTACTCTTAAGCAATTAAACAATGCAAACTTGATCGATTAGCTATTGATTTTTTATTGTAAGCTAGTTGACCTAACTTAATCGATTAGAAACTCTAGTCGATGGTCTAGTCTACTCCAGAGCTAATTGATCCTTCAATGCTCAAGCAATTAGAATAGTGTTCTTCTTCTCGGCTCTAACAGTTAGATTCTATTTAAAGATATGTCTGCTTATACTGTTATGCCACACACTTTTACAACCCATTAATGAATTTAATTAATTTAAATTAGATCAATTAATTAATTATGTGAGTTTAAAATTTATTTAGTCTAATTAAACTAATTATAAAATCCCATTAACCTAATTATACTATTAAGAATGCCCACAAATTTAGTTCAAACTTTAGGTTGATGCATTATACAGCACCATAGTAAAATAATGATAATATTCTATAGAAAATTCTGATTAAGGTATAGTTAGTATCATTAGAAACACCATAAAAATATCTATAACTTTGTAGAAGACCATTTTTACTTATTCAAATATTTTAAAGGTCAAAAAGATCGATGATCAGTTTTAGAAAGGATCACCCATAGAGAACAAGTTTGAATTAGAGTAGGATTTGAATTAGGAAATAAAGATGATATAATTAAAACTAACCATGACCTGAAAAGTTATGTATGACATATTTGACTTGAATTAGAAGTAGAATATAATAAATTTAAATATAATTAAGATTCTAATTAATGGATAAAAAGTTATAATTAGAATTCTATTTGAACTAGGATTCTGTACACAGATTTATTTGACACAGTCCTAGTGTTTTAAATGTAACTTCGTGTATAAAATTTTAAATTAAGTAATACAACTCCCATTAGAACGATGACTCAAACTTTTAGAAGTTTTATAAAGGCCATATATTTAACATCTAGTCGGAATCAGGACATGTTTGGACGGGAATAAAATCTACCAGATTACTAGATTCGGAGTACTCAGGACAGTAAGTTAATAAAATAGGCATAACGTTTTGTACAAATGTTCAAAAATAGTGAAATTAGTGGTATTAGAAAGATAATAAAAAGTTCTAAAACTTTGTACATAAGAGTTTTTCTTAATTCAGACATTTAATGAATAGAATTTAAAGGTCTCCAGAAAAGAAAATTGCAGGTGGGGTGAATAGAGTTTGATTTGCACTAGGAAGTGACTTTGACTTGGAGATTAAGTCATGAGGAGTTGAATTTCGATCCAGCAAAGAAATGGAATGTTAGTAGTTGTATTAGGAAGGAAAATAATGATAAATATAGCCTTGGGGTCGTGCTCAAGCTCTATTGCATGCAACACTCTTACAAGGATAAATTTATGTTGGGTTCTCGGGTTTCTCCGGATCTCCCGCGCAGCGTAAATAAAAATAAAAACGGAGATCCATTCCCATTTCGAAAAATCTAAAAAACTAAATTATCGGATAATCGGTTTGTACCGTGTGCGGATTCGAATCCGCAACCGTTTGGTTCCGTTGGTGCGACACTGCAAGCCGCGCAAGCGCCTGGCCTCTAGCGGAGTCCACGCGATCCTCCTCGTAGTGGATATCCTCATGTTCCGCGTTCTTCGCAGTCACAAAACCTCTGCTGGTCGCCACAACGATCGCCGCAACGCGCGGACGATTTCCTGTCGAACGGGAGTCGGAGAAGCGGCGGAGCAGATCCGGGGATCCGGATTTGTCTGGGACGCCAGAGAGAGAGAGAAATAGAGGAGGGCGCGGCTAGGGTTAGCAGCAGCTTGGCCTGCTCAGCTCGTTTGCTACATTTTATATTAACTGCGCGATTTTTCATAAAAACCCACAGTTTATATAAAACCCACTTATTTATCCATCGCCTTGAGAATCATTTGCATGTGACTCCTCACTGGCTTTATTAATCAATTAATAATTCTTTATTAATTAATTAATCAATCGAATTGATGTCGCACATCGAATTCGATCGGGCCTCCGATCACGTTGGGTGACAAGCAACACCACGTGAACCCGGAAGGTATCGGGGTTAAGTAACCCACTCTTGGAACCTCTCCGCTGACAGTTACTGCATGGATATAATCCTTCATTCGTACAATGCTCTCGAGTCAACTCAGGGTATGGCGTGCTGTCAAACCCTAACCGGTCGACTCACTTGGATTGGATGCCACTGATAAATATCGAAAAACTCCTTTCCCGATATTATCGTCCGCCCTGGCCAGGGACTTCCGCGCATCCTTCCTAGAGCATTCTCTCTCTAAGTACCGAGAGCGAATGATTCCTTATTGACACACAATTCCCTTCGACGGTATTCCGCTGTACCCAATCCTTAGCTGTTTAGAATCCTGTGGTTAGAGATTCATAAACCAAGGTCAAAGCACAGAAGTCCACCGACAAGGTGTCCTTGGTGTCTCAGGTCCGAGGACCATCTACGCAACTGCGATAATAGAATCAAGCTGGTTGACAGTGAAGTACAATACCATCTAGCGATTCAGTCGGATCAGTTCAGTGAACTCATTCTCCAATGAGCACCAGATTCGCCTTAGTGTCTCCACACAAGTGACTTATGAGATCAGTCACCCTCATCATATGAGGAGTAATCTGTACTAGTCTAACTGGATATCCGATGTCTTTTTCGGATATCCTCCGACTAGGAACGATTAAGAATGTGTGTGTTTAAGTGATCAGTCTCCTTAGTATGATCTCATCATAATCTGATCACTATCGCACATATTCACATACTTCATTATAAAATGATAATTAATACGATTTACACGCAATGAATATTATGCCATTATATTAATAAATGAATGAGATTTACATAGTCAGATTGGCTTGTAGGCCAGCTAAGACTAACAATCTCCCACTTGGACTAAAGCCAATAACCTTTATGCAGTAAGCCTGTAGACTCTAGGTGACGCTCAAACACAATTTGAGCCAACGACTTTGTCAGTGGATATGCTACATTGTCGACAGATAGAACTCTTTCCACCATTACATCTCCTCTGGATATGATCTTTCTGATAAGATGAAAACGCCTCAGAATATCTTTCGATTTCTGATGAGACCGCGGCTCATTCACTTGTGAAATAGTCCCATTGTTGTCGCACAACAGCGGAACATAATCAAAGATGTAGGAAACTATGTCAAGGTCGGTGATGAACTTCTTCAACCACACTACTTCCTTGAAAGTTTAAGCTGCAACGATGTGCTCAACTTCAGTTGTCGAATATGCAATGGTTGCTTACTTGGAACTCTTCCAGCACACTGCTCCTCCATTCAAAGTAAATACGAATCCAGATGTAGACTTGCTATCATCTGGATCTGACTGGAAACTCGAGTCAGTAAAGCCTCGCAGTTTCAAGTCACCTCCTTCATAGACAAGAAACATATCCTTAGTTCTTCTCAAGTATTTAAGAATACATTTCACTGCCTTCCAGTGCCCTTCGCCTAGATCAGCCTGAAATCTGCTCGTAACACTTAGAGCAAATACAACATCAGACCATGTACATAGCATGGCATACATAATAGATCCTATGGCATAGGCATAGGGTATTCTATCTATGAATGCCCTCTCATTAGGAGTCTTAGGAGACTACTCCTTTGAGAGATTAATTCCATGTCTCGTCGGTATGAGACCTCTCTTGAAATTTTCCATGCCAAAACTTTTGACTATGGTTTCTATGTACAACGATTGGGTCATTCCAAGCATCCTATTTGATCTATCTCTATAGATCCGTATTCCCAATACGTAGGATGCTTCTCCCAAATCGTTCATAAAGAAGTTTTTCGACAGCTAGATCTTTACCGATGACATCATAGCTACATCATTTCCAATGAGTAGTATGTCGTCTACGTAAAGAATTAAGAAGGTGACTGCGCTCCTACTGATCTTCTTGTACACACAAGGCTCATCTTCATTCTTAATGAAGTCATAAGACTTGACAGCCTCGTCAAATCTTATGTTCCAGCTCCATAAAGCTTGCTTCAATCCATAAATGGATCTTTGAAACTTGCACACTTTATCTGGAGATTCCTTGGATGTGAAGCCTTTCGGTTGTATCATATACACCTCTTCCTCAAGATTACCGCTGAGGAAGGCAGTCTTCACATCCATCTGCCAGATTTCATAATCAAAATGTGCAGCAATAGCGAGTAGAACTCTGATCGACTTTATCATGTCAACTGGTGAGAAAGTCTCGTCATAGTCAATTCCTTGCCTTTGACGATATCCTTTTGCCACCAACCTTGTCTTATAAGTGTCGATCCATCCATCAACACCGATCTTTCTCTTAAAGATCCACTTGCATCCGATGGGTACATTACCCTCGGGCAAGTCCTCCAAGTTCCAAACTTGGTTGGTGTACATGGACTGGATTTCTGAGTTCATGGCTTCTCGCCACTTCCCGGCTTATGGGCCTTCTATAGCCTCCTAGTAGGTTTTAGGATCATCATCCTCATTATATTCAACCTTAGACTCACCTTCAGCGATATGTCCCACATATCGTTCGGGTAGTCTAGGTAATCCACCAGATCTACGAGGCTCATGTATGTGTACTTGAACAGATTTAGGAACGGATATCTCATCTGATGATAATGTAGCTGTTTGGGGATCTGGAACCTCTTCCAGTACTATTTTACTCCCACTGTTCTCCTAGAGAAGGTATTCCTCTTCAAGGAAAATAACTTTCCTGACGACAAACACTTTTTGTTCACCAAGATGGTAAAAATAGTATCCAAAGATTTCCTTTGGATATCCCACAAACCTGCATTTATTAGTTCGTGATTCCAGTTTGTCTGGATCATGCCTCTTTACATGAGCAGGGCAACCCCAGACTTTAACATGTTTAAATTCTGGTTTCCTGCCTTTCCATATCTCACATGGAGTAGAGGCCACAGACTTGCTGGGTACTCTGTTCAGTAGGTATGCTGCTTACTCTAGAGCATACCCCTAGAGGGACACTGGTAATCTTGAAAAACTCATCATGGATCGCACTATGTCCAACAAGGTGCGATTCCTCCTTTCTGATACACCATTCATCTATGGTGTATATGGAGGGGTCAGCTGAGAAAGGATACCATTATCCTTTAAGAATTGTGTGAAATTAGTACTCAAGTATTCTCCCCCTCGATCTGATCGAAAAGCTTTAATACTCTTTCCTAACTGTTTCTCTACATCATTCTTGAATTC
This sequence comes from Zantedeschia hybrid cultivar, assembly GCA_030544215.1. Classification (NCBI taxonomy): domain Eukaryota; kingdom Viridiplantae; phylum Streptophyta; class Magnoliopsida; order Alismatales; family Araceae; genus Zantedeschia; species Zantedeschia hybrid cultivar. The sequence continues at coordinate 45,777,075 of JARZZO010000002.1, read as the reverse complement.
CTTGAACTTCTCAAATGCTTCCAACTTGTACTTCATTAAGTACATATAGCCGAATCTTGAGAAGTCATCGGTGAATGTGATGAAATATGAAAAGCTACCTTTGGCTTGGGTGGACATTGGACCACATACATATGAATGTATTAGTTCCATAATGTCCTTGGCATGTTCTCCATGTCCAGTAAATGGAGATTTTGTCATCCTTCCCATAAGGCAGGATTCACATGTTTCAAACGATTCATAATCGAATGTATTTAAATAACCATACTTGTGCAACCTTTACAACCTGCTTTCACCAATATGCTAAAGTCTATAATGCCACATGTAGGCTTGGTTCACACAATTCTTTCTCTTTTTAAGAGCATTATCAATTTGAAGATTGTAATAAGAAGCATCTAAGAGATATAGACCGTTGACTAAAGATGCCGAATCTATTAATTTATTACCATAATAAATCGAACAACTTATATTCTTAATAGTCAACCTATATCCTATCTTGTCCAAACAAGATGCTGATATGATGTTCTTTATCACGCTAGGAACATAATAACAATCTTCTAATAGTAAGGCGTCTCCTGATTTGAAGCCTGAAGTTTGTTGTCTCGACAGCAATCGCCGCAACTTTTGCACCGTTTCCTAGCCTCAATTCCACCTCGCTTTGTCTCAGCTTGCGCTTACTTGTTAACATCTACACATCATGGTAGATATGAGAAGCACATCCGATATCTAATTCCCAAGATGTGGAATCTCTTACTGACAAGTTGATATCTATCATATAGATATATGAAGCTTCAGACAGCTTCACCTTTCCATGATCTTTATCGGTGAGGAACTCCTTGCAGTTCCTCTTCCAGTGACCATTCTACTTACTATAGAAGCAGTCACCCTTTACTACTCTTTTGCCTTTGTCCTTCGATCTTTTAGCTATCATCTCTGCTTCAGGGGCATCTAATGCTGATTCAACAGGAGGATCAGCATCAAGGGCGAAGGCAATCTACTCAGATCTGAAGACATTTTTCAAGTGTCTGAGCCAATCTGAGTAGATCAGGTAAGTCAAATGGGCATCAAGTATGCCACAGAGTGGGTGATTCAAGAACATAATTCCCTACAGGAGATAAGTTCTATTTTAGCAGATGTTCAATTATTAAATATAAAACAAGACATGATCTTTTGTTCAAGTTTTAACTCCTATTAATTTTCGACGGACTATATAACCCTCAGTTATACAGAACGGGAGACGCCGACAGTCTCCTAGTGGGTATCAGAATCTCAATGACTTGCAGTACATCCTTGTGGATAGCATAACAAACTGTAATACAATAAAAGAGCACCCATCTCATGGGATTTGCAACTCCTTGCAACATCTGATCATAGCTTAGGTCCCCAGAGATTTAATGGCCTTGTAGATAGCACAGCAAGCCACTAATTCTTGTCTAAGCTAACCATCGTTACGCGACGAATATAGATTTGCATGCAGCCCTTGTGGATAGCACAACAAAGTTACATGGTTCCTCTACCCCGATCATATAGGCATCTAATGTCATAGCCACAATCTCTCCTTACAATTAAACAGGCCTTGTGGTAACACAACAAACCTGCCTAAAGTGATTTGAATCCTGTGACTATAACGATGGTGGACCACGCGGTAAGTTCTTAACTACTCACGTTACGGCTTAGAGTTTAAACGAGAGTATTTAGATAACTTTTATCTTGGTCTCTCCTAGGTGATAGTATATAAACATATCATATATATTTACTAAATATTATACCTGCTTTGATTCACAATCAAACATAAAACAATGCATCTCATACATGCCAAGTGTGGTCATGGATAGCACAATGGGTTTGACTGGAGCCATCAGTCAAACACACACATTATCTAACACAACAATTATATTAGATAACCTGCAAACACATAGGCAAGAGATCTTCATCACATCGCCTTCCTGGTTGCATCTGTGGATCGTCCTCACTCCTTCCTCAGTTGCCTCGATCAGATTACAATAATTCTAGAATTACATGTAAATAGAAGAGGGCCTTATGGCGAGTACAAGAGAGAGGGAGGTAGAAGTACATCGGAGTTTGAGAGAGAGAGAGAGGTACGCAGACCTCTATATATTAACAATTAATAAATGTCCATAATTCAAGCATCCACGATCCACACAATCATTCATCACATGAATAAATAAATAAGTGTATATTTATGACCACGGTGTGTTTTAAACATTCCACACATGATTCAGCGCATCACATATCTAAAATAAAAGAGTTTTAAAAAATAGATAACTTTGGCTTTCAGTAAGCATAGGTTCCAATCAAAATTTGCATTTAAATTTCGAAAACTCATTTTATCAACTTAACATGCAATTAAATCAAAATTTAAAAACATTAAACACACATCACATGTGCACACACTCCAAATTAATAATTTCCAGATTATTCCATGTAAATTAGAACACTTCGAAAATTAAACAATCTAACATTTAGATTAAACCACATTAATGATCTAACAATTAGACTATTAATAACTAGTCTAATTCTTAGACTAGTCTATCAAAGTTAATTAATAATTTAACACTTAAATTAATAATCAACTATAATTAATTATTAACTATTAATCTAACTCTTAGACTAATTAATTAATTAATGTTAATAACTAATTTAACTCTTAAACTAGTAATTAACACAAATTAATTATTTATAACTAATCTAACTTTTAGATCAATTTATTAATGTTAATTGTTAATTTAACTCTTAAACTATCAAATAACATCAATGTAAATTAATAACTGACTTCCAATTAAACCATTCGATTAGTTAGTTAAAATTAATTGTCAATTTAACATTTAAATTAACAATCAATTCTAATTAACTAATAAACATTAATTTAACTCTTAAATTAGTCATTTAAATTTAATTATTAAATTAACATTTAAATTAATAACTAACTTTAATTATTAACAACATTTGCTAATTAAATGATTCCAAAATCATTAATGCCCAAATAAATAAAATTGAATATTAAATTTAAAATTTCAAAAAAAAATGAATTAAAATTAATATCCAATTTAATTATTCATTGGGCTATAGGGGTTTAATTAGGAAACATGGGGTTTAAGTGGTTTTAATTTTGGGATTTAAAGGTTAACCAGGACCCATCAATAGGGCAATTGGTTGAACCCAGGCTCGAGCCCTGGCTCGGGTAGGGGCTGGGTCCAGGGTTTGCCCCTGGCGGCCAACGCCCAGCCAGCTCCCTGGCTTGGCTGGGCCCGGTCCAGCCGGTTTGACCGGCTCGGGCCCGGGCCCAAGTGGAGCGCTCGGCCGGCTCCTTCCTCCCCAACCGAAACCCTAATGTAGGAGCTAGGCGACAGGGAAGGGTTTGGCAGCGGCCGTCGGAGGCCGGCGGCTGGTGCCACGGCACCGCCGGCGCCTGCGGGTCCCGCGGGCGACACCCCCGGCGCCGGCGGGCTTGCCAGCGGCCATTAAAACTAGCAAGCCCAAGCCCCCTTTTCTTGCAAAACCCTAACAGCCATGGCGGCTGGGAGGAGCTTGCAGCCGGGGTTCTGGCGCCGCCCGGCACCACCGACGATGGCCCCGGTGCTGGCAGTCCCGTTGGAGGTCCCCAAACTTGCTGCTGGCCGAGCCTCCCTTCCCCACGATAATCCGGTTATTCTGGTTTCACTGGTTTCATCAAACCAAGGAGGAAGAAGAACATGGAGGTGGCCGTCCGCTACCAACCCTTCTACATCGGAGCTGGCAGCAAGTCCAGTGAGGATCGGCGACCCTTCCTTGAGGATCCGGAGTCCCCGGTCCTCATACCCAACTCTTGGGAAGCCCAAACGAATCCTCTAAACTTCGCCATTCTTCGTCTTACGAAGAACACAAAGTCCACCAAAAAAAAAAAATCGAAAAAGCAGAATTAAAATAATCTCATTATTTTGTGTTCATCATATGAACACGGTTCTAGCAATATAAACGAATTCATGCATGGAACAATTCACAAAAAAAATTAATTTCGGAGACCGAAACAGGACGAGTAACAGCAGAACCTGACTCTGATACCACTGTTGGGTTCTCGGGTTTCTCCGGATCTCTCGCGCAGCGGAAATAAAAATAAAAACGGAGATCCGTTCTCGTTTCGAAAAATCTAAAAAACCAGATTATCGGATAATCGGTTCTTACCGTGTGCGGATTCGAATCCGCAACCGTTCGATTCCGTCGGTGCGACACCGCAAGCCGCGCAAGCGCCCGACCTCCAGCGGAGTCCACGCGATCCTCCTCGCGGTGGATATCCTCACATTCCTCGTTCTTCGTAGCCGCAAAACCTCCGCCGATCGCCGCAACGCGCAGACGATTTCCCGTCGAACGGGAGTCGGAAAAGCGACGGAGCAGATCCGAGGATCCGGATTTGTCTGGGACGCCAAAGAGGGAGAGAAACAGAGGAGGGGGCAGCTAGGGTTAGCAGCAGCTTAGCCTGCTCAGCCCATTCACTACATTTTATACTAACCGCACGGTTTTTAAAAAAAACCCCGGTTTATATAAAACCCACTTATTTATCCATCGCCTTAAGAATTATTTACATGTGACCCTCTAGGCCCAATTACCAGTCCGGTTAATAGCCCAATAAGCCCAGTGACTCCTCACTGGCTTTATTAATCAATTCATAACTCTTTATTAATTAATTAACCAATCGAATTGATGTCGCACATCGAATTCGATCGGGCCTCCGATCACGTTGGGTGCCAAGCAACACCGCGTGAACCCGGAAGGTATCGGGGCTAAGTAACCCACTCTTGGAACCTTTCCGCCAACACTTACCGCGTGGATATAATCCTTCATTCGTACAATGGTCTCGAGTCAACTCAGAGTATGGCATGCTGTCAAACTCTAACCGGTTGACTCACTTGGATTGGATGCCACTGATGAATATCGGAAAACTCCTTTCTTGATATTATCGTCCGCCCTGGACAGGGACTTCCACGCATCCTTCCTAGAGCATTCTCTCTCTAAGTATCGAGAGCGAATGATTCCTTATTGACACACAATTCCCTTCGATGGTATTCCATTGTACCTAATCCTTGGCTGTTTAGAATCCCGTGGTTAGAGATTCATAAACCAAGGTCAAAGCACAGAAGTCCACCGACAAGGTGTCTTTGGTGTCTTAGGTCCGATGATCATCTACGCAACTGCGACAATAGAATCAAGCTGGTTGACAGTGATGTACAATACCATCCAGCGATTCAGTTGGATCAGTTCAGTGAACTCATTCTCCAATGAGCACCTACAAATTCACCTTAGTGTCTCCACACAAGTGACTTATGAGATCAGTCACCCTCATCATATGAGTAGGAGTAATATGTATTAGTCTAACCGGATATCCGATGTCCTTCTCGGATATCCTCCGACTATGAACGATTAAGAATATGTGTGTTTAAGTGATCAGTCTCATTAGTACGACCTCATCATAATCTGATCACTATCGCACATATTCGCGAACTTCATTATGAGACGATAATTAATACGATTTACATACAATGAATATTATGCCATTATATTAATAAATGAACGAGATTTACATAGTCAGATTGACTTGTAGGCCACCTAACTAATAGTTTATGTGGTGTTCTTTGGAGAATATAGTTGATTCATAGTTATTTCTTTTGAAAATTTGATTCTAATCAATGTTTTGTGTTATTGGAGGATTAGAAAATATGGGAAAGAACTTAGATAACGTATAAAAGAGTTTAGAAGATGAAGAAATCATGAGTAGATAGTAAGGAAGCCATAGAGGAACTAAGAGCCGATCTTTCTTCAAGAGGTAGGTGGATAACTCTAAACATTATCTATTTTGTATTGAAAACTATATTATTTTTAAAAGATTTCAAAAGTTAATCAATTAGCAAGAAATTTTATTTGTATGTGTACTTCTCGATCATCAAGTTTCATATTTTTATGATATTCTTTACTATTTATTTTATGATTATTATCTCATAATATGCAATCTGTCTATTCAATTTATTTTGTTTCCAATTGTCATTATCTTAGTTACAGATATTTGTTCTCCCTTGTCCGATGATAAATTGAGTTAAAATTTTGTCAGAAATCTATTTTGCATGTTATAATTAGATATAATAAATTTCATAATTTACTGAGTTAGTTTAATATTTATTCCGTAATATTCTTATCAGACTATATAATATGTCCTGACAGTTTTGAAATCTCAACTTGTCAATCTTATATCTCACTTGATTCATGTCTAAATCATGCCAAATTTTGTGAAAACTTTTATTAAATTATCCTTGACTTGTATGTAAAGTTTTAAAATTTTATGACTCTTTTTTCTATTTATTTTGCCCTCTATTTTTATTTGATGAAATTCTATTTAAGTTGGATTTCCTGAATCAAAGTGGAAGTCCAAAATCATATAAAAAAAAATTAGCAATTAATGAAAATTTGTACACACTTTAAATATGATCTATTTGACATTTTATCCAATTTTGATAATTTTTTAAATCTGTTTGATATTATTCAACCTATTTTTTAGTTTTTCAGCTCTAATAATTAGTTTTGATGGCAGAAAATTAGTTATTTTTTCAAAAATTCTAAGAAAAATCTTTTGACTATATTGTATGTTCAACAAGCTATTTGGATCTATTATCCATCTAAATGACCATGTTGACTCTTTAAGTGACTATTTTGTATATAAAAGTTTGCATTTTAACTCTTATATATAAGTATCATTGATTCGCTATGCCAAATTAATTTCCAGATTTATGATCATTATGAAATATGTGAAAATATTTTTGTGCCATATTTGTTTGATATATGTTTAGACATTGTCATGTTAAGGAGATTGTGGCTAATTCTATAAACGTTCGTAAATGAGCTCTGCTCGTGGGCAAGGGAAAGTCATCCGAAGTAGGACAATAGATTCTCCGACTATGTATGTGACAAGACCTTAGCATACTTGCCTATATGCTTTGGTATTTGTTTGTTCGGGTCCTTATATGGTAGTTGGATGCATGTCTATTTGATATGTTTGTATTTGATTTGTTTGACACATAATTATGAAACATAATTTGTTGTTTAGATCTATTTGATTCAGCTTATGATCTGTTCAGTTTGCTCTTTTGACATCTACACTCAATAAGTTTGATCTTAGCCTATTTGATTAAGAATACATGTTCATTTTGATTAGCTATTCTGACAATATAAACTTTGATGTGATAAGCTATCATGCCATGATAAATTTGCTATATGTTCAGTTCGGTATATGATATGTTTTGATCATAGCGAGTAGACTTATTTAGTTAGATAAGAATCTGATCATGTCATATATGTTATATATTAGTCGATCCGTTCATACCATTAGAAAATATATTTGATTTGATAAGTTTATATCTGACCATTTTTTGTATCATGTTCTTATTATAACTATATGTAGAACTATATAAGATCATATTTAATACAATTGTATAATGTGATGTGTAAAATCTATTATATGTTAAGTCATGTGAATGGTTTGAAGGCTACTGAGTGGTTGTACTCATAAATCCTATTAACATTTTCAGCGTATAAGAAAGAGCATCTGAAATTTGAGAAGACTTCTGATTGAAGAATTTGATATCTTCAGGAGATTATCAAGATTTAAATTTATAGCCTTCTTAGATTTGATGTAGTAGGGATAATGAGAGATTGATGTATTTTTCTTTATTTGGTAAGATGGAGAACTTACATCCAAATTGATGGATATTGTAATTTGTGAAATTTGGTATTGGCTATATTTGGATATTTTAGATTACTTGATGGATTTAAATAGTCTTGTAGTTGTTTCACTCTCATATCTATTTATTATGGTGAAATTTGTTTCAAGATTACGCAGTCGGTGTAAGGACTGAGGCTTTCGGATCCGGTTTTCGGGGTTGGACCCTGTAGTTCAGGCTCCAGTCCAGCTATGCAGACGCGTTTTAGCCTGTGCCACGTGGGCTAGCTTTGGGCCGCGAGAGTACGGCCCTGACATGTCGTCTGAACGGCGTCTGTGAGGCACGACGCCTTTCAGACTGCGACTCTGGGTTGTCAGAGTACGGCGCCAGTCTTGTCGACTGAACGGCGTCTTTCATGGAAGACGCGTTTCAGACCTCTGTCAGAGCGTTGCAGGGTGTTGTCAGAGCAACCGTCACATCGACTGATAGGCGTCCGTACATCTCGACGCGTTTCAGCCAGTCTCTGGTTAACCCCGCGAGCCCTCCTTCTTTCTCTCATTTTCTCCTCCTTCTCTCTTTCTCTCCTTCCTTCCGGCGACTCCGGCATCGACCCTTCCTCCTCCCTCTTTTCCTCCCACTACTTCGTCCTTCCCTCCACTCCAACACTTCCTTACCTCTCACCTCTACCACCACCACTTCCTTCGCGGCGTTCCATTCTCCGGACGGCGGCCGACGTCCCGGCGGAGTGGCGGCGTCCTCGAGGGTACCGGCAGCGGTCTGCGGTGCGGCGGGACGGAGGCACGGAGTTTGGAGGAGTTCAAGAACCGGTAGGGTGACGGTTCCCACAGTGTTGTGTTCTAAACCATGTTTTTCCCCGTTTAAAGCATGCTATGGATCGATGGTTTTGGGGTAGAATGAGCATGTTAGGGGGTTTTTCCTTGATGGGAATGGGAGTTTCTATGGATGTGAATTCTTGATACTTTGGTTACCCTCTTTCCCCTCTATTTTTGGGGCTTTTTCGGGGTATTTGGGGTTAAGGGAGAAACCCTCGGATCGAACCAGGGAACCAGATTTCTGGTGCTAAACGGCGTCGTGCCTGGTCGACGCCTTTCAGAAGGACGTCAGGGCAGTACGACGCCTTTTAGACAGAAATCCCCCTGTTCGAGATTTCAAGGGTCAGGGACTTTGGCGCTAAATGACGTCATGGATGGACGACGCCTTTCAGAAGGACGTCGGGCCATCATGACGCCATTTAGGCAGGAAATCACCCCGACTGAGGGACTCAGTTCAAGGATTCTGGGACTAAAAGACGTCATGGGCGGGCGACGCGTTTTGGAATAGCGTCGAGCCACCATGACGCCTTTTAAGGCAGAAATCCCTCGATTAATGTTTTCTGGAATTCCTGGACTTTCGGTGTGAACGGCGTCTGAGGATGTTGACGCCTTTTAAAAGGCGACCACTGGTGTCGACGCCTTTTAGGCCAGATTCTGAGGCCGGTATTTTCATAAACCAGTTTAGGGTGCTTGAATGGCGTCGGCCTCGGGCGACGTGATTCAGGACAGAACTACACTAATCCATGCCAGTAAAATGTGTTTACACTGCTAGATAGTCGGTTAATGCATACAGTTAGTATACTCGATGAGATGAACTCTTCGTGACCGGATCGCACCGTGCCGTGTTTTCTGTTTCGGTGGACCTAGAGTGACAGTTGTAGCGTTCTACACCCTGTGTCGGTGCGGAGGGACACAGCGCTGACGGGAGCAGTGGCGGGGTGACGCCTAGTAGAGAGGGTCACCTGGTGAACCCCGAGGTTAGCTAGCTTGTACCGGTGTCGGATAGGTACCTTTGGAGTGTCACTCGTGCTGGGGGAAGGAGTAACCACCTGAGCCAGTAGGGCCGGAGTAGCCAGCGTGCTATCCGAGGGGTTATTGTTTGGTCTCAGCGGGCCGGTGTTTGCTGAGGGAAGGAGTGACCGCCGAGGTGGCCCGTGTGCTATCCGAGGGGTTACTGTTTGGTCTCAGCGGGTCGTTGTTTTTCCCACTCTCGTTGTGAAGTTGACGTGTTTTAAGGATACGCCGAATTATGAGTTTCCTGATAGATTGGAATTATTCATGTTAGTTATACTTTGAATGCATGTGATTCGTATTGAGATGTAGGCATGGAAATCATTGTCTCTTCATGGTTATTATATCCCTGCTGTACTTTACACTTGTGTGTGTGTGTGTGTGGGCAGTGGGGATCGAAGGATCCCTACTGAGTCTTTTCGTTGAGACTCACCCCTGCGGCTTTCAGGTGAGGACTCCAGGCAGACCTAGCGAGGGTTGTGCGGCTGAGTGCTGAGCGTCGTCGACTGTTGTTCCGGGGTATGCCCCGATGTAGTTGTTATCTTTATTTCTGGCCTGTATGTATAATCATTTCTTTTCTGTTGGAGTATGTAATTATTTGCTGTATCGAGTCGCATTGTAATAACTTTTAATTTCTGCATTTTCCCTTCAATTCAATGCGATGCGAATTTTTAGCTTAGTTGATTATTTATTTCCCAGACTTACTCGGATCCTGGTTTGGTTACAAGTTAATGATTCGGTACCCATTTAGTAATCGGATCCCCGATTATAGGGTGGCGGGTCGTTACAGTCGGACTCTGAGTTGAAAAAAAAAAATTGAACTGAATCCGGGACGTAACATATACAAAGTACCTTGTCTGCACTTACTTACCCACTAGTTTGCGTACCAGATGGAACTTTCCTCTTTCAATTGTACCAGCAAGATTAGGTGAGATATGCCATAATGAATTTAGAAACAATTGAGACAAGAAACCTACAATCCTATTATAAGACTTCCTTTTCTCTTCAGCCAAGACCAAGCTATTTTACATTAAACTCATAGTGGTTTACGATCTAGAGTAAAGTTGGTTAATGTTAGACTCAACTAGTTTAACGTTAGACACAAACAGAAGCCATTAGATTGAAGAAGTAAGCTAAATTTCAAACAAGCAAATTTGAAACTTGCCTATAAGAAGCAAGCCTCCTCTACAACAAAAGATATATACATATACACTGAGAGAGATATATACATCGAAGAAGAAGATATTGAGTTGAACAACAAGAGAAAATGAGCTTCCTTCTGGATTACATTCTCTTTCAAGGCAGATGGAGAAAAGATTGAGTTTGAGAGATAGAGCCTCCATTCAATTTCGCATTGAAGGTCTTAGGCCCAGCAACGATAAGGTCAAGACCTACATTTTATTTCACAAGCTTTTCTGTCTTGATTTCTTGCTTGAGTTACATTTATTGTATCAGCCTATTCTAGAGGCATTACTATATTATCTTCTTTACAGAAACTATGCTTGATCTTTTCTGGATTTGGAAGAGAAGACCTGTAGATACATGTGGCTGTATTTTTCATTCTGGATTGAAGGGAAGATCAGTGATGACTGGTGGTTATGATTTCTCTTCTGGTTTGAAGGGAAGACTAATTGTGTCTAGTGGGTGTTGATAACCTGCAAAGGGTTTTGTACCTTGTGCTTAGTGAAAATTCTAAGAGGTTGCTTGGGAATTATACATAGGTTTGATCGACCGAACCAATATAATTTTTTATGCTCTTTGTGATAGAATTGGATGGCCTCAAAGCCAATCATTGTACATTCTAGTTCAAAATATTAATAAAGGCAATCATTTCATTATATATAGTTCTCATAAATTAACTATCGTAATGAAAGTCCATAGACAATTGTATAGAATATTGAATCATGATGAGATCATGATAGTGAAATCAATATTCTTAGTCACTTGTCTTAAATAGTTCTCGATCATAGGATATTTGAAATGGACTTTAAATATCTGATAAGATCGACAAAAGTTATTTCTGCTTATGTGATGAGGGTGAATGATCTCACATTCACTCGTGTGGTGACACTAAGATAAACTTGTGGGTGCTCATTAGAGAATGAGTTCACTGAATATATTCGATTTAGAATTCCTGGATGGTCATTATACCTAATAGTCAACTAAGAAATTCAATCGTTGCAGTAGCGCAGTTGGTCCTTTGACCTGAGTCACCAATGAACCTTGCTTGTAGACTATTGTGACTTGATTCTCTGGCTTGTGGACTTTAATCATTAAGTCCACGATAATCAGTCTCTTAGACACAGTGGAAAGTTTGCGAAGGTAATTGTGTGAACAACAGGGGATCACTCACTCTTGATATACGACTGGAGAGAGAATCTCCTATGGATATGTACACAGAAATCTCTCGCCATGGTCAACTGAAAGAGATGTCTTTCTAGAAGTTAACTGAGTACTGAAATCCATCTAAATAATGCGATAGAGGGTTTGATTGTAAAACTATACCCTTGCGTTATTGGGACATTGGATGAGTGAAGGATTTTATCTGTGCGGTATTTGCAGATGGAAATGTTTAAATAAAGATAACAGAATCCCTTATATCTTCTGGGATCATAAGGTAGTGTTCGGTGCCGTTCATGGTCAAAAGGTCAAGTGGATTAATCATCAGATGATAAACTACTTATTTATTGAATTAATTATTTAACATATGATGTTTAAATAATAATTAATAAATACTAAACTTTAGAATTAGTTCTAAATTTAGTGGGCCTGAAACCAGACTGATATATGGGTTTGGAGGGTCACACACATAAAAGTTCTCGTAAGACGGTGAGAGATATCAAATATTATAGTTATCTGGATTTTTGTGAAAAGTCGCAGGATAAACATGAATATTTAAATGGAGAATTATCCAAGGCCAAACTCTTGGATAATCATGAGAATTAAACCTTGTGCTTATATTTAATTCCTATAAAAGGAGGCCAAGGGTAGAGGTTTGGGGGTACACGTACACTACCACAAGCCTTGGAGTTTTTCTCTCTCCTCTCTCTTTCTCCCCCTCTTTCTCTTGAAGCAAACATCCATTCTCTCTCCCTCCTGCATGGTGGATTTGAGATCGGGTCGAAGTACTCAAGCCGAGAAGGAAATCACGTCTTCGTCAGGAGCTCGTGTGGATACCTTTGGAGATCATGCGTGTGCACGATTACCGAAACAGTTGAATCCACGGGAGATTCGAAACCCCGCAAAGGTGAAGAACGGTTCTTCCCGTTTAAATTTAATTGTCCGTTTTACAATCCCAGCAACTCGATACAGAGGAATCGTTTTAATTTTTTCGCTGCGTTTAGGCGATTCCTAACAGTGGTATCAGAGCCAGTTTACTGGTTCGATCGTAAAACAACATCGTTTTGCGTGATAAATTCACGTTATGCATGATGAACTGTTTTGAACATGTTCTCAGGCTGGGTTTAAAACTTGATTGGGATTTGTTCCCTGTTTTTAATTTAAATGGATGTTTAAATTTTACCTGTTTTATCCGATGGGAGGATTTAAATAAAGATTTTTTTTTTAATTATTGAATCCCTCCCCATCCGAGATTGTAAACAGAGGATTATCGGGTAATCTAGCCAAAAGGATAGTCCATGGCTTCTGCATGATTTCTGGTATGACCTAACTTCATATAAGATTTCAACATGGGCTGTATGTGGAGGGAGGAATGCATGTCTATTCTTGATTAACTACGTTTTTTTTTATCATGCGTTTGTTATCAGGGCAGCGATTATTATCTGAATAATCGTATTATTAGGAAGCCAAAAGAGATGATCCCTAGCTTTTGTGTCATCTCTGGTATGACCAGGCATCACACGGGCTTTTCCCAGCAAGATTTAGACACTGGTTTAACCCCTTTTTAATTCCTCTTATACCCACGGAACAGACAGGGTATGCGATGAGATCGCATGCAGGGGGGGGGGGGACTAGTCGCACGCTTCCTCGATACCCTAACGGGCGACGGGGGTGAGCGGCGCGTGGGTCGCGGGCTGACCCGCCCGGACCCGACCGGCCTGCCCGGGCCCACGCCTACCCGAACCCCGCCTGGACCCGGCGCCCTACCTGGTTCTACCCGACCTTTTAAACCCCCCCCCCTATTTAGCCCCATTTTAAAGCCCATTTTAAAATTGTTTTCAAATTTAAATTTTATGAAGATAATTAATAACTATTATTATTTATTCTAATTATTATTAACAGATTATTAAACTGTTTAATAATTGTTAATTTATGCAAAGGTTTTAAATTGATTAAAGGGTATAGTTAATATTTTAAAATTGTTTTATATTATTAACTTCCTTGTTAATCAATTAAGTTTAATAATGTTACAATGCATCACCTGTTTTTTATTCTGTTGTTCAAATTGGTTGAGCATGTATTTAGATTAACTAAATAGTTTAGTTATTTTGATTATCAATAATGTTTTGAATGTTCTTGATAATATTGAAATAAATGTTATTTCAAAATCTATTGGTATTATAATTTTATATTTATAAAAGTTAATACCAACAGTAATTATGTGATAATTATTTTGATGCATGTGATGTGTTTCATTAATGATGGGATGATCATGGGCTTAGTTTTATCATATGATGATTGATGTGAATGAATGCGATGCATATTTCATTTGGTGTGTTAAATAGGACCTGCGTGTCCTCCTCTCTCTTAATCCAAGTGTACATTCTACCTTCCTCTAAGTTTGTACTCCCCTTGATAAGACCAATGTTTCTTATTATTAGTTAAATGTACATTTATGGACCTGCGAGTCTTAAATTCATGTTTAGATATTGCGGATTAAGTTTTGAGGATGGGCTCTTCTGAAGACACCTCTGGAGGAAGGACTCGCATCAAATGGAACTTGTGTTGTTGAATTCACATTAGGATTTTATTATGGATCATCGTTTGGCTCCGATGATTCCATAATAGCTTAAGTAGTCCATGATCATCCTTATTTATTTTTCTACATATATGTGATATATGTGGAATATGCTGTTAAATAGATATTTGTATCTAGTATTATGATACTTCAAATTGAAATATTATTAATAGCACGATTTTTAAAATCAAACTTAAAAATCCCTCTTTTAAAATTTTAAGTTGTACACGTGAGATATTTAGAATAATCCACGTTACCCACCATCATTATAGATTTAAGGATAATTCTTATTTCAAATGGATTTGTTGTGCTACCACAAGGTCTATTTGATTTAGAAATTAATCTAGGTCTACGACATGTGATGTCATTAAGATAGATGGACAAATAGTGTAATTTTGTTGTGCTACTACAAGGATTGCACTACGAATTCATGTTATCTAAGTAATGATGGATAAATTTAACTGAATCGTTTGATTTGTTGTGCCACGACAAGATCATTCTGATTCAGGGGTTAAATTTGATCGGATATTGCGAATATTGGAATTGTCAATAGTTGACTGTCTAAGAGACTTGATGTGATTTGTTGTGCTACCACAAGATCACATGTATGATACTCGAAGGATTCTGATCCTCACTAGGAGATCACCAGAATCTCTCGTTCTGTAAATTAGAGGGTCGTACAGATTGCTGAAAAATAGTGGGAGTATAAATCCAGATTAAAAGTCCTAAATCTTATTTTTTTAAAGGAACTATCTGCTTATTTTTGTTATATTTTCTTATAGGTCGCTATATCGTCACCTAACCCTCTTCGTTGCATACTTGATGCCAACAATCTCACGGGACCAAATTATATTGACTGGTTACGCAACTTGAAGATTGTCCTCAGTTGTGAAGAACTAGCCTATGTCCTAGATCAACTTGATCCAGAACAATCTGGTGAAAATACTAACGAAAATGAATTAATGATGTTTGAAAACTAGAAAGATGACTCAATTAAAGTCCAGTATTATATGATTGGTTCAATGAACAATGAACTACAACGAGAGCATAATAACATGGAAGTTAAGGCCATTTTGAATCACCAACAAGAGTTGTTTGGTGAACAATCGAGAACAGAAAGATATGAGATATCTAAGAAATTATTTAGGACCAGAATGAGCGATGGCACATCTATGCAAACTCATGTGCTCAAGATGATAGAATGGATTGAGAGGCTTGCAATGCTTGGTTTTGTTGAACAATGACCTAAGCATCGACTTAATCCTTCAGTCCTTACCAAATTCATTTTCACAATTCATCATCAACTTCAATATGAACAAAATTGAGATTACACTGGCTGAGCTGCTCAACATGTTGAAGACAGTTGAAGGTACTATCCAGAAAGATAAGCCACGTGTTATGCTTGTTGGTAAGACCAATAAGAAAAGAGAAGCTGGACAGACCTTTAAGAAAGGTAAGCCAAAGAAGCCAGTGAAAAGCAAACCAGCAGTTCAAAAGGATAAAGTCAAAGTCAATGATAAAGGTCAGTGTTTTCACTACCATAAAGAAAGACACTGGAAGAGAAACTGCAAGATTTATCTAGCAGAAAAAGCAAAAGATAAACTTGGTGAAGCTTCATGTATACTCATGATTGATCTTAACTTGTCTTATAGAGAATCTATATCTTAGGTATTAGATACTAGATGTGTTTCCCATATCTGCAATAACTTGCAGATGCTAACAAGTAAGAGAAGATTGAATCGCAGAGACGTGGATCTGAGACTTAGAAATGGAGCAAAGGTTGCTGTAATAGCTGTGGGGACAACAAGACTTCAGATGTCGTCAGGAGACTCATTAGAACTAATAGATTGTTATTATGTTCCAACTATAATTAGGAATATCATTTCTTGTTAAGATAGAGAAGGATATTCAATAAAACTACAGAATAATGGTTGTTCTATTTATCTAAGAGACAAATAGTTTGCTTCTGGATATTTGTTAAATGGTTTATATTTACTTGATATTGCATATGATGTATGTCTAGTAAATAAGTCTCTTGAACGAATAGATAAAGATGTGAATAAATCATACCTATGGTATTGCAGGCTCGGTCATATAAATGAGAATAGGATCATCAAGTTGCAAAAGAATGGATATCTTGATCCATTTGATTATGAATCATTTGCAACTTGTGAAGCTTGTCTCATGGGAAAAATGATTAAATCTCTATTTTATGGACATAGAGAAAGAGCTAAGGAATTATTGGAACTAATACATAGTGATATATGTGGTCCAATGTCCACTCTTGCTATGGGTGGTTACTCATACTTCGTTTTATTTACAGATGATTTCTCAACATATGGCTGGATATATTTAATGAAATATAAGTCAGAAGTCTTTGAGAAATTTAAAGAATTTAAAAATGAAGTTGAGAACCAAACTGGAAAGAGTATCAAGATTATTCGATCAGATCGAAGGGGTGAATACTTAAGTACAGAATTCATACAATATCTTAAGAATAATGGTATTATGTTTCAGTGGACTCCTCCCTATACACCAAAGTTAAATGATGTATCGGAAAGGAGAAATCGTACTCTATTAGATATGGTACGATCAATGATGAGTTATGCTAAACTTCTATTTTCTTTATGGGTATATGCATTATTGTCTGTTGCATATCTATTGAACAAAGTCCCAGTAAGTCAATATCTTCCACTCCATATAAGATATGGAAAGGGAAGAAACCTGACTTTAAGCATGTTAAAGTCTAGGGTTGTCCTGCACATGTCAAAAGACATGATCCAGATAAACTTGATTCCAAGACAGAAAAGTGCAGGTTTGTGGGATATCCAAAAGAGACTTTTGAATATTATTTCTATCAGCCTAGCGATCAAAGGGTGTTTGTCGCAAAAAAAGCTGTTTTCTTAAAGAAATAATATCTTTTAAAAGAAGACAGTGGGAGCAAGATAGAACTGGAAGAAATTTTAGACTCACAAATCAATGTTAGCTCATCTGATGAGCCATTGACTCAAGAACTTGTTCAAGATAATACACAAGAAATTTGCAGATCTGGTAGAGTGCCTAAGCAGCCTGAAAGATATGTTGGACATATTGATAACGACAAACCAATAGTGCACTTAAATGAGGATGATGATCTTCAAACCTACCAAGAAGCCATGGATAGTCAAGAATCAGATAAATGGCAAGAGGCAATGAATTCAAAAATTCAATCTATATATGCCAACCAAGTTTAGAACTTAGTTAATCTGCCAGAAAGTATAGTACCTATTGGCAGTAAATGGATCTTTAAAAAAAAGATCGGAGCAGATGGACAGATTGACACATACAAGACAAGACTGGTCGCAAAAGGATATCGTCAAAGACAAGACATTGATTATGACAAAACTTTTTCCTCAGTTGCCATGGTTAAGTCAATTAAAATACTTCTTGCCGTTGCTGTATTCTATGATTATGAAATATGGCAAATGGATGTGAAAACAGCGTTCCTTAATGGGAACCTTCAGAAAGAGGTGTATATGATACAACCTGAAGGATTCACTTCTAAAGAGCATTCAAGTAAGGCATGCAGGTTGCATAGATCCATTTAGGGATTAAAGCAGGCATCCCGAACTTGGAACTTAAGATTTGATGAAGCAATCAAATCCTATGACTTCATTAAGAATGAAGATGAACCTTGTGTATATAAAAAGACCAGTGAGAGCGCGGTTACCTTTTTAGTACTTTACGTTGATGACATTCTACTCATTGGGAATGATGTAGGAATGTTGTCATCAGTAAAGATTTGGTTATCCAAAAATTTCTCTATGAAGGATTTGAGAGAGGCATCTTATATTCTGGGAATTAGGATCTATAGAGATAGATCCAAAAGGATGCTCGGATTATCCCAATCCATGTATATAGACACTATAGTCAAAACGTTTGGTATGAAAAATTCCAAGAGATGTCTCATTCCTATGAGACATGGAATTTATCTCTCTAAAAGAATGTCTCCTAAGACACCTGAAGAGAAAGTATATATGGATAGAGTTCCTTATGCTTCGGCAATAGGATCTATTATGTATGCAATGCTATGTACTAGGCCTGATGTGGCACATCCACTAAGTGTCACTAGTAGATATCAGGCTGATCCAGGTGAGGAACACTGGAAGGCGGTGAAATATATCCTTAGATACTTGAGAAGGACTAAGGATCTGTTTATCGTCTATAGAGGAAGTGACATGGAACTTCGAGGGTTTACAGACTCGAGCTTCCAGTCGGATATGGATGATAGCAAATCCATGTCTGGATTTTCGTTCATGTTAAATAGAGGTGCAGTGAGTTGGAAAAGTTCCAAACAAGAAATAACTGTAGATTCGACGACCGAAGTAGAATACATTACTGCAGCTGAAGCGGCTAAGGAGGCGGTTTGGATGAAAAAGTTCATCTCAGCACTTGGAGTAGTCCTAAGCATTTTAGATCATGTTCCATTATTGTGTGACAACAATGGGGCAATAGCTCAAGCAAAGGAGCCTAGATTGCATCAGAAGTCAAAGCAATTATGAGACGATTTCATCTGATCCGTGAAATAATCGCCAGAAGAGATATAGTGGTTGAGAAAGTCTCATCCAAAGATAATGCACCAGATCCCTTGACTAAGCCATTGTCTCAAAACAATTTAGAACGTTACCTTAAGTCTATGGGACTTATACATATGGGTGATTGGCTGTAGTCCAAGTAGGAGAATGATAGAATTGGATGGCCTCAAAGCCAATTATTGTATATTCTAGTTCAAAATATTAATAAAGGCAATCATTTCATTATATATAGTTCTCGTAAATTAACTATCGTAATGAAAGTCCGTAGACAATTGTATAGGACATTGAATCATGATGAGATCATGATAGTGAGATCAATATTTTTAGTCACTTGTCTTAAATAGTTCTCGATCATAGGATATTTGAAATGTACTTTAAATATTCGATAAGATCGATATAAGTTATTTCTGCTCATGCGATGAGGGTGAATGATCTCACATTCACTCGTGTGGTGACACTAAGACAAACTTGTGGGTGCTCATTAGAGAATGAGTTCACTGAATAGATCCGATTTAGAATTCCTGGATAGTCATTATACCTAATAGTCAACCAGGGAATTCAATCATTGCAGTAGCGCAGTTGGTCCTTTGACATGAGTCACCAATGATACCTTGCTTGTAGACCATTGTGACTTGATTCTCTGGCTTGTAGACTTTAACCATTAAGTCCACGATAGTCAGTCTCTCAGACACAGTGGAAAGTTTGCGAAGGTAATTGTGTGAACAACATGAGATCTCTCACTCTTGATATATGATTGGAGAGAGAATGTCTTATGGATATGTATACAGAAATATCTGACCAGGGTTAACTGAAAGAGATGTCTTTCTAGAAGTTAACTGAGTATTGAAATCCATCTAAATAATGCGATAGAGGATTTGACTGTAAAACTATACCCTTACGTTATTGGGACATTGGATGAGTGAAGGATTTTATCTGTGCGGTATCTGCAGACGAAAATGTTCAAATAAAAGGAACAATATCCCTTATATCTTCTGGGATCATGAGGTAGTATTTGGTGCTGTTCATGGTCAGAAGGTCAAGTGGATTAATCATCAGATGATAAACTACTTATTTATTGAATTAATTATTTAACATATGATGTTTAAATAATAATTAATAAATACTAAACTTTAGAATTAGTTCTAAGTTTAGCGGGCCTGAAACCAGACTGATATATGGACCTAGAGGGTCACACACATAAAAGTTCTCGTGAGACGGTGAAAGATGTTAAATATTATAGTTATCTGGGTTTTTGTGAAAAACCGCAAGATAAACATGAATATTTAAATGGAGAATTATCTAAGGCCAAGCTCTTGAATAATCATGAGAATTAAACCTTGTGCTTGTCTTTAATTCCTATAAAAGGAGGCCAAGGGGTAGAGGTTTGGGGGTACACGTACACTACCACAAGCCTTGGAGTTTTTCTCTCTCCTCTCTCTTTCTCCCCCTCTTTCTCTTGAAGCAAACGTCCATTCTCTCTCCCTCTTGCATGGTGGATTAGAGATCCGGTCGAAGTACTTAAGCCGAGGAGGAAATCACGTCTTCGTCAGGAGCTCGTGTGGATACCTCTGGAGATCGTGCGTGTGCGCGATTACTGAAACAATTGAATCCACGGGAGATTCGAAACCCCGTAAAGGTGAAGAACGATTCTTCTCATTTAATTTAATTGTCCGTTTTACGATCCGAGCAACCCGATACAGAGGAATCGTTTTAATTTTTCCACTGCGTTTAGGCGATTCCTAACACTTTGTGTAATTATTTCCTTGAATCCTCCACTTTCTATATGTCCAAGTGTTATCTACGATTGACTTGCGTTCATTTACGCAGAGAACTCATTCAGCTCCCTGGGTCCATCATAGCCTGATCAACAGTCTTGTTGATGGATTTTTAGATTTTGACCTTGGCTTATGAATCTCTAACTACATAATTTTAATTAGTTAAGTGATTAGGTCCAGTGAAATACCTTTAAAGATGATTGTGTGAACAATAAGGAATCGCTCACTCTTAGTAATTAGAAAGAGAATACTCCAGGGAATGATGCTTTGGAGTCCCAAACTAAGATAGGACAACATATCAAAAAATGTGTTTTCTGATGATGAGACATTTGATCCAAGTGAGTAAACTAATTAAGATTTGACAGTTAACTATCTCTCAGGTTCACTTAAGAGCATATGTACAAGTGAAAGATTATAGTCATATAATAACTAAGGACGGAAATGTTCTTTGAGCAGGTTGTTGAATCTTATTGCCTTCCAGGATCATGTGGTGTTGCTTGACATCCAACTTGATTAGAAGTTCGGTCGATTATCATGAGATAATAATTAGATTAACTAATTTTTAATATGAGATATTAAATCAATTATTTTAAGCTAGTAAAGGTTTATTGGACTTATTGGACTGAAAATTGGACTAACACTTGGGCCTAGAGGGTCACACGTATAATTCTCGATTAATGGTCATTAAGTGGGATTTATATCAATTTAGAGACTTTTATGAAAAGTCACCTTAATTAATATAAATATTAGTCCGGAGGGAACCTTTGGCCAAGCTCCAAGATTCCCATCAGATTTGGCCGCCGCTTCCTCTCTCCCTCTCTGGTTGCTCTCCTTGAATGGGGTGCTCCTTTCTTTCTCTCCTCCGCTGCCTCATTTCCCGATGGTCGGGAGCACTGTCCATATGGCACATGCACCGTTGTGAAGAAGAAACGTCGCCGAACGAGTAGAACTTATTGAGGGATCAAGGACGTCCATCAATTAGAGAATCACGTAAATGTTGGGATCCGGACGGGACGCGAAGAACGGAGCGGAAACGATGAACAAAATAAATCCTGTCCGATGCTCGCTGATCCGATTCGGAACGAAAAACTAAAACCGAAAACAACGGGAAGTAATCCGATTACCGTGCGCAGATTCGAATCCGCTTCCGTCTCAGTTCCGTTAAGGCGATGCCGCGAGCCGCACAAGCGTTTGGCCTCCAGCAATATCCACGCGATCCTCCGTGGTGGTTTGTCCTCGATCCCTCGGCCGTATCAGCTCGCTCGCTGAAGATCTGTCGCCGCAACGATTGCTGAAATCCCGTTGACGGGAATTCCCGACTTTCGAAAATCACGCGTGGCGGAGACAGTGACAATCCCGGCGCCTCGAACGGGGCGCCCAGAGGAGGAGAGAGAAAGGACGGGATGACGGCCAGCATGGGGAAACTCTGGAGCTTGGCCCAGGGTTTCTCAACAGCGCGTATATATATTAAGTCAGCGCGACTTTTCACAAAAGTCTCCGAGTTAATATAAATCTCACTTATGTATCACCGACTGAGAATCTTATTGCGTGTGACCCTTTAGGCCCATTTACCAATCCGGTTTTCAGCCCGTTAAGTCCAATAACTAGTTATTGACTTATTGTAATTAATTAATATCTAGATATTAACTAATTACTTAACCGAATTAACATCACATGTAAACTCGGTCGGACTTTTGATCAAGTTGGGTGCCAAGCAACACCGCATGATCCCGGAAGGCAATGGGGTTCAGCAACCCACTCATGGAACTTGTCCGTCCATAGTTACCGCGTGGCTATAATCCTTCGTTCGCACAATGCTCTCGAATTAACCTAGGATATGGTCAACTGTCAAACCCTAGATAGTCAACTCACTTGAATTAGACTATGTTGTACAATATCCGAAAACCACTTTTCTGATATTGTTTTTGCTCTGGCCAGAGACTCCTGCGGATCTATTTTAGAGCATTCTTTCTCCAGTTACCTGAGAGCGAACGATCCTTTATTGAACACACAATCACCTTCGAAGGTCTTCCGCTAGACCCGATCCTTGACTATTAGAGATCCCGTGGATAGGGATTCGTAGGTCAAGGTCAAAGTCCAAAAGTCCACCCACAAGGTGTCTTTGGTGTCTCAAGTCCAAGGATCAACCATGCCACTGTGACGATGAATCAAGCCGATTGACAGTCAGGTAAATTATCATTCGGTGATTCATGTCGGATCAGTTCAGTGAACTCATTCTCCAATGAGCACCTACAGGTTTACCATTGTGTCTCCACACTAGTAACTAACGAGATCAGTCACCCTCATCATATGAGCTAGAATAACCTGTACTAGTCTAACCGGATGTTTGATGTCCTTCTCAAATATCCTACGACTAGGAACAATTGAGAATATGTGTTTATAAGTCACCAGTCTCATTATTATGATCTCATCATAATCTGATGACTATTGCACATATTCATGGACTTCATTATGCGCAAATATAAATATGCCAATCAACATAATGAATTTAGTGCTATTTATTAGTGAACCAGATTGAAATAGGTGCCTTATGATTGGCTTAGAGGACACCTATATCCATCAATCTCCCACTTGGACTCAAGCCAATCACCTTCGCGTTTGATCTCCATCAAATCTAGGTGATGCTCACAAAAGTCTGTGACTAAGACTTGGTCAGGGATCTGCTAAATTATCTATATATGGAATATTTTCCATTACGTTATTTCCTATTTATCCTTTGTCTCCGAACTTGTGAAAGAGCCTCAAAATGTTCTGCAACTTCTGAAGAGACCATGGCTCGATCACACAATTCATTGCTCCCACTATTGTCCTACAATAATAGGATGGTATCATAGACCTGTTAGAACTACATCTAGTTCAGGGATGAACCTTTTCATCCATACTGTTCTAATAACAGTATTACTTATTTATGTCATCACCTTAATAACGAGTTCTGGATTGGAACCATTCCAATCCATTCCTTTCTACTAGAAGGTTGAATCTATTATTTGACTTGAAATTTGAGTCAGTATGAACTTATAGTTTCAAATCATCCTCTCCATATATGTGTGTGCATCCTTGGCACTTCTCAAGTGCTTAATGATGCGTTTCACTCATGTATCCTTTAGGGAACTTTTTCTCTAAAGGAATAAATTTCATGTCTCAACTATTGAGACTTATTATGAAATTTATGTCAAACATTTTGACATACAGGTCAATATATTATCCCCACCGATCTATCTCAATAGATTTGTATATCCAATACGTGAGATATTATAACTAAACTTATTATAGAGGAAAACATGGTTAACAATGCTTTCACTAATAGTAACATCCTGAAGTCATTCTTAATGACTTTGATTTTATTATCATAAAGCATTACTAAAGCGACCGTGCTCCCACTGTCCTCACAATCCGTGATCATTCTTAACGATTACATAATATTTGACCATTAAGTCAAAACTTTTATTACAACTTAGGAAGCTTCAGTTTAATTTAAAATGATTTTTGAAATCATAACTTGTTTCCTGGACATTCTAAAAGCTTTAAAGGTGTATCATATACATCTTTACCTCAATCACATTGAGTGGACGCTTTTAATATCCAACTGACATCATCTCATGATTGGTAGTATAGATAAGAAGAATCCTAATGAACTTATCAATCTCAAAGTTGTAATGACACAGAACATCATTATCATAGATTTTAGATCATAATCTATTTTGAGCTCCTCTCATCTTGCTAAATTAGATATGTCAAACATATCCTTCTAGTCACTGAGAGAATCTCAAAAAATCTATGAAGCTTTCTGATGTGTTATTACTGGTTCCAAGTAACTAAAGATTATCTAATAATCTTATGTTAGCTTGTGAATCTAGAATATCTTCTAGTTTTATCAGCTCCCGCTGTCTTCTTTGAGGATATATTCCTCCTCACAGAAGACAGCTTTCAAGACGATAATTATTTCATTATCGCCTGACCAATAATTGTAATGTTTAAACTCTTTAGACATTCACAAATTCACACCACGGTAATACTTGACTTTTAAATTAGGTTTGTTCATAATTCACATCTCATATGAATTATTTGGTTTCCATATCTTATATGGACATACACTGACTTATTTGGAACCATCTATAAAGTATGGACATCTAATGTTCATACTCATGTTCGCAAGGATAAGAATTAGGCAAATCTTATTATGTATTCTACCATATCTTAATAAGGTGCAATTTCTCATTCTATCATATTACTATGATATACAATGAGAATCAATCGAGTAAGGATACAATTATCTTCTTAATGATTTATGTGAATCATATACCTAAGTATTAGTTTCTTTGATCAAATCAAAAAATTCTAATACTTCATATTGATCTTATACCTTAATCTTTCAGATGCATTCGTCTTGTACTTCAATAAGTACATAAAATCAAATCATTCTAAGAGTAAATTATAAGGTAAGTCAATGGGAGTGATTATCTTTGGCCTTTGAGCTGTTTACATCAGCATGTATCAGCATCAATAATTTCTTATTGTACAACTCCGTGTCCAATACCATAGATAATCAGGATTCACATAGTTCATTTCTATAGGAAACTCGTGAACATTCATCACATGAAATGTCACTTCAAGAATCTATAGTGCATTGACTGATTTGAACAATTATTGTTCATTTTCAGTCAATGTTATTCACTTTTACAATTCTTGATATCTTATGCAACTAAATAACAGTTATTCAGTTTCATATTTGACTCCTATACATATACAAAGATCTACTGTCTAACAGTAACTTATGAATATCATGAACAATAGTTGAGTCTAACTCAACACTTATATTTTATCGATTTCCTTTTACTTGTCTAAGTTTACACACTATCACAGTTCTAAGAATCATTTCCAATATCTCATATTGGATACGCTAATTCTCCAATAGGCATACAAAAGTTGATAATAAGAATATATGAAACTTCTTTTAAGTTCCATATTCGTTTTGCCTTTACCAATATCCTTATATTAGTTGCAGTAGGAGAACTGCTACTTCTTTATCTCAGTTGACTTTCTTTTATCCTTTTTCAGGTGTGGATTCAATCGTTTAAAATCTTACCACTTGCCTTTCTCAAAGGCACATTATAAATATCTCTTCATCTTGGTCTATCCAAATAAGAGATTTCATGACAATCATTGCCTTTCAATAAGGCATACCATGAGTACCTCTTCTTCACCTTGGTCTATCCAAGTAAGAGGATTCATAATATTTGATTAGGATAGTGACTTTCACTCACCCCTAAAGACATTCTTTAGAGTTTTCTAGTCAGTCTGAGTATGAGAAGTATTGGCATCCAACATGCCAACATCTCGAATAAACGACATATTAGCGAATCGAAGGAAATAACGTGATTTAAGCAGATAGTTCTTATAATTCAATTATAGTCTTTTATCTTGAATTATTTCCCACTATTTTTCGACGGACTGTATAACCTTCAGGTATACAGAACGGAAGACTCCGACGGTCTTCTAGTGAGGATCAGAATCTCCAAGAATCACAATATGACCTCGGGTAAACACATAGTATCATACCATTATCTTAAAGCAACCATCTCATGGTAATTGCAACTCCTTGCAATATTCGATCTTATTTCGGCTTCCAAGTCTTTAATGGTCCCGGGTAAACAGAGTAGACCATTATACCTGGTCTAAGCTTTACCATCAATACGTGACAGAGTAGAGTAAGAATGCAGCTCCCGGGTAAATGCGAGGATAGCTACACCGTTCCTCTATTCCAATCTCAAGGCATCATAATGCCATAGTTAATAGTCCCTTCATCAGATGGTGGCAGATTTTGGGTAAACACGTAGAAACTGTCATCACTTAATCAAGTTCTAAGAACTATATTGATGAAGAGCCACGCGGTACATTCTTAATGGCTCGCGCTCCGGCTTAGACTTTATGTTGAAGGTTTTGTTTATGTTAAGTTGGTCTCATCCTAGGTGATAGTTTATAAATATATCGAATATATTTAACTATACCTAGATATTAGCAATCGATTCATAATCAATAACTAAAAGTATGCATCATCTATACACGTTCATTATGTGGTCATGGACAGCACGGTGATTAACTGGAGCCAAACAATTAATCACCAAAACTATATAACATTTATATAATCTATACATGCAAACCACATAGCCACTGGTGATTTCATCTCTTGTCGCCTTCTTGGTTGCATTTATGAATCATCTTCGCCTCTCCTCGGCCGGTGCAATCAATTACAAATATAAAATAGAATTTGAAACATTTTCAAATACAAGTTAATTGTAAGAGAAAGACTTATGGCCGAGTACAATGACAGAGGGAGATAGAATTATAATGGAATGAGAAAGAAAGGGAGACACACAGACCTCATTAATTAACACTTAATTAATGAACATCACATTCCATAACAATCAACAAAATCACACACCATCACATGATATGAAATTTAACTAAGTGCATGTCCATGACCACCACAAATTTTAACCATCCACACATAATAAAGCACATCACATGAAGGTTAAAATTTTGAAATTATAATAATTTTGGCTTTCTTAAAACCTGGGTACCAATCAAAATTGGATAATTTGAATTTTCGAAAATCATATTTTCTAACGTGCAATAAATCTAATTTAAAGCATTAAACACATCAACATGCGCACACAAAGCTAAAATTAAAATTCTAAAATATTCCATGCATAATTTAGAACATTTCTAAATTAATTAATCTAACATTTAGATTAATTTTAATTCACATTAATAACAATTATTAATGTGAAACAATCTAACATTTAGAAAGAATTAAAAATTCCTAAATAACATTTATAAAAGAATTTTCAACTCAAATTATTAACCCCTTAACAACTCCTTGTTAAAACCCCTTAATTAAATCATATTTCTCAATAACAATTATTAAGAAATAATAATTAGAACATTTTTAATTAAAATAGTCTAACATCTTAGACTTAATTTAATCCTTTAATAACATTTATAAAAGATTAAATTCCAAGTAGATTAGATCATTAAAACCAATAATTAAGAGATACTTGAGTAAACTAATTAATAATCTTAATAACTATTATTAAGACTTAATTAATCCTTAATAACTTTTATTAAGGTTTATTACTCAAGAAATAATTAACTTAATTATAACTATTATAATTAGTTAATTAATCACTTAACAACTATTATTAAGTGTCTCTAAATTATTAAAATAATTTCCTAACAACAATTGCTAAGAAATTATTAATATTAATCTAATCACTTAATTGTAACAAAATTAACAACTCTTGTTAATTCTATTCAAAATCATGACTTAAAATTAAATTAACAACATTTGTTAATTATATTTAGGTCATAACTTAAAGTTTAATTAACAACACTTGCTAATCATAATTTAAGAAGATCAAAATCTTAAATTTTAACCCCTTTAATTACTTTAATTAAAGGTAAATTAACAAATTATGTTGATTTTTATTTAAGATCACATCTTAAAATTAAACCCCTCTTATATTAAGATCATATCTTAATTAATCATTAACAACACTTGTTAATTAATTCAAGACCATATCTTAAATTATCTCTCTAATTACTTAATTAAGAGGATTCAACAACAATGGTTAATAAACTAAGATCATATCTTAATAAATAACCTCATTAAAAGATCACATCTTCTATATAAATCCCCTTTATTACTAAATTAATAGTAATTGCAATTAAAGATCAAATCTTAAATTGTAAACCCATATTTTAAGATCATATCTTAAAAATAATAACCCCTTATTAACTAAAAAAATTAAAATTTAAGTTCAAAACACATTTTAAACATAAATGAATTTCAATTTTTTAATTAATAAGGGAGGGATTTATGGGTTAAATGGGCGAAAATAGGTTTAAATGGGCCTAGAGGGTTTGGGCCAAGGGCCACCAGGGCCGGACCAGGCTGAACCTGGCTCGGGCCAGGGGGCCTGGACCCAAGCGCGACCTAGCTCAGCCAGGTCCAACGCTTGGGCCACCCGGGCCGGCCGGGCCGGGCCACGCCTAGCCAGGCGCCTAGCGCGGGACCGGCCGGTCCAGGCGCACAGGGCCTGGTTCGGCCGACCCCTTTAGGGTTTTTTTTGGCCCACTTTGTTGTCGGTTTCAGGCGCTGCCGCCGTTGCCGCCGCCGGCCGCGAGGGTGACCGGAAGTCGCAGGGGAAAGTCACCCCTTTCATTTCCCCTGCCAGTGGTGGCCGGCCGGCGACTCCTTCGCCGCCGATGAACCTCCAAAGATGGAGATTTGTGCAGTTTTGTAAACTGCGGCTTCTATTTCTATGTTCTTTCAAGGCTTGAAAAACTTAGAAATTAAGGGTCCTCGGCTAGCCGTCGGCCATACTAAATATTTTTGGTCATACCAGCATGCCCAAAGATGGTGTTCGATCACCATGGTACCCTTCTACGAAGCCCACAAAAGTCGGTTCTTCATCTTCATGAAGAACACCATGAAACCCTCAAAAAAATTGATTTTCTCCACAGAAAAATAATCCGATTATTGTGTACTCATCACATAAGTAATTTCTATGAGAGAAACATAATATGAGCATGGAAATAATTTTAGAATAATAATTTAGTCGTTCCAGAGCGGAACCTGACTTTGATACCACTGTTGGGATACGGGCGGGACGCGAAGAACGCAGCGGAAATGATGAACAAAATAAATCCCGCCCGATGCCCGCTGATCCGATTCGGAACGAAAAACTAAAATCGAAAACAACGGGAAGTAATCCGATTACCGTGCGCAGATTCGAATCCGCTTCCGTCTCGGTTCCGTCGAGGCGATGCCGCGAGCCGCACAAGCGTCCGGCCTCCAGCAGTATCCACGCGATCCTCCGTAGTGGTTCGTCCTTGATCCCTCGTCCGTATCAGCTCGCTCGCTGAAGATCCGTCGCCGCAACGATTGCTGAAATCCCGCCGACGGGAATTCCCGACTTTCGAAAATCACGCGCGGCGGAGACAGTGACAATCCCGGCGCCTCGAACGGGGTGCCCAGAGGAGGAGAGAGAAAGGAAGGGATGACGGCCAGCATGGGGAAACTCTGGAGCTTGGCCCAGGGTATCTCAACAGCGCGTATATATATTAAGTCGGCGCGACTTTTCACAAAAGTCTCCGAGTTAATATAAATCCCACTTATGTATCACCGACTGAGAATCTTATTGCGTGTGACCCTTTAGGCCCATTTACCAATCCGGTTTTCAGCCCGTTAAGTCCAATAACTAGTTATTGACTTATTGTAATTAATTAATATCTAGATATTAACTAATTACTTAACCGAATTAACATCGCATGTAAACTCGGTCGGACTTTTGATCAAGTTGGGTGCCAAGCAACACCGCATGATCCCAGAAGGCAATGGGGTTCAGCAACCCACTCATGGAACTTGTCCGTCCATAGTTACCGCGTGGCTATAATCCTTCGTTCGCACAATGCTCTCGAATTAACCTAGGATATGGTCAATTGTCAAACCCTAGATAGTCAACTCACTTGAATTAGACTCTATTGTACAATATCCGAAAACCACTTTTTTGATATTGTTTTTGCTCTGGCCAGAGACTCCTGCGGATCTATTTTAGAGCATTCTTTCTCCAGTTACCTGAGAGCGAACGATCTTTTATTGAACACACAATCACCTTCGAATGTCTTCCGCTGGACCCAATCCTTGACTGTTAGAGATCCCGCGGATAGGGATTCGTAGGTCAAGGTCAAAGTCCAGAAGTCCACCCACAAGGTGTCTTTGGTGTCTCAAGTCCAAGGATCAACCATGCCACTGTGACGATGAATCAAGCCGATTGACAGTCAGGTAAATTACCATTCGGCGATTCATGTCGGATCAGTTCAGTGAACTCATTCTCCAATGAGCACCTACAGGTTTACCATTGTGTCTCCACACTAGTAACTAACGAGATCAGTCACCCTCATCATATGAGCTAGAATAACCTGTACTAGTCTAACCGGATGTTTGATGTCCTTCTCAAACATCCTACGATTAGGAACAATTGAGAATATGTGTTTATAAGTCATCAGTCTCATTATTATGATCTCATCATAATCTGATGACTATTGCATATATTCATGGACTTCATTATGCGCAAATATAAATATGCCAATCAACATAATGAATTTAGTGCTATTTATTAGTGAACCAGATTGAAATAGGTGCCTTATGATTGACTTAGAAGACACCTATATCCATCAGTAAATACCGCTAGAGGCTAAGCATTTGCGTGGCTAGGCTAGTAGTGTCGCTCCTCCGAAATCGAATGAATACAGATCCAAATCTACACAAGATGATAATCTAATCACCAGTTATTTAGTTTTTGTCAAAACGGATCAAGATAGTGAGAGTTCATTTTAATTTCTGCTGTGTCTTTATTTTATTTTATTTCACTCAATCTCCCCACCATATCCTTAGCTCAAAACAAGTGAGACATATTAAGGGGTTGTTTGTTTTAATGTAAAACAACATGATCTAAAATAATTATTTTATTTTACAGTATTTTTCAGATGTTTGAATCATATAAAACAACGTAAAATAAAATCTTGTCTGGACTTTGTCTGCCCACTTGGTAACCCAATTCCCTTGTTTTGATTTACACTGTTAATCAACATGTAAACTAATGTAAGAAGCTTTAAGTACTCTCTTATTTTTTTTACAAACAAATAAGAAAATTTAAGCATTGCCTTATTTTGAAACCATAAAATTTCAACCGGTGAATCACACAGTTTAACATTGATACAAACTACCCGTAAGTAAGAATAGTTATCTCTAAAAATCAACACTTAAATGTTTAAAGCCCAGAGCTCTCAAAATATGAAAGTCAAAATTTGCCACTATTCTAGGGATCTACCAGACTTACTGGTGTGCCAGTCCACCTATTAATGTATCAGCTCTCCTTTTGCTAAAGATAGAATCCAAATCAACGACTTTATTAAAGAACAACAGTATATGGAATCCAAATCTACAACTTTATTAAAGGACAATTATATACATACTTCCAAAATCTTGCATATTATTGTGTAGTTTTATGTTTCTTATATGATGATGTATACTCTCACACTAAATAATATTATTTTGATTACATTTTTGGTTCTACTATCCTAGAATTAAATGAATAACCCGTTGAAAACAAAATTGAGGTACAAGATAGAGCACTTTGAAGGGATACAAAAGAGAATACAAAAGACTTTAAGCATATGCATGTCAATATGTCATGACTTGGATTATCTAAAGATATTATTAAATAAGGACAGATAAATCTTGTTTTGGCTCCTAACATCAAATAAAAGAGAATATTAAAACAACGAAACAAACGCATGGGGATACGGGTATAAACGAAAGAATATGTTTTGTTTCAGGGGTGTTTTAATAATATAAAAAGTAGATTCTTTGGACAGATGTGTAATGACATTTCCCAGAAAAGGGGGGCGCCGATCGCCGACCGAGAGTGAGTCCGAGGCATCCACGCCACGTGATCTCTGAGTCCCAAGTCCGCGGGACCACACGCGGGTCCCACTCCCAACACGCTCGCGAATACGCAGGACGCCCCCGCAGCTGCGAACGACACATACCCCACAGGAGTTCACAAAATTACCATCATACCTCCACAAAGGTCCCCATACCCAATTTAACACGAGCGTATTTACGTCCTTTCACTTTAATCCGCGCTGTCAGCACGCAAACGGGCGGGACGAGAGAGGGGGAAAAAAAGTATTTTTTACAATTAAATTAAAAAGGTATTAAAAATTAATGATTAAGAAAACGGGGATTGGAGAGGGGGAGAGCGCCTCCGTTCAGATCAGATTCGGGGATTGGGCGAGGTCTTGATTAAAAAATTAATTACACCGTCAAGTAGAAGTTAAAAATTAAATATTTTTTTTTAAGACGAAGGCCTGGTCAGAGGTGCCCGCTTGAGGTGCATACCAGCTCCCACATTCAACAATAGCATGATGTCCTTGGAGGACCACCGGCTAATATTTCAAATAATAATTTAATACGTATAGGAAAAAGGTCCCACAGTAGCAGGAAAATTAATAGAAAGAAAACAGAGATCTCGGTCAGCTTACGTGGTAGTGTTAGAGAAAGGCAACAAGAGAGAAAAAGGCAAAGGGGACCATAACATAATAAGATATATGTGGGGGGGGGGGGGGGTGGGCTTGTGGGTGTGTCTAGCCATGCAAGAACAATACGTCATTCATTCCAATTATCCTTGTCTTAATGCAAGAAGAATGCATCACTGGGCATATGGGTGTTGCTGGCATCTTAATGACAAGACTTACGTTTGTGGGTAGTTCCAAGGGGTCACAGGCTCCCCCCTTGTTTACAGATTATTTCATTGATGACAATGGCATAGTAACATTCGTTATTAATGTGCGTCCATGTGGAGTCCCAGTCTCAAAACTTTGAAGCCGACAGGAGGAAGTAAAAATTTAAAATCAGAAGATTTGACTTAACTGTCTCAACTTTGTACGGCAAAAGAGTTTTGACTTGGGTCATTTGATTCGACACAAAATTACTATGCTGGCGAACAGTCTAATGTAAATCTGGTGAGCTTTTTTAAAATTAAAGTTTAATCGTATATTTTTTTTTAACATATTTTTCACAAATACATATCCGTCTATTGAAAGAATATTTAAAGTCTTCAGAAATTCAAAGAATAGCAATTTAATCACGATTTAATCATGTATTTTTCAAAAGAAGTATATCTTTCTAGGTGGAGCTCGCTTGTTTTTATGTTAGATATTCATAAACTTTTAGACTATATTTTAAAATTGTATGTTACATATTAAAAAGATTAATCTATCTTTCACGAAGTTTTTAGATTTTTTATCGACATGAGATTTTTTCTTTGGACTTATTTTTTTCCGAATCTTGACTATATGATATTGCTGGCGAGTATTATGTTTATGTTTTAAAAAAATATAATATTTTATGCCAAATAAAATAGCACCTGAATAGAAACAGAATCAAACTAAAGAAATCATTAAATAAAAGTTTTAAATGATTCCAAACATATCAATCAGTTTGGCGACTGTATGATGTACATTGTCGACCGTCTTCCACCAGCAGCACTTTTAAAATAAAATAAAATTCTTGATTTTCAAATCTTTGATTTTAAAATCCCTAATCTTTCTTTTGTGTAATTTTAGACTGAAAAATTGAAGCGGCCTAAAAGGAGTGTCATATTGATCAACTCTCTAATAAAGAAATGAAAAATAATGTAAAATGATTTAAAATATATTAAAAATTAGAAAAACAACATTTTAGGCATACCAACTTACTCTTAATCAATAAGAGGTCATAATGACTATTACGATGGAAGTACATGCCAACAAACAACCTTGACGAAAATTCCAAAAACAAGTAATGAAGGACTCTGGTCCAGGGATCTTTCCAAAGCATAGTATTGGGAGAGATTTACTTCTTTTTTCAGATCCTTTTTCAAGGGCAGAATTTTTCAAAAAAACCTATTGCGCTGAACTTTTTTAGTTGGAGGGGGGGGAAGGAGTTTTTTAAGAATTCCCTCCCGCCCTGATTCCAAGAGAATTTTAGGGGGGTTTGCAATTGGTCTCCTTTAAATGTTAAACACATAATTTTGTCCCGTGTTTAAAGTGGAGCGTAGGAGCGCATATTGGGATTGAGATCGTCTACTCTATTTTTATTATATTATTTGTATTCTACTTATTTTAATTAGTTCAATTACAAGAATTTTTTTAAAAAAATAAATTATTTATTAAAAATTGTAAATCAATAAAAATTAATAAAAATACAAAAATAATGTGAAAAAAATGAAGTAGACTATCTTAATCCCGCATATTGCTTAAACACCGGCCATGCAGCCAGGCAGAGGCAGGTGTGCAGAGCACGGAGGGTATCGTGAGCCCAGCTGGGAGGTGGTGGGGGATGGCGCAGAGGGGCGGGCATCGACTGTGGGTGGGGAGGGGGAGACGAACGGGTGGGTGACAGTGGAGGAGAGCAGCGGCTGCGGCGGGAGTGGAGGAGGGGAGGGTCTTAAGGCTGGTCCGTCTCCTCCTCATAATCCTCCCCTCACGACTCCTGTTCCTCCTGCTTGCCTCTCTTTCTTTGGCCCAATTATTCCGTTTCCGTCTGGTTCTTCCTCTTTCTATTCTTGATGCTTTCTTTTTTCTGCACCTACATATATATAGATATATCACCGGGAAAACGGATCACCACAGGACCCCGGGGGACGAGGACAAGGAGAGAATAATAAAACAGGAAAGGAGGATGCCGCCTGCGGCACCCCTATGCCATGCCATACCCTCCTGTTGGCATAATAACAAGGCTTAAGAGGGTGCTGCTGCCTCTGTGTCCGAGGACAGAACAAAAGGTTGGAGCTGGGGGAGGAAAAGATCGAGAGGCACAGAGATGAACTCTGAGAGAGAGATACTGCATAAAAGAGAGGTTTTGGATTGATGAGTTGTACTGCATCACCTGGCCTGCTGTGTTTTTGCTCTTTGTTGGAGAGGCAGGAGCAGGACGGAGTGAAGAGTGAGAGAGAAAGCGTGTGTTTGTGAGAAATATTATATATAATATTTGATTCTGCGGAGAGGGAGAGAAGTGGGAGACACCTTCCTCAGGTATGCTTGGTTTGCCGGTCTTCCTCGCAGTTGCCTGTTCCTTTTTCTATGTTTGAGTTGGCCATGTGGGCGTCGAGGACGGGGGGGACTTCGATTTCTCTGCCGCCTTAAGTGGTGGGTTTTGCCCCTTGCGTTGGGGTGTGTCGATGTGCTTGGGTGGTTTCCTACGTCCCACTGCAGGCCCCCTCGCCTTCCTCCTCCTCTCTTCACTTCTTGTTCAAGCTTCTCCTTCTGTTTTGAGAGAGCTTCTTCCATGGGTCACTCCGTGAGGTGAAGGGAAAGAGGGTGTCTTGTCTTGGGTGGTCACCCCCCATCCTTTCAAAGAGATACTGGGAGATAAGTAACAGGTGGGCTTTGCCGCTTGCTTTCTTGCTTCTTGTTGTTGCCTGGGTTCCTTGGTGTGGGCATCTTTCGATCCGTCTGGGTTGGCGTGGTGGTGGTGCTTCCCAGTTTCCTTTCCCATGGTGTGGTCCATGAGTGTTGTTTCTGGTCCCTGGCTTCTCCTGTCAGCTGTTTTCCAGCATAGATAAGTGCCTGGCTTCACGCTGCAATCACCATTTCTCCTGGCCCTTTCTCTTGCATTGTTGTAATCTCTGTGCCCATTAATTCCTTATTAGTGTCAACTCCATGCCCCTTTTTTTCTGTTTGATTTTTTTTTTCTCCCCATTGAGCTGCTCATTATTTGAAGTTCTTCGAAGTGTGCTACATCTGGCTCCTAGCATGCTGCTGCTTCTACACCTCTTCTAGACGGTGTCCACTTCTCTGGTCAAGTCCTTCTGGTGTGTTTGCATGTCATTTTATCTTCAGTATTGTGTTGCTGTTCATTTGCGCACACATACAAAAGTAAGGCATGCATCATCACTTGGTCTTGTGGTCTTGTTGGTGTGAGATATCAGATCTGAGCCATCCTTCACTTTGTGTTTCTGGTTTTTTTTTTTTTTACAGATTAGATGTTCTCTCTTAACTTGATGTTAGATAACAGATCTGAGCCATTATTCACTTCTGTTTTGATGACCTTTCTTTTCTAGAGATTTTACACATCTTCTCTGCTGAGCTCTATCAAGTTGCCATTGCTGGGATTCCACTCTTTCTTTGCTTGTTATCTGCTTGCAGAAAGACAACCGGAATAATCTCCTTCTTGTGGTTTCTGCAGGTCTAATGGCGAAGGACTACCCTGGATCTCCAAAGATCCACCAGTTGGAGCCCAAGAGGAAACGCCTCACATGGATATTGGGCGTGAGCGGCCTCTGTGTGCTCTTCTACATCCTCGGAGCTTGGCAGAATACCACTACTGCCCCACTCGCCAGCTCGTCGGATGTGTCCAAGGTCGGATGCACCACTGGATCTCCTCAGAGCAATTCCCACCCCCGCAGCTTTGGGCCATCCTTATCCTCGGCTGTCAGCCTCGACTTCGAAGCTCACCACCATGTGGGCATCAATGAGTCATCTTCTGGGGTTCACAAGTTCCCGGCCTGCGACATGGCATACAGTGAGTACACACCCTGCCAGGATCCAAAAAGGGCAAGGAAATTTGAGAGGAAGATGCTGATTTACCGTGAGAGGCACTGCCCCGCAAAGGATGAGCAGCTCCAATGCCTGATCCCAGCTCCACCAAAGTACAAGAACCCCTTCAAGTGGCCTCAGAGCAGAGATTATGCCTGGTATGATAACATTCCCCACAGGGAGCTCAGCATTGAGAAGGCAGTACAGAACTGGATCCAAGTGGAGGGTGATCGGTTTAGATTCCCCGGTGGCGGCACGATGTTCCCGCGGGGTGCCGATGCCTACATTGATGACATAAATGCACTTATTCCTCTCACTGATGGTAGCATCCGGACCGCACTCGACACCGGCTGCGGGGTAAGACACTGCACCCACTTGATCTTCCCATGTTGTGGCTCTGGATCTGATCTATAACATATGCTCATTTCTGAGATGTCTCTATATAATTGCTGAAGGTTGCAAGCTGGGGAGCATATCTTCTCAAGAGGGATATCTTGACAATGTCATTTGCTCCTAGAGATACACATGAAGCACAGGTTCAGTTTGCATTAGAGCGAGGAGTTCCGGCTATGATTGGAATAATGGCATCAGAGCGGATTCCATATCCAGCAAGAGCTTTTGACATGGCTCATTGTTCACGCTGCTTGATCCCCTGGTTTGAATATGGTAAGACATTTTATTACAAATACTCTTGCACTTTAAACAAACTCTGATTTTACTTGAGTGCCCAATAATCATTTTAGGTTGGCCATCTGGTGATTTCAGCTTTGATTGTGTAACCCTTATTCCATCATCCAGCTATTGTAAATCTTTTGCTGAGTTAGGCAACATGTACATGTTCTGGAGACTACTTGAATGAACCATAAGAGTCTTTTAATTTCGCCTCTGGTGATCTTAATTTTAATCTCGTCTTCTAGCATCTGATAATATCAAAATATATATTCTTCTCTATCTGAATGTTTTTTTTAAACTTTTTATTGTTTTTGTGACGAATGCACAATGATTGTCCCGTATACTTGTGCGTGCTTCTTTTATTAATGAAATGGGTTTAGCTGTGCACCTTCTAGAAAGCCAGAAATGACCTCTATCAACTCTCATTGACGCAGAAATGTGAATTTGTCTCTGCTATTTTTATATATTTATACTGCCACTCTGAGATTTCACGGTATTTATTTGGAAGAATCTACATCCTTTTCTTCCAGATGGGCTATACCTGATTGAAGTGGACAGAGTTCTGAGGCCAGGAGGCTATTGGATTTTATCTGGCCCTCCAATTCGTTGGAAGAAGTACTACAGAGGTTGGGAGAGAACGCAGGAAGACTTGAAGGAAGAACAGGATAAAATTGAGGAGGTAACGAGGCGCTTGTGCTGGAAGAAGGTAGTTGAAAAGGGTGACCTTGCAATTTGGCAGAAACCCATGAACCACATCAAGTGCATTGAAAGCCGAAAGCTGTATAAAACACCTCATATCTGCAAGAATGACAATGCTGATGCTGCATGGTAAGAAACTTAAATGCCAAATACTTCGTGGATCTGATATATGAGTTGCAGAGTGTGGCCATATCCAACCTTAAAACAGTATGCCGCTTGCGTCCTTCCTGACTGTGCAACACTCATGTATGGTGATTTTTGATCTCTCTAGGTACAAGAAGATGGAGACTTGCATTACTCCATTGCCAGAGGTGACCGGCGAAGATGAAGTTGCTGGTGGAGCATTGAAAAAATGGCCTGACAGGGCATTTTCTCTACCTCCAAGAATACGTAGTGGGTCCATCCCCGGAGTAACTGCTGAGAAATTTCATGAGGACAACAAGTTGTGGAAGGAGAGGGTAACACATTACAAAAAAATAATTCCACCTCTAGCTCAGGGGCGATACCGGAATGTGCTGGACATGAATGCAAATTTGGGAGGGTTTGCTGCAGCACTGGTGAAGTTCCCGGTCTGGGTAATGAATGTCATTCCTGCAAATTCAGAGCACGATACACTTGGTGCGATCTATGAGCGAGGATTTATTGGAACCTACCAGGACTGGTGCGAAGCTTTCTCAACTTATCCAAGGACATATGACCTCATACATGCAGATGGTGTATTCAGTGTGTACCAGGATAGGTAAGCAATTTCGACCAATGAATCACATTGACTCGTACGATATCTATCTTGTCCTCTGTTATCTAGAAATTTATCTGTACTTTTCTCCATTAAACTATGAACAATCCCTGTTTTTATGAAGAGAACTTGACATTGACTTGCTGCAGATATTAGTTTGACCTCCCTTTCCCCAGTTCCCCTTGATTCTGGAAGTTTCTGTTGACTCAATCTCCGGACATGATTTTTTTTTTACTCAATTCTCCTCAGCATCTTCCTCGTCTTTCAAATTTTAACTTTTTATATGTAAATTTTTGCTCAGCTTATATGTATTGCATAGTCTTTCTGTTAGCAGATTTAAATTCTCATCAAGAAAAAAAAGTATGATGACATGTTTAAGAGTAGAGAACCAATTTTTTTTTTCTGACTTCATCTAGTGCTTTCATTTAAATTTTTTCCCCCCTGACCATCTTAAGCTTTCAGTTAAATCATGGAAACTGGATCCTTTCAATGCATGCAAACATAAGGCACTAAATTAAAGGAGGACATATATTGGTCCAGTTTTTTTTCACCTCTCATAGTAGCATAAAATATCATTTTGTTATGATTAAAGTGAATCCATAAGAAGAATACTCAAATCATCCAATCATCCTCAATCTGTTGGAAATGATTGCAGGTGTGATATATCGTACATTCTTTTGGAGATGGACAGGATACTGAGACCAGAGGGGACAGTGATATTCAGGGACACAGTGGAGGTGCTTGTGAAGGTTCAGGGTATTACAGAAGGTATGAGATGGAAGAGTCAGATTATGGATCATGAGAGTGGACCTTTCAACCCTGAGAAAATACTCGTGGCTGTCAGGAGCTACTGGACTGGTGAAGAGACCCAGAAAGAATAAAAGCTTAGTCCTTGCATTCTCTTTTTATGTCATGATTTTGCTCCTCTTTTCAGCAGTTATCTTTTACAGGGTTAATGAGCTGGCTGTCCCACAATGTGCTCCTCACCTTCATTTCTTACTTTCTCATTTTCACCTTTGCTCAAGCAAATGCCTACATCTTTCAATGTCCTGTAAATATGAGGGTGGGGATCTAGGAAAGTGATGTGTAGTTTTGGAATGGCTGGTAGGTGGGTAGAGGAAAGGAAGGTCAATTCTATTTGCATCCCCTACTACAATCTCTGTGGGGATGAGACGTGTTATCTGATAACGTGGATTCAAAAAATTACTGTCGACTCTAAGGATTGTTGAAGCAGCAGGCAGAACAGGAAAACCATAATTTTGTACCCTTATCTGAATTTTATTTATTTATGCCCCCTCTATTCTTGTGGCTCTTAAGGACCACAAATTGTGTAACTGTTGTGGTTGTTGAATTGTTTAGAATTATGGAACATGCTTTCATCTTTATCTTTCTGATTTGGTGCCTAGGCTTCCCAAGGTGTGGTCTATATCCATCCCTTCTTTTCTCTTCTTTTGTTAAATCAGCAGAGCACCAACTTTGGGTGATTGAGACGACAAGCCCTCCTCAAGTGTACTGACTCTTCACAGTGCCTTTTGGTAGGGTCCCATGTCTCCCAGAATGCCCACTTTTTCTCCATCCTGGCCACCTACCTTCCGGGGCTGGGCGGTCTTTAAATGAGAAAAGCCATCAACACTGTGTTGCCTCTGCGGCTTTTGGTGGGGGTTTTGATCATGAGATATCAAGTTAGTAAGATAGGATATATGATTGCTTGTTTCCTCTGCTTGTTGCCATGTCATTATTGTCCAGATGGCAGCTTTGGGTGGTATTAGACTTGGCCGACCCCACCATTGAAGGGACCGCTGCAAGGTGAAGTGGTCTCTTGCCCTACATTTGCCTGCAGAGGGGGATGGAAAGTTTGGCCATGATCTCCCTTTGGGCTCTCGCTTTAATGAGGTGTCCTCTCGGTCACTCCGTCCCTTCCACAGTAATAGTGGGTCTCTGTGAGGTTTGTACAGCCACAGGCAACCTTTTATTTATGGTAATGCACAGGCACAACGTGCACGGCGCATCCTTGAGTTGGTGCTGACGTCTTTACGAACGATAACACACGTCAGACGCTGGTATTGGTGGCGGCATTGGCTGGTGGTATTGTACGTAGTATTGGCTTTCTCTCTTCTTATTGGGTCCTAGCAGTGGTAACATCAATCTGTGATTCTTTTTAATTAAGTTCTAATCACATTTTTCATCTTAATGCTTTTTTATAAATAGATTCTAATTTATTGAAAGAATGCTTAAAATCCTCATAAATTCAAAAATAGTGATTTAACCAAGTATTTTTTCAGAAAATATCTCTTTCTAAAAGGAACTGGCTCATTTTTATACCGGATATTCTTAAATTTTTATGTTATATATTAATTATATTTGATATATAAAAATATTAATGTTCCTTTAATTACAAAGTTTTCAGATTTTTTATTGACTTGAGATTTTTTGATTGAGCCGATCTTTTCTCGAATTCCCACTTGGTGACATTGGTCGTAGGGTATCTTCTCCATGCAATAAAGGAGACATTTGCGCAACTGGATGATAATTAAGTTTAGCTGTTTTAGCAAATAACTTCCTAAGGAATCTCATGTTTAGAAAACCCTATAAAATGTGTATATGGAAAAAAAACTCCTTGTACAATCATTGTATACGTAAAATCTCTTGTTGTCAATTAAAAAAATCGCACGTGTATATATACGGAGCAGATTAAATAAGTCCCCTCTCGAAATTCTCTTCATCTTATGTTTAAAAAATGAATAAAAAGTATAAAAAAAATTTAAATATGAAATTATGTTCTTATTTGAGATTTTAATTTCCATCGTCCAATTGTGAAAGTCAATCGTAGCTGTCAAATCAAATACACGTCAAAACATATTGTTAAAAATATTAAAAAATAATTAGAAAATTTGAAAGATTATTCAGATTAATCCTTAGAGTTGGTCCCATTCTATATGGTTTTAATTTTGATCCTCAAATAAGGATGTACTTGATTGGACGGTTATAGTTGAGTTTTTCGATCGAACGTTGAAAATTAAATCATAAGAAGTGAAAACAAGCCTAAGAAAAGATACTTGAATATTTAAATTTTTTTAATAAATTTTATTTATTTTTTAAATATAGAAAGGAAGGAGTTTCAAAGGGGCTAGATCTACTCATTATAGCCAGCCCCATTTATAGGTAAATGTATATAGCGGTCCATGGTTGGATTCCACAGGTCTTAAATCCCTCATGTTAAAAATAAATAAATAAAAAACTTCATAAGATTTTAAAATTCAATTACACTCTAAAGTTGTTTCCATTTCTTGGGATTTAATTAATATCATGCGATCATGAAAGTCAACTATAGCCATCCAATCATGTGTTGCATTTGATTTTCGCGACCGAAAGGTATAAAAAAATTAAAATAATAAAAAAAAATTGTCAATTACCCTTATTGCTGTTCTCATCTTTTAAAGGTATTTTTCAATACCCATTAAGGAGTTCAAACCTAGTGCAGTCAGGCTAGACAGCTGCATTGTAGCTATATATATATATCAAATGAGCCCCACCAAAAGCCTCTTCTCTTCATATTTTAAAAAATAATAAAAATTTTCAATAATTTTTAAATATTCAAATAGACTTCTTAAGGTTGTTCCCATCTCCGTGGCTTTAATTTTCACCGTTTGATCTTGAGGATCAATTTTAACCATCTGATCGGGTAGGTATTAAAAATCAATGTCTAAAAATACTAAACAAAAAGTTAAAAATAGAAAATTTGTCATATTAGCCCTTAAGATTGATCACATCTCCTAAGATTTTTAGCTTTGATCTTCAAACAATGACACATTTGATTAGACGGTTACGGTTAAGTTTTTTGATCCAACGACAAAAATTAAATCTGAAGGTGTTGAAAATAACATAAATGGGGTATTTGAATATGTTAAAAGTTTTAATGATTTTTATTTATTTTTTTAAGATGAAAAAGTGGGAGTTTCGAAGGGGACTCATCTAACAGGGCTAATATATATATATATATATATATATATATGCGATAGAGAGAGAGGGGAAATCTCTTATATAATCATTGTATAAGATGAAAAAGTGGGAGTTTGTCATCACTTACTCACTTACAAATGAAGACTTATTTTAAAGTAAGCAAAAAATTTAGAGTTTTGTACATGTGTATAATACAAGGGGTTTGTGTATATACTGTAAGGATCGCACAAAGAGAATGAACAAGATATTACATAATAATTATGATGTAGCCGAAGCTATCACGACCGGATTCCGAGGCTGGAATCCGAAGTTGGGACCCGAAGCTGGATCGGATCGATGAAGAGGCCCGACGGGGATCCGGAACGAGGCGAGGGCGGAAACGGGGCCAAGGATCCGAAGCCGAGAGGTGCCCGGGCGAGAGCTCGACAGGAGCGAAGTCGAGACTCCCTTGGATGAAACGGACCAGACGGCGCAGGACGTGGCCGAGGCTCCTTCGGGTGAGGCGGACCAGCCTGCAGAAGGCATGGCCGAGACTCCTCCGGACGAGGCGGAGACAAACCAGCCATCGAAAGGCGTCGAGACCGGAGGGAGAAGACCCGAGGTCGGCGGTTGAGACCGACTCGGAGAGGTCGGCGAAGATTCAAATCGAAGCCCCTGCAGAGGGAGGAGTAGAAGAAGAAAAACCAGTCAGTAGGAGTCCCGGGCTTCGGCCCTAAGGAACCCCCTCCGACGGCTAAGTTAGCTTCTGAAGATGATTCGATTCAGAAGAGAAGGAAGAAGAAGTAGCTTTAATACTTTTTGGACTGTAGTCCTTGGGGTCTCGAAGACATACCTTTGGTAATAAATAGTCATGTATTTATAGCGGAGGATAGGGGTTGCTTAATGGTGGTAGCCGATATAGGACTTTGTTCTGGGTTTACTGGTAAACCGCCATTGCGCCTAACCCTCCCACCGGAGTGGGCCGGATACGGCTACTGGGCCGAAGGGGGTTGGGCCGCTGATGGGCCAGATGTCGTTTAGTGGGCAGGAGCCTGCTGGGCCGAGGGCTGCTGAGCCGCTAATGGGCCGAAGGCTATTGGGCTGCTGATGGGCCGAAGGTTGCTGGGCTGCTGATGGGCCGAGGACCACTGGACTGCTTACTGGGCCGCTAATGGGCCGAAGGCTGCCAGTGGGCCTCTTACTGCTGCTGTTGGACTGATCTCAGTGCTGGGCTTGTTTTAATGGGCCGAATCAGATTCTGCCTCATCACATAGCCCCCCACTCTTGTCTTCCTCAGTTTCATAAGATGGCGAGAGTAAAGTCTAAAGCCTCCTCGGAGGAGTAACATGCCATGTGCTTTATCTGAAACTTTTACTCTGCTTTGTCGTAAAAAAGGAACTGCCTTCGGTCGGCCGAGGGCTGGAAACAATCAGCTTTGTCTTAGGCCGGGTCCTCGTTATTGGTACCTTCGTCTCAGGCCGAAAACCCGGTGACAGACGCCTTCGTCCTCGGCCACGAAGGGACGAGTCTTTTAAACGTGTCAGGACTCCTGAAAAAAGGACGGAAAAGACGTCGAGCTTCCCGTCCAAACGGTCGTGTCGTGAGAAAACACAGGACACGCGTCGTACATCTAACCGGCTTGCTGAAAGCACAAAAAGATCCTGGCTGTGATTGGTGATCACGCGGATCGCGGGTCACTTCGGCTCTCTGCCCAAGATTTCACTTGGATCGCCGCCTCTTCTGCTTCCGACACGCGGATCGGAACACGTGGCGAGCATTCGGATGATCAGCCGAAGGGTTAGGCCGCGTCCGGCCGTTGATTACTTTCTCTCGATCCGGCAGCCCGCCCGTTATCATTGCCGAAGGACAGTACACGTGGCGCGCATCTGAGGGAAGCGGCGCCAAGGAGGGGGAAGATCTCGGCCGTTGATTTCGGCG
This sequence comes from Zantedeschia hybrid cultivar, assembly GCA_030544215.1. Classification (NCBI taxonomy): domain Eukaryota; kingdom Viridiplantae; phylum Streptophyta; class Magnoliopsida; order Alismatales; family Araceae; genus Zantedeschia; species Zantedeschia hybrid cultivar. Next base: position 45,732,113 of record JARZZO010000002.1, on the reverse strand, counting down.
GGGAATGCCTTCAACCTTAATCATAAATAGGAGCCCCTCCCCCCAGGGCACTGTTCCGCTTTCTCCTTCCCCTGCGCTTGTGCTCTCCTGTGAGCGTCTTCTCCAAGCGTTCCTGCTTCTCCGGCGAAGAGCGAGCCATCGGAGGTGTTTTGAGGGCGCCCTGTCCGTCGTCGGGAAGCTCTTTGTTGCCCGGAGTTGTTTCCGGGGAACTTTCTGTTGTCCGAGAGGCGTTTGGCAGTCGAGGAGACCTCGTTTGAGGGTAAGCCTCAATTCTACTCCGTGATTCATGTCCAGTAGCTCTCCCTCGGCCGAGAGTAGCTCTTCGGCCGAAGATTATTCTTCTTGCTCTTCATCTCGGCCTCCCGAGTCTTCCTTGTCATCTCCCCTTTCTTCTAATTCCCTTGCTTCCGTTATGGCGGATGAGGCCGAGGTGTCTCGGGCTGAAGAGGCCGAGGAGGTTTTGGCTACAGCCCAGGCTTCTACTTCCAGCCGGCGCCGGGCCGAGACCGTTTCTGACGCGATCTGCATTCTTTCTGATGATGGCGTTAAGGCCATTGCTTCTTACTATCAGCTTCCATCTTGGATGATTCCTTATCGGCCTGTGAAAGACACCAGGGCTAAATCCGTCCGACCGGGCTGTTTTTCTATCTATGAGCAGAGCTTCCGGGCGGGCTTTCGTCTTCCCCTTCCTTCCTTTGTTATCAACCTTCTGTGTTTCTACGGATTGGCCCCGTCCCAATTCTTCCCGAATTCTTGGCGGACGGTCTATGCCTTCTTGGCTGTGAATGCCTATATTGACGCCCTCCATTCGGTAAACATCTTTCGCTATCTTTTCAAGATACAACCGCAGGGGAAATCCGATTGGTACTGCTTCGTCCCCCGCTTCGGCCGGGCTATCTTTTCTGGGAAGCCTTCGTCCATTCACCATTGGAAGAAGAGCTTCCTCTTTGTCTCTCTTCCGGAGAAGGAGAAGAGCGTGTGGCCTTTCCCTACTGAATGGGCACCGCTGGCCGAAGGCCTCTCTGATCCGCCTTCCCTTAATCCCGATCAGCTCCACATCGTGCACCTCCTGGAAGCCGAGGCTCCGTATGACATTGCGGAGCTCTTCGAGGAAGAGGAGGGGCTCGTACAGACGGGGGCTTGGCCTGATCCGACGAAGTCTCCTCCTCGAGTCTTTCCTTACCTTCCTCCCGAGGATATCTCGGGGGAGGCCGAGGGAGCTGCTGAGGTTGAATCTCCGGCCGAAGCTCTTCCGACCGAAGAAGGCGCTGAAGCTACAGCTGAGGGTAAGTCGGTCTTGAGTCGAGGAAAGTTGCGTGTTGTAAGTTGCTAACTCCTTTTTCTGTCCGCAGAGATGTCTGGGCTTCGGGGACTGCTCGGCCGACTCGCCAAGCAACCTGGCCAATCTCGACCGTCCCAGCCGCAGGCGGTGGGAGAAGGAGAAGCTGATGGAGCTACGGCCCCGAGCGCTCGGGCCGTAAGGCAGATGGCGGCTTCGGTCGAAGGCCGTGCTGCTGCTGCCGCTCTTGAAAGGGAGAAGCAAAAGGGAAAGTCGGTCGTCCGAGGGAGCGGCCGACCAGCGAAGCGGAGCCAGGCGGATGATCCTGGCGAGAAAGAATCCGCCCTGGCAGCCAAGAGGCCGGTGGTTGCCCGAGGGGCCCCTCTCTCGTCGCCTCCCGAACCACCGAGGGGTGATTCCCCTCCGGCCACGGCGGCCGGCACAGAGGACCTCTCTTTCCCCTTCGGGGCGGCCAGGATGCACATGTCCCGTGAATACGGGCATGAGCCCTGGGTCCCGGATTTGGGGATCTTCGCGGACGAGAGCCTGGAGGACTCTCGGACATGCCTGTGGTTGATCCGCGGCTTGACCCTCCCGATAGCCGAGGACGAGATGAGAGAGCAGTCTTCGGAGGGTTTATCTATGCAGTGTGTTCGATACGCCGTCCAGGTAAAAAACTTCTTTATTTGTCTTAGTTTAGTATTTCCCTAAGCTCTTTTGCACTTGCTCAATTTTCCTTGCCCTCGGCTGTAGGCCGCAGTCGTGTGCGGGGGCCTCGCTCGTCGCCAAGCAGCCATTCAGCAGAAACTCCGGGACATCGACCAGGCCTCGGATTAGTTGGCTTCGGGAAAAGTAGCCTCGGTGCAGCGTGATCTCGAGGCCAACGTTGACATGCTCCTGAGAGCTAATGCTCGGATGCGGGCCGAGCTGGGGGAGTAAAAGGAGGTGATCCGCACTACCTCCGAGGCCAAGACGAAGGCCGAGCAGGAGAGAGAGAAAGTCGAAAAGGAACTGGAGACGGCTCGGACCAAAAACACAATTCTTAAGGCCGAGATCCAGGATAAGGCCGAACAATGGGTCACGGAGCGCCGTCGCCACGCCGAGGAGGTCTCGGCTCTAAAGGCCGATCTGGAGGCCAAAGCCGAAGAGGCTGCTCGCACAGCTGTGGCAAGCTACAAGGCCGGCCCGGATTTTGCCGAGGAGATAATGGAAGCTCGACTCGAGGCGGCGTCGTCCGTATTCAGTCTAGGGATGGCTATCGCCCAAAAGGCGTGCCCAGCCATAGATCTGACCGGCATCGGCCTTCCGACGGACGAGGAAGGCGATGAGCTTCTGGCCTGGTGGAAAAAACTTAAGGCCGAAAGAGCTCCGGCTCCGGAGGAAGGCGACGCGGCCGTTCCTGATGAGGTCGTTCCGGTCGAGGTTTCTCCTTCGGCATCTCCCGATCAAACTCCTGTTGACGTAGACGGCGATGATGCCGAAAGCTAGTACGGGGGCTTGTCCTGATTTTTGTCTGCTTTTTGAAAGGCTGCGGCCAGGTGTATGGCCGATTTTGTACTTTGTTCATATATATATGAAAAATATTTTGCTTCCACTCGTGTGTGTTCTGAATGAGTGACCGAGTCTGGCTTTCCTTGTGGCCAAGACCATGTTGCTTTTCAATGTGGCTTTGCATGGTCGAAGCCACTCCCGGTACGGTTTACACGGACTTAGAAAATCATGCCGCTCTCGATACGGTTTGCATGGCCGAAGCCACTCCCGGTACGGTTTACACGGACTTAGAATACCATGCCGCTCCCGATACGGTTTGCATGGCCAAAGCCACTCCCGGTACGGTTTACACGGACTTAGAATACCATGCCTCTCCCGATACGGTTTGCATGGCCGAAGCCACTCCCGGTACGGTTTACACGGACTTAGAAAATAATGCCGGATATGATATTTCAAAAGAATTATTTTATTCATGCCTTCCGGCTAAATTCCGGGGGAAGTAACTTACATGAAGTAGCGCCGAAGGCGTTCCACATTCCAGGTACGAGGGAGAGGTTGGCCCGAAAGGGTTTCCAATCGATAACCCCCTCGTCGGATTACTTCCCTTATGCGATACGGTCCTTCCCAGTTGGGAGAAAGCTTTCCTGCGGCTTCGGTCGGCTTTGATGCATGAGCGTTCCTTAACACGAGGCTCCCGGCTTCAAAGCTTCGGGGCTTTACTCGAGTGTTATGGTATCTTGCCATGCGCTACTGATAAGCCACCAGCCGAATACGAGCTTGATCCCTTGTTTCTTCTATAAGATCAAGATGATCTTTTAGGGCTTCCTCATTGGCTTCCGGATTATGAGTGAGAACTCTTGGTGAGGGAAGGCTAACTTCGATAGGAATAACGGCTTCTACCCCATAAGCCATGTGGAACGGGGTTTCGCCGGTTGGGGTTCGGCTTGTAGTTCGATAAGCCCATAGAACACTCGGCAGCTCTTCCACCCATCGGCCCTTGGCCTTGCCGAGGCGAGCCTTCAATCCTTGCAATAGACTTCGGTTAGTGACCTCGACTTGGCCATTTTTCCGAGGATGTGCTACCGACGCGAATTTATGAAGAATGCCGAAACTGGCGTAGTTGTCCTTGAACCGATGGCTGTCGAATTGTTTGCCGTTTTTTGAGATAATGGCCCGAGGGATGCCATACCGGCAAAGGATGGACTTCCAAACGAAGTTCCATGCGTTGCGATCGGTTATGGACGCGAGGGGTTCGGCTTCTACCCATTTGGTAAAATAGTCTACCGCCACGATAAGGAACTTCCTTTGGCTGGTGGCGACGGGAAAGGGCCCCAGGAGGTCAATTCCCCATTGGGCGAAAGGCCAGGGGTCTGATAAAGGAGTTAGAAGGGTTGCCGACTGGTGGATGAGGGAGCTGAACCTCTGGCATTGATCGCAGCGACGGACGAGGGCAGTTGCGTCCTCTCGGAGCGTCGGCCACCAGTATCCTTGCCTTAAAAGCTTGTTAGCTAGGGCCCTTCCTCCTGCATGTGCTCCGCATACCCCTTCATGTACCTCTCACAGCGCATAGTCAGCTTCGGCCGGGCCGAGGCATCGCAAGAGTGGTCGGCCGAAGGATTTTTTATATAACAGCCCGTCCAGGAGAAGGAACTGAGAAGAGCACTGCCGAATGTGTCTTGCTTCCTTTGGATCGGACGGGATTTCTCCTCGAAGGAGGAAAGTGACTAGGGGAGTCATCCAGGTCTCGGCTTCAGACTCAGTCACTTGCATGACCTCAGACTCCTCGAGGCTTGGCTTGGCCAGTTCTTCTACGAGAATCATTCGGCCTCCTCCCCCGTCCTGAGTCGATGCTAGCAGGGAGAGAGCATCGGCTCGAGCATTCTCGGCTCTCGGGATCTGCACAATTTCATAAGAATTGAATTGAGCGAGGATCTTGCGAGTTACCTGGAGATAGGATATCATTAATGCGTCCCGGGCCTCATACTCTCCAGTAATTTGACTGGCGATTAGCTGAGAGTCGCTGAACGCCTTTATGTTCTACGCGCCGAGCTTTCTGGCAATCCGAAGGCCGGAGATGAGTGCTTCGTACTCGGCGGCATTATTGGTAGCCGGGAAGGAGAAGCGCAGCGCATACTTCGTGATGACCCCTTCTGGAGACGCCAGGATCCATCCGGCGCCGCTACCCATAGAGCATGCGGACCCATCGACGTAGAGTTGCCATTCGTCCGTTGGTTGAGGAACCGAAGCCCCTTCGGCATCGGGCGTAGTTATGACTTCCGGCTGAGTGTCCGAGGGTGCTTCGGGAGTGAGCTCGGCGATGAAGTCGGCTAAAGCTTGAGCTTTTATTGCCGTCCGCGGCCCGTAAGAGATGTCGAACTCTCCCAGTTCGATCGCCCATTTTCCTAGCCTACCGGATACCTCCGGCCGGGAGAGGACTTGCCTTAAAGGCTGATCGGTGAAGACCTTTATTGAGTGGGCAAGGAAGTAAGGTCGGAGCCTTCTTGCGGATGAGACGAGGGCTAAAGCTAATTTCTCAAGAGCAAGATACCGAAGCTCTGCTCTTTGGAGGGCTCGGCTTATGTAGTAGACAGGCTTCTGAATGCCGTCTTGTTCCCGGACGAGGACGACGCTGATAGCTGTTTCAGATACTGCGAGGTAGAGAAACAACGGCTCTCCATGGACCGGCTTGGACAGGATGGGGACGTCGGAGAGATAGACCTTCAGCTGCTCGAAGGCCGATTGGCACTCGTCAGTCCAGGAGAAGCCGTTGGTCTTCTTCAGTAGTTTGAAGAAGGGAAAGCAATAATCGGCTGCCCTTGACATGAAGCGGCTTAAGGCGGCAATCCTTCCGTTCAGCTTTTGGACTTCTCGGATGTTAGCCGGAGGGCGCATTTGAATGATAGCCGAGACCTTCGCGGGGTTGGCTTCTACCCATTGGCGAGTGACCATATAGCCGAGAAACTTTCCGGAGGCCACGCCGAAGGCGCACTTGGCAGGATTTAGCTTCATTTTGTATCTGCGCAGAGCAGAGAACGTCTCGGCCAAGTCAGCCAGATGGTCCGCAGCGACGCGGCTTTTCACCAGCATGTCGTCGATGTAGACCTCTATGTTGCGGCCGAGCTGTGGAGCAAATATTATGTTGACGAGGCGTTGATATGTTGCTCCGGCATTCTTTAGGCCGAAGGGCATCCGGGTATAGCAGTATAGACCGAGATCAGTTGTGAAGCTGGTCTTGCTTTCATCCTCCGGATGCATTCGGATCTGATGGTAGCCTGAGTAGGCGTCGAGGAAACTTAGTAGCTTGTGGCTGGAGGTTGCGTCCACCACCTGATCTATCTGAGGCAGCGGGAAGATATCCATCGGACATGCTTTGTTGAGGTTGGTGAAGTCCACGCACATTTGCCACTTGCCATCTTTCTTGGGTACCATCACCACATTGGCAATCCAGTCTGGGTGGTGTACCTCTTGGAGATGCCCAGCATCCAGCCCTTTTTGTACTTCGGCCAGGATGGCCGTCCTCCTCTCCTGATTGAAGGTACGCCGCTTCTGCTTGACCGGGGGTAGATTGGGATCGACATGCAGCCGATGCTCCGCTACCTCCGGGTCGACTCCGGGCATGTCAGCAGGAGACCAGGCGAAGATGTCGAGGTTCTCTTTTAAGAACTCGGCAAGTCTTTCGGCCTCAACCTTCTCTAAGCCGGAGCCTATCATAAGAGTTCGGCCTTCTCCTCCCGGAACCGGGATGGCGATAAGTTCCTCTCCTGGGGATGCCTCGGCCGAAGCTTTGATTGATAGGGATTCGGCCGCAGCCTTCCCTTTAACCGAGATCATATAACACTGCCGAGCTGCTTCTTGATTCCCCTTAGCTTCACCGATTCCATGACTGGTATGGAATTTTAGCTTCTGGTGGAAGGACGAGGGTACAACTCTGATCCCGCCGATTAGCCTTCGGCCAAAGATGGCGTTGTAGGCTGAATCAACTTTGACAACGGCAAAATCCGTTTCGATGGTTAACTGCCGGGGAGCCGAACCTATAGTTACAGGGAGCCGGACGATGCCCTCTACTCGGCACGGCGAGCCATGAAAACCGAATAGAGGCTCCCGGTGAGACTTCATGTCAGCCTCATTTAAGCCCATCTTTACAAAACAATCGTAAAATAATACATTTGGGGCACTTCCATTATCGACGAAGATATGATGGACATTGTAGCTATTTATTACAGCATTTACAACGAGGGCGTCGTCGTGAGGAACCTGAATGTCGGTCAGATCCTCTCAGCCGAAGGTAATGTCTTCATGACGAGACTGCTTCGGCTCGACATTGACTGCCGCTACTGTCGTAGTGCTGAGCTGACGACGCCTCGATCCTTCTCCCGGTCCGCTGGATATCATCATAATTGACCCAGCACTGGGTCGCTGGTGCGATGTTTCTACCGGGGCCGAGGTGTCCTTCGGCGGAGGAGCGGCTTCTTTCTTCGGGGGTTGACGTGGCCTGGCCGTTTCAGGGACGTCCCGGTTTCGTTGCTGTTGAGGCTGCTCTCACCGGTACTGTGGCAATCGGCCCTCTTTGATGAGGCGATCAATTTCCTCCCGAAGGTGCCGACATTCGTCAGTCGAATGGCCGATCTCCCGATGGTATTCACAATATTTGCGGGGGTCCCTTCGGCGAAGATCCGTCTTGATGTGCTCCGGCTGCCGGAGCATGCCTTTCACCTCCATAAGCATTCGGGAAGGGGGAGCAGGTAGCGGTAAGTATCGTGGCTGCGGATCCCGTTGCTTGTCTTGGTCCCATTCCTCCCTCCGATATCGTTTGCGAGAGGGTTCCTGATCTTCAGGTCGAAGACGAACCGCTGGAGGGGTAGGCGCCGACACCGCCTCGGTTGTGCTCTTGCCATTGGACATGATCAGGGCTTCCCGATTGATGTATTTATGGGCCCGAGCTACGGGGTCTTGGAAGGTGGAGGGATGGCGCTTCCCAATAGAGCTGAGAAGCCCTTCTTCTATGCACCCGCTGATTACGGCCGAGACCGCAATCGAACTGTCCAGGTTTGGGATTTGGGCAGCTTCGGCCCGGAATTTAGTAAAATATTCTTGAAGGGTCTCGGTCGGTCCTTGCCGAATGGATAACAGACTGGCCGAGATTTTGCACTGCCGCGTGACATCATAAAACTGGTCGATGAACAATTGGCCCAACTAGACTAAAGAGTGGATAGAGTTGGGGGCCAATGTCTCTGTAGACACGCTAATTTTGACATCATTTTGAGTAAATTTCATATCATATAATAATGCCTCATAATGGTCTGATAATTAATCATTAATTAATTTTTATTAATCTTTTTGAGTGTCGGGTCAAACAGACATGTTTAAGTTAATCAATTGAATTGATTTTAACTCAAATTTCAGTTAAAATATGAAGAATCCTAAAAGGCGTCGACCCATGTGGACGCTATTTAGAGTTTATTCCTATTTTAGCGTTTAAATTTGAATTTTAATTAATTGATTTATTAACTGAAAGGCGTCTGTGAAGGTCGACGCGTTTTAGGTTTCCTAGGCTGTTTTAACTTCTCTTCTGGATGTTTATCCTTATCTTAATTAGTGTAAAAGACGTCTACCAATATGGACGCGTTTTAGCTAATAAAGATAAAGATAAGTTTTCCCGGATATTTATCCTTATCTTAATTTAATCTGAAAGGCGTCAGCTATGGTGGACGCGTTTTACATAATTACAGATAAAGATGAATTAATCAGTAATTATCTGTCGATTAAAGTAGATAAATCCGAGATTTTTCTATGTTAATCGCGAACGCACAAAATGCCTATAAATACCTTGCCTCTCAAGGAGTTAAAAAAAAAAAAAAAAAAGAGAGAGAGAGAATTATTGAGCCTCAGCGTTATAGCAATTTGAAGATCGAAGCAACCACGCCGGAGCGCTGCCATTTCCAGAAGTCGGCATCCTTCTTCAAGATCTTCATTCTTCAAAGCTTCAACCAACTGGACTGGGCATAAGTTTTTCATATCTGAATTTCATTTTCATTCTTTAGTTTCATTCTCTCATACTCACTGCATGCAACACACACCACATCATTAATTTCCAAAACCCATCTGTTCTAAAGGGGTTTCAAAGTCATTTAAAACAAGTGAGTTGCTGTTTAAACATGTTTATAATCATGGTTAACTTTGATATTTCCATTTAGATTCTCATCAACATTTCTTCTTTATTTTTCTGTTTCTCTATCTCTGCTGCATTCAACAACAACAACAACAAGAAACCAACAAGAGGGAAATCAAGCACAAAGCCAGGAGAACTTCTGGACGATCCTCAACATTCAACAGCAAGAACAAAAGAACAAGAAGATGCTCTCTTTCTTCAGCCGGCTGAAGGAGGGGAACCAAGGATTCATTCTTCCGCGTTTGAACAGGTAAGCGATCAAACTTCTTTTGAAGCTTTTTAGTTAAAAGTTTCTGGCGATCACAGCACATTAGTTGCATTTTTTTAATAGGTTAATTTACCCTAAACAACATAGTTTATCACATAAATCACATGAGTAAATTTTCAGCACCTACAGCTCTTTTGGCGATCACGGTGGGACTTGGTCTCGCCGTCTTTTAATTTCTTTTGTTCTTGCTATTATCATACCGGGCACCCACGGTGCACCACTTGTGTCTTTCGACACGTCCTCACCGATTGGTGAGTGTTTAGTTTGTTTAATTTCCCTCGTGCACCACGTGCACACCCCAGTGGCAAGATCTTGCCTCCCCTTTGATTAGTTTAAAAAGCTGTTTTTGGTGATAAAATGCTGTGTGATTGTGTGATTTCTTAGTTGTTTAGATAGTAAACCATCCTGTTTAAAATCTGAAACTAAAAATCTTTGCATGAGTCGATTGTTTACTGCATTTTTCCCTATTTAAGGAGGATTCGACCCAGAAAATCCTTCTGGAAATCTGTTTCTGCGAACTAAAAAGCGTCCAGTAACAGCGACGCGTTTCAAAACCGCGTCAGTGCTCCTAGACGCCTTTTAGCTTCCAGATTCTCTCTGTCGTTTACATCTGTTTCTGTGAAATAATTAACTTCTGTGTTGAATAGCGTCGACCATCATCGACGCGATTCAGACAGTTTTTAGTTATTTTCCAGGTTCTCTCTGCTGTTTGCATCTGTTCTCTGCGAAAGAATTAAGTTCTGTTCTGAATAGCGTCGACTATCATCGACGCGATTCAGACAGTTTCTTAATTATTTTTCAGTTTCCAGATTTCTGTGTTGAGTGCTAGCTACACATTACTCTATTAAGCATTATAGGCCATCCAGGTCGCAGGGCATACGCATTGAGGCTAAAACCCTCCTTTTCTTAGGAACACATTACTCGACGTTAGCAACTCTCTCTGATTGGGTTGGTCCCTTGATCAGACTAGAGAAGTTGACGTTGAGACCTCCATAAGTCCCCAAAATCAAGGTATTCCTCCTTGATCATCGGGCTGGTTGTACCAATTGAAGTCCCGGCTAGATTCTGAAAGCGTTGTGAGAGAAAAACCTTAGAGAATAACGGTGGAAATCAAACTGAAACTAGGATCCTTCCCTGAGTGAAATTGTGGTTTAATCTAATTCAAATAACTCAACAAGGAATCCTGAAATCACGTTAAGCATCTACTTGTTTGATTAATCTCTGCACAACTTGTTTGATTAATTTTTTTTTGAAAAGAGAATCTAATATAATGTTGCTGCGATCAGGCAGAGATTTGAGTATGGCCCAAGACGCCATTATCAACTACGAGGGAGATGCTAATGCCCCTCGCAATTCTGATTTCAACTACGAGAACGGGAGAGATGCTGATGCCTCTCGTAATTCTGTACCCATTCCAGTTCGACATGACGGGAATGTACAAACTCCTCTTTTTAATCCGCACGATCAATATCATGATCTTCCTCCGCATGAATATGCGATTCCCAATCCTGACTTTGAGGGGGACATGAATCAGCATGATCCCTCATCCTCCGATCCTACGGATCTTGTCAATGCTCTGGGAGTTCTTTCCTCCCGACTGGACCCTCAGCAGTTCGAGGCGATCCAGTCCATCTTGAAGGGGAAGGCACCCATGCAGCCTGCCGAGCCGAATCCTGTGGCTCCCCCCGTTGTTCCTCAACAACCTCTTCCTCCTCCTCCTTATATCCAACAGGCCATGGAAGGCCTTCATCTTACCTCTCGGCCAACTGGGCCACAACTTTCTTCATCCAGGCAACCGGCTAGACCGCAGACGCCCATTTATCAAAATGCCCTCGGGCATGGCGGAAGCTCTGCCGGACCTCATCCTTATTATCCTCCTTGTCCAACGTACTCTAGGCAGCAGGCCTATCAAGTACTTCCTCCTCCTCCTCCTCCCCAGGCAGATCTGACCACGCAGACGTTGCTGGCCAAGATGGAGCGCATGGACGAGCAGTTTAACAATCTTCAGAAGATGATGGGGGTTAAAGCTGTGTCGGAAATCAATTTGCCGAGCCTGCCAGTGTTCCATCTGCCACCCTCTGAAATGCCAGTGTATCGAAAGTATAACGGTACTGGTAACCCCTTCACGCACCTGAAGGAGTTCATGTACGAATCCTCTTTCTGGCAGAATGATAAGAGGTCATTGGCTTTCTTGTTCAGGAGATCCCTAGAGGGACCAGCCCTCGAGTGGTTCTTTTCTCTGGAACCCTCAGAAGTAGAGGATTACGGTATCGTTTCACGTAAATTTATCCAACGATACCAGGACAGAGTCGCACCCTCCCTGTCTATCACGGATCTTATTGCAGAAAAGATGAAACCAGACGAGGAGTTTGTCAGTTTTGCTGACAGGTGGCGGGGTCTGGCTGAAAAAGTGAAAGATCACTTGTCCGAATCCGAACAAGTGAAAATGTTGATTTCTAACGCCACTCCCCAATTCAAGCTAGTCCTCTCCTTGAACAACTTGACGAACATGGCAGAGCTCTACGAAAGGGCACGGTACTGCCAGAATGCTTTCAAGGACGCTACGTTCTCTAGCGTCTTTGATCCTCACAGACCTAACAGGCCACCACCTCGGAAGCCTGCAGTGCCAAATTCTCCTAGCTCAGGTCCAACTACTGAGGGCACGCTCTCTCACGAGCAGGTCAGTACTATGAACAATAACTCGCCCCAGTTTGTGAGGAATCAGCAGTACCAGAGGCCACCACAGCCGAGCCAGCAAGGGTACAGGCAGCCGCAGAACCCCCATTACCAACAGCAGTACCAGCAGCCCCAGCAGCCGAATCATAACCAGCAACAGCAACAGCTACGGCAACAGCAATATCAGCAGCCACATCAGCAGCAACAGCAACAGCCACAGTACTAGCCGCGTGCACCGCCGGCGTACCACAATGTCCCTCCTCCTGGTGACTACAACCAGCAGAGGAGACCTCCAGGCCCGAAAAGGGCAGAGTACCCGGCCCTCCCAGAATCCTTGGCGGATATCTTTAGCGCTTTAATGGCAGCCAATGCCTTAGCTTTGCCGAGAGAGAAGGCCGTCTGGCCTCAAAATGCCGATACGTCTAGGTATTGCTACTTTCACAGGCAACCTGGGCATACCATTGACACCTGCTTCCAATTCAGAGATTATATCCATGATCTCAATGAGCAGGGCGGCATTGACTGGGAGGAAATGAAGAAGTACATAACAGCCCTGAAGGCGAGGAGACCGCAGCAGCAGCAGCAGCAAGCAAGACCACCGGCACAGGCAGTAGCACCACCCAACATGGGAATAGTGCAGAATCCACTGCCGGAGCATCAGAACCAAAACCAGGTTGCTCCCATTCTGACGAACAGCCAGTCTGAGGCTGGTCGTGGGCAGCAGTGGAGAGTAGAGGACTCTTCCTCTCTTTGTTCAACGGGTCACGTTCAAAGTACCGCAGAGCGACCACCACGCCGCACCATCCACATACCAAGGCCACAACCCATTACCATTACCCCCATACCCACACCTACATATCACTCACCCACGCCCAATAACCCATTACCGCTACCCACCTTCCTAAGACCCATTACGCCCCGCACTCCTACACCTCCATCATATAACCCCCCGCAAACCAATAACGCACCCCTTCTACCATCTAGGCCGTTATTACGCATACCATTTCCTACTTCACCCACTACCACCACTTACCCAGATATGCCTTTACCATCTAGACCGCTATTACGTGTACCATTCCCCACTTCGCCAACCACTTACCCATCCACCATCCAACCCTCTAGGCCTTTAATCCGCACCGCGCCATCACCACCTAGCCCTACGCCATCACCGCCTAGCCCTACGCCATCACCTGCGTACCAACCCTCTACGCCATCCGCACCATACAACTCTGCGGTACTTAAAGTGTCACCCGGATCCTCCACGGTTGAGGAACACGCGCTCCGGAGTGGAAGGATTTTCAACAAGGTCTTTCCTCAGTCCACAGTCAGAGACGGCCCATCACAACCAACTGAGGAAGCCCACAATGAAGAGAGTGTACCAGGCACTCAATATGACTTGTTGAAACACCTGGATCGGACACCGGCACGGATCACTATACTCGAACTGATCAAAAGATCTAAGAGTCACCAAGAAGCTTTGATGGAATATCTGCAGAAGGTTATGGTCAATGAAGACGTGCCGGTAGAGAAGATTGCAGCACTACTAGTTCCTCAGGGGGATCAGCCCTCCATAACATTTCATACATCGGAATTAGCACCGCCGGCAGCCAGAAGCATGACTCTGAGTATCACGGTTAACATCTGTAAGAAGGCCGTGGATGCATGCCTGGTTGACACAGGGGCTTCGATCAATGTTCTACCTCCGAAGACCCTGGAGCTGTGTGGTGTGCCCAAAGAGAAATGGCTGCCCAGCCCCATATCAGTAACAGCATATGACAATTCTACCCGTTCCCCTCTGGGAATGGTTTATTTAAAGGTGGAGCTGGGCCCTGTAAGTCATGCAGAGGTTGAATTTCACATCTTGGAAATCGACCCTTCCATAAATGTCATTTTAGGTCGTCCTTATATTAAAACTCTCGAGGCGATTCCTTCTACGAATCATCAATGCCTCAAATTTCCTTTCAAAGGACGAATAATTAAAGTAACGAGCATGCCGATCCTTGCTGCTGCTCATTCATTGAACATTAAATCTGCTGTTTTACCTGGCCGGCAACCTTTTCTGTCGGTATTACAGGTCTATCGTCCAGTGGCTGATCCTCTGAAAGCCGCTACTATTTCTCCATATCCACTAGATGCTATCAGAAGGGGGAAGTGCATGAGTATCCCAGGATGGAGGATCATGATGAAGAACGGCTGTGAGCCTGGGAAAGGTCTGGGCACACAATTGCAAGGCAGGACCACTCCTGTCAGAAATCATCGAGCAGCACCTGGAAGTGGTCTGGGCTATAGGCCAATAAAACTGAAGCAAGATCCGGTTCAGAAAACAGAGATTAAAGAAGGCCCAAAGATCTGGCAGGCAATGTCTACACCACCTAAAGAAGGCCGAGATCCCTTAACATGGACCCTGTGTACGCATTTTGTGAAAGGGCCCATACTTAGCTATGACAATACGGTAGTCATTACTTCCTGTTTTGACTTCCATGATATTTATGGGAGGGATTTGGCCAGACATTGCTCTGAACTGCTTACGTACCAATCCTTGGAGGCTCTGCGGCCTATGAAAAGGAGGAAATTTGATGATCCTGAATGTGAATGGTACAGGTGGTTCGATCTGAGGGACCTGTATATTGCACTGAACAGACTATTCTTGGATCCTGCAGAACCTAAGTGGCCGCCGCAGATTGATGAACTGATTGAAAGCCCTGGTGCCATATTTGACAAGCGGATACTGTTATCCGAAGAAACTGATGAAGGGGAGCCGGATGACCCATATCAAGCTGGTTACACAACAGATCTGCTCTGGAGGGGGACATATCCTTCACATGTCTTCATGCTCCATACTCTTTTTCGCACACTGCTCTTGACCCCGACTTGGTCGCGGGTCATAATTGAAGATATTCCACGGGCTCCGCCCGTCATGATTACTCTGTCCCCTCGGGACATTATACCACAACCTCCTCTTGATCTAGAGAGGTTGTATGATCTGATCTGGGACATATTACTATATGATCCCCCTAATCCTCTGGCCTTGATGCCTCTTCCTCCGTCTGATTCTCCTCCCATTTATATTCATTCTTGCTTTATGTTTAATTCTTTCACTTTCCAAAAAAAAACGCCAATTCGGCAACAAATTCTTCCCAAATCCTCATTGAGGAAACATCTTACTTGTCCGATTGCACCCCGCCGCGCGGGTCCTTCGGTCAAGACTCTCTTCTAGATTTACTCTGTCCCTCCCCTCGGGAGGATTCTCTTGTATTTCCGCTTGTATCCCAGGATTTTCATCCTGCTTCATCTTCGTTAGGTTATGATAGTGAGTTTAGTGAAGTTAGGCAGTCTAGTCAGTCTAGTCAGGTTAGGAAGTCTAGGAAGCCTAAGGGTAGGCAAATTCCAGATAGATACCTCCAGGACTTAGCTGATAAGTGCTCTTCCTGCTCTTTAATTCCTCAGCTTTTAGAAAATCCAATTCAGATGCCAGAAGATTGTATAGACGATGAGTCAGTCAATGATGGGTACGGGGTATATGAGTTGATACATGAAAAGGACCCCATTGAGGAAGATGACGAGGACGCGGCTGAGGCATATGCCAGTGGAGTGAAGAGATTTGATGAACCCTCAGCTGCCGTAGAAGAACCCACCAAAGAAATTAATTTAGGGACTGAAGACGAACCTAAGGTTGTCCTCGTCAGTAAAAATCTTTCTTCAGAGGATGAGAAAGCAATGGTACAAGTGCTAAAGGATTATAAGGACACTTTCGCCTGTAGTTATGAGGATATGCCGGGGTTAGACTCGTCTTTAGTTGAACATAGATTGACATTAAAGGACGGAGTTAGCCCGGTCAAACAGAAATTAAGGCGATTCCACCCACAAATGGCTCTAAAGATGAAGGAAGAAGTCGATAAGTTGCATAAAGCCAAATTTATTAGAGTTGTCCTTTATCCACAATGGGTGGCCAACATAGTCCCGGTTATGAAGAAAGAGGGAAAGGTCAGGATTTGCATTGACTTCCGCGATTTGAACCGGGCGTGTCCTAAAGACGATTTTCCATTGCCTCATATTGATGTACTCATCGATAACACCGCTGGCTATGAGACGTTATCATTCATGGACGGATTTTCAGGATATAACCAGATTAAGCTGGCAGAAGAGGATCAAGAGAAAACATCATTCACTACACCATGGGGAACATACTGTTATGTTGTCATGCCGTTTGGATTAAAGAATGCTGGAGCCACCTATCAAAGGGCTATGATGGCAATATTTCATGACATGATGCATATAGACTTGGAAGTGTATGTGGATGATTTATTGGTTAAATCGAAAACAAAGACTGAGCATGCCAAAGTTTTGGCAAGGGTATTAGAAAGGTCAAGAGAATATCAGTTGAAGATGAACCCCAAGAAATGTGTATTCGGGGTATCTTCAGGAAAATTGCTTGGATTTATCGTCAGTAAACGGGGAATTGAGATCGATCCTAACAAGGCGAAGGCTATTAGAGAAATGCCACCTCCTAAAAATTTGAAAGAATTGAGAGGATTAATCGGGAGGTTGCAATTTATTCGCCGTTTTGTCTCTCAGCACTCACAAAGGTGTAAGCCGTTTTACGAGCTTACCAAGCCGGGAGTCAAATTCGATTGGGACGATAAGTGTCAGGATGCATTTGATGGATTGAAGGACTATTTAGCAAGTCCTCCTGTTTTGAGACCACCATCTCCAGGCAAACCATTGATACTTTACATTTCAGTCCTGGATGATGCAGTGGGGGCTGTCTTAGCACAAGAGGATGAAGAAGGAAAAGAGAGGGCAGCCTACTATCTCTCTAAACTTCTCAACTCCGCTGAACAGAGATATACGGCGATGGAGAAAACATGTGCAGCATTGGTTTGGGTTGTTCAGAAATTGAAACATTATTTTCTGGCCCATGAAGTCCATCTCATCGCTAGGATGAATCCGATCAAATTTCTTCTGGAGAAATCTGTTCTTACTGATAGGTTAGCACGATGGCAAAGCTTTCTATCTCAATTTGACATCATCTACATTCAACAGAAAGCGATCAAGGGCTATGCCATAGCAGAACATCTCGCTCATCATCCCCTTCCTAGATTTGATCCAGTGCGATCAGAGTTTCCGGATGAGGAACTGATGTCCGTAAATCAAATCAGAGATGATATGTGGACTCTGCATTTTGACGGAGCTCTGAATTCTCATGGAAAAGGGATCGGCATCGTTCTGTTATCACCTGAAGGTATCACCATTCCACAAGCCTTTCAGCTTGATTTTCCAGTTACGAACAATATAGCTGAATACGAGGCACTCCTTGCTGGTCTCGAGGCTGCTCATTTCCATGGTGCTACTAAACTCAGGATTGTGGGTGATAGCCAACTGATTCTTCGCCAAGTGCTGACCAAGTATCGAACTCTCGATCCCAAACTCAAGCCTTATCAAGAGCTTACTTCTGCTTACTCAAAGCTTTTCACGAAATTGATCTTTGTCCATGTCCCTAGGAATCAAAACATCTTAGCTGACGCTCTAGCTTCACTTGCATCTTCTCTTAATTTTCCAATCAGCAAACAATCCGAATCAATCATAGTTCATAGGCGTTTTTCACCCGCCGTGAAAGATCCTTCATTCCTTAGAATTAAGGAGAAGTTGCTGAAGAAAGTCAGAGACGGAGATATCATTGAAAAAAGAGAAATCATGCTGATGGAGCTATTAGAAGAGATGGATGATGAACAGAAGCCATGGTATTATGAAATTGCAAAATATTGTGAAGATCAATCGTATCCTGAAGAAGCTACAACTGAGGAGAAGAGAGCTATCAGGAGAGTTTCTCAAAGATACACCCTAGTTGGGGGAGCATTATATAAGAGAGGTTTTGATGGAGTTCTTCTGAGATGTCTAGACGAAGATGAGCTTTGGAAAGTTATGGAAGGAGCTTATAGTGGAGTTTGTGGTGGTCATGTCAATGGACAGATGTTAGCAAAGAAGATCCTTAGACAAGGATTTTATTGGCTAACCATGGAAGAAGATTGTGTAGGATTTGTCCGTAGGTGTGCTAAGTGTCAACTTCACGCCGATAAAATTCATTCTCCTGCATCTTCACTCCATCCTGTTTCTTCCCCATGGCCTTTCTCCATGTGGGCTTTCGACATTATTGGACCTCTTGGTAATCCAGATTCCGGCATCAAGCAAAAATCTTTCATTCTCACGGCAACGGAATACTTCACCAAGTGGGCAGAAGCGGAAGCGTACGTGGAGATCAAAGCATCAACCGTTTGCAAATTCATCATGAAGAACATCTTCACCCGATTTGGAATTCCAAGCACCATCGTCACCGACAACGGACCACAGTTCGTGTCACAGGAATTGAAGGATCTCTGTAACAGGTATAAAATTGCATTGCATCATTCATCTCCTTATTATCCGCAAGGCAATGGCCAAGCAGAGGCAACAAATAAGACTTTGATAAAAATCATCAAAAAGACGTGTAAATCTAACAAATTCGCAGATTGGCCAGAAAAATTGGTTGAGGCTTTATGGGCCTACCGAACTTCAATCCGCACGCCCACTGGGCAAACTCCTTATTCCTTAACATTTGGAATGGAGGCGGTAGTTCCATATGAGATCCTCATACCATCATTAAGAGTACAATTGAATAAGGAATTTTCCATTGATGAACATCGTTCAGCACTCCTTGCTCAATTGGAACTTTTAGACGAGAAAAGATGGTCAGCTGCTAATCATGCAAAAGTTTATCAAAATAGACTAGCACGTTTTTATCAAAAGAAAGTCATTGAACGTAAGTTCAAAGTCGGTGAAATGGTTGTCAAAAGAATTTTTATAAAACCTGGTGGTCCACGTTCTAAGCTCCAACCCAACTGGGAAGGACCTTATGTTGTATCTCACGCTTTTCCTGGTAATGCTTATCGTCTTATTAATGCAGAAGGAGAAGAGTTAAAACATCCCTGGAATGGTTTACATCTTAAGAAATACTACCCTTAGGTTAAAGAGTCGATCAGTATGGTACAAAGACCAGTGGAATCAGAAAATTTATAAAGTCAAATTTCCTTATTAGTCTGAATAATTTAATTTCAAGCCCATTACTGCACACACTAACACGTTTGATTCGTGAGTAACAAGAGATGCCAAGTCCTAAAGAATATCGAAAGCTTGACCGAAAGTGTAGAGTACAAATCGTTCCTTTTAAAAAAAAAATTCTGTTTTAAACTCGGCCCATGATGTCGGAACGAGGCTTAGAATAGACTACCAAGAATACCCGCCATCTTAGTAGGAGGCCGTCATAAAAAAAAGGGGGAGATCCGTCCCGAAGAAAAAAAGAAAAGAAAAAGCAAGGCAAAAGCCAAATGTCAAATCAAAAGGCCATTACATTACAAACGTTACATCAAGGCCATGAAATGAAATAAAAGGGAACGCAAGGTCGACAAATACCCCGGAAAGAAAATGACCGAACCCCAACGGATATTAGGGTAGGAAAGGGACATCTTTTAAAGTCTCCGGAACCTTCTCATGGGCTTTCTAAACTTATTCATCTTTTCTTTCTAAAGAGATGTACTCCAAACTTAAGGAATGGTTTACATTGACTAAGGGTCAAATCATCAAATGGGATCACGAATGGAAACACAAATTCAAACACGATGGGTTTAAGTTGAGTTGTTAAAGAATAATTTGGAAATGAAGTTAATAAATGAATATGATCTTTTGATCCAAGTACCATGCTGATCTTTATGTCAAAAAAAAAAAAAAAAAAAATCCAAAAAAAATACATAAGTCAAAAATCCAAAAAAAATACATATGTCAAAAGTTCAAAAAAAATACATATATAAAAAAAACCCAAAAAAAAAAATACATATGTCAAAAATCCAAAAAAATACATATGTTTCAAAAAGTAAAAAAAAAATACATATGTCAAAATTAAAAAAAAAAACATATATTTCAAAACCCCAAACAAAAGTGAATATTTCAAAACAACAAAAATATTTCAGTTAGCATCTGCTTGTTGCATTTGATGTGTTTCATTCCTTTTATTTTCAGTGAGCATCTGTCTGCTTGTATGTTGCATTTTACTTAAGTTTGATTATTCTCATTACCTTTGTTAATAAAGGCTATGCCCCTTGACCCTTCTATCAAGGATAGGATCAAGTAGTCGGTTACTTAACCAGGCAAGGGGCTAAGCCTGAACAGATACTTAACATGTTTGTTCAAGTTGTATACAGGACACAAGGCATTGGTAAAGTTGGAATTCGAATAGAGAACAAGCAGAAACCTATTTTTGTGAGTGAAAGGCGTTGAGGAGAACCGCCGCGTTTCAACATTTAATGGCGTCTGCGCGACACGACGCGTTTCAACTCTTTATATGATTTACCCGAAATGCTGTGGTTTTTGATTGAATATTTGTTTGGAACTAATAATTTTGATTGCAGGAAATTCAAGAAAACCTAAGTAAAGCTGGAAATGTCATGAAGATCCCACTGTGGGAATTCAAGAAGTCCTGACCGTGGCTAAAAAGACGGTTATTTCTACCTTTGTACTCTTTTTATGTAATTATTTTGCATTCGCATTACTATATGATAAATATTTATTAGAGTATATCAATGACCTTGTGTTTTTGATGAAACTGGAATTTGAGTTCCCCTACAACAAAAACAGTGATAATTCCAGAGGATTCTTAATCGCACGGATAGGCCGTTGGATTGCTAATTAGTGAGGACGATGGTTCCACTTTTATGAAACGGTGCGTGGATAAACGAGCTTCGGCTTAGCACTGGATTACAAGAATTGGTATCTTGACTCATTAATGACAATTTAACAATATTATCCTTGATTAATTTATATTTTATTTGACTTTATATTTTTCTTTTAGCCCAGTATGCATCATGTAGGACTTTGAAATCAGTGTAATAAGAATTAATTGTTGATTAAGTTTCAGACCATTAATTAAATGATTCAAAACATGATATGGAATATTCCATTCTGAATTGAGTATCTTGATTATCTTTGAGGTTCGCTTGAAGATATCATTGGAATTCTATCTTTTTTTGGATTCTTTACCAATATTCTTGTTTTCTTTTAAGATCCATCATGGCTGCAGCACGTCCACATTGGCTGGCAAACGCTCCCCATGATGAAACCTGCAGTGTCTATGACCTGGGGTACTTCCCACTCCGAGGAGGTTGATCGAACTTATTTTATTTCCTTGTCTACCTCATCCAGACAGGATTGATTTCATTGATCTCATTGAACTATCTTCATTGATGATTTCGAGAAAAATTCTAATCATGTGATGTTAAGAGCGTGTCTCATCACACCTTGGCATCACCTTTTCAGTACATTCCATTTCATTTCACTCCCTTGCAAAGACGATGCCAAAGTGAGGCAGCTGTAGACACGCTAATTTTGACATCATTTTGAGTAAATTTCATATCATATAATAATGCCTCATAATGGTCTGATAATTAATCATTAATTAATTTTTATTAATCTTTTTGAGTGTCGGGTCAAACAGACATGTTTAAGTTAATCAATTGAATTGATTTTAACTCAAATTTCAGTTAAAATATGAAGAATCCTAAAAGGCGTCGACCCATGTGGACGCTATTTAGAGTTTATTCCTATTTTAGCGTTTAAATTTGAATTTTAATTAATTGATTTATTAACTGAAAGGCGTCTGTGAAGGTCGACGCGTTTTAGGTTTCCTAGGCTGTTTTAACTTCTCTTCTGGATGTTTATCCTTATCTTAATTAGTGTAAAAGACGTCTACCAATATGGACGCGTTTTAGCTAATAAAGATAAAGATAAGTTTTCCCGGATATTTATCCTTATCTTAATTTAATCTGAAAGGCGTCAGCTATGGTGGACGCGTTTTACATAATTACAGATAAAGATGAATTAATCAGTAATTATCTGTCGATTAAAGTAGATAAATCCGAGATTTTTCTATGTTAATCGCGAACGCAGAAAATGCCTATAAATACCTTGCCTCTCAAGGAGTTAAAAAAAAAAAAAAAAAAAGAGAGAGAGAGAATTATTGAGCCTCAGCGTTATAGCAATTTGAAGATCGAAGCAACCACGCCGGAGCGCTGCCATTTCCAGAAGTCGGCATCCTTCTTCAAGATCTTCATTCTTCAAAGCTTCAACCAACTGGACTGGGCATAAGTTTTTCATATCTGAATTTCATTTTCATTCTTTAGTTTCATTCTCTCATACTCACTGCATGCAACACACACCACATCATTAATTTCCAAAACCCATCTGTTCTAAAGGGGTTTCAAAGTCATTTAAAACAAGTGAGTTGCTGTTTAAACATGTTTATAATCATGGTTAACTTTGATATTTCCATTTAGATTCTCATCAACATTTCTTCTTTATTTTTCTGTTTCTCTATCTCTGCTGCATTCAACAACAACAACAACAAGAAACCAACAAGAGGGAAATCAAGCACAAAGCCAGGAGAACTTCTAGACGATCCTCAACATTCAACAGCAAGAACAAAAGAACAAGAAGAGGCTCTCTTTCTTCAGCCGGCTGAAGGAGGGGAACCAAGGATTCATTCTTCCGCGTTTGAACAGGTAAGCGATCAAACTTCTTTTGAAGCTTTTTAGTTAAAAGTTTCTGGCGATCACAGCACATTAGTTGCATTTTTTTAATAGGTTAATTTACCCTAAACAACATAGTTTATCACATAAATCACATGAGCAAATTTTCAGCACCTACAGTCTCGAACCAGGTTAAGGCTATTTTCTCGAGAGTGAGGGGGAAGAGACGGCAGCGGACTGCCTCGGAGACCCCTCGGACATAGAGGTAGGTGTTAAACCTCTGGAAGTGGCAGACCGGATCTGTCATTCCATCATAGAGAGTGCCTTTCGGCAGTTTAAAGTTAGGAGGTACCTCGGTAGCCAGAAGGTCTAACGAGAATGGAGTTTGCTCCAGAATGGTGCTGGCGAGAGGCGCTCCGTACGGCCGAGATACCATCTGCTGCATCTCTTTCCTCATTGCGGTCAGCCGCCAGTCCAGGTCCAGGGCGGTTGAAATAGTGACCGAACGCCCTTCGGCTCTGGTTGGATGAAACTCAGACGAAGCATAGCCTTGCTCCGTTATGATGTGGCCAGCGCGAGGGATTCGGGCAGGCGGTGCGGAGGGCTCACTGCGGGCCGTGGCGGCCTCGTCAGGGAAGACCTGTGAGGGCGTTGGCCGAAACCTTGCATCTTGAGCAGGGCAGAATGGAGGAGGCAGTACTTGTTGGGGGAGCTGGCCCAGTAACCCCATGCGCTGGGCGATGGCGGATTCCATGTCTCGCAGAGGTGCCAGAGAAGTAACGGTGGCGGCTAGTGTTGCCACTTGCTGCTGAAGTTCCTCCATCCAAGTGTCTCCGGGAGCGAGGGACTCCGGTATGATAGGAAGAGCTGAGCCTTGCGGTGGAGCAGACGGGGCGCCTTCAGAGTGAAGCGGCTGCGCTGAAGTTGCCCGCGTCTCTGCCTCGTCTTGTCTGGATCGTCGGGTTACTAGACGATGAGACATGACTTCTTGTTTGTTTCCCACATACGGCGCCACGTGATGTAGCCGAAGCTATCACGACCGGATTCCGAGGCTGGAATCCGAAGTTGGGACCCGAAGCTGGATCAGATCGATGAAGAGGCCCGACGGGGATCCAGAATGAGGCGAGGGCGGAAACGGGGCCAAGGATCCGAAGCCGAGAGGTGCCCGGGCGAGAGCTCGACATGAGCGAAGCCGAGACTCCCTCGGACGAAACGGACCAGCCGGCACAGGACGTGGCCGAGGCTCCTTCGGATGAGGCGGACCAGCCTGTGGAAGGTGTGGCCGAGACTCCTCTAGACGAGGCGGAGGCAAACCAGCCATCGAAAGGCGTCGAGACCGGAGGGAGAAGACCCGAGGTCGGCGGCCGAGACCGACTCGGAGAGGTCGGAAAAGATTCAAACTGAAGCCCCTGCAGAGGGAGGAGTAGAAGAAGAAAAACCAGCCAGTAGGAGTCCCGGGCTTCGGCCCTAAGGAACCCCCTCCGACGGCTAAGTTAGCTTCTGAAGATGATTCGATTCAGAAGAGAAGGAAGAAGAAGTAGCTTTAATGCTTTTTGGACTGTAGTCCTTGGGGTCTCGAAGACATACCTTTGGTAATAAATAGCCGTGTATTTATAGCAGAGGATGGAGGTTGCTTAATGGTGGTAGCCGATATAGGATTATGTTCTGGGTTTACTGGTAAACCGCCATAGCGCCTAACCCTCCCACCGGAGTGGGCCGGATACGGCTACTCGGCCGAAGGGGGTTGGGCCGCTGATGGGCCAGATGCCACTTAGTGCGCTGGAGCCTGCTGGGCCGAGGGCTGCTGAGCCGCTAATGGGCCAAAGGCTATTGGGCCGCTGATGGGCCGAAGGTTGCTGGGCTGCTGAGGGGCCAAGGACCACTGGACTGCTTAGTAGGCCGAGGGCTGCTGGGCCGAAGGCTGCTAGTGGGCCTCTTATTGCTGCTGTTGGACTGATCTCAGTGCTAGGCTTGTTTTAATGGGCCGAATCGGATTCTGCCCCATCAAATTACATAGCAGAAACTAAAATTACCCTCATGTCATCCTGATCCGTTTTTGAGAACAAAAAGGAGGAAAGATTGATTCTTCACCTTGTGTGGAGTCAAATCGGCGACCGAAACCTGATTCTGCCACTAGCTGCATAGGTGTTAGACCTCTAGCGGTATCCACACGGTTCTCCTATTAAGAGATCTTCCTCGCTTCATCTCCAGAGAAATGCGACTAATCCCTTGCCATTCTTCTCATCACGGGTACCTACGGTGTGCGAGCAAGCCTCAATTTATGCGAGAGCATAGGCAGAAGAAAGAGAAGAAGGGGGCACCCTTCTCTAAGGGAGCCGACCAGGAGAGAGAGAGAGAGAGAGAGAGAGAGAGAGAGAGAGAGGGGACAACCAAGTCTGGAGAAATCTTGAAGCTTGGCCCTAGGTTCCCCTCCGACGTATATTTATATTAATCTCTCGCAACTTTTCACAAAAGTTCCTGAGTTAATATAAATTCTCACTTAATATTTATCGACTGAGAACTTTGCGTGTGACCCTCTGGGCCTAAGTGCCAGTCCAATTTTCAGCCGAATAAGATCAATAACCCCTTATTGACTTAAAATAATTTATTTAATATCTCATGTTAAATAATTACTTAATCGATCTATCATCTTATAGTAGTCGACCGAGCTTCCGATCAGGTTGGGTGCCAAGTAATACCATATGATCCTGAAAGACATTGGGGTTCAGCAACCCGCTCTAAGAATCTTTTTATCATCAGTTACTGTGTGACTATAATCCTTCATTCGTGCAACGCTCTCAAGTCAACTTAGGACATAGTCAACTGTCAAATCATTCCAATTAACTCACTTGGATTAGATGTTACCGTACGATATCGAAAAACTCATTTTCCAATATAGTGTCTGCCATGTCCAGGGACTCTTGTGAATCTTACCTAGAACATTCTCTCTCTAATTACTAAGAGTGAATGATCCCGTATTGAACACTCAAACACTTTCGAAGGTATTCGGCTGGACCCAGTCACTTGACTGATTAGGACCCCATGGTTAGTAATCTATTCGCCAAGGTCAAACCCAGAAGTTTACCGACAAGGTGTCTTTGATGTCTCAAGTCCAAGGACCAACTATGCAACTATGACATTGAATCAGGTTGGTTGATGATAAGGTAAATTACCATCCAACGATTTAAGTCGCAGTTCAATAAACTTATTCACCAATGAGCACCTATAGGCTCTCATTGATGTCTCTAAATAAGTGACTATGAGATCAGTCACCCTCATCAAATGAATAAAAGTAACCTATACTAGTCTCACTGGATATTTGATATATTTCTCAAATATCCTCTGACTAGAAATACTTAAAGATGTGTGTTTATAAGTTGCCAGTCTCATTATTATGATCTCATCATAACCTAACATCTGCTGCACACATTCATGAACTTCACTATGAAACGGATATCAAAGAAGTGATTTACACATAATGAATATATTGCCATTAAATAATAAATAATTGAACAAGTTTGTACATCATATCAGATTGGCTTATAGGGCACAAAGAATATTAATAATCTCCAACTTAGACTAAAGCCAATCACCCTTATGTTGTATCCCCATACATTCCAGGTGACGCTCAAATACAACTTGAGACAAAAAGGCTTTATAAGTGGATCTACTATGTTGTCATCTGGCGATGATCTCTCTGCTCAAGTGAAAGCGCCTCAGAATGTGCTTCGACCTTTGGTGAGACTGTGGCTCTTGCGCTTGAGCAATCGTCCCATTGTTGTCACATAATAGTGGGATAAGATTAGAGATGCTCGGAATTATGCCAAGGTCGGTGATGAACTTCTTCATCCATATTGCTTCCATGGCAGCTTCAGTTGCATCCATGTACTGAGTCTCTGTCGTCGAATCTACAGTTGTTTCCTATTTAGAACTCTTCTAGCTCACTACCCCCCCACCCCCCCCATATTGCTTCCATGGCAGCTTCAGTTGCATCCATGTACTGAGTCTCTGTTGTCGAATCTGCAGTTGTTTCCTATTTAGAACTCTTCTAGCTCACTACCCCCCCCCATTCAAGGTGAAAACGAATCTAGAGGTAGAATTGCTATTATCCAGATCTAACTAGAAGCTCAACTCAGTGTACCCTTCTAGCTTCAAGTCACCTCCTCCATAGACCAGAAATATATCCTTAGTCCTTCTCAATACTTAAGGATACATTTTACTATCTTTCAATGTGCATCACTTGGATCTACTTGATATCTACTCGTAATACTTAGAGCATATGCTACATTAGGCCTTATATATAGCATGCCATACATGATAGATCATATGGTAGAGGCATGAGATACTCCGTCCATGAATATCCTCTCTTCAGGAGTCTTAGGTGACTGCTGTTAGTCTTAGGTGGCCTATAAGCCAATATGACTATATAATCTCGTTCATTTATTAATATAATGGCATAATATTCATTGTGTGTAAATCGTATTAATTATCGTCTCATAATGAAGTCTGTGAATATGTGAGATAGTGATCAGATTATGATGAGATCATACTAGTGAGACTGATCACTTAAACACACATATTCTTAATTCTTCCTAGTCGGAGGATATCCGAGAAGGACATCGGATATCCGGTTAGACAATTACAGATTACTCCTGCTCATGCGATGAGGGTGATTGATCTCATAGTCACTTGTGTGGAGACATTAAGGCTAATCTGTAAGTGCTCATTAGAGAATGAGTTCACTGAACTGATCTGACTGAATCGCTAGATGGTACTGTACCTCACTGTCAACCAGCTTGATTCTATTGTCGTAGTTGCGTGGATGGTCTTCGGACCTGAGACACCAAGGACACCTTGTCGGTAGACTTCTGTGCTTTGACCTTGGTTTATGAATCTCTAACCACGAGATTCTAAATAGCTAAGGATTGGGTACAGCGGAATACCTTCGAAGGGAATTGAATGTCAATAAGGAATCATTCGCTCTTGGTACGATGAGAGAGAATGCTCTAGGAAGGATGCACGAAAGTCCCTGGCCAGGGCGGACGATAATATCGGGAAAGGAGTTTTCCGATATTATACGGCAGCATTCGATTCAAGTGAGTCGACCGGTTAGGATTTGACAACACGCCATATCCTGAGTTGATTCGAGAGCATTGTACAAATGAAAGACTATATCCACGTGGTCACTGTCGGCGGAAAGATTCTAAGAGTGGGTTACTTAACCCCAATACCTTCTGGGTTCACGCGGTGTTGCTTGGCACCCAACGTGATCGAAAGCCCGATCGAATTCGATGTGCGAGATCAATTCGATTGATTAATTAATTAATAAAGAGTTATTAATTGATTAATAAAGCTAGTGAGGAGTCACTGGGCATATTGGTCTATTAACCGGATTGGTTATTGGGCCTAGAGGGTCACACGCAAATGATTCTCAAGACGATGGATAAATAAGTGGGTTTTATACAAACCTGAGGTTTTTATGAAAAACCGCGTGGTTAGTATAAAATGTAGCGAACGGGATGAGCAGGCCAAGCTGCTGCTAACCCTAGCCGCTCCCTCCTCTCTTTTTCTCTCTCTCTGGTGCCCTAGAAGAAAATCGGATCTCCGGATTTGCTCCGCCGCTTCTCCGAATCCCGTTCAATGGGAAATCGTCCGCACGTTGCGGCGAGCGTTGCGGCAAACGGCAGAGACTTCGCGGGCTGCGAAGAACGAGGAGCATGAGGATATCCACCACGAGGAGGATCGCGTGGACTCCGCTAGAGGCCGGGCGCTTGCGCGGCTTGCGGTGTCACACCGACGGAACTGAACGGTTGCGGATTCGAATCCGCACACGGTAAGACTTCGATAATCCGATTATCAGGTTTTTAGATTTTTCGAAACGGGAATGGATCTCCATTTTTATTTTTATTTGCGCTGCGTGGGAGATCTAGAGAAACACGAGAACCCAACAGTGGTATCAGAGCCAGGTTCCACTGTTTCTCGGCCCGTTTCGGACTCCGAATTAGTTTTTCCTTGAAATATTCCATGCATATAATCTGAATGTGCTGGTAGAACTGTGTTTATGTGATAAACACAGAAAATTAGAGTAATTTTCTTTCTACAAATTCATATTTTTTTGGGGGGATTATTTGTGTTCTTCATTGGATGAGGAACCGGTATTCTTGGCGGCTTCATTCTTGCTTCCCCAAGCGTTGGGGAGGTGGGCCGACCCCGGTTCATCCAAGAGACATGGCTGGTCACTGTGGGCTTCAACGCCGACGCCGAAGAAGCCACATAGATGGCTGGAATGGGGAGCAAGGACCTTTCTTCTTCCTTTATTCGTTTATAGAAAACCTAAATAGGGGAGATAGATTGGGCTCAACCAGCTTGCAATGGGCTTCTCCGGCGAGCCCACCGTCGCCAAGCACGTCGCCGACTGGGCCGGACGGCGCCGTACTGCCGGCCGCCGCTGCTCATTCCCCGCCGTCGAGCAGCACCCTCTACAACCTGCAACAAGTTAGGGCATCGGGTGCTTTGAGGAGGGAGGAGGTTTAGGTGAACCGCCCGGCCCCGACCCGGTTGGACTGGGCCGGGCGCAGGCGGTCTGGGCCGGTCCTAGTATGAGCCTGGGTCTGTGCCATAGGCCGAACCCCTGGCATAGCCAGGGGCTCAAACCTGTTGCCTTTGTGGCTGGGTCCAGGTCATTTTATTTTTAAAACCCCATCTCCAAACCCCCTAAAACTCTAATGAGCCCATTTAAAATACGAATAAAATTTGAATTTAATTTTAAAATTCAAAATTGTTTGAAATTTAATTTTCTTATTCAATTGTATTTATTTGGCCATTAATGATTTTGAATAATTTATGTTAACAATTAGTTATTAATTAATTAAGGGTTAATTATTAGTTTAAATATTAAATTAATAATTAATCTTTAATTTAACTAATTTAAGGGTTAAATTAGCGATTAATAATTAATAGTTTAATTGTTAGATTTATTAATTATTAATACATCTAATTGTTAATTGTTAATTAATGAGTTAGTTATTAATTTAAGTGTTAAATTAATAATTAACTTAATTGACTAATTTAAATGTTAAATTAGTAGTCCCTGATCAATTATTGTTAATCATTAATTTAAAAGTTAAATTAATGATAACTTTAATTATCTAATATAAGAGTTAGATTAATTAGTTAGTGTTAATTATTGGTTTAAGAGTTAAATTAATAATTAACATTAACTGACTAATCTAAGTGTTAGGTTAGTAGTTAATAATTAATTATGGTTGATTATTAATTTAAGTGTTAAATTATTAATTAACTTTGTTGGACTAACCTAAAGAGTTAGATTTGTAATTATTTATTAATAATCTAATTGTTAGATTATTAATTTTGTTTAATCTAAATGTTAGATTATTTTAATTATTAAAATTGTTCTAATTTGTATGGAATAATTTGAAATTTATTAATTTGGAGTGTGTGCACATATGATGTATATTTTATGCTTTTAAATTTGATTTAATTACATGCTAAGTTAATTAAAAGTGTTTTCGAAATTCTAAAGCCAATTTTGATTGGATCCCACCTTTTTTGAAAGCCAAAATTATATATTTTGAAAACTCTTTTGTTTTAGCCATATGATGTGCTTATCATGTGTGGAATGTTTAAAACATACCGTGGTCATGGATATGCATTTTAATATTATTCATGTGATAGATGGATTGTGTGGATCATAGATGTTTGAATTATGAATATTTATTAATTGTTAATAAATAGAGGTTTGCGTACCTCTCTCTCTCTCTCTAGCTCCAATGTAATTCTACCTCTCTGTCTCTTGTACTCGTCATAAGGCCTTCTTCTGTTTACTTGTAAATTTTGAATTTATTGTAATCTGAATGAGGCAACCGAAGAAGGAGCGAGGATGATCCACAGCTGTAACCAGGAAGGCGATATGATGAAGATCTCTTGCCTATGTGTTTACAGAAATATTTGATATAAATGTTATGTTAGATTGTGTGTGCGTTTGACTGTTGGCTCCAGTCAAACCCACTGTGATATCCATGGCCACACTAAAAATGTATGAGATACATTATTTATGTTTCATTGTGAATCAAAGCAAGTATAGTATTTAGTAAATATATACGATATATTTATATACTATCACCTAGGAGAGACCAAGATAAAAGTTATCTAAATACCCTCGTCTGAATTCTAAGCCGTAACGTGAGTAGTTAAGAACTTACTGCGTGGTCCACCATCGTTATAGTCATAGGATTCAAATCACTTTAGGCAGGTTTGTTGTGCTACCACAAGGCCTGCTTAATTGTGAGGAGAGACTGTAGCTATGGCATTAGATGCCTATTTGATCGGGGGTAGAGGAACCATGTAGCTTTGTTGTGCTATCCACAAGAGTTGTATGCAAATCTATACTCGTCTCGTAACGATGGTTAGCTTAGACCAGAATTAGTGGCTTGTTGTGCTATCCACAAGGCCATTAAATCTCTGGGGACCAAAACTATGATCGGATATTGCAAGGAGTTGCAAGTCCCATAAGATGAGTGTTCTTTGATTGTTTTACAGCTTTCTTGTGCTATCAACAAGGTTGTACTGCAAGTCATTGAGATTCTGATCCCTACTAGGAGACTGTCGACGTCTCCCGTTCTGTATAGCTGAGGGTTATACAGTCCGTTGAAAATTAGTGGGAGTTAAAACTTGAACAAAAGACCATGTCTTGCTTTAATATTTAATAAACTGAACATCTGCTAAATAGATTTTATCTTTCTCCTGTATGGAATTATGTCGTCGAATAACCTACTCCATGGCATACTTGATGCCCTTTTGACTTACCTGATCTACTCAGGTTGGCTCAGACACTTGAAGAATGTCTTCAGATCTGAGCAGATTGCCTACGCCCTTGATGTTGATCCTCCTACTGAATCGGCATTAGATGCCCCTGAAGCAGAGATGATAGTTAACGATAAAAGATCGAATGACAAAGGCAAAAGAGTAGTAAAAGGGTGACTGCTTTTACTGTAAGCAGAATGGTCACTGGAAGAGGAACTGCAAGGAGTTCCTCAATGATAAAGATCATGGAAAAGTGAAGCTGTCTGAAGCTTCAGATATGTATATGATAGATATCAACTTGTCAGTTAGATATTCCACATCTTAGGTATTAGATACCGGATGTGCTTCTCATATCTGCCATGATGTGCATATATTGACAAGTAAGCGCAAGCTGAGAAAAGGCGAGGTGGAACTGAGGCAAGGAAATGGCACAAAAGTTGCGGCGATTGCTGTTGGGACAACAAACCTCAGGCTTCCATCGGGAGACGTCTTATCATTAGAATATTGTTATTATATTCCTAGCATAATAAAGAACATCATATCAGTATCTTGTTTGGACAAGATAGGATATAGGTTGACTATTGAGAATAGAAGTTGTTCGATTCATTATGGTAATAAATCAATAGCTTCGGCATCTTTAGTCAACGGTCTATATCTCGTAGATGTTTCTTATTACAATTTTCATATTAATAATGCTCTTAAGAAGAGCAAGAATTGTGCGAACCAAGCCTACATGTGGCATTGTAGACTTGGGCATATTGGTGAAAGCAGGTTGCAAAGGTTGTACAAGCATGATTATTTAAGTGCATCCGATTATGAATTGTTTGCGACATATGAATCCTGCTTTATAGAAAAAATGGCAAAATCTCCATTTACTGGACATAGAGAACGTGCCAAGGACATTTTGGAACTAATACATTCGGATGTATGTGATCCCATATCCACTTAAGGCAAAGGTGGCTTTTCATACTTCATCACGTTCACCGATGACTTCTCAAGATTCGGCTATATGTACTTAATGAAGTACAAGTCAGAAGCATTTGAGAAGTTTAAGGAGTTCAAGAATGAGGTAGAGAAGCAGTTAGGAAAGAGTATTAAAACTCTTCGATCAGATCGATGAGGAGAATACTTGAGTACTAATTTCACATAATTCTTAAAAGATAATGGTATCCTTTCTCAGCTGACCCCTCCATATACACCACATATGAATGGTGTATTAGAAAGGAGGAATCGGACCTTGTTGGACATGGTGCGATCCATGATGAGCTTTTCAGGATTACCAGTGTCCCTCTGGGGTATGCTCTAGAGTCAGTAGCATACCTGCTGAACAGAGTATCCAGCAAGTATGTGGCCTCTACTCTATATGAGATATGGAAAGGCAGGAAACCAGAATTTAAACATGTTAAAGTCTGGAGTTGTCCTGCTCATGTAAAGAGGCATAATCTAGAGAATCACGAACTGATAAATGCAGATTTGTAGGATATTCAAAGTAAATCTTTGGATACTATTTTTACCATCCTGGTGAACAAAAGGTGTTTGTCGCCAGGAAAGTTGTCTTCCTGGAAGAGGAATACCTTCTCCAGGAAGACAATGGGAGTAAAATAGTATTAGAAGTGGTTCCAGATCCCCAAACAGCTGCATTATCATTAGATGAGATATCAGTTCCTAAATCTATTCAGGTACACACAGATGAGCCTCGTAGATCTAGTAGATTACTTAAACTACCCGAACGATATGTAGGGCATATCGTTAAAGGTGAGTCTAAGGTAGAATATAATGAGGATGATGATCCTAAAACCTACCAAGAGGCCATAGAAGGCCCATAAGCTGGGAAATGGCAAGAAGCCATGAACTCAGAAATCCAGTCCATGTACACCAACTAAGTTTGGAACTTGGAGGACTTGCCCTAGGGTATTGTACCTATCGGATGCAAGTGGATCTTTAAGAGAAAGATTGGTGTTGATGGACGGATCGACACTTATATGGTAAGGTTGGTGGCAAAGGGATATCGTCAAAGGCAAGGAATTGACTATGACGGGACTTTCTCACCAGTTGCCATGATAAATTTGATCAGAGTTCTACTCGCCATTGCTGCACATTTTGATTATGAAATCTGACAGATGGATGTGAAGACTGCCTTCCTCAACGGTAACCTTGGGGAAGAGGTGTATATGATACAACCAGAAGGTTTCACATCTAAAGAATCTCCAGATAAAGTTTGCAAGCTTCAGAGGTCCATTTATGGACTGAAACAGGCTTCCTGGAGCTGGAACATAAGATTTGACGAGACTGTCAAGTCTTATGACTTCATTAAGAATGAAGATAAGCCTTGTGTGTACAAGAAGACCAGTGGGAGTGCAGTCACCTTCTTAGTTCTTTACGTAGACGACATACTACTCATTTGGAATGATGTAGCTATGATGTCATCGGTAAAGATCTAGCTGTCGAGAAACTTGTCCATGAAGGATTTAGGGGAAGCATCCTACGGCTTGGGAATATGGATCTATAGATAGATCAAAGATGATGCTTGGAATGACCCAATCCTTGTACATAGATACCATTGTCAAAAGGTTTGGCATAAAAAATTCAAAGGGAGGTCTCATACCGATGAGACATGGAATTAATCTCTCAAAGGAGCAGTCTCCTAAGACTACTAATGAGAGGGCATTCATGGATAGAACACCCTATGCCTCTGCCATAGGATCTATCATGTATGCCATGCTGTGTACACGACCTGATGTTCCATTTGCTCTAAGTGTTATGAGTAGATTTCAGGCTGATCCAGACGAAGAGTACTGGAAGGCAGTGAAATGTATCCTTCAGTACTTGAGAAGAATTAAGGATATGTTTCTTATCTATGGAGGAGGTGACTTGAAACTACGAGGCTTTATTGACTCAAGTTTCCAGTCAGTTCCAGATGATAGCAAGTCTACATCTGGATTCGTGTTTACTTTGAATGGAGGCGCAGTGTGTTGGAAGAGTTCCAAGCAAGCAACCACTACAGATTCGACGACTGAAGCTGAGTACATCGCTGCAGCTGAAGCCGCCAAGGAAGTAGTGTGGTTGAAGAAATTCATCACCGACCTCGGCGTAGTTCCCAGTATCTCTGAACCTGTTCCGCTGTTGTGCGATAACAATGGAGTGATTGCGCAAGTGAAAGAGCCACAGTCTCATCAGAAATTGAAGCATATTCTGAGGCGCTTTCATCTTATCAGAGTGATCATATCTAGAGGAGATGTAGTGGTGGAACGAGTTCAATCTGTCGACAATATAGTAGATCAACTCACAAAGCCGTTGGCTCAAATTGTGTTTTAGCGTCACCTAGAGTCTATAGGCTTACTGCATAAAGGTGATTGGCTTTAGTCCAAGTGGGAGATTGTTAGTCTTAGGTGGCCTACAAGTCAATATGACTATGTAATCTTGTTCATTTAATAATATAATGGCATAATGTTCGTTGTGTGTAAATCGTATTAATTATCATCTTATAATGAAGTCTGTGAATATGTGCGATAGTGATCAGATTATGATGAGATCATACTAGTGAGACTGATCACTTAAACACACATATTCTTAATTGTTCCTAGTCGGAGGATATCCGAGAAGGACATCGGATATCCGGTTATACTAGTACAGATTATTCCTGCTCATGCGATGAGGGTGACTAATCTCATAGTCACTTGTGTGGAGAGACTAAGGTGAATCTGTAGGTGCTCATTGGAGAATGAGTTCACTGAACTGATCCGACTGAATCACTGGATGGTATTGTACCTCACTGTCAACCAGCTTGATTGTATTGTCGCAGTTGCGTAGATGGTCCTCGGACCTGAGACACCAAGGACACCTTGTCGGTGGATTCTGTGCTTTGACCTTGGTTTATGAATCTCTAACCACGAAATTCTAAACAACCAAAGATCGGGTACAGCGGAATACCGTCGAAGGGAATTGAGTGTCAATAAGGAATCATTCGCTCTCGGTATGATGAGAGAGAATGCTCTAGGAAGGATGCGCGAAAGTCCCTGGCTAGGGCGGACGATAATATCGGGAAAGGAGTTTTCCGATATTATACGGCAGCATCCAATCTAAGTGAGTCGACCGGTTAAGGTTTGACAGCACGCCATACCCTGAGTTGACTCGAGAGCATTGTACGAATGAAAGACTATATCCACGCGGTAACTGTCGGCAGAAAGGTTCCATGAGTGGGTTACTTAACCCCGATACCTTTCGGGTTCACGCGGTGTTGCTTGGCACCCAACATGATCGGAGGCCCGATCGAATTCGATGTGTGAGATCAATTCGATTGATTAATAATTAATAAAGAATTATTAATTGATTAATAAAGCCAGTGAGGAGTCACTAGGCTTATTAGGCTATTAACCGGACTGGTTATTAGGCCTAGAGGGTCACACACAAATGATTCTCAAGGCGATGGATAAATAAGTGGGTTTTATACAAACCGGGGGTTTTTATGAAAAACCGTGCAGTTAGTATAAAATGTAGCGAACGGGTTGAGCAGGCCAAGCTGCTGCTAACCCTAGCCGCTCCCTCCTCTCTTTCTCTCTCTCTTTAGTGCCCCAGAAGAAAATCGGATCCCCGCATCTGCTCCGCCGCTTCTCCGAATCCCGTTCGACGGGAAATCATCCGCACGTTGCGGAGATCGTTGCGAAAAACGGCGGAGACTTCGCGGGCTGTGAAGAACGAGGAACGTGAGGATATCCACTGCGAGGACGATCGCGTGGACTCTGCTAGAGGTCGGACGCTTGCGCGGCTTGCGGTGTCACACCGACGGAACCGAACGGTTGCAAATTCAAATCCGCACACGGTAAGACTTCGATAATTCAATTATCGGGTTTTTAGATTTTTCTAAACGGGAACAAATCTCCGTTTTTATTTTTATTTCCGCTGCACGAGAGATATGGAGCAACACGAGAACCCAACAACTGCTCTTTAGAGAAATCTATGTCTCATTGATATGAGACCTCTCTTAGAATTTTTCATGCCAAACATTTTGATAATAGTGTCTATGTATATGGATTAGGTCAAGCCAAGCATCCTCTTTGATCTATCTCTATAGATATATATTCTCAAAACGTAGGTTGCTTCTCTCAAATCCTTCATAGAGAAGTTCTTTGACAGCCATATCTTTACAGATGATAACATCGCTACATCATTCATAATGAGTTGGATGTCATCAATGTAAAGTACCAGAAAAGTGATTATGCTCCCACTAGTCTTCCTGTATACATAAGACTCATCTTCATTCTTAATGAAGTCATAAGATTTGATAGTCTCATCAAATTTTATGTTTTAGCTTTCAAATACCTACTTCAGTCCAGAGATAAATCTCTGAAGCTTACACACTTTATCTAAAAACTCCTTGGATGTGTAGCCCTCGAGTCGTATCATATATACCTCTTCCTTAAGGTTTCTCTTGAGAAAGACAATCTTCACATCTATCTGCTAGATCTCGTAATCATAATGTGCAATAATAGTGAGAAGAACTCTGATTGACTTTATCATGGCAACTGATGAGAAAGTCTCATCATAGTCAATTCATTGCTTTTGACGATATCTCTTTGCCACTAACCTTGTCTTATAAGTATTGATTCGTCCATCTGCACCGATCTCTTTCTTACAGATCTACTTGCAACTAATGTGTATAATACCCTCAGTCAAGTCCTCCAAGTTCTAGACTTGGTTAGTGTATATGGACTGTATCTCAGAGTTCATGACTTCTCGTCATTTCTCGACTTCTGGACTCTCAATGGCCTCTTGATAGGTCTTCGGATCATTATCCTCATTATCGGGCATACTTGAGTCACCCTCACTGATATGTCCAACATATCTTTTGGGTTATCTCGGTACTCTAGAAGACCTTCGTGGTTCCTATGTGTACTCTTGAGCAGGTTCAAAAACCTGTTGCTCATCTAATGAGTCAAGTGTAGTATGTAGATCTAGAATCTCTTCTAGAGATACTTTACTCTCACTGTCCTCCTAAAGAAGGTATTCATCTTCTAAGAAGATAGCTCTCTTAGCGATAAATACCTTTTGTTCACTAGTGTGCTAAAAATAGTACCTAAAAGTCTCTTTTGAGTACACCACAAACCTACACCTTTCAGTTCGTAATTCTAGATTGTCTAGGTCATGTCTCTTCACATGGACATGACAACCCCAGACTTTAACATACTTGAAGTTAGACTTCCTACCCTTCCATAGCTTGTCCGATCAAAGACGATATCAAACCAGACGAAGGAGTTGTTGCCGCTGTAGTCTTCCCCTTGCCGTATGCCGGTCCCTGAGTTGCCAATCCCCTCTCCCGAGTCATCAGGTCGTGCTGCGTCTCTACTGCTGTTGCACACTTTACTGCCGAAGCTAAGTTTGAACAATAGTGGGATGCCACTAGACTCCTCAAGTCGAACCTTAATCTGTCAACGAACCATTCGGTCCGACGCTCCTTATCTTCTAAAATGAAGGGCACAAACCTCCCCAAAGAGAAAAACTTCATCTGGTACTCAAGCACTGTCATGCTCTCTTGGGTCAACTCTATAAACTCCCTTCCCTTGGCAATCTGGATATGCCTGGGGAAGTACTTCCCATTGAACTCCTTCACAAAAGTCTCTCATGGAATCTCCCTGAGATTCTTATATGCATAAGTTATGTTCTTCAGGATGGTCCACCAATCATAAGCATCATCCTTCAACATGAAGGTGGCCAATAGGGTCTTCTCAACTGCTGCACAGTTTAGAGTATTGAAAGTCTTCTCCATCTCCTTCACCCAATGAGCTGCCTCATCAGGGTCAATATGACCAGTGAAATTGGGTGGCCTCAGCTTCAGGAATCTCTCCTAAGTAGCCGAAGACCCTCCCCGAATACTAGAACTCTCACTAGGATCTCGAGCTTGATATCTAGTCATTGTCTCCATGATCACTTCCACAAAGCGTTCCATATTATGTTTACCGGCCTCAGACCTACTAGAGACATCTCCCTAATCTCGAATAACGGGGACCCTCTTTCTAGGAATCATCTACTCGCCTACAATCACAAGAATTGAAAACTTCTAATTAGAGCCAAAACCTAAACTACCACTGTACCTGTACGGTATTTAACCGAGTTATTCATCTATTTGTCAATCCGAATGCCCTGATACCAACTGTAACGACCCGCCACCCTATAATCGGAGATCCAATTACTACATGGGTACTAAATCATTAAAATTATGAGTCAAAGTAGGATCTCAAACAAGTTTGGAAAATAAATGATAAACTAAGCTAAACATTCTACACATCATTGAACTATAAAGAAAGTGCAAGAATTAAATTTTATTACAGTCCGACTCGACTCAGCAAATAATTACATAATCCAACTTAAAGGAAATAATTATGCGTATAGGCCTGAAAATGAAAGTACAACTACATCGGGACATATTCTGGAACGATGGCTGCAGGCGCACAACCTGAGATGAAATCCTACAACCGTTACACCTGCCGAGAACCCTCACCGAAAACCGCAGGAGGTGAGTCACACTAGAATGGACTCAGCAGGGATCCCTCGTTCCCCACTTCCCATACACGCACCCACAATCGCAACACAACAAGGATATAGCAAGATAAACATAAGGAAAGAAGTAAAAACATCACATGTCCACCGAAAAGGAACACACAAGAAACTACCAAGCCAATAGGGAAAACACCGAAAAGGAACACACAAGAAACTACCAAGCCATAACGTACTGGCTACTCCGGTCTGTCTAGCTCTAGGTGGTTCTGCCTCCTTCTAGCCACGAGTGACACTCCGAAGTGTACCACTCCCACACCGGTACTAGCTAATACCACAGAGTACACCAGGTGACCCTCTCCTCCTAGGCGCCACCTTGTCACTCCAACACCGACACTGCGTCACTCCCACACCGACGCAGGGTGTAAAGTACTAACAACTATCACTCTAGGTCCATGATCGCATAAACACAATACAATGCGATTCCGATCACATGGAAATCTTCGTCCCAATGTATAATTTCAAGCATGTATTTAACAAGGTCTTTTAACAATATACATGAATTTAATTGACATAATGTATCATAATTACACATGTTAAATGCAGGGAAATTTGGGGCTCTGGCTTGAATTGCGTCGCCCTGAGTCGACATCATTGAATATCTTAAAACTGATTTTCACAAAAATTGGCGTTGGGATAAGAGGGACCTGGGCCTAAATTGCGTCACCTATGGTCGACACGATTTAAATCGCGTTGCTCTGAGTCGACACCATTTAGTGCCTGAAAACAGAATTCCCCTCCGACCTTTCTCGAGCCACAACACAAAATCTCCTCCCCAAAACGAACGAAAAATAGCACAAATGAAGATATAGGGGGATCCGTTAATCACAAAAATTTCCATTTCCATCAAAAGCCCCCTAAAACATGCTCATTTCTATCCAAAATCCCCGCACACATAGCATGCTCCAAAGCAGGAAATCATGAGTCAAAATCTTCAAAACAAACGTGAGGATCGTCACTCTACCGGTTACTTGAACTCCTCTTAGCTCCTTGCCGCCGATCTGTTACACCGCAAACCGCCGCTGGTACCACTGTGGACGTCGTCATCCCATCGAGACGTCGGCCGTTGTTCGGAGAATGAAGTGCTGTGAAGGAGATTGTGGTGGTAGTGGTGAGAGGTAAGGGGGTGTTGGAGTGGTGGAAGAGGAAGAAGAGGAAGAGGAAGGGAAGGGGACGGAGGGAATTGGAGAGAGGGAAGAGAGAGAGAGGAAAGGAGAGAAATGATAAAAAGGAGGGATGACTCGGGACGTCAACCTCGACCAATCTAAATCGAGTCGTCCCAAGACGATGTGGTTTAGACGATGAGATGAGAGTCGTACACTGGCAAATGTCTAAATCGCGTCGGCCATGCAATACGCCATTCATACGACAAGACTAGAGTCGTACACTCGTATCTCAATGCTCACCACGTGGCACCCCTACATGGCTCTTAAATCGCGTCCCCCAAGGCCGACGCCTTTCAAAAGCACGTCTCACCAGTTCGACACGATTAAGAGGCCATGCACCAGACCTACAAGGATCCAAACGAACGGGTCCAACACCGAAATCGACCCGATAATTGAACCCGAAAACTCAATTCTTACAAGTAGACTTACATAGTTTACTACTTAGCATGACCAATTTGAATAGATATGTTGTGTTAGGTTAGGTTTAGTTTAAAATTTAACCCAGGAAATAATAAGCAATGTTTGCAATCATAACTTAGTAATACTCAAAATTTAACCAAGTTTTGCCCTGTACCAACTAGCTCCCTGGTCCGAAAGTATACACCATTGAAACATCCACTTATGCCAAAATTTGATAACTTGATAATTTTTCAACAACATAACAATGCCAAAACACTTATGCCCTAGACCAACAAGGTGAAGTGGTCTCTTGTCCCACATTTGCCTGTTGAGGGGCTTGGAAAGTTTGGCCATGATCTCCCCTTAGGCTCTCGCTTTAATGAGGTGTCCTCTCAGTCACTCCGTCCCTTCCACAGTAATAGTGGGTGACTCCTCTGTGAGGTTTGTACATCCACTGGCCACCTTTTATTTATGGTAATGCACAGGCACAACGCACACGGCACATCCTTAATGAAGAAAAATGATTTGTTTTTGGGCATTCCATTCTGGTTTGGTGGGGGTAAAGTGAATCAATTCTCCTACATTGTGGATAGAATGAAAAATAAACTCTCAAATTGGAAAGCCACTACCCTTTCCACTGCCGGAAAAATTACCTTGATAAACTCTGCACTGGCCTCCATGCTAGTTCATGTAATGGGCATTGGCTTTCTCCCAAAGCAAACCATCAGAAAGTTAAATCAGATTATGTGTTCCTTCTTATGGGGTGACAACTTGGAGCATAGAAGAATTCATCTCCTAAGTTGGGCATCTCTTAAAAAGCACAGGGCTGTAGGAGGAATGGGCATCAGGGACCTGGAAATTTTAAATCAGGCTGCTGTGTTGAAATTAAGTTGGAAATTCATTCAAAACCAGAACTCTATCTGGGCTTCATTACTCAGAACCAAATACCTTATAAACACAAATTTTTGGGATGCAAATCTACCAGCAAATTGCTCAATGTCTTGGGCTGCTATACTCAAAACCAGAAATATCATGTCATCATTATCCTCCAAGATTATCAAAGATGGCCTTTCAACAAATATCTGGACAGACAAATGGGTCCCTAATAATTTTGCCCCCCTTACAATCAGACCACATTTTGATACTCTGATCCCCATTTGGGTTTTCCAACTTATCAATCATGGCAAGTGAAATTTGGATCTCTTATATAAGTTGTTCAATGATGAAACTGCTGACAGAATCAGTCAAATTCAGGTACCTCAAAATGGGCAAAACTTGGGTGATCAATTTATTTGGAAACTTACTTAGGATGGCAATTTCACCATAAAATCTGCATACATATATCTTTCTGATATATCAATTTCTGCCTCTTCTTCTACCCCTGGGGTAGTTTGGAAACAATTATGGCACGCTTATGTTCGGAAATTGATACCACCAAAGATACTACATTTTGTGTGGAAATGCCTATCCAATGCTCTCCCTGTGTCTGAACTTATCTCCAAGAGAATGCCCAATGTCGATAACATCTGTCAGGTTTGCTTCAAATGCTCGGAAACCATTACACATATGTTGTTTGAATGTGAATTTGCCAGAGTTGTTTGAAAAGCGTCCCCCTTAAACTATCATTCACCCATGGATCAGAAACCTCTGGCTGACAAAATTTCGGATTGGTCTAGCCCCCCTTTTACCTCAAATGATAAGGATAGGAGGATCCTGGCTATTTGCTTTTCTATTATGTGGCAAATCTGGAAAGTCAGATGCAAAATGGTCATGGATAGGGTTGTTGTTCCACCTCTCTCTGTTATTAGATCTGTCCTGGTGGATGTGGATTTCTGGACTTCCTCTGCCTGCACCAATCACTCTGCTTATTTAAAACCCTCAACTCAATTAACAGTGTGGAACCCTCCTAAACAAGGTGCTCTTAAGATAAACTTTGATGGTGCAACCTCAACTGCTGGAGGCGCCTTGGGGATCATAGTTAGAGACTGGCAAGGTTCTCCCATCACCTATATTACCAAAATTGTTGGCACCTCGGATCCCATTTCAGTGGAAGCTTTGGCACTCCTACATGCTCTCCGGATTGCCCAACAGATGAATGGGTTGGTTTTTGTGGAAGGTGATGCTCAACTTCTAATTAATGCTTCGCTTGGAATCAGCTCTACACCATGGAAAGTGAACCATCATTGAAAATTCCCAACTTTTTCTCTCCAACGAGAATATCAGCTTAAATTTTACCCCTAGACATTACAACAAGGCTGCTCATGCTTGTGCAAGATTTGCTGTGCTTTCGAACATTGAAGCTGTGTAGGACTCCTACACACTTTTAGGAGGGTAATATATGCTCTTTCTTCTGGTCAAAAAAAAAACACGGCACATCCTTGAATTGGTGCTGACGTCTTTACGAACGTTAACGCACGTCAGACGCTGGTATTGGTAGTGGCATTGACCGGTGGTATTGGCTTTCTCTCTCCTTATTGGGTCCTAGGCAGTGTAACATCAATATGTGATTCTTTTTAAATTACATACTTTTTCATCTTAATGCTTTTTTATAAATAACTTCTAATTTATTGAAAGAATCTTTAAAATCCTCATAAATTCAAAAATAGTGATTTAACCAAGTATTTTTTCAGAAAAATTTGTCTTTCTAAAGGGAATTGGCTCATTTTTTTGTTGGGATATTCTTAAATTTTTGTTATATATTAATTATATTTGACATATTAAAAGATTAATGTTTCTTTCATGACCTTTTTACAAAATTTTTAGATTTTTTACCGACTTGAGATTTTTTTTGCTCGAGCCGATCTTTTCTCAAATTCCCACTTGGTGACATTGGTCATACGGTATCTTCTGCGTGCAATAAAGGTGACATTTGCGCAACTAGATGATAATTAAGTTTCGCTGTTTTAGCAAATAACTTCCTAAAGAATCTCATGTTTAGAAAACCCTATAAAATGTGTATATGCAAAAAAAGCTCCTTGTACAATCATTGTCTACGTAAAATCTCTTGTTGTCAAGTAAAAAAATCGCACGTGTGTATATATACGGAGCAGATTAAATAAGTCCCCTCTCGAAATTCTCTTCATCTTATGTTAAAAAAATGAATAAAAAGTATAAAAAAGATTTTAAATATGAAATTATGTTCCTTAAGATTATTTTCATATTTGAGACTTTAATTTTTATCGTCCGATTGTAAAAGTCAATCGTAGCTGTCCAACCAGATACACGTCAAAAAATATTGTTAAAAATATTTAAAAATAATAAAAAAATTTAAAAAATTATTCAGATTAATCTTTAGAGTTGGTTTCATTTCTTGTGGTTT
Organism: Zantedeschia hybrid cultivar; assembly: GCA_030544215.1. NCBI lineage: Eukaryota > Viridiplantae > Streptophyta > Magnoliopsida > Alismatales > Araceae > Zantedeschia > Zantedeschia hybrid cultivar. Next base: position 45,688,422 of record JARZZO010000002.1, on the reverse strand, counting down.
TAATTTTGATTCTCAAGTAAGGATGTACTCGATTAGACGGTTATGGTTGAGTTTTTCGATCGGACGTTGAAAATTAAATCCTAAGGAGTGAAAACAAGCCTAATAAAAGATACTTGAATATTTTATTATTTTTGATAAATTTCATTTATTTTTTAAATATAAAAAGGAAGGAGTTTCCAAGTAGCTAGATTTGCTCATTATAGCCAGCCGCATATATAGGTATATGTATATATCGGTCCAGGGCTGGATTCCATGGGTCTTAAATCCCTCATGTTAAAAAAATTAAATACTTCATAAGATTTTAAAATTCAATTACACTCTAAAGTTGTTTCCATTTTTTGGGATTTAATTAATATCATGAGATCATGAAAGTCAACTATAGCCATTCAATCATGTGCTGCATTTGATTTTTGCGATCGAAAGGTATAAAAAATTTAAAATAATTAAAAAAAATTATATAAATTATCCTTATTGTTGTTCTCATCTCTTAAAGATATTTTCAACACCCATTACGGAGTTCAAACCTCGTGTAGTCAGGCTAGACAGCTGCATTGTAGCTATATATATATATATATATATATATATATATCAAATGAGCCCCACCAAAAGCCTCTTCTCTTCATATTTTAAAAAATAACAAAATTTCTCAATAATTTTTAAATATTCAAATAGACTTCTTAAGGTTGTTCCCATCTCCGTAGCTTTAATTTTCACAGTTTGATCTTGATGATCAATCTTAACCATATGATCGAATAAGTATTAAAAATCAATGTCTAAAAATACTAAACAAAAAGTTAAAAATAAAAAAATTGTCAGATTAGCCTTTAAGATTGATCCCATCTCTTAAGATTTTTAGTTTTGATTTTCAAACAATGACACATTTGATTGGACTGTTACGGTTAAGTTTTTCGATCTAACGATAAAAATTAAATCTGAAGGTGTTGAAAATAACATAAGTGAGGTATTTGAATATCTTAAAAGTTTTAATAATTTTTATTATTTTTTTAAGATGAAAAAGTGGGAGTTTCGAGGGGGGGGGTCATCTAATAAGCCCAGTTATAACTTCCTGCTGTCATGTTTCATCACTTACTCGCTTACAAATGAAGACTTATTTTAAAGTAAGCAAAAAATTTAGAGAGTTTTCTACACGTGTATGATACAAGGGATTTGTGTATATACTGTAAAGATCGCACAAGGAGAATGAACAAGATATTACAGAATAATTACACAGCAGAAACTAAAATTACCCTCATGACATTCCGATCCATTTATGAGAACAAGAAGGAGGAAAGAATGATTCTTCACCTTGTGTGGAGTCAAATCGGCGACCGAAGCCTGATTCTGCCACTAGCCGCACAGGTGCAAGACCTCCAAAGTATCCACGCAGTTCTCTTATTGAGGGATCGTCCTCGCTTCATCTCCAGAGAAATGCAACTAATCCCTTGCCATTCTTCTCGTTACGGGTGCCCGCGGTGTGTGAGCAAGCCTTGATTTACGCGAGAGCATAGGCAGAAGAAAGAGAAGAAGGGGGCGCCCTTCTCTAAGGGGGCCGACCAAGAGAGAGAGAGAGAGAGGAGGGGACGGCTAGGTTTGGAGAAATCCTGAAGCTTGGCCCAAGGTTCCCCTTTGACGTATATTTATATTAATCTCTAGCAACTTTTCACAAAAGTTTTTGAGTTAATATAAATTCTCACTTAATATTTATTGACCGGGAACCTTATGCGTGTGACCTTTTGGGCCAAAGTGCCAGTCCATTTTTCAGCCGAATAAGCTCAGTAACCCTTTATTAACTTAAAATAATTTATTTAATATCTCATATTAAATAATTACTTAATTTATCTTTCATCTCATACTAGTCGACCGACCTTCCGATCAGGTTGGACGCCAAGCAACACCAAATGATCATGAAAGACATTAGGGTTCAGCAACCCGCTCTATGAACTTTTTTATCATCAGTTACTGTGTGTCTATAATCCTTCATTCGTATAATGCTCTCAAGTCAACCTAGGACATAGTCAACTGTCAAATCCTACCGATTAACTCACTTAGATTAGATGTTACCGTACGATATCAAAAAACTCATTTTTCGATATAGTGTCCGCCATGTCTAGAGACTTTTGTGAATCTTACCTAGAACATTCTCTCTCTCTAATTACTGAAAGCGAATGATCCCGTATTGAACACTCAAACACCTTCGAAGGTATTCGGCTGGACCCAGTCACTTGATTGATTATGACCCCATGTTTAGAAATCTATCTGCTAAGGTCAAGTCCAGAAGTCCACCGACAAGGTGTCTTTGGTTTCTCAGGTCTAAGGACTAACTATGCAATTATGACATTGAATCAAGTTTATTGATGATAGGATAAATTACCATCCAACGATTTAAGTCGGATCAGTTTAATAAACTTATTCATCAATGAGCATCTACATGCTCTCATTAATGTCTCCAAACAAGTGACTATGAGATCAATCATCCTCATCAAATGAATAGAAGTAACCTATACTAGTCTCACTAGATATTTGATATCTTTGTTAAAATATCCTCCGACTAAAAATACTTAAAGATGTGTGTTTATAAATTGCCAGTCTCATTATTATGATCTCATCATAATCTAACATTTACTGTACACATTCATGAACTTCACTATGAAACGGATATCAAAGAAGTGATTTACACATAATGAATATATTGTCAATTAATAATAAATAACTGAACAAGTTTATACATCGTATCAGATTGGCTTATAGGCCACACAGAATACTAATAATCTCCAACTTAGACTAAAGTCAATCACCCTTATGTTGTATCCCCATACACTCCAGGTGACGCTCAAATACAACCTGAGACAAAAAGGCTTCATAAGTGGATCTACTATGTTGTCATCTGGCGATGATCTCTCTGATCAAGTGAAAGCGCCTCAGAATGTGCTTCGACCTTTAATGAGACCGTGGCTCTTGCACTTGAGCAATCGTCCCATTGTTGTCATACAATAGTGGGATAAGATTAGAGATGCTTGAAACTACGCCAAGGTCGGTGATGAACTTCTTCATCCAGATTGCTTCCTTGGCAGCTTCAGTTGCAACGATGTACTGAGTTTCTGTCGTCGAATCTACAGTGGTTTCCTATTCAGAACTCTTCTAGCTCACTGGCCCCCCATTCAAGGTGAAAACAAATCCGAAGGTAGAGTTGCTATCATCCATATCTGACTATAAGCTCAACTCAGTGTACCCTTCTAACTTCAAGTCACCTCCTCCATAGACTATAAATATATCCTTAGTCCTTCTCAAATACTTAAGGATACATTTTACTATCTTTCAATGTGCATCACTTGGATCTACTTGATATCTACTCGTAATACTTAGAGTATATGCTACATCAGGCCTAATACATAGTATGCCATATATGATAGATCATATGGCAGAGGCATGGGATACTCCGTCCATCAATGTCCTCTCTTCAGGAGTCTTAGGTGACTACTCCTTAGAGAAATCCATGTCTCATTAATATGAGACCTCTCTTGAAATTTTTCATGTCAAACATTTTAATAATAGTGTTTATGTATATGGATTGGGTCAAGCCAAACATCCTCTTTGATCTATTTCTATAGATATATATTCTCAATACGTAGGTTGCTTCTCCCATATCTTTCATAGAGATGTTCTTTGACAGCCATATCTTTATAGATGATAACATCACTACATCATTCTTAATGAGTAAGATGTCATCAATGTAAAGTACTAGAAAAGTAATTGTGCTCCCACTAGTCTTCTTGTATACACAATGCTCATCTTCATTTTTAATGAAGTCATAAGACTTGATAGTCTCATCAAATTTTATGTCTAGCTTTCGGATGCCTGCTTCAGTCTATAAATAAATCTCTAAAGTTTACACACTTTATCTAAAAGCTCTTTGGATGTGTAGCCCTTAAGTCGTATCGTATCATATACACCTCTTCCTTAAGATTTTTATTGAGAAAGGCAATCTTCATATCTATTTGCTAGATCTCGTAATCATAGTGTGCAACAATAGTGAGAAGAACTCTGATTGACTTTATCATGGCAACTGATGAGAAAGTCTCATCATAGTCAATTCATTGCCTTTGACAACATCCCTTTGCCACCAACCTTGCCTTATAAAGGTTGAGTCGTCCATCAACGCCAATCTTTTTCTTAAAGATCTACTTGCAACTAATATGTACAATACCCTCAGTCAAGTCCTCCAAGTTCCAGACTTGGTTGTGTACATGGACTGTATCTCAGAGTTCATGGCTTCTCGTCATTTCTCAGCTTCTGGACTCTCAATGGCCTCTTGGTAGGTCTTCGGATCATCATCCTCATTATAGGGCATACTTAAGTCACCCTCACTGATATGTCCAACATATCTTTTGGGTTATCTCAGTATTCTAAAAGACGTTTGTGGTTCCTATGTGTACTCTTGAACAGGTTCAAAAAACCTGTTGCTCATCTAATGAGTCAAGTACAGTATGTAGATCTAGAATCTCTTCTAGAGATACTTTACTCTCACTGTCCTCCTAAAGAAGGTATTCCTCTTCTAAGAAGATAGCTCTCTTAGCGATAAATACCTTTTGTTCATCAGTGTGCTAAAAATAGTACCTAAAAGTCTCTTTTGAGTACACCACAAACCTACACCTTTCAGTTCGTAATTCTAGATTGTCTAGGTCATGTCTCTTCATATGGACATGTCAACCCTAGACTTTAACATACTTGAAGTCAGGCTTCCTACCCTTCCATATCTTGTCCGATCGAAGACGATCTCAAACCAGACGAAGGAGCTGTTGTCACTGTAGTCTTCCCCTTGCTGTATGCCGGTCCCTGAGTTGCCAATCCCCTCTCCCGAGTCATCAGGTCGTGCTGCGTCTGTACTACTGCTGCACACTTTACTGCCGAAACTAAGTCTGAACAACAGTGGGATGCCACTAGACTTCTCAAGTCGAACCTCAATCCGTCAACGAATCTTTCGGTCCGACAGTTCTCATCTTCTTAAATGAAGGGCACAAACCTCCCTAAAGAGACAAACTTCATCTAGTACTCGAGCATTGTCGTGCTCCCTCGGGTCAAGTCCATAAACTCCCTTTCCTTAGATTTTTAGATATGCTTGGGGAAGTACTGCCCGTTGAACTCCCTCACAAAAGTCTCCCATGGAATCTCCCTGAGATTCTTATCTGCATAAGTCATATTCTTCAGGGTGATCCACCAATCATAAGCATCATCCTCCAACATGAAGGTGGCCAACGGGGTCCTCTCAATTGCCGCACAGTCTAGAGTATTGAAAGTCTTCTCCATCTCCTTCAGCCAATGAGCTGCCTCATCAAGGTCAAGACGACCAATGAAATGGGGCGGCCTCAGATTTAGGAATCTCTCCAAAGTAGGCGAAGACTATCCCCGAGCACTAGAACTCTCACTAGGATCTCGAGCTTGATATCTAGTCATCGTCTCCATGATCGCTTCTACAAAGCGTTCTATATTATGTCTACCGGCCTCAGACCCGCTAGACACATCTCCCTGAACTTGAATAACGGGGACCCTCTTGTTGGGTTCTCGGGTTTCTCCAGATCTCCGGCGCAACGGAAATAAAAATTAAAAAGGAGATCCATTCCCGTTTCGAAAAATCTAAAAACCGGATTCTCAGATAATCGGATCTTACCGTGTGCGGATTCGAATCCACAACCGTTTGGTTCCGTCGGTGTGACACCACAAGCCACGCAAGCGCCAGCCTCTAGCGGAGTCCACGCGATCCTCCTCGCGACGGATATCATCACATTCCTCGTTCTTCGCAGCTCACGAAACCTCCGTCGGTCGCCGCAACGATCGCCGCAACGCGTGGACGATTTCCCGTTGAACGTGAGTCGGAGAAGTGGCGGAGCAGATCCGGATCTGTTTGGGACACCAGAGAGAGAGAGAAACAAAGGAGGGGGCGGCTAGGGTTAGCAGCAGCTTGGCATGCTCAGCCCGTTCGCTATATTTTATACTAACGGCACGGTTTTTCATAAAAATCTCCGGTTTATATAAAACCCACTTATTTATCCATCTCCTTGAGAATTATTTGCGTGTGACCCTCTTAGCCCACGTAACAGTCCGGTTAATAGCCCAATAAGCCCAGTAACTCCTTACTGGCTTCATTAATCAATTAATAATTCTTTATTAATTAATTAATCAATCGAATTGATGTCACACATCAAATTCGACCGGGCCTCCGATCACGTTGGGTGTCAAGCAAGACCGTGTGAACCCGGAAGGTATCGGGGTTAAGTAACCCACTCTTGGAACCTTTCCGCCGACAGTTACCGTGTGGATATAATCCTTCATTCGTACAATGCCTGCTGTCAAACCTTAACCGGTCGACTCACTTGGATTGGATGCCGCTGATGAATATCTGAAAACTCCTTTCCCGATATTATCGTCTGCCCTGGCCAGGGACTTTTACGCATCCTTCCTAGAGCATTGTTTCTCATCGTACCGAGAGCGAATGATTCCTTGACATACAATTCCCTTCGACGGTATTTCGTTGTACCCAATCCTTGGTTGTTTAGAATCCCGTGGTTAGAGATTCATTAACCAAGGTCAAAGCACAGAAGTCCACCGACAAGATGTCCTTGGTGTCTCAGGTCCGAGGACCATCCACGCAACTGCGACAATAGAATCAAGTTGGTTGACAGTGAGGTACAATACCATCTAGTGATTCAGTCGGATCAGTTCAGTGAGCTCATTCTCCAATGAGCACCTACAGATTTGCCTTAGTGTCTCCACACAAGTGATTTATGAGATCAGTCACCCTCATCATATGAGCAGGAGTAATCTGTACTAGTCTATCCGGATATCCGATGTGCTTCTCCGATATCCTCCGAGTAGGAACGATTAAGAATATGTGTTTAAGTGATCAGTTTCATTAGTATGATCTCATCATAATCTGATCACTATAGCACATATTCACGGACTTCATTATGAGACGATAATTAATACAATTTACACACAATGAATATTATGCCATTATATTAATAAATATGAACGAGATTATAAAGTCATATTGCCTTGTAGGCCACCTAAGACTAACAATCTCCGACTTGGACTAAGGCCAATCACCTTTATATAGTAAGACTATAGACTCTAGGTGACGCTCAAACACAATTTGAGCCAACAACTTTGTGAGTGGATCTGCTATATTGTCGACGGATAGAACTCTTTCCACTACTACATCTCCTCTGGATATGATCTCTCTGATAAGTTGAAAGCGCCTCAGAATATCTTTCGATTTCTGATGAGACCACGACTCTTTCACTTATGCAATAGTCCCATTATTGTCGTACAACAACGGAACATGATCAAAGATACAGGGAACTATGTCAAGGTCGGTGATGAACTTCTTCAACCACACTACTTCCTTGAAAGCTTCAGCTGCAGCAATGTGCTCAGCTTCAGTCGTCGAATCTACAGTGGTTGCTTGCTTGGAACTCTTCCAGCACACTGCTCCTCTGTTCAAAGTAAACACGAATCCAGATATAGACTTGCTATCATCTGGATCTGACTGGAAATTCGAGTCAGTAAAGCCTCGCAGTTTCAAGTCACCTCCTTCATAGACAAGAAAAATATCCTTAGTTCTTCTCAAGTACTTAAGGATACATTTCACTGCCTTCCAGTGCTCTTTGCCTGGATTAGCTTGAAATCTACTCGTAACACTTAGAGCAAATACAACATCAGGCCGTGTACATAGTATGGCATACATAATAGATCCTATGGCAGAGGCATAGGGTATTCTATCCATGAGTGCCCTCTCATCAGGAGTCTTAGGAGATTGCTCCTTTGAGATAATAATTCCATGTCTCATCGGTATGAGACCTCTCTAGGAATTTTCCATGCCAAACCTTTTGACTATGGTATCTATGTACAAAGATTGGGTCATTCCAAGCATCCTCTTTGATCTACTTTTATAGATCCGTATTCCCAATTCGTAGGATGCTTCTCCCAAATCCTTCATGGAGAAGTTTTTCGACAACCAAATCTTTACCGACGACATCATAGCTACATCATTCCCAATGAGTAGGATGTCGTCTACATAAAGATCTAAGAAGGTAACTGCGCTCCCACTGGTCTTCTTGTACACACAAGGTTCATCTTCATTGTTAATGAAGTTATAAAACTTGACAGCCTCGTGAAATCTTATGTTCCAGTTCTGGGAAGCTTGCATCAGTCCATTAATGGACCTCTGAAGTTTGCACACTTTATCTAGAGATTCCTTGAATGTGAGGCCTTCTGGTTGTATCATATACACCTCTTCCTCAAGATTATCGTTGAGGAAGGTAGTCTTTACATCCATCTGTTAGATCTCGTAATCGAAATATATAGCAATGGCGAGTAGAACTCTGATCGACTTTATCATGGCAACTGGTGAGAAAGTCTCGTTATAGTCAATTCCTTGCCTATGACGATATACCTTTGCCACCAACCTTACCTTATAAGTGTCGATTCGTCCATCAGCAATGATCTTTCTCTTAAAGATCCACTTGCATCTAATGGGTACAATACCATCGGGCAAGTCCTCCAAGTTCCAAACTTGGTTGGTGTACATAGACTGGATTTCTGAGTTCATGGCTTTTCGCCATTTCTCGACTTCTAGGCCTTCTATGGCCTCCTGGTAGGTTTTAGGATCATCATCCTCATTATATTCTACCTTAGACTTACCTTCAGCGGTATGTCCTACATATCGTTCGGGCAGTCTAGGTAATCTACCAGATCTACGAGACTCATTTGTGTGTACCTGAACATATTTAGGAACTGATATCTCATCTGATGATAATGCAGCTGTTTGGGGATCTGGAACCTCTTCCAGTACTATTTTACTCCCACTGTCCTCTTGGAGAAGATATTCCTCTTCCAGGAAGACAGCTTTACTGGCGACAAACACCTTTTATTCACCAGGATGGTAAAAAATAGTATCCAAAGGTCTCCTTTGGATATCTCACAAACCTGCATTTATCAGTTTGTGATTCCAGCTTGTCTGGATCATGCCTCTTTACATGAGCAGGACAACCCCAGACTTTAACATGTTTAAATTCTGGTTTCCTGTCTTTCCATATCTCATATGAAGTAGAGGCCACAGACTTGCTGGGTACTCTGTTCAGTAGGCATGCTGCTGACTCTAGAGCATACCCCAAGAGAGACACTAGTAATCCCGAAAAGCTCATCATGGATCGCACCATGTCCAACAAGGTGCGATTCCTCCTTTCTGATACACCATTCATCTGTGGTATATATGGAGGGGTCAGCTGAGAAAGGATACCATTATCCTTTAAGAATTGTGTGAAATTAGTACTCAAGTATTTTCCACCTCGATCTGATCGAAGAGCTTTAATACTCTTTCCTAACTGCTTCTCTACCTCATTCTTAAACTCCTTGAACTTCTCAAATGCTTCCGACTTGTACTTCATTTAGTACACAGCCGAATCTTGAGAAGTCATCGGTGAACGTGATGAAGTATGAAAAGCCACCTTTGGCTTGGGTGGACATTGGACTACATACATCCAAATGTATTAGTTCCAAAATGTCCTTGGCACGTTCTCCATGTCTAGTAAACGGAGATTTTGCCAATTTTCCCATAAGGCGAGATTCACATGTCGCAAACGATTCATAATCGAATGCTGTTAAATAACCATGCTTGTGCAACCTTTGCAACATGCTTTCACCAATATGCCCAAGTCTACAATGCTACATGTAGGCTTGGTTCACACAATTCTTGCTCTTCTTAAGAACATTATCAATGTGAAGATTGTAATAAGAAACATCTAACAGATATAGACCGTTGACTAAGGATGCCGAAGCTATTTATTTATTACATAATAAATCGAACAACTTCTATTCTCAATAGTCAACTTATATCCTATCTTGTCCAAACAAGATATTGATATAATGTTCTTTATTATGCTAGGAACATAATAACAATCTTCTAATAGTAAGGCGTCTCATGATGGAAGTCTAAGGTTTGCTGTCCCAACAGCAATCGCCGTAACTTTTGCGCCGTTTCCTAACCTCAATTTCACATCACCTTGTCTCAGCTTGCGCTTACTTGTCAGTATCTGTGCATCATGACAGATATAAGAAGCACATCCAATATCCAATACCCAAGATGTTGAATCTCTTACTGACAAGTTGATATCTATCATATAGACATCTGAAGCTTCATACAGCTTCACCATTCCATGAACTTTATCGTTGAGGAACTCCTTGCAGTTCCTATTCCAGTGACCATTATGCTTACAGTAGAAGTAGTTACTCTTTACTACTCCTTTGCCTTTGTCCTTCGATCTTATTTCGTTAGCTATCATCTTTGCGTCAAGGGCATCCAATGCCGGTTCAGTAGGAGAATCAACTCCAAGGACATAGTCAATGTGCTTAGATTTGAAGACATTCTTTAGGTTTCTGAACCAATCTGAGTAGTTCAGGTTAGTCAAACGTTTGACATCAAGTATGCCACGGAGTGGGTTATTCGACGACATAATTCCCTATAGGAGATGAATAAAATTTATTTTAGCAGATGTTCAATTATTAAGAATAAAACAAGACATGGTCTTTTGTTCAAGTTTTAACTCCCACTAATTTTCGACGGACTGGATAACCCTCAGTTATACAGAACGAGAGACGCCGACAGTCTCCTAGTGGGGATCAGAATCTCAATGACTTGCAGTACAGTCTTGTGGATAGCACAACAAACTGTAATACAATCAAAGAGTACCCAACTCATGGGACTTGCAACTCCTTGCAATATCCGATCATAGCTTCGGTCCCTAGAGATTTAATGGCCTTGTGGATAGCACAACAAACTACTAATTCTGATCTAAGCTAACCATCGTTATGCAACGAGCATAGATTTGCACGTAGCCCTTGTGGATAGCACAACAAAGCTACATAGTTCCTCTACCCCGATCATATAGGCATCTAATGCCATAGCCACAGTTTCTCTTCCCAATTAAACATGCCTTGTGGATAGCACAACAAACCTGCCTAAAGTGATTCGAATCCTATGACTATAATGATGGTGGACCATGCGGTAAGTTCTTAACTACTCGCGTTACGGCTTAGAGTTTAGATGAGGGTATTTAGATAACTTTTATCTTGGTCTCTCCTAGGTGATAGTATATAAACATATCGTATATATTTACTAAATACTATACCTGCTTTGATTCATAATCAAACATTAAAAACAATGCATCACATATATGCCTAGTGTGGTCATGGATAGCACAGTGGGTTTGACTGGAGCTTGATGGATGTAGGTGTCCTCTAAGCCAATCATAAGGCACCTATTTCAATCTGGTTCACTAATAAATGGCATTAAATTCATTATGTAGATTGACATATTTATAATTGCGCATAATGAAGTCCATGAATATGTGCAATAGTCATCAGATTATGATGAGATCATAATAATGAGACTGATGACTTATAAACACATTCTCAATTGTTCCTAGTCGTAGGATGTTTGAGAAGGACATCAAACATCCGGTTAGATTAGTACAGAATATTCCAGCTCATATGATGAGGGTGACTGATCTCGTTAGTTACTAGTGTGGCGACACAATGGTAAACCTGTAGGTGCTCATTGGGGAATGAGTTCACTGAACTGATCCGACATGAATCGCCGAATGGTAATTTACCTGACTGTCAATCGGCTTGATTCATCGTCACAGTGGCGTGGTTGATCCTTGGACTTGAGACACCAAAGACACCTTGTCGGTGGACTTCTGGACTTTGACCTTGACCAACGTATCCCTATCCACGGGATCTCTAATAGTCAAGGATCGGGTCCAGCAGAAGACCTTCGAAGGTGATTGTGTGTTCAATAAAGGATCGTTCGCTCTCAAGTAACTGGAGAGAGAATGCTTTAGAATAGATCCGCAGGAGTCTCTGGCCAGAGCAGAAACAATATCAAAAAAGTGGTTTTCGGATATTGTACAGCGGAGTCTAATTCAAGTGAGTTGACCATCTAGGGTTTGACAGTTGACCATACCCTAGGTTAACTCGAGAGTATTGTGCGAACAAAGGATTATAGCCACGCGGTAACTGTGGACGGACAGGTTCCATGAGTGGGTTGTTGAACCCCATTGCCTTCCGGGATCATGCGGTGTTGCTTGGCACCCAACTTGATTGGAAGTCCGACCGAATTTACATGCGATGATAATTCGGTTAAGTAATTAGTTAATATCTAGATATTAATTAATTACAATAAGTCAATAACTAGTTATTGGACTTAACGGGCTTAAAACTGGACTGGTAAATGGGCCTAGAGGGTCACACGCAATAAGATTCTCAGTCGGTGGTACATAAGTGGGATTTATATTAACTCGGGGACTTTTGTGAAAAGTCGCGCTGACTTAATATATATATGCGCTGTTGAGGAACCCTGGGCCAAGCTCCAGGATTTCTCCTTGCTGGCCGTCATCCCTCCTTTTTCTCTCCTCCTCTGGGCGTCCCGTTAGAGCCGCCGAGATTGTCATCGTCTCCGCCGCGCGTGATTCCTGAAAGTCGGGAATTCCCGTCGGCGGGATTTCAGCAATCGTTGTGGCGACAGATCTTCAACGAGCGAGCTGAAATGGATGAGGGATCAAGGACAAACCACCGCGGAGGATCGCGTGGATACCGCTGGAGGCCGGACGCTTGTGCGGCTTGCGGCATCGCCTCGACGGAACCGAAACGCAAGCGGATTTGAATCCGCGCACGATAATTGGATTATTCCCGTTAGTTTTCGGTTTTAGTTTTTCGTTCCGAATCGGATTAGCGGGCATCGGGCGGGATAAATTTTGTTCGTCGTTTCCGCTGCGTTCTTCGCGTCCCACCCGGATTCCAACAGTGGTATCAGAGCCAGGTTCCGCTCTGATCCACTTCGGAACGGCAAAATTAATATTCTAAAATTAATTCCATGCAAGAAAATTTTAATTTCTCTCGTGAAGTGTTCATAGGATGAACTATAATATATGATATTATTTTTCGTGAGGAAAAACGAACTTTGTGGGGTGCGTTATGTTCTTGTTGAGGATGAAGAACAAGGTTTAAATTGGGGCTTCAATGGTGATCGGAGACCTCAACAACTCTAACTGGTATGACCAGTTATCTCATCCTAACTCCGACGATGACCTGCAGATGCGCCTCCCTCTTGGTATTTTTGTTTTTCAAAAGTTGAAAGATGAATTAAAAAGGGGGAAAAGACACGGTTTTCAAAGTGGAAACCGTCGGATTATGGGGGAAATCGGCGGCATAGGGCCGCCGGCCGGCCACCACCGGCGCCAGAGTCGAAGGGGCCAACCCCCCGGCAACTTCTGGCCGCCCCCCCACCGCCGGCACTGCCGGCTGCGCCGCCCTAGCAACCTGCAAAAGCCTCGGGTTAATACAGTTTTAACGACGGGTTTTTGGGCTCATCAGAGACGTCGGCCTCGTCGGCCGGCCATCGTCGACGCTGGGGAAGGAAAGGGGATGGTCCCCTTTGCAACCTCCAGACATTCTTCACCCTATCGGCGCCGGAGACGAGCAAGAAAAGGGGGGGGATCAGGCTAACCGGCGGCGGCTAGGGAGGGGAAACCCTAACCCTCAGGCTCGGGCGAACAGGTGCCTGGGCGCCTGAACCGGCCGGCCCCGCGCCGGTTCGACCGGGGGGGCCTGGGGCCCGGCTCGGGCATGCCAGGTGCCCGCCTGGCTCGACCAGGTCGCACCGAGCCCAGGTGCCTTGCCTGGTTCGAGCCAGGCCAGGCCCGGGCCCAAGCCCTTGAGGCCCAATGGGCCAAAACATCATTTAAATCTCCTTCCTAAACCCCATACCCCTTACTTAATGAATCTCGACCCTATTTAACTTAAATATTGTAATTAATCTCTGTTTAAAATATTTTTTAAATTGAAATTTACATTTTTTAAGTTAAAGGGTTCATTAAGATGTGATCTTAATTTAAATTAACAATTGTTGCTAATTTACATTTCTTTAAGTTGTTAAAGGGATTTAAAATTTAGATATGATCTAAGTATTTAATTAACAAGTGTTAATTAATTAATTATTTGGACTTAGAATTAAAGAGAGTTATTTGAGATGAGATCCTAAATAATATTAACAAATGTTGTTAACTAACTCTTAACTAAGTGTTAAAGAATTAGTTTAAGATGTGATCTTATAACTAATTAACAAATCTTGTTAATTATTTAGGTGATTAGATCATTTAATTTCCTAACAATAGTTGTTATGAAATTAATATTTTAATTAAGAGACACATAATAAAAGGTTACTATGTGATTAATTAACTTTTTATAATTGTTATAATTAAGTTAATTATTTCTTGAGTAATAAACCTTAATAAAAGTTATTAAGGATTAATTAAGTCTTAATAATAGTTATTAAGATTATTAATTAGTTTACTCAAGTATCTCTTAATTATTGATTTTAATGATCTAATCTACTTGGAATTTAATCTTTTATAAATGTTATTAAAGGATTAAATTAAGTCTAAGATGTTAGACTATTTTAATTAGAAATGTTCTAATTATTATTTCTTAATAATTGTTATTGAGAAATATGCTTTAAGTGAAGGGGTTTATTAACAAGGAGTTGTTAAGGGGTTAATAATTTGAGTTGAAAATTCTTTTATAAATGTTATTTAGGAATTTTTAATTCTTTCTAAATGTTAGATTGTTTCACATTAATAATTGTTATTAATGTGAATTAAAATTAATCTAAGTGTTAGATTAATTAATTTAGAATTATTCTAAATTATGCATGGAATATTTTAGAATTTTAATTTTAGCTTTGTTTGCACATGTTGATGTGTTTGATGCTTTAAATTAGATTTATTGCACGTTAGAAAATAAGATTTTCGAAAATTCAAATTATCCAATTTTGATTGGTACCTAGGTTTTAAGAAAGCCAAAATTATTATAATTTCAAAATTTTAGCCTTCATGTGATGTGCTTTATCATGTGTGGATGGTTAAAATTTGTGGTGGTCATGGACAAGCACTTAGTTAAATTTCATATCATGTGATGGTGTGTGATTTAGTGAATTGTTATGGAATGTGATGTTCATTAATTAAGTGTTAATTAATGAGGCCTGCGTGTCTCCCTCTCTTTCTCATTCCATTGTAATTCTATCTCCCTCTGTCATTGTACTCGGCCATAAGGCTTTCTCTTACAATTAATTTGTATTTGAAAATATTTCAAATTTTATTTTATATTTGTAATTGATCGCGCCGACCGAGGAGAGGCGAGGATGATCCACAAGTGCAACCAGGAAGGCGACAGGAGATGAGATCACCAGTGGCTATGTGTTTGCATGTTTAGATTATATAAATGTTATATAGTTTTGGTGATTAATTGTTTGGCTCCAGTTAATCACCGTGCTGTCTATGACCACATAATGAATATGTATGGATGATGCATGCTGTTAGTTATTGATTATGAATAGATTACTAGTATCTAGGTATAGTTAAATATATACGATATATTTATAAAGTTTAAGCCGGAACGCGAGTCATTAAGAATGTACCGCGTGGCTCTCCATCAATATAGTTCTTAGAACTTGATTCAGTGATGACAGTTTCTACGTGTTTACCCGAGATCTACCACCATCTGATGAAAGGACTATTAACTATGGCATTATGATGCCTTGAGATTGGAATAGAGGAATGGTGTAGCTATCCTCGCGTTTACTCAGGAGCTACATTCTTACTCTACTCTGTCACGTATTGATGGTAAAGCTTAGACCAGGTATAATGGTCTACTGTGTTTACCCGGGACCATTAAAGACCTAGGAGCCGAAATAAGATTGGATATTACAAGGAGTTGCAATTACCATGAGATGGTTGCTCTAAGATAATGGTATGATACTATGTGTTTACCCGAGGTCATACTGTGATTCTTAAAAATTCTGATCCTCACTAAGAGACCGTCGGAGTCTCCCGTTCTGTAAACCTGAAGGTTAGACAGTCCGTTGAAAAATAGTGGGAAATAATTCAAGATAAAAGACCATAATTGAATTATCAGAACTATCTGTTTAAATCACGTTATTTCCTTCGATTCACTAAAATGTCGTCTATTCGAGAAGTTGGCATATTGGATGCCAATACTTCTCATACTCAGACTGACTAGAAAAACCTGAAGAATGTCTTCAGGGTTAAGTGAAAGTCGCTATCCTAATCAAGTATCATGAATCCTCTTACTTGGATAGACCAAGGTGAAGAGGTACTCATGATATGCCTTTTTTGAAAGGCTTAATCATTGTCATGAAATCTCTTATTTGGATAGACCAAGATGAAGAGATATTGATGATGTGCCTTTGAGAAAGGCAAGTGGTAAGATTTTGAACGATAGAATCCACACCTGAAAAGGATAAAAAAAAGTCAGCTGAGATAGAGAAGTAGCAGTTCTCCCACTGCAACTAATATAAGGATACTGGTAAAGGGAATATGAATATGAAACTTGAAAGAAGTCTCATATATTCTTGTTATCAACTTTTGCATGTCTATTGGAGAATTAGCGTATCCAGTATGAGATATTGGAAATGATTCTCAGAACTGCGATAGTGTGTAGACTTAGACAAGTAAAAGGAAATCGAGAAAATGCAAGTGTTGAGTTAGACTCAACTATTGTTCATGATATTCATAGGTTATTGTTAGACAGTAAATCTTTGTATATCTATAGAAGTCTAATATGAAACTGAATAATTGTTATTTAGTTGCATAAGATATCAAGAATTGTAAAAGTGAATAACATTGACTGAGAAGGAACAATAGTTGTTCAAATCAGTCAATGCACTATAAATTCTTGAAGTGACATTTCATGTGATGAATGTTCACAAGTCTCCTATAAAAATGAACTGTGTGAATCCTGATTATCTATAGCGTCGTACATAGGATTGTACAATAAGAAATTATTGATGCTGATGCATATTGATGTAAACAGCTCAAAGGCCAAAGATAATCACTACTATTGACTTACTTTATAGTTTACTCTTTGAATGATTCGACTGTATGAACTTAATGTAGTATAAGTCGAATGCATCTGAGAGATTAAAGTATAAGATCAATATGAAGTATTAGAATTTTTGATTTGATCAAAGAAACTGATACTTTAGTATATGATTCACATAAATCATTAAGAGGATAATTGTATCATCGCTCGATTAATTCTCATTGTGCATCATACCAATATAATAGAATGAGGAATTGTACCTTATTAAGATATGGTGCAATACATAATAAGATTTGCCTAATTCTTATCCTTTTGAACATGAGTATGAACATTAAATGTCCATACTTTAAAGATGGTTCCAAATAAGTCAGTGTGCATCCATATAAGATATAGAAATCAAATAATTCATATGAGATGTGAATTATGAACAAACCTGTTTTTAAAGTCAGGTATTATCGTTATGTGAATTTGTGAATGTCTAAAGAGTTTGGATACTACAGTTATTAGCCAGGCGATAATGAAATAATTGTCGTCCTGAAAGCTGTCTTCCGTGAACAGGAATATGTTCTCAAAGAAGACAGTGGGAGCTGATAAAACTAGAAGATGTTCTAGATTCACAAGTTAACATAAGATTATTAGATAATCTTTAGTTGTTTGGAACCACTCATGACACACATCAGAGAGCTTCGTAGATTTTTGAGATTCTCTTAGTGACTAAAAGGATATGTTTGACATATCTGATTTAGCAAGATGAGAGGAGCTCAAAATAGATTATGATCTAAAATCTATGATAATGATGCTCTCTGTCATTACAACTTTGAGATTGATAAGTTTATTAGAATTCTACTTATCTATACTGCCAATCATTAGATGATGACAGTTGGATATCAAAAGCGCTCTCTCAATGTGATTGAGGTAAAGATGTAAATGATACACCTTTAAAGCTTTTAGAATGTTCAGGAAGTAAGTTATGATTTCAAAAATTATTTTGAATCAAACTGAAGCTTCCTAAGTTGTAATAAAAGTTTTGACTTAATGATCAAATACTATGTGATTGTTAAGAATGATCACGGATTGTGTGTGTTCAGAAAGGACAGTGGGAGCACGGTCGTTTTAGTAATGCTTTATAATAATAACATCAAAGTCATTGAGAATGACTTCAAGATGTTACTATCAGTGAAAGCATTGTTAACCATGTTTTCCTCCATAATAAGTTTAGTTATAATATCCCACGTATTGGAAATACGAATCTATTAAGATAGATTAGTGGGGATATTATATTGACCTGTATGTCAAAATGTTTTGGCATAAATTTCATAACAAGTCTCAATTGTTGAGATATGAAATTTATTCCTTTAAAGAAAATGATTCCTTAAAGGATACATGAGTGAAATGCATCATTAAGCACTTGAGAAGTGCTAAGGATGCATTCACGTATATGGAGAGGATGATTTGAAACTATGAGGTCACACTAACTCAAATTTCAAGTCAAATAATGGATTCAACCTTCTAGTAGAAAGGAATGGATTGGAATGGTTCCAATCCAGAACTCGATATTAAGGTGACGACATAAATAAGTGATACTGTTATTAGAACAGTATGGATGAAAAGGTTCATCCCTGAACTAAATATAGTTCTAAAAGGTCTCTGATAAAATCTCGTTGTTGTAGGACAACAGTGGGAGCGATCAATTGTGTGATCGAGTCATGGTCTCATCAGAAGTTGCAGAACATTCTGAGGTTCTTTCACAGGTTCAGAGACAAAGGATTAAGAGGAAATAACGTAATGGAAAATATTCCATTTGTAGATAATTTAGCAGATCCCTGACCAAGTCTTAGTCACAGACTTTTTTTGAGCATCACCTAGATTTGATGGAGATCAAATGCGAAGGTGATTGGCTTGAGTCCAAGTGGGAGATTGATGGATGTAGGTGTCCTCTAAGCCAATCATAAGGTACTTATTTCAATCTGGTTCACTAATAAATGACATTAAATTCATTATGTAGATTGGCATATTTATAATTACGCATAATGAAGTCCATGAATATGTGCAATAGTCATCAGATTATAATGAGATCATAATAATGAGATTGATGACTTATAAACACATATTCTCAATTGTTCCTAGTCGTAGGATGTTTGAGAAGGACATCAAACATCCGGTTAGACTAGTACAGATTATTCCAGCTCATATGATGAGGGTGACTGATCTCGTTAGTTACTAGTGTGGAGACACAATGGTAAACCTGTAGGTGCTCATTGGAGAATGAGTTCACTGAACTGATCCGACATGAATCGCTGAATGGTAATTTACCTGACTGTCAATCGGCTTGATTCATCGTCACAGTGGCGTGGTTAATCCTTGGACTTGAGACACCAAAGACACCTTATCGGTGGACTTCTGGACTTTGACCTTAACCTACGAATCCCTATCCATGGGATCTTTAATAGTCAAGGATCGGGTCCAGCGGAAGACCTTCGAAGGTGATTGTGTGTTCAATAAAGGATCGTTCGCTCTTAGGTAACTGGAGAGAGAATGTTCTAGAATAGATCCGCAGGAGTCTCTGGCCAGAGCAGCAACAATATCAGAAAAGTGGTTTTCGGATATTGTACAGCGGAGTCTGATTCAAGTGAGTTGACCATCTAGGGTTTGACAGTTGACCATACCCTAGGTTAACTCGAGAGCATTGTGCGAACGAAGGATTAAAGTCACGCGGTAACTGTGGACGGACAGGTTCCATGAGTGGGTTGCTGAACCTCATTGCCTTCCGAGATCATGCGGTGTTGCTTGGCACCCAACTTGATCGGAAGTCCGACCGAATTTACATGCGATGATAATTCGGTTAAGTAATTAGTTAATATCTAGATATTAATTAATTACAATAAGTCAATAACTAGTTATTGGACTTAACGGGCTTAAAACTGGACTGATAAATGGGCCTAGAGGGTCACACGCAATAAGATTCTCAGTCAGTGGTACATAAGTGGGATTTATATTAATTCGGGGACTCTTGTGAAAAGTCGTGCCGACTTAATATATATACACGCTGTTGAGAAACCCTGGGCCAAGTTCCAGGATTTCCCCTTGCTGGCCGTCATCCCTCCTTTTTCTCTCCTCCTCTAGGCATCCCGTTAGAGGCACCGAGATTGTCATCGTCTCCGCCGCGCGTGATTCTCGAAAGTCGGGAATTCCCGTCGGCGGGATTTCCGCAATCGTTGCGGCGACGGATCTTCAACGAGCGAGCTGAAACGGACGAGGGATCGAGGACGAACCACCGCGGAGGATCGCGTGGATACTGTTGGAGGCCGGACGCTTGTGCGACTCGCGGCATCGCCTCAACAGAACCGAAACCGAAGCAGATTCGAATCCACGCACGGTAATCAGATTATTCCCGTTAGTTTTCGGTTTTAGTTTTTTGTTCCGAATCGGATCAGTAGGCATCGGGTGGGATAAATTTTGTTCGTCGTTTCCGCTGCGTTCTTTGCGTCCTGCCCGGATTCCAACAGAGCCAACAGTCAAGCGCACACACAATCTAACATAACATTTATATCAGATAAACCTGCAAACACATAGGCAAAGGATCTTCATCTTTTCGCCTTCCTAGTTGCAGCTGTGGATCGTCCTCGCTCTTTCCTCGGTTGCCTCGATCATATTACATTTAAATTCTAGAATTTACATGTAAATAGAAGAAGGCCTTATGGCGAGTACAAGAGAGAGGGAGGTAGAAGTACATCGGAGTTTGAGAGAGGGAGAGGTACGCAGACCTCTATTTATTAACAATTAATAAATATCCATACATTCACGATCCACGTTCATCATTCATCACATGAATAATAAAATAAGTGCATATCCATGACCATGGTGTGTTTTAAACATTCCACACATGATTCATCGCATCACATGGCTAAAACAAAAAAGTTTTCATAATATATAATTTTGATTTTCAAAAGCCGTCGGTTCCAATCAAAATAGGTATTTGAATTTTAAAAACTCTTTTAATCAATTTAACATGCAATCAAATCTAATTTAAAAGCATAAAACACACATCACATGTGCACACACTCTGAATTAATAAATCTAGATTATTCCATGCAAATTAGAACAATTCTAATAATTAAACAATCTAACATTTAGATTAAACTAAATTAATAATCTAACAATTAGACTATTAATAATTAATCTAACTTTTAGATTAGTCCAACAAAGTTAATTAATAATTTATCACTTAAATTAATAATCAACTATAATTATTTATTAATTACTACCTAACACTTAGATTAGTAAGTTAATGTTAATTATTAATTTAACTTTTAAACTAATAATTAACACTAACTAATTAACAACTAATTAATCTAACTCTTAGATTAGATAATTAAAGTTATCATTAATGTAACTATTAAATGAATGACTAAAAATAATTAATTAAAGACTACTAATTTAACATTTAAATTAATTATTAATTTAACAATTAAATTAAAACTAATTCAAATATTTAATTAACAATTAGATGAAATAATAGTTAATAATCTAACAATTAGACTAATAACTATAAATAACTAATTTAATATTTAAATTAGTTAAATTAAGGTTAATTATTAATTTAACAATTAAACTAATATTTAACCCTTAATTAATCAATCTAGTTGTTAATATGATAATGATTCAAAATCATTTTAAGTCCATTTAAATAAAATAATTGAATAATAATTTTAAATTTCAAAACTATTTTGAATTTTAAAAATTAAATTTCAATTTCAATTTTATATTAAATGGGCATTGGGGGTTTTATTTTGGGGTTTAATTCGGTTTCAAGTGGGAATTTACAAGGTGGAATAGGGATCAACCCAATTGCTGAGCCGGGCTTGGCAGAGACCCGAGCCAGGGCTCGGGCCCCTGGCCCAATGCACCCCTGGCTCGCCCGGTCGGCTGATCTAGCTGCCTTGGACCGGCTCGGGCCCGGCCCCCACCATCTTCAACCCAGCAACCCGACGCCCCTAACCCTAGTTGCATGAGTTGCAGGTGGGCAAGGGGGGATTCCGGCGCCGCCGCCGGCCGGCCCCCGGCGTCGACCGGCCTCGGCCGGCGATGCCCCCGGCGCCGGCGGCGTGCCCAGCGCCGACAGGGCCGCGGACGGTGCCCCTTTGAAGCAGTCCGAGCCCGTATCAACCCCTTTATTTTTGGTTTTTCAAAACTGGTTTTTGAAAAAGAGGAATAAGGAGCGATCACTAGAGGGCTCACCGAGGGCCGGCCACCGGTCCGGTGGTGACCGGCGACATCCCCAGTATGTGCTGGGATGCTGGGCCACCTCCCCAACGATTGGGGTTATCCGAACAAAGCCGCCGCAAACCAGATGTTCTTCGTTCCACGAAGAACACGAAAACCCCAAATTAAAATTCAAAAAAGTGCATAAAAATAATCAAATTAACTATGCTCATCGTATGAACACAGATCTAACAATTAATCGAACATTTATGCATGGAATAACACAAGAAATATTAAATCGGAGACCGAAAGGGGACTAGAAACAGTGGAACCTGGCTCTGATACCACTCTTGGGTTCTCGGATTTCTCCAGATCTCCCGTGCAGTGGAAATAAAAATTAAATCGGAGATCCGTTCCTGTTTCAAAAAATCTAAAAACCGGATTATCAGATAATCGGATCTTATCGTGTGCGGATTCGAATCCGCAACCGTTTGGTTCCGTTGGTGCGACACCGCAAGCCGCGCAAGCGCCCGACCTCTAGCGGAGTCCACACGATCCTCCTCGTGACGGATATCCTCACGTTCCTCGCTCTTCGCAGCCCACGAAACCTTCGCCTGTCGCCGCAACGATCGCCTCAACGCGCAGACGATTTCCCGTTGAATGGGAGTCGGAGAAGATTCGGATCTGTCTGGGACGCAAGAGAGAGAGAGATAAACAGAGGAGGGGGCGGCTAGGGTTAGTAGCAGCTTGGCCTGCTCAGCCCGTTCGCTATATTTTACACTAACCGCGCGGTTTTTCATAAAAACCCCGATTTATATAAAACCCACTTATTTATCCATCGCCTTGAGAATCATTTGTGTATGACTCTCTAGGCCCAATTACCAGTCCAGTTAATAGCCCAATAAGCCCAGTAACTCCCTGATCTCGAATAACGTGGACCCTCTTTCTAGGAGCCATCTACTCGCCTACAATCACAAGAATCGGAAACTTCTAATTAGAGTCCAAAACCTAAACTACCGTTGTGCCTGTACGGGATAATGTATTCATTTGTTGAAATACGGTATTTAACCGAGTTTTTCATCTATTTACCAAACCGAATGCTCTGATACCAACTGTAACAACCCGCCACCCTATAATTGGAGATCTGATTACTAAATGGGTACCGAATCATTAAAATTAGGAGCCAAACCAAGATCTCAAACAAGTTTGGGAAATAAATGATAAACTAAGCTAAACATTCCATAAACATCGAACTATAAAGAAAGTGCAGGAATTAAAATTTATTACAGTCCGACTCGACTCAACAAATAATTACATAATCCAACTGAAAGGAAATAATTATGCGTATATGCCTGAAAATGAAAGTACAACTACATCTGGGCATACCCCAGAACGATGGCTGCTAGCTCGTAACCTGAGACGAAACAACCCCATAACCGTGATGCCTGTCGAGAACCCTCACCTGAAACCGCAGGGGGTGAGTCACACTAGAATGGACTCAGTAGGGATCCCTCGTTCCCCACCTCCCATACACGCACCCACAATTGCAACACAACAAGGATATAGGCAAGATAAGCATAAGGAAAGAAGTAAAAAAATCACATGTCCACCGAAAAGGAACACACAAGAAACTACCAAGCCAACAGGAAAAACACCGACCTACTGGGACAGAACAACAACCCTTCGGATAGTGCGCTGGCTACTCATATTTGTCTAGCTCTAGGTGGTTCTGCCTCCTTCCAACCATGGGTTACACTCCGAAGTGTACCACTCCCACACTGGTACTAGCTAATACCCTGTGGTATACCAGGTGACCCTCTTCTCCTAGGAACCACCTTCGTCACTCTCACACTGACACTGCATCACTCCCACATCGACACTGGGTGTAAAGCACTAACAAATGTCACTTTAAGTCTACGATCGCATAAACACAACACAATGCGATTCCGATCACATAGAAATCTCCGCCCCAATGTATGATTTTAAGTATGTATTTAATAGGGTCTTTTAACAATATACATGAATTTAAATGACATAGTGTATCATAATCACACATGTTAAATGCAGGGAAATTCGGGGCTCTGGCTTGAATCGCGTCACCCTGAGTCTGTTGGGATCTAGGCGGGGTGCGACGAACGCAGCAGAAGCAACAAGAAAAGACCCGCCTGATACTTGCATATCTGATTCGGAATGAAAACTAAAATCGAAAATCGAGGTTGTGATCTCATCACCTTGCGCGGAATCGAATCTGCGACCGTTTCGGTTCCGTCGAGGCGATGCCGCTAGCCACACAAGCGTCCGGCCTCCAACGACATCCACGCGATCCTCCATGGTGGTTTGTCCTCGATCTCTCGTTCAAATCAGCTCACTCGCTGAAGATCTGTCGCCGCAACGTTGTCCGAAAAACCTGCGGACGGAAATTTCCGACTTTCGGGAATCGCGCGCGGCGGAGACGGAACTGCACCCGGTGCACTGAGAGGGGCGCCCAGAGGAGGAGGAGAGAGAGGGGGGAATGGCCGGCCTTGAGAAGTCGTGGTGCTTGGCCCTGGGTTTCTCAACAGCGTGTATATATATTAAGTCGGCGTGACTTTTCACAAAAGTCCCCGAGTTAATATTATTCCCACTTTAGTACCACCGACTGAGAATCAGTTTGCGTGTGACCCTCTAGGCCCATTAAGCAGTCCGATTTTTAGCCCGTTAAGTCCAATAACATTTTATTGACTTACTGTAATTAATTAATATCTAATATTTAATTAATTACTTAACATAATTAACATCTCATGTAAGTTCGGCCGGACTTTTAATCAAGTTGGGTGCCAAGCAACACCGCATGATCCCAAAAGGCAATGGAGTTCAGCAACCCACTTATGGAACCTGTCCGTCCACAGTTACCGCGTGGCTATAATCCCTCCTTCACACAATGCCTTCGAGT
The DNA here is from genome assembly GCA_030544215.1 of Zantedeschia hybrid cultivar. Taxonomy (NCBI): domain Eukaryota; kingdom Viridiplantae; phylum Streptophyta; class Magnoliopsida; order Alismatales; family Araceae; genus Zantedeschia; species Zantedeschia hybrid cultivar. The sequence goes on along the minus strand of JARZZO010000002.1, from coordinate 45,663,335 downwards.
TAACCTAGGGTATGATAAACTGTCAAACCCTAGATGATCAACTCACTTGAATCAGACTCTACTGTACAATATCCGAAAACACCTTTTCTGATATTGTGTCTGCTCTGGCCAGAGACTCCTGCAGATCCATTCTAAAGTATTCTCTCTCCAGTTACTTGAGAGCGAACGATCCTCTATTGAACACAAAATCACCTTCGAAGGTCTTCCGCTGGACTCGATTTTGACTATTAGAAATCCCGTGGATAGGGATTCGTAAGCCAAGGTCAAAGCCCAGAAGTCCACCGACACTGTGTCTTTGGTGTTTCAAGTCCAAGGACTAACCACGCCACTGTGACGATGAATCAAGTCGGTTGACAGTCAGGTAAATTATTATTCGGTGATTTATGTTGGATCAATTCAGTGAACTCATTCCTCAATGAGCATCTACAGGTTCACCACAGTGTCTCCAGACAAGTGACTAACAAGATCAGTCACCCTTATTATATGAGCTGGAATAACATGTACCAGTCTTACCGGATGTTTGATGTCATTCTCAAACATCTTACGACTAGGAACAATTCATAATATATGTTTATAAGTCATCGGTCTCATTATTTTGATCTCATCATAATCCGATGACTGTTACACATATTCGTGGACTTCATTATGCGTAATACGCCAATCTACATAATGAAATATAAATGCCATTTAATAATGAACCAGATTGAAATAGGTGTCGTATGATTGGCTATGAGAACACCTATATCCATCAGAGTCGACATCATTCAATATCCTAAAACTGGTTCCCGCAGAAATTGACCTTGGGACAAGAGAGACATAGGCCTAAATCGCATCGCCCGTGATCAACACGATTTAAATCGCGTCGCTCTGAATCGACACCATTTTGTGCCCGAAAATAGAACTACCCTCTGGCCTCCCCCGAGCCACAACATAAAAATCCCTCCCCAAAACGAACGAAAAATAGCACAAATAAAGATACAGGGGGATCCATTAATCACAAAAATTTTCATTTCCTTTAAAAGTCTCCTAAAACATGCTCATTTTTATCCAAAATCCCCACATACATAGTATACTCCAAAGCAGAAAATCATGAGTCAAAATCTTCGAAACAAACGTGAGGATCGTCACCTTACCGGTTACTTGAACTCCTCCTAACTCCTCGTCACCGATCTGCTACATCGCAAGCCGCCGCCGATACCACTATGGACGTCGTCACCTTACCGAGACGTCGACCGCCGTCCGGAAAGTGAAGTGTCGTGGAGGAGATGGTAGTGGTTGTGGTGAGAGGTAAGGGGGTGTTGGAGTGGTGGAAGAGGAAGAAGAAGAAGAAGAGGAAGGGAAGGGGGTGGAGGGAATCAGAGAGAGGGAAGAGAGAGAGAGGAAATGAGAGAAAGGATGGATGGCTTGGAACGTCAACCTCGACCAATCTAAATCGCATCGTCTCAAGACGACGTGGTTTAGACGATGAGATGGGGTTCGTACACTAGTAGATGTTTGAATCACGTCGGCCATGAAAGTGCCATTCAGACGACAAGACTGAGGCCGTACACTTGTTTGCCAATGCCCGCCACGTGGCACCCCCGCATGGCTCCTAAATCACGTCCCCCAAGGTCGATGCCTTTCAAAAGCACGTCTCGCCAGTTCGACGCGATTAAGAGGCTATGCACCAGACCCACAAAGACCCAAACTAACGGATCCGACACTGAAACCGACCCGATAACTGAACTCGAAAATTCAATTCTTACAAGTAGACTTACATAGATTACTACTCAGCATGACCAATTTGAATAGATATGTTGATATTTAACCCTGGAAATAATAAGCAGTGTTTGCAATCACAACTTAGTAATACCCAAAATTTAACCAAGTTTTGCCCTGGACCAACTAGCTCCCTGGTCCAAAAGTATACACCTTTGAAACATCCACTTATGCCAAAATTTGATAACTTGATAATTTTTCAACAATGTAACAATGCCAAAACACTTATGCCCTAAACCAACTTTTTTCTCGTTAGAAGAGGATTTTACCACACAGGCAAGGGGTATCTCAACCACACTCATACACTAAGTGCTCAAAATTGGTGCTAGGAAGATAACCATCTAAATGAGGGTTGCTAATATGTAGACTTTAATAATGCGTGCACTCTCTCAAGTCCTATACACCTCTATTCGAATCTAATTCATACTTGTACACATCTATAGGTAGTGCTTTGCCTCCCTTCATAGTGGTTGAACATTGATAACTATACTTACATGTTCTTTGCATGGAAAGGTCCAAAAATGAGACACAGGTGGAAGAAAGGAAATCTATGGAAAAGGTAAGAAACGAATGAAAGGAGGGAAATTTATAAAGAGAGAATATAGAAGGAGAAAAGTTCAAGAAATGAAAAGAACTAGAAAGGGAAAGATAAGAGAAGATTTTAAGGAGAATAGTGTGGAGAGGAGCATAGTGGGTTTACTCTCTTTAACATTTTCTGTTGTAGACCTCTATGTTAGACTGAACCTTTTCCTCCCTTGAAAGAGTAATCTATTAATAACTAATATAATGTCAAGGTCATATTTGAATACAAATCTTTTGACTTTGGACTAACTATCCACATTTACTTCTAATTGTTCACGAGACATAACAAAAGATAACTCTTCAAATAAGTAATGACATTATAAATGTTAATATTAGATTTTCAACTCTTCAAATCTCTTGATATTACAGATAACTCCTCCTAATCTAATTATTTACAAATAATCTTTCACAATCTCATCTTTCTTACAAAAAAAGTCATTTTGAGTGACTTTTTCGCAACACTATCGGAGACTTTTTTCGTAACACTTGGAGGCCTTGCACTAATTCACGGGAGATTGTGAAGACTTATTAATAAATAATTTATTATAAAGATTTTTTTTATAAATATGTTATATTTTTGTGAGTTAACGTTTAATTATATATTAAATATAATATATTGTGGAAACATTTAACATTGTTATTATAATTAGAAAATACTTCTCATCCAATCATTGCATACAAAATACTAAGCAAAGTCAGACATATGATAAATTCAATAAAAACCTAATCAGAATCAAGAACAACTCCAACCCATTTGCGATCATGCCTAATGTGAACAAATGATCGTACCGGTCAACACTAGTGTTCCGCCAACGAGATATTAGAGTCATGTCAATATCGCCTAAACTTTGCACTGTGAAGTTCTTCTCTGTCATCTAATCTCTAGGTCAAATCACAAAAATGGCATCCAGTTTTCTAGTTCAAGAGGTGTGAAAGCATTGACCTTGCACTCCAATGGTTGACTTTTTGTGTTTTTGACCAGATACACCAATGGTTGACGAACGGAAGCTTTGATACGTGAAAAAAAAAAGCATTCTTTGTGCCGAACGTATCAGCTTTCTACGTGATGGGCATGCATCATGTCCTGGTCGGCTGTCAAAAATTGACCCGGGGAGGACCCATCCATCATAGAAGATGACACATCAACGTCACTCCGTTGGGCCATACTCCCGCTGGTTCCGTTGATTGAAGCTGATTTTAATTTGATAACGGTGGAAGTGGCCTTGGTTACTCTTTTATTTTTATTTATTTATTTATTTATTTATTTTTTAAACCTAGTGATAACGGGAAGTAAGATTCCTGGTCAAGATTTCAGATTCGGAATTCGACATTTCGTCGGATTAATTGTAGGGAAGAGAAAAGATTCGAATCTGAGTTTCCTGTTGAAGGCGGGAAACATGCTCGCGCGTGTGATATTGACGACAGGCCTGGGTCACTATCCCACATGGGCTACTGTTGGTGTGATGTTGACGACACAGACCCCAAGTTTTGGATCTTTTGGCATCCTATAATGGTTTTTTTTTTAAATACACTCCTAACGAGTCTCATATTTGCACAATGTCTACTATATTTTATGCAGAAAATATCTTGAATCCTCCTTACTTCGAAATCATTCCTAATTTATAAGTGATATATAAGATATGATAGACTTAAAGATAGAGAATTCTCTACGCATGCAAATGATTATGTAAATTTTTTTTTGCATGTGTATCTTACAGGAAATGTTTACAGATACAATGGTTATATAGACGGTTTTCTACATTTATGCAAAGTACAGGGAATTTTTCTACAAGTATGTTTTGTAGGAAGTTATGTGAAAAACTTCTAAATTGAGCTCTTTGGAGATAACCATAATCCTCAAGGGAAAGGAATTGAAAATTCAATACTACTTATTTTGTCTTATCAATTGAATCTTCCTTTGCACAGCTGTAGCTGCAGACAATGACAAAAAAAAAATGAAATTTTGTGCATGACGCTTTGTTATTTGATTTTTTTTTTTTGTCGCACAGTTGTAATTGCATACTAAATGACAAGAAATAGAAAATCTTGCACATGGTGTGTCGATGGCACGAGTAGTAAACGGTTCCATACTCTGTATCCAACTCAGATTTATCGGTGATTTTGGGTTTAGATGCATTCATTTAGTCCCAATTTGTTTGCATAATAGATTATCTGAAATTACTTATTCGGAATAATGTATATTAAAAAAAATTAGTTTTGATAGTTTTATGGGACCCACGAACAGAATAGAAAGAATAAATAATTCTTAAGTCTAAAGTCGAATTGTTTGTTCTCTTTATTCTAATAAAAACAATTCTAACGCAATATAAATTATTTTACCCATCAAATTAGAATTAGCCGTATTATAAGAATAAGATCCCTTGTTCCGCTCTTATTCTCCTATCAACTCTGCACTTATATAACAGCAGACCTGTCATTTTGGGTGCTTTTGGTATAGCTTTTTAGAAGTTATTTTTGGCTTCGTCTTTCCATATAAAATATATTAAAAGTAATTAGAAGTCAGAATCTTTAGTAACAACTTTATTCTTTCTCTAATTTAAGAAACTTAACTTTTGATGGAAGTCAAAAAATAACTAAAAATAATATATGACTGGCTTCTATCACCTATTTTTTTCGTCTCAAATTAATTAGGCAAGAGCTTAAAAGTGTTTTCACATGAAAACTACGCCAAAAGCGATTACGATTTATGTTATATACGATTACGATTAGATTTTTATAAGATTGACTTTGAAATCTAGCATAGTTGTCAACCGTATGAGTTTTAATATAAGTAAATTCTTTATCAAGTTTATTTCCAATTTAATATCCAGTGAACAAAAAATGGATTGGAAATTATTTTAACTTGTTCTCCCATTCATCAAATTTTTTTATCCGGTCTATTACCCAGATCTACTCAGATAGAACTTGCATCACTCACCAGGCTTCGTACCGCCCTAGCTGTCATAATAACACATTTAGTGGAAAAATACACAGCATGCGCCAAACTGTACGGATTTAATGGGAAACGCAAAGCATGCGACAAACTGCACTGACGGCAAATGCATGTGGTATCCACCAACCGGAGCAAGTGGAGTGTTTGGTCCATTCTTTCACCGAGAAAAATATGGGGCACCATGGTAGAATTAAAATCGGATGAGTAAACGTTTTGGGCATGTTTAACTTGTCTTGGACTAGGTGATCAAATTTAATATTTCTATAAATTTTTTAATATTCATTATTACAATATAAAAAGGTATATCCGCATTAAAACTGACATATGTGTTGTTTTGTTTGCGTCAAGTGTTGTAAAACATTGTATTTCCATGAAACATAAACTGCAACCTTTTATATTGGTTTATGACATTTTAGATTAAAGAGTCTGTTTCTCTGTAAAATATTGATTTTGGACTCATCGGTTTTAAAATTGACGAAAAATAAAACCTTTTTTGTTAGTTTTAGATTGCAAAGAGTATCATATGGGTCAGCCAATTTTAAAATGCAGTGATATACGGTGGTCTAAACATATCGAAAGTATCATAAAAAAATATGACAACACTATAACAAAAAAATATTATTTTTTTGGTATTTTATAATATTGTAGAACATTTTATGGTACACAAATGACTCCTAAATCACATAGTGACGTTTACAAGCTCTTAGTGAGTTCTTATACGATATCTACAACATTTTAAATATAAAATATTATGTTTATGATAGTTTATAATATTTTACAACGTTTTACACGGTGCGGCAAATGACTCCTAAATTAAATAATGACGTTTGACGGACTCCCGGTGAATGGGATCTCTCTTAACCAACTCGTGCCCTCTAAGCTGTCCGGTTAATTTTGTTGGCTCAGGGTTACACTGAACTGTTTGATTAGATCTCAAGGTCCGCCAAGGCAAGTATTTCTCATCTATTCGGCCTCACTTGAATTGGACGTATTAATTTTTATATGGTATTTATTTGATATTAAAAATTTTAAAGTCTAAAATATTACTAGTCAAATTGAAATAAGAGGAGTATGGAAAGTAGCAGCTAAAGGTGAGGAAGAGATCAATTGTAAGTGAAGGAGGGAGAGGATAGAGCCTTCAAACTCTCCAAATATGAATTGCAATGTTTTTACACATGAATATTGAAGGAGGAAAATTCGCATGGCCAAAGAGTACGGTTGGGCTGGCCCATACCTTTCTCCCTCCAAAGCACGTGAATTCACTAAACCACACGGTTTATGAAGGCGGTCCAAATTATAGAAGCTTTGGGGTAAAAGTCAGAATCGGATCCTTATCAGGATTCTCTCAATCAAGTACAATTCCTTGTCCCGATCAGAAATCGAAGGTCCATAACTGCACGGACTCATGAACATAATCAAATCTTATAATACACTTCGAACAAGACTTTCCAGGCCAGGAGTAAACTCCCCCAATCGGCCTAGGAATCCTCCTTTGGAAGGATTCTTTACCCGACTATTATATAAGGTCCCATACCCCTGCGAGTACAGGTATATTTTTTAGTATCCAAGCTTCAGCAATTTTTCCTCTAGCATTCCAACTTATATAAAGAGTCGAACAAAATATATATTAAAGCATATAAGTAAGTATATTAAGGTCATAGCACATGTATAGTCGATGAGTCTATTGTCCTATCTCAGATAACTGAAGAAAAGTACACAATTACTGAATTTTTTTCTATTCACCATGGTAAAACTCATCCACGGACACTAGTATAATGAGTTATAATCTCCTTAAGAGGTAATGTCTTAAATATATATCAAACAAATATGGTACAAATATATTCTCACAGATTTCAGAGCGATCATAGATCTGAAAATTAATTTGACAAAGTGTTAATTACATATATAAGTCAATATATATATTTTTTATATACTAAATAGCAACTTAATGAGTCAACATGGCCATATATATGAAAAATCAGAACAACGCTGATGCCAATAGGTTGCTGAATAGAAACGTAAGTTTAAATAATTTTCTCAGAATTTTCAGAATAACAAACATATTTTGCGACTATCTAAACTAATTTTCATAGTTAAAACATCAACAAATAGACCGAATAATATAAAACAAATTCAAAAAATTATCAAACTTGGGAAAAATGTCAAATAGATCATATGTGAATTGTCTACAAAATTTTATCAATTTCTAGATTAGTTTGATATAATTTTGGACTTTCTCTTTGATTTCGAGAATTTAAACTTAACGAATTTACAACAACTCATAAATTAAGGGTAAATAATTATCAAGTGATGTCATAAAATTTCTAAATTACTTGGAGAAGACAAAAACATTATGTACAAGATCTCTACAAAATTTGGTAATGTTTGAACAAAAATTGAGTGAGATATAAAGTCGGCAAGTTGAAAATTCAAACCTATTTGGGCAGACTGCATAGGTTGGCAATCTATTTATAAAATAAATATTAATCAATTTAATAAAAATATGAAATTCCATGAGAATAAGGGGTCAAGCTCACGCTCAAGGTCTTATCTATAGATCTTTTCCCTACTAATACTATGTAAATTAAGTCTTCTTCATGCTGGAGTTGAACTCCAATAAAGAAAGACTTAATCTCCAAATTAAAGGGTTCTCCTAGTGTAACTAGGACTCTAATTCTTACACTTCATTGTTTCTTTTTCTGAAAACCATCAAATTCGACCTAAAAACATAGGAATTAAGAAAGTATATCTTAAACTTGTGTTGGACCAAGTGATCAAATTAATATTTTTAGAATTTTTTTAATATTCATTATTACAATATAAAAAAGTATATCTGCATTAAAACTGACATATGTGTTGTTTTGTTTACGCAAAGTGTTGTAAAACATTGTATTTCCATGAAACATAAAATACAAGCTTTTACATTGGTTTATGACATTTTATATTAAGGAGTCTGTTTTTGGTGTCCCACAAAATATTGATTTTGGACTCATCGGTTTTAAAATTGACGAAAAATAAAACCTTTTTTGTTAGTTTTAGATTGCAAAGAGTATCAAATGGGTCAGCCAATTTTAAAATACAGTGATCTAAGATGGTCTAAACATATCGAAAGTGTCATAAAAAATTTGACAACACTATAAATAAATAAATATTTTTTTTTTGGTATTTTATAATATTGTACGACATTTTATGGTACATAAATGACTCCTAAATAAAATAGTGACGTTTACAAGCTCTTAGTGAATTCTTATACGATATCTATAACATTTTAAATATTTAATATCATGTTTATGATATTTTATAATATTTTACAATGTTTTACGGTGCGGCAAATGACTCCTAAATCAAATAATGACGTTTGACAGACTCCTGGTGAATGGGGTCTCTCTTAACCAACTCGTGCCCTCTAAGCTGTCCGGTTAGTTTTGTTGAGTCAGGGTTATAATGAACTGTTCAATTAGATGTCGAGGTCCAGCAAGGCAATTATTTCTCATCTATTCGGCCTCACTTGAATTGGAAGTATTAATTTTCATATGGTATTTATTTTGATATTAAAATTTTTAAAGTCTAAAATATTACTAGTGAAACTGCAATAAGAGGAATATGGAAAGTAGCAGCTAAAGGTGAGGAAAAGATCAATTTTAAGTGAAGGAGGGAGAGGTTTGAGCCTTCAAACTCTCCAAATATAAATTGCAATGTTTTTATATATGAATATTTGAGGGAAAATTCGTCCAGCTGGCCCATACCCTTCTCCCTCTTAAGCCGGTGGATTCACTAAACCACACGGTTCACGAAGGCGGTCCGAATTGTAGAAGCTTTGCAGCAAAAGTCAGAATCGGATCCTCATCAGGATTCTCTCAGTCAAGCACGGCTCCTTGTCCCGATTAGAAACCGAAGGTCCGTAACTGCACGGACTCAGGAACGAAATCAAATCTTATAATACACTTCGAACAAGACTTTCCAGGCCAGGAGTAAACTCCCCCCAATCGGCCTAAGAATCCTCCCTCGGAAGGATTCTTTATCCGACTATTATATAAGGCCCCGTATCCTTGCGAGTACAGGTATGCTTTCTAGCACCCAAGCTTCTGCAGTTTTTCCTCCAACATCCCAGCGTATATAAATAGTCGAACATAATATATACTAAAGTATATAAGCAAGTATACTATGGTCAATGCACATGTATAGTCGATGAGTCTATTGTCCTACCTCGGATGGCTGAAGGGAAATACACAATCACTGAATTTTTTTTCCATTCACTATGGATAGAACTCATCCATGGACGCTTGTAGAATGAGTTCTAATCTCCTTAAGATGATAATATCTTAAACATATATCAAACAAACATAGTACAAATATATTCTCACATATTTCAAAATGATCATAGATCTGAAAAATAATTTGACAAAGTGATAATTACATATATTTAAGTCAAAATATATATTTTTATATACAAAATAGCAACTTAATGAGTCAACATAGCCATATATATGAAAAAGTAGAGCAAAGTTGATTCTAATAGGTTGTTGGATAGAAACGTAAGCTCCGATAATTTTCTCAAAATTTTCAGAGTAACAAATATATTTTTCGACTATCCAAACTAATTTTCATAACTAAAATATCAACAAATAAGTCGAATAATATCAAAAAAGTTCAAAAAATTATCAAACTTGAGAAAAGTGTCAAATAGATCATAGGTGAATTGTCTACAAAGTTTAATCAATTTTTAAATTGGTTTGATATAATTTTAGATTTTCTCTTCGATTCCGAGAATTTAAACTTAACGAATTTACAATAACTCATAAATTAGGGATAAATAATTATCAAGTGATGTCATAAATTTTCTAATTTACTTGGAGAAGACAAAAACATTATGTACAAGATCTTTACAAAATTTGGTAATGTTTGAACAAAAATTTAGTGAGATATAAAATTGGTAAGTTGAAAATTCAAACGTGTTTAGGAAGACTACATTGGTTGGCAATCTATTTATAAAATAAATATTAATCAATTTAATAAAAATATGAAATTTCATGAGAATACAGTAACATCTATATCAAGTTTTGATTAAGATTTCAGGTCAATTGGGGATCGGATCATGGGGATATGATCATTCAAAAGTTCAGTCAGAAAAGCTAAACTGAGTGTCTAAATCGTGTCAGGGTAGGATGATGCCTTTAAGAATCTATAGCTAAATCGCGTCAGGCTAGTGACGCCTTTAAGACTAGAGCACATAATTATAGTATTGGTCTATCCATTCAGTTTAAAATGTGTCATATCGAGCTGACATTTTTAGGGGAGTTCAAATCGCGTCATATGAGCACGACACCTTTAAACTTTAACGTTCGGGACACATGAATTTCATAGATTTAGCATAAAATTCCTAGTTCTAAGGAATACTAAAGGTCATAGGCTGATAGATTATGTCTCTAAAAATCTCTTTTGATTACTTTTGAAAATCAAAACGGAGTTTTATATTAATACAAAATATTCACTTGATGAGCTATCATTACCTACTTTTAAAAAAGAACAAACTGATTCCCTCTCAAGATCTCCTAGGTTCTTTGCCAACCTAGGCAAGGATTCACCCTTGTACTAACTCCTTTCCACATCTTCTAACATCAAAGAACACAAAGAGTTAAATTAGAATCCAATTCCCAAAAAAAAAAAAATCGAAGAACACCTCTTTTCCCTCAAGAACATCATGTTACTTACCCTTGGAAGAGAGTTGCGAGCATAAGGGGTCAAGCTCGCGCTCAAGGTCTTGATTTTTTCTCTCCTAATACTACGTAAATTAAGTCTTCTTCATACCGGAGTCGAACTCCAATAAAGGAAGACTTAATCTCCAAGTTAAAGGGTTCTCCTAGTGCAACTAGGACTCTAATTCTTACACTTAGTTATTTCCTTTTCTGAAAACCATCAAATTCGACCTAAAAATGTAGGAATTAAGAAAAACTCCTTCTAACAAAGTTGTATATAATTCCCTCTTTCTAATAGCTTCAGGATCATAATTTTAGGTTAACCGAGCATGAAGATATCGTCAATTTACTAGGTAGTGTCATATACTTTGCGAACCCAGAAATTTGACTAAGTCCACAACATACCAATTTCCCTCTAAGAACACTAATGAATTTAATGGGCCTAGTTGACTCCACTAATGATTTCTTCATTCTAAACTCATTATTAAATAACTATTGAATATACTTAAAACACCCTCGTCCATTAATTAGCCTAAATGTACTTAATTAACTTCGGCCCATTAACAAGTTAGTGGGTTTAAGATCTAAGATATAACATTGTCTCCCCCTTTAAAAAAAATTCATCCTCAAAGTTTAATATCATATGATGGTGTGTGATTGTGTGCATTACTTTGGAATGTGATGTAGATTAATTAAATGTTAATTAATGAGGCCTACGTGCCTTCCTATCTCTCTCATATCGATGTAATTCTATCTCCATCTGTTATTGTATTCGACCATAAGGCTTTCTCTTACAATTAATTTGCATTTGAAAATTGTTTTAAATTCTATTTTATACTATAATTAATCGTGTCAGCCGAAGAGAGGCGAGGATGATCAACAAGTGCAACCAGGAAGGCGACAGGAGATGAGATCACCAGTGCCTATGTGTTTGCATGTTTTGATTATATAATTGTTATATAGTTGTGGTGATTAATGTTAGTTTAGGTGGCCTACAAGCCAATCTGACTATGTAAATCTCGTTCATTTATTAATAATAAAATGGCATAATATTCATTATGTGTAAATCGCATTAATTATCGTTTCGTAATGAAGTCCGTGAATATGTGCTATAGTGATCAGATTATGATGAGATCATACTAATGAGACTGATCACTTAAACACACATATTCTTAATTGTTCATAGTCGGAGGATATCCGATTAGGACATCGGATATCCGATTAGACTAGTACAGATTACTCCTGCTCATATGATGAGGGTGACTAATCTCATAAGTCACTTGTGTGGAGACACTAAGGCGAATCTATTGGTGCTCATTGGAGAATGAGTTCACTGAACTAATCCGACTGAATCGCTGGATAGTATTGTACCTCACTGTCAACCAGCTTGATTCTATTGTCGTAGTTGTGTGGATGGTCCTCGGACCTGAGACACCAAGCACACCTTGGCGGTGGACTTCTGTACTTTGACCTTGGTTTACGAATCTCTAGCCACGGGATTCTAATACGCCAAGGATTGGGTACAGCGAAATACCGTCGAAGGGAATTGTGTGTCAATAAGGAATCATTCTCTCTCGGTACTTAGAGAGAGAATGCTCTAGGAAGGATACGCGAAAGTCCTTGGCCAGGGCGGACGATAATATCGGGAAAGGAGTTTTCCGATATTCATCAGCGGCATCTAATCCAAGTGAGTCTATCGGTTAGGGTTTAACAGCTCGCCATACCCTGAGTTGACTTGAGAGCATTGTACGAATGAAGGATTATATCCACGCGGTAACTGTCTGCGGAAAGGTTCCAAGAGTGGGTTACTTAACCCCAAATACCTTCCGGGTTCACGCGGTGTTGCTTGGCACCCAACGTGATCGGAGGGCCGATCGAATTCGATGTGCGACATCAATTCGATTGATTAATTGATTAATAAAGGGTTATTAATTAATTAATACAGCCAGTGAGAAGTCACTGGGCTTGTTGGGTCATTAACTGGACTGGTACTTGGGCCTAGAGGGTCACACGCACATGATTCTCAAGACGATGGATAAATAAGTGGGTTTTATACAAACCGGGATTTTATGAAAAACCGCGCGGTTAGTATAAAACATAGCGAACGGGCTGAGCAGGCCAAGCTGCTGCTAACCCTAGCCGCCCCTCCTCAGTTTCTGTCTTTCTCTAGCGTCCAGGTAGATTCAGATCTGCTCCGCCGCTTCTCTGAATCTCGTTCGACGGGAAATCGTCCGCGCGTTGCGGCGATCATTGCGGCGACCAGCGGAGGCTTCGTGGGCTGCGAAGAACGAAGAACTTGAGGATATCCGTCGCGGAGAGGATCGCGTGGACTTCGCTAGAGGCCGGGCGCTTGCGCGGCTTGCGGTGTCACACCGACGTAACCGAACGGCTGCGGATTCGAATCCGCACACGGTGAGAACTTCGATAATCCGATTATCGTATTTTAGATTTCGAAACGGGAACGGATCGCTGTATTTTTTTAGTTTCTGCTGCGTAAGCGATCCGGAGAAACCGAGAAAACCCAACAGTGGTATCAGAGCCAGGTTCCACTGTTTCTCGTCCCGTTTCGGTTTCCGAAATTAATTTTTCTTGAGTTATTCCATGCGTTTAATCCAATTAAAATGACGGAATAGTGTTCATAAGATGAACACAAATAATTTGATTATTTTTCTGTGATTTTTAGGATTTTATTTGGGTTTTTCGGAGTTCTTCATGAGATGATGAACCGGGGTACTTTAGTGGCTTCGTAAACGATTCCCAAGCGTTGGGATGGCGGCCTGGATGCTCGGATCTCTTGGTGATAGTCACCACTACACACCGAGCATGATGGCCGGCGTCATGGTGGCCTTGGAGAGCTACAGAATCGAGCCCCAAATCGGATTTAAAACCCTGCAAACTCAGATTTTTAGGGGGTTTTTGGGCTTGGTCTTCACCCCTATCGGAGGCCGACGGCGGCCCTGCCGGCGCTGGGCACGTCGCCGGCGCCGAGGGCTCCGCCGGCGTGGCCGGCGCCGCCGGGGGGGCCCTGGCCGCCGGCGCCCCAACGCCTCCAGCCGCCGCTATTCCTGCTGCGTTAGGGTTTCTGGGAAGGAAGGAGGGGGGCGAACCGCTCCGCTGGACCCGGTCCCGAGCCGGTTGGACCGACCGCGCCGGGTCTAGGGCTTGGTCGGACCTGGTCCGAGCCAAGTCCCCAATGGGGAGCCTAGTCCGAGCCCTGGCTCGGCCAGGGCCCGAGCCCTTAGGCTCAGCCCTTGTGGCTGAGCCATCTTCTGATTTTTCCCCTATTAACCCCATTTAAACCCCATTTGCCCATTTAATAAATAAATTAGATTTTAATTTGATTTCAAAAATTGTTTTGAGATCTTAATTATTATCAAAATTTTAATTATTTGGGCATTAATGAATTTGAATCATTTAATAATTTAAGGGTTAATTAATTACCAATTAGTTGTTAATTAATTGGGGTTAATATTAATGTTAGATTGATCATTAACCTCAATTTAGCTAATTTAAATGTTAAATTAGCTATTAATAGTTATTAGTCTAATTGTTAGATTATTAACTATTGTTTCATTTAATTGTTAATTAATTATTTAAGTTAGTTGTTAATTTAATTGTTAAATTAAAAATTGACTTAAATGACTAATTTAAGTGTTAAATTAGTAATCTTTAATTATTATTGTTAGTTATTAATTTAAGGGTTAAATTAATGATTAACATTAATCTTCTAATCTAATAGTTAGATTAGTAATTATTAATTAATTAAAGTTAATTATTAATTTAAGTGTTAAGTTAATAATTGATTTTAAATTAACTAATCTAAGAGTTAGATTAGGGGTTAAATATTTAATCTGTGTTAATTACTAGTTTAAGAGTTAAATTAGTCATTAACATTAATTAATTATCTAATCTAAGAGTTAGATTAATTAATTATTAATTAGTTAGTGTTAATTATTGGTTTAAGAGTTAAATTAATAATTAACATTAATTGGCTAATCTAAGTGTTAGATTAGTAGTTAATAATTGATTTGGTTGATTATTAATTTAATTGTTAAATTATTAATTGACTTCATTGGATTAATCTAAGAGTTAGATTAGTCTTTAAAATAGTCTAATTGTTAGATTATTAATGGGGTTTAATCTAAGTGTTAGATTATTAGAATTATTCTAATTTGCATGGAATAATCTGGAATTATTAATTCGGAGTGTGTGCGCATGTGATATGTGTTTATTGCTTTTAAATTTGATTTAATTGCATGTTAAGATAATAAATGAGTTTTTCGAAATTCAAATACCAATTTTGATTGGATCCCAGCTTGTTGAAAGCCAAAATTATTTATTTTGAAAACTTATTTGTTTTAGCCATGTGATGCGCTGAATCATGTGTGGGATGTTTAAAACACACCGTGGTCATGGATGTGCACTTAATTTATTATTCATGTGATGAATGGATTGTGTGGATCGTGGATGTATGATTGTTTATTAATTGTTAATAAATAGAGGTCTGCGCACCTCTCTCTCTCATACTCGATGTATTTCTACTTCCCTCTCTCTTTTGTACTCGCCATAAGGCCTTCTTCAATTTACTTGTAAATTCTAGAATTTAAATGTAATCTGATCGAGGCAACCGAGGAAGGAGCGAGGACGATCCACAGCTGCAACCAGGAAGGCGAAAAGATGGAGATCTCTTGCCTATGTGTTTGCAGGATATCTAATATAATTATTGTGTTAGATTGTGTGTGCGTTTGACTGTTGGCTCTAGTCAAACCCGCTGTGCTATCCATGACCACACTAATGACATGTATGAGATGCATTGTTTTTCTTTTGATTATGAATCAAAGCAGGTTATAGTATTTAGTAAATATATACGATGTATTTATATACTATCACCTAGGAGAGACTAAGATAAAAGTTATCTAAATACCCTCAGATAAACTCTAAGCCGTAACGCGAGTAGTTAAGAACTTACCGCGTGGTCCACCATCGTTATAGTCATAGGATTCGAATCACTTTAGGCAGGTTTGTTGTGCTATCCACAAGGCCTGCTTAATTGGGAGGAGAAACTGTGGCTATGACATTAGATGCCTATAGATCGGGGTAGAGGAACCATGTAGTTTTGTTGTGCTATCCACAAGGGCTGCATGCAAATCTATGCTCGTCGCATAACGATGGTTAGCTTAGACCAGAATTAGTGGTTTGTTGTGCTATCCACAAGGCCATTAAATCTCTGGGGACCGAAGCCATGATCAGATATTGCAAGGAGTTGCAAGTCCCATGAGTTGGGTGCTCTCTGATTGTATTACAGTTTGTTGTGCTATCCACAAGGTTGTAGTGCAAGTCATTGAGATTCTGATCCCCACTAGGAGACTGTCGGCGTCTCCCGTTCTGTATAACTGAGGGTTATACAGTCCGTCGAAAATTAGTGGGAGTTAAACTTGAACAAAAGACCATGTCTTGTTTTAAATTTAAATAATTGAACATCTGCTAAATAGATTTTACTTATCTCCTGTAGGGAATTATGTCGTCGAATAACCCACTCCGTGGCATACTTGATGCCCTTTTGACTTACCTGATCTACTCGGATTGGTTCAGAAACCTGAAGAATGTCTTCAGATCTGAGCACATTGACTTTGTCCCTGGAGCTGATCCTCCTGCTGAATCGGCATTGGATCCCCCTGAAGCAGAGATGACAGCTAAGGATAAAGGATCAAAGGACAAAGGTGAAAGAGTAGTGAAGGGTGACTGCTTCCACTTTAAGCAGTATGGTCACTGGAAAAGGAACTGCAAGGAGTTCCTTCACAATAAAGCTCATGGAAAGGTGAAGCTATATGAAGTTTCAGATATCTATATGATAGATATCAACTTATCAGTTAGAGATTCTACATCTTAGGTATTAGATACCGGATGTGCTTCTCATATCTGTCATGATATACAGATGCTGACAAGTAAGCGTAAGCTGAGACATGGTGAGGTGGAATTGAGGCTAGGAAACGGCGCAAAAGTTGCGGCGATTGCTGTTGGGACAGCAAACCTCAAGCTTCTATCGGGAGACACCTTACTATTAGAAGATTGTTATTATGTTCCTAGCATAGTAAAGAACATCATATCAATATCTTGTTTGGACAAGATAGGATATAGGTTGACTATTGAGAATAGAAGTTGTTCGATTTATCATGGTAATAAATCAATAGCTTCAGCATCTTTAGTCAACGGTCTATATCTATTAGATGTTTCTTATTACAATCTTCAGATTGATAATGCTCTTAAGAAGAGCAAGATTTGTGTGAACCAGGCCTACATGTGGCATTGTAGACTTGGACACATTGGCGAAAGCAGGTTGCAAAAGTTGCACAAGCATGGTTACTTAACAGCATTCGATTATGAATCGTTTGCAACATACGAATCCTGCCTTATGGGAAAGATGGCAAAATCTCCATTTATTGGACATGGAGAACGTGCCAAGGACATTTTGGAACTAATACATTCGGATGTATATGGTCCAATGTCCACCCAAGCCAAAGGTGGCTTTTCATACTTCATCACGTTCACCGATGACTTCTCAAGATTCGGCTATGTGTACTTAATGAAGTATAAGTCGGAAGCATTTGAGAAGTTCAAGGAGTTCAAGAATGAGGTGGAGAAGCAGTTAGGAAAGAGTATTAAAGCTCTTCGATCAGATCGAGGAGGAGAATACTTGAGTACTAACTTCACACAATTCTTAAAGGATAATGGTATCCTTTCTCAGCTGACCCCTCCATATACACCACAGATAAATGGTGTATCAGAAAGGAGGAATCGCACCTTGTTGGACATGGTGCGATCTATGATGAGCTTTTCAGGATCACCAGTGTCCCTCTGGGAGTATGCTCTAGAGTCAGCAGCATACCTACTGAGCAGAGTACCCAGCAAGTCTGTGGCCTCTACTCCATATGAGATATGGAAAGGTAGGAAACCAAAATTTAAACATGTTAAAGTCTGGGGTTGTCCTGCTCATGTAAAGAGGCATGACCCAGACAAGCTGGAATCACGAACTGATAAATGCAGGTTTGTGGGATATCCAAAGGAAACCTTTGGATACTATTTTTACCATCCTGGTAAACAAAAGGTGTTTGTCGCCAGAAAAGCTGTCTTCTTGGAAGTGGAATATCTTCTCCAGGAGAACAGTGGGAGTAATATAGTACTGGAAGAGGTTCCAGATCCCCAAACAGCTGCATTATCATCAGATGAGATATCAGTTCCTGAATCTGTTCAGGTACACACAAATGAGCCTCGTAGATCTGGTAGAGTACCTAGACTACCCGAACGATATGTGAGACATATTGCTGAAGATAAGTCTAAGGTACAATATAATGAGGATGATGATCCGAAAACCTACCAGGAGGCCATAGAAGGCCCAGAAGCCGGGAAATGGCGAGAAGCCATGAACTCAGAAATCCAGTCCATGTACACTAACCAAGTTTGGAATTTGGAGGACTTGCCCGAGGTATTGTACCCATCGGTTGCAAGTGGATCTTTAAAAGAAAAATCGGTGTTGATGGACGGATCGACACTTATAAGGCAAGGTTGATGGCAAAAGGATATCGTCAAAGGCAAGGAATTGACTATGACGAGACTTTCTCACCAGTTGCCATGATAAAGTCGATCAGAGTTCTACTCGCCATTACTGCACATTTTGATTATGAAATCTGGCAGATGGATGTGAAGACTGCCTTCCTCAATGGTAACCTTGAGGAGGAGGTGTATATGATACAACCAGAAGGTTTCACATCCAAAGAATCTCCAGATAAAGTGTGCAAGCTTCAGAGGTCCATTTATGGACTGAAGCAGGCTTTCCGGAGCTAGAACATAAGATTTGACGAGGCTGTCAAATCTTATGACTCCATTAAGAATGAAGATGAGCCTTGTGTGTACAAGAAGACCAGTGGGAGTGCAGTCACTTTTTTCTTTCTTTACGTAGATGACATACTACTCATTGGAAATGATGTAGCTATGATGTCATCAGTAAAGATCTGGCTGTCGAAAAACTTCTCCATGAAGGATTTGGGAGAAGCATCCTACGTATTGGGAATACGGATCTATAGAGATAGATCAAAGAGGATGCTTGGAATGACCCAATCCTTGTACATAGATACCATAGTCAAAAGGTTTGGCATGGAAAATTCCAAGAGAGGTCTCATACTGATGAGACATGGAATTAATCTCTCAAAGGAGTAGTCTCCTAAGACTCCTCATGAGAAGGCATTCATGGATCGAATACCCTATACATCTGCCATAGGATCTATCATGTATGCCATGCTATGTACACGGCCTGATGTTGCATTTGCTCTAAGTGTTATGAGCAGATTTCAGGCTGATTCAGGCGAAGAGCACTGGAAGGCAGTGAAATGCATCCTTAAGTACTTGAGAAGAACTAAGGATATGTTTCTTGTCTATGGAGGAGGTGACTTGAAACTGCGAGGCTTTACTGACTCGAGTTTCCAGTCAGATCTAGATGATAGCAAGTCAACATCTGGATTCGTGTTTACATTGAACGGAGGGGCAGTGTGCTGGAAGAGTTCCAAGCAAGTAACCACTGCGGATTCGACGACTGAAGCTGAGTACATCGCTGCAGCTGAAGCCGCCAAGGAAGCAGTGTGGTTGAAGAAATTCATCACCGACCTCGGCGTAGTTCCCAGCATCTCTGAGCCTGTTCGACTGTTGTGCGACAACAATGGAGCAATTGCGCAAGCGAAAGAGCCGCGGTCTCATCAGAAATCGAAGCATATTCTGAGGCGCTTTCTGTAAGGACTGAGGCTTTCGGATCTGGTTTTCGGGATCGGACCCTGTAGTTTAGGCTCCAGTGGGGCTGTGACTCTGTTATGTTTCGCGTCGAGCGGGCTCGACGCGGTTTAAACGGTGTCCAGAGATGCAGACGCGTTTTAGATTGTGCCACGTGGATGCCACGTGGGCTGGCCTTGGGTCGCGGGTGTACGGGCCGGTCGTGTCGTCTGAACGGCGTCCATGATGGGCGACGCGTTTCAGACTGCGACCCTGCGGTGTCAGAGTTTGGTGCTGGTTCTTGTCGTCTGAATGGCGTCAGCCTTGGGCGACGCGTTTCAGACTTCTGTCAGAACGGCCTGTCATGTCGTCTGATAGGCGTCCTCCCATATCGACGCGTTTTAGCTAGTCTCTGGTTAACCCCGCGAGCCCTCCTTCTTTCCCTCATTTTCTTCCTTCTCTCTTTCTCTCCTCCCTTCCGACGACTCCGGCGACGCCCCCTTCCCCTCCCTCTTTTCCTCCCACCACTTCATCTTTCCCTCCACTCCATCAACCACCTAGCTCCCACCACTACCACCTCCACTTCCTCCGCGGCGTTTACTCTCCGGACGGCGGCCGACGTCCCGGTGGAGTAAGGACGACCTCGGCGTTACCGGCGGCGGCGTGGGGCGAGACGGGTGGACGGCTTGGAGCTTGGAGGAGTTCAAGTAATCGGTAGGGTGACGATTCCCATAGTATTCTACGTTAAAACCATGTTCTCCCACTTGAAGCATGCTATGGATTTATGGCTTTGGGGTGGAACAAGCATGTTAGGGGCTCATCTTGATGGGAATGAGGGTTTCTATGAATGTAGGTTTATGATGGTTTGGTTTGCCTCTCTTTCCCCTCTGTTTTTGGGCGATTTTGGGGTTTTTGGGGGTGAAAATGGAGCCCTCGGGCTCGAGACAGAACCTGGCTCCTGACGTTAAAAGACGTCGTGCATGGACGACGCCTTTTAGAAGGGCGTCGGGCCATCATGACGCCTTTTTGGGCAGGAATCGTTCTACTTAGGCTCTGTCAATTCGGGGATTCTGGGACTAAAAGACGTCATGTGTTAGCGACGCGATTTGTAATAGCGTCGGGTCACTATGACGCCTTTTAAGGCAGAAATCCCCTGATTAACGTTTTCTGCAAATTCTGGATTTCTGTGTGATTGGCGTCTGAGTATGTTGACGCATTTTAATAGGCGACCTCTGGTGTCGACGCCTTTTAGGCCAGATTCTGAGGCCGGTATTTCATGAACTAGTATAGGGTGCTTGAATGGCGTCGGCCTTGGGCGACGCGATTCAAGACAGAACCACACTAATCCATGCCAGTAAAATATGTTTACACTGCTAGATAGTTGGTTAATGCATGCTTTTAGTATACTCGATGATGATGGACTCTTCGTGACCGGATGACACCACATTATGTGTCGTGCGACCGGGGACTTCTCACGTGACCGGATCGCACCGTACCGGCTTTTGTGTTACTATGGACATGAAGTGACAGTTGTAGCGCTTTATCACCCTGTGCTGGTGTGGGTGGAGCACAGCGCCGGTGGGGGCGTGGGCGGGGTGACGCCTAGTGAGAGAGGGTCACCTGGTGAACCCCGGGGTCAGCTAGTACCGGTGTGGGAGTGGTACCTTCGGAGTGTCACTCATGCTGAGGGAAAGAGTAACCACCTGAGCCAGTTGGGCCGGAGTAGCTAGAGTGCTATCCGAGGGGTTACTGTTTGGTCTCAGCGGGTCGGTGTTTTTCCCACCTTCGTTTGTGTGGTTGGCGTGTTCTATCGAGACGTTGGTTGTGGGTTCCCTGGTAGACTGGTTTAGAAATATGCATGTTTAATACATTTCGACTGCATGTGATTCACATCGAGATTTAGGAGTAGTAATTACCACTGTACTTGTTCCTTTACCTTCAGCTGTATTTTACATTTGTGGGTGTGTGAGTGGGCAGTGGGGATCGAAGGATCCCTACTGAGTCTTTTCTTTGAGACTCACCCCTGCGGTTTTCAGGTGAGGACTCCAGGCAGACCTAGCGAGGAGTGTGCGGCTGTGTGTTGAGTGCCGACAGCTGTTGTTCCGGGGTATGCCCCGACGTAGTTGTTATTTTTATTTCTGGCCTGTATGTATAATTATTTCTTTTCTGTTGGAGTATGTAATTATTTGTTGTATCGAGTCGCATTGTAATAACTTTAATTCCTGCTCTTTCCTTTCGATTCAATGCGATGTGAATGTTTAGCTTAGTTTATTATTTATTTCCCAGACTTACTTAAGATCCTGGTTTGGTTCCAAATTAATGATTCGGTACCCATTTAGTAATCGGATCCCCGATTATAGGGTGGCGGGTCGTTACACTTTCACCTTATTAGAGAGATCATATCCAGAGGAGATGTAGTAGTGGAAAGAGTTCCATCCGTCGACAATGTAGCAGATCCACTGACAAAGCCGTTGGCTCAAATTGTGTTTGAGCGTCACCTAGAGTCTATAGGCTTATTATATAAAGGTGATTGGCTTTAGTCCAAGTGGGAGATTGTTAGTTTAGGTGGCCTACAAGCCAATCTGACTATGTAAATCTCGTTCATTTATTAATAATAAAATGGCATAATATTCATTATGTGTAAATCGCATTAATTATCGTTTCGTAATGAAGTCCGTGAATATGTGCTATAGTGATCATATTATGATGAGATCATACTAATGAGACTGATCACTTAAACACACATATTCTTAATTGTTCATAGTTGGAGGATATCCGAGAAGGACATCGGATATCCGGTTAGACTAGTACAGATTACTCCTGCTCATATGATGAGGGTGACTGATCTCATAAGTCACTTGTGTGGAGACACTAAGGCGAATCTGTAGGTGCTCATTGGAGAATGAGTTCACTGAACTGATCCGACTGAATCGTTGGATGGTATTGTACCTCACTGTCAACCAGCTTGATTCTATTGTCGTAGTTGCGTGGATGGTCCTCGGACCTGAGACACCAAGCACACCTTGGCGGTGGACTTATGTACTTTGACCTTGGTTTACGAATCTCTAGCCACGGGATTCTAATACGCCAAGGATTGGGTACAGCGGAATACCGTCGAAGGGAATTGTGTGTCAATAAGGAATCATTCGCTCTCGGTACTTAGAGAGAGAATGCTCTAAGAAGGATGTGCGAAAGTCCCTGGCCAGGGCGGACGATAATATCGGGAAAGGAGTTTTCCGATATTCATCAGCGGCATCTAATCCAAGTTAGTCGACCGGTTAGGGTTTGACAGCTCGCCATACCCTGAGTTGACTCGAGAGCATTGTACGAATGAAGTATTATATCCACGCGGTAACTGTCGGCGGAAAGGTTCCAAGAGTGGGTTACTTAACCCCAAATACCTTCCGGGTTCACGCGGTGTTGTTTGGCACCCAACGTGATCGGAGGCCCGGTCGAATTCGATGTGCGACATCAATTCGATTGATTAATTGATTAATAAAGGGTTATTAATTAATTAATAAAGCTAGTTAGGAGTCACTGGACTTGTTGGGCCATTAATTGGACTGGTACTTGGGCCTAGAGGGTTACACACGCATGATTCTCAAGACGATGGATAAATAAGTGGGTTTTATACAAACCGAGGGTTTTTATGAAAAACCGCGCGGTTAGTATAAAACATAGCGAACGGGCTGAGCAGGCCAAGCTGCTGCTAACCCTAGCCGCCCCTCCTCAGTTTCTGTCTTTCTCTGGCGTCCAGGCAGATTCAGATATGCTCCGCCGCTTCTCCGAATCCCGTTCGACGGGAAATCGTCCGCGCATTGCGGCGACCAGCAGAGGCTTCGTGGGCTGCGAAGAACGAAGAACTCGAGGATATCCGTCGCGGGGAGGATCGCGTGGACTTCGCTAGAGGCCGGGCGCTTGCGCGGCTTGCGGTGTCACACCGACGGAACCGAACGGCTGCGGATTCGAATCCGCACACGGTGAGAACTTCGATAATCCGATTATCATATTTTAGATTTCGAAACTGGAACAGATCGCTGTATTTTTTTAGTTTCCGCTGCGTGAGCGATCCGGAGAAATCGAGAAAACCCAACAATTAATTGTATGGCTTCAGTTAATCATCGTACTGTCCATGATCACATAATGAACATGTATGGTTGATTCATGTTTTACTTTTGATTATGAATCAATTGCTATTATCTAGATATAGTTAAATATACTCAATATATTTAAAAAGTATTACCTAGGTAGAGACCAAGATAAAAATTATCTAAAACCCTCGCTAAAGTCTAAGAACTTACCGCGTGGTCTTCTATCGTTATAGTTGTTAGTTTCTAGGGTTTCTCCGGATCTCCCACGCCGCAGAAATAAAAATAAAACGGAGATCCGTTCCCGTTTTGAAAAATCTACAAACTAGATTATTGGATAATCAGTTCTTACCGTGTGCGGATTCGAATCCGCAACCGTTTGGCTCCGTCGGTGCGACACCGCAAGCCGCGCAAGCGCCCGGCCTCTAGCGGAGTCCACGCGATCCTCCTCCCGACGGATATCCTCATGTTCCTCATTCTTCGCAGCCACGAAACATCCGCCGGTTGCCGCAACGATCGCCACAACGTGCGGACGATTTCCCGTCAAACGGGACTCGGAGAAGCGGCGCAGCAGATCCGGATCTGGCCTGGGGCGCCAGAGAGAGAGAGAAACAGAGGAGGGGGCGACTAGGGTTAGCAGCAGCTTGGCCTGCTCAGCCCATTCGCTACATTTTATACTAAACGTGCGGTTTTTCATAAAAACCCCGAGTTTATATAAAACTCACTTATTTATCCATCGCCTTGAGAATCATTTGCGTGTGACCCTCTAGGCCCAATTACCAGTCCGGTTAATAGCTCAATAAGCCCAGTAACTCCTTACTGGCTTTATTAATCAATTAATGACTCTTTATTAATTAATTAATCAATCGAATTGATGTCGCACATCGAATTCGACCAGGCCTCCGATCACGTTGGATGCCAAACAACACCGCGTGAACTCGGAAGGTATCGGGGTTAAGTAACCCACTCTTAGAACCTTTCCGCCAATAGTTACCACGTGGATATAATCCTTCATTCGTACAATGCTCTTGAGTCAACTCAGGGTATGGCGAGCTGTCAAACCCTAACCGGTCGACTAACTTGTATTGGATGCCGCTGATAAATATCGGAAAACTCCTTTCCCGATATTATCGTCCGCCCTGGCCAGGGACTTTCGCGTATCCTTCCTAGAGTATTCTCTCTCATCGTACCGAGAGCGAATGATTCCTTATTGACACTCAATTTCCTTCGACGGTATTCCACTGTACCCAATCTTTGGCTATTTAGAATCCCGTAGTTAGAGATTCATAAACCAAGGTCAAAGCATAGAAGTCCACCGACAAGGTGTGCTTGGTGTCTCAGGTCCGAGGACCATCCACGCAACTGTGACAATAGAGTCAAGCTGGTTGACAGTGAGATACAATACCATCCAGCAATTCAGTCAGATCAGTTCAGTAAACTCATTATCTAATGAGCACCTACAGATTCGCCTTAGTGTCTCCACACAAGTGACTTATGAGATCAATCACCCTCATCATATGAGCAGGATTAATCTGTACTAGTCTAACCGGATATCCGATGTCCTTCTCGGATATCCTCCAACTAGGAACGATTAAGAATATGTGTGTGTAAGTGATCAGTCTCATTAGTACGATCTCATCATAATCTGATCACTATAGCACATATTCACGGACTTCATTATGAGACGATAATTAATACAATTTACACACAATGAATATTATGCCATTATATTAATAAATATGAACGAGATTTACATAGTCAGATTGGCTTGTAGGCCACCTATGACTAACAATCTCCCACTTGGACTAAAGCCAATCACCTTTATACAGTAAGCTTATAGACTCTAGGTGACGCTCAAACACAATTTGAGCCAACGGCTTTGTCAGTGGATCTGCTACATTGTCGATGGATGGAACTCTTTTCACTACTACATCTCCTTTGGATATGATCTCTTTGATAAGACGAAAGCGCCTCAGAATATCTTTCGATTTCTGATGAGACTGCGGCTCTTTCACTTGTGCATTAGTCCCGTTGTTGTCGCACAACAGCGGAACATGATCAAAGATGCAGGAAACTATGTCAAGGTCGGTGATGAACTTCTTCAACCACACTACTTGCTTGAAAGCTTCAGCTACAGCGATGTGTTCAGCTTCAGTCGACGAATCTACAATGGTTGCTTGCTTGAAACTCTTCTAGCACACTGCGCCTCCGTTTAATGTAAACACAAATCCAGATGTCGACTTGCTATCATCTGGATCTGACTAGAAACTCGAGTCATTAAAGCCTCGCAGTTTTAAGTCACCTCCTGCATAGATAAGAAACATATCCTTAGTTCTTCTCAAGTACTCAAGGATACATTTCATTGCCTTCCAGTGCTCTTCGCCTGGATCAGTTTGAAATCTGCTCGTAACAATTAGAGTAAATGCAACATCAGGCTTTGTACATAGCATGGCATATATAATAGATCCTATGGCAGAGGCATAGGGGTACTCTATCTATGAGTGTCCTCTCATCAGGAGTCTTATAAGACTGCTCCTTTGAGAGATTTATTCCATGTCTCATCGGTATGAGACCTCTCTTAGAATTTTCATTGCCAAACCTTTTGACTATGGTATCTATGTATAAGGATTGGGTCATTTCAAGCTTTAATCTTTTTTTATAGATCCGTATTCCCAATTCATAGGATGCTTTTCCCAAATCCTTTATGGAGAAGTTTTTCGACAACTAGATCTTTACTGATGACATCATAGCTACATCATTCCCAATGAGTAGTATGTCATCTACGTAAAGATCTAAGAAGGTGACTGCGCTCCCACTAGTCTTCTTGTACACACAAGGCTCATCTTCATTCTTAATGAAGTTATAAGACTTGACAACCTCGTCAAATCTTATATTCTAGCTCTGGGAAGCTTGCTTCGATCCATAAATGGACCTCTCAAGCTTGCACACTTTATCTGGAGATTCTTTGGATGTGTAACCTTCTGGTTGTATCATATACACCTCTTCTACAAGGTTACCATTGAGGAAGGCAGTCTTCACATCTATTTGTCAGATCTCGTAATCAAAATGTGCAGCAATGGCGAGTAGAACTCTGATCAATTTTATCATGATAACTGGTGAGAAAGTCTCGTCATAGTCAATTCCTTACCTTTGACGATATCCCTTTGCCACTAACCTTGCCTTATAAGTATCGATCCGTCCATCAGCACCGATCTTTCTCTTAAAGATCCACTTGCATCCGATGGGTACAATACTCTCGGGAAAGTCCTCTAAGTTCCAAACTTGGTTGGTGTACATGGACTGAATTTCTGAGTTCATGGCTTCTCGCCATTTCCCGGCTTCTGGGCCTTCTATGGCCTCCTAGTAGTTTTTAGGATCATCATCCTCATTATATTCAACTTTAGACTCACCTTCAGCGATATGTCCCACATATCGTTCGGATAGTCTAGGTAATCTACCAAATCTTCGAGGTTCATCTGTGTGTACCTGAACAGATTCAGGAACTGATATCTCATCTGATGATAATCCAGTTGTTTGGGGATCTGGAACCTCTTCCAGTACTATTTTACTCCTACTATCCTCCTAGAAAAGCTATTCCTCTTTCAGGAAGACAGCTTTCCTGGCGACAAACACCTTTTGTTCATCATGATGGTAAAAATAGTATCCAAAGGTCTCCTTTGGATATCCCACAAACTTGCATTTATCAGTTCGTGATTCCAGCTTGTCTGGATCATGCCTCTTTATATGAGCAAGACAACCCCAGACTTTAATATGTTTAAATTTTGGTTTCCTGCCTTTCCATATCTTAGATGGAGTAGAGACTACAGACTTGCTGGGTTCTCTATTCAGTAGGTATGCTGCTGACTCTAGAGCATACCCCCAAAGAGATACTGGTAATCCCAAAAAGCTCATCATGGATCTCACCATGTCCAACAAGGTGCGATACCTCCTTTCTGATACGCCATTCATCTGTGGTGTATTTGGAGGGGTCAGCTGAGAAAGGATACCATTATCCTTTATTCTCCTCCTCGATCTGATCGAAGAGCTTTAATACTCTTTCCTAACTGCCTCTCTACCTCATTCTTGAACTCCTTGTGAACTCCTTGAACTTCTCAAACGCTTCGGACTTGTACTTCATTAAGTACACATAGCCAAATCTTGAGAAGTCATCGGTGAACGTGATGAAGTAAGAAAATTCACCTTTGGCTTGGGTGGACATTGGACTACATACATCCGAATGTATTAGTTCCAAAATATCTTTGGCACGTTCTCCATATCCAGTAAATGGAGATTTTGCCATCTTTCTCATAAGGCAGGATTCACATGTTGCAAACGATTCATAATCGAATGTTGTTAAATAACCATGCTTGTGCAACCTGCTTTCACCAATATGCCCAAGTTTACAATGCCACATGTACACTTGGTTCACACAATTCTTGCTCTTCTTAAGAGCATTATCAATTTGAATATTGTATTAGGAAATATCTAAGAGATATAGACCGTTGACTAAAGATGCCGAAGCTATTGATTTATTACCATAATAAATCGAACAACTTCTATTCTTAATAGTCAACCTATATCCTATCTTGTCCAAACAAGATACTGATATGATGTTCTTTATTATGCTAGGAACATAATAACAATCTTCTAACAGTAAGGCATCTTCTGATGGAAGCCTGAGGTTTGTTTTCCCAATAGCAATCGCCGCAACTTTTGCGCCGTTTCCTAACCTCAATTCCACCTCGCCTTTTCTCAGTTTACACTTACTTGTCAGCATCTGCACATCATGACAGATATGAGAAGCAGATCCGGTATCTAATACCCAAGATGTAGAATCTCTTACTGACAAGTTGATATCTATCATATAGATATATGAAGCTTCAGACAGCTTCACCTTTCTATGAGCTTTATCATTGAGGAACTCCTTGCAGTTCCTCTTCCAGTGACCATTCTACTTACAGTAGAAGTAGTCACCTATTACTACCCCTTTATCTTTGTCCTTCGATCTTTTATCGTTTGCTATCATCTCTGCGTCAAGGGCATCAAATGCTGGTTCAGTAGGAGGATCAGCTCCAAGGACATAGTCATTGTACTCAAATCTGAAGACATTCTTCAGGTTTCTGAACCAAGACGTGTAGTTCAGGCTAGTCAAACGTTTGGCATCAAGTATGCCACGGAGTAGGTTATTCGACGACATAATTCCCTACAGGAGATATGTAATATCCTTTTAGTAGATATTCTATTATTAAATATAAAATGAGACATGGTCTTTTGTTCAAGTTTTAACTCCCACTAATTTTCGACGGACTATATAACCCTCAGTTATACAGAACGGGAGACGCCGACAGTCTCCTAGTGTGAATCAGAATCTCAATGACTTGCAGTACAGCCTTGTGGATAGCACAACAAACTATAATACAATCAAAGAGCACCCATCTCATGGGACTTGCAACTCCTTGCAATATTTGATCATAGCTTCGGTCCCCAGAGATTTAATGGTCTTGTGGATAGCACAACAAACTACTAATTCTGGTCTAAGCTAACCATTGTTACGCGACGAGCATAGATTTGCATGTAGCCCTTGTGGATAGCACAACAAAGCTACATGGTTCCTCTACCCCGATCATATAGGCATCTAATGCCATAGTCACAGTTTCTCCACCCAATTAAACATGCATTGTGGATAGCACAACAAACCTGACTAAAGTGGTTCGAATCCTATGACTATAACGATGGTGGACCACGCGGTAAATTCATAACTACTCGTGTTACGGTTTAGAGTTTAGATGATGGTATTTAGATAACTTTTATCTTGGTCTCTCCTAGGTGATAGTATAAATATATCGTATATATTTACTAAATACTATACCTGCTTTGATTCACAATCAAACATTAAAAATAATACATTACATACATGTCTATTGTGGTCATGGATAGAATAGTGGGTTTGACTGGAGCCAACAGTCAAACGCACACACAATCTAACATAACATTTATATCAGATAAACTTGCAAACACATAGGAAAATGATCTTCATCTTTTCGCCTTCCTGGTTGCAGCTGTGGATCGTCCTCACTCATTCCTCGGTTGCCTCGATCATATTACATTTAAATTCTAGAATTTACAAGTAAATTGAAGAAGACCTTATGGCGAGTACAAGAGAGAGGGAGGTAGAAGTACATCGGAGTTCGAGACAAGCTGGAGAGGTACGCAGACCTCTATTTATTAACAATTAATAAATAACCATACATGATTCAGCGCATCACATGACTAAAATAAAAGAGTTTCAAAATATATAATTTTGGCTTTCAAAAATCATGGGTTCCAATCAAAATTAGTATTTGAATTTTGAAAACACTTTTAATTATCTTAACATGTAATTAAATCAAATTTAAAAGCATTAAAACACACATCACATGTGCACACACACCAAATTAATAATTCCAGATTATTCCATGTGAATCAGAACATTTCTAATAATTAAACAATCTAACATTTAGATTAAAAAATATATTAATAATCTAACAATTAGACTATTAATAAATAATTACTAATCTAACTCTTAGATTAGTCCACTAAAGTTAATTAATAATTTAACACTTAAATTAATAATCAACTATAGTTAATTATTAACTATTAACCTAACACTTAGATTAGTTAATTAATGTGAATCATTAATTTAACATTTAAATCAATAATTAACACCAATTAATTAATAAATAAATAATCTAACTCTTAGATTAACTAATTTAAGTCATCATTAATTTAACTATTGAATTAATAACTAACAATAATTAATGAAGGACTGCTAATTCAATATTTAAATTAGTCATTTGAATTAATTATTAATTTAACAATTAAATTAATAACTAACTCAAATATTAATTAACAATTAGATGAAATAATAGTTAATAATCTAACATTTAGATTAATAAATATTAATCACTAATTTAATAGTTAAATTAGTTAAATCAAAGTTAATTATTAGTTTAACATTTAATCTAAGAATTAACTCTAATTGATTAAAACTTATTGTTAATTAATCTGATTCAAAATCATTAATACCCAAATTAAATAAAAATGAAAAATAATTTTAATTCCAAAACCCTTTTGAATTTTAAAATTAAATTCAATTCTTATTTAATTGGTAATAAGGGGTTTAATGGGTTTAATCAGGGATTTATAGAATGGGCCTAGCCCATTCAAGTACCTGGCTCGAGCCATTGCATGAGCCTAGGCTCGGCCAGGGCCCAAGCCAGGGTCTCGGGTCCCTGGCTCAGTGGCCTAAGCCCGATCAGGGCACCCTGGGCCGGCCGGGTAAGCCGGTTGAACCGGCTCAAGCAAAACCCCTTTCTTCTCTAGCCGAGCCCGACCTCCTTTGTTGCAGGAAACCCTAAACGGGTTGCAGGTGCAGCTCGACGGCGGCAGCGCCCGGCGGCTACCCCTCCCCGACGGTGCCCAGCCTCGCCGACGACATCTCCGGCACCGGCGGGCTTGCCAGTGGTGGCCGATTCTTCCCCATGCCAGGCCGAGCCTCACAACCAACAAGAAATTTCTGGTTTTGTTAAACCTTGTTTTCAGGAGGAAGAACAACCCCTTTAGGATCCCCTCAGAGCCACACATTGATGACTATGACTCCGGGGATGACCGGTGATCCTTCTATAAGTATCCTTGGTGCTGGCCAACCCTTCCCAACACTTGGGAAGCCCCGAACGAAGCCACCATAAAACCCGTTCTTCATCGCATGAAGAACTCTGAAAAAACCCCAAAAAACATTTCGAAAATTGCATAATAAAATTAATCTAATTAACTTTAGTTCATCATATGAACATTAATCCAACAAAATTTCGAATTTAAGCATGGAATAATACATGGAAATTTTAATTTCGGAGACCGAAGCGGGACGAGAAACAGTGGAACCTGGCTCTGATACCACTGTTGGTTTCTCGGGTTTCTCCGGATCTCCCGCGCAGCGGAAATATAAATAAAACGGAGATCTGTTCCCGTTTCGAAAAATCTAAAAACTAGATTATCAGATAATCAGTTCTTACTGTGTGCGGAGTCGAATCCGCAACCGTTCGGTTCCGTCAGTGCGATACCGCAAGTCGTGCAAGTGCCCGGCCTCTAGCGGAGTCCACGCGATCCTACTCACAACAGATATCCTCACGTTCCTCGTTCTTCGCAGCCACGAAACATCTGCCGGTCACCGTAATGCGCGGACGATTTCCCGTCAAACGGGACTCGGAGAAGCGGTGCAGCAGATCCGGGGATCCAGATCTAGCCTGGGGCGCCAGAGAGAGAGAGAGAAATAGAGGAGGGGGGGGGCTAGGATTAGCAGCAGCTTGGCCTGCTCAGCCCATTCGCTACATTTTATACTAACCGCGTGGTTTTTCATAAAAACCCCCGGTTTATATAAAACCCACTTATTTATCCATCGCCTTGAGCATTATTTGCGTGTGACCCTCTAGGCCCAATTACCAGTCCGGTTGATAGCCCAATAAGTCCAGTAACTCCTTACTGAATTTATTAATCAATTAATAACTCTTTATTAATTAATTAATCAATCGAATTGATGTCGCACATCGAATTCGACCGGGCCTCCGATCACGTTGGGTGCCAAGCAATACCGTGTAAACCCGGAAGGTATCGGGGTTAAGTAACCCACTCTTTATTAATTAATTAATCAATCGAATTGATGTCGCACATCGAATTCGACCGGGCCTCCGATCACGTTGGGTGCCAAGCAATACCGTGTAAACCCGGAAGGTATCGGGGTTAAGTAACCCACTCTTGGAACCTTTCTACCGACAATTACCGTGTGGATATAATCCTTCATTCGTACAATGCTCTCAAGTCAACTCAGGGTATGGCGAGCTGTCAAACCTTAACCAGTCGACTCACTTGTATTGGATGCCGCTGATGAATATCGGAAAACTCCTTTCCCGATATTATCGTCTGCCCTGGCCAGGGACTTTCACGCATCATTCCTAGAGCATTCTCTCTCATCGTACCGAGAGCAAATGATTCCTTATTGACACTCAATTTTCTTCGACGGTATTCCACTGTACCCAATCCTTGGCTGTTTAGAATCCCGTGGTTAAAGATTCATAAACCAAGGTCAAAGCACAGAAGTCCACCGATAAGGTGTCCTTGGTGTCTCAAGTCCGAGGACCATCCATGCAACTGCGACAATAGAATCAAACTGGTTGACAGTGAGATACAATACCATCCAGCGATTCAGTCGGATCAGTTCAGTGAACTCATTCTCTAATGAGCACCTACAGATTCGCCTTAGTGTCTCCACACAAGTGACTTATGAGATCAATCACCCTCATCATTTAAGCAGGAGTAATCTGGACTAGTCTAACCGGATATCCGATGTCCTTCTCGGATATCCTCCAACTTGGAACGATTAAGAATATGTGTGTTTAATTGATCAGTCTCATTAGTATGATCTCATCATAATATGATCACTATAGCACATATTCACGGACTTCATTATGAGATGATAATTAATACAATTTACACACAATGAATATTATGCCATTATATTAATAAATATGAACAAGATTTACATAGTCAGATTGGCTTGTAGGCTACCTAAGACTAACAATAGTCATAGGACTCAAATTACTTTAGGCAGGTTTGTTGTGCTATCACAAAGCCTGTCTAATTGTAAGGAGATTTTAGCTATGACATAAGATGCCTATTAATCGGGGTAGAGGAACAATGTAGCCTTATTGTACTATCCACAATGGCTGCATGCAAATCTATGCCCGTCTCGTAACGATGGTAATGTTTAGACCAGAATTAATGGTTTGTTGTGCTATCCACAAAGCCATTAAATCTCTAGGGACCAAACATATGATCAGATATTGCAAGGAGTTGTAAGTCTTATGAGATGGATGCTCTATGATTATATTATAGTTTGTTGTGCTATCCACAAGGATGTACTACAAGTCATTGAGATTCTGATCTCTACTATAAGACCATCTGAGTCTTCCGTTTTGTATATATGAGGGTTATACAGTTCGTCGAAAAATAGTGAAAAATAATTCAAGATAAAAAAAAAAAAATTGAATTATAAGAACTATCTGCCTAAAGCACATTATTTCCTCTATTAACTAAAATGTCGTCGATAATATGAGATTTGGCATACTGGATGCCAATACTTCTCATATTCATATTGGTTAGAGGACGCTGAAGAATATTTTCAGGGCCAAGTGATAGCCACTATCCTAATCAGATATCATGTAATCTCTTACTTGGATAGACTAAGGAGAAGAGGTATTCATGATATGCCTTTGAGAAAGGCAAGAAGTAAGATCTTAAACGGTTGAACCCACACCTGAGAAGGATAAAGACAAGTCAACTGAAAGAGAGAAGAAGCAATTCTCCCACTGTAACTAATAAGGATAATGGAAATGGAAAAAAGAATGTGAAACTTCTAAGAAGTTTCATATATTGTTATTATCAACTTTTGCATGTCGATTGGAGAATTAGTGTCTCCAATATGAGATATTGGAAATGATTCTCAAATATGCAATAGTATGCAGATTTAGACAAGTAAAAGAAAATCGAGAAAATAAAAGTGTTGAGTTAGATTCAACAATAGTTCAAAAAGATGTATAGGTTACTGTCAAATAGTAAATCTTTGTATATCTTTAGGAGACTTACATGAAACTTAATAATTATTATTTAGTTCTATTAATTATCAAGAATTGTAAAAGTAAATAATATTGACTGAGAAGAAACAAGCGTTGTTCCATATAGTTTTAGAAATAAAATGAAAGATTTTAAAATCAGTCAATATACTATAGATTCTTGATGTGACATATCATGTGATGAATATTCACAAGTCTCCTATAGAAAAGGACAAAATGAATCATGATTATCTATGACATTGTACACTAGGTTATATAATAAGAAATTATTGGTGCTTATATATACTGATGTAAATAGTTCAATATCTTCTTAAGGCCAAAGATAATCACTTATATTGACTTACCTTAATAGTTTCCTCTTGGAAAGATTCTGCTATGTGTACTTGTTGAAGTTTTAATCGAATGCATTTGAGAAATTAAGGAATAAAAGATCAAGATGAAGTACTAATTGAAAAGAGTATTAAAATTCTTTGATTTAATCAAGAAAATTAATACTTGAATATGGGATTCAAACAAATCATTAAAAGGGATAATTGTATCATCTCTCGATTGATCCTCATAGTATATCATAGCAATATGATATAATGAGGAATAACACTTTATTGGATATAGTACTATACATAATAAGATTTGCCAAATTCTTACATTCTTGTGAATATACTCTTAGATGTCCATACTTTACATATGGTTCCAAATAAGTCGGTGTGTCCATATAAAATATGGAAATAAGATAATTCATATGAAATGTGAATTATAAACCTGATTTTAAGTATGTTAAAATCAAGTTATGTTCTAGTTTTTCGGAAAAGACATGATCCAAAGAAGTTGGATCCAAAAGGATAGGATGTAATGTAAATTTATGAGATGTCCAAAGAGTTTGGACATTACATTTATTGGCCAGATGATAATAGAATAATAATGTCCTAAAAGCTCTCTCCTATAAAGAGGAAATATGTCCTCAGAGAAGACAGTGGGAGCTGATAAAATTGGAAAGTGTTCTTGACCCACAAATTAACGCGAGATTATAAGGGTAATCTTTATTTATTTGGAACCATATATAACACACATAGGTGAGCTTCATAGACTTTTGAGACTCTCTCAATAGCTAGAAAGATATGTTTGACATATCAGAGATAGCAGAATAAGAGAAGCTCAAAGAAGTGAATTATGATCCAAAATCTATGGAGAAGCTCCCTATCATTATTACAACTTTGAGATTGGCAAGTGTCTGGATCCGACCAAAACGTAGTGGATAAAATAATATTCGGG
Organism: Zantedeschia hybrid cultivar; assembly: GCA_030544215.1. Taxonomy (NCBI): domain Eukaryota; kingdom Viridiplantae; phylum Streptophyta; class Magnoliopsida; order Alismatales; family Araceae; genus Zantedeschia; species Zantedeschia hybrid cultivar. Next base: position 45,627,568 of record JARZZO010000002.1, on the reverse strand, counting down.
ATCAGATCCGTCCCGTTTCGATCAACAAACTAAAAGAACAATTAAATCACATTTACCTTGTGCGGATTCGAATCCATGTTCGTTCGGTTCCTTCGGTGCGATGCCGTAAGCCGTGCAGGTGCCCGGCCTCTAGCGGTATCCACGCGGTCTTCCTCTTGGTGGATCGTCCTCGCTTCCTTTCTCGCAACAGCATTCGTGGTTCCCATCTAGCTACGTGTGACTCTATGCGACATGCGGATTCAAATTCCCATCGGATGGGAAGACGGAGCAGGTGGGAGTCTGAGCGGAGTCTCCCGGGGTAGGCCAGAGGAGGGAGGCGCCAGAGACAGAGGAGGAGAGAGAGAGGGGCGTCTAGGTCAGGGTTGCTGGCCCCTGACCTAGCCCCAGACTTTTTATAATAAGTGCGTTGTGGTTTTTCAGAAAAACCCACACTTATCCGAAATCCCGTTGAAAAATCCACCAACTTGAAAACCATTTGCGTGTGACCCTTTAGGCCCAAATACCAGTCTAATTAATGGCCCATTAATTCCATAACCTTTTACGGACCCACTAAATTGATTAATATCCTTATATTAATTAATCAGCCGACTGATGTCCCACAATAAATTCGGACGGGCTTCCGATCACGTTGGGTGCCTAGCAACACCGCGTAATCTCATAAGGCATTGGGATTTATTGTTAGTCTTAGGTGGCCTACAAGCCAATATGACTTTGTAATCTCGTTCATTTTATTAATAAAATGGCATTATATTCATTATGTATAATTCGTATTATTATCGTCTCATAATGAAGTCTGTGAATATGTGCGATAGTGATCAGATTATGATGAGATCATACTAGTGAGACTGATCACTTAAACACATACTCTTAATAGTTCCTAGTCGGAGGATATCCGAGAAGGACATCAAATATCCGGTTAGACTAGTACAGATTACTCCTGCTCATGCATGAGGGTGACTAATCTCATAGTCACTTGTGTGGAGACACTAAGGCGAATTTGTTGGTGCTCATTAGAGAATGAGTTCACTGAACTAATCCGACTGAATCGCTGGATGGTACTGTACCTTACTGTCAACCAGTTTGATTCTATTGTCGCAGTTGCATAGATGGTCCTCAGACCTGAGACACCAAGGACACCTTGTCGGTGGACTTCTGTGTTGTGACCTTGGTTTATGAATCTCTAACCACGGGATTCTAAACAGCTAAGGATCGGATACAACAGAATATCGTCGAAGGGAATTTGGTGTCAATAAGGAATCATTCGTTGTTGGTACTTAGAGAGAGAATGCTCTAAGAATGATGCGCGGAAGTCCCTGACCAGGGCAGACGATAATATCGGGAAAAGAATTTTATGATATTATTCGGCAGCATCCGATCCAAGTGAGTCGACCGGTTAGGGTTTGACAGTACACCATACCCTGAGTTGACTCGAGATCATTGTACGAATGAAGGATTATATCCACGCGGTACCTGTCGGTAGAAAGATTCCAAGAGTGGGTTACTTAACCCCGATACCTTCCGGGTTCACGCGGTGTTGCTTGGCACCCAACGTGATCGGAGGCCCAACCGAAGTCGATGTGTGACATTGATTCGATTGATTAATTAATTAATATGAGTTATTAATTGATTAATCAAGATATTGGGGAGTCACTGGACTTATTGGGCCATTAACCAGACTGGTTATTGGGCCTAGAGGGTCACACGCAAAAGATTCTCAAGGTGATGGATAAATTATGGGTTTTACATAAATCGGGGGTTTTTATGAAAAATCGCGTGCTTGATATAAAATATAACGAACGGGCTGAGCAAGCCAGGCTGCTGCTAACCCTAGCCACCCCCTCCTCTCTTCCTCTCTCTCTTTGGCGCCCCAGACAAGTCCAGATCCCCGGTTCTACTCCGCCACTTCTCTGACTCCCGTTTGACGGGAAATCGTTCGCACGATGCGGCAATCGTTGCGGCAAAGGGCGGAGGCTTCGTAGGTTGCGAAGAACGAGGAACGTGAGGATATCCATCGCGAGGAGGATCGCGTGGACTCCGCTAGAGGCCGGGCGCTTGCGCGGCTTGCGGTGTCACACCGACGAAACCAATCGGTTGCGGATTCGAATCCTCATACGGTAAGAATTCAATAATCCAATTATCGGTTTTGGTTATTCGAAACGGGAATGGATCGCAAGTTTTAATCTTTATTTTCCACTGCGTTTTGTAATTCGGAGAAATACGAGAACCCAACAGTAGTATCAAAGCCAGGTTCCACTGTTTCTCGTCCCGTTTCGTTCTCCACATTAATATTTCCATGATTTATTACATGCACAAGTTTGATTATTTGTTGGATCCATGTTCATACGATGAACACGTAATAATTAGATTATTAATTTTCTGCAAAAATCAGATTTTTGGGGTTTTTTTTTCCCAGAGTTCTTCATGCGATGAAGAACGGGGTTAATGGTGGCTTCGTTCGGGTTTTCCCAAGTGTTGGGATGGAGGACCGAGTCCCCGGATCATCTGGGAAAGTCGTTGGTCATCACTGGGCTCCCCGCCGGCGCCGGACATGGCGGGTTGGAGCGGCCGGCCATCCTTCTCTCCTTGTTTTCAAGTTTGAAACCAGAAAAATTATGGGGAAAGGGGCTCGGGCCTGCTAGTTTTTGGGGCTGCTGGCGAGCTCGCCGGCGCCGGGGGTGTCACCGACAGGACCAGCAGGCACCGGCGGTGCCGTGGGGCCAGCCGGCGGCCGTTGCCAAAACCTCCACGCCGTCGCCTAGTTCTTGCAACTAGGGTTTCTGAACATAGAGGGCTTCGGTTTTGGGGAAGAAAGGGTGCCTGTTGGCGGCAGGGGCACCGCCGGCGCCGGTGGCATTGCCGATTGGGCCTGGTAATGCCGGGGGCTCGCTGCCGAGCGGCCTGCCTCAACCCCGCCGCCGGCCGTCACCACTTGCAACAAGTTTGAGGGGTTAGGGTTTCGGGTTTGGGCGAACCTAGCGCCAGGGACCGGTCCCGAGACGGTCCGACCGGCTGGACCGGCTCGGGGCCCGATCCGTACTGGGCCGGTTCAGCCCTTCCTCTTTTTCCTTTTCCCATTTAATCCCATTCCCTAAACTTAAACCCCAATTAAACCATATTAGCCCAATTGAAAATTAATTGGATTTTAATTCTAAAATTTAAAATTTTGTTTTGAATAGTGATTTATTATTCAATTTCATTTTAATTGGGCATTAATGATTTTGAATCATTAGAATTAACAAATTGTTGTTAGATAATGAAAAGTTACTTATTAATTTAAGTGTTAAATTAATAATTATTTTTAATTAACTAATTTAAGCATTAAATTAGTGGCTATTAGTTAATTGTTAATTTAAGTGTTAAATTGATAATTAATTTTAATTAACTAATCTACTGGTTTAATTAATAGTCATTAATTAATTGATGTTAATTATTGATTTAAGAGTTAAATTTATAATTAACATTAGTCCACTAATCTAAGAGTTAGATTGGTAGTTAACATTTAATTGATGTTAATTATTAATTTAAGAGTTAAATTAATGATTAACATTAATTAACTAGTCTAAGAGTTAGATTTGTAATTAATAACTAATTAGAGTTGATTGCTAATTTAAGTGTTAAATTAATGATTAATTTTTATTTACTAATCTAAGAGTTAAATTAGTAATTAATTATTATTAGTCTAATTGTTAGATTATTAATATGGTTTAATTTAATTGATAGATTGTTTGATTATTAGAAATGTTCTAATTTGCATGGAATAATTTGAAAGTTATTAATTTGGAGTGTGTGCACATGTAATGTGTGTTTTAAATGCTTTAAATATGATTTAATTGCATGCTTAAGTAATTAAAAGAGTTTTCGAAATTCTAAAGCCAATTTTGATTGGAACCTAACTTTTTGAAAGTCAAATTATTTAAATTTTGAAAAACTCTTTTGTTTTAGCTATGTAATGAGCTTATCATGTGTGGATTGTTTAAAACACATCGTAGTCATGGATAAGCACCTTTAAATTATTCATGTGATGAATGTCTTATGTGGATCGTAGATAAATGATAGAGATTTATTAAATTGTTAATAAATAGAGATCTGTGTACCTCTCTCTCTCTCATACTCCGATGTACTTCTGCCTCCCTCTCTCTTGTACTCGCCATAAGGCCTTCTTCTATTTTACATGTAATTCTAGAATTATTGTAATTTGATCGAGGCAACCGAGGAAGGAGCGAGGACTATCCACAACTGCTACCAGGAAGGCAGAAAGATGAAGATCTCTTGCCTATGTGTTTGCAAAATTATCTGATGTAAATGTTATGTTAGATTGTGTGTGCGTTTGACTGTTGGCTTCAGTCAAATACACTGTGCTATCTATGACCACACTAACGATATGTATGAGATGCATTGTTTTCTTTTGATTATGAATCAAAGCAGGTATAGTATTAGTAAATATATACGATATATTTGTATACTTATACCTAGGAAAGACCAAAATAAAAGTTATCTAAATACCCTCGTCTAAATTCTAAACCGTAACGTTAGTAGTTAAGAACTTACCGCGTGGTCCACCATCGTTATAGTCATAGGATTCGAATCACTTTAGGCAGATTTGTTGTGTTACCACAAGGCTTGTTTAATTATGAGTAGAGACTGTGGCTATGGCATTAGATGTCTATTTGATCGGGGTAGAGGAATCATGTAGCTTTATTGTGCTATCCACAAGGGCTACATGCAAATCTATGCTCGTCTCGTAACGATGGTTAGCTTAGACCAGAATTAGTGGCTTGTTGTGCTATCCGCAAGGCCATTAAATGTCTGGGGACCGAAGATATAATCGGATATTGCAAGGAGTTGCAAGTCCCATGAGATGGGTGCTCTTTGATTGCATTGCAGTTTGATGTGCTATCTACAAGGCTGTAATGCAAGCCATTGAGATTTTGATCCCCACTAGGAGACGGTCGGCGTCTCTCATTCTGTATAGCTGAGGGTTATACAGTCCGTCGAAAATTAGTGGGAGTTAAAACCTGATCAAAAGACCATATCATGTTTTATTTAATAACTGAACATCTGCTAAAATAGATTTTATCTCCTATAGGGAATTATGTTGTCGAATAACCCACTTTGTGGCATACTTGATGCCAAACTTTTGACTAGCCTGAACTACTCAGATTGGCTCAGAAACTTGAAGAATGTCTTCAGATCTGAGTACATTGCCTACTTCCTTGGAGCTGATCCTCCTGCTAAACCAGCATTGGATGCCCTTAAGGCAGAGATGATAGCTAATGATAAAAGGAAGAAGGACAATGTTAAAGGAGTAGTAAAGGGTAACTGCTTCCACTGTAAGCAGAATGGTTACTGGAAGAGGAACTGCAAGGAGTTCCTCAGCGATAAAGCTCATAGAAAGGTGAAGCTGTCAGAAGCTTTAGATATCTATATGATAGATATCAACCTGTCAGTTAGAGATTTCACATCTTTAATCAACGGTCTATATCTCTTAGATATTTCTTGTTACAATCTTCATATTGATAATGCCCTTAAGTAGAGCAAGAATTGTGTGAACCAAGCCTATATGTGGCATTGTACACTTAGACATATTGGTGAAAGTAGGTTGCAAAAGTTGCACAAGCATGGTTATTTAACTACATTCGATTATAAATCGTTTGTGACATGTAAATCCAGCCTTATGGGAAAAATGGCAAAATCTCCATTTACTATACATGGAGAACGTGCCAACGACATTCTGGGATAAATACATTTAGATGTATGTGGTCCTATGTCCACCCAAGCCAAAGATGGCTTCTCGTACTTCAGCACGTTCACCGACGACTTCTCAAGATTCGGCTATGTGTACTTAATGACGTACAAGTCGGAAGCATTTGAGAAGTTCGAGTTCAAGAATGAGGTAGAGAAGCAGTTAGGGAAGAGTATTAAAGCTCTTCGATCAGATCAGAGAGGAGAATACTTGAGTACTAATTTCATGTAATTCTTAAAAGATAATGGTATCCTTGCTCAGCTGACCCCTCCATATACACCATAGATGAATGGTGTATCAGAAAAGAGGAATCGCACCTTGTTGGATATGGTGCGATCTATGATGAGCTTTTTGGGATTACTAGTGTCCCTCTAGGGGTATGCTTTAGAGTCAGCAGCATACCTACTGAACAGAGTACCCAGCAAGTTTATGGCCTCTACTCCATATGAAATATGGAAAGGCAGGAAACCAGAATTTAAACATGTTAAAGTCTGGGGTTGTCCTGCTCATGTAAAGAGGCATGATCCAGACAAGCTGGAATCATGAACTGATAAATGCAGGTTTGTGGGATATTCAAAGGAAACCTTTGGATATTACTTTTACCATCTTGGTGAACAAAATGTGTTTGTCGCTAGGAAAGCTGTCTTCTTGGAAGAGGAATACCTTCTCTAGGAGGACAGTGGGAGTAAAATAGTACTGGAAGAGGTTCCAGATCCCCAAACAGCTGTAATATCATCGGATGAGATATCAGTTCCTGAATCTGTTCATGTACACACAGATGAGCTTCGTAGATCTGGTAGAGTACCTAGACTACCCGGACAATATGTGGGACATATCGCTGAACGAGAGTCTAAGGTAGAATATAATGAGGATGATGATCCTAAAACCTACCAAGAGGCCACAGAAGGCCCAGAAGCCAGGAAATGGCAAGAAGTCAGGAACTCAGAAATCCAGTCCATATACACCAACCAAGTTTGGAACTTGGATGACTTGCCCAAGGGTATTGTACCCATCGGATGTAAGTGGATCTTTAAGAGAAAGATCGGTGCTGATGGACGGATCGACACTTATAAGACAAGATTGGTGGTAAAGGAATATCGTCAAAGGCAAGGAATTGACTATGACGAGACTTTCTCACCAGTTGCCATGATAAAGTCGATCAAAGTTCTACTCACCATAGTTGCACACTACGATTACGAGATCTAGCAGATGGATGTGAAGACTGCCTTCCTCAACGGTAACCTTGAGGAAATGGTGTATATGCTACAACCAAAAGGTTTCACATCTAAGGAATCTCCAAATAAAGTGTACAAGCTTCAAAGATCCATTTATGGACTAAAGAAAACTTCCCGGAGCTGGAACATAAGATTTGACGAGGCAGTCAAATCTTATGACTTCATTAAGAATGAAGATGAGTCTTGTGTGTACAAGAAAACCAGTGGGAGTGCAGTCCTTCTTAGTTCTTTACGTAGACGACATACTACTCATTGGGAATGATGTTGCTATGATGTCATCGGTAAAGATCTAGTTGTCGAAAAACTTCTCTATGAAGGATTTGGGAGAAGCATCATACGTATTGGAAATACAGATCTATAGAGATAGATCAAAGAGGATGCTTGGAATGACACAATCCTTATACATAGATACCTTAGTAAGAAGGTTTGGCATGGAAAATTCCAAGAGGGAGGTCTCATACCGATGAGACATGGAATTAATCTCTCAAAGGAGCAGTCTCCTGAGACTCCTGATGAGAGGGCATTCATGTATAGAATACCACATGCCTCTGCCATAGGATCTATCATGTATGCCATACTATGTACACGGCCTGATATTGCATATGCTCTAAGTGTTACGAGCAGATTTCAGGCTGATTCAGGGGAAGAGCAATGGAAGGCAGTGAAATGTATCATTAAGTACTTGAGAAGAAAAAAGGACATGTTTCTTGTCTATGGAGGGGATGACTTGAAACTGCGAGACTATACTGACTTGAGTTTCCAGTCAGATCCAGATGATAGCAAGTCTACATCTGGATTTGTGTTTACTTTGAATGAAGGCGCAGTGTACTGGAAGAGTTCCCAAGAAGCAACCACTGCAAATTCAACGACTGAAGCTTAGTACAATGCTGCAGCTGAAGCTGCCAAGGAAGCAGTGTGGTTGAAGAAATTCATCACCGACCTCGGCGTAGTTCCCAGCATCTCTGAACCTGTTCCGTTGTTGTGCGACAAGAATGGAGCCGTTGCGCATGCGAAAGAGCCGTGGTCTCATCAGAAATCGAAACATATTCTGAGGCGCTTTCATCTTATCAGAGAGATCATATCAAAAGGAGATGTAGCGGTGGAAAGAGTTCCATTAGTCGACAATGTAGCAGATCCACCCACAAAGCCGTTGGCTTAAAATGTGTTTGAGCATCACCTAGAGTCTATAGGTTTAGTGTATAAAGGTGATTGGCTTTAGTCCAAGTGGGAGATGGTTAGTCTTAGGTGGCCTACAAGCCAATATGACTTTGTAATCTCGTTCATTTTATTAATAAAATGGCATTATATTCATTATGTATAATTCGTATTATTATCGTCTCATAATGAAGTCCATGAATATGTGCGATAGTGATACGATTATGATGAGATCATACTGGTGAGACTGATCACTTAAACACATACTCTTAATAGTTCCTAGTCGGAGGATATCCAAGAAGGACATCAGATATCCAGTTAGACAAGTACAGATTACTCATGCTCATACGATGAGGGTGACTGATCTCATAGTCACTTGTGTGGAGACACTAAGGTGAATCTGTAGGAGCTCATTAGAGAATGAGTTCACTGAACTGAGCCGACTGAATCGCTGGATGGTACTGTACCTCACTGTCAACCAGCTTGATTCTATTGTTGCAGTTGCGTGGATGGTCCTCGGACCTAAGACACCAAGGACACCTTGTCGGTGGACTTCTGTACTTTGACCTTAGTTTATGAATTTCTAACCACGGGATTCTAAATAGCACAATTGATATAAAATATAGCGAGCGGGCTGAACAGGCTAGACTGCTGCTAACCCTAGCCACCCCCTCCTTTCTTTCTCTCTCTCTCTGGCGCCCTAGACAAGTCCAGATCCCCGGATCTGCTCCGCCGCTTCTCTGACTCATGTTCGACGGGAAATCGTCCATGCGATGTGGCGAAGGGCGGAGGCTTCGTAGGCTACGAAGAACGAGGAACATGAGGATATCCGTCGCGAGGAGGATCGTGTAGACTCCGCTAGAGGCCGAGCGCTTGCGCGGCTTGCGGTGTCACACCGACGGAACCGATCGGTTGCGGATTCGAATCTGCACACGGTAAGAATTCGATAATCCGATTATCGGTTTTAGTTATTCGAAACGAGAACGGATTGCAAGTTCTAATCTTTATTTTCCACTGCGTTTTGCGATCCGGAGAAACACGAGAACCCAACATTTATGCAACCCATTATAGGAAGCTTTCCGTCAACAGTTATTGCGCGGATATAGTCCTTTATCCGTACAATATTCCCGAATCGATCTAGAGTATGGTTTACTGTTAAACCCTAACCGGTCGATTCACTTGAATCGGATGCCACTAATCTTTATTAGATAACTCTTTATCTGATACAGAGTCCGTCCTAACTAGGGACTTAAGCGCATCATTCCCGGAATATTCTCTCTCCAAATATTGATAATTAATGGAACTAAATAGTAATTATTCAGTTTCATGTAAGTCCCCTAAAGATATACAAAGATTTACTGTCTAACAGTAACCTATGCATCTTTTTGAATTATTGTTGAGTCTAACTCAACACTTTCATTTTTTCGATTTCTTTTTCTTGTCTAAGTCTGCATACTGTAGACCTGAGAATCATTTCCAATATCTCATATTGGAGATGCTAATTCTCCAATAGACATGCTAAAGTGTTAGGTTCACTGTGTCGGATTTGACCAAAACGGAACAGATAAAATTTAAAGTCGGGATCGGATCCGTCCCGTTTTGATCAATAAAACAAAATAGTAAATCGAATTTACCTTGCACGGATTCAAATATGCGTTCATCCAGTTCCGTCTGTGTGATGTCGCAAGTCGCGCAAGTGCCCGGCCTCTAGCGGTATCCACGCGGTCTTCTTCTCGATGGATCGTCCTCGCTTCCTCGCTCCAAGCAACGCTCGCAGATCCTGTTTGGCTTCGCGTAATCCTCCGCGACATGCGGATTCGAATTCCTGTCGGACGGGAAGACGAAGCAGGAGGGAGTTGGAACGAAGTCTCCCGAGGCCAGCCTGAGGTGGGGGGTGCCAGAGACAGAGAGGGGAGAGAGAAGGGGGCAGGTAGGTCAAGGTTGCTGGCCCCTGACCTAGCCCCAGTCTTTTATAATCAATGCATTGCGATTTTTCAGAAAAACTCACACTTATCCGAAATCCCGTCGAAATATCCACCAACTTGAAAATCTTTTACGTGTGACCCTCTAGGCCCAAATACCAGTCCAGTCAACAACCTATTAAGCCCAGTAACTATTTACGGACCTACTGAATTAATTAATATCCTTATATTAATTAATCAGCTGAATTTAATGTCACACAATAAATTCAGACGGGTTTCCGATCACGTTAGGTGCCAAGCAACACTACGTAATCCCGGAAGGCATTGGGATTTATGCAACCCACTATGGGAATCTTTCCGTCAACGGTTACCGTGGGGATATAATCTTTCATCCGTGCAATGTTCCCAAATCGATCTAGGGTATGCTTTACTGTTAAACCCTAGCCAATCAATTCACCTGAATCAGATGCCACTAATCTATATTAGATAACTCTTTATCTGATATAGAGTCCACCCTGGCCGTGGACTTAAGCCATTCCCGGACTATTCTCTCTCTAAATACCGAGAGCGGATGATCCCGTATTGAACACACAATTACCTTCGAGGGCATTTCCCTGAACTTGATCATTTGACTTATTGATAACCCATGATTAGGGATTCATTAGTTAAGGTCAAAGCTCAGAGACCTACCAACAAGATATCTTTGGTGTCTCAGGTCTAAGGATCATCTACGCAACCGTAACAAAAGAATCTAGCTGGTTAACAGTGAGGTATATACCATCTAGCGATTCATGGTCGAATCAGTTCAATGAACTCATTCGCCAATGAGCACCTACAGGTCCAGCATAGTGTCTCCACACAAGTGACTTATAGGATTAGTCACCCTCATCATATGAGCTGAAAAAACCTATACTAGTCCATCCAGATGTTTGATGTCCTTCTCAAACATTATCTGACTAGGAACAATTAAGAACAAGTGTTTATAAGTCTTCGGTCCCGTAATTATGACCTCATCATAATCCGAAGACTGTTGCGCATGTTCATGGACTTCATTGTAATACGATAAACATAGATCGAATTAATTACACACAATAAATTTATGCCATTATATTAATAAACTGAATAATACATAGTATCGGATTGGCTTTCAGACCACCTAATACTAACAAAAAGTTGATAATAAGAATACCCAAAACTTCTTATAAGTTTCATATTCTTTTTGCCCTTTCTAATATCCTTCTTGGTTGCAGAGAGAGAACTGTGATAGATATAGGTAGCCTCTAAGCCAATCACAAGGCACCTATTTCAATCTGGTTCAATAATAAATGGCATATATATTTCATTATGTAGATTGTCATGTTTAATATTATTGCGCATAATGAAGTCCATGAATGTGTGAAACGGTCATCGAATTATAATGAGATCATAATAATGAGACTGATAACCTATAAACATATATTCTGAATTGTTCCTAGTCGTAGGATGTTTGAAGAGGACATCATACATCCAGTAAGACTAGTACAGATTATTCTAGCTCATATGATGAGGGTGATTGAACTCTTTAGTCACATGTATGGAGACACAATGGTGAACCTGTAGATGCTCATTGGGGAACGAGTTCACTGAACTGATCCGATATGAATCACCGAATGATAATTTACCTAATTGTCAATCGGCTTGATTCATCATCAAAGTGGTGTAGTTGGTCCTTAGACTTGAGACACCAAAGACACCTTGTCGGTAGACTTCTGGGCTTTGACCTTGGCTCATGAATCCTTATCTACGGGATTTCTAATAGTCAAAGATTGGGTCCAGCGGAATACCTTCAAAGGTGATTGCGTGTTTAATAGAGGATCATTCGCTCTCAGGTAACTAGAGAGAGAATGCTCTAGAATAGATCCGCAGGAGTCTCTGACCAGAATAGACACAATACTAGAAAAGGTGTTTTCGGATGTTGTATAGCAGAGTCTGATTCAAGTGAGTTGACCATCTAGGGTTTGACAGTTGACCATACCCTATGTTAACACAAGAGCATTGTACGAACGAAGGATTATATCCACGTGGTAACTGTGAACGGATAGATTCCATGAGTGCGTTCCTAAACTCCATTACCTTTCGGGATCATGCGGTGTTACTTGGCACCCAACTTGATCGGAACTCCGACCAAATTTTACATGAGATGTTAATTCGGTTAAGTAATTAATTAATATCTAGATATTAATTAATCACAATAAGTCAATAACTAGTTATTGGACTTGACCGGCTGAAAATCGAACTGGTTAATGGGCCTAAAGGGTCACACGCAAATTGTAAGGATTGAGGTTTCGGATCTGGTTATCGGGTCAGTTTTCGAGGTCGGACCCTTTAGTTTGGGCCCTGGTGGGGCTGAGACTTAGTTTCCGTTTCGCGTCGAGCTTGCTCGACACGGTTTAAATGGCGTCCATCAATGTGGACGTGTTTTAAGCTGTGCCACGTTGGCGCCACATGGGTTGGCCTTGGGGCGCGAGAGTACGGCTCCGGTCTTATCATCTGAATGGCGTCGTGCTTGGACGACGCCATTTAGAATACGACCCTACTTTGTCAGAGTACGACCCGGTCTTATCATCTGAATGACGTCGGGCTTGGACGACGCGTTTTCCCCAGTTTCTGTTTGACCCCGCGAACCCTCCCTCCTTTCCCTCATTCTCTCCTTTCTTTTCTCTCTCCTCTCTTCCCTCCAATCTCCAGCGAACCCTTCCCCCTCTCCTTGCTTTCCTCCCTCCATTCCATCTCTCCCTCCACTCCATCAACCTCCTAACTCCCACCACTACCACCACCATCTCCTCCGCGGTGTTTTTCTCTCCGGACGGCGGCCGACGTCCCGGTGGAGTAACGGCGTCCACGGCGGTACCGGCGGCGGCGGGTGACAAGGCGAGTTGGCGGCTTGGAGCTAGGAGGAGTTCGAGTAACCGGTAGGGTGACGATCTCCGTTGTATCTTGTTTAAAAACTATGTTTTTCCGCTTTGGAGCATGTTTAGGAGTTTTCTTGGGGCGAAAATACTAATTGCATGTAATGAGAATTTAGGTGTTTTAATGGGTATTTAGGTTCTTCTCCTCCTTCTCCACTTTTTTAGTGTTTTAATGGAGGAAATCCCACTCCGTGGATTGGGAGATGGCAGAGGAAGAACTTGTCTGTGAGGGTTAAATAGCATCGGGGGACAGCGACGCCTTTTAGAAAGGCGACTACCACCCGCGACGCGATTTAGCCCAAATAACAGACTCTAATGAGCATCCAGGGACAGCGATGCCTTTTGAACGGCGACTCCCATGCTTGGCGCGTTTTAAGTCAGATCACCCCGATGTCTGTCTCTGTTTCTGTCGTTATCAGGCAATTAGGGATAGCAACGCCTTTTAAACGGCGACCTTGTTGAACGACGCCTTTTAGGCCTTTTTCCGATGCCAGATTTCACATGAACCAGTTTAGGAAGCTTGAATGACGTCGGCCTTGGGCGACGCAATTCAAGTCAGAATTCCATTAATCCCTCCAATTAACACGTGTTTACATTGTTAGATAGTTTAGTTAATTGCATGCTTAGGAATGTACTTGACGACGATGGATTCTATGTGATCGGATCGCACCGTGTTGTGTTTTGTGCGATCGTGGGCCTAGAGTGACAGTTGTTAGCGCTTAGGCACCCTGTGTCGGTGTGGGAGTGACACGACGCCGGTGTGGGAGTGGCGGGATGACGCCTAGAGAGAGGGTCACCTGGTGTACCCCGAGGTATAGCTAGTACCGGTGTGGGAGTGGTACATTCGGAGTGTCACTCGTGTTGGGGGAAGCATAACCACCTGGAGCCTGTAAGGCCGGAGTAGCCAGCACGCTATCCGATGGGTTGTTGTTTGGTCTCAGCGGGTCGGAGTTTCTCGCGTTCGGTAGTGTGGTTGGCGTGTTTTACCGAGATGCTGGTTGTGGGCTCCGTGGTAGAATGGTTTCAGAATTTTGCATGTTATATTTCGAATGCATGCGTTTTATATAAAAATCTAGGAATTATGTTTACTGCTTTACTTGCTTAAATTATCTATATTTGTGTTGCTGCACTTGTGGGTGCGTGAGTGGGCGGTGGAGATCGAAGGATCCCTATTGAGTCTTTTCAATGAGACTCACCCCTGCAGTTTTCAGGTGAGGGTTTCAGGCAGGCGTAGGGAGGAAAGTGTTGCTTTGGGTCGCGCGCCAGCAGCCGTTGTTCCGAGGTATGCCCCGATGTAGTTGTCATTTTATTTTCTGGCCTGTACGCTTAATTATCTCCTTTCTGTTGGAGTATGTAATTATTTGCTGAGTCGAGTCGCATTGTAATAATTCTTAATTCCTGCATTTCCTTTTTAATTCAATGCGATGTGAATGTTTAGCTTAGTTTATTATTTATTTCCCAGACATATTAAGATCCTAGTTTGGCTCCAAATTAATGATTCGGTACCCATTTAGTAATTGGATCCCCGATTATAGGGTGGCGGGTCGTTACACAAATAGATTCTTAGTCGGTGGTACTTAAGTAGGGTTTATACTAACTCGGATTCTTTTATGAAAAGTCGTGCCAAACTTAATATATATATATACGCTGTTGAGAAATCCTGAGCCAAGCTTCAGGAGATCTCAAGGCTGGCCGTCCTCCTCTCTCTCTCCTCCTCCTCTGGGACTCCCCGTTCGAGGCGCCGAGAGACTTCCCGTCTCTACCGCACGCGTTTCCCGAGAGCCGAGAATTCCCGTCCGGATGATCCGAACATGGTTGCGGCGAGGATTCTTTAGCGAGCGAGCTGATCTGGACGAGAGATCGAGGATGAACCATCGTGGAGGATTGCGTGGATACCGCTAAAGGCCGGACGCTTGTGCAGCATCGCCTCGATGGAATCGAAACAGTTGCGAATTCGAATCCACACACGGTGATACGATCACTTCTCGTTTTTTCAATTTTAAGTTTTCATTCCAAATAAGATCAGTGGGCATCGGGCGGTATTTTGTTTGTTGCTTCCACTGCGTTCTTCGCGCCTCGCCCGGATCCCAACGGTGGTATCAGAGCCAGGTTCCGCTCTGATCCATTTCAGGATGGTGAAATTATTATTCTAAAATTAAATTCCATGCAAAAATTTATTTTTCTCGCACATGAACATGTTCAGGGGATGAACTTTAATATCTTGATTAAATTTATGTGGTGAAAAATTGAATTTTTTGGGGTGTTGTGTTCTTCATGGAAATGAAGAACTGGTCGCAGGACTTGCATAGGTCCTTCAAACTCGTCGGCCCCTGCACGACGGCCAATGGAAAAACCCCTTTCTCTCTATTTTCCAAATGTTGGAAGATAAAGGGGGAGGAAGGGGCCTCCGGCAGCACCAGCATTGCCGACAAGGCTCATCGGGCCTATCTCCGGCGACGGTGGGGGTTGTGTGCCAGCGTCGGGGAAGATGAATAGGCGCTGGTGGCCACTTTCTTATTGCTGTTGTAGATTGGGGCCAGTGCCCGTCGGGCGGCTGCCGGTGAGACCTGCATCTTCAAAGGGGCGCCGGGGTCGGACCTACAGGCAGTAGAGATGGACGTCGGGCGCCGAAAATCCTTCCGGCCGCCTACTGCCTGCAAGCATCCGGGGAGGGAGCTCCCTGGCGACGGCTAGGGAAACCCTAGCCGTTTGCTAGGGTTCCGCTTGGGTCCGACCCAAGCGGTTCTTGGCCCACACCGGGTCGGCCCAGGCGGCCTGGCCTAGGCCCAGCCTGGGTGGACCAGGCGCTCAGGCCTGGTCCAGCCTGCCCGAACCGGCCCTTTTAACCCCTAGCCCATTTAACCCCCTTTCTTTTAAAACCCCAAAACAACATGGCTTTATTAGGTTATTCCCTTTAAAACCCCAATACTATTAAATAGGTTTTAAATTTAAACTTTTTCTTTTAAAATTGTTTTAAAGTTAAAGTTTATTTAAAACCTATTTAATTAAGGAATTACATTAAAGATGATGATCTTTAATTTTAATTAACAAATGTTGTTAGTTAAGAGACATTAGTTTAATTATTAGATTAATGTTTATGATTAATTCTAAAAGGGTTTTGGATTATTATTTTTTAACAAAGGTTGTTGAAGAAATAATTTTATTTGAAGGTCCACTTAATTGTTAAGTGAGTATTAACATCTTGGTACACCTCTCGATAATGGTTATTAAGAGATTATTTTATAACAATAATTCTTTAACTATAGTTGTTACGCGATTTAATAAAATCTAATGGTTAGATTAAATTAAATTTGGTGCTAATCTTGATTGTGCACTATTTCATTTAATAAGAGTTATTAATAAAATTTAAGTAAATCCAAATGTTAGATTTACAAAGTTTAGAATAGTTCTAAAATTGTGCATAATTTTGATTGACTCGAACTGTTAAGATGTTAAATTATCTCGATAAATTATTAACAATAGTCGTTAAGGGATCGATGATTAATCTAACTGTTAGATTAATTTATTTTAATTTGGGATTGCTTAACAAGTGTTGTTAAAGCAATAATTTTATTAATCTAAATGTTAGATTGTTTCACATTAATAATTATTGTTAATATGATTTGTGATTAATCTAAGGGTCTATTTGTTTCCACGTAAAACCTGCCGCATGAAAACAATTTCCCAAAAAGTTGAACAAAAGCTTCTATTTGGCAACCTGTAAAATTGTGGTCAACGGAAATGGTAAGCTGTTGACCTCCTAGATTTCCCTGCTTTTCCCGGTTTTGGCATATGGGAGATTAGTTCGTATGCCGTTTTCCGTGGAGGGCTTTTCTTCCCAACGGCTCATGCCTGAGATGTGCTGAGGAGTTTGTTGGGATCTGGCGTGAGATGTGCCGAGGAGGAGCTGGGTCTTTCTGCCGCTAAGGCCTCTATTTAGGATAACTAATGCATACCAGGTTCCTTTGGCAGGTTTTGAAAAGTTTTAACAGTTGATCTAAATTGTAATATCATTTTCAGGAAAATATTTTACAGAGAAACAAATGAATGAAAAGTATTTCGGGAAACTGTTTTTTGAAATACCAAATGACATATTCTATTTTTGTTTTCCTTGTAAATGTGTTTCCTTAGAAAATCTTTTCTATCTGATTATATTTTATATATAACCAAACGGACCCTAAGTGTTAGATTAATTCATTTAGAAGTGTTCTAAGTAATGCATGGAATATTTTAGAATTTTAATTTTAGTCTTGAGTGCACATGATGATGTGTTTTAATACTTTAAATTAGATTTAAATGCATATTAGAAAATAAGATTTTCGAAAATTCAAATTATCCAATTTTGATTGGTACCTAAGTTTTAAGAAAACTAAAACTATTATTTTTCAAAATTTTAGTCTTCATGTAATGTGTTTATCATGTGTGCATGGTTAAAATTTGTGGTTGTCATAGACATGTACTTAATTAATTTCATATTATGTGATGGTGTATGATTATGTAGATTGTTATGGAATGTAATGTAGATTGATTAAATCTTAATTAATGAAGCCTGCGAGCCTCCTTCTCTGTATCATTCCAATGTAATTCTATCTCCTTCTATTATTGTACTCGACCATAAGGTTTTCTCTTACAATTTATTTATTTTTGAAATTGTTTCAAAAATTAATATTTTTGTAATTGATCTCGCTGGCCGAAGAGAGACGAGGATGATCCACAAGTGCAACCAGGAAGGCGACCGGAGATAAGAGCACCAGCACATGTGCATTTGCATGTTTTAATTATATAAATGTTATATAATTGTGGTGATTAATTGTATGGCTCCAGTTAATCACCGTGCTGTCTATGACCATATAACGAACATGTATGGTTGATGCATGTTTTTCTTTTTTATTATGAATCAATTGTATTTATCTAGGTATAGTTAAATATAATGTGATATATTCATAAACTATCACCTAGGAAGAGACCAAGATAAAAATTATCTAAAACCCTCGCTAAAGTCTAAGCCATAACGTGAGTAGTTGGGAATTTACTGCACGGTCCTCCATTGTTATAGTCATAGGACTCAAATTACCTTAGGCAGGTTTATTGTGCTACTACAAGGCTTGTCTAATTGTGAGGAGAGAGTCTGGCTATAGCATAAGATGCCTTCTGATTGGGGTAGAGGAACCATGTAGTCTTGTTATGCTATCCATAAGGGTTGCATGCAAATCTATGCCTGTCTCGTAACGGTAGTATTGCTTAGACCAGAATTAATAGTTTGTTGTGCTATCCACAAGACCTTTAAATCTCTGGGAACCAAAGCCATGATCAGATGTTGCAAAGAGTTGTAAGTCCCATGAGATAGGTGCTCTTTGATTGTAGTATAGTTTATTGTGCTATCCACAAGGCTGTACTATAAGTCATTGAGATTCTGATATCTACTATGAGACCATCGGAGTCTCCCGTTCTGTGTACTTGAGGGTTATACAGTTCGTCGAAAAATAGTGAAAAATAATTCAAAATAAAAGTCCATAATTGAATTATAAGAACTATCTGTTTAAATCATTTATTTCTTCTATTAACTAAAATGTCGTCAAATAATCTGAGACTTGGTATATAGAATGACAATACTTCTCAAATTCATATTGGAAAAAGGATTATGAAGAATGTCTTCAGAGGCATATGATAGCCACTATCCTAATTAGATCTCTTACTTGGATGAAACTAAGAAGAAGAGATATTCATAGTATGCCTTTGAGAAAGGCTAAAGGTAAGATCTTAAATGGTCGAACCCATACCTGAGAAGGATAAAGGTAAGTCAGCTGAAAATGAGAAGCAATAGTTCTCCCACTACAACCTATAAGGATATTGGTAAAGGCAAATAGGAAAAAGAAACTTGTAAGAAGTTTCAGGTATTTTTATTATCTACTTTTGCATATCTATTGGAGAGTTAGTACCTCAAATATGAGATATTGGAAATGATTCTCAGATCTGCAATAGAATGTAGACTTAGATAAGTAAAAGAAAATCGAGAAAATGAAAATGTTGAGTTAGACTCAACAATAGTTCCAAAGATATATAGGTTACTGTGAGACAGTAAATCTTTATATACCATTAGGAGATTAATGTGAAACTAAATAATTGTTATTTAGTTCTATTAATTATCAAGAAGTTTAAATGTGAATAACATTGACTGAGAAAGAACAAACATTGTTCCATATGGTTTTAGAAATGAAAATATTTTAAAACCAATCAATGCACTAAAGATTCTTGATGTGACATATCATGTGATGAATATTCACAAGTCTCCTATATATAGAAATGAACTTAGTGAATTATGATTGTCTATGGCATTGTACACTAGGTTGTGCGATAAGAAATTATTGGAGTTTATACATGATGATATAAATAGCCCAATATCTTCTTAAGGCCAAAAAGATAATAATTTCTATTGATTTACCTTAATGATTAACTCTTGGAAAGATTCGACTGCATGTACTTGTTGAAGTACAATTCGAATGCATCTAAGAGATTAAGGTATAAAAGATCAACTGGTTGATGGGCCTAGAGGGTCACACACAAATAGATTCTCAGTCGGTGGTACTTAAGTGGGGTTTATATTAACTCGGGGACTTTTATGAAAAGTCGCGTTGACTTAATATATATATGCGCTGTTGAGATACTCTGGGCCAAGCTCTAGGAGCTCTCAAGGCTGGTCGTCCCCCTCTCTCTCTCCTCCTCCTCTGGGCGCCCCATTCGAGGTGCCAGGAGACTTCTCGTCTCTGCAGCTCACGTTTCCCAAGAGTCGGGAATTCCCATCTGGATGATCCGGATATGGTTGCGGCGAGGATTCTTCAACGAGTGAGTTGATCTGGACGAGGGATCAAGGACGAACCACCGTGGAGGGTCGCGTGGATACCACTGGAGGCCGGACGCTTGTATGGCTAGCGGCATCGCCTTGACGGAATTGAAACGGTTGCGGATTCGAATCCGCACACGGTGATACGATCACTTCTCTTTTTTTCGATTTTAAGTTTTTGTTATGAATCGAATTAGTGGGCATCGGGCTGGATTTTGTTTGTTGCATCCGCTGCATTTTTCACGCCTCGCTCGGATCCCAACAAACTGCTCATCTCTTTTAGTTGACTTGCCTTTATCCTTCTAGGTGTGGATTCGACCGTTTAAGATCTTACCTCTTACCTTTTTCAAAGGCACACCATGAATACCTTTTCTCCATGGTCTATATATGTAAGAGATTATATGATATCTGATTAGGATAGTGGCTATCACTTGGCCCTGAAGACATTCTTCAGCGTCCTCTAGCCAATCTGAATATGAGAAGTATTGGCATCCAGTATGCCAAATCTCGGATTATAGACGACATTTTATTTAATAAAGGAAATAATGTGATTTAGGCAGATAGTTCTTATAATTCAATTATGGTCTTTTATCTTGAATTATTTGTCAATATTTTTTGACGGACTGTATAACCCTCAGATATATAGAACGGAATACTCCGATGGTCTTCTAGCAGGGATCAGAACCTCAATAGCTTGTAGTACAGCTTTGTAGATAGTACAATAAACTGTAATACAATCAAAGAGTACCAATCTCATGGGACTTGCAACTCCTTGCAATATCTGATCATATGTTTGGCCCCTAAAAATTTAATGATCTTGTGGATAGCACAATAAACCATTAATTCTAGTCTAAGCATTACCATCGCTATAAGACGGGCATAGATTTGCATGCAGTCTTTGTAGATAGCACAATAAGGCTACATAGTTCTCCTACCCCGATCAATAGGCATCTTATGCCATAGTGAGAGTCTACCCTTACAATTAGATAGACCTTGTGGTAGCACAACAAACCTGCTTAAAGTAATTTGAGTCCTATGACTATAATGATGGAGGACCACGCAGTAAATTCTCAAACTTTAGTGAGGGTTTTAAATAACTTTTATCTTGGTCTCTACTTAGGTGATAGTTTTTAAATATATTGAATATATTTAACTATACCAAGATAATAGCAATTGATTCATAATCAAAAGTAAAACATACATCAACTATACATGTTCATTATGTGGTCATAGACAGTACAATGATTAACTAGAGCTATAAAATTAATCACTACAACTATATAGCAATTATATAATCAAAATATGCAAACGCATAGGTACTGGTGATCTCATCTCCTGTCGCTTTCCTAGTTGCACTTGTGGATCATCTTCGTCTCTCCTCGGCCGCACGATCAATTATAGCATAAAATAGAATTTGAAACAATTTTCAAATACAAATTAATTGTAAGAGAAAGCCTTGTGGTCGAATACAATAATAAAGGGAGATAGAATTATATCGGAATGAGAGAGAGAGGGAGGCACATAGGCCTCATTAATTAACATTTAATTAATTCACATCACATTCCAAAATAATTCACACAATCACACATCATCATATGATATTAAATTTCGAGGATGATTTTTTTTTAAGGGGGAGAGGATGTTATATCCTAGATCTTAAACCCACTAACTTGTTAATGGGCCGAGGTTAATTAAGTATATTTAGGCTAATTAATGGACGAGAATGTTTTAAGTATATTCAATAGTTATTTTAATAATGAGTTTAGAATGGAGAAATCATTAGTTGAGTCAACTAGGCCCATTAAGCCCATTAGTGTTCTTAGAGAGAAACTAGTATGTTGTGGACTTCGTCAAATTTCTGGATTCGTAGAGTGTATGACACTACCTAGTAAATTGACGATATCTTCATGCTCGGTTAACCTAAAATTATGATCATGAAAGTATTAGAAAGAGGGAATTATATACAACTTTTTTAAAAGGAGTTTTTCTTAATTCCTACATTTTTAGGTCGAATTTGATCGTTTTCAGAAAAAGAAACAACGAAGTGTAAGAATTAGAGTCCTAGTTACACTAGGAGAATCCTTTAACTTGGAGATTAAGTCTTCCTTTATTGGAGTTCGACTCCAGTATGAAGAAGACTTAATTTAAGTAGTATTAGGAGGGAAAAGATGTATACGTAAGACCTTGAGTGCGAGCTTGACCCCTTATGCTCGCAACTCTCTTCTACGGATAAGTAACATGGTGTTCTTGAGGGAAAACAGGTGTTCTTCGATTTTATTTTATTTTTGAATTGGATTCTAATTTAACTCTTTGTGTTCTTTGATGTTAGAAGATGTGGAAATGAGTTAGTACAAGGGTGAATTCTTTGCTAGGTTGGCAATGAAGCTAGGAGATCTTTGAGAGGGAATCAATTTGTTCTTCTTTAACGGTAGGCAATAGTAGCCCATCAAGTGAATATTTTGTATTAATATAAAACTCTATTTTAATTTTCAAAAGTAGTCAAAAGAGGTTTTTAGAGACATAATCTATTAGCCCATGACCTTTAGTATTCCTTAGAACCAGGAATTTTATGCTAAATCTGCGAAATCCATGTATCCCGAACGTTAAAGTATAAAGGTGTCGTGCTCATATGATGCGATTTGAACTCCCCTAAAGATGTCAACTCGATATAACACATTTTAAACTGAATGGATAGACTAATACTGTAAGTATGTGCTCTAGTCTTAAAGGTGTCACTATAGCCTGATGCAATTTAGCTAAAGATTCTTAAAGACATCACCCTACCCGGAAATGATTTTGACACTCAGTTTAGTTTTTCTGAATGAACTTTTGAATGATCATATTCCCATGATCTGATCTCCAATTGACCTGAAATCGTGATCAAAAAATGATATAGATGTTACTGTATTCTCATGAAATTTCATATTTTTATTAAATTGATTAATATTTATTTTATAAATAGATTGCCAACCTATGTAGTCTGCCCAAATAGGTTTGAATTTTCAACTTGCTGACTTTATATCTCACTCACTTTTCGTTCAAACATTACCAAATTTTGTAGAGATCTTATACATAATGTTTTTGTCTTCTCTAAGTAATTTAGAAATTTTATGACATCACTTGATAATCTAGAAATTGATAATTTTTCCAAAATTATATCAAACTAATCTAGAAATTGATAAAATTTTGTAGACAATTCACATATGATCTATTTGACATTTTTCCCAAGTTTGATAATTTTTTGAACTTGTTTGATATTATTCGGCTTATTTGTTGATGTTTTAACTATGAAAATTAGTTTGGATAGTTGAAAAATATGTTTGTTACTCTAAAAATTCTGAGAAAATTATTTGAGCTTACGTTTCTATCCAGCAACCTATTGGCATCAGCGTTGCTCTAATTTTTTATATATATGGCCATGTTGACTCATTAAGTTGCTATTTTAGTATATGAAAATATATATTTTGACTTATATATGTAATTATCACTTTGTCAACTTAATTTTCAGATCTATGATTACTTTGAAATCTTCGAGAATATATTTGTGTCATATTTGTTTGATATATATTTAAGACACTACCATCTTAAGGAGATTAGAACTCATTCTACAAGTGTCCGTGGATGAGTTTTATCACGGTGAATGAAAAAAAAATTAGTGATTGTGTATTTTCCTTCAGTCATCCGAAGTAGGACAATAGACTCATCGACTATACATATGCTATGATCTTAGTATACTTACCTATATACTTTAATATATATTCTGTTCGACCCTTTATATAAGCTGGGATGCTGGAGAAAAAGCTCCAGAAGCTTGGGTGCTAGAAAGCATACATGTATTGGCAGGGGTACGGGACCTTATATAATAGTCGGATAAAAAATCTTTCCGAGGGAGGATTCCTAGGCCGATTGGGAGGAGTATCTTCGTGGCCTGGAAAGTCTTGTTCGAAGTGTATTATAAGATTTGATTCAATTCTTGAGTCCGTGCGGTTACAGACCTTCGATTTCTGATCGGGACAAGGAGCTGTACTCGACTGAGAGAATCCTGATGAGGATCTGATTCTGATTTTTACCCCAAAGCTTCTATAATTCGGACTGCCTTCATAAACCGTGTGGTTTAGTGAATTCACGGGCTTTAGAAGGAGAAAGGTATGGGCCAGCCCAACCATACTCTTCAACTGGACGAATTTTCCCTCCTTCAATATTCTTGTGTAAAAACTTTGCAATTCATATTTGGAGAGTTTGAAGGCTCTATCCTCTCCCTCCTTCACTTACAATTGTTCTCTTCCTCACCTTTAGCTGCTACTTTCCATATTCCTCTTATTTCAATTTGACTAGTAATATTTTAGACTTTAAATTTTTTAATATCAAAATAAATACCATATGAAAATTAATACTTCTAATTCAAGTGAGGCCGAATAGATGAGAAATAATTGCCTTGCTGGACCTTGAGATCTAATCGAACAGTTCATTGTAACCCTGAGCCAACAAAACTAACCGGACAGCTTAGAGGGCACGGGTTGGTTAAGAGAGACCCCATTCACCGGGAGTCCGTCAAACGTCATTATTTGATTTAGGAGTAATTTGCCTCATCTTAAACCATTGTAAAGTATTATAAAATATCATAAACATGATATTTTATATTTAAAATGCTGTAGATATCGTATAAGAATTCACTAAGAGCTTGTAAATGTCACTATTTTATTTAGGAGTCATTTAAAATACCATAAACTGCCACGGTCCAACACAAGTTTAAAATGCCCAAAACGTTTCATCCGTTTTTTATTCTCCGGTTGGTGGATACACCGTGCGTTTGCCGTCAATGGAGTTTGTCGCCTGCTTTGCGTTTTCCCATTAAATGCGTACAGTTTGGCGCATGCTGTGTATTTTTCCACTAAATGTGTTATTATGACAGCTAGGGCGGTACGAGGCCCGGTGAGTGATGCAAGATCTCTGTGAGTAGATCTGGGTAATAGACCGAATAAATTTTTTGGATGAATGGATGAACAAGTTAAAATAATTTCCGATCCTTTTTTTTTTCACTGGATATTAAATTGTAAATAAACTTGATAAAGAATTTACTTATATTAAAACTCATACGGTTGACAACTATGCTAGATTTCAAATTCAATCTCATAAAAATTTAATCGTAATTTTATATAACATAATAGTTGTGTTTGACGCAATTTCCATGTGAAAACACTTTTTAAGTTCTTGCCTAATGATGGACCAAAATCTCGTTCACCACGATCAGGACCTTCAAACTTAGATCAGAGTGACGTTGCGAAATAGTCCCTGCAAAATTGAACACCATTAGAGGAGCCCCCCCGATAGTGATCGCGGGAGCCCCTTCGATGTCTAAGTCAGAAGGCCAGAGAAACAAAAGGGAAAGCTGCAGAAGCTTGGCGCCAGAGAGTATACCTGTGTTCACAGGGATATGGGGTCTTATATAGCAGTCAGATAGGGAGCCCTTCCGAAGGCCTAGTCCGATCGGGGGAAGTAGACCTCGATGAATTCAGTAGTCATGCCTTGTGTGAAGGGATAACTTTCAGTCAGAAAAGTCTTATTTGAGACGTATTCTGGGATTTGACTCCCTCCCGAACTCATGCGATTAGGGACCTCAGGTTCTTGGTCGAAATAAGTGGTTGTGCACAGCCGGGAGAATTCTAATGAGGATCCGATTCCGACTTCTGCACTGGAATTTCTTTCTTCGAACTGTCCTTTGTAGGTCGAGCGGTTCAATGGATCCTTGGACTTCAGCTTCGTGGGTCGGCCCAACTATGCTTTTGGGCCAGATGAACTTTCTCTCCTTCACTTGCCCCCCTTGCCCTTTTCCATATTCAAATGGAGAGGAATAAGGAGACATTTGGAAAGATGCTTCCTAACTTAATGTCCTTCAGCGGTCGTCCTTCCTCTTCTTCGAGTAATGGCTCTGAAAAATCGTGCAACAGTCGCGTCTGCCTTAATAACAGGCAACGTTTCATCTTCTGTGCGAGGCTTTAAAACACCCGGGAGATACAAACCAGAGGACCCACCTCTGAAGGTGGTATCAAGGATTACGCCGAAACGGTGGTAGTGTACCGCAATGGCATAGACCCTTCGCGCATGACAGTCAACCTTTTGGCCGAACTCTGCGAGCTCTATCGCGTTCGGAGCGAGTATTGCTTGTGCTGCCATTGCTCAAAGATCGCCTCTTCTCGAAGAGGCCAGGGGCATTCATGGTGTACTCCAGCATGTTTGAGGCTAGTTTCCGGTTGTTGGTGCCAGCTTTCGTCGCCCAGTTGCTGCAATTCTTTAGGATCACTCCCGCTCAAATGATGTCGAACTCTTGACAAGCAATTATATGGTTTGCCACGCTGATCTGGGACTTGCGCCATCCGGGTGCAACGGTCAACATGTTTCACCACGTCTTTCAAGCCCAACACTGCTCTTCTCCGTGGGCATGTGGCTTCGTTCAATTCGAAGCCTGGGACGTCCTGCCGCTGGCACTCGACCTCGGGCCCTCTCGCCGATGGAAGGACTTCTTCTTCTTGGTCAAAAGGGCCCCGCAGGGGAAATGGCCTTACGCTACATCCTCTTTCGGGACCTCTCCATAGATCCTCCTCTCGAACGCTGGGTTGAGGAGCTTCTTGATGAGGATGCACATGTTCCTGTCGTCCTCCAGTATGGCCCTCTTGCGGCCATTATGCTGCAACTTTCAAAAGAGGCATTATAGCGCCTCCTCCGGAGCATCTTCGCGGAGGGGAGGAGAATCCTAATGTGGGTCCTAGCGACTAGTCGGTGACACGACAGCGAGGATGTCGGCTGTAGGCGGGCCTACATTGGTCGGTGCAAGGGGAAGACGGACCCTCTGCAACTTGTGTTATCCTTTTTATTACTCTCCTTTAGTTCTTATAGATTTGTCATGTCTTTTTGGTGTGTTTAATGGAACATCTGGCCCTTTTTCTCTTAGTGCACCTGTGATTTGTGGATATGTAGAATCGTGGTATCGATCCAGTGCCAGATCACACTATGACAAGTCTCATCCAATCGGCCCGTAGCATCTGTTAGTCGGTCAGGCCTGGCTTGAGTGTCTTGTCACTCCAGGCTATCTGCTTATGCTTTGCAAAGTAACTGTTAGGATCCATGTGGGACACGAAGAAAGTAGCGAAAACATGAAACGAAAATCCCGTCTGATACCCGCAGATCTATTTTGGAACAAAAAGGGTAAATCGAAAAATCGGATTATGATCACATCACCGTGCGCGGATTAGAATCTGCGATCATGTTGGTTTCGTTGAGGCGATGCCGCTAGCCGCACAAGCGTCTGGCCTCCAGTGATATCCACGCGATCCTCTGCGGTGGTTCGTCTTCGCTCCCTCGTCCAAATCAGCGCGCTCGCTGAAGATCCCTCACCGTAACGACGTCTAAATCCCGCAGAAGATGAATCCCCGACTTTCGAGAATTGCACGCAGCGGAGACGGGAAAGCACCCGGTGCCCTGAGAGGGGCGCCTAGAGGAGGAGGAGAGAGAGAGGGGGACGGCCAGCCTTGAGAACTCCTAGAGCTTGGCCCAGAGTTTCTCAACAGCCCATATATATATTAAGTCGGCGTGACTTTTCATAAAAGTCTCCGAGTTAATATAAATCCTACTTAAGTACCACCGACTGAGAATCTATTTGCGTGTGACCGTCTAGGCCCATTAACCAATCCGATTTTTAGTCCGTTAAGTCCAATAACAAAATATTGACTTATAGTAATTAATTAATATCTAATATTTAATTAATTACTTAATCGAATTAGCATCGCATGTAAATTCGGCCGGACTTCCGATCAACACCGTATAATCCCAAAAGGTAATAGGGTTCAGCAATCCACTCATGGAACCTATCCGTCCACAGTTACCACGTGACTATAACCCTTCAATTGCACAATGCTCTCGAGTCGACCTAGGGTATAGTCAACTATCAAACCTTAGATGGTCAACTCACTTGGCTTAGATTCTGCTGTACAATATCATAAAACACCTTTACTAATATTGTGTCTGTTCTGGCTAGAGACTCCTGCAGATCTATCCTAGAGCATTCTCTCTCCAGTTACCTAAAAGCGAATGATCTTATATTGAACATGCAATCGCCTTCGAAGGTCTTCCGTTGGATCCGATCCTTGATTATTAAAGATCTCGTGGATAGGGATTCGTAAACCAAGGTCAAAGCCCAGAAGTCCACCGACAAGATATCTTTAGTGTCTCAAGTCCAAAGATCAACCACGCCACTATGATGATGAATCAAGCCGGTTGACAGTCAGGTAAATTACCATTCGACGATTCATGTCAGATCAATTCAATGAACTCATTCCCCAATGAGTACCTACATGTTCTCTATAGTGTCTCCACACAAGTGACTAACGAGATCAGTCACCCTCATCATATGAGCTGGAATAACCTATACTAGTCTTATCGGATATTTGATATCCTCTTCAAATATCCTACGAATAGGAACAATTAAGAATATGTGTTTATAAGTCATCAGTCTCATTATTATGATCTCATCATAATCCGATGGCTATTGCACACATTCGAGGATTTCATCATGCGTAATTATAAATACACCAATCTACATAATGAAATAAATGTCATTTATTAACAAAACTAGATTGTAATAGGTGCCTTATGATTGGCTTAGAGGAGACCTATATCTATCAATCTCCCACTTGGATTCAAGTCAATCACCTTCGCATTTGATCTCCATCAAATTTAGGTGATGCTCACATCAGGTATGTGACTAGGGCTTGGTCAGGGATCTACTAAATTATTTTCTGATGGAATATTTTCCATTACGTTATGCCTTCTTAATCCTTTGTCTCTGAACTTGTGAAAGAGCCTAAGAATGTTTTTACAACTTCTTATAAGACCATGGCTCGACCACAAAATTGATCGGTCCCACTGTTGTCCTACAACAACGGGACAAGATCGGAGACCTTTTCGAACTACATCTAGTTCAGGGATGAGCTCTTCCATCCATACTGTTCCAAAAACAATATCACTCATTTATGTTGTCATCTTAATAGCGAACTCTGGGTTCCTTCCAATCCACTCTATACTGTTCAAGCAACAGTATTTAGCTATAATGATTTAAGCAGCAGTTTCCAGCTTGGAACTCTTCCACTCCAATGCTTTCTGATTAGAAGATAAAATCCAAGTTTGACTTAAAATTTGAGTCAGTATGACTCATGGTTTCAAATCATCTTGTACATGTAGAGGAGTGCATCCTTAGCACTTCTCAAGTACTTAGTGATGTATTTCACTCCTTCTATCAAGGTTCCCATTTATACTTCAAAGATTCTTTCCTTAAAGAAACAAATTCCATGTCTCAACAATTGAGACTAGTTATAGAATTTATCATGTCAAACATTTTGACATACAGATTAATGTTATTGATGATAACATCCTTATCGATCTATCTTAATAGATTCGTATTCTCAATACGCAGGATGTTGCACCCAAACCTATTATGGAGAAGTACATGGATAATAATACTTTTACTGATGGTAACATCCTGATGTCATTCCCAATGACTTTGATGTTATTATCACAAAGCATTAATCAATCGGTCGTGCTCCCACTGTCCTGTTTGTACATAGTTAATTCGTGGTCATTCTTAATGATCATTTAGTATTTGACCATTAGGTCAAAACTTTGATTCCAACTTTGGTAAACTTTAGTTTGATTCAATATAATCTTTGAAATCATAACTTGTTTTCTAGATATTCTAAAAGCTTTAAAGTTGTATCATATATACCTTTTCCTCAATCACATTGAGAGAATGCTTTTTAATATCCAACTGCCTTTATCTCATCATCGTGATGGACAATATTGGTAAGTAGAATTCTAATAAACTTATTTATGGTAATCACTGAAGAAAAACTTGTCCAAGTCAACCTTTGACCATGACCATTTTCTTCAGTTTGCCATATAAGTCTTAAGTAGTCCATCTATACTAATCCTCATTCTGAAGATTTAGTTGCTTTTGACAGGTACAATACCCTCTAGCAATACTATCAAGTTCCGAACTTAATAGGTGTTATCAATTATGGCTTAGAATTCTTAACTTCTTGCTGTTAGTATTAGGTGGCCCGAAAGCTAATCCGATACAATGTATTATTCAGTTCATTAATATAATGGCATAAATTCATTGTGAGTAATTAATTCGATATATGTTTATCGTATCACGATGAAGTCTATGAACATGTTCAATAGTCTTCGGATTATGATGATATTATAATTACGGGACCGAAGACTTATAAACACATGTTCTTAATTGTTCATAGTCGAAAGATGTTTGGAAAGGACATCAAATATCTCGATAGACTAGTAAAGGTTTCTTCAGCTCATATGATGAGGGTGACTGATCATAGAAGTCACTTATGTAGAGACACTATGCTAGACCTGTAGGTACTCATTGGCGAATGAGTTTACTGAACTGATCCAACCATGAATCGCTGGATGGTATATACCTCACTGTTAACCAGCTCGATTCTTTTGTCACGGTTGCGTAAATGATCTTTAGACCTAAGACGTCAAAGATATCTTATTGGTAGGTCTCTGAACTTTAACCTTGACTAACGAATCTCTAACCATGGGTTATCAATAAGTCAAATGATCGGGTTCAGGGAAATGCCCTCGAAGATAATTGTGTGTTCAATACGGGATCATCTGTTCTTGGTATTTGGATAGAAAATGTTCCGAGAATGATGCGCTTAAGTCCCTAGCCAGGACGGACTTTGTATCAGATAAAGAGTTATCTAATATAGATTAGCGGTATTCGATTCAAGTGGATCGACCGCCTAGGGTTTAATAGTAAACTATACCCTAGATCGATTCGGGAACATTGCACGGATGAAGGATTATATCCGCGCGGTAACCGTTGACGGAAAGGTTCCTATAATAGGTTGCATAAATCCCAATGCTTTCTGGGATTACACGGTGTTGCTATGCACCCAACGTATCAGAAGCCCGTCCAAATTTATTGTGGGACATTAAATTCGGCTGATTAATTAATATAAGGATATTAATCAATTCAGTTGGTCCATAAAAGGTTACTGGACTTAATGGGCCATTAACTGGACTAGTATTTGGGCCTAGAGCATACACAAATGGTTTTCAAGTTGGTGGATTTTTCGATGGGATTTCGGATAAGTGTCGGTTTTCTGAAAAATCGCAACGCACTTATTATAAAAGTCTGGGGCTAGGTCAGGGGCCTGCAACCCTGTCCTAGCCGCCCCTCTCTCTCTCTCCTCCTCTGTCTTTGGCGCCTCCCTCCTCTGGCCGGCCTCGGGAGACTCTGCTCCGACTCCCACTTGCTCCGTCTTCCCGTCCGACAAGAATTTGAATCCGCCTATTGCGGAGAGTCACGCGCAGCCAGATAGGATCCGCAGAGCTATTGTGAGCGAGGAAGCGAGGACGATCCACCAAGAGGAAGACCGCGTGGATACCGCTAGAGGCCGGGCACCTGCGCGGCTTGCGGCATCACACCGAAGGAACCGAATGAACGCGAATTCGAATCCGCCCAAGGTAAATTTGATTTATCGTTATCTTATTTTGTTGTTCGAAACGGGATGGATCCGATCCCGAATATTATTTTATCCGCTGCGTTCTGTCCAGATCTGGACACAGAGAACCCGACAGTGGTATCAAAGCCAGGTTCCACTGTGTTCTTCACCGTTTTGGTCTCTAAAATTGTGGTTTTCGAATTTATTCCATGCTTGAATCTAATTTCTTATTAGATTAATGTTCATGAGATGATCACCGCGATGAGATCGCAATTTTAATCTGTAGAAAATAAATTTTTCTTTGGGGTTTTTTGTCGTGTTCTTTGTTGGACGAAGAACGCTTTATTCTTGCGGGATTCGGATCCATAAGATGGATCTTTGGGGCAAGGGTCACTGCGAACCATGCCCACCAGCGCTGGGCGAGTTGCTGGCAGCATAGGGAGCGGTGGATGACCGGCCGTGGATCTTCTTCTTCCTCCCCACACATTTTTGAAACCTGCATAAATGGGGATTTTGAAGAGGAGAAAACCACTAGTCGCCGGACGGCATCGGCGACGTCACCGTTGCCGGTGGACGGGCGTTGGCATCTGCCTGGTGCTAGACGAGGCAGTAAGGGGGGGTGCGTCTAGTTCCATGCTGTGCAGGGAATCCTCAGGCCGACCCTGTCAGGAGGCTAGGGTTTGCCTAGCCACCGACAGGGTCCTGCTGACCCCAGCAGGGGCTCGGATCGGCCCTACCCACCCGGGTGCGCCTGGGTCCGAGCCTACTGCTGAGCCCTATTGGGATCCAGGCGAGGCACGACGAACGCAGCGGAAGAAATAAAATAATCCCTGCCCGATGCCCGTAGATCTGATTCAGAACGAAAAACCAAAACTGAAAAATCTGGGTCATGATCAAATCACCTTGCGCGGATTCGAATCCGTGACCGTTTCGGTTCCGTCGAGGCGATGCCGCGAGCCATACAAGCGTCCAACCTCTAGTGGTATCCATGCAATCCTCCTCGGTGGTACGTCCTCTTTCCCTCGTCCAGATCAGCTCGCTCGCTAAAGATCCGTCATTGCAACGACGTGTGAAAAATTCGTAGATGGGACTACCGGACTTTCGGGAATTACGCGCGGGGGAGACGGAACCTATCCCGGTGCCTCGTACAGGGCGCTCAGAGGAGGAGAGAGATAGGAGGACGGCTAGCCTTGAGAGCTCCTAGAGCTTGGCCTAGGGTTTCTCAACAGCACGTATATATATTAAATCAGCATGACTTTTCATAAAAGTCCCCGAGTTAATATAAATCCCATTTAAGTACCACCGACTGAGAATTTATTTGCGTGTGACCCTCTAGGCCCATTAACCAGTCTGGTTTTCAGCCCATTAAGTCCAATAACTAGTTATTGACTTATAGTAATTAATTAATATCAAACATTTAATTAATTACTTAACCGAATTAACATCTCATATAAATTCAGTCAGACTTCTGGTCAAGTTGGGTGCCAAGCAACACCGCATAATCCCAGAAGGTGATGGGATTCAGCAATCCACTCATGGAACTTGTCCGTCCATAGTTACCGTATAGCTTATGATCTTTCATTCGCACAATGCTCTCGAATCGACCTAAGGTTATGGTCAACTGTCAAAACCCTAGATGGTCAACTCACTTGAATTAGACTCTTCTGTACAATATCAGAAAACACCTTTTCTGATATTGTGTTTGCTCTGGCCAGAGACTCCTGTGAATCCATTCTAGAGCATTCTCTCTCCAGTTACCTGAGAGCGAATGTTCCTTTATTGAACACACAATCACCTTCAAAGGTCTTCTACTGGACCTGATCCTTAACTAAGGTAATTTGAGTCATATGACTATAACGATGGAGGACCACGCAGTAAGTTCTCAACCACTCACATTACGGCTTAGATTTTAGCGAGGGTTTTAGATAACTTTTACCTTGATCTCTTCCTTAGTGATAGTTTATAAATATATCGAATATATATATTTAACTATACCTAGATAATTATAATTGATTCATAATAAAAAAGAAAATATACATCAACCATACATGTTCATTATGTGGTCATGGACAACACGGTGATTAATTGGAGCCTTACAATTAATCACCACAAATATATAACAATTATATAATTAAAACATGCAAACACACAGGCACTGGTGATCTCATCTCCTATCACCTTCCCGGTTGCACTTGTGGATCATCCTCGCCTCTTCTCGGACGACACAATCAATTACAACATAAAATAGGATTTGAAACAAATTTCAAATACAAATTAATTGTAAAAGAAAGCCTTATAGCCGAGTACAGTTATAGAGGGAGATACAATTACAATAGAATAAGAGAGAGAGAGGGAGGCATGCATACCCCATTAATTAACATTTAATTAATCTACATCATATTCCATAACAATTCATATAATCACACACCATCACATGATATGAAATTAACTAAGTGCATGTCCATGACCATCACAAATTTTAACCATCCACACATGATAAAACACATCACATGAAGGCTAAAATTTTGAAAAATAATAGTTTTGGTTTTCTTAAAAGCTGGGTACCAATCAAAATTGGATAATTTGGATTTTCGAAAATCTTAGTTTCTAATCATGCATTTAAATCTAATTTAAAGCATCAAACACATCAATATGTGCATACAAAGCTAAAATTAAAATTTCAAAATACTCCATGCAGAATTTAGAACATTTCTAAATTAATTAATCTAATATTTAGATCAATTTTAAATCACATTAATAACAATTATTAATGCTTAACAATCTAACATTTATATAGAATTAAAAGTTCCTAAATAACACTTATAAAAGAATGTCTAACTCTAATTATTAATTACTTAACAACTCTTTGTTAAGAACCCCTTTATTAAATAATATTTCTCAATCAACAATTGATAAGAAATATAAATTAGAACAATTCTAAAAATAGTCTAACAATTAGACTTAATTAAATCTCTTAATAACTTTTATTAAAAAGATCGATTATTAAGTAGATTAGATCTTCATAAATTTAATTAAGAGATCCTTAATAATATTAAATAATTATCTTAATAACTATAATAAGATTTAATTAATCCTTAGTAACTTATTATTAAGGTATATTTATCAAGAAATAATTAACTCTTTGTAGTTATCTATCATTAAGAGTTAATTTATCACATAATAACCTTTATTAAGTGTCCCTTAATTAATTAAATAATTTCACAACAACAATTGTTAGGAAATTAAATATCTAATCCCTTAATTAAAATTAATTAACAATACCTGTTTAATTAATTTTAAAGTCACAACTTAAATAAATTTATCAACACTTGTAAATTATAATTTTAAGATCACGTCTTAAATTAACTCCTTTAATGACTTTAATTAAAGATAAATCAACAGCATTTGCTAATTATATTTAAGATCACATCTTAAACAAAAACCCCTTTAATTACTTAATTAAAAGTAAATTAACAATTAAGATCATATCTTAATTACAACCCCTTTTTAACTCAAAATAATAAATTTAATGTTTAAAACATATTTTAAACGAAATTCAATTTCAATTTTAAGTTATAAGGGGTGGGATTCTTTTATTAAAGGTACAAGGTAGTTTAATGGGCTTAGGATAGAGGGGGTTGAAGGGGGGGTGGCCCAAATGGGCTGCTGGCTCGGACCAGGCCCCCTTGGGCCGACCCAGGCGCCTGTCCAAGCTAGGCCTGCCCTAATTGGGCTGGGCCTGGCTCGGGTCTGGTCTGGACCGCCTGGGCGAGCCGGCCGGCCCGAGCCAGGACCCAAACAGGTTCTGCGGCTAGGGCCGCTTGGCTTGCCCCTTCCTGCCAGACGCCGGCAAGGGGGAGCCAGGGGGGCGCCGCCCACCCTCCCCGCCGCTCCTTTACAGGCCCGACGGGGTTGGCCGGCGAGCCCGGCATAGGAATAGCTCCGGCAGCCCACCCCCTTTGCCGGTCTAACGCACGTCCAATGCACAAACTGAATCGGTCTCTTGTTGCAGGGAAAAGGCTGCCGGCGCCTCCAGCACCTGCCCCTGCTTCGACTGGGCATGCAGCCCAGCCTCCCCGACAGTGCCGCCCATGCCGGTGATGGCCGGCCGACGATCCTATGCTGCCGGTTGCCCCTCCCCCTTAACTGCCATTAGAAGGGTTTTTAAAAAAAAACCGTGGCTTCTTCCCCATGCTCTTCCAACACTTGAAAAATTCCAGAAAGGGAGGCTCCACCACCGACCGTCGGTTACTATAGGGGGGAGGTCGGGGATTCACAAGGATAACTTGTCATACTAGTCTTTATCACAATATGGTTCATTAATAAATGGCATTTATTTCAACCTGGCTCTGATACCACTGTTGGGATCCAGGCGGGGTGCGACGAACGCAGTGGAAGAAACAAAATAATCCCCGCTCGATGCCCGCAGATCTGATTTGGAACGAAAAATGAAAACTGAAAAATCTAGATTGTGATCAAATCACCTTGCGCGGATTCGAATCCACGACCGTTTCGGTTCCGTCGAGGCGATGCCGCGAGCCGTACAAGCGTCCGGCCTCCAGCGGTATCCACGCGATCCTCTGCGGTGGTTCGTCCTCGCTCCCTCATCTAGATCAGCACGCTCCCTGAAAATCCGTCGCCGCAACGACGTTCGAAAAATCCGCAGACGGCGCCTCATACAGGGCGCCTAGAGGAGGAGGAGAGAGAGGGGGACAGCCACCCTTAAGAGCTCCAGGAGCTTGACCCAGGGTTTCTTAACAGCACGTCTATATATTAAGTCGGCGTGACTTTTCATAAAAGTCCCCGAGTTAATATAAATCCCACTTAAGTACCACCAACTGAGAATCTATTTACGTGTGACCCTCTAAGCCAATTAACCAGTCCGGTTTTCAGCCCATTAAGTCCAATAACTAGTTATTGACTTATAAGAATTAATTAATATTAAATATTTAATTAATTACTTAACCGAATTAGCATCTCATGTAAATTCGGTCGAACTTCTGATCAAGTTGGGTGCCAAGCAACACCGCATGATCTCGGAAGGTAATGCGGTTCAACAACCCACTCATGGAACCTGTCCGTCCACAGTTACCGCATGGCTTATGATCTTTCATTCATACAATGCTCTTGAATCGACCTAGGGTTGTAGTCAACTGTCAAAACCTTAGATGGTCACTCACTTGAATTAAACTCCGTTGTACAATATCAGAAAACACCTTTTCTGATATTATGTCTGTTCTAGCCAGAGACTCGTACGGATCCATTCTAGAACATTCTCTCTCCAGTTACCTGAGAGCGAATGATCCTTTATTGAACACACAATTACCTTAGAAGGTCTTCCGCTGGACCCGATCCTTGACTATTATAAATCCCATGGATAGGGATTCGTAAGTCAAGGTCAAAGACCAGAAGTCCACCAACAAGATGTCTTTGGTGTCTCAAGTATAAGGATCAACCATGCCACTGTGACGATAAATCAAGCCGGTTGACAGTAAGGTAACTTACCATACGACGATTTATTTCGGATCAGTTTAGTGAACTCATTCTCCAATGAGCACCTACAGGTTTATCATAGTGTCTCTACACAAGTAACTAACAAGATCATTCACCCTCATCATATGAGCTGAAATAACATGTATTAGTCTTACCGGATGTTTAATATCCTTCTCAAACATCCTACGACTAGGAACAATTAAGAATATATGTTTATAAACCATCAGTCTCATTATTATGATCTCATCATAATCCGATGATTGTTGCACACATTCATGGACTTCATTATGCGTAATTATAAATACGTCAATCTACATAATGATTTAAATGCCATTAATTAACGAACTAAATTGTGATAGGTGCCTCATGATTGGCTTTGATGACACCTAGATCCAACAAGCCCTGGCTCGGCCCTGGTCCGAGCCAGGGGCTCAGCTAGGCTGAGCCCAATCGGTTTCCCACATGGGCCCAACAAAATAATTTTTTTTTATTAAAATTGAATTTGGTTTCAATGATAAAATGTGATCTTAAAATTAAAATCAAATTGAATTTTTTTTATTTTGTTGGGTCTTAATAAAATATTATCAGTTAATATTAATTAATTGACAAATGTTGATGAATTAATTAATTGTTCTAAGTTATTAGATTAATCTTTTATTATTTAATTGTTAAATTACCCCATTTATCTGAAGTGTTCAAATGAAGCATGGAATATTCCTAAGCCATTGATTTTAGTGTTTGTACACATATGATGTGATTTTTCAGCTTTTGAATTTGATTTAATTAGCATGATTAAACTAATAAATTTTTCGAAACATTTAAATCCAAATTTTGTTTGGTCTCTAGTTTATGAAATAAAAAATTATTTATTTTCAAAAATTTTATTTAGCCATGTGTTGTGCTAAACCATGGGTGATTTGTTTAATTTAAATAAATACACGGTGGTTATGGATAAGCACACAATGATATATTCATGTGATGTTAAGTGGATGATAATTGTTGGTATGTGTGGATATGTGGATTATTAATTGTTAATAAATAGAGGTCTGCGTACCTCTCCCTCTCACATATTCCATTGTAACTCTACCTCCCTCGATGTACTTGTCATAAGGTTTCCTCTTTTAAATTATCATGTAATTTAGAATTTATGATGTAATTTGATCGAGGCGGCTGAGCATGTTGCGAAGATGATCCACAACTGCAACCAAGAAGGATATGAAGGAGTTCAGTAAACCTATGAGTTTGCAGACTCATGATATAAACTGTTATATTATGTATATGTGTGTGTTTGTGTTATACCCCGTACTTTTACAGTTACTAATAAATTTAATTAATTTAAATTAGACAAATTAACTAATTATAAGAGTCAATGATTGAGCTTAAGCAACTTAATTTAGTCCAATTAACTCAATTATGAAAGCTCAATAACCCAAATTATACTACTAAGAATAGCTTACTAATTTAGTTCAAATTCTATGTTGATGTATTAGACAACAACATAGTAAAATAATTATAACGTTCTATAGAAAATTTGGATTAAGGCATAATTGATATCATTCGAAAGATAATAAAAATATCCATAACTTTGTGTAAGACTATTTTTACTAATTCAGATGTTTTAGAGGTCAAAAATATCAAAATCAGTTTTAGAAAGGGCTACCTACAGAGAACAAGTCCTAATCGGATTAGGATTTGAATTAGGAAACAAAAGATGGTACAATTAATGTTAACTACGACCTAAAAATTTATGTATAACATATTTGACTTAGATTAGAACTAAAACATAATAAATTTGGATATAATTAAGATTCTAATTAATGGGTAGAAAGTCATAATAAGAATCCCACTTGGATTAGGATTTTATACACAGATTTATTTGACATAGCTCTAGTATTTTAAGCATAACTCCGTGTATAAAATTCATAATTAAGTAAGACAACTTCCATTAGAACTATGACTCAAATATATAGAATTTTTATGAAGAACAAATATTTAAAATAAGTCTTTTCCTAATCTTAATCAGGATATCTTTAGACATGAAGGAAATCTGCCAGATTTCTGAGTTCGGAGTACTCAGGATAGCAGGTCAGTAAAATAAGCATATCTTATTTCATAGAAGTTAAAAAATAGTGAAATTAGTTGCATTGGAAAGT
Source organism: Zantedeschia hybrid cultivar (assembly GCA_030544215.1). Taxonomy (NCBI): domain Eukaryota; kingdom Viridiplantae; phylum Streptophyta; class Magnoliopsida; order Alismatales; family Araceae; genus Zantedeschia; species Zantedeschia hybrid cultivar. The sequence goes on along the minus strand of JARZZO010000002.1, from coordinate 45,588,553 downwards.
TAATAAAAATTTGTAAAATTTTGTAGAAGAACGTATTTCTTAATTCGGATGTTTAAGGGGATGAATTCAAAGGTCTTTAGAAAAGAAAACTGCAGGTAACGTGAGCAGAGTCCGATTTAGACTATGAAGTGACTTTGACTTGGAGATTAAGTTATGGGGTGTGGGAGTTCAACTCCAACAAATAAAAGAGGTGTTGGTGGTTATATTAGAAAGGTAAATAAGTATAAATAGAGTCTTGAGTCGTGCTCAACCTCTATAGCATGCAGCTCTCTTCTAAAGGGTAAGTAATGTGATGTTCTTGAGAGAATAGAGTCGTTCATGATTATTTCTTTTGGAGGTTTGATTCTAATCAATCTTTTGTATTATTGGAGGTTTAGAGAACATGGGGAAGAGCTTAGATAATGTGGAAAATAATTTATATGAAGAATAAATCATGTATAGATAGCAAGGAAGCCATAGGAGAATCAAGAGCCGGTCTTTCTTCAAGAGGTAGGTAGATAACTGTACACATGATCTATTTTGTATTACAAAACTATGTTATTTTCGAAAACTTTCAAAAGTAAATCAATTGGTAAGAACTTTTATCTATATGTTTACTTCATTATATCAAAGTTTCATATTTGTGTGATCTTATTTTCTATTTATTTCATGATTATTATCTCAGCCTATGTAATCTATCCGTTCAATTTGTTCTGCTTCTTATTATAATCATACGAATTAAAGATATTTCTTCTCCTTGGTCCGATACTCAAATGAGCTTAACTTTTGACAGAAGTCTATGTTTTATATTATCTTAATGCCAAATAACTTTCATAATTTTCAAAGTTTGTTTGATATTTATTCCATAATACTATTTTTCAGACTATACAATCTGCCCAGACAGTTTTGAAATCTCAACTTGTGAATCCTATATCTCATTTGATTCAAATCCAAATCATAAAAAATTTTGTAGAGACCTTTGTTATATTATCTTTGACTTCTATGTAAAGGTTTAGAATTTTATGACTTCGTTTGGTGTTCCGTTTACCCTCTATTTTGATTTGCTAGAATTCTATTTAAGTTGGATTCTCCGAATCAAAGTAAGAATCTAAAATCATAGCAAACCAATCCAAAAATTGATGAAACTTTGTCCACAATTTAAATATGACCTTTTGGACATGTTCTTAAAGTTTGATAATTTTATGAATATTTTTTATATTATTCGGCTTATTTGTTGATTTGTTAACTCTGAAAATCAATTTTGATGGCCGAAAAATATGTTTGTTATTCCGAAAATTCTAAGAAAATTCCTTTGACTATATTTTCTATCCAGAAACCTATTTTGATCAGCTTACTCTGATTTTTTATATATATGACGATGATGACTCTCTAAGTGGCTATTTTGTATATAAAAGTATATATTTTAACTCTTATATGTACTTATCAATTTGATAATTCAATTTTCAGATCTATGCCCATCTTTTATCATCATTTGATCTCTGTTAATCTGATTGTGCTATAATTATTTGACTTTACTTGGACATTGCCATCTTAAGGAGATATTTGGCCCGATTCCATTATAAGCATCCATATTGGATAGGGTATTTTGTTTGGAACCCGAGGGCAAACGGGTGGAATCCTGATTTCCGGCCGACTAAAATCAGGGGACGGCGATACGTAACGCCCTGGTGATTTGGAGTTGGGTGGGACTTAAACTCTCTTGTTCTGCGCAGTAACTAAGACCTTTGCATAATTTGTCTAAATGCTTTGGTATTTGTTTTGTTTGGCTCCTTATGTTGTGGTTTAGGTGCATGTCCGTTATGATATAATTTGATTGGTTTGACTGACACATAAATATGAAATCTTTACTCCATATGTTCATTTGAATTCAGCTTAATCATTTGAATCTTTTGATCATCCTATTCAGCTATCCCTTTACAATCATATGAATATGTCTTAACTATATGATCCATGATATGAATCAGATTTGATAAGCTACTACGCCATGATAATTGCTATTTGATATAACATGTGCTCAGATGACAACGATACGTAACACCCTGATAATTTGATATGTTATGTGATACGTTATGATCATGGCTAGAAGAATTTGATATGTCTGATATGAGTTCGATCATGCCATATATGCTATATGTTAGTTGATATATTTATGTTATTAGAAAACATATTTGATTTGATAACTTTATATCTGACTATGTTTTGTATCATATTTTTATTTGATCTATATGTAGAACTGTATAAGATCATGTTTAGTATAATTGTATAACGTGATTTGTAAGATTTACTATATGTTAAATCATGTGGATTGTTTGAAGCCTACTGAGTGGTTGTACTCATAAACCCTATTAACATTTTCAGATATGAGAAAGATAATCCGAAATTTGAGAAGACTTTGGATTGAGGCATTTGACATCTTCAGGAGGTTATTTAGATTGAATTTACAGCTTTCTTAGACTTGATGTAATAAGGATGATGAGAGATTGATGTATTTTTATTTATTTGCTGAGATTGAGAATTTTTACACAATTGATGGAAATTGTAATTTTTGAACTTTGGTGTTGGCTATATTTGGATATTTTGGGTTACATGATGGTTATGGCATTTATTTAAAATCGCCTTGTAGTTGTTTAGCTCTCATATATGTCCGTTATGGTGGAATTTGTTCTGAGATTACGTGGTCGGATTTCGAGTTTAAAAAAAGAAAAATGAACCGGATCCGGGGCGTAACAGTTTGATTGTCTAGCTCAAGTCAAACCACAGTGCTATCCATGACCACACTAATGACATGTATGCGATGCATATGTTTTTCTTTTGATTATGAATGAAACTATCTAGGTTATTAGTATATAAATAATATATTTGATATATTAAATACTATCACCTAGGATGAGACTAAAGTAAATAAATAATACTTTCGTTTCAAAATTTAAGCTGGAGCGCGAGTCATTAAGAATGCACCGCGTGGCTCTCCATCAATATAGTTAATAGAACTTAAATCGATTGTGGTAACTTCTATGTGTTTACCCAAGATTTATCATCATCTGATGAGGGGACTATTAATTATGGCATTAGATGTCTTTGGATTAGGATAGAGCAACGATAGAGTTATCTACATGTTTACCCGGAAACTATATTCCTACTCTACTCTATCGCGTATTGATGGTAAAGATTAGACCGGGGATAATGGTCTACTGTGTTTACCCAGGACCATTAATAACCTGGGAACCGAAATAAGATCGGACATTGTAAAGAGTTACAATTACCATGAGATGGTTGCTCTAAGATAACAGTATAATACTATGTGTTTACCCAAGATTATACTGTAATTCTTAAAGATTCTGATCCCCGGTAGGAGATTGTCAGTGTCTCCCGTTTTGACAGGCCCAAACTACTCAGACTGGTTGAGGAACTTGAAGATTGTCCTCAGGTCTGAGCAAATTGCTTATGTCCTGGATGATGAACCTGATACTGAACCAGCATCAAATGCCGTAGAGGAGGACATGCTGACATACGAGAAATGGGAGGAAGATTCCACCATGGCCCAATGCTACATGTTGGCCTCTATGAGCAATGAGTTGCAGAGGCAGCATGAGGAGATGGATGCTAGATCCATCATGCTCCATTTGAAGGAACTATTTGGTGAGCAAAGCAGAAAGATATGAGATATCTAAGAATTTGTTCAAGGCTCAAATGGCAGAGAGATCTTCAGTACAGACTCATGTTGTAACGACCCGCCAACTTATAATCGGGGATCCGATTACTAAATGGGTACCGAATCATTAAAAACTGGAGCCAAGTCAAGATCTCGATAAGTTTTGTAAAAAAATGATAAACTAAGCTAAACATTCCACATCACATTGAATTGTAAAGGAAGTGCAGGAATAAAAAAATTATTACAATTCGACTCGACTTAGCAAATAATTATATATTCCAACTGAAAAGAAATAATTAAGCGTACAGACCTTAAAGGAAAATAACAACTACATCGGGGCATACCCCGGAACAGTGGCTGTTGGCGCGCAACCCAAGACAAAACCCTCCACCCTATGCCTACTTGGAACCCTCACCTAAAAACAGCAGGGGTGAGTCTCATCGAAATGGATTTAGTAGGGATCCTCCAATCTCCACCACCCACAAGTGTAACAACACAAATATAGGCAATTAAATAAGTAAAGCAGTAAACACAACTCCCAAATATTCTCAAATTCCGATATAAAACACATGTATTTGTAAATGCAACATGCACAACTCTAAAACCACTCCACCACGGAGTCCACAACCAGCGTCTCGGCTAAACACACACCAACCCGCTGGCACCAAATAACAATCCCTCGGATAGCGCACTAGCTACTCCGGCCTGTCTAGCTCTAGGTGGTTCTACTTCCCCCAGCAACGAGTGACACTTCGAATGTACCACTCCCACAACGGTATTAGCTATACCCTGTGGTACACCAGGTGATCCTCTTTCTAGGCGTCACCCCACCACTCCCACACCGGCACAGTGTCACTCCCACACCAATACAGGGTGCCTAAGTGCTAACAACTGTCACTCTAGGTCCACGATCGCATAAATCACAACACAGTGTGATCCGATCACGTAGAAATCCTCGTCCTCGAAGTACGTTTTCAAGCATGCAGTTAACCAAACTATCTAACAATGTAAACACATGTTAATTGCATGAATTAATGGGATTTTGTCTTGAATCGCATCGCCCATGGCCTACGTCATTCAAGGCCCCTAAACTAGTTCATACGGAAACTAGCCTTGGGAGATGAGCCTAAATCGCGTCGCCCATAGTAGACGCCATTTAAATGGCGTCACCTAGTCGTGACGTCATTTACCACCCGAAAATCGAACTGCCCTCTGGCATCTGAGCCTAAATCATATTGCCCATAGTCGACACCATTTACAAATGGCGCCGCCCTGATCCGACGCCATTCAGCGTCCGAAGCAAGATTTTCCTGCGGTCTCCCCCAAGCCACAAACGAGATTTCCTCCTCCTAAAACCGCCCTGAAACCTCCAAAAAATAGAGAAGGGGGGAGGAGAATCCAAATAACCATTTTAAAATCCATCATTCCCCATTTTATAAAACGAGCATTTTCACCCCAAAAACCACCTAAACATGCTCCAAAGTAGGAAAAACATGGTTTTAAGCAAAACACAGCGATGATCGTCACCCTACCGATTACTTGAACTCCTCCTTGCTCTTAGCCGCCGAACCGCCACGCTACGAGCCACCGCCGGTACCGCCGTGGACGCCGTTACTCCACCGGGACGTCGGCCGCCGTCCGAAGAGCAATGCGCCACGGAGGAGATGGTGGTGGTAGTGGTGAAGGTTAGGAGGTTGATGGAGTGGAGGAAGAAGAGGAATGGGGAGAGGAAGGGAAAGAGGAGGGGAAGGGGGCACCGGAGGTGTTCGGAGGGGAGGGGGAGGAGAGAGAGAAGAATGGAGAGAATGAGAGAAATGAAGGAGGGTTTCGGACCGTCAACCGAAACTCGCTAAAATGCATCGTTCAAGAATGATGCCAATCAGGCGACAGTGGGGTCGTACACTGGCAGATATCTGAATCGCGTAGTCCATCCAAGACGTCATTTAGACGACACGACTGGGGTCGTACACACGTGCCCCCACGCTTGCCTATACAGCACCCCTGCAAAGCTCCTAAATGGTGTCCCCTAAGGTCGACGCCGTTTAAAATCGCGTCGAGCCCCACAAGGGCTCAAACCAAGGGGTCCGACACCGAAACTGACCGATAATCGAATCCTAAACCTCAGTCCTTACATATGTGCTGAAGATGATTGAATGGGTAGAGAAGCTGGATGCTCTTAGGGTCTCACTCCCTAAGGAGATGCATACCGACCTTGTGTTGTCTTCACTTCCACAATCATATACTCAGTTCATTGTTAACTTTTAACATGAATAAGATCCATACCACTTTGGCTGAATTACTGAACATGCTGAATACTACAGAGGGGAACCTTATGAAGGATAAATCCCAAGTCGTTATGGTTGGTAGGACCGGCAGGAAAAGACTAGCAGTCCAAGACTTTAGGAAAGGCAAAGGCAAGAATTAGAAGAAGCCGACGGTTGTCAAAAAGGACAAAGGCAAGAGTGCTGAGAAGGGTGAATGCTTCTACTGTCATCAGAAGGGCCACTGGAAGAGGAATTGTAAAGAATACCTCAAGGACAAGGCTTAAGGAACTGTGAAGTAGCAGGACGCTTTAGGTATCTATATGATAGATGTAAACTTGTCAATTAGAGATTATACATCATGGGTATTAGATATTGGATGTGTTTCTCATATTTTCAATACTGTGTAGGCACTGATAATAAGACGTAAGCTAAGAACCGGCGATGTGGATCTGAGGCTAGGTAACGGCGCAAGAGTTGCGGCGATCGCTGTGAGGACAGTGAAGCTCAAGCTACCATCAGGAGACACTTTTTAATTAGATGAATGTTATTATGTACCTAGCATAATAAGGAATATTATTTCTATTTCATGTTTAGATAGAATTTGGTACACCTTATCTGTTGGAAATAATTGTTGTTCAATTTATTTTAGAAATAAATTAATAGCTTCTGCTTCGTTATCTAATGGATTGTACTTATTAAATGTGTCTCATGATAATTTCAATATCGGTTCTTTAACTAAAAAAAATAAGTATGAAGTGAACAAAGTCTACCTATGGCATTGTAGGCTTGACCACATTGGTGAAAACAAACTCTAAAGGCTGCATAAAAATGGATATTTAGATTCATTTGATTATGAATCATATACAACCTGTGAGTCATGTTTAATGGGTAAAATGGCAAAATCTCCACTTTCTGGAACTGGAGAACGAGCCAATGACATACTAGAACTAATACATTCAGATGTATGTGGTCCTATGTCAACCCAAGCCATTGGTGGTTCCCATACTTCATTACGTTCACTGATGATTTCTCAATATATGGCTTCATATACTTATTGAAGTATAAATCAGAAGCTTTTGAGAAATTCAGAGAATTCAGGAATGAAGTAGAGAAACAAACTGAAAAGAGTATCAAAACCATCCAATCCGATCGTGGAGGGGAATATTTGAGTATAGAGTTCACAAAATGCTTAAAGGATAATTGTATCATTTCTCAGCTTACACCTCCCTATACACCTCAAATGAATGGTGTATCAGAAAGGAGGAATCGCACATTAATGGAAATGATGCGATCCATGATGAGTATGTCCAAATGACCAGTGTCCTTATGGGGATATGCACTTAGCTCAGCTATCTATATCCTGAACAAGGTACCTAGCAAATATGTTGCAACCACTTCGTATGAGAAATGGAATGGAAGGAAACCAGACCTTAAACATGTTAAAGTCTGGGGATGTCCTGCTCATGTCAAAAGACATTATGTAGATAAGCTGGAGTCTAGAACTGACAAATGCATATTTGTGGGATATCCGAAGGAAACTTACGAATATTAGTTTTATCATCCTGGCGAACAAAAGATGTTTGTGGCCAGGAGAGCTGTCTTTTTAGAAGAAGATTATATTCTCCGAAAGGACAGTGGGAGTAAAGTAACTCTGGACGAAATACCAGACCCACAAACTGTTAATGGTTCATCAGATGAACTATCAGTTTTTGTACCTATTTAAGAAAGTACACCAAAACCTCGTAGGTCAGAAAGAGTACTTAAACCACCAGAAAGATATGTGGGACATATTAATTTGGATGGTTCTAGGATACTCTATAATGAGGATGATGATCCTAAAACTTACCAGAAGGCTATTGAAAGTCCAGAGGCTGGGAAATGGCGAGAAGCTATGAATTCTGAAATTCAGTCCATACACATCAACCAAGTTTGGAACTTGGTTGACTTGTCCGCAGGTATAATACCTATCGGATGCAAATGGATATTTAAAAGAAAGATTGGTGCAAATCGACGAATTGAGACTTATAAGGCAAGGTTAGTGGCGAAGGGTTATCGTCAAAGGTAAGGCATTGACTATGACGAGACTTTCTCACCCGTTGCCATGATTAAGTCTATCAGAATTCTTCTCGCTATTGCTGCATACCATGATTACGAAATCTGGCAGATGGATGTGAAGACTGCCTTCCTCAATGGAAACCTTGAGGAAGAGGTGTATATGACACAACCAGAGGGCTTCACATAAAAGGAATCTCCAAATATGATATGTAAGTTACAAAGGTCTATTTATGGACTGAAGCAAGCTTCTCGCAGCTAGAACATAAGATTTGACAAGGCAATCAAATCTTATGGCTTCATTAAAAATGAAGATGAGCCTTATGTGTACAAGAAAAACAGTGGGAGCGCAATCACATTCCTAGTTCTTTACGTTGACGACATCCTACTAATTGGAAATGATATAGAGATGATGTCATCGGTAAAGATTTGGCTATCTAAGAACTTCTCCATGAAGGATTTGGGAGAAGCATCTTACATATTCGGAATACGGATCTATAGAGATAGATCAAAGAAGATGGAAAATTTCGAGAGAGGTCTCATACCGATGAGACATGGAATTTATCTCTCCAAAGGTCAGTCTCACATGAATCCTGAAGTGAGGGCAACGATGGATAAGGTACCTTATGCTTCAGCTATAGGTTCCATCATATATGTCATGCTATGTACTAGACCTGATGTTGCATATGCTCTAAGTGTTACGACCAAACATCAGGCAGATCCAGGTGATGAACACTGGAAGACTGTGAAATGTATCCTTAAGTACTTAAGAAGAACTAAGGATATGTTTCTGGTTTATGGAGGAGGAGACTTAAAGCTGCAAGGATACACAGACTCGAGTTTTCAGTCTGATCCGGATGACAGTCAACATCAGGGTCTGTCTTCACACTCAACGGGGGAGCAGTAAGCTGGAAAAGTTCCAAGCAGGAAACTATTGCCGATTCAACAATGGAAGAGGAGTATATTGTTGCTGCTGAAGCCACCAAGGAAGCAGTCTGGATGAAGAAATTCATCGGCGATCTTGGTGTGGTGGAAAGCATCTCTGATCTCGTCCTACTGTTGTGCGACAACAATGGGGCGATTGCTCAAGCGAAAGAGCCGAGGTCTCATCAGAAGTCGAAGCACATTCTGCGGCGCTTTCATCTGATCAAAGAGATTAAAGCTCGAAGAGATGTTGTGGTGGAAAGAGTTCTTAGCAGATCTACTGACGAAGCCTCTATCTCAAAATGTTTTTGAGCGTCACTTAGAGAATATGGGTATTCTGTATAAAAGTGATTGCCTTTAGTCCAAGTAGGAGATTATTAGTATTAGGTGGCCCGAAAGCCAATCTGATACTATATATTATTCAGTTCATTAATATAATGGCATAAATTTATTGTGCGTAATTAATTCGATCTATGTTTATCGTATCACGATGAAATCCATGAACATGTGCAACAGTCTTCGGATTATGATGAGATCATAATTATGGGACTGAAGACTTATAAACACATGTTCTTAATTGTTCCTAGCCGAAGGATGTTTGAGAATGACATCAAATATCTGGATAGACTAGTGCAGGTTTCTTCAGCTCATATAATGAGGGTGACTAATCCTATAAGTTATTTGTATGGAGACATTATGCTGGACCTGTAGGTGCTCATTGGCGAATGAGTTCACTGAACTGATCCGACCATGAATCGTTGGATGGTATATACCATACTGTTAACCAACTCGATTCTTTTGTCACGGTTGCGTAGATGATCCTTGAACCTAAGGCACCAAAGATATCTTGTTGGTAGGTCTTAAGCTCTAACCTTGACTAACGAATCCCTAACCATGGGTTATCAATAAGTCAAATGATGGGGTTCAGGAAAATGCCCTCGAAGATAATTGTGTGTTCAATACGGGATCATCCGCTCTCGGTATGTAAAAGTAAATAACATTGATTGAGAAGAAACAAGCGTTGTTCTATATGATTTTAGAAATAAAATGAAAGATTTTAAAATCAGTCAATATACTATAGATTCTTGATGTGACATATCATGTGATGAATGTTCAGAAGTCTCCTAAAGAAAATGATAGAATGAATCATGATTATCTATGGCATTGTACACTAGGTTGTGCAATAAGAAATTATTAGTACTTATATATACTGATGTAAATAGCTCAATATCTTCTTAAGGCCAAAGATAATCACTTCTATTGACTTATCTTAATAGTTTTCTCTTAGAAAGATTCGGCTATGTGTACTTGCTGAAGTACTAATCGAATGCATCTGAGAGATTAAGGTATAGAAGATTAAGACGAAGTAACTAATTAGAAAAAGTATTAAAATTCTTTGATTTGATCAAGAAAATTAATACTTGAATACGGGATTCAAACAAAGCATTAAAGGGGATAATTGTATTCTCTCTCGATTGATCCTCATAGTATATCATAGCAATATGATATAATGAGGAATAACACTTTATTGGATATAGTGCTATATATAATAAGATTTGCCTAATTCTTATGTCCTTGTGAATATGAGTATAAACATTAGATGTCCAAACTTTACATTTGGTTCCAAATAAATCGGTGTGTCCATATAAAATATGGAAATAAAATAATTCATATGAAATGTGAATTATAAACATGATTTTAAGTGTGTTAAAATCAAGTTATGTCCTAGTCTTTTGAAAAAGACATGATCCAAAGAAGTTGGATCCAAAAGGACAAGATGAAATGTAAATTTATGATATGTCTAAAGACTTTGGACATTACATTTATTAGTCAGGCGATAATAGAATAATATCGTCCTAAAAGTTGTCTCCTATGAAGAAGGAATATATCCTCAGAGAAGACAGTAGGAGCTGATAAAATTGGAAAGTGTTCTAGACCCATAAATTAACACGAGATTATAAGATAATCTTTATTTGTTTGAAACCATACATAACACACATAGGAGAGCTTCGTAGATTTTTGAAACTCTGTCAATAGTTAGAAATATATGTTTAACATATCAGAGATAGCAGAATAAGAGAAGCTCCAAGAAGTGGATTATGATCCAAAATCTATGAAGAAGCTCGCTATCATTATTGCAACTTTGAGATTGGCAAGAAGTTAAGAATTCTAAGCTATAGTGCATAACACCTATAAGTTCAGAACTTGGTAGTGTTGCTAGAGGGCATTGTACCTGTCAGAAGCAACTAAATCTTCAGAATGAAGATTAGTATAGATGGACTACTTAAGACTTATATGGCAAATTGAAGAAAATGGTTAAGGTCAAAGTGTTGACTTGGACAAGTTTTTCTTCAGCGATTACCATAAATAAGTTTATCATAATTCTACTTACGAATATTACCCATCACGATGATGAGATAAAGGCAGTTGGATATTAAAAAGTATTCCCTCAATGTGATTGAGGAAAATGTATATATGATACAACTTGAAAGCTTTTAGAATATTTAGGAAGCAAATTATGATTTCAAAGATCATTTTGAATCAAACTAAAGCTTACCAAAGTTGGAATCAGAATTTTGATCTAATGGTTAAACACTAAATGATTACTAAGAATGACCATGGATTAAGTGTGTATAAAGAGGACAGTGGGAGCACGGCCGATTGATTAATGCTTTGTGATAATAATCAAAGTCATTGGGAATGACATCAGAATGTTGCCATCAGTAAAAGCATTATTATTCATGTACTTCTTCATAATAGCTTTGGATGCAACATCTTGCGTATTGAGAATACGAATCTATTAAGATAGATCGATAAGGATGTTATCATCAATAACATTTATCTGTATGTCAAAATGTTTGACATGATAAATTCTATAACTAGTCTCAATTGTTGAGACATTGAATTTGTTTCTTTAAGGAAAGAATCCTTGAAATATAAAGGGGAACCTTAATAGAAGGAGTGAAACACATCACTAAGTACTTGAGAAATGCTAAGGATGCACTCATGTACATGGACAGGATGATTTGAAACTATGAGTCACACTTACTCAAATTTTAAGTCAGACTTGGATTTTATCTTCTAATCAGAAAGTAGTGGCTTAGAAGAGTTCCAAGCTAGAAACTGATGCTTACATCATTATAGCCAGATATTGTTGCTAGAACAATATGAACTGGATTGGAAGGGTTCCAACCCAGAACTCGTTATTAAGATGACGACATAAATAAGTGATATTGTTATCGGAACAGTATAGATGAAAGAGTTCATCCATGAACTAGATATAGTTCGAAAAGGTCTCTGATCATGTCCTGTTGTTGTAGGACAACAATAGGAGTGATTAATTTTGTGGTCGAACCATGGTCTCATTAGAAGTTGTAAAAACATTCTTAGGCTCTTTCACAAGTTCAGAGACAAATGATTAAGAGGACAAAACGTAATAAAAAATATTACATCAGAAAATAATTTAGCAGATTCCTGACCAAGCCCTAGTCACATACCTGATGTGAGCATCACCTAGATTTGATGGAGATCAAATGCGAAGGTGATTGACTTGAGTCCAAGTGGGAGATTGATAGATATAGGTCTCCTCTAAGCCAATCATAAGGCACCTATTACAATCTGATTTGTTAATAAATGACATTTATTTCATTATGTAGATTAGCGTATTTATAATTACGCATAATGAAATCGTCGAATGTGTGCAATAGTCATCGGATTATAATGAGATCATAATAATGAGACTGATGACTTATAAACACATATTCTTAATTGTTCATATTCGTACGATATTTAAGAAGGACATCAAACATCCGGTAAGACTAGTATAGGTTATTCCAGCTCATATGATGAGGGTGACTGATCTCATTAGTCACTTGTGTGGAGATACTATAGAGAACCTATAGGTTCTCATTGGGGAATGAGTTCACTGAACTGATCTGACATGAATCGTCGAATGGTAATTTACCTGACTGTCAACCGACTTGATTTATCATCATAGTGGCGTGGTTGATCCTTAGACTTGAGACACCAAAGATATCTTGTTGGTGGACTTCTGGGCTTTGACCTTAGTTTACGAATCCCTATCCACGAGATCTCTAATAGTCAAGGATCGGATCCAGCGGAAGACCTTCGAAGGCGATTGTATGTTCAATATAGGATCATTCGCTTTCAGGTAACTGGAGAGAGAATGTTCTAGGATAGATCCGTAGGAGTCTCTGGCCAGAGCGGACATAATATTAGAAAAAGTGTTTTCTGATATTACACAGCAGAATCTAATCCAAGTGAGTTGACCATCTAGGGTTTGATAATTGACCATACCTTAGGTCAACTCAAGAGCACTGTGCGAATGAAGGATTATAGCTACGCAATAATTGTGGATGGATAGGTTCCATGAGTGGGTTGCTGAACCCTATTACCTTCCGAGATCATGCGGTGTTGCTTGGCACGCAACTTGATCTGAAGTCCGGCCGAATTTACATAAGATGTTAATCCGATTAAGTAATTAATTAAATATTAGATATTAATTAATTACTATAAATCAATAATTTGTTATTAGACTTAACGGACTAAAAACTAGATTGGTTAATGGGCCTCGAGGGTCACATGCAGATTCTTAGTTGATGGTACTTAAGTGAGACTTACATTAATTTGGAGACTTTTATGAAAAGTCGCGCCGACTTATTATATATACGGGCTGTTGAGAAATCCTGGGCCAAGCACCAAGAGTTCTCAAGGTTGGCCTCCCCCTCTCTCTCTCTCCCCCTCTGGGCACCCCTCTCAGGGCGCCGGGTGCTTTCCCGTCTCTGCCGCGCGCAATTCCCGAAAGTCGGAAATTTATTTACCGCGCGATTTGAATGTCATTGCGGCGAGGGATCTTCAACGAGCGCACTGATTTGGATGAGGGGGCGAGGATGAACCACTACGGAGGATCGCGTGGATACCGCTAGAGGCCGGACGCTTGTGCGGCTAGCGGCATCGCCTCGACGGAACCACCACGGTCGCGGATTCGAATTTGCGCACGGTGATGTGATCACAATCCGGCTTTTCGATTTACCGCTTTTGTTCCAAAACAGATATGTGGGTATTAGGCGGGATTTTCGTTTCATGTTTCTGCTACATTCTTCGCGTCCCACCCGGACCCTAACAGTTACTTTGCAAAGCATAAGCAGATAACCTGGAATGACAAGACACTCAGGCCAGGTCTGACCGACTAACAAATGCTATGGGCCGATCGCACGAGCCGACGGCTCGTCGTATGGCTATTGGTGCCTTCGACGGCTTCGATCTTGGCCGCCCGATCCGTTTAACGGCTTGAGTTGTGGTCGTCCGCTCACTGGCTTCTATAAATCCGTATTTCTTTGAAACAATTTTTCAAAACATTGATTTATTCAAATAAATCAACGATGATTACATCATTCTAAGGCTCTGCGGCCCATAAAAAAAGTGAAAACAGCAGGACAGACATTTTCTAATATTTTACATATTTCTCCACTTCCTCAGGAGTTTCTGCTACATCAATTAGAGTCTCAGTGAATCTGGAATGGTGGCGCCATGCACGACGGAATTGTTCCATCGCCTTCGCTTCCCTCACATACCCAGTGTGCCTCGGCACGATCAACATATCATGTAACGTGGGAAACGGTATTTATCATTCCACTTTGTTCCACTACAAAACAAGCGTCTCGGAGGGACATTTGTAGACACCTGATTTTAGACATCCTTCTGGTCATAAAATACTCATCATCATCTTAATCCATCAACATTTACTCATCACCTTAGCCCATCATATTTCTCCACTTAATTCAGCCCATTAACCAACACATGCCACCTTCGATTAGTAGTCAAGCCCATTAACCAACATATGCCACATTTTCGCAGAAGGCCAACTTGGTGGCCTTCCACCTTCCCTGAAGGCCAGCTGCTCTGTCTTCCACCTTTTCGCAAAAGGCCAACTTGGTGGCCTTCCACCTTCCCCGAAGGTCAGCTGCTTCGCCTTCCACCTTTTCTTGGAAGGCCAACTAGGTGGCCTTCCACCTTCCCCAAAGGCCAGCTACTCCGCCTTCCACCTTTTCGTGGAAAGCCAACTTGGTGGCCTTCCACCATCCCCGAAGGCCAGCTGCTCTGCCTTCCACCTTCCCCGAAGGCCAGTTGCTCCGTCTTCCACCTTCTTTGAAGGCCAGCTGCTACACCTTCCACCTTTTCGCGGAAGGCCAACTTGGTGGCCTTCCACCTTCCTCGAAGGCCAGCTGCTCCGCCTTCCATCATTTCGCGAAAAGCCAACTTGGTGGCCCATCCTCCCACGTTCAGCTTGACTTCGTCTTCCCACGATCTCCTCCACTCGCAACCCTCACCTCCCACTCCCCAGTCCAGCGACTGTCGCGCGCACAACCTCCAACCCTTGACCATTTCCTATTGGCTCCTTGATGATTAACGGAGATTTAGACTATGAATTTCCCCTATTTTCTTCTCCCCTATTTAAACCCTCTTACTCCTCTCGGAGAGGGGGTTGGAGCTTGCGGAGATTGGTCGGTCTGAAGGTTGCGGGCAACAAAGCGAGAGCACCAGGAATCCTTCTTCCATGGGCTTGTTCTTCTAACTCTTCCCTTCTTTCTTTTCTACTTTACTGCATTCACCTCTTTACCACATTTCATAACCCCTTTCTTTACAACTCATCTATTTACTCATCATGGCACACACGCACACTTCACTGCATGCATCTTAGGATGACCTAGCACCAACTCTAACAGAGGTTCCAAACAAAAAAATAGGAGGTAGGTGGTCATAACATATATTCACCTTCCCTCCCCAAAAACTCATCCGGTGCGTCCCCTTCCAATTTTAGTTTATTTACATGTTTGCATGAATAGACCCTACATATCACAATTCTAATCGGTTCCCTTTATCTAGTTTTATCTTTTTCTCTTAGGGGCTCCTACCACATTTTGCGCGTGGATCACCGAGCTCTCCTCCTTCGGCCAGCTTGAGGCAGATAAGAGGAACCCATAATCTCCCACTCCGACCAGATGCGATCATTTTCATCATCCTGCAGAGCACAAGGACCCCAAGGTAATGCTCTTGGCGATCACGTACTCCAATTCCTAACCCCATTATCGTCGTAGTTGCACGACGGACGGAGGCCTCCCCCGTGGAAAAAGAGCGGGAACACCCTGGGCATCCACAGCATCATATCGTGAAATATAGCCATCATAGCCCTTTGATACGTGGCTCCAGCATTCTTCAATCCAAATGGCTTAACAACATACCAAAAAGTACCCCAAGGAGTAGTAATGATGTTTTCTCCTGATCATCTTCTACTAATTTAATTTGATTGTATCTTGAAAATCCATCCATAAATGATAGAGTCTCAAGTCTAGCTGTGTTATCAATCAGCACATCTATGTGAAGCAGTGGGAAATCATCCTTAGGACATGTCTGGTTCAAATCTCGAAAGTCAATACAGATCCTGACCTTACCATCCTTTTTCATAACCGATACTATGTTAGCCACCCATTGTGGACAGATGACAACTCTAATAAATTTGACTTTATGTAACTTATCGACCTCTTCTTTCATCTTCAAAGCCATTTGTAGGTGTAATCGCCTTAACTTCTGTTTGACCGGGCTAGCTCACGATTTCAATGTTAATCTGTGTTCCACTAGAGAAGAATCTAACCCCGGCATATCTTCATAGCTCGAGGCGAAGGTGTCCTTGTATTCTCTAAGAACTCGAACCAATGCCTCTTCATCTGATCTGGAAAGACTTTGACTGATGAGGACAATCCTAGGTTCTTCTTTGGTTCCTAGATTGATTTCCTTTGTTGGCTCTTCTATAGTAGCTGAGGGTTCATCAAATCTTTTCACTACACTCGCATATTGCTCAGCTGCATCCTCATCTTCTTCCTCTCCTTCAGTGATGGGATCCTTCTTATGTACCAGCTCGTATACCCCATACCCGTCATCAACCAACTTATCTGCCTCAGACTCTTCTAACAACTGGATAGGATTCTCTAATAATTGAGGGATTTGATAGAATGGAAGGCACTTAGAAGATAATTCCTAGAGGTATCTATTGGGAATTCTTTTACCCTTAGACTTCTTAGACTTCCTAATATGACTAACTTCATTAGATTCCCTAACTTCATTAAACTGCCTACCACTAGACTCACTATTCTGACCTAGGGAGGACGACGAAGGATTAGAATCATTGGATACATGAGGGAATACAGGGGAATCCTCCTAGGAGGAGGGGCATAGTATATTTAGGAGAGAATCCTGTCCGAGCGACCCGCGTGATGGGGAACATTCGGACAGATAGTAGGATGTCTCCTCAACGAGGATTTGGGAGGAAGAGGTTGCCAAGTCGGCATTTTTTTTTGGGACATTTTAAGTATTTATCATGAAACATGAATGAATTTGGAAAGAGGAATGATCATAAAGAGGAGAAAATGGCACCATGGCCGGAGGATTAGGGGGATCATACAATAGTAGGTCCCAAATCAGATCATGGATCCTCTCCAGATCGAGAGGAATCTGAGGAAGAAGGTCTCGAGTGTTAGTCTTAGGTGGCCTACAAGCCAATATGACTTTGTAATTTCGTTCATTTATTAATAAAATGGCATTATTCATTATGTGTAAATTCGTATTATTATCGTCTCATAATGAAGTCCGTGAATATGTGCGATAGTGATCAGATTATGATAAGATCATATTTGTGAAACTGATCACTTAAACACACATATTCTTAATAGTTCCTAGTCGGAGGATATCCGAGAATGACATCGGATATCCGGATAGACTACTACAGATTACTCACGCTCATAAGATGAGGGTGACTGATCTCATAGTCACTTGTGTGCAGACACTAAGGTGAATCCATAGGTGCTCATTAGAGAATGAGTTCACTGAACCGATTCGACTAAATCATTGGATGGTATTGTACCTCACTGTCAACCAGCTTGATTCTACTGTTGCAGTTGTGTGGATGGTCCTCGAACCTGAGACACCAAGGACACCTTGTCGGTGGACTTTTGTGCTTTGACCTTGGTTTATGAATCTCTAACCACGGGATTCTAAACAGCCAAGGATCGGGTACAGCAAACTACCGTCGAAGGGAATTGAGTATCAATAAGGAGTCATTCGTTCTCGGTACTTAGAGAGAGAATGCTCTAGAAAGGATGCGCGGAAGTCCCTAGCCAAGGCGGAAGATAATATCAGGAAAAGAGTTTTCTGATATTATTCGGCAGCATCTGATCCAAGTGAGTCGACCGGTTAGGGTTTGACGGTTTACCATACCCTAAGTTGACTCAAGAGCATTGTACGAATGAAGGATTATATCCACGCAGTAACTGTCGGCGGAAAGGTTCCAAGAGTGGGTTACTTAACCCCGATACCTTCCGGGTTCACACAGTGCTGCTTGGCACCCAACGTGATCGGAGGCCCGATCGAATTCAATGTGCGACATTAATTCGATTGATTAATTAATTAATATGAGTTATTAATTGATTAATCAGGCCAGTGAGGAGTCACTGGGCTTATTGGGCCATTAACCAAACTGGTTATTGGGCCTAGAGGATCACACGCAAATGATTCTCAAGGCAATGGATAGATAAGTGGGTTTTATATTAATCGGGGGTTTTTATGAAAAACTACGCGGTAAGTATAAAATGTAGCGAACGGGCGGAGCAGGCCAGGCTGCTGCTAACCCTAGCCACCCCCTCCTCTCTTCCTCTCTCTCTCTGGCACCCCAAACAAGTCCGGATCCCTGGATCTGCTCCGCCGCTTCTCTGACTCCCGTTCGATGGGAAATCGTCTGCACGATGCAGTGATCGTTGAGGCAAACGGCGGAGGCTTCGTGGGCTGCGAAGAACGAGGAACGTGAGGATATCTATCGCGAGGAGCATTGCGTGGACTCCGCTAGAGGCCAGGCACTTGCGCGGCTTGCGGTGTCACACCGACGGAGCCGAACGGTTACGGATTCGAATCCGCACGTGGTAAGAATCCGATTATTTAATAATCATTTTAGTTTAATCGAAACGGGAAAAATCGATCGCTGTTTTTATTTTAATTTTCGCTGCGTGAGCGATCCGGAAAAATGCCGAAAACCCTATAGTGGTATCAGAGCCAGGTTCCAATGTTTCTTGTCCCATTTCGATCTCCGAGTTAATTTTTCCTTGAATTTATTCCATGCATGAGTTCCGTAAATAAATGGATCCCTATTTATACGATGAACTAAAGATAATTTTATCATTATTTTTTAGAATTCTGCTATTTTTCGGAATTTTATTTGGGGATTTTTTTTTGTTCTTCATGAGATGAAGAACGGGGATTATTGCGGCTTTGTTCGGGCCTCATAAGTGTTGGGATAGAGGATCGGCACCCCTAATGATATGGGGATTGTCACCGGGCATCTATGGGCTCCTCACTGGCGCCGAATGGACTACTGGAAATGGCCGGAGGGGCCCTCATCTTCATCTTCTTCGGTTTGTGAAATCATGAAATAAAGAGAACGTAGAACGGCTCGGCCTGCACCCTATGGGATGCAACCGGGGGGGCCTACCGGTACCAGGGACGTCGCCGGCGAGGCCGAGCGGCACCGGAACCCCGGCCGCTTGGCGGCCCTGTTTCTTTCCCCGCCGCCGAATCACCACCTGCAACTGCCAAAAAGGGGCTTGCCGGCTGGAAGTTAGGCATCGCCGGCTTGCCCACCGGCACCATGGCCGTCACCAGTGAGGCCGAACAGCACCGGCGTAGCCGGTACGACGGCCGGCGACCCCTGCACCTCCACCGCCGTTGGCCTCCCATCTTACATGCAGCTAGGGTTACCATTTTCTGCTGAGGGTGTTTCAAGGAAAGGGGGGGGGGGTATGGGCTGCGGTCGGGTCCTGGCCGGGATGCACCCTAGTCCGAGCCCTGGCTCAGCCAGGGCCCGAGCCCAATGACTCAACCCAACTGGCCAAGCCCTATTCTATTTTTCCCCTATTTCAAAACCCCAACTTAAACCCCATGACCCAATTCAAAGATAATTAGATTTTAAGTTTAAAATTCCAAAGTGTATTGAAAATTAAATTTTTATCTAATATTAATGAATTGGTTTGATTAATAATTTTGGAATCATTATTTAACAAATTGTTGTTAATAGATTAAGGTTAGTTATTAATTTAAGTGTTAAATTAATATTTAATTTTAATTGACTAATTTAAGTGTTAAATTAGTAACTATTAGTTAATTGTAGTTAATTGTTAATTTAAGTGTTAAATTGATAATTAATTTTGATTAACTAAAATAGTGGTTTAATTAGAAGTTATCAATTAATTGATGTTAATTATTAAGTTTAAGAGTTAAATTAGTAATTAACATTAATATACTAATCTAAGAGTTAGATTAGTAATTAATAAATAGTTAGTGTTAATTGTTAGTTTAAGAGTTAAATTAATGATTAACATTAATTAACTAGCCTAAGAGTTAGACTAGTAATTAATAACTTATAAGAGTTGATTATTAATTTAAGTGTTAAATTAATGATTAATTTAATTTACTTATCTGAGAGTTAGATTAGAAATTAATTATTGATAGTCTAATTGTTAGATTATTACTATGAATTAATCTAAATGTTAGATTATTTTAATTATTAGAAATGTTCTAATTTGGATGGAATAATATGGAATTATTTATTTGGAGTGTGTGCACATGTGATGTGTGTTTTGATGTTTTTAAATTTGATTTAATTGCATGCTTAAGTTATTAAAAGAGTTTTCAAAATTCAAAAGCCAATTTTAATTGCAACCTAGTTTTTGAAAGTGAAAATTATTTAATTTTGAAACTCTTTTATTTAGCCATGTGATGTGCTTATCATGTGTTGAATGTTTAAAACACAAAGTGGTCATGGATATGCACTTTTAATTTATTCATGTGATGAATAGATTGTGTGGATTGTAGATATTTGAATTATGGATATTTATTAATTGTTAATAAATAGAGGTATGCGTACCTCTCTCTCTCTCATACTCCGATGTATTTCTACCTCCCTCTCTCTTGTACTCTCCATAAGGTCTTCTTCTGTTTACATGTAAATTATGAATTTATTGTAATCTGATCGATGCAACCGAGGAAGGAGCGAGGACGATCCACATATGCAACCAAGAAGGCAATGTGATGGAAATCCTTTGCCTATGTGTTTACAGGGTAGTCTAATGTAAATGTTATGTTAGATTGTGTGTGTGTTTGACTGTTGGCTCCAGTCAAACCCACTGTGCTATCTGTGACCACACTTGACATGTATGCAATACATTGTTTTAATTTTTTATTATGAATAAAAACAGGTATGGTATTTATTAAATATATACAATATATTTATATACTATCACCTAGGATAGACTAAGATAAAAGTTATCTAAATACCCTCGTCTAAACTCTAAGCCATAACGTGAGTAGTTAAGAACTTACCGCGTTGTCCATCATCCTTATAGTCATAAGATTCGAATTACTTTAGGCAGGTTTGTTGTGCTACCACAAGGCCTGTCTACTTGTGAGGAGAGACTATGGCTATGGCATTAGTTGCCTATATCATCGGGGTAGAGGAACCATGTAGTTTTGTTGTGCTATCCACAAGGGCTGCTTGTAAATCTATGCTCGTCTCATAACGATGGTTAGCTTAGACCAGAATTAGTGGCTTGTTGTGTTATCTACAAGGCCATTAAATCTCTGGGGACCGAAGATATGATCAGATATTGCAAGGAGTTGCAAGTCCCATGAGATGGGTGCTCTTTGATTGTATTACAGTTTATTGTGCTATCCGCAAGGCTGTACTGCAAGTCATTGAGATTCTGATCCCAACTAAGAGACTGTCGGCGTCTCCCGTTCTGTATAACTGAGCGTTATACAGTCCGTCGAAAATTAGTGGGAGTTAAAACTTGAATAAAAGACCATATCTTATTTTATATTCAATAACAGAACGTCTGCTAAAATAGATATTATACATCTCCTGTAGGGAATTATATCATCAAATAACCCACTCCGTAGCATATTTGATGCCAATCTTTTGACTAGCCCGAACTACTCAGATTGGCTTAGAAACCTGAAGAGTGTATTCAGATCTGAGCACATTGCTTACGTCTTTGAAGTTGATCCACCTGCTAAACCGGCATTGGATGCCACTGAGGCAGAGATGATAGCGTACGATAAAAGATCAAAGGACAAAGGCAAAGGAGTAGGAAAGGATGACTGCTTCTATTATAAGCAGAAGGGTCACTGGAAGAGGAACTGCAAGGAGTTCCTCAGCGATAAAGCTTATGGAAAGGTGAAGCTATCAGAAGCTTCAGATATCTATATGATAGATATCAACTTGTCAGTTAGAGATTCCACATATTAGGTATTAGATGCCGGATGTGCTTCTCATATCTATCATGATGTGCAGATGTGGACAAATAAGTGCAAGCTGAGAAAAGGTGAGGTAGAATTGAGGCTAGGAAACGGCGCAAAAGTTGCGACAGTTGTTGTAGGAACAGCAAACCTCAGACTTCTATCGAGAGACGTCTTATCATTAGAAGATTGTTATTATGTTCCTAGCATAATAAAAAATATCATATCAATATCTTGTTTGGACAAGATAGGATATAGATTGTCTATTGAGAATATAAGTTGTTTGATTTATTATGGTAATAAATCATAGTGTCGGCATCTTTAGTCAACGGTCTATATCTTTTAGAAGTTTTCTATTACAATCTTCACATTGATAAAGCTCTTAAGAAGAGCAAGAATTGTGTGAACGAAGCCTACATGTGGCATTGTAGACTTGGACACATTGGTGAAAGCAGGTTGCAAAGGTTGCACAAGTATGGTTATTTAATTACATTCGATTATGAATCGTTTGCGACATGTAAATCTTGCCTCATGGAAAAAATGGCAAAATCTCCATTTACTGGACATGGAGAACGTGCCAAAAACATTTTGGAACTAAGATATTCGGATGTATGTGGTCCCATGTCCACCCAAGCCAAAGGTGGCTTCTCGTACTCTATCACGTTCACCGACGACTTCTCAAGATTCGGCTATGAAGTACAAGTCGGAAGCATTTGAGAAGTTCAAGGAGTTCAAGAATGAGGTAGAAAAGTAGTTAGGAAAGAGTATTAAAGCTCTTCGATCAGATCGGAGAGGAGAATACTTGAGTACTAATTTCATACAATTCTTAAAGGATAATAGTATCCTCTCTCAGCTGACCCCTCCATATACACCACAGATGAATGGTGTATCAGAAACGAAGAATCGCACCTTGTTGGACATGGTGCGATCCATGATGGGCTTTTTGGGATTACCAGTGTCCCTCTGGGGGTATGCTCTAGAGTCAGCAACATACCTATTGAACAGAGTACTTAGCAAGTTTGTGGCCTCTACTCTATATGAGATATGGAAAGGCAGGAAACCAGAATTTAAACATGTTAAAGTCTGGGGTTGTCCTGCTCATGTAAAGAGGCATGATCTAGACAAGCTGGAATCACGAACTGATAAATGTAAGTTTGTGGGATATCTAAAGGAAACCTTTGGATACTATTTTTACCATCCTAGTGAACGAAAGGTGTTTGTCGCTAGGAAAGCTGTCTTCCTAGAAGAGGAATACCTTCTCCAGGAGGACAGTAGGAGTAAAATAGTACTGGAAGAGGTTTCAGATCTCCAAACAGCTACATTATCATCAGATGATATATCAGTTCCTGAGTCTGTTCAGGTATATACAAATGAGCCTCGTAGATCTGGTAGAGTACCTAGACTACCCGAACGATATGTGGGACATATCGCTGGAGGAGAGTCTAAGGTAGATATAATGAGGATGATGATCCTAAAACCTACCAGAAGACCATAGAAGGCCCAGAAGCCAGGAAATAGCGAGAAGCCATGAACTCAGAAATCCAGTCCATGTACACCAACCAAGTTTGAAACTTGGAAGACTTGCCTGAGGGTATTGTACCCATTGGATGCAAGTGGATCTTTAAGAGAAAGATAGGTGCTGATGGACGGATCGACACTTATAAGGCAAGGTTGGTGGCAAAGGGATATCGTCAAAGGTAAGGAATTGACTATGACAAGACTTTCTCACCAATTGTCATGATAAAGTCGATCAGAGTTCTACTCGCCATAGCTGCACGTTTCGATTATGAAATCTGACAGATGGATGTGAAAACTGCCTTCCTCAACGGTAAACTTGAGGAAGAGGTGTATATGATACAACCAGAAGGTTTCACATCCAAGGAATCTCCAGATAAAGTGTGCAAGCTTCAAAGGTCTATTTATGGACTGAAGCAAGCTTCTCGGAGCTGGAACATAAGATTTGACAAGGTTGTCAAGTCTTACAACTTCATTAAGAATGAAGATGAGCCTTATGTGTACAAGAAGACCAGTGGGAGCGCAGTCACCTTTTTAGTTCTTTATGTAGATGACATAATACTCATTGGGAATGATGTAGCTATGATGTCATCAGTAAAGATCTGGCTGTCGAAAAACTTCTCAATAAAGGATTTGAGAGAAGCATCCTATGTATTGAGAATACAGATCTATAGAGATAGATCAAAGATAATGCTTGGAATGACCCAATCCTTGTACATAGAAACCATAGTCAAAAGGTTTGACATGGAAAACTCCAAGAGAGGTCTCATACTGACGAGACATGGAATTAATCTCTCAAAGGAGTAGTCTCCTAAGACTCCTGATGAGAGGGCATTCATGGATAGAGTACCATATGCCTCTGTCATAGGATATATCATGTATGTCATGCTATGTACACGGCCTAATGTTGTATATGCTCTAAGTGTTACGAGCATATTTCAGGCTAATCCAAGCGAAGAGCACTGGAAGGCAGTGAAATGTATCCTTAAGTACTTAAGAAGAACTAAGGATATATTTCTGGTCTATGGAAGCGATGACTTGAAACTGCGAGACTTTACTGACTCGAGTTTTCAGTCAGATCCAGATGATAGCAAGTCTACATCTGGATTTGTGTTTACTTTAAACAGAGGCGTAGTATGCTGGAAGAGTTCCAAGCAAGCAACCACTGTAAATTCGACGATTGAAGCTGAGTACATTGCTGCAGCTGAAGCTGCCAAGGAAGCAGTGTGGTTGAAGAAATTCATCACCAACCTCGGCGTAGTTCCCAGCATCTCTGAACCTGTTCCGCTGTTGTGCGACAACAATGGAGCCATTGCATAAGCTAAAGAGCTGCAGTCTCATCAGAAATCGAAGCATATTCTGAGGCACTATCATCTTATCAGAGAGATCATATCTAGAGGAGATGTAGTGGTGGAAAGAGTTCCATAGGTCGACAATGTAGCAGATCCACTGACAAAGCCGTTGGCTCAAAATGTGTTTGAGCGTCACCTAGAGTCTATAGGTTTAGTGCATAAAGGTGATTGGCTTTAGTCCAAGTGGGAGATTGTTAGTCTTAGGTGGCCTACAAGCCAATATGACTTTGTAATCTCGTTCATTTATTAATAAAATGGCATTATTCATTATATGTAAATTCGTATTATTATCGTCTCATAATGAAGTCTGTGAATATGTGCGATAGTGATCAGATTATGATGAGATCATACTAGTAAAACTGATCACTTAAACACACATATTCTAATAGTTTCTAGTCGGAGGATATCCGAGAAGGACATCGGATATCCGGATTGACTAGTATAGATTACTCCCGCTCATAAGATGAGGGTGACTGATCTCATAGACACTTGTGTAGAGACACTTAGGTAAATTTGTAGGTGCTCATTAGAGAATGAGTTCACTGAACTAATCCGACTGAATCGCTGGATGGTATTATACCTCACTGTCAACCAGCTTGATTCTATTGTCGCAGTTCCGTGGATGGTCTTTGGACCTGAGACACTAAGGACACCTTGTCGGTGGACTTCTATGCTTTGACCTTGGTTTATGAATCTCTAACCACGGGATTCTAAACAGCTAAGGATCAGGTACAGCGAAATATCGTCGAAGGGAATTGAGTGTCAATAAGGAATCATTCCCTCTCGGTATTTAGAGAGAGAATGCTCTAGGAAGGATGCGCGGAAGTCCCTGGCCAAGGCAGAAGATAATATCGGGAAAAGAGTTTTCCGATATTATTCGGCAGCATCCGATCCAAGTGAGTTGACTGGTTAGGGTTTGACAGTTTACCATATCCTGAGTTGACTCAAGAGCATTGTATGAATGAAGGATTATATCCACGCGGTAACTGTTGGCAGAAAGGTTCCAAGAGTGGGTTATTTAACCCCAATACCTTCCGAGTTCACGCGATGTTGCTTGGCATCCAACGTGATCGGAGGCCCGATCAAATTCGATGTACGATATTAATTCGATTGATTAATTAATTAATATGAGTTATTAATTGATTAATCATGCTAGTGAGGAGTCACTAGGCTTATTGGGCCATTAGTCGGACTGGTTATTGGGCCTAGAGGGTCGCACGCAAACGATTCTCAAGGCGATAGATAAATAAGTGGGTTTTATATTAACGGGGGGGTTTTATGAAAAACCGTGCGGTTAGTATAAAATATAGCGAACGGGCTGAGTAGGACAGGCTACTGCTAACCCTAGCCGCCCCCTCCTCTCTTCCTCTCACTCTCTCTGGTGCCCCAGACGAGTCCAGATCCCCGGATCTACTCTGCTGCTTCTCCGACTCCCGTTCGACAGGAAATCGTTTGCATGATGCGGTGATCGTTGTGGCAAATGGCGGAGGCTTCGTGGACTGCGAAGAACGAGAACGTAAGGATATCCACCGCGAGGAGGATCGCGTGGACTCCGCTAGAGGCCGGGCGCTCGCGTGGCTTGCGGTGTCACACCGATGGAACCGAACGGTTGCGGATTCGAATCCATACGCGGTAAGAATCCGATTATCTAATAATCATTTTAGTTTAATCGAAACGGGAAAAACGGATCGTTGTTTTTATTTTAATTTCCGCTGCGTAAGCGATCCAGAGAAATGCCGAAAACCCTACATCGAGGAGACTGGGTGATGATGATGGGCGGTGCCCGAGGAATATCTTCAATGATAACCCTCGACCAGGTCGGGGTCAGAAGCAGAGTGTGAAATAGAGTATGGAGGGTGAAAACATGAGGGGTAAGTGGACCTCCAGAGGCGATCAGTTGTTAAATCAGTTTCATAGGGGTCATCTGGCTCCCCTTCATCCGTCTCATCACCCAGCAAAATCCTTTTATCAAATATTGTCCCAGACCCTTCTATCAGTTCATTAATCAATGGCGGCCACTGTGGCTCAACAGAGTGTGAGAATATCCTTGAAGGCATTTTGGGCATAGCGCGCCCTTTCGTATAAAGCAGCCATGTTGGTCACGTTATTCAGGATCAAGACCAATTTGTGTTGTGGCGCGGCATTTGCTATCATCATTTTCACCTACTCTGACTCTGACAAGTGATCATTTACCTTCTCTGCCATGGCTCGCCATCTATCTGCAAAAGCTATGAAGTCCTTATCGGGCTTCATTTTCTCAGCTACTAGATCCATAATAGACAGGGATGGAGCAACCCTGTCATTATATCTTTGTAGAAACTTCTTGGACACTATATCAAAATCTTCAACATCAGTGGAGTCCAGGAAGAAAAACCATTCAAGAGCGACCCTTCTAATGACCTTCTAAACAGGAAGGCCAACGACCTTTTATCATTCTGTCAGAATGAAGATTCATACAGGAATTCCTTTAGATGAATAAATGGATTATCCGTGCCATAATACTTCCTGTAAATTGGCATTTCAGAGGGTAGGAGATGAAAGACTGGCAAAGTTGGAATAGAGATCTCAAAAGCAGGTTTAGTGTTCATCATCCTTCTAAAATTCTTGAACTACTCGTCCATCTGATTAATCTTGGTAAACAAGGATTGAGTAACCAGATCTGTTGACTGGGGTGGTGGAGCTTGGAATATCAGTCTCCTAAAATAACTAGGGCAAGGAGGGCAGTAAGGCTGTGAACCGGCAGCATTTCCGCCATGCCCAAAAGCATTCTGATAAATGGGAGTATGCGGCCTGGTTGGGTACTGAGAGCTAGATTGTTGAGGTCCCATTTGCCTAGGAGTAGAGATGTGAAGACCTTCCATAGACTGAGTGGGAACATGGTGAATCACAGGGGGAACCGGTCTGTTTGGTTCAGAAGAACGCAAAGGGGTCTTCCCTTTCAGTATTGACTAGATTGCCTCAAGTTGTTGAGGATCCACATGGGGAGCGAGAGCTCCCAAAACATTGACCAGATCAGGAGGATGTGTAGATGAAGCTCAACTTGATCTTGAGCTTCTTCAAAGGTGGGATTGGAAATGACATGAACGTAAGAACGATCACCAATATTTGGATTGTATTGATCATAAGTGAAACGGACATGATTCTGAGGGGCATAAGTGTTAGTCTTAGGTGGCCTACAAGCCAATCTGACTATGTAAATCTCGTTCATTTATTAATATAATGGCATAATATTCATTGTGTATAAATTGTATTAATTATCGTCTCATAATGAAGTCCGTGAATATGTGCGATAGTGATTAGATTATGATGAGATCATACTAATGAGACTGATCACTTAAACACACATATTCTTAATCGTTCCTAGTCGGTGGATATCCGAGAAGGACATCAGATATCTGGTTAGACTAGTACAGATTACTCCTGCTCATGTGATGAGGGTGACTGATCTCATAAGTCACTTATGTGGAGACACTAAAGCGAATCTGTAGGTACTCATTGGAGAATAAGTTCACTGAACTGATCTGACTGAATCGCTGGATGGTATTGTACCTCACTATCAACCAGCTTGATTATATTGTCGCAGTTGCATAGATGGTCCTCGGACCTGATACACCAAGGACACCTTGTCGGTGGACTTCTGTGCTTTGACCTTAGTTTATGAATCTCTAACTACGGGATTCTAAACTGCTAAGGATCGGGTACAGCGGAATACCGTCGAAGGGAATTGTGTGTCAATAAGGAATCATTCGCTCTCGGTACTTAGAGATAGAATGCTCTAAGAAGGATGCGTAGAAGTCCCTGGCCAGGACGGACGATAATATCGAGAAAGGAGTTTTTCGATATTATACGGCAGCATCTTATCCAAGTAAGTCGACCGGTTAGGGTTTAACAGCACACCATACCCTGAGTTGACTCGAGAGCATTGTACGAATGAAGGATTATATCCACGTGGTAACTGTCGGTGGAAAGGTTCCAAGAGTGGGTTACTTAACCCCGATACCTTCCAAGTTCACGTGGTGTTGCTTGGCACCCAACGTGATCGGAGGCCCGATTGAATTCGATGTGCAACATCAATTCGAATTGATTAATTAATTAATAAAGAGTTATTAATTGATTAATAAAGCTAGTGAGGAGTCACTGGGTTTATTGGGCTATTAATCGGACTAGTTATTGGGCCTAGAGGGTCACACGCAAAAGATTCTCAAGGCGATGGATAAATAAGTGGGTTTTATATAAATCGGGGGTTTTATGAAAAGTCGCGCGGTGAGTATAAAATGTAGCGAACGGGCTGAGCAGGCCAAGCTGCTTGTAACGACCCGCCACCCTATGATCGGAAACCCGATCACTAAATGGGTGTCGAATCATTATCCATGGTCTTACACTCGGATCTCATACACACGTCTAGAGGAGTAAGCGTTAAACAAGGCTAAATATAACAATCACACGGACTTTAAGGAAATTACAAGTGCGCAGGAAGGAAATTAATAATGTTCGTACACAGTCCAACAATAATTACATGGTCCAAAGAATTAAATAAGTACAGACAGAAGCAAAGTACAACAACATTAGGGCATACCCCGGAATTGAAATAGCTGCTGGTCCGCACACCAAGGAGAACACCACGCCTCCACTCGCCAAGAGGTCCACACCTGAAACCGCAGGGAGTGAGCCACACCAGAATTGGGCTCAGTAGGGATCATCCGATCCCCCGCCTCCCACTCACACACCCACAAGTGCAATAATACATATACAAGTAAAGTAAGCAAGTAAAGCAGTAATTACTACTCCTAAATCTCGATATAAACCACATGCATTCGAAATGTAACATACATATCTCAGAAATCATTCTACTAGGGAGCGTACAACCAGCGTCTCGATAAAGCACGCCAACTACACAACCGAAAGTGGGAAACACCGACCCGCTGAGATCAAACAGTAACCCCTCGGATAGCACGCTAGCTACTCCGGCCCAACTGGCTCAGGTGGCTACTCCTTCCCCCAGCACGAGTGACACTCCACGGGTACCACTCCGACACCGGTACTAGCTAACCCCGGGGTTCACCAGGTGACCCTCTCTCACTAGGCGACACCCCGCCACTGCTCCCACCGGCGTTGTGTCCCACCCACACCGACACAGGGTGTCAAGTTCTACAACTGTCACTCTAGGTCCACAGTCGCACAAAACAAAGCACAGTGTGATCCGGTCACGTAAGAAGCCCACGGTCGCATGAAACACAACGCGGTGCGATCCGGTCACAAGGAATCCATCACCATCGAGTATATTTAAAGCATGCATTAACTGAACTATTTAACAGTGTAAACACATATTGATAGCATGAATTAATGTGGTTCTGTCTTGAATCGCGTCGCCCAAGGCCGACGCCATTCAAGCCTCCTGAACTGGTTCATGTGAATTCTCAGTCTCAGAACATAGCCTAAAAGGCGTCGCCACAAGTAGCCGCCTATTAAAACACGTCGCTATCCTTCGTCGCCTAACAGTGACAGAAGCAGGGACACGCTACGGTTGATTCTCTTAAAACGCGTTGTCTTGGGAAGCCGCCTTTTTGAAAGGCGTCGTTGTCCCTGGACGCTATTCACCACGGAAATCTATTCTAACAGAAACCGCTTCTGGGACATTTCTGCCTAAATGGCGTCGTCCTAGGAAGCCGCCATTTGAAATGGCGTCGTCCTAGCGCGACGTCATTTAGGGCCAGAAGCCGGTTTCCTGCAACTCGACCCGAGGGTCCCCTTTTAATCCTAAAAACACCCCAAAATGCCCAAGAGGGGGAAAACGAAGGGGGAAACCAAACCACCATATGAAATCCATAAATTCTCATGCATAGGAACCACCATTTCCATCAAGAAAACCCCTTAACATGCTCATTCTACCCAAAAACCCCACACACACATCGTGACTTACACGGGAAACACGGATGAAACAATTACAATACATGCAAGGTTCGTCCTCTTACCGGTTTCTTGAACTCCTCCTGGCTCCGTGCCGCCGAACCGCCGCACCGCAGACCGCCGTCAGTACCTCCGAAGACGTCGTTACTCCGCCGGGACGTCGGCCGCCGTCCGGAGAATGAAGCGCCGCGAAGGAAGTGGTGGTGGTAGTAGTGAGAGGTAGAGAGGTACTGGAGTGGTGGAAGATGAAGGAAAGGAAGGGAAGGGAAAAGAGGAATCAGAGGGGGCGGAGAGAGGGAAGAGAGAGAATGAGAGGGACAGAATGAGAGAAAGGAGGGAAGGCTCGCGGGGTCAATTCGAAACGGGGTAAAACGCGTCGTGCGAGACGGACGCCTATCAGATGACAGGACGGGCCGTACTGACAGAGGCTCTGAAACGCATCGCCCACCAAAGACGTCGTTCAGACGACAAGACCAGCGCCGTACATTGACAATCAAGGGTCCTGGTCTGCATGGCGTCATCCAACAAGGACGCCGTTCAGACGACACGACAGGGGCCGTACTCTCGTGGCCCGAAGCCCGCCCACGTGGTGCCCACGTGGCACAACAACAACCTAGCTAAATGGCGTCCACCCAGCAAGACGCCGTTTAAAACGCGTCGTGCCCCCTAGACGTCATTTTGAAGGTACTCCCCAGACCCATCAGGGCCCAACCCAGGGAATCCGGCCAGAAACCGATTCGAAAACTAAACCCGAAATCTCAATCCTTACACTGTTGCTAACCCTAGCCGCCCCTCCTCTCTTTCTCTCTCTCTCTGGCACCCCAGGCCGGATCCGGATCCCCGGATATGCTCCGCCGCTTTTCCGACTCCTGTTCAACGTGAAATCGTCCGAGCGTTGCGGCGATCGTTGCGGCGACCGGCGGAGGTTTCGTGGCTGCGAAGAATAAGGAACGTGAGGATATCCACCACAAGGAGGATCGTGTGGACTCCGCTAGAGGCCGGGCGCTTGCGCGGCTTGCGGTGTCGCACCGACGGAACTGAACGGTTGCGGATTCGAATCCGCACACAGTAAGATTCGATAATCTGATTATCGGGATTTTTAGTTTTTCGAAATGGGAATAGATCTCCGTTTTTATTTTATTTCCACTGCGCGGGAGATCCGGAGAAACCCGAGAACCCAACAATAAGTATCTCCCTCATGTCCAATTTGGAATTGATTGGGGTTGCGAGGGGCATGAGCATCTCCCTCGTCTTCAGAATAGGATGGATCATAATTTTGACGGACATGAGCATCTCCCTCGTACTCGAACAGATTATCTTACTCGTAGGCAGCCATGCCGACGGTCCTACCTGAACGTAGCATCATGGTATCTAATTAATTAGAGATTCAAACAAGTTTACAAAGATATTATCAAACAAGTGGATGCTTACGTTGTTTTGGAAATTCCTTGTTGGATTTAGATGAATTTTAAGGACCAATTCACTCGACAGGTAGGATCCTCATTTAAGTATGTTTTTCCGCCATTATTCTCTATGGCTCTACTCACAACGATATCATTGTCTACTCGGTACTTCAAAGCTACAACCAGCCCGATGAGCAAAGAGGAATTCTTCTCTTTTGGGGACTTACGGAGGTCTTGACACTAACCAATCTAGTCTGACGGAGGGACCAACCCCAGTCAGAGAGAGGTGAGAGCACCGAGAAAGGTGTTCCTAAAAAAGTGGGAGTAAACTCCGATGATGATGTCATGTGGCCGGGATGGCCTCTAATGCAATATATAATGAATATAATATCAAACAAAATCAAAGATCCGAGAATCGATGGTCGAAAGGAATCCTGCTTGAATGGCGTCGTCTGGTTTCGACGCTATTCAAGATAGTAAACCCACTGTCAACAGTACCTCGGGTAGCAGGGCAAAGAGGCTAAAAGGCGTCGGGCCTGGGCGACGTCTTTTAAAAGGTGTTGTCTAGGCTCGACGCAATTTGAGCCCCATAAACAGTAAGACAAAAGAATCAACAGGGGCACTCCCCTCTCAAGCAAACAAGGTGTAACAGAGATCAATTTTCATGCGAAAAATAATTCAAACTAACAGTTTATCATCCCGACATCAAAGCATCAAATCAAGCAATCATAATTCCTCAAACCACAATTTCTTAAGCAATCAGGGGAGGGCAAAATCTTGCCACTAGAGGTGTGCACATGGTGCATGTAGGGAGAAATCAATTCAGTCAACCAACCATTAAACATGCTCGAGGGATACAAAGAATGCACAAGAGGGTGCTAAACAGTGCACACGAGGGTGCCCAATGGAAAGAAAGGAGAAAAATGAAAAGAACGGCAAGACAAGTCCCACCGTGATCACCAAAAAGCTATGGTGCTCCAAAATATATCATGCTCTCATTGATATTTCATGTTGACATAATGAACAATTACATATGAAGTGTGTGATCAACAGAAACCGAAGGTTTCAAAGAAAATTGGATCGCTACTTACCTTAGATTTGGGAGAATTTGGGGTCTTTTGTTTCCTCCTCCTCCGCCGGCCGAAGAAGAAGAGCCTCTTGTTATTTTACTCTCTTTTTTTTTCTTCTTCTTTTCTCCAAGTCCTTCTTTTCTTCAATTCCTCTCTTCAAACCTTGTAAGAAATCTAACAAACAAAAGATAGATTAGGCCTATTGATAGAGTGTAGCATCTATTCTAATAAGTAAATCAAACATGAAATCTAACTAGAAAAACTCACTTGTTTGATGTTCTTTAAACTCCTAATTATAGGCATATGATATATGTGTGTGTGTGACATGGATGTGATGAGATGATGCTAATAAAGATGATGAAAACAGTGAAAAACTATGAAGAAAACTAAGCTAACTAGAAAGAAGAAAGGAGAGGGATGAAGATGGTTGGCCCCTCCATAGCACTTGGCCTTCTAAGTTTCAATGGAGAAGGAAGAAGAGGAAGAATAAGCCCTCCAATTACTGTCCATGTTCTTCACCAAGAGGGCATCCTTTCACCTTGATAGAAGCTCCAAAACCTTCAATAACCAACCTTCTTTGAAGGTCCAAAGGATGTATATTTATAAGAAGTGATTTGAAAGCAATTTGGCCTTCAAAGGGCTCTCCCCCAAATCCGAGTTGCCATGGATAGCCATCCAAGGAGTTAGAAACCCTTCCAACTATGGGAATCGGATAATCTCGGCCAAAGCATGCTTATCAATAAATCCTCTAAAACACATCGTCCATCAGTGACACCATTTGACTAATTAGAGGGGCCAAAATAAAAATAAAATCTGGAAAGGAAAGCATAAATAATTAGGAAACCTAAAAGGCGTCGTCCATGAAAGATGTTCTTTAGATAATTAGAAAATTAACTCGAATTTAAATTGAAAATCCAAACGGATTTGGGAACCTAAATGGCGTCGTCCATGAGCGATGTCATTCAGTTAAGTTTATCCGGATTAAAAATAATAATTATTAGTGATTAAAAATCAGACCATTTTAGGACATGAAATTTGTTCAGTTTGAGGTCAAAATTAGCGTGTCTACATACGCAAGTCTTAAGGTAGCTCAACAAGCAAAACTTGACAAAAAGTAATCCTTTAATTATTGCGATGAAAAGCCACGTGGGTCATGTTCTCAACTTACTCACGTCAATTAGCTTAAATTCAAATCAGGGGATTTCTTTAGTTAAAATTTTAATCTCATCATAATAATGCTATTGACATATTAAATAAGATTTAAATATATCATATATATAACCAATATAGATAATATGTCCTACGTAGCATAAGATCGAACATGCCAAATATGTTAATAATGAAATTAACCGAATGATTGTAGACTTATGTCTAAGTTGGATCCACGAGTGTCAAACGGTGATCCATTATTAATCCTATAATGAATCATGGTGCATCACATGCCATGGTTCTCTTGCAGTGGTTCTCTTGCATCTCGTACCATCGATCAAAATTAGCGTGTCTACGATGAATCTTCTGGTGGTTCTCTTGCATCTCGTACCATCGATCAAATCGATCCTATTCTAAATCTAATCTAAAAATTACATCAAATAAATATGGACACAGACCTATAAACTTACATTAATGTTATAAGAAACAATGATCAGTAGTTAAGGAGAATAAATTTTCGAGGGAGATAGAATGTACAAATGGGATATGAGATAGATAGTGCACAGACCCCATTATCAAATTCATCAGACACATCTATCCATAGATTAATCAGTCCCATTTTAGAAGTCCATGATCATCGGGATCCATTTATTCATAACAAACATCACATGTATCATGAATGCATATAAGATGGAGATCAACTATTGATCATTATTAATTAAATTAAAAAGTAATCTTTTATTTTTTAAATAATTATTGATTAATAATTATATTTTTAAAATATAATTTTTCAGGTTAATTTCTTCTAAGACACTTTTGGCATTTTTTATGGTCAAATCATGGCAGCAATTAAAATAGCAAGCGGCATCTCATGTGAAGCAAACAAGTAGAAATAACATTTTTAATTCATTATGTAAAAGCCATTTATAAAACACTTTTCATAAATATAGTTTCCATTTCATTATCCTAACTTTCCCATATGAGGAGTGGAAAAACAAAATTATTTTTTCAGATTTAAAACCATTTTTAAAACAAAAAAATGGATTTTAAAACCCCATTTTCTTTAAAAAAATTAAGAAAAAAAGGGCAAAAGGGCCCTTGGACCGGCCGGCCCAACTGGTGGCCCGCCCGGCCCACCTACGCCTAGTGCGCGAGTAAGTCGCGAGCCTGCCTGCTGGGTCTAGCATGACCCGCAACCACCCCCCCCCCCCCCCCCCCCCTCTCTACTTGTTAGGGTTTCAGGGGCGCGAGTGGGCGGCCGCACAACAATCGCCTTGGCGTAGGCGCCGGCTGCCTCGTGCAGCGGCCTTGGCCCCGTGTGACAGCGCGGGCCTGGTCGGGCGGCCACCACATGATGCTTCCATAGCACCGGTAGTGCAACCGCCCACTGCGGCCAGCTGCGTCGCCGGAGGCCATTCGGACGGGCCCAGCGCCGCCATCCTACCTCACTGATGACCGCAACGACCTCCCCAACCCTCAAGGTGCCCCCTAATGCCACTGCTGACGTCCTCCTCCTCATCGCACATGGAATAATGAAATAGGAAAAAATATGACACGAAAAAAATTAAAATTTTATTTTCTACAATGATTCTATTTATTTCAGCCATAACTTGACTCTGATACAACTATAAGGACTTGCAGGATCCCAATAGCACATCAAAAATAAACACGAAAATTAATCTCACAAAATCTCTCGTGATCGATTGTCTGATTCAATAGAACACAAAAAGTGAATATGAGATAACGGATTCTCACTGCGTAGAGACGAAGGATCTCCAAAAATTGATTTTGAAACACGTGCATGGCCTCTAGACGCAGTATCTATATGGATCCTTACGTGGACAGTTTCTCCTTCTCGTTTGTGATGCATGCAACGACCACCACCACCACCTGCCCCAGGAGGAAGCCCACGTGCTGGTTAGGATTTTCCTCAAGTCCCACTATTATATATATATTATCTCCGATTTTTCATGAAAATTCAAATAATATATAAAACTCTCATAAGCCTTGTCTCACAAGAATATTTGTGTGACTCTCTCGGTCCGACAATCAGTCTAGTTGCAGGCCCATTAACCTTAAAACGACTTTTAAAATTAATTTAATTCATTTATCATCTTATGATCAAATGAGTTAATCTATTACTGAATAATTATTTATTCAGTGGACCTTCTGATCACGAATGGCACCAAGTAACACCTCGTGATCTTAGATGATGTCGGGAATCATCATCTCACTATCGTCACCTCTATGTCAACAAATTATTATATGGAATTAATCATTTGCTTACACAAGTGTAATAGTGATAACGGAGTATAGTTAACTGTCAAACTCCTTAATCACTAAGTGGATCAAATGCTCAATCAGATATTATCGAAAAACTCTTTATCTGATAATCCTATTAACTATGGCCAGGGATTTAACTAAGCATAAATAATTGCAGGCGATTCCATCTTGACAACTCAATCACCTTTGTACAGATTCCACTGCTAACGGTCACTTGAATATTCATATGTAGATATTATTTATCCTTAATCAATAGCAAAGAAACAACAGTCTTTGTACAAGGTGTCATTGGCATCTCAGGTCAAAGGACCTACCATACTACTATAATACAAAATGTCCTGGTTGACAGTTAAGATCATTTAAGAATTTTGAAGTGGATCAGTTTAGTAAACTCATTTTAGTAATAAGCATCCACATATTTTTCTTACTGTCTCCACACAAGTGGTTATAAGATTAGATACTCTCATCGTATGAGCAGACACAACATGTCTCAGTTTATTCAAATGCTCGATGTCCAATTCGAGTATTCTATGAATGAAAACATGTTAGGACGTATGCTTATAGAGGATTAATCCCATTAGTGCTACTCCTTGTGATTTAATCCTCATTGCATAAGTCCATGGACATCAATATATATATCGAGTAATCACACACACACACACACACACACATATATATATATATATATATGAGAAATTCATCATTGAATAAAGAATGCAAGAATCAAGTCCATTACTTCTAATGTGATTAACTTAGGCCACCCTAACTCCTTCAGTCACTTGTCGTGAGCACCCTGGGCTGCCTTACAATGGGCCCATATCAAGTTAAGCGGGTTTTCTTCCCTTTAAGAATCTTACGAGTTCAAGAGTTATTACAATCAAAATATTCTTATGTCATGATGTCGTGCAATTCTTTTTTCTATGTCATGACGTTGTGTGATTCATGAGATTATTTCTTTAGAGATCATCTTGAACCCGAAAGTGTCGTCGATCCAAGCATAAAAACCACATTTATGCAAAGATATCCCTTGCTTCAGCACCTTTGCTTAACACAATTATGTCGACCAAAGCGACTGCATCGATGGCAAGTCAATGTATACTTCTCTTGTCCACTATGGATGATTTAGTTCAAACAGCATGTGCCAATGCCAAATAGACTAGGTTATCAAGTACCTTCTAGTCTCAATATAATTTGGTCACTAGAACTTTGATTTGAGTGAATCAGAGTTTCTATGCTAAGACTGACCGGTATAAACATCAACAATTTTGAACTGGACCAGTTTCTCCTCAACAAATAAGTACTTGGGCTGACAAAATTCTACTTAATGAGAAGGTAGTTTGAGAGGTAACAAGACCTTACGTTTTCATTACAAATGAATAAACCAGGAAAAGACAGAATCTTTTGTGAAAGAATCCTTGGACCCCAAAAAAAAATTGTGCTTGTGAAAATTATGGAGTGATCGGAGCTGTAAAAGAAGACCAAAAATTTTGTAGTCTCAATATAATTTGGTCATTAAGGTTGTCCTAGTGCAACTAAGTTCAAGACATATCAACCCAACATTCTCCACCCAAATTTATTTCTTCAAGTCACCCTGGAGATTAACCAATTGACGCCGCTACCGTTTCTATCCGTCCACTCATTTGGGTCCCTAGCTAGCTCATTATTATGCCACTTGCATCTCTACAGAACCTCTATGAGATAAACCTGATAACATGCTCCTCCGTTTCGGTCAGGAGGGCATCTTTACGTACGTCAAACAAATAAAGCCCTCGTCCGTAGTCGCAAGTGCCGTGTCACTAACAACGAGCACCCACCCTGCATCTTCAAATTGCGACTCATGTTGCCACCTGCGTCCGTTTGCTAATTAATGATGCCACCTGATGTACGATACCTAGTCCCGACTCGACATGGCAAGCCATCCTCGATCCTAGCTTTATGATCTTCTCTTTAATTGGTAAATCCTGAAAATCTTAAATTTTATTCACATTCACAAGCATATTTTTGTTTCATATTTTCTTAAATGGTAAATGATAATATACTAGGATAGACTCTATAATTTCCGTTCCCATCTCCACTCATTTGTCTACATTTTTAAGCCATCTTCTTGTAAACTCGAGCTGAAACGTATCTGAAACATGTCTATGCAAATTCTATCGTACCATGTTTAATTAACTATCGAATTACACAATAAACAAATTGACTTATGTTTAACTAACTATGCATCGAATTACTTGAATTACACTAAATAATTTAGACCTTCTAAAATTCATTCATAGATTATTAGCTGCATAAAACAATGATACGCAATTCATGCACAATTATACCTAAAATAGAGACTATTGCCTATTGCATATGCAATTCATGCACAATTATACCTAAAAATAGAGACTATTGCCTATTGCATATAAACAATGATAATAGAGACTATTGTCTATGTATATCTTCATCCTTGCTACAGAAATTATAGGAACTGGATAAAATGCAATAAAAATGAATGAAGAAAGGAGGTAGGGTAGTAGAGTTAGGGATAGGGCAATGCAGCGAGGAATGTTTAAATAGGTACATGATTGGAAAAAACATCGGGATATAATATAGAAATGAGTAACATAGTATCTTTACCAAGTTGTAGCTCCAACAAGAGGAGGATATAATATAAAAAACAAAATTGACCTTTCTCAAATACACATATCTTTAGCTTCGGAAAAAAAAAAAAACTCAGGCCGTATAAAGTTTAAAACAAAACAAAGTAATATTTCATGAATCACTGTGATACATTTGATCGCAAATTTTCAAATGATGCAGACGAGTCCAGTTCTTTCTTGCTCTTCGTTTGCCTCATTTTTGCCTTAAACCTTGATTTTGCCACGAAGGTCTGCACCGTGTTTACAAAGTTGCCG
Organism: Zantedeschia hybrid cultivar; assembly: GCA_030544215.1. Lineage (NCBI taxonomy): Eukaryota > Viridiplantae > Streptophyta > Magnoliopsida > Alismatales > Araceae > Zantedeschia > Zantedeschia hybrid cultivar. The sequence continues at coordinate 45,548,729 of JARZZO010000002.1, read as the reverse complement.
ACTGCCATCAAGATAAGTACGATCCCGCAAACCACTACCTGCAGCCGTCCAATGGAAACACAAGGCTTAAATTGGCTCATCACCATATATGAAGCACATGCCATACCATCGGATACTACAAAACCAAGGCATATGCATTAATGCATATACTGGAGCAAGGACGTGCGCGCAGAGACACATACATCACTATATATGAGAAACATGCCATACTATTCGATAGGACGACCAAGACATAGGAATATGCTGGAGCACGAATGCCCACATGTGCACCCACCTACCGACCCGGTATGCCTACCTATCCACCCACAGACAGAGAGAGAGAGAGAGAGCGAGCTTGCCCGTGTGGTCTTGCCTATCCCAACCCCCCACAACACACGCGCACACAATATATATAAATATATATATAGAGAGAGAGAGAGATGTTACTATGTGCTCCCTATTTGCATCCACTGGGAGCGGACTCCACTTTTTCAAGAATGTTGCAGCACCTTGGACGCCTAAAATTCACATGAGTGAGAGTATGCCTAGAGGCACGTGTGAGGTCATGGGAGTGTCCCGTGAAATGCAGTGTGCTCCGCATTTCGTGGGGCAGCCCGCCCAAACCGCCCGCGCCTTTTTTTTTTTTGCATCCAATCTTAATTGACAGCCTACATTACAGTTTGCTGCCAGCGGACTGTAACATTTTTGTGCGTGTGTATTATATATATATATATATATATATATATATATATATATATATATATATGGAGAGAGAGAGAGAGAGAGAGAGAGATCTTGCCTGCCACTCAGGAACCAAACCTTCCACAGCAATCAGCAGTAACTTCACACCAACGTATGCTTCAAAGCCCTGAAATTATGTTAAATCAAAAGGACATGTACAATGTGTCAACAGAGCTGCCTGGTTCTCGCAGTATCATATAATTATAAAGGTATCCATACAAACTCAGGAACCTGTTGAAACTAGAAAATGAATCAAGTGTCAACTATCGCTTAAAATTTAAGCCACCTGCAAAATGAAGAGGATCGGGTACAACAACCACAATTGGCCTTCTACACCAGCAGTTTCACCCCACACAACGTCCATTCTCCTTGCCTGTGGATTGGCACCAGTCTCAGATTAGCCAGATCTCCTCAAGAACAAATAGCAGATGTACACGTAAAGCAAATTGTATGAGACACTATATTTGTCTTTAGGTATAGCTAGCGTGCTGGTACTCCAGTTCAACTCAATATTTGGTGGTCATTTTTTTATTTTTTTTATTTTTTTATTTTTTTATTTTTTTTTTGTTTGTGGAGGGAGGGGGGTTGTTTAAGTTGAGAAGCCTCACTGCACATTGTCAAGAAATGGAGAGAAAGATTCGATGACAAAACATGACACTATAGAGGCCTTTCATCATAAAGCCTTATGCCTGAAGAAAATTCCTAGCACAGGTATCAACATCACCTTGACATCATGTTTGTCATCTTCGACTCAGAAGGTGGCATCAAACTTCGTGAACATTCTCATGAGAAGGAAAACCTTTATATGACTTTTGATGGCTGCCTCCGGCAAAACAGTGCCAAAGGAAACTAGACATCCTGATTTCGGGTTCAATACAAAAGAATAACCAGTTCATTGCCATAAAATTGTTCCCTAATAATTCAAGAATCTGCAACATACATTAAAATGACAAAATGATGAATTAGCATTTTACAAATTTGCTCTACAATTATTTTAAACATCTAATGAAAGGTCACAAATAATTATCCTAATGGGAATCCAAGACCAGCACACGGTCACAAATAATTATCCTAATGGGAATCCAAGACCAGCACACCACTACGTTACGCATGATAGAGTACGTCTACTGCCGTCGGAGAGTCGTTTCGGCTTCATTGTGGCTCGAGAATTCAACAAAGCCTGTCTAATGCATCGCTTATTGTTAAACGAGTTCGTAGATATTTTGTTCACCCCATTTAAGGCTCATTTAGGTCTTTTTCTATTTTTCAGGAACTTTCTGTGCAGTTTTGGCACTATTTTTTCGTGTTAGGAGTATTCTGATCCAAAGTTTAGTCATTACGGTTTCTTTTTTCTTTAAATAGTCCTGCAACACTCTTTTTCAATTAATAGACAAATTATATTACAAATTTTGAGTGAATTTTCTGATGTTCTCTCTACGACGGAGAAGACAACCTTGCGACAAAGTGGAATATGCCCTATGATGCGGCCGAGTGTGACGCCCAAACTATCAGTGCGACGTCAGAGACCTCCCCACTGCCGGTGCGACGTAGGTAGTTTCTCCAACCCCCCTTCTTCCTCCTCTATCCCCCATCAAATTTGAAATCATAGCCTAACTCCGATCCCCGCTGCCACTTGCTGTCGATCAGCCACACCACCCTTCTCTTATTCCTTCTCTCCCCACCCCCCTTGCAGTTGTTCCAGAGTGTACAGCACGTGACGTACTGTTCACTGTGAACAGTACCCGTGGTACTATTCATCGTGAATAGTACACGTGAACAGTATTGTGGTACTGTAGCACATAGAGTAGCGGCCCGTTCATGCCGTTTCACTTTGTTTTACATGCTATCCGCACAGCCAACGTGCCATCAACGCACCGCTCCTCCGCTGACCTGCCATCAATTGTTGTCGTTGCTGCTAGGGCGTCATTCATGTCGCTAGTGTAGAGTCCGTGCACCGACAGCGACCCTGTGTCTGCTTGTGGATAATACCGCCATCGTTCATCCATCGTCAGTGACCTATACGCGCCATTGCTTGTGTTCTTTGTTCATGTGCAGCACTGTCGACCTTCATGCATCGTCCGTAGCATTGACTTCCTCGATCTTCTGCACTGAGGTCATGTTGCCCAACAAGGCACGTGCCGTCTATGTGTTTAATAGTGCATTGGAGGAGAATTTTATTTCGTATACACTTGTCGATTACCCTCCAAGATCAAAAAAATTGTATTAGATGGTAACCGAGCATTTGTGAAATTCCATGGGCCCTTCAAGGGTGCTTCTCACGTTGATGGGACATATTGTACCATCCTTCCCAAGCCAGGACTGTACATTAGAATTGGCAGAGTTTGGATGGAGGAATGACGTGCCACCGTGGATCATAAGCAACATAAGTGCACCCTCCAGTTGCCTCACTTAAAAGAAAAGATCATTTTTTCAATCAAGTACCCTTAAAGTGTGGCAACGTCCCAACCTGAAGATTCAGAGAAGGTCACGAAGTATGAGGCTAACTCAACGGCCATCCCAGCAAATTCAGCTTCTTTGGACACCATCAATAGTGCATCATGACCATCTACACCCTTATTTTCTATAAGGTCAGACCTTGATGCTCCCATTGCCACATCAGCTATAATGGCCCCTCTATCTCCGCCTACCCTACCTGTATGGGATCAGTCTTTCATAGTTGCAGCAGGTCTACATTTGCTAGAGGATTCTCTATTCGCAGAGCCAAAAGATAAGCAGGTTTAGCGGACCATCCTTGTAGATAGGAACCTTGCCACTAGACCGCATGTTTTCGATTTAATATGGTGTGAGTTTCCTGATCATGCAAAGCAATACTCTATGCACTTCGATGCGGTTATTAGTTGTAGATTTGCAATGCTATTCTCACATGTTGCAGTTACTATCATAATACCCCGACATTACAAAACTCGAGGATGAGCTTTTTGAACCAGAAGAGAATGATGGGAATCTAAGACCAGGGCACCACTATATTACACATGATGGAGTGCGTCTACCACCGTCGGAGAGTCGTTTCGACTTCATTATGACTTGAAAACCTAACAAAGCTCGTCTAATGCATAGTTTATTGTTAAACGAGTCTGTAAATATTTTGTTCAACCCATTTGAGGCTCATTTAGGTCGTTTTCTATTTTTCAAAAAAAGTTGTACGATTTTGATACTATTTTTTCATGTTACGAGTATTTTGGTCCATAGTAAAGTTTAAGGAGTCATTAGGATTTTTTTTTCTCTTTAAATAGTCTTGTAGCACACTTTTCAATGAATGGATGAATTATATTATACATTTTTAGTGAATTTTATGATGCGCTCTCTATGACAGATAAGACGACCCTGCGACGGGTGTCAAATGTGCCCCGCGACGGGGCCAAGTGTAATGCCCGAGCCGTCAGTGCGACGCCATAGGCCTCCCCACTGCTGGTGCGATGCCGGTAGTTTCTCCAACCCCCCTCTTTCTCCGTTATCCCCCATCACATCCAATCAATTCTATTCAGTACACCTCGAAGAATCAAATGCAAAGCCTAATATTTTCTCCAAATTTATAATTGAAACATCTCTTATTCCTTCCTACTCCATAATCAAGGTATTTTTTCCAGATTTGTAATTGAAACATCTCTTATTCCTTCCTACTCCATGATCAAGGGGTAAGAACAGTTAAAACCTACATAGTTAGCGGCGAAAGGTGAGCGAGGCGATTAGGAGTTCGTCTCAGCCTCAAATGCCTAGGCGATCAAGGAGAAAGAACAGTTAAAACCTATGTAGTTAGAGGCGAAAGGTGAGTGAGGCGATTAGGAGTTCGTCTCAGCCTCAAATGCCTAGGCGATCAAGGAGAAAGAACAGTTAAAAACCTATGTAGTTAGAGGCGAAAGGTGAGTGAGGCGATTAGGAGTTCGTCTCAGCCTCAAATGCCTAGGCGATCGCCTAGGCATTTGAGGTGATGTGTTTTCTCTCCTACATCACCATAAAGGAAGAAAATGACAGTATGAATAAAATAAAGAAAACATCTAACATAATTATATGTAAGGCCTTGAGAAATACTGATCATGTCTAACATGTAATGACCAATTGTATAAAGCACTCATATAAGTAGCGCATGTTCTTAGGAATCATCAAAAATAAGAAAATTTTTGGCAGCATGCGAGAGAAAAAGGAAAAAAATGTGGTAGCATGTAAGAGAAAACAGTATTGGACATTGTTAGAAGAGATATATCCACTTTAGAATAAGAAAAACAGTACCACATAATTAAAAAGGAAACAAACATTTGGCATAAACTTTATAGGTAAGTGCCTAGGTGAGTGAGGCAAACATCAGGCGAGGTGCGGCATTCTTAGCTCACCTCAACCTATTTCATCGCCTAGGCGAGCGAGGTGATCGCCTTTGATAACATAGGTTAAAATTTGACACATGAAGAAAATTAAGACTAACTTTTCTATTCTACTAATCGATATGAGGATCTATTTGCTGCTGTTCCTATGTTTTAATGCACATGAATTTCAAAAATGTAGTATTCATCACTCTCAAAATCCTATGAAATTCCTAAACTTTTGGTTAAGGAAACAGCTTTAACCTCATATGAATATTCGTGAATATCTTCATAATGTCATTTTGTAAGTCACATGGATCAGTGTGATTCAAGATTTAAGGGACATGTCGTAACATTGGTGATCCATCCCAAGTGGTTCATCCACATTGACCAGCGATGTACACAGAAACAAAAATGTAATGGTATTCAATTTGATTCTAGTTTTCAAACTATGGACAATCCAATGAAATTTAAAATACACTCTTCGACATGGCACCCAACGATCCACCTGTATGCCACCATGTACGCATGAAGGGAAAGCATACAAATCAGAATATAGTATAGATATGCTCCAACAAATAACCAGATAGATATTATTGGATAAGGTCATTTCCTGCCATCCAACTGAAGTGAACAAACTGGTCACAAGAAAGGTTTGGTAATGCTTCTCAATGTCCTATTTTGCAAAATCTGCATTTTTAGAACCATGTCATAATGTGTAATGATGATATTTTTTTTAATGACATTTGGAGAGTCCTGTTCCACAGCAAGGGTGTCATTCCTCCTCCCGTTTACCCTCCAAGCTGTATATGAGAGAGGAACAATAGAGAGAAGGGAGGGCCAGGCAGGATCAGAATTTCATATCAAAGAAGGTAAGACCCCTCCAAAAACTGTGCTTTTTGTGGAATCCAGAGAAAGAAAATGCATGTCTTTCTCTCTCTTCTTCTCTGAAATCACTCCACCCCCAAGACAAGGTTCGTCGTATCGTTGATCTGTATCGGATCGTATCTTCCCAGATACTGTACGATACTTATCCGACTCGGGCCGACTTGCACGAGTCCAACCAATGAGTTTGTCAAAAATCAATAAGTTGTTTGTTAAAATTAATGAGTTTAAGTCATACTCTAGAGAAATGTATCTTATTAATTGATATAAAAATATAATTTTACTTATCAAATAGGAAAAAATCAACTTAAAACATTTCATTAAGTATGCATGAGTCGGCACGATCCGGTCCGACTCGATGCATATCAGAGGATCGGGTCGGCCCATATACGAGTCGACTCGTACGAGTCGGCCCGATCCAATACAATACGGCAAACCATGCCCCAAGCCAAGGCACTTTGCGTCATTTGGAATCTAGGGAATCCTACCCAGGTGATTCTCCGAGCATGTGTTGCCGTCCAAGGCACCATAGGAACATGGAACTTCATGAGCCACTTTGGATCACAGTACTATTCCTACGAATCGAAGAAATATGCTGAATAGCCTAGAAATCCCTCCCCAAGGTTGGGGGGTGAGCGCAATGGTAAACATGAGTCTTCTTTCCATTCAAGCAAAGAAATCAAATTGGCTTAGGCATACCAAAAAATTACACTAAATGGATGAATTCCAAGAGCTACATGTGAAAATTTTCATACCATTGCTACTCCTGAGCAATTTTGCTAACAAGAGGTACCCACTTCCACTGTCATTGGAATTCTTCACTCGCAATGTCAAATGGCTCCGGAAGCCAATTTGACCACATGATGAAATCATTGGTTGCTAACCCAAGCATGGATTGCGGAATCGGCTGATTCCAATTCGAATCGGAATTGGCGGGTTTCGATCCGATTCGGAGGGGATTTCACTGTTCACCCCCCCCCCCCCCATTAAAAAAAAAAAGTGTGAATCGGTCCGATTTGACCCGATTCGGGCGCGATTCGAATGCCCAATTCGGGCACGAGTTTCTGCTGCTACTGCTAGCCTTCCCCAAGCCCCTCCCCCTCTCCCAGCCACCACCGCCGCCACTCACCGTCGCCAACAACTTGACCCCCAAAACAGGCTACAGCTTGGAAAATCTCAAGTAGAATAGGCTAGGGACAAACGAAGTGATTAAACCTTATTGCCTTTTATCTGGAAAGATCTAAAATAGGCTCCATCCAAAAAAAAAGATTGCCACTGGCTTCAGACATTGGAAAGAAAATATACATAAATGATCATCAGTATATAAGACAAAAACAGAATAACTAGTAACCACAATAGATACAGAACCATCAAAGCAGAAACAAGAAGCTGATGTACATAGCCATACTATGAATGGCTACCATCCGCCGTTCTCTGCACTCCCCCCATTAGATCTCTCCCAGCCACTTCCTTCGCCAGAACTATGTGCTCCACCATGAGGCTTTTCTTGACTCCAAACATCTCTCTGCTAAAATGAACCAATGCAATTGCCCCAGCAACCAGGCTCGTCAGCTTTATCGGAACCAGTCTTTGGAGTCCAAGCTTGATCCTCATTAGACATTGCTCCTTTGGTTGACACAGATGTGGAATTCCATGCTTTTGCAGAGTCGCTGTCAAACCCCTTCGATTTGTTACAATTGTCCAGCCCTTGGGACATTTGTCCACTTACTTTTTCAGAGGAAACAGCATCACTCTTTCGGACATCAGACCCTTAGTTGTCTTTAATGTATATATTTTTATGGGTGTACATGAATTGCATTCATTTTTATTGTACATTCATTGAATCATATGTATATATTTTTTCTAATTTTTTTCTGATTTTTCCTTATTTTTTTATTTTTTTAATCCGGCCAAGTCGGGCCGGCCAGACTTCATCTAGATCGACCAACTCGGCCAATCTGACCCAAGTCGGATCGGGATCGCCGGGTCCCGATTCAGGGACTCGATCCGACCCAGAATTCCTTGAACCCAGGGAACTCCCCAATTCTAAAGGACAGCAAAAAACAGAATTCTAAATTACACCCTCTGACTGAATATTTCCTGCAGGAACAAATCCTCTTCAGATCATCCTTCTTTCCAGTAAAGGCTACTGATTAAAAAAACATCTCCTTTCCAAATGCAAACAAATAACATGTAAACTAATGAAAAGGCAACAATACAAAATTATGGGAGTACAAAGCAAATAGCCCCAATATAACATCCTCTAGGCATCTAAAAGCCGTAGCATTTGATTCTTGCCATACAGCCCTATGGAGTACATCAAAATTACCCTCCACATCTTGCCATAGCACCAAACTTGCTTCTTATATCCACTCGCTGTTTCGTACAGACACTCATCCAATCAAGCTCATCATGGCAAACATAAGTACTGACCTTGAACCACTTAGGATTCAGCTACAGATAGGACTGCAATCTTTCCAACAAGAATAAGAAACAAGACATACCTTTTTCACAATGAAGGAAAACATATGTAAATTGCTTTCCATTTTGACATACCTTTTTCACAACGAAGGAAAACATGTGTAAATTGCTTTCCATTTTTCCCCAGTTAACCATTTTTGATGCCTGGGGGAACTCACCCCACGCCCTTCCTGACATCGTGGACAACTTGCACCCTAACCCTAGATGCAGTGCACAACCTCATGGGCTTGCTGGCTTCAATGGGGGCAGGTGTACAAAAACCCTAGGCCATGCTGGCTATGCAGGGGTGATGCAAATGACATTTAATGTGGACTCCTTTATCCTGCATGTGATATTTCTCAGCGTGCAGATTTGAACTCATGACCTGGTGAAAAGAACATAAGCTGGGTTCCTGTTCAACCCCCCACCCCAAAATCCCCTAGGGCTTCCATCATCTATGTTGCTTTGTCATTTTCATTTTGTTCTTTCTAAGGGTTTCACTAGGTAACTTATTTACATCTAAATTTTATGGAATTTTGCTTCCCATTTCTCACATGAGATTCTTGTTTCTTATTCTGTAATTGAAAATGCATTATGAAACAAATTCTCGCTTACATTTCCTTCCCACTTTTGTTTCTCATCTTGGTAACCATTAAGTTTCGTACAGGGTTGACCCTTTGGCTACCACCCCTATCTTTCTCACCATATAACTATCATTGGAGCTTTATCTGAAAATGCACGATACAGAGAATAATTCATAGCTCCCTAAGTTTCTAGGATTGAAACTCAGAAACACAAAAAAGAAAATGAAACATTGAGAAAATACAAGGTTTCGGCACTCTCATGTTCATCATTTACATGGTCAACTTTTGAGTCAGGTCGCATTGGCCCTCAGAATAACTGGAAATGCAATAAATTCATGCTAGGCAGCTTGACTCAGTAAACCATGGTCTCAGGCTTGAGAAACTTGAGGCTCTCTCTCTAAGCATTATAAAATATGTAGGGTTAGTTCATAATAATGCAGGATACAGGGAATAATTCATACTTCCTTAAGTCTTCACTCAGTAAACCATGGTCTCAGGTTTGAGAAACCTGATGATTTGAACCAACTTACAGAAATTTCAGGAAATTTCGTGCTACAAGTTCTAGAAAGTACATTACATAATGCAGATTGTAGTTGCATTATCTCCGCTTTCTCAGCTTCAGAGAAATTTGTCCTATACAACTTCTATATATGTATATTAGGACAAACTCTTACTTACCCATGCAACTTGCTTTACGAAGTAGACTTGTATATCTTTAATAACCTCAACTAACTAAGAATTTGAGTTATCAATAGAAAACTATCAGGGAGAGAACAGACATGAAGACTGCCAACAAAATGCCAATGTTAGCCTCTGCTATGGGGCCACAGTCTCAGAACTAGCAATGCATAGGCATCAGAGGAACTATCAAAAACTTTAAAGCCCAAATAGAAACTGTTTAAGGATGGTTAACAATGAAATGTAGTTGATTCATATGTCTGATTCACATATTGAATTGCCGTAATTAGTTGTTTCCATTAGATATTTCCTGCATTGAAGTTGTAGGAAAACATGGGTACATAATTTTGTTTGAGGCATAAAAAATTAAACCCCTAAACAGGTCTCACACAAATGTTTGTTACAATGCTTAAATGCTATATGGCATCAAAGAATAGATATTTTTCAGTTAGTTTTCTTTAAGTGACTTGAGATACTGAAAGATACACGTTAGGCAAGTTTTACCATTTAGTTCAAGCAAGATTTTAAAATCAGACTGAATGGCTAGTTCAGGTATCATCATTTCTCATGATTCTGGACTGGATCAGCCTAGGTTGGACAAGTGGCGAAATTCTCTGAAATAAAAAACAAATTTAAAATGGATTGGCCAATCCCATTTCAGATCCCAACTGATCCCGTCCAAAACCAGCCAATCTCCCTCAAAGTCAGATTGGCCAATTCCACAAGCCACAGATTATAGCTCTATTACATTTTGTCATGGGCTCTATAATAGCTTGGACCTGAAACCTTAATCTTCATGAGCTCTGCAATAGTCTCAAATGGCTCATACGTACAATAAATTCAGATAAGCCATAATTATGGGATTTGTAACACACTGGAAATTTGTCTTGTGATTCAGAAAAGTATTCATCACCTTTGAGCCAAATTTAGCTTGGGAAAACATGTTTGCACTCTACATAAGATCTTTGTAAATCAATCAATCTATATACCTGGAAATGAATCCTATGAGTGTAGAGTTAATGTGATGCACACAGAAGACTGTGCAGGCAATACGTAAAAACATGACAACATAAAATAATTTAACTGAAAAATGAAAAATTGGTGCATCTTTTCCACCACAAATGTAAAATCCACATACCTTTCCTAATGCAATCCGAGTATACAATCTTTGACGTTGATATCTGTTTTGTAGAAGCATTGCAAAACCTTGCATTACAGCCCATCCTAGAAACAGTTGGACACCTTTCTGCATTAGAAGTACTTACTGTTAGAATCAAGAGATGTGGAGAAAATAGAAAGGCTAGCCAAGGACAGAAGTACACCTGCTTACTTGCACAATCAGGTTGCCTTTTGATCTCCCATGTAAGACTGACAAGTACTATCAACATAGCACAATAGTGATGATATATCCACCTACAGATGCATTTTAATATTAGAAAAACTGTCAATGAAAGAGCAAATGCCAAGACAATGTAACTTCTCACAAGAGGACAAAGTCAAGAAACAGTATAGAGACGACATGGCAAAAAAGTAACCGCCGGCACAACTCAAGCCTATTAGATGGAAATTAAGCAGCCCAATCTATGATGCCTACAAAGCAAGAGTAGGATGAAATAATTATCTAAGTCACAGCCCATTACTAGTGGACGGAACTCAAGCATATTAATGCAAAAGTTTACAATATTTGGCAAAAAGTGTAATCAACACGTGAAAAGGCATATAGTTGCGGAGAGCGGGTCAAATGACCTATCCACATGACACACCATTGGAGGGATTTTCAAGAGAATCCCTTTTGTTGATTTTGGAAATTTGACTTAAGTTGGCCCAATAAGATGGGCAAGTCAAGCTTAGGAAAGTTGAACCGTCCCCATCGGCCTCGACAATTGTTAATTACATCACTCTAACGAGCAAAAATCCTTAGTTATTTGCCTATGATGATGCCCTAAATAAACCAACAACGTAAAGATATGCAAGTCTATTTGACAAAAGCATAATTTGAATTGAACTCAAAGCTCTACCCTGGTCCAGAATAGGTTATGAATGGTTTTAAAGAGTTTTAAGGGGTTTTGGATTGATTTCAGACATTTTTGAGCAAAAGGATATTTTGGTAATTTTGCAAGGTTAAAGGATGTAGGGGTATTGTGGTCATTTGATCTTTAGAATGTGTTCTAAGGCCCATTTGGTGCATCGTAAAGTGCCATAAAATCTTGGTTTTGAAATGACTGATTTTAAAACCAGTGAAAATAAAATCCCTCGTTTTAAAATCACCAGTTTTGAAATCACCAACTTTGGTTTACAGTGATTAAACCGAAATCAGCTAAAAGGAGTGAGTTTAGGAGTCAATCGGTTTTGAAATATGGCAACTTATGACACACCAAACATAGAACTATGTTCGCCTGCAAGAGAGCATCAAGCTCCAGGGAGAGCGACGGGAGGGAGAGGGATTCCAAGGTGAGGAGCCGTGTTACCCCACCAGCAGAATGTCTGGTGTTTCAAGATGGGCCACTGGGCGACGCAGTGCGGCGCGGCGGTGGTTTGTAGGGCTTGTAGATGAAGCAGGCATCTGGCCCGGGAATGTGCGATTGAAGGTGGGGCCTTCATCACAAAGTAAGTTGGCTCCGGTGTTGGCTACGGAGTCCCCCTAATCTTTGCCGGCTCCCCCGGCGAGGGAGGTGTCAATCTTGTTGCAGGATAGCGAGGTTGACAGGGAGAGATGGAGGTCCTTTCCCACCAGGTGGTGATCGACTGCAGGGGGAGAGAGGTGCAGACGCTAGACCTAATTAGGGTTGTCTCATCCAAATGGGGCAACCGTGGTGAATGCACGGCGTGGCGGCTGTTCAAAGGATCTATCCTCAGACATCGAACCATGATCAGGCTGAGGCGGTGCTCAGGGAAGGCTGTGTGGTCGTCGGCGGGAGGGAGCTGAGAGCAAGGAGATGTAACCCAATGGTGGGGACTAAGGCAGTTAAGAACCCAAGGATTGCATGGCTTCTGTGTGAAGGCGTCCCTCTTCATCTATAGAGGAAAGAGGTTATAATGGAGGTAGGGAAGGCAGTGGGACATGTTATTAAGGTGGATGAGAAGGCGTTGAGAGATACGCAGAGGGTGAGGGCGAGATTTTTGGCTGCGGTGGAGGAAAAGGCTTTGCCAATGAGTGTGTTTTTAAAGCATTGGGGCTTCGTATTTGAGTTACCGGTGAGAGAAGAGGGGGGGAGGAGGGTAGGATGGATCTGGTGATGTCCTGGGCAGAGCTGTTCAAGAAAGGGGGTGCAGCCGCAGAAGACGCCTAGGGGTCGGGAACCCTAGGTGTACCTGTCGAGAGGAAGGAGACGACAGTCCAAGGCGGGTTGATTATGGACCGGGTGGTTCTCTCTCCTAGGAACCGAATGTACCGTGGGTTGAGCGTTGAGGCACGGGCAGTTCGGACTTTTCAAAATTCAAATCAACCGCCTGTTCTTGAACCAAAGCGGATTGAGCTTATATTGTGGGAATCGTAGCGGAGGCGGATCCGAGTGAAGTCGTTTCAGATCTGGGTGCTGCTTGTATGAGCCCTGGATGCCTTACAAAGACACGCGCCCCCTCTAGGGCTTCGGATGGCGTCGTTGCGGAGCAGAGGGGTTCTGGTAGGCCGCCATCTCTAGGCGGCCGGACCTCCACTCTGGAGGACGACGGAGGATTCCTAGGTACAGGGAGTTATGATGCAATGCAGATCGAGGCGGGCGGGCCAGGCGTATCCTATATGCCACCAGCTGTGTTGGAAGAGGGCCTGCGGCGGGGGAGCAACAACCCTCTAGGTATGCTTTCAAATGTGTCTCCTCCTCTCACTGGCAATTCAAAGGGTGGATGGGAGGAACCGTTGGCAGCCTTTTTTCGGGAAGATGAGATCGTGGTGCCCCAGGATCACGTGCCTGACGACATCGACAGAGATCCAGAGAACGATCTGGAATTTACCATTGCCCAATTCAAGAAGGGTAGTAGAGCTGGACGACAGGCAGGAGACGAAGTGAGACCGAAGGAGGTTACCGACTGGGATGTGAGGGCGGTGGCCTCTGTGATTGGTATATCCATGGATACTCTGTCAGAGGAGTGTACACAGTGCGTCTTGGATCGCATAAATAGCAGCCGGTGGGAAGGGTCTCATTCCGCCTCGGGCGACAATGGAACTAGCAAGGACATGTTGAAAGGTTTAAGAGGGAGGCTTATCAAGGGCTTGTGAGTGTTCTCTTCCATGTGCAGGCTTGGGTTAGCGGGAGGAGTTTCTGAGTGTTTCTCTGAGTTTCTTGAGGGTCTGTTTGGATTTTCTTTATGGGGGATGGGTTGAAGGGGTTCTCGAGTGCTCTTTTGTATGGTTTTTTTTTTTTTAATGAAAAAGTATTGTAAAATGCTATATAGCACTTCAAAGACAAGTAAAACGCCGTTTTATGGCTGTTTACAGCATTTTGCGGTGCACCAAATGACACCTTAGTGGATTGGGTAGGTTCTAAAACCTGGGGACATGTTTCTAGGCCATTTTAGGTGCTTTCCAGTCAAAAGGGTTTTCATTTTTGGCAGGTTTTGGGTTTTAAAGAGTATTCAGTGTGTTTTAAGTGATTTTTACATTTTATGATTTTTAATAATTTTTCGTGCATCAAGGATATTTTGATAATTTTGACCATTTTAAGATTTTGGAGGTATTTAGGATGTTTTAGATGATTTTTACATTTTTATGAATTTTTTATTCTTAATATTTTTTAGATGTTGAGGGTATTTGACCATTCCTAGGGTTTAGAGGGTATCTTAGTCATTTGGGATCAATTTTACAAATTCTGGAATTTTTATGTAATTTTATACAATTTTCTAACTAGAGGAACATTTTGGTTAATTCTAAGGGTTGAATGGGTTATTAAGGGTTATAAAGGTGCTTCCTTTATAGGAATCCAGTCTTCTATTTGGTTCATGATTATTATGGACCTATTGCATCTTTGGTTAGCTTGTCACATGCTTAGGGTTAAGAGTGTCTTAAAACTTGAATCAGCTTGGGTGATGAAGTCGAGGGTACTTCGGTAATTTGGACAGCACCATGGCCGGCATGTTGGGCTTTGCTGGCACTTAAATAAATTATGTTTCCAACTTCACGTACATCAAACATAGTGACTTGGTAAAATTCATGGTCACATCAAACATTCTGCACTTTGTAACGATCTGGAATTAACCATCGCCCAGTTCAAGAAGGGTAATAGGGCTGGTCGACAGGCAGGAGACGAAGCGAGACCGAAGGAGGTTATCGACTCAGATGTGAGGGCGGTGGCCTCTGTGATTGGTATATCCATGGATACTCTGTCAGAGGAGTGCACACAGCGCGTCTTGGATCGCATCAACAGCAGCCGGCGGAAAGGCTCTCATTCCGCCTCAGGCGACAATGGAACTACCAAGGACCCGTTGGAAGGTTTCAGAGGGAGGCTTATCAAGGGCTTGTGAGTGTTTGAGTGTTCTCTTCTATGTGTGGGCTGGGTTAGTGGGAGGAGTTTTTTTTTTTAGAAGGTGGGGTTAGTGGGAGGAGTTTCTGAGTGTTTCTCAGAGTTTCTTGAGGGTCTGTTTGGATTTTCTTTGTGGGCGATGGGTTAAGGGTTCTCGGGTGCTATTTTGTATGGTTTTTTTTTTTTTTTTTTTTTTTTGGGGGGGGGGGAGGGTGACGTATGATATCTGCTTTCAGGCCGGTGCAAGTGTAATTACTCCTTTCTATTTTTATAAAATGTGGTACTGTCGACGTTCAAAAAAAAAAACTTATGACGCACCAAACATATGAAAAAGTGCCATAAAATGTTGTACAACACTTCAAAGACAAGTAAAACGCCGTTTTATGGCTGTTTACAGCATTTTACGGTGCACCAAATGACACCTTAGTGGATTTGGTAGGTTCTAAAACCTGGGGACATGTTTCTAGGCCATTTTAGGTGCTTTCCGGTCAAAAGGGTTTTCATTTTTGGCAGGTTTTGGGTTTTAAAGAGTATTCAGTGTGTTTTAAGTGATTTTTACATTTTTATGATTTTTAATAATTTTTGGTGCATTAAGGATATTTTGATAACTCCGCCTAGGTATGAGTCTATTGTGCTTAGCCGGTCCTAAACCCGGATAAAGGAGGAGGATTGTGGTAGGTAACAGCCAACGTAAAAATCTTGTCACATCTCATAATATGGATTTAATCAAAATTAACATTAGGGCGTCCTCTACTTACGACGCGCTGTACCGGAGTCCGAGTGTAGTGAGAAATAGGCAAAGGTTGAGGGCGTTCCCCGCAAGCGACGAGCCACGTCGGCGCCCAGATGTGGTGTTAAATGAGCAAAGGTTCCCATATCATAGACGGATGTGTGGGTAGAGAAGTTAATCTATAGAACCGAACAGAGAATAGGACACAGGACAAACTTAGAAAATAATAGATGTTACTACAGAAAGAATTCTAAAAAAGTGCAGGTTGAGAAGAAGATCAGAGTAGGTTCTTAGAATAGTCTCTTACAGGAAAGTTGATAGAACTTGTTGACACCATAGAAAGAAGAAAAGTCAATATTGCTTACATTCAAGAAACTAGATGGGTAGAAGAGAAAAGTAAGAAAGTAAGAAATACATGCTATAAATTGTGGTATATATAAAAGAAGAGAAATAAGAATAGGGTAGATATTATTATTTATAAGACTTTGAAGGATGCAGTAGTAGCGGTGAGGAGAGTAGGAGATAGGATTATCTTAGTGCAATTAATTTTAGAAGGAGATGCGATTAATATAATTAGTGCCTATGCTCCATAAGTTGGATTAGATAGTGAGAGCAAACACAGGTTTTGGGAGGATGTAAATGACTTTATACAGAGTATACCAAATTAAGAGAATATCTTTATTGGTGGAGACCACAATGGACCTGTAGGAAGTGAACGTCAGTGTTATGAGAAGGTTCATGGAGGTTTTGACTTTGAGACTAAAAATGATGAGGAAGAAAGTATCCTCGATTTTGCTTCTATTTTGTCCACTTTCAAAGGTCACTAAATGAGGTTCCCTTTTTATAAAGTGAGTACTTAACAAGTCAACATAGGTTAGTAGTCTTAGATATTAAGATTAAGAGGTTGTCGGTACATTTAGAAGGAAGACTGCTGTTAGAACAGGGTGGTGGAAATTAAAAGAAATGAAACAAGTGATGTTTAAGAATGAACTTCTCAATATGGGTGAGTGGAAGTCGGATTTGGAGGCCAATACTATGTGGATAGATATGGCCTCAAAATTAGAGAAGTAGCTGAAAAAATACTAAGAGAGTCTAAAGGACATGGCCCACCTGCGAAGGAGAGGTGGTGGTGGAATGAGGAGGTACAAAAGGCGGTGAAGAATAAAAAAGAATGATATAAAAGATTGTCATAGTGTGATAATAATGAAGCTTATGAACAATACAAGATAGCAAAAAATGAAGTAAAAAAAGTTGTTAGTCGTGCAAGAACTCAAGCCTTTGAAAAGATGTATGAAAAACTTGAAACTAAGGAAGGGGAAAAAGATATTTATAAGTTGGCAAAGATAAGAGAGAAAATGTATCGAGATCTTAACCAAGTTAGGTGCCTCAAGGATAGTGAAGGAAAGATTTTAGTGAAAGATGAGGACATCAGAGAAAGGTGGAGAAGCTACTTTGACAATCTTTTTAATGATAATTGTTGTGGAAACATAATGGACATATAATGTATAACAGAGCATAATGTAAACTATACTAGGAAGATTAGATTTTTGGAAGTCAAGGAAGCATTGAAGAGGATGAAAGTAGGTAAAACTTGTGGCTCTAATGGAATTCCTATTGAAGTGTGAAAATATTTAGAAGATGTAAGAGTGGAATGGTTGACCTGACTATTTAACAAGATCCTAAGTCTCTAAGAAAATATCAGATGAATAGAGGAAGAACACTCTTATACTTATTTTTAAAAATAAAGGAGACATCCAGGACTGCTCAAATTTAGAGGAATTAAGTTCATGAGTCATACTATGAAGTTGTGGAAGATAGTTGTGCAACATCGTTTACATTCTGACACAATTATCTCGGCCAATCAATTCGGCTTTATACCGGGTCGATCAACTATGGAAGCTATCTTTCTCATTAAGAGCTTGATAGAGAAATATAGAGATATGAAGAAAAATCTACATATGGTGTTCATCGATTTGGAGAAAGTCTATGATAGAGTTCCAAGAGATGTCTTGTGGTAAGTGTTGGAGCGCAAGAGGATATCTACTAGGAACATACAAATATTAAAAGATATGTATGAAGAAGCAATTACTAGTGTCCGTACAATCGGAGGGAAAACAAGAGATTTCCCTATTTCTGTTGGAGTGCATCAAGGATCAGTAGTAAGTCCTTACTTTCTCGCATTAGTTATAGATGATTTAACAAAAGATATACAAAAAGACATTCCGTAGTGTATGATGTTTGCGGATGATATTGTGTTCATAGATGAGACGCAAGAGAGAGTTAATAGAAAATTAGAGCTTTAGAGGAACACCTTAGAGTTTAAGGGTTTTAGGTTAAGTAGAATTAAGACAGAATAAAGGATTGCCAACTCGGTCCAGGTCGGATTGGATCGCCCGGTCCGCTCGGAAACCAGGCGGTCCGATCCGACCCCGAGCCCCGGCCCAGCGGTCCCGCCCGAGATCGCTTGGATCGGGTTGGGTCGGCCGGATCAGGCGACCCGGGCCCGGGTCGGACCGGTCCGGCCGACCCCAACCCCCAACGGCTAGTTCCGAACTAGCGGTTGGGGTAACCGTTGGGAACCCATTCAACTTCTAAGCCCCTTCAAGTCTCTATAAAACCCCCCTCATACCCTTCTCTCCCTCATTCACACAAATTCTCATTTCTCTCTCTCTCTAAAATTTCTTTTTCTCTCTCTAAGCTCTCATACTCTCTCAAAGACTCAAACTCAAAACTCTCTTGCTCTTCAAAGCTCTCTAAAGGACGGACGGACGGACTACATCAAATTTTTTTCATCATTTTATGATTTTTATCTCTTTAAAATTTCTGTTTTTTTACGTTTTTCTTATTTTCTCTCTCTAACTTGTTTTCCCCCTCTAACATATATCTCTTTCTAAGACTTTTTCATATCTAAATTTCTCTTTTTTTTTCTCTCTCTAACTTTTTTTTTTGTATCTATGTATTTTTATCGCATTTTAGTTTTTCTCTCTAACCTTTTTTTGGTCTCTGACTCTCTGTAGCTTTCTTTCTCATTGTCTCTCACTCTCCCTCGAGGTATGATATGAAATATCACTCTCTTTTTCTATGTTTTTTCTTATTTCTCACCATTTCTCTTTCTGTAATTCTCTCTTTCCCTATTAATATTTTTTTTCTTTTTAAAGATGTCGACTTCTAAGCATAATGAGGCCACATCTATCACCTCTCGTGGTGACCCGGGATGGAACCACTGCACTGTCGTGGACATGGCTTCACGCAAAGTCAAATGCAACTACTGCAGTCGAATTATTTTGAGTGGAGTTTTTCGTCTAAAGCAACATATTGGGGGTGTTAAAGGAAAAGTGAAGGCTTGTACTGCTGCACCACTAGAGGTAAAAAAATCAATTCAAAAATTACCTACGACAAAGAGAGATGGAAAAAGGAGCAGCGTCAACGATGAGAGGACAAATTAGGGAGGAAATGACACGACCCTCAAGTCAAGGTATTCATATTCACCCTCTGGGAGATAGATCTCGGGAGGGAGACATAGACCTTACCAGAAGGAGATCCACTGCATTTGAAGACTTTTCTCGAGGTATTCTTTGATTTAAAATTTTTAATTAGTTATTTAAACTTCATCTCAGTTAAATTAGTCTCAAATCATCTATTTTAATTTTAAGATGATATACGTCGAGCCATAGACGAAAGTAGAAGATCTTTTGTTGACGAGGATATGTATAGACGCACCGGTCGACACGTTGGGCAAGAGAGTGGATCTGGACATGGATCCAACGAGGAGGAAATTTATGACTTGACTAGGAACAATGACCCTAGAGTAGGTCCTATAGATGCTTTCCTAACAAGACGGAGAGATAGACAACCATCAATCATAGCTGCTATGAAGAATCTGAAAGTATGCAAGGAGAAGATTGGCCGTGCTGTTTCGAGATGGTTTGTTTATAACAGTGTACCTGCCAATGCTGCAAAGGGTCCTTACTGGGAGGACATGATTGAGACTATTAGAGATGTGGGTAAGGGTATTCCTGGACCAACCCCCAAGGAGATATACAACAATTACCTTCCTCAAGAGGTAAGTGATCTCCAAGAGTATATCAAGTCGTTCGAGCGAATTTGGGATGAAAGAAGTTGCACAATAATGACAGATGGCTGGACATGTGAGTACATTGAATTAGTTCAACATATTTAGAATCTTAGATTAATAGATTATATTTTTTAGTTAATTTAGACATTCTCTAATATCTATAATATTATTTGAATAGGAATTACGAGAAGAAGTATGATTAACTTCCTTATATACTGTCAAACTGGGACTGTATTTTGGTAGTCCGTAGATGCTAGTGGAAAGGTAAAGAATGTTGAATATCTTTTCTAATATAATTGATGACATTGTAGAACAGGTGGGGGAAGATCGGGTTGTACAAGTTGTAACAGATAATACAGCTTCGTATAAAGTTGTTGGCCATATGTTAATAGAGAAGAGGCCACATCTATATTGACTTCCTTGTTCTGCTCACTCCCTAGATTTGATGCTAGAAGATATTGGGAAAGATGTAAAAATTAGTGAGACAATGAAGTCAACCCAATTCATCACCTCCTATATCTACAACCATAACTATGTGCTTACGTTGATGCGTGAACACACTGGATATAAGGAGTTACTACGTCCTAGGGTAACTCATTTCGCCTCCACGTACATTTCCTTAGAGAGTATACAGTCACAAAAACGTCCCTTGAAGCAGATGATTTCAAGTAAAGGATGGGACGATTGGATGACATTGCACGCGAAGCGTGATGCTAGAGACAAGGGGAAACAAGTTGATGACTTGATTGAGAGCCGGGAGTATTGGAATGATATAAAGATGATCTTGAGCGTAGTTGAACCTCTTGTGCGGGTTCTGAGGATGGTGGATGGAGATAAGAAGGCCACCATGGGATATTTATATGAAGTATAGACCGTGCGAAGGAAGACATTGCCAGGGCCAACAAGAATACATACAGAAAGTGGTGGGATATCATAGATACAAGATGAGATAAGACACTCCACCATGACTTGCATGCGGTAGGTAACAAATAAGTCATTTCATATTACTTGCCATTTATTTCCTATAAGTTTTATTTCCTTTTTAATTTTGTTTTCAATTCCTTAGGTCATTTCTTCAACCCAAGATACCAATATAGCTCTGCTACTCAAAATGCGCCCAATGATGAAGAAGTACTCCGTGGGACTCAAATGTAATTCGGCGTTTGTTACATGATGAGAATCGAGCTATCATAGCATGCAACAAAATGCATCACTATAAGCTCCGGACATTACATTTTGGTACTCATCGTGCTCAACGGGCAGTCATGTTGCTTTCACCAGGTATTTAGAATTTTACACAGAACTAGTACTTTCACGGAATTGTTATCATGCCTAGGCTTTACAATGCTAATTGTTAGTTGGATCATCATGGAATTACAGCTGACTGGTGGATGGATCATGGGAAGGCTCTAGGTTACGAAGATCTTGCTTATGTTGTCATCCGTGTATTGAGCCAAACCACCTCCTCTTCTGGCTGTGAGAGGAACTGATTAAGCTCAGCAAGATTGGAGCAATTGGTCTTCTGCCACTACAACATGCGCTTGAAATTAAAGAATCTTCAAAAAATTCAAGAGAACCAAAGAGAAGAAGAACGATGGAGAGATGAAGTTGCTAGAAGATTGGTGCAAGCAGAACAACAAGTTGAGGAACCAATCGATCTGGACGAGATAGTTGAGGAGCAGAACCTACTGAATGCATGGGTGGATGCAAGGAATGTTTTGGGTCCATCAGAATTTGATCCAAACGATCGGTCATGGGCAGAAGGACAATTAGATGGTGTCCCCTTGTCCGTTGAGTTTCAACTTTCACCTCCTTCAAAATGGCAAAAGAAATCCACCCCACAAAGTTCAGGTAAGGGTAAAGGTAAAAGAGTAACTACTCATGTTGATATTGCAGATTTAGAAACTGTACAAGAAGATGAGTCAGACAAGACACCGGAGCCGAGCGACAAAGTTGTTTACCAAACTTCAGACGACTCTACTTCGGCAACGAGTACCCCTGACGATGACGATAACGATGACGATGATGATCCACATGGAAGTCAAGGTGGATCCTTGCAACAACGGTCATCTCGAGGACGTGGATTAAGTCAACATGGTGAAGCTCCTCCAATGATTTTCACAGGGGAGCAACAATTTACACATGCTACGTATGATGATGACCACTCCAGTAGGTTGGCTAAGAACACATCAACAACAGATAAAGGCAAAGGAAAACAACAACAAGAGTTCCTAAAGAGAGTAAGAGAAACATCCTCTCAAGAGCATTCGTCTGATGCATCCTCTCAAGTTCCATTAGAGGGTTATAGTCCTTATGGATATCCAAGTACATATTATCAACATCCACCACCCTATGATGCATCGAGTTACTTAGGAGGATATCCCACTTATCCTCCAACTTCAGATGTTTCCTCTTATCAATCATCAACCTCAGAAGGATCTTATCATGAGCCAAAGACACAAGGATGGATACCAATGACAATAATCTACCCCTTCACAAATGAGTATAACCAGTTTGTACAGGAATATGAAAAATGTTACCAAACTTATGTCTTGGATCGATTATGTGCAACATTTGTATAGCACCTACAATGTAAGGCTAGAATAAATGTATGTCTACTTGTTTGGTCACTTTGTGTTTTTTTTTTTTTTTTACTATCATGTAATACTTAGGGGTAAGGTTTTATGTCCCCCTTCATGTATTGTATTCAAGTTTTTTTCAAAGTTAATAAAATTTCAAAGGCTTACCCGAGGTCCTAGATAAGTTTCAGGTAAATATAAATTTTTTTGATCTTTTGGAATTTTTTTCTATTTTTTGGACCTATTTTTCTTCTATTTTTTTCTTTTTTTAAAATTGAATTGACCAGACCGGTCTAGCTCGGTCCGAACCGGT
Organism: Zantedeschia hybrid cultivar; assembly: GCA_030544215.1. Taxonomy (NCBI): domain Eukaryota; kingdom Viridiplantae; phylum Streptophyta; class Magnoliopsida; order Alismatales; family Araceae; genus Zantedeschia; species Zantedeschia hybrid cultivar. Next base: position 45,525,933 of record JARZZO010000002.1, on the reverse strand, counting down.
CTAGGATCAGATCGGATCGGCCGATCCACTCAGTCAGGACCGGACCGATCCGAGTCCGATCCTCAAGTTAGCCTACCTTGGACAAAATACATGCATTGTAAGTTTAGTGAAAGTCGAATAGGCGAAAAGGAAGGAGTTAACTTGGATGGGTTGGCGATACCCTAAAGCACCCATTTCAAATATTTTGGTTCGATCCTCCAAGAAGACAGAGGGTGAAATGAAGATATTAGCCATAGGATTAAAACATGATAGGTGAAGTGGAGACTAGCTACGAGAGTCTTGTGTGACCGCAAGATCCCAACGAAGATGGAAGGAAAATTCTACCGTACGGCGATAAAACCTGCAATGTTATATGGTAGCGAGTGTTGGGCGATTAATGGGCAATATGTCTCCAAAATGAGTGTTGTCGAAATGAGAATGTTAAGGTGGATGTGCGAGCGTACTAGGCTAGATAAAATTCGTAACGAGTATATTTGAAAAAAGGTAAGAGTGGTACCAGTTGAAGACAAATTGAGAGAAGGGAGACTGAGATGGTTTGGACATGTTAGACTTTGGCCTAAAGAGGCTCCAGTTAGAAAAGTGGAGTATATTAGGACAGAAGAGGGGAAGAAAAGAAGGGGTAGACCTAGATTAACTTGGAAGAAGGTAGTACAATATGATTTGGAAGCTTTAAACCTTTAAGAAGAGGTAGCCCAAAATCGTTTAGAATAGAGATAGAGAATCCATAAAACCGACCACAATTATTTAGGATTAGGCTTCGTCTTCGTTGAGTTGAGTTTAAGGGTATTTTGATAATTTTGACCATTTTAAGATTTTGTAGATATTTAAGATGTTTTAGATGATTTTTACATTTTTATGAATTTTTTATTTTCAATATTTTTTAGATGTTAAGGGTATTTTAACCATTCCTAGGGTTTAGAGGGTATCTTGGTCATTCGGGATCAATTTTACAAATTCTGGAATTTTTATGTAATTTTATACAATTGTCTAACTAGAGGAACATTTTGGTTAATTCTAAGGGTTGAATGGGTAGGGTTATAAAGGTGTGTCCTTTATAGGAATCTAGTCTTCTATTTGGTTCATGATTATTATGGACCTATTGCATCTTTGGTTAGTTTGTCACATGCTTAGGGTTAAGATGTCTTAAGACTTGAATCAGCTTGGGTGATGAAGTCGAGGGCACTTTGGTAATTTGGACAGCACCATGGCCAGCTTGTTGGGCTTTGCTGGCACTTAAATCAATGATGTTTCCAACTTCACGTACATCAAACATAGTGAATTGGTAAAATTCATGGTCACATCAAACATTGTGCACTTTGTAACAATCTTGAATTAACCATCGCCCAGTTCAAGAAGATGGAGGTACAGCCATCATCCCAAAAGAAAGAATTGTCCCGACTATCCCTACACATAATCGATTCGGGATACTTCCTAAAATTTGCCAAGACAAAGTGGGATTCAAAAAGAAGACTCCAAAAGTCCCTGTCCAACAGAGGCAAAGACTATCAAAAGAAGCCAGTTATGGCTCAAAATGGGGGCAATCCTGTAGAAGTAGGAACCCTCCAACTGAAGAAGTTGTAGGTAACAAAAGAGGAAGCCCGCAAAATACATCAAGCTAGGGCCACCCTAGCAAAGCAACCACCCCGACAGCTCTCAAAGTCAGAGGGACAAATCAATAACTCAACAACTCGACCTCGTTCTCTAAAAGGTCATAAAGAAAAGGTGCCTATAAGGCGAAAAGGCAAGTCCAACAGAGGATGTTAGTCTTCGAGTGGCTGGGGGCACTCCCCCACCAGACTCAACAGAAAAGAAGAATCACCAAGGTGACAAAGGATGGCATTCGGGTCTACACCTACTATGTCTCAAGTACCAACAACCGGCAGGTCTACCATACACGTGGGCAGATACTCTGCAAGGCGTGTCTTTAAGGGTTCCGAGTAGTAATACTCTACGGACAATGAAAGTTCACGTCTAGCGGCAGCCTTCATTACCAGATGATCCTTAAGAAATTGCCAACTTAGCACAACGGGAGGGGCCCATGACCCGCCAGATGGAGCAAGCCATCCGTTAGTTGAACCAAAGAGGTTCGACAGTAAAACAACCTCAAAATAGCGGTAGCAACGCTGTCGAAGGAGTCAGAGAAGATAGGATGAATGCCAAAATACTGGGCCCAACCTCGAGCAATTGCAAAATCAAGCACCGCCTCAGACTATGGAGGAGATGAGGCAGGAAAATCAACAACTCAAGACCTTACTACTAGAGTTTATAAAAAAATGGAAAGAACAACATAAGGGTTCTCAGATTCCTCAAGTGAATGTACCTCCCGCGAGGGCGGTACCCATGCCAACGATAATAATGGCGCAGGCTACCGAAGTCAACTTTGTCTCCGATGAAGTGCACGAGATCCGGAGTGGGGAACCAAATCTTAACGCTCAGCAATCCAACGCTTCGGCAAAAGATGTTGCAATATCGCAAAAGCGCCTAATCGAACAAATTGTGGAGGTGAAGATAACCGAACAAGGCGAAGGGATAAGTGCCTTCGACTTAGATAAGGTGCCATTTCTAGTCTGCCATTTGTTCAAGAGGCTCCCGTCAAATCACACTAAACGTTCCAAATTTACAAAATATGATGGAGAAGGATCTACCCAAAGGCACATCGCTCATTATATGAGTGATTTAGGTGAGCTAGCCACAGATGAAGTATACCTATTGAGGTATTTCTCTACTTCACTAACGGGTACGGCATTCTAATGATACTCGAAGCTAAAACCCAATTCCATAAATAATTTGAAAGAAATGCAAAAGAAATTCTTAGACCGCTTCAAGGCGTCAGAGCGGAAGGTCACAATCACTGAATTGGTGACTCTTTAAGTAGGACAAGAACGAGTTTGCCATTGATTACATCAAGAAATGACGAAATCTCAGCATGAAGTATGACAACTCGCCGGTCCACGAGGACGCGGTGAAATTATACAAAAGGGGCCTGAAGCCAGAAATCAATGAGAAGCTAATAGGAGCAAATGTGAGAAACTTTGACCAGCTCAACAATATAGTGTCAGAGATTGAGATCTTCTTTGCTGACAATTCAACCGTCGGGTTCAACAAAGGAAAAGCTCCAATCGAGCGAATATCTAATGTAAAGGAGGCGAGGGTAGTAGATTTCGCCTCTGCTATAGAGAAGACAAGGGGTAAAGGGAATGCCAATACCTCTACATTCACCAAGATAGGAGATGGAAGAGGGTCGTCCTCCTACATTAGTGAAAAGATGAAAAGACCCTACTCTTTCGCTAGGATCATACCAAGAAGATATTTGAAGCCTCTACGTGGGTAAATCTCTTGGCGCTACCAGAACCAAAGAAACCCAATGAAGTGAGTGGATCCGATAAACCCAACTATTGTACCTATCACTGCATGTTGGGCCATATTATTGAAGATTGTTATCTCCGCAAGGACGAGATTGAAAAGCTCATCCAATAAGGGGCTGTAAAAATGGGCAGATACATGGTCAGTCCACCTCAGCCACATCAAAAGCCAAAGCAAACATTCGCAGTGAACGTTTTCACGCAAGTGAAAGCTCCTTGGGGGAAGAGCTTGAAAAAGAAGACATAAAAGCCTCTCATGAGCAAAAGGTGACACCATCGCATATCCCAGCAACCTCTGGTCTGGAAGGGTACATTATGACAACACTGGAAGAAATCCAGGCAGGTCTAAGACATCTCACCCAGGTGATAGAAGGCCTTTCAAGACAACTAGCTGAAATTCTAATAGATAAGGAAGTCAAGTCACTTCCTTTTAAGGAAAGGGACCAGAATGTAACCACCCTTAAGGGAAGAAGGGCAAGCAAGTCATAGACTTGAATCAAACGCCTGAAGCACAACACAAAGAATGCATATTCCCTAAAAGAAAGGGTTATGATGATCGAAACAATAACCCGAAAAGTGTCCTTTTAGTTGGCGAAGGCTCTCGAGAAAGATGGGCTGTCAGTGTAGAAATAGGCATAAGCCTCGAGGCCTGTGAATCTTTGAGAGAAAAACTTATACAGCCATATTCTTTTCCAAGAGAGAAAACTCGGGAACTCTTTAAACTGCGTATGCGCAGGGAGGCAATTGTTTTGCCTAGGCCAAAAAGAGGAGAAGAAATGTACAAGATAGATGCACCCAATTACTGCCCCTATCACCGCTCCATCAGCCATCTAATTGAACATTGTTTTACATTCAAGGATGAAGTTGAAAGGTTAATTCAAGACGGAAAGATCAATATGGTCAAGTACGTAGTAAAGCCTCCGTGAGTACATGATCGGGACGTAATCACCTACACCGTGGATGTGTTGTATAAGTATTATGTTGATAAAAGTTTCTTGGAAGTCTCAATTCATGAGATATTCAAGCCCTAACCTGAAGAGGAACCCTGTCATCAATATGCAGAGGTAGCCCTAGATAGGCCTCCTACCCCCAAGACCAAAGCAAACATTGACACTGCTGCAGTGATCGCCAACGTCATGGAAAGGCGAGAGCTAAGGCGTCAGCAAGAAGTCTTAGAAGAAGAAAGAGCAAAAGCTAGTACCTCCAAGCAAGATGAAAATAAGATATATAGGGAATATCAAATGCTGCCGAAAACAGTGGTCAAACAAGCCATTCAGGCCACTTTCGACCAAATCAGCTAGAAGAGCAATAGACCAAAGTCCAAAAGAAGAAGTTGATTCCTACAGAAGTTCCAAAGCTAAGGTTGAAAAGAAAACGGAGGCAATATAGGTAATAGGGCTTAAAAAATAAAAAATAAAACAATAAGATGCCCCGACAGACTTAGTCAGCTCTGTCCTCAAAATAAACCAACTAAGGGCAAAAAGGTATTAAACCTAGCAGTGGTGAAAACCCAAAAAGGATGCCTCTTACAAAAATGGGAAACCCTGCTGTGTGAAAACCCATAAGGGTGCACAGGCAAAAGTAAGAAGGGGCTAGCTTTGGTGAAAACCCGAAAGGGCGCTAAGGTTAGAGGCAAAAGTAAGAAAGGACTAGCTTTGGCGAAAACTCAAAAGGGCGCTAAGGTTAGTTAAAAAAGGAAAAATATCCAACCCGTTGGGGGAACGACTTACAAAAGCACCCCAATGGGGGGAGACCTCTCATCGCCTACTCCTAGAGAGCGCTGAGTTTTCCCACGTCCTCATCTAAGGAGGATGTCAGAGTCCTCAATGACGAGAAAGCCCTTAGTTCACTCTACAACTGGCGGAGTGACATTCAATAAAAGGCTACAACCAAGACAACGATGACGACATCCTCCTGACTCGGTAAAGAAGTAGGAAAATCAGATCTTCACCTCGAATAGGTTCAAAAGATTCTTCCACTTAAAATCACTTGTTCCCCCGAACAAACCATGGTTACCAATTTCTCAAACCCAAAATTTTCTGAAGTTTCTAGCTTGGAGAGCCGTTGTATCCTAAAACCCAAAATTTTCCAAAGTTTCAGGTCCCGGGAACCATTGTTATCCCAAAACCTAAATTTTTTCAAAGTTTCTGGCCCGGGGAGCCGTTGTATCTCAAAATCTAAAATTTTCCAAAGTTTCCAACCCGGAGAGCCATTGTATCCCAAAACCCAAGGCTTGCCAAAGTTTTTGGCCCGAAGAGCCATTGATTCCCAAAGTCTTACAAATCTAAAAACGCCTCATCAGTTTTTGGCCCGAAGAGCCATTGATCCCCAAAGTCTTACAAATCTAAAAATGCCTCATCCCACCTAGAAAGTTTTCATCAATAAACCCAAAATTCATGACTACTTGGAGCTTTTACCCCCTTGAATACTCCAAAGTTCACGATTACTGGGAGCTTTTATCTCCTTGAAAACCCAAAAGTCCATTGCGCTACCTAGCACTTGCACTTTCCGGGAAAATCCCAAAATTCTCCGTCCCACTGAAAAAATATCACCAAAAAGAAAAATCTTGGGTCGGGGAGCTATTATGTCCCAAAGCCTCACAAATCTAGAATTCCTAGTCCCACCGCAATCCTAGGTCCCACCACCTTGGCCCACAAGGAAGCCACAATTCCCTACCGAACAAAACTAAAAACCCTACCCAAGCTTGGCCCACAGGGAAGCCATAATTCCCTACTGAAACAAAAAAAAAAAAAACTTAAAATTGAAGTGCTCCGACAGACTTAGTTGTTTCCTCCCAAGAAAGGGACAGTTAAGAGTAAAAAAGACCAAAAATCCGGCTAAAGTAAAAACCCGAAATGGTGCGTTAGGCAAAAATGGATATTTCCACTGCATAAAAACCTGAAAGGGCGTGCAGGCAAAAATAAGAGGGGGCAATTTCCAGTGAAAACCTGAAGGGCGCTAGAGTTAGTTTTTAAAAAAAAAAATGAATAATCACACAACACTAGAATGCTTTGAAATCAGGTTTCACTAATAGATAAATGTGTTACCCGAGATAGGCTCTCGGGGCAACCAAGTCAAAAAAAAAGTGCACTATCCGAGACAAATCCTTGGAATAGCCAAATCACAAAGAGAAGGTAGACAACATTGTAAGAAGTTAAAATTAAAATCAACTGTGAGAAGATGGCAATACAATTAGAACAAGAACCGGCCAAAGTTCAAATCTCATGAAAACACTTGACATCATGCTTATGAGTCAAGTTGTCCTGGGTGCTCTTAGATGCATCTAAAGAGCCAAAGAAGCAACAAAGACAAGCCTCCTGCCTCAACCACGGCGTAAAGGAGGAAAGAAGCAAGCTATGTGCAAAAGGAAAGAAAGACTCGAGAGCAATTTACTACCAAGAGTTTAAAGGGCAAAAATGTAAAGTGAAAGCCTATAGATCGTGGCAAAGTTACAAAATTTGACTCATTACAATCAAAGCTCTGGCCAGTTAGGGTCACTTTCGCGATGTGTCCTAAAATGTCAGAAGATGATTATTTATACCTAAAGATCGGCTTATTATAGTCAAAGCTCTGGCCAGTTAGGGTCAGTTCTGTAATGTGCCCTAAAATGCCAAGAGTTGGTTATTCATACGCAAATTCCGATTTATTACAATCAAAGTTTCGGCCAGTTAGAGTCACTTTCGTCATGTGCCCTAAAATGCCAGAAGAGAGTTATTCATACTCAAAGAGCGACTTATTGTAGTCAAAGCTCCGACCAGTTATGGTCACTTCCATAATGTGCCCTAGAGTACAAGAAAGGGAATGTTTATACCCAAAGATCATTTATTACAGTCAAAGCTTCGACCAGTTAAGGTCGCTTTCGCTATGTACCCTAAAATGCCAAGAGTGGGTCATGCATACCCAACGTTGGGCGTATCACAGAAGATTCAACCAATTAGGATCACTTTCGCCATGTACCCTAAAATGCTAGAAGAGAGTCATTCTTACTTAAAGAGCGGCTTATTGTAGTCAAACCTCAGGCCAGTTAGAGTTAGGGTCACTTCCACAGTGTACCCTGAAATGTTAGAAGGGGTTTATTCATACCCAAAGATCGTCTTATTACAGTCAAAGCTTCAGCCAGTTAGGGTCGCTTTTGCCATGTACCCTAAAATGCCAAGAGTGGCTCATTCATACCCAAAGTCGGGCTTATTACAGTCAAAGCTTCAGCTAGTTAGGATCGCTTTCGCATGTGCCCTAAAATGCCAGAAAGGGGTTATTCATACCCAAATATTGGCTTATTGTAGCTAAAGCACCGTCCAGTTAGGGTCACTTCTAAATGTGTCCTAAAATGCCAGAAGGGGGTTGTTTATACCTAAAGATCGGCTTATTTCAGTCAAAGCTTCAGCCAGTTAGGGTCACTTTCGCTACGTGCCCTAAAATGCCAAAAAGGGGTTATTCATACTCAAGGGTCGGCTTATTATAGTCAAAGCTTCGGCCAATTGGGGTCACTTTCACAATGTGCCTAAAATGCCAGAAGAGATTATTCGTACCTAAAGTTCGACTTATTACAGTCAAAACTTTGGCTAGTTAAGGTCACTTTCACTATGTGCCCTAAAATACCAAAAGAAGGGTTATTCATACCCAAAGATTTTGAAGAAGTGGGTAGATGCCGAAAGATGATAAACGACTTACCTCACGACAATTACAAGCTACGTTCGCTTAGAAGCCATGAAAGCAAGACCCTTCCGGACATACTTTCAAATGTGCAGAACACCAAAGAAGAGTGTCTGGCACTCCAAAGGTTGCAAATGGCGTCTGACAGCAAGAAGCTAAATGAGTCAATATGGCTTGAGACTCATAGAAGTTATTCGAAGGTTTTCAATGGGACTGGCTCAACAGTGGTAAACACTTTGGTCACTTCAGGGCACTCTTTCTAGTGTGCCTAAGAAAAGGCCGAAAGAGGGTTGTTCATACCCTAAGATTCTAAAGCCAAGCCAGGATTCTAAAGCCCTCAGTCGAATGCAAGCTAATCGCTTGCGACGAAGTCAACAAGAGACTAGGAAGCTAATGCACTGGACATATGCCTCCGCTCCTACTTCTGACACGTGCCGTGGGACGCATTTGTTGAATAGTTTTTTATAAAGAAAGGAAAAGAAGAAAAAGAGGGGGGTATAAATAAAAAGAGAGAGAAGGAAGGAGGGAAAATTTTAAAAAAAGATAGAGAACCCCCCCCCCCAATGGCACCTACCGGTAGATGCCCCAACCTTATCTCTCCCTCTCTCTCCATTCACTCTGTAAATACCCCCTAAGGGGTGGCTGCTGTAAGGGGTCCAAGGAAGAGCCTTTAAAGAGACTCTGGAGGATTTTTAATAGCCTATTTCTAAAGAAAATGAGGAGACTCAAACTCTGCCCATGGACAGATTCAAAGCTCCGACACCGTGCGTGGAAGACTAACATACATACTTTGTAGTTTGTACAATAAAAAAAGAAGACAACAAATATGGTCCATTCCTATTGTTAGAATGGCCATGAGTTTAATAAAATAGTGGTTCATTCTTATTGGTGGAATGGCCATTAAGTTTGTGGTTCGCTCTAATTGGTTGAGTGGACAAAAAAATCATTTTAGTGGTTCATTCCTATTGATAGAATGACCATTAAGTTTGTGGTTCGCTCTTATTGGTAGAGTGGCTAAAGATCATTTTAGTGGTTCGTTCCTCTTGGTGGAATGACCATCAAGTTCGTGGTTCGCCCTTATTGGTAGAGTGGCCAAAAATCATTTTAGTGGTTCATTCCTATTGGTGGAATGACCATTAAGTTTGTGGTTCACTCTTATTGGTAGAGTGACCAAAGTCCTTTTTCTTGGTTCATTCCTATTGGTGGAATGGCCATTAAGTATGTGGTTCACTCCCATCGTTGGAGTGACCAAAGTAAATTTTCATGGTCTTGCCTAATGTTGGTATGGTAAAAAGTTTGTAAAATTGTGGTTCATTCTCATTGCGGAATAACCGAAAAGTTTGATTTGATTGAATGTAACTAATGAAATTGTGTATGACTCGAGGATGTGTTCAATTTGACTATTTCATGTGTTCACTCAAATTATTAATTAATTTAAATCAGATCTGAAGTTAACTAACTTTGGTTCCTTCATATCGGGTGTAGGACCATAGACTTCATTGAAGGGTTTTGGTTAAGTGGTGGCCATCATGCCCCATTTATCAAGTCCTTTTCCTTGCAAATTTTCAAGAAAAAAAGAAAGAAAATGTTTCCTTGTTCAAGCTTAAATGATCCTTGCAAACCCATAGAATTATTTAAAATATATTTGAAGGATACCACCAAATTCAAGTGTATCCTCTAAAGGTTTTAAGAAGGATCTTGCCCGAAGCATATCCTCTTAGTGTCCTTTAAAGACTGTAAGCTCATATGCCCTCTACATAAAGTAAATCCTTTAAGTATCCTTTAGGATTCTCAAAAAGGGAATTCAAAATGAACATCAAGGACGAAATCTCATAAATGCAAAAGTCGATCAAGTGATGTGTTTGATGTAATATTTTAATTCCTTTAATGCATTATTATTTCAAAGGCGTCAATAGACGGTTAATCAAACGTTGTCAATCTATGATTGACGTAATTAACACTGATCAAGGTCAGTAGGGAGAGGTCGAATTCACAGATCCACTTGTCTGATCCAAAAACCCTAGACTCTTTGAGGGCAAACCCCTGGTCGCCTCGACCGCCTCTCGCCTCTAACTACATGGATTCCAACAACTGAGAAGTTAAATCCAAGGCTGGGCTAGTTTAGTGGCCCAATGATCCCAACAACTAAGAAATTAAATCCAAGACCTTACCAAAACCAAGACTTTCCAAATCTACACGTGGCTGTCCTTCCATTTTTCAATTTGCCAAGATCAGTTTCTACTGCATTATCAACAAAAGCAGAAGGTTCCAATATGACCCTTTAAGAAGGCATAAGCTGAAATAATTTGCCATTTTGTTCGGACAGAAGCAGCATGGGAGAAACAATAAGCATGTTCTATATCACATGTTTGATGTTTCTTTAATTCGCGCAGCCTTTCTTATACAGAGGCTAAATGATGAAATACAAATAATTTCTAACACTATTTCCATAAAACAATGCCCACCATAAGTATAACATATGACAGCAAAAAATGAGAAATATTAACAATAAAAAAATAAAGAAAGAAAGTTGACATTGATATATGTTAAAGATCACTCTATAGCCCACCAGACTGCAAAAAAATTCACTCAATAGCCCCTATGAACATAAAAAGAGAGACTTCTTTATTACCATGGACGAATACCACTTCCATTTACTCGCAATATGTTTTCCCGCAATGCCAGACTTGTATAGAGAAATAACAGCCAAGCCTGAAAGAAATTTCACAAAAGCAGCTAAGAACTAACTCCAGATTGAGGTTCTTCTTCTTAACTGTCATCTAATATAACGTCTCTAACCTGGTACAGCTGAACTGGCCACGCTGGAAAGCAACCATTCCAGATCAAACCTCGTAAAAGAAGTAGCGCAGAGGGAAAAAGAAGGAACATATAGGCTGTCCTATCCTGTTTACAATAAAGTTATAAAGCAAACATATCAGACATATCACATCCGTAAACGAGTATTAAAAGCATTTATCACCATTGTAGCAGCAGAATATGAATGTGAGCTGGCAGTCAAATGCAAGGCATTCCATATGGTTTTTAAAAGCATGCTTATAGAGGAGGTTAGCATGCCTACCATGGTCTCTAACTTGACAAAAAGGATGAGCATGCTGCTTTGGTCTTCTTCGAACATGTTCAGACCAAGGAAGGAAGGATCAGGAATTGGGCATAGATCAGTCCGGCCCTCCAGCCTAATCCTTCCTTCTTGTTCAAATGGTGCATAATTATGAAAAAAAATTCTACAAAAATGTAAAAAATGTGCTTACAATGTTTAGGACAATTTGAAGGAAAGGGGGAAAAAACATATTGGATGTTAATACTCAAAATTCACACTCATTTGCTCGCTTCTTATTCTTCCTTAAATAATATAAGTATCATAAAACAATATGAATTTGTACATGTGCAACACACAAAATTGATAAATTATTTGCATCCAATGTGATAGTTATTCAATATAAATAATTCATCAACTTGGTGTGTTATCAATGCTCCAATGCACATTTCTTCATGATACTTCCAAGGACAAATATGGAAGCATGACAAAGGAATGTAAACATATACTATAATCATAGAACACACAACAAATCATTAGAATGTCTTCATTGGAGTCGATTCGATCTCCATGGGGTATCACATTTTAACGCCTCACTGTGGCACAAAGCTATGATGGTGATCATACCCAATGGGCTCTTATGCCATGTTGAAGTCATTAGAATGTTTGCTTTGGAGCAGAACCGATTGTTGTAGAAGCCATCCCCCAAAACCCGGAGATTAACAGCAAATGAGAAAAAGTGGAGAGTGAAAGAGAGAAAGAGGATATTTAGAGAGAGGAGTGACAATGTGTTGGAATAGGAGTGGGAATGGCCAAATGGGGGCTATTTATAGTGCAAGCCATCCCCAACCCCCAACTAGATTAGACACCCTCTCCAACAGCTACTTTGGTTAGTTGTTGGGGGATGGCCCCAACGGCTAGCTGGGATCGGCTGGATCAGCCTATCCAAGTGCCGATCCAACCCCAAATCGGTTAATCTGGTCAGTCCTAGCCGATCCAGCTTTGGACCACCAAGGGCCGGACTGGGATCAAATCAGCTCGGCCAAAAACCAATCCCATCCTGGCTGATCTAGCACACCATGGTCCAGACAATCTCAAACAGCTTTCATGGAGTTTTATCTTCTATGGTTGTTATCCTATCATCTCTCCAGTTCAGCCATTTGATACACGAACTCTTCTCTTCCCACAATCTTCCCACACATCCACGTTAACTACTCTGCTCTGACCTAGACTCATCTTGTCAATGATTCAACATAGCTTTCTTTAGTAGCTCACCATTTCACCTTGTACAACATAGTCAATCTGATTTCCACCTCATACAACTTTTTACAATTTAACAAGAATATGTTAGTCACAAAGTAGTCTAGAAGCTATTTTTCATTTTAGCTAAGCAGTGGTACTCCTGTGGACTACACTCCGATTATATATCTTTTTGCTTTAATAATCAAGCCTACATACATGGAAATGGTTTTTGACATAACTCCTCATTGTTCAATAGAATAGGATGCTCTTTCTTTGTCTCCACACCAAACTTACCTATCATATATTATAGCTGCTAGTCTTAAAAACGCTTAGATTCTAGGACATCTTTCAATATCCCAAATATGTACCACAATCCATCTTCAGTCATATCCACCAGATCCACATCCTCTGCAAATAGCCCACATTACGAAACTTTTTTTAACATATGTGCATTAAGAACCTTTTTCTAACATATGTGCAGTCGATTCATCCACAAAACAGTAAAAAGATATAAGTTCTCATCTGATCCTTGATACAAACCAAGTGCAATTGAGAATCATTTGCTTTCCACCAACTTTGCTCACAATAGACATTGCTCTTCCATACATATCCTTAACAATATCCATATACTTTTTAAATCCCTTTTATTTCTAATGTCAACCAAGTAATCTCCTTAAGACTTCATCATATGCTTTTCCAGATTGATGAAAACCATGAAAAGTTTATTTTTTTCAGAATCCTTTTATTAACTGACCTAGGCAGGAAATTCTCTTCAATAGTCGATCTTCCCAGTATAAAAACAAATTAATTCTTTGGCATTTGAGTCACTTGTCTTAATCTTCTATCTTTCACTCTTTCCAATAACTTCCTTGCAACTTTGAAGATCACTTGATGGTTCTACCACGTTTCTTCTCCAACTCATCAAGGAAGTGTCAAAATTTTATTTATAAACTTTGTCAAGAAAGACAGCAGCATTTTCCATTTGCTTTCAACTTCAACAAGAACATCATAGCCCAACTTCTCTTTCGATCACAGTATTCTATAATAAAGAGGCAAATATCCATAAGCTTCCTTTGAACGAAGCCAGGGTTTGTTACTAGGGTTGCTGGACATAGCACTTACATAGAGAGACCGGCTTGTCTCCTGTCTTGGTTTGCTATTAAATCCTTCACAATCTGTCTGTCCCTTTTTGTTTTTCCATATGATCCCTTTTGCTTCCAGATGTATATGTTTACTAACTTCACCCAAATGAAAAATAAAAGGAAAGTTATTAGCAACATGAAGCTATTGAGAGAGTGATCTGCCCCAAATTAAACATAAATCTAACTACCAAACGTAGACTTAAATCTAGTTGTCAATTAGTCATACCCTAAAATTGCAGTTTGCTAAGGGCCTATAAAGTTGTGCTATAACTTTTCCATAAAAATCTCCTTCATCCCCTTCCATGTAAATGATATTTCAGCAAAACATTGAAAAAAACTACTAAGACACAAGCAATGCAGCTGCTGCGTGAACATAAAATTCTAAATCACTTTCCGCACAAATGAACTTATGCCTCTCCTATTTCATACAACTAGCCTCATAGAAGTAATAAAAGGAACAAAGTTCAAGGGATCGGAACAAAGGCCATGCTACTACTAAAGTAAAGGCATGTTTGCAAAGCTTTTAATCATCACTTTCAACATGGAAAATGTCAAGGAAGAACAATTATAACTACCTCATTTTGCATAGTTACAAAAGTCAAACCTTCCCTAACAACCCCATTTTCACCCCCAACCAAGGAAGCTCCAATTCATAGCTTATGGTTGTTGGAAGCCAAAGAAACAACTGGAAGCTACATAAACAGCTTTGAAGACCTAGCTTTGATGGAAGCATAAAGACGATTGCAATTAGAAGCTGTGTCAAACATGGCCTAAGCTTCATCGAAGATTTGAGACAGCTTCCTTACAACCTCTGGATGTTTTAGTAAGAAGACAAAAAGAAAGTGTGAGCTACCAAGTAGGAAGTTCAATCAATAATATAGACAAAGACCTATACATATATAGACATATGCATCGAGGACCCATACCCTGTACTTGTTGTATTCCTCTTTTACTTTCAATCTGACATCTTTCCTGTTGGCACGCACGCTAATCGGCCCCAGGAACATCTTCAAGAATCGGCCTGGCCACGCATCAATAGCAAATAATTAACCGAATAATACTGACAAACCACTATTACATAACAAATACGAAGGAGAGAATTCGAACAACGGCATGCCGGGCGGGTCGGGTGAGGAAAGCACCATGAGCCTTGCTGGGGAGGAGCGAGCCGACGTCCCCTTCGCTGATGAGGTATCTGGCCCTGTACAATTCCTCTTCCGACTAGCAAAACGGCACCACGCATCGCCATCAGACCGAGCGCAGCCAACTAAGAAGGAACAGGGATTGCGGCCGAGGGCTTTCCCCTACCTTCTCGACCTCCTTGGGGTGGAGGCTCCGGTGGCCTCGCCGGACGGCGTCGTATAAGGAGGACTGGAGGCGCCGCAGGTCGGCGTCGAGGTCCAAGGCGCGCTGGCGGAGCGCCTGCTCCTCGCTGCAAGTCCGGGAGATCAGGCTCGCCGCCGCATCCTGCAGCTCGCGCGCCAGCTCCCCGACCCGCGCCGCCTCCTCCGCGAGGCCGCACGCCTTTCCATCGGCGGCGGCGTCGCTCGCCGCCATGCTCCTGCGTGCGCCCCGCCACGCGAAGAGCAGAGCAAAAGCAGAGCACAGAAGAGGAGGAAGAACAACAAGGAATAATAGTAGGACTTGAGGAGGAGGAGGAGGTGGCGAGGGAGGGAGGAGAGAGAAGGTAGTGGTGTCGTGATGGTGACGGCAGTGATAACGTCATCCCCGGTCGGTGGTGCCAAGCGCTAGCTTTTTATTCTGCTTCCCTATGGAAAAATATAGATACATGTTTTTCTTGTTCGGCGGTGAGGGAAACCACGTGAGGCCCAGGAACATTGGAATCTGTATATGTTGTGCGGCACCCCCGGCTTTTTCTTTTTCTTTTTCTTTTTCATTTCCTTTTTCTTTTTTTTCCCTTCTTTAACCTCATGCACGTGGCGTACTGGGAGATGTTCGTAAACGCTGATTGATAAGCTCCAATTCATATGGGTTAAGGTAAATCCGATGATCTAAAAATTTTTTTAAAAAAAATTAAATTGAACTCTAATGTCTTAGGCTTAGTTTATGAAGGATATTTTTTTACTGGCCATTAAGATTTGATTTGTATTTTTAAAATCTTTTGTGTCGCGGAACTAGAGATCAGATTTTATGGACAACACAATCAGACCAACCATAAAAGAATTTCAAAAAAAATTCCATTTCCTATGCCGCACCCCATGCAATGTAATAACTTGCTGCACTATTACTCCTTTATCGATGACCATAAATATACTTATGACATTTGTGAGTGAAGCAAAGAATTTAGTCTTATACGTTTGACATTTTTCTATCTTGATAAATGATTAATATATTTTTAGCTTGTACAAGTGGAGATATATGGAGGTTCAGAGAATTGGACATAAAAGATCCTCGTCTCATTGAGAGAGAGTGGGATGGGATATTTAATTTTTTAAGGGTGTAGGAATTATATCCTTGGGAATGGCATTCCCCTGAAGGCATAAAATTCGTACTTAAACTCGAGTTTTAGGGGGAAAGTGTGGGAAATTGATCAATTCACACCTAGGAGAGATATGACTTCAGTTCTTTAATTATGTTCGATCCATGTCCCATGGAAAGGAGTTTCCTTCCCATTCCAACGACCACCTCTCCTTCTAGAAGCCTCTTTCTTGGAGGATCCTTCCATCTTGCACCTTCTCAGGTGTTGGCTTAGACTTTGATTGGTCAATAAGGATATGATTCCACGACAAAATATATGACTCAGATTGTCAGATGTTTGATCAACAGAAATGTGCTTTTGATGAGATAACAAAGTAATGGCTAACCTAGATTATGTAGATACAATAGAAATCTCATCAATTATATAGGGATTATGTGAGATTTTTATCGTCTAGTCAAATGAACATAAACTCATTCCCAATCACCTTTGATATACTGATCATCATCATCTGTCAAAATATTCTATAGCCCTTAGTCGAAATCTCACGGCAATAGTAATCTCTCTTTGGCAGTTGAAATACTACAAACTCTTTCATCAGCAGATCAATCCACTAATTATTCAACTATGCATTTTCAATTGAAATATGAAAATAGATCATATTCTCTAAGTAGTAACTCATCAGTGGATCATTCGACCATAACCTTCAAACAAAGTACATGACCGGGCCAAATTCTCTGAATTCCTCATTAGTTGATCCCCATTCGAATTGGGATGATTAAGGTCCGTTTGGTTGCATGTAAAATATAATCGGATGGAAAAGGTTTTTCTAAGGAAATCTAAGTTACGAGAAAAATGAAAATGCAACCGACCATTTGACACTTCTGAAAATATTTTTTTGAAAATCTTTTCATTCGTTTTGTTTGTGCGTAAAATATTTTCCTAAAAATGGTTTAATACATTTATTTGCTTGTGAAAGAATTTTCACATTACAAAATTCTTAACATAGATACGATAGAGCCAAAGGACTCTTTTTATATTTTTCTGAACTGAGAGAATACTCCAACTCGGCATTTGATTTGACGATTCAAATAAAAAAGACTATATCTTCACATGATCAAAATTTGAACAGCAATAGTAAAGGATATTCTTTTTCTTTCTTTTTAATTTTCAGCTTGGGATACATTTGGTGTGGTTCTATGTAAAACTATAATTTTCAACTTACTGCTTAGGGGTTATTACGTCACAAACTTTAAAAAAAAAAACTTTTTTGAAATTTTTTTCGAAGCTCCCAACATGTCTTACAAGTCCACATAATTGGATTCTCTATCAGACATGTTAAAAAATAATAAAAATTCAAAAACCAAAGCTCTATGAACAATAATGTATTATATTGGGGATTGATTTTTTAATTTTCATAATTTTTTTTGAAGGCTTTTAACATGACCTACATGCTCATATAATTCGATTTTCGATCGAACATCTCTAAAAAAAGATGAAAATTAAAAAACTGAGCTCCAATTAACAGTAGTGTACTATTCATTGGGGCTAGATTTTTTATTTTTTCATATTTTTTGGTTTTTTTGTGAAAGCCCATGACATGTCCTACATGCCAATCTAATTCGATTTTAGATCGAACATCCCAAAAAAAGATGAAAATTTAAAAACTTAGCCCCAATGAACAATAGTGTACTATTCATGGAGCTAAGAGTTTTGAATTTTCATGTTTTTTTTTAGTTGTCCTATGAAAAATCTAATTATATGAGAATGCGCAATGTTGGGGTCCTTAAAACATAAAAAAAATAAAAAAAAAATTACTTTGGTGATGCAGCAAGTTATTCTCTTCCTAAGGTAAGAGGAGAATAAATGCATAACCAATTATATCGGTTGCACTGCATGGGGTGCAGTTCAATTTTTTTATTTTTGAAAAAAAAATTATGGTAGGCCCCATCATGCTCGACATGCTTGTACAATCCAATCTTTGATCGAACAATCTAAAAAAAATTAAGAATCGAGTCAATGAATAGTGATACTTTTTATTTTTTAATTTTTTTTAGTCATTCGATCAAAGATCGGATTGTACAGATATGCCGAACATGATGCGGTCCATCATAAAAAAAAAAACTTGTTGACATCTGACGGCTCTATGCCTGGGTGTAGCAAGTCACACTCCATGCCAAATAAGAAGAAATTCATGTACGGTTGTTAGCTGGTAAAATAGTTTACAGAGACATTTTGAGGATGCCAAAATTGAGATTTATCATGTTTCAAGGAGTCAACTTTACGTTGACTTTCAATTTTACATGTTACCAAATAAATGTACACGATGAACTTTTCCTTAAAAGCTCATCGAGGATGTAACGACTGGCCACCCTTTAATCGGAAATCCGATTACTAAATGAATATCGAATCATTAAAATTATGAGTCAAACCAAGACCTCGATAAGTTTCAGAAATAAATGATAAACTAAGCTAAACATTCTACACATTATCAAATTGTAAAGGAGGAGTAGGAATTAAAAATTATTACAATTCGACTTAACTCAGCAAATAATTACATAGTCCAATTGAAAAGAAGTAATTATGCGCACAGGCCTGAAAATGAAAGAACAACTACATCGGGGCATACCCCGGAACAGTGGTTGCTGGCACGCAACCCAAGACAAAACTCCACAACCTTTACGCCTGTCGAGAACCTTCACCTGAAGCCACAGGGAGTGAGTCACACCAGAATGAACTCAGTAGAGATCTTTCGATCCCCACCTCCCACACACACCCACAATCGTAACAACGCAAGAATATAGGCAGATAAGCATAAATAACGCAGAGAAGCTACAGCCACAATGGCGATATATGAAACTCATGTATTTGTAAATGCAACAGGCACAGTTCTAAAATAACTCAACTTAACGCCGCAGTTTACAACCAACGTTCCGGCTAAACACACAAACCACACAGCCGAACGCGAAAAACACCGACCCGCTGGGATAGAACAACAACCCCTCGGATAGCGCGCTAGCTACTCTGGCATGTCTATCTCTAAGTGGTTCTGCCTCCTCCCAGCCATGAGTGACACTCCGAAGTTTACCACTCCCACATTGGTACTAGTTATTACCCTGGGGTACACCAGGTGACCCTCGCCTACTAGGCGTCACCTTGTCACTCCCACATCGACAATGTGTCACTCCCACACCGACACAGGGTGTAAAGCAGTAACAACTGTCACTCTAGCTCCACAATCGCATAAACACAACACAATGTGATTCCAATCACATGAAAATCCATGCCCCCAATGTATGATTTCAAGCATGTATTTAACAGGATTGTCTAACAATATACACACATGTTAATTTCAGAAATTACGGGGCTCTGGCTTGAATCGCATCGTCTGAGCTCGACGCCATTCAAAGCCCTAAAACTGATTCCCACAGAAACTAGCGTCAGGAGGGATCTGGGCCTAAATCGTATTGCCTATGGTCGACACCATTTAAATGGCGTCACCTGATCGCAACACCATTTAACACTCGAAAACCGAATTATCCTTTGGCACTAGGGCCTAAATCGTGTCGCCCATGGCCGACACAATTTGCAAATCGTGTTGCCTTGACTCGACGCCATTTAGCACCCAAAAACAGAATTTCCCTTCGGCCTCCCCCGAGCCACAACATGAAAACCCCTTCCCCAAAATGAGCAAAAATAACACAAAGGAGATAGGAAAAACCATAAATCGCATTAATCATGCCAATCCCATTTCCAAAACACATTTTTTCCCATCAAAATAACCCCCTAGAACATGCTCAATTCGATATCCAAAAATCCTCCCACATAACCATAGCATGCAGTAAATCTTGAAGTAAATCTTGGATCTCTGTCTAATATAATGGAAAGAGACACCATGCAGTGACACGATCCAGTCCAGAAACAGCTTCGCTAGCTTGCTAATTGACGAATCCTTCTTAATAGCTAAGAAGCGAGCTAACTTGGTCAATAAGTCAACAATTACCCAGATCGCATCCCTCCTTGTCAGGGTCAGCGGCAGCCCCAACACAAAATCTATGGTCTCGTGGTCCCATTTCCACTCAGAAATCGGTAATGGTTGCAACAGACCACCCAACCTCTGACACCCCAAGCACTTGGATACATACTCGGCTATGTCCTTTTTCATCCCAGGCCACTAAAAATGTCTCCTTAGGCAACCGTACATTTTGGTGCCACTGGGGTGAATAGCATACCTAGAGCGGTGTGCTTCATTTGGGACATAGCCCCTTACCTTCTCATCTGTTGGAACATAAAGCATCCTTCTGAACCTGATAGTATTATCACCCAAACTCGACCTCTCGCAGTTGCAATATATGCGATAGCTCTAGATCTGCTTGCTGCGCCTCAATCATTAAGTGATATACAACTGGTTTGATTGTCAAATTAGCCAAAATTGCTCTGTCTTCTTTTGGGCACATGAAACGAGGAGTCCACTATTTACTGAAAGAGTATGCACTCCCTCATAAGAAGATATGATAAGGTTGCTTCTCTACTTAGGGCGTCTACCACAACATTGGCTTTACCTGGGTGATAGGAAAGATCAAAGTCATAGTTCTTGATGAACTCCATCCATCTACGCTACCTCAGATTCAGGTCCTTTTGAGTTAAAACATATCTCAAACTTTGATGATTTGTGAATACCTCAAACTTCTTGCCATATAGGTAATGTATCCAAATCTTTAGTGCGAACACCACAGCCGCCAACTCTAAATCATGCATGGAGTAGTTCTCTTTGTGCTACTTCAACTGCCTAAATGAATAAGCTACCACTCTGCCATGTTGCATCAACACTGCCCCCAAGCCACATCTGGAAGCATCAGTATACACAACAAAACCCCTTGAACCAGACGGGGGACTAGGACTGGGGTAGATGTGAGACGGGCCTTTAGCTCCAAAAAGCTCCTCTTACACTCGTATGCCCACACAAAATGAACCCCCTTCTATGTTAACCTCGACAAAGGAGCTGTGATAGTGGAAAAGTCCTAGATAAATCGTCTGTAATAGCCTGCCAACCCCAGAAAACTTCTTCTCAGTCACTGATCTTAGTCTCTCCCACTGTACCATAGCCTCAACCTTAGCAGGATCGACCGCTACTCCCTCTCTAGAGATGACGTGCCCCAAGAAGTGCACCTTCTCCAGCCAAAATTCACATTTGCTGAATTTGGCATAGAGTTGATGTCTTCTCAAGGTCTGCAACACTACCTGGAGATGGTAGGCATGTTCCTCTTCAAAGGAGGAATAAATCATAATGTCATCCACAAAAACTTATCTAGATATTATCTGAACACCATGTTCATCAGGTCCATAAAAGCTATAAGGGCATTGGTCAAATGAAAAGGCATGACCAAGAACTCATAGTGGCCATATTGAGTCCTAAAAGTTGTCTTGCTGACATCAAATTCTCCGATCCTCAACTGATAATATCCAGATATCATATCTATCTTCGAGAAAACCCTGGTGGACTGCAATTAATCAAATAGCTCATCAATTCTAGGAAGAGGATACATGTTCTTCCCTGTCGCCTAATTGAGCTGTCGGTAATCAATACACAACCTCAGGGACCCATCCTTCTTCCACACAAAAAGCACAGGTGCACCCCAAGGAGAGAAGCTAGGTTGGATAAAGCCTTTATCTAGCAACTCTTGGAGCTACACCCTCAACTCAATCAATTCAGTTGGATCCATGCGACACAAGGCCTTAGACAAAGGTGTTGTAACGGGCAAGAAAGGTGTTGTAATTGGCAAGAGCTTAATGGTGAACTCAATCTTGCGCTAAGGGGGAAGGCCTAGCAGTTCCTTAGGAAACACATCGGAAAACTCACAAACTATAGGCACATCTGACCAACTGGGAAAGTCGTCATTGAGGATAGCGACCATAGACACAAGAAAAGCCTTACAACCATAATCCAAAAGCCTTGTGGCCTAAAAGGTGAAAATAAAAGGTCTACGGAAAAAGAGCATGATACCTTGAAAGTAGAAGACCAGAATACTCAAAATGGACAAACGTACTCTCTTTCTTCGACAATCCACCTCAGCAAAGTAGGTCTCTAGCCAATCCATGCCCAAAATGAAGTCAAAGTCCTTAATTTGGAACATGTGAAGCTAGACTGGCATCTGGTGGCCTTCAATGACTAAAGGGACACCCTAAGCCACAAGAAGGATTAAATGTCTCTTGTCAGGACCTCTACTAGCAAGTCACAAGGTGATTCCTCAACAAGCAAGGAAACAATGTCTACAAACTACTCTGAAATAAAAGAATGTGAAGCACTCGAATCAAACAACACATGAGCTGAATTATCAAGGACAAAAAGTGTACCTTCCACCAAGTTGGATGCCTAGGCCTCTTTCTTGATGAGAGCGAGAACTTTGCTCTGAGTCTTTTCTTCTTCTGATCACCACTGGTCTGTCCCTGACCATGCTTTTGTGGATAGGTCCTCACCACGTGGCTTGGCTGGCCACAAACATAACATCGGCGATCAAAGGTGGGGTCTAAGGATTGAGGTTTTGGATCCGATTATCGGGTCAGTTTTGGGGACAGATCTCTTGGTTTGGGCCCCTGTGGGGTTGGGGCTTGGGTTCCAAGCTCGACGCGGTTCAAACGACGTTCAGCGATGTGGACGCGTTTTAGGCTATGCTACGTGGGTGCCACGTAGGCTGGCTTTGGGCCGCGAGAGTATGGCCCCGGTCTTATCGTCTGAATGGCGTCCTACATGGACGACGCCATTTAGAGTACAGTCCTGGTATGTCAAAGTACGGCTCGGACTTGTCGTCTGAATGACATCAGGCTTGGACGACGCGTTTTTCCCAATTTCTGTTTGACCCGCGAACCCTCCCTCCTTTCCCTCATTCTCTCCTTTCTCTTCTCTCTCCTCTCTTCCCTCCGACCCTCCGGCACCCCTTTCCCCCTCTCCTTCCTTTCCTCTCCCCATTCCTCCTCTCTCTCCACTCCATTAACCTCCCAACTTCCTCCACTACCACCACTGTAACGACCCGCCACCCTATAATCGGGGATCCGATTACTAAATGGGTACCGAATCATTAATTTGGAACCAAACCAGGATCTAAGTAAGTTTGGGAAATAAACATTAAACTAAGCTAAACATTCACATCGCATTGAATTGAAAGGAAAATGCAGGAATTAAAAGTTATTACAATGCGACTCGATACAGCAAATAATTACATACTCCACAGAAAAGAAGTAATTAAGCATACATGCTAGAAATAAAGATAACAACTACGTCGGGGTATACCCCGGAACAACAACTGACGGCGCGAGACACACAACAACACACCCCTCGCTAAGTCTGCCTGGAGTCCTCACCTGAAAACCGCAGGGGTGAGTCTCAACGAAAAGACTCAGTAGGGATCCTTTGATCCCCACTGCCCACTCACACACCCACAAGTGCAAAGTATAGCTGAAGGTAAAGTAACAAGTACAGTAGTAATTACTACTTCTAAATCTCGATATGAATCACATGCATTCGAAGTACATAACATGCATAACTCTAAAACCAGTCTACCAGGCCCACAACCAACGTCTCGGCAAAACGCGCCAACCACACGAACAAAGGTGAGAAACACCGACCCGCTGAGACCAAACAGTAACCCCTCGGATAGCACTCTAGCTACTCCGACCCAACTGGCTCAGGTGGTTACTCCTTCCCTCAGCACGAGTGACACTCCAAAGGTACCACACCCACACCGGTACTAGCTAACCCCGGGGTCCACCAGGTGACCCTCTCTCACTAGGCGTCACCCCGCCACACCCACACCGGCGCTGTGCTCCACCCACACCAGCACAGGGTGATAAAGCGCTACAACTGTCACTCTAGGTCCACAGTAGCTCAAAACACAGCACAGTAAGAAGTCCACGGTCGCATGCAACACCACGCGTACGATCCAGTTACAATGAATCTATCACCATAGAGTATAATTTAAAGCATGCGTTTAACTAACTAAACAACTGTCTAACAGTGTAACATGTTTTAATGGCATGAATTAGTATGATTTTGTCTTGAATCGCGTCGCCCAAGGCCGACGCCATTCAAGTCTCCTAAACTGGTTCACAGAAACTCGGCCACAGAACCTGGCGTAAAATGCGTCGCCACAAGTAGACGCCTTTTGAAAGGCGTCGTTGTCCCTCGTCGCCTTTTAACGACCGAAAACAAGGACAGGAAATGAGATAATTCACTAAAACGCGTCGTCGACGCAAGTCGCCTATTGAAAAGGCGTCACTGTCCCTGTACGCTTATCAGTCCGAGAACATGGTCTGTTAATGGGTTAAATCGCGTCGTGTGTGGGCGCCGCCTTTCTAAAAGGCGTCGCTTCACCTCGACGCCATTTAGCCCCGACAGACAGGTTCTCTCCTTACTTCCCCCAATCTTCGAGGTGGGATTTCTCCCCCAAAACGCGTAGAAAAGGCACAAAACATAGAGGGGAAGGAGGATAATCCATCTACCCATTAGAACACCCAATTTCTCATACATGCACTAGCGTTTTCACCCCAAAAAGCACCCCAAAGCATGCTTCAAATGCTGGAAAACATGGTTTTCAAACGAAAATGCACTGGGGATAGTCACCCTACCGGTTACTTGAACTCCTCCAAGCTCCAAGCCGCCCACCCGTCTCGCCCCACGCCGCCGCCGGTACTGCTGAGGTCGTCGTTATTCCACCGGGACGTCGGCCGCCGTCCAGAGAGAAAACGCCGCGGAGGAGGTGGTGGTGGTAGTGGTGGGAGTTAGGAGGTCGATGGAGTGGAGGGAGAGATGAAATGGTGGGAGGAAAAGAGGGAGGGGAAGGAGGGGTCGCCGGAATCACCGGAGGAAGGGAGGAGAGAGAGAGAGAATGAAGAAATGAGGGAAAGGAAGGAGGGTTCGCGGGGGTAACCAGAAACTGGCTAAAACGCGTCGAGCTGTACAGACGCCTATCAGTCGACATGACGGGCCGCTCTGACAGAACTCTGAAACGCGTCGTCCATCCAAGACGCCGTTCAGACGACAAGACTGGCGCCGTACACTGACAACCCAGGGTCGCAGTCTGAAAGGCGTCGTCCCTCGCGGACGCCGTTCAGACGACACGACAGGGCCGTACTCTCGCGGCCCAAAGCTAGCCCACGTGGCACAATCTAAAACGTGTCTGCAATGCTGGACGCCGTTTAAACCGCGTCGAGCCCGCTCGACGCGAAACAGAACAGAGTCTCAGCCCCATCAGGGCATGAACTACAGGGTCCGACCCCGAAAACCGGATCCAAAAACCTTAGTCCTTACATTCTCCCCCCCTTAAAAGAATTTCGCCCCCGAAATTGCCTGCTAGAATTAACGAGGTCAAAACATAGAGATACAAGCTCACAAGGGGACTTACGAGAAAAGGTAAGGAAACTGCTTCCGCATCTCGTCCTCACGCTCCCAGGTTGCCTCGCCCCCAAAGCGGTACTGCCAAATCACCTTAACCAAAGGCACAACCTTGTTCCGAAGGACCTGTTCTCTGCGATCCTCAATACGAACTGGAAACTCTGGAAAGGACAAGTCCTCAGCGATCTCCAACTCTGAAAAATCTAAAACATGGGATGGATCCTGAACATATCTTCTGAGCAAAGAAATATGGAACACATCGTGCACCCCTGCAAGACTGGGCGGCAAGGCCACCTGATACGCAGTTTCCCCAATTCGAGCAAGAATGGGAAAAGGCCCAATATATCGCGAACTCAGCTTGCCTCGCTTCCCGAATCTCATCACACCCTTGGAGGGTGAGACTAGGAGAAACACGTGGTCTCCAACCTCAAACTCAAGCGGTCTCCTCCGGATATCAGCATAACTCTTCTGCCTGCTCTGAGTTGCGATCAGTCTCTGTCGTACTATCCTGGCAACCTCAGCACACTGTTGTACTAACTCTGGCCCTGCTATCTGCCTCTCACCAATCTCGGACCAACACACAGGAGATCGACACGGTCGCCCGTACAAAGCCTCGTAAGGCGCCATGCCGATACTAGAATGATAACTGTTGTTGTAGGCAAACTCCACAGTAGGCAAATGTTGCTCCCAAGAACCTCCCCAGTCTAAGCAGCATGCCCTGAGCATATCCTCCAAAGTCTGAATGGTCCTCTCCGACTGCCCATCAGTCTCGGGATGATAGGCCTAACTGAAGGCCAACTGCGTGCCCAAGGCCTTCTGAAAACTCTTCCAGAACCTGGAAGTAAACCTCGGATCCCGATCTGATACGATGGATAAAGGCACCCCGTGCAGAGAGATGATCCGATCTACAAACAACTTAGCCAACTTACCGACTGACCAGTCCTTCCTAATAGCCAGGAAGTGTGCCGACTTAGTCAGCCGATCAACAATAACCCAGATTGCGTCTCTCCTGCCAGGGGATACAAGTAATCCCATCACAAGGTCCATAGTCACGTGCTCCCATTTCCATTCTGGGATCGACAAGGGCTGCAACAACCCTCCTGGTCTCTGATGCTCGGCTTTAACCTGCTAACAAGTCAAGCACCTAGCCACATGCTTAGCCACATCCTTCTTCATACCAGGCCACCAAAAGTGCCTCCTCAAACAATGATACATCTTAGTTGTCCCGGGATGCACTACATACCAAGAACGGTGCGCCTCATCAAAGACACTCCTGCGCACGTCCTCTTCGGCCGGAACATAGAGTCTACCTCTAAACCTGACTGTACCGTCATCCCACAACTCCACCTCTGGTCTCTGGAGAATCTGCGGTAACTCTACATCTGCCCTCTGAGCCTCAATCACAGCATGGTACACTGTTGGTCTCACAGTCAAGCTGGCCAACACGGCTCTATCATCCTCACGTGGAACCCGAAAGGAAGATTCCACAACCTGCTCAAATAATCTCCATTCTCGAATCATAAGGTATGACATGACCGTCTTCCGACTCAAGGCGTCTGCCACCACATTTGCCTTGCCCGGATGATAGGAAAGGTCGAGGTCATAATCCTTCTTGAATTCCATCCACCTACGCTGTCTCAAATTCAGATCCCTCTGCGTGAAAACATACTTCAGGCTCTTGTGATCAGTAAAAACCTGAAATTTCTCTCCATACAAATAATGTCTCCAGATCTTCAGTGCAAATACCACAGCTGCCAATTCCAAATCATGGGTGGAATAGTTCTCCTCATGCTTCTTCAGCTGTCTAGAAGCATAGGCCACGACCCTGCCATGCTGTATTAGAACTGCACCCAAACCTCGACGAGACGCATCTGAATAAACCACAAACCCACCAGAACCTGATGGAAGCACCAACACTGGGGCCGAAGTGAGGCGAGTATTTAACTCAATGAAACTCCGCTCACACTCCTCGGTCCACACAAAACGAACTCCCTTTCGAGTCAACCTCGACAAGGGGGCCGCTATCGAAGAAAACCCCTGAACAAACCGCCTGTAATAACCTGCTAGCCCCAAGAAGCTCCTGATCTCAGTTACTGAAGTTGGCCTGCTCCAATCCATCACTGCCTCGATCTTGGTTGGATCCACTGCGATGCCCTCGCCAGAAATGACATGCCCAAGGAAGTGTACCTTGTCTAGCTAGAATTCACACTTGCTAAACTTGGCATAGAGTTGGTGCTCTCTCAGGACCTGCAACACCACCCGAAGATGAGTGGCGTGCTCTTCCTCAGAAGAAGAATATATTAAAATATCATCTACAAATACTACCACAAACTGATCCAAATAGGCCCTGAAGACTCGGTTCATCAGATCCATAAAAGCTGCCGGAGCATTGGTCAAGCCAAAAGGCATAACCAAAAACTCATAATGTCCATACCGAGTTCTAAAAGCTGTCTTACTAATATCGACCTCACGGATCCTCATCTGATAATATCCAGATCTCAAGTCAATCTTAGAAAACACCTTTGCAGACTGCAACTGATCCATCAAATCATCGATCCTTGGAAGTGGGTACTTATTCTTTATTGTCACCTGGTTCAGCTATAGTCAATGCACAACCTCAGAGAACCATCCTTCTTCTTGACAAATAGGACTGGAGCACCCCACGGAGAAGTACTGGGACGAATGAAACCCTTATCCAGCAATTCTTGCAACTGCGCCTTCAACTCAGCGAGTTCGGCTGGTGCCATCCGATACGGGGCCTTAGACAAGGGTGCCGTACCCGGTGCAAGCTCAATGGTAAACTCGACCTCTCGCTCAGGAGGAAGGCCAGACAACTCCTCATGAAACACATCTGCAAAGTCACACACTACAGGCACCTCCCAAGGACTGGGACTATCACTGACATCGGAAACAACAACAGAGGCAAGGAAGGCCTCACAACCACCAACAAGTAACCTCCGAGCCTTAAAGGCAGAAATAAGAATACCTCGAGAAGAGAGCCTAATACTTTGGAAGTAGAAGGTCGGGATGTCCGGAATAGAGAAACGCACCCTCTTCCTGTGGCAGTCCACCTCAGCATAATAAGCTTCAAACCAATCCATGCCCAGGATGATATCAAAGTCACGAATGGCAAGCACAACCAACTGGGCAGGTAACTCATGGCCCTCAATGGTCAAGGGAACATCTCTCAAACAATTATAAGATAACATGAAATCCCCAGAAGGAACCTCTACCATCAACCCATCAGATAGCTCATCAACGGGTGCAGAAGGAATATCTATGAACTGCTCAGAAATGAAAGAATGCGAAGCACCCGAATCAATCAACACATGTGCAGAGTTCCCAAGGACAGAAAGTGTACCTTCCACCAAGTTGGACGCACGAGCCTCCTTCCTAGTGATAGCTAGAACTCTCCCCTGGGTCCTCGTCTTCTTCTGATCACCTGAACCCTGCCCCTGACCATGCCCCTACGGGCAATGCCACGCCAAATGACCCTGCTGGCCACAAGTGAAACACCTCCTAGGAAAAGCAGGACACTGAGTCCCACCATGAGTACCACCGCAATGCTGACAAACTGCTGGAAGTCTCTGAGCTGTTTCCTGATGGGTACTGGACACCGACTGGCTCTGCTGACCTTGCTTGGGTCTGCTGCTACCGCTGCTGCCACTACTGCTGCCACCGCCTCGAAAGAATCTCCTGAATCTGGAGCCGAGTGAAGACGATCCTGATCCAAACGAAGGAGTTGTTGCTGTTGCCTTTCCTCTGCCACGAGCTGGTCCCTGAGTGGTCAGTCCTCTCTCTCTAGCCGACTGATTCTACTGTGCCTCCACTGCTACTGCACACCTAACTGCCGATGCCAAATCTGAGCAACAGTGAGATGCCACAAAATTCCTCAAACTGGACCTCAGTCGATCTACAAACCTCTCAGTCCGACGCTCCTCGTCCCCTGAAATGAAAGGCACAAACCTCCCAAGCGAAACAAACTTCTCCTGGTACTCGAGTACTGTCATACTCCCCTGAGTCAGCTCCACAAATTCCCTCTCATTGGCCCTCTGAACATGCCTAGGGAAGTATTGTGCATTAAATTCCTTTACAAAAGTCTCCCATGGAATCTCCCTGAGACTCCTATCCGCATAAGACAAACTCTTCAGAGTGGTCCACCAATCGTAGGCATCATCCTTCAGCATGAAGGTAGTTAAAGGAGTCCTCTCAACTGCCGCACAGTCCATAGTATCAAAGGTCTTCTCCATCTCCCTCAACCAGTGAACAGCCTCATCAGGGTCGGGACGACCGGTGAAATGAGGCGGCCTCAGCTTCAGGAATCTCTCTAGTGCAGCTGAAGACCCTCCCCGAGCAATGGAACTCTCGTTAGGGTCTCAGGTCTGATATCTAGCCATCGTGTCCATCATAGCCTCCATGAACTGCTCTACACTTAGCCTACCAGCCTCAGATCCACTAGGGACATCTCCCCGCTCTCTAATAACCGGCATCCTCTTCCTAGGAGCAATCTAATTGCCTACAATCACAAAATCGAGAAGTTCTAATTAGAATCCTAAAACCTACACTACCGCCGTGCCTGTACGGGATAATGTAATTATTTGCCAGACTTACGACATTTAACCTAGTTATTCATTTATTTGCCAGACCGTATGCTCTGATACCAACTGTAACGACCCACCACCCTATAATCGGGGATCCAATTACTAAATGGGTACCGAATCATTAATTTGGAACCAAACCAGGATCTAAGTAAGTCTGGGAAATAAACAATAAACTAAGTTAAACATTCACATCGCATTGAATTGAAAGGAAAATGTAGGAATTAAAAGTTATTACAATGCGACTCGATACAGCAAATAATTACATACTCCACAGAAAAGAAGTAATTAAGCATACAGGCCAGAAATAAAGATAACAACTACGTCAGGGCATATCCCGGAACAACAACTGACGGCGCGCGACACACAGCAGCACACCCCTCGCTAAGTCTGCCTGGAGTCCTCACCTAAAAACCGCAGAGGTGAGTCTCAACGAAAAGACTCAGTAGGGATCCTTTGATCCCCACTGTCCACTCACACACCCACAAGTGCAAAGTATAGCTGAAGGTAAAGTAACAAGTACAGTAGTAATTACTACTTCTAAATCTCGATATGAATCACATACATTCGAAGTACATAACATGCATAACTCTAAAACCAGTCTACCAGGCCCACAACCAACGTCTCGGCAAAACGCGCCAACCACACGAACAAAGGTGAGAAACACCGACCCGCTGAGACCAAACAGTAACCCCTCGGATAGCACTCTACCTACTCCGGCCCAATTGGCTCAGGTGGTTACTCATTCCCTCAGCACGAGTGACACTCCAAAGGTACCACACCCACACCGGTACTAGCTAACCCCGGGGTCCACCAGGTGACCCTCTCTCACTAGGCGTCACCCCACCACACCCACACCGGCACTGTGCTCCACCCACACCAGCACAGGGTGATAAAGCGCTACAACTGTCACTCTAGGTCCACAGTAGCTCAAAACACAGCACAGTAAGAAGTCCACGGTCGCATGCAACACCACGCGTACGATCCAGTTACAATGAATCTATCACCATAGAGTATAATTTAAAGCATGCGTTTAACTAACTAAACAACTGTCTAACAGTGTAACATGTTTTAATGGCATGAATTAGTGTGATTCTGTCTTGAATCGCGTCGCCCAAGGCCGACGCCATTCAAGTCTCCTAAACTGGTTCACAGAAACTCGGCCACATAACCTGGCGTAAAACGCGTCGCCACAAGTAGACGCCTTTTGAAAGGCGTCGTTGTCCCTCGTCGCCTTTTAACGACCGAAAACAAGGACAGGAAATTAGGTAATTCACTAAAACACGTCGTCGACGCCAATCGCCTATTGAAAATGCGTCACTGTCCCTGGACGCTTATCAGTCCGGGAACATGGTCTGTTAATGGGTTAAATCGCGTCGTGTGTGGGCGCCGCCTTTCTAAAAGGCGTCGCTTCACCTCGACGCCATTTAGCCCCGACAGACAGGTTCTCTCCTTACTTCCTCCAATCCTCGAGGTGGGATTTCTCCCCCAAAATGCGTAGAAAAGGCACAAAACATAGAGGGGAAGGAGGATAATCCATCTACCCATTAGAACACCCAATTTCTCATACATGCACTAGCGTTTTCACCCCAAAAAGCACCCCAAAGCATGCTTCAAATGCTGGAAAACATGGTTTTCAAACGAAAATGCACTGGGGATAGTCACCCTACCGGTTACTTGAACTCCTCCAAGCTCCAAGCCGCCCACCCGTCTCGCCCCACGCCGCCGCCGGTACTGCTGAGGTCGTCGTTACTCCACCGGGACGTCGGCCGCCGTCCAGAGAGAAAATGCCGCGGAGGAGGTGGTGGTGGTAGTGGTGGGAGTTAGGAGGTCGATGGAGTGGAGGGAGAGATGAAATGGTGGGAGGAAAAGAGGGAGGGGAAGGAGGGGTCGCCGGAATCACCGGAGGAAGGGAGGAGAGAGAGAGAGAATGAAGAAATGAGGGAAAGGAAGGAGGGTTCGCGGGGGTAACCAGAAACTGGCTAAAACGCGTCGAGCTGTACGGACGCCTATCAGTCGACATGACGGGCCGCTCTGACAGAACTCTGAAACGCGTCGTCCATCCAAGACGCCGTTCAGACGACAAGACTGGCGCCGTACACTGACAACCCAGGGTCGCAGTCTGAAAGGCGTCGTCCCTCGCGGACGCCGTTCAGACGACACGACAGGGCCGTACTTTCGCGGCCCAAAGCTAGCCCACGTGGCACCCACGTGGCACAATCTAAAACGCGTCTGCAATGCTGGATGCCGTTTAAACCGCGTCAAGCCCGCGACGCGAAACAGAACAGAGTCTCAGCCCCATCAGGGCCTGAACTACAGGGTCCGACCCCGAAAACCGGATCTGAAAACCTCAGTCCTTACAACCACCACTTCTTCCGCAGCGCATTTCTCTCCGGACGGCGGCCGACGTCCCGGTGGAGTAATGGCGTCCACGGCGGTACCGGCGACGGCGTGTGGGGAGGCGGGTTGGCGGCTTAGAGCTCGGAGAAGTTCAAGTAACCGGTAGGGTGACGATCTCCATTGTATTTTGTTTAAAATCATGTTTTTTCCCGCTTTTGGAGCATGTCTAGGAGATCTTTGGGGCGAACCTTGTAAATGAGGAATGAAGGGTTTTTAATGGGTATTTCGACTTTCCTCCTCCTCCCCGTTTGTGTTATGTTTTTTTGAGATTTGGGGAGAAATCCCATTTTTTTAACTCGGGGAAGGCTAGCAGGAGAACCTGTTGGCGAACGCTAAATGGCGTCTTGGGACAGCGACGCCTTTTTTAATGGCGTCTGCCCCCAACGACGCGATTTAGCCTGGTTCACCCCGAGCCGTGATTCTGTTTCTGTCGTTAATAGGCGACTAGGAACAACGACGCCTTTTAAAAGGTGACTACATTGCACGACGCAATTTAGGTCATATTCCGAGGCCCATTTTCACATGAACCAGTTTAGGAGTCTTGAATGACATCGGCCTTGGACGACGCGATTCAAGACAAAATCTCATTAATTCCTACAATTAACATGTGTTTACATTGATAAATAGTTTGGTTAATTGCATGCTTCAAATCATACTTGAGGACGATGATTTCTACGTGATCGGATCGCACCGTGTTGTGTTTTGTACGATCGTGGACCTAGAGTGACAGTTGTTAGCGCTTAGGCACCCTGTGTCAGTGTGGGAGTGACACAGCCCCAGTGTGGGAGTGGTGGGGTGACGCCTAGAGAGAGGGTCACCTGGTGTACCCCGGGATATAGCTAGTACTAGTGTGGGAGTGGTACATTCGGAGTGTCACTTGTGCTGGGAGAAGCAGAACCACCTAGAGCTAGGTCAGGCCGGAGTAGCCAGTGTGCTATCCGAGGGGTTGCTGTTTGGTCTCAGTGGGTCGGTGTTTTCCGCGTTCGGCCATGTGACTTGTGTGTTTAGCCGAGATGCTAGTTGTGGACTCCGTGGTAGTGTGGTTTCATAATCGTGAATGTTACTGTTATAAATGCATGTGTTTTATATCGAAATCTAGGAATTTGTGTTACTGCTTTATTTAGTTAAATTGCCTATATTTGTGTATTGCACTTGTGGGTGTGTGAGTGGGTGGTGGGGATCGAAGGATCCCTACTGAGTCTTTTTCGATGAGACTCACCCCCTGCGGTTTTCAGGTGAGGGTTCTAGGCAGGCGTAGCGAGGAGAGTGTTGCCTCGGGTTGTGCGCCAGTAGCCGCTATTCCGAGGTATGCCCCGATGTAGTTGTTATTTCCTTTTCTGGCCTGTACGCTTAATTACTTCTTTTCTGTTTGAGTATGTAATTAATTGCTGAGTCAAGTCGAATTGTAATAATTTGTATTTTCTGCACTTCCTTTACAATTCGATGTGATGTGGATGTTTAGCTTAGTTTATCATTTATTTCCCAGACTTATCGAGATCCTGTTTGGCTCCAAATTTAATGATTCGGTACCCATTTAGTAATCGGATCCCCGATTATAGGGTGGCGGGTTGTTACATGGGGCATGGCCCACCCCATGCATACTACCACAGTGGCAACAACATGTTGCTAACGCCCGCTGAACATTGGCTACTGACTACGCCTATTGAGTCTGCCTCTGTATGCCTCTATCCCTGCCACCTCCGTGGAACAAGTTCTTAAACTTAGTGCCAATTGAAGATGACCCTGATCCAGATGAAGAAATTGTTGCCTTGCCTTTGCCCTGCATGTAACCCTGCATTGTTATCTCACGTTCTTGATCCATGCGATCATGTTGTGCCTCCACCTGCACATCTCACTGCTAAAGCTAAGTCAGTGTAACAATGAGATGCCACCAAGCTCCTTAAATCAAATTGCAGTCCATCCACAAATTTATCTATCATGCGCTCCTCATTCTCATAAATATAGGGCACGAACCTCCTCAGAGCCACAAACTTCATCTGATATTCTAACACCAGCATATCCCCCTAAACTAGCTCCATAAACTCCCTCTCTTTGGCTTGCCTGATGTGTTTCAGGAAGTATTGATTGCTAAACTCATTCACAAACGTCTCCCAAGGAATCTCCCTCAATGTCTTATCAGCATAAGACATCCTCTTCAAAGTGGTCCACTAGTCATAAGAATTATCCTTCAATAGAAATCTGGCTAAGGGGGGTCTTCTCACTCTTAGCACAGTCTAGTGTATCGAAGGCCTTCTCCACCTACTTGAGCCAGTGAGCTACCTCATTAGGATTAGGCTGTCTTGTGAAATGAGGTGGCTTCAACCTTATTAAGTGTTCCACCAGAGTTGATCCCAAGGCATTGGAAGCCTCACTAGAATTCTGGGACTGATATCTAGACACAGTCTCCATCATGACCTCAACAAATCTCTCCACATTTTGTCTACCGACACTAGACCCGGTAAAGTCATCTCCCTGGTTACGAATCAAAGGCGTTCTCCTCTTTAGAGCCATCTATACCCTTCACACACGAAAATAGAGGAAATCAGATTAGGTCCTATATTCTATGCCAGTTGTACCAGCTTGTATGAGAATCTATACTACTGCTGGATTGACATATTTAATTTAGTTAGTCATATGTTTGGCCAGATCGTGCTCTGATACTAACTATAATGACTTGCATCCCGATATCTGAAGACTAACGGGTCTTGGATCACTATAAATGGAAACTAACCAAGATCACATGCACATTTGGGTAAATATCTATAAAACTAAGCTAAATAACTAACTAGCGAACTGTAATATAGAGGAATTGCAAGCAAAATGATCATTACAGTCCGTTACAAGTCCAGCAAAAGTACAAGTCCAACATAAATAAATATAATGCATACAACACCAAAGATAAGTACAACTACATAGGGCATACCCAAAAAACGATAGCAACTGGCAACACATCCTCCAAGAAGCCTACGTTTCACTCCTAAGCACAATGCGAGTCCTAAACTCAAAAACTAGGGAGTGAGCCGCACCAGTATTGGGCTCAGTAGGCATCCCGCGATCTCTACCTTCCACTCACGCACCCAACAACACCAGAAAAGAAAGGTATAGTAAAGTAAAAGAGTAACTGTTACTACCATAAGAAAACGTCTCATTGACACAAGTAAGCATAGATCCTGTCGAGACAAGCCAAGAACCCCTCAAGTGGTGACACCACTCCAACCACGCACATGTGGCCACAAGTGGTCCTGCCCAGCTAAGTCACTAGAGTGACATAGACACCTACACCCCCTAGCACGATGGCTCAACAGCTAAACTCCGTACTACCTCCAAACTCCACAGCCTGAGTGCATCCACTGACGTCTTATCTCACAGCCAAAAACTCACGCCTATCTGCCTTTGCGCTCTGGATGCCCACAAGGGGAGCCAGTGAGCAACAAGACTAGTTGAGGTCCACGAGTCCACATGGTGTCCGTGCCCCCAGCCAAGTGTGCACACAAGTAGCTAAACTACTGTCCCAAATGGCCGGTCTCCCCCACACTTGGACTCAGGTTATAAATACGGGAGCCCTGAAAACTGGCTCAAACCCACAATCGGGCTAACCCACGATCTGTGTCCTCATGGATCGCATCCTGCATTCAAGCTCTGGGTATACTACTAGTGGATGTCGTCACCCGGGGTCCAAAACATACAATAGTGTGGAAACACTCCCCAGTGCATGATTTCAAGCATACGATTGCATAGGAGTGTAAATAACATTAATACTTGAATCTAGGATACATATTATATAAGTGGAATAATGATTAACTTTATAATTTACACACGATGGATGCAAGAACTGGGGTGTAACGACCCGCCACCCTATAATCGGGGATCCGATTACTAAATGGGTACCGAATCATTAATTTGGAAGCAAACCAGGATCTAAGTAAGTCTGGAAAAAAAATAATAAACTAAGCTAAACATTCACATCGCATTGAATTGAAATAGAAGTGCATGAATTAAAATTATTACAATGCGACTCGATACAGCAAATAATTACATACTCCAACAGAAAGGAAATAATTAAACGTACATGCCAGAAATAAATAACAACTACATCGGGGCATACCCCGGAATAACCGCTGAAGGCGCTCAACACACGGCTGCACACTCCGCTCTAGGTCTGCTGGGAGGCCTCACCTGAAAACCGCAGGGGTGAGTCTCAAGACAAGACTCAGTAGGGATCCTTCGATCCCCACTGCCCACGCACACACCCACAAGTGTAAACTACAACCAACGGTAAGGTAACAAGCACAGTAGTAAGTATAATTCCTAAGTCTCAACGTGAAATCACATGCAGTCGAACTGTATTAAACATGCATATTACTAAACCAGCCAATTAGGGAACCCGTAACTGCAGTCTCGATAGAACACGCCAACCACACAAACAACGGTGGGAAAAACCTCGACCCGCTGAGACCAAGCAGTAACCCCTCGGATAGCACTCTAGCTACTCCGGCCCAACTGGCTCAGGTGGTTACTTCTTCCCTCAGCATGAGTGACTCTCCGAATGTACCACTCCGACACCGGTACTAGCTGACCCCGGGGTTCACCAGGTGACCCTCTCTCACTAGGCGTCACCCCGCCCACGCCCCCACCGGCGCTGTGCTCACGCCCCCACCAGCACAGGGTGATAAAGCGCTACACTGTCACTCTAGGTCCACAGTAACACACAACACCAAAACCCGGCACAGTACGATCCGGTCACATGAAAAGCCCGCGATCGCACGACACACACGCAGTGCCATCCGGTCATGAAGAATCCATTTCTACCGAGTACACTAAAGCATGCACTAACCAATTATCTATCAGTATGAACACATTTTACTGGCATGAATTAGTGTTGTTCTGTCTTGAATCGCGTCGCCCAAGGCCGACGCCATTCAAGCTCCATGTACAGGTTTAAGTAAAACACTGTCTTCAGAATCAGGCCTAAAAGGCGTCGACACCAGTAGTCGCCTTTTGAAAGGCGTTGATCGTTTCGAATTGTGCGTCGTTAAACACATGAAAACGTTCAATCTAAATTTATTCGACTCACTCAAATCAGATTTTAAAAATTAACAGTGGTGAGTCCGAGTCGATCCACAGGGAGATAGAATTTTAATTTTGAAAACTTTGGATTTTGATTATCTAAAACAAATGAGGATTTGAACTGACCAATTAATTACCTAATTTAGACAAAAACTCAATGAGGTAAGAATAACCAAGACAAAAAAATGATATCTAATTCTGTGAACTACTTTCAGAATTTAAACACAACCACACATGGAGAATAAACGACACTTAGCTAACAAGAGCACCGCTATTTAACTATTTGCAATTTTAATAAAGTATCATTAATTATCTAAAACAAAAAAAACCCGAAATGAACTTACAAAATTCTTAGTTGTACTATCTTAATAAATAATTAAATCTAACTAAACAACTAACTAATAACTAAAAGAAATAAGCATGCAGCAAATAGAGGCTCCTGGCAGGTAGGCCGGCACAGCAGATGGCAAGGCGCTGGCGCAGTGGACCGAGCAGCAAAGGGAGCTTGCTTGCTGGTTCCAGGTGCATGCAGTTGAAGCTGCTTCAGACCCGTGGACGTTTGCTGCTGGATGGTGGAGGTGTTGCTGGCGGCTGGGCAACGCGTGGAGGTGGAGGATGCTAGAGCGTTGCCGGCGCGTGGATGGCTTGCAGGTGTGCGTTGGCGCGGCGGGTATGTGCTGGTGCGTGAGGCGGACGTGCATGCATGCACGTATGCACGCTGGGGCGCGTGGAGTGCAGCTTCAGCTGGGACAGCACGTGGAGGAGCTGGAGCTTCACCGAGTGGAGGCTTGCTGCTGCATGCGCTGGAGGAAGCCGGAGCTTGCCGGATGCTGCTGGGAACTTGACGTGGAGACCAGCTAGGTGGTGTGCAGGCTTCACCGCATGCATGCATGGAGGAGGCTGGTGCTGGTGGAACATGGAGCTGCTCGACGGCTGGTGCGTGCAGTGAAGCCGAGTAGGTGGAAGGCTGTGGAGGGTGCGGTTGTTGCTGGAACTGCTGGTTCAGGTTTAGAAGAGAGAGAGAAAACAGAGGGAGAGAAGGAGAAAAAAACCGAGAGAAACAGAGAGGGAGGACGAGAGATACGGAGGAGGAGAGGAGGAGAGAATGCTGGGAAGAGAGAGCTGGAAAATGGAGAAGAAGAATAGAAGAGAGAGAGGGAGAAGTTTACGGGCAAGGAGAGGAAGAGAGATCGAGAGAGGGAGAATCTGAGAGAGGGAGAGAAAAGAGAGAGCTGCGTGGGAGAGATAACAGAGGGAGAGAAAGAGGGAGATGCGTGGGAAGATGAGAGAGGAGAGAGTGCTGGGAAAGGTTGGAAGAGAAGAGGGAGGAAAAATTGGAGAAAGAGAAGAGAGGGTCGTGGGAGGTTTTATAGAGAGGAAGAGAGAGTCGGAATTGGGGAAGGAAAGAGATTAAAGGAGAGGAAAAGGAAACTGGAGAAGGAGGAGGATTCAGAATTGGAGAGAGAATTTCTAAAAAGAGAGAGAGGGTTTTAAAAAATAAAGAAAGGAAGGGATGTGGTTGGGAAATTGGAGAGAAGGAAGAAAATAGAGGGTTTTGGGAAACTCCAGAGAAAGAAGGAATCAAATTGCATTTTTACCCCTGCTTTAGTTGAAATCCGAACACTAGTCCTCCCCCAAATTTCCGGAAACTCCACCAGCTGCACTGCATCATCGGCATGTCCTATTCACATAAAATAAATATAAATTAGCGCATTATCATAAAAATATCATCATATTTATTTATTTCGTCTCGGTTTTGTCGAAAAACCGCAAATGCGCTACACTCCTTTAATCACATGAAATGACGATGTTTTTAAGTCAGAATTTGACGAAATTGGTACCGTTGGACTTGGTACACAATTATCTATCATTCCATGCTATTTTGCAGATAAAAACATGAGTATGATGCATATGATTGCCCTTAAATGATCAATTTAACACTTTATCAGGCGTCGACATCCTCAGACGCCATTTAGCACGGAAATCCAGGAATTCCAGAAAACATAAATCAGGGGATTTCTGCCTTAAAAGGCGTCATGGTTACCCGACGCTATTCAAATCGCGTAGCCCGCCCATGACGTCTTTTAGTCCCAGAATCCCCGAACTGGCAGACTTTCAGTAAGGCGGTTCCTGTCTAAAAGGCGTCGCGATGGCCCGACGCCCTTCAAAAAGGCGTCGTCCATGCACGACGTCTTTCAACCCCAGGAACCAGTCTGTCATGAGCCCGAGGGCTCCCTTTTCAGCCCCAACAACCCCAAAATTACCCAAAAACGGAGGGGAAAGAGGGCAATTCAATCAACAGGAAACCACATTCATGGAAATCCCCCATATCATCAAGAAGAACACCTAAACATGCTTGTTCTACCCCCCAAAACCAAAGATCCATAACATCTTCAAACGGGGAAAACATGGTTTAAACACAATGCTATGGGAACCGTCACCCTACCGGATACTCGAACGCCTCCGAGCTCCAAGCCGTCCACCCGTCTCGCCCCACGCCGCCGCCGGTACCGCCGTGGTCGTCCTTACTCCACCGTGACGTCGGCCGCCGTCCGGAGAGTAAAACGCCGCAGTGGAAGTGGAGGTGGTAGTGGTAGGAGCTAGGTAGAGGGTGGAGTGGAGGGAGAGATGGAATGGTGGGAGGAAAAGAGGGAGGCGAAGAAATCGCCGCCGAGTTCGCCGGAAGGGAAGGAGAGAAAGAAAGAAGGAAGAAGAGTGAGGGAAAGAAGGAGGGCTCGCGGGGTTAACCAGAGAGTGGCTAAAATGCATCGACATCCTCAGACGCCATTTAGGTGATGCGACGGCCGCTCTGACAAAACTCTGAAACGCGTCGTCCTATGCAGACGCCGTTCAGGCGACATGTCAGGGCCGTACTCTGACAATCCCAGAGTCGCAGTCTGAAAGGTGTCGTCCCATGCGGACGCCGTTCAGACGACACGACAGGGCCGTACTCTCGCGGCCCAAAGCCAGCCCACGTGGCACCCACGTGGCAGAACCTAAAACACGTCCGCAACGGTGGACGCCGTTTAAACCACGTCGAGCCCGCTCGACGCGAAACATCACAGAGTCTCTGCCCCACTGGAGCCTGAACTACAGGGTCCGACTCCGAAAACCGAATCCGAAAGCCTCAGTCCTTACATGGGGAGTTATTGCTTTCTATTTTAAATCGCGTCCAGACTAGCAGACACCTTTTAAATTGTCTCTAACGTGCCCAAAGCCAGCTAACGTAGCTGACGGGTCTACTGTGGTGGCCATGGGTGCTAAATTGTGTCGCCCCAGTGTGACGTGATTTGAATTACAGCACCTAGTTAAGATGTGTTTTAGCATCCTGAACCAGGATGCCACAAAGCCTTCCAGCTTTCACAAAATAGAGTGCAAACTCGAGCCTCCCTATCACATGGATACTACCTCCCTCCCAAAACACATGAACAACGGATAGCAACATGCTCAATACGAGATCGCATCCTAATCATGCTTCTAGGAAGTAAAGAGTGTAAGGAGGGACCATCTGTTAGTTTTAAGTGGCCTACAAGCCAATCTGACTATGTAAATCTCGTTCATTTATTAATATAATGGCATAATATTCATTATGTGTAAATCGCATTAGTTATCGTTTCATAATGAAGCCCGTGAATATGTGCTATAGTGATCATATTATGATGAGATCATACTAATGAGACTGATCACTTAAACACACATATTATTAATCGTTCCTAGTCGGAGGATATCCGAGAAGGACATCGGATATCCGGTTAGACTAGTACAGATTACTCCTGCTCATATGATGAGGGTGACTAATCTCATAAGTCACTTGTGTGGAGACACTAAGGCAAATCTGTAGGTACTCATTGGAGAATGAGTTCACTGAACTGATTCGACTGAATCGCTGGATGGTATTGTACCTCACTGTCAACCAGCTTGATTCTATTGTCGCAGTTGCGTGGATGGTCCTCGGACCTGAGACACCAAGGACACCTTGTCGGTGGGCTTCTGTGCTTTGACCTTGGTTTATGAATCTCTAGCCACGGGATTCTAATACGCCAAGGATTGGGTACAGGGGAATACCGTCGAAGGGAATTGTGTGTCAATAAGGAATCATTCGCTCTCGATACTTAGAGAGAGAGAATGCTCTAAGAAGGATGCGTGGAAGTCCCTGGCCAGGGCGGACGATAATATCGGGAAAGGAGTTTTCCGATATTCATCAGCGGCATCCAATCCAAGTGAGTCGACCGGTTAGGGTTTGACAGCTCGCCATACCCTGAGTTGACTCGAGAGCATTGTACGAATGAAGGATTATATCCACGCGGTAACTGTCGGCGGAAAGGTTCTAAGAGTGGGTTACTTAACCCCAATACCTTCCGGGTTCACGCGGTGTTGCTTGGCACCCAACGTGATCGGAGGCCCGGTCGAATTCGATGTGCGACATCAATTCGATTGATTAATTAATTAATAAAGGGTTATTAATTGATTAATAAAGCCAATGAGGAGTCACTGGGCTTGTTGGGCCATTAACTGGACTGGTACTTGGGCCTAGAGGGTCACACGCACATGATTCTCAAGGCGATGGATAAATAAGTGGGTTTTATACAAACCAGGGGTTTTTATGAAAAACCGCGCGGTTAGTATAAAACATAGCGAACGGGCTAAGCAGGCCAAGCTGCTGCTAACCCTAGCCACCCCTCCTTTGTTTCTCTCTCTCTCTGGCATCCAGACAGATCTAGATCTGCTCCGCCGCTTCTCTAAATCCCGTTCGACGGGAAATCGTCCGCACGTTGCGGCGATCGTTGCGGCGACCGGCAGAGGTTTCGTGGGCTCGTGGACTTCGCTAGAGGCCGGGCGCTTGCGCGGCTTGCGGTGTCGCACCGACGGAACTGAACGGTTGCGGATTCGAATCCGCATACGGTGAGAACTTCGATTATCCGATAATCGATTTTAGTTTTTCGAAACGGGAAAACGGATCGCTGTTTTATTTTATTTTCCGCTGCGTGAGCGATCCGGAGAAACCCGAGAAACCCAACACCGTCACCCTACCTCAACTCAATCTCCTCCAAACCCAAACGAGTCATTCACGAGGATAGGAGCTGACCAATGAGCTGCCGCCACTGTCAACGACCTCAACATGTCCTCCATGCTTTGATGTCATCTCTCGGCCCACCCTGCCTCGTTGCCGTGCCACCAAGCTGCCGGAGCCACCGCCACCGCCACTCACCTGCCAACACGTCGGCGGCCGTGTGAGGGTGAGAAGGGAATGGTGGAGGTGGTGGGGGATGATGGTGTGGAGGTGAGGAGGAATGAAAAAGGAAGATGGTGGAAGAGGAGGACGAAGGGAGAGAGACGAGGGGAGGAAGGGAGAAGGAGGAAGGGTGAAGGGAGGAAGCACGGGTTCGCTTCCAACCCTTCCATGGCTGTCCCTATGCGCATCCCTGTGCGTGCCATGTGGCCACCAGGGTGCCACAAGGCGGCGCAATGCCATGCAGAAATGTGTAAATCACATCTAGTCGAGCAGATACGTTTTGCAAAATGTGTCCACCTAGCTCGATGCCTTTTACTGCATTCTGACAGGGTCATTGCATGGCCACCACGTGGTCAACATGCATCAAGTCTAAAATGCGTCTACCTGGTTCAACGCCAATTACGAAGTGTGTTGGCCCTCTAGGATACGATTCAAATGTTAAACCCAACCACCAAAAAGGGCCCAATAAGCCACGCCCGGTCCACTAATAGGGTATGAAACCCGACACGAGATCTGAAACCCCTGGATATTACATTGAACCTCTTTAAGACTTTTGAACATACTTGAATATCACAACCTATTGGCTAAGTGAGACTTAACATAGGCCATTCCTCTAGAAAATTATGTCTCACAAAACTTCCATTTAAAACGACCATTAAGATCTTCAGCATAGTTCCAAATTTTCTACCTTGGCCGCACCGTCTTCTCATATCCACAAGAGTAACATATTATATGAAAATCAATAAAGCAATATCAACTCATATCATTATAACAATACACTAAACATGACGTAACAAGTTGTTTTATAGAAACGCTCAAATTTCAACTTTGAATTCTCAACCTATGTAATAACATGCACAAATTCATTTCCTAAGAACTCACTTGATTTTGAATTTCATACATCTAAATTCAGCCTCCTGATCATCTTCAACATACCAATATCAAAATTGGACATAGCCACACATATATAAGTAAAGAGAGGGGGAGCAGAAGCTTTACGTCGTCACAGGCATGTCAATGTGATGGTATTAGTCCTCATGGCAGAGCTATTCCACACAAGCTACCTTGATGCCATTGCTACATCCACTCTACTCGCACTTGTCGGATTGAAGCCAGGGAGGGGCTGGGGTGCGGCAGCGATGGGTGGATGGCAATAAATATCACGCCGGTGGGTGGCAGCTTTAGGTCAGCTAGCGTCAGATGGGAAAAGCGAGCATGCTGCTATGAGTGTTGGGATGGCAAAGTTGAGGCAGCTTGCAGAAAATCTGGTACCGGAAAGGCAGCTGCAGCGAGGATGTAGGGCTTGGGCATTGGGGCAGCGCAGATTGCAGCGGGCCTGCTGCTGGCATTGGGTGGTGGTGTTGGGTTGCGGCCGGCAGCATATCTACTACCAATAGGAGGGCAGCAGCGTTGGGGTGGCTTATGGCCATAAGAGGAGAAGCAGCAGTATAGGGGGTGGCCGGTGAGTTGGGGAGGAGCAGTAGCGGTGTTGGGTGGTCGCATTGGGCTATGGCTAGTGGTAGATCTGCTACTGAGAGGAGAGCAGCAGTGGCTGGTTGGAGAGGAGCAATGGTGGTGGCGTTGGGCTTCAGCTGGTGGCATTGCAGGTGGTAACTGACCAAAAAGGGGCTGCAACAGTGATGGGGGTGGCTGGTGATCTGGAAACAAGCAGCGGCAGCCACTGGCTGGCGAGGAGCAGTGGTGGTGACATTGGGCTGCACCGACGGTGTTGGGGGTAGGAATGAATGAGAAGGAAAAAAAAAGAAGAGAAAGAGTGGGTGAGAATAATGGTGATGTCGATCTTGTTGGAGCTCCAATGGCTGCCAGCACTAGAGAAGAATTGTTTGAAGGATAAGAGTGGTGGGAGGAGGAAAGGAAGAAGATGACAAAGATTGTGGTGAAAGTAAAAGTAAAAGGGGCCTTGCATTTTTCCTATAGTTTCATATTAAAACACATCCAAAGGGTTGCACATCCACTGAGTTAGGTGTCCAGGGGGTAAAACTCTTTTATCATTTTAGATTATTTCACATTATTTTGAATTTTAAGGTTAGGCGTCTGGACACTTAGATATTTTGTAAGGTAGGCATCTGCTGGATTAGAGATTTTATCATATGACAAATGTATAAAGGAGGTTTTGAACTGTCAGGTAGATAAGTGAAGTCTCCAATCATCCAGGGGGTTCAACTTGGCTATGTTGTTCTTCACTACACCAATATAGACAATTTTCTCTTTGATTAGAAACAGAGGGCTGCAGTTGAATAGTTCTGAGCTCTCAAGGTTAATGGGATTTTCAAAAGT
Organism: Zantedeschia hybrid cultivar; assembly: GCA_030544215.1. Taxonomy (NCBI): domain Eukaryota; kingdom Viridiplantae; phylum Streptophyta; class Magnoliopsida; order Alismatales; family Araceae; genus Zantedeschia; species Zantedeschia hybrid cultivar. Next base: position 45,481,058 of record JARZZO010000002.1, on the reverse strand, counting down.
GAACTTGATAATTTGCTGCCTATGCAAGCAGAGGTTAGTCCACTATAGAAATAAGCCAAGACAAATATGGAGATGAATGACCTTTTCAAAGTCTAGTAATGCTATCAAGTTGGGTAGTTTATAGAATATTATCACCAAAAGTGAAGAACAAAATGCCACAAAGACATATGGCAAATTCTTTCATGGCTTGGCATTTCTCTATCTCATGATTATTAGGTGCACTCAGTGTAACGTCCTGTACTCCACAAGATCAAGGTATTGTCCGCTTTGGCCCATGGACTTCAAAGTTTTGTTCTTTTAGCAATAATTAGCTCCAAACCAGGGACTTCTCGAGCAGTCATCCATCCCGGTACTACTCCTAGCTAAGCACAGTTAGCCACAGCGTTCTCGAAAAAAATTGAACTAATAATCGAAAAGGCACCTAAATGTTTAGAGCTACAACTTAGCTATATTTTAAGGGTGTTACATTCCACCTCCTATATATAGGTGACGTCCTTGTTGCTACATTTTTTAGCCCACACCAGACTACCAAGCATGTAGGACTCTAAAGGTGGCTCCCTTAGGCTCAAGAGGTGGCTCCCACCATATAGCACTTTGTCCCATACGGGTTCAAGAGGTGGCTCTTATGGTATATCACTTTATCCTATATGACACTTAGTTCCTACACTTCTAGTAGGTCTCGTAGCTTTGATACTATTCTGTAACGTCCCGTACTCCGCAACATCAATGTACTATCTATTTTGGCCTATGGGCCTCACAGTTTTATCCTTTTAGTAGTAATTGGCTCTAAAGCAAAGACTTCTTGGGCGGTCACCCATCTTCGCACTACTCCCGACTAAGCACACTTAACTATAGAGTTCTTGAAAAGAACTAAATCAATATTCAAAAAGGTGCCTCGATGTTTGAGGATACAACTTAACTATATTGGAGGGGTGTTACAGTCATGGTCCAACTATCCAGGATCTCTAGGTTGATGACAGTAAATTCTATCATCTTTAAGATAATTCTGATATTATATATGAAGTTGGAGAGTATGCGATCATGGAAAGGAGGGACAACTGAGTAAGCAATATGGCCCTCTTCTTCCTTCACATAGGGTAGGAGGCCTAACTGAATTTTATTTTGTCTAAAAGAATGGTGGATTCCCTAGCATTCAAAATGAAGGTGTTAGTTTGAGGATGCCATATCTTTATAAGGGTAGTAATTCCTTGCCAACAAAATGTATACTTATCTGTGTTCTTGAAGAAGACCACAACGTGTTATAATCCCCACTCTCTTAGGATCTTAAGCATGTCTAGATCAATCTTTTCAACTAGCTTCTTCATCTATCACATCTTCCCATACCTCCATGGTCCAAGAAAGTGAGGGAAAGGTTATATCAACAACAGAAACAAAAGAGCGTCACACTTAATTTAGGGCGATATTGCATGGAGAAAATTGAACCCTAGGGTTTGATATATTACCTTTCTAGATCTTAAGTAGGTTATGTGGTGCTTAGGGACCTCAAACATGTGCTTAAGAAGGTCATAGAGCCTCTTGGCTTGCTTGAAGCGACAAATGATAGATATCCCATCCTTCTTCTCAGCTTCCACCTCAGGGAGCAATCTCTTCTTCTTATCCTTCTTCTCATCTTCCTCGACTTGGATTTTAGGGTTTTTCGAATTTTAAGAGATGTACATCTAAGTGGTTGGACACTTAGCTTGTTGTACGTCTACCCAACTAGACATTTTCTCAATTTTCCACCTGAAAGTAGAAGTCTTCTTCGGATTAAGTTCCATAAGTGGTTTATCTCTATCCTAAGTGCATGAACTCGAGCCGAGTTTATCTCTATAGGCTCTAGCCTATAGTAGATAAGTTTGAAAGAGTTTTTATCACGTTTATACATGTTTTACCGTGCTTATCTATGATTTTCTGGAGATTATCTTCTAATTTTGAAAACTTTATGCTCAAGTCTATAAATAGGCCCTAGGTTAGAAATCCTAGCTAAAGAATATTGACTCATCTCACCCCAAGGCTATCAGAGATTGCTCTTATGTCCTCCTACTTGATGGTGCCTTGGAAAAGAAGAGACTCTCTTCTTCCCAAAGGGCCTCTTTCTCTCGGCCTATGCTTCATGGAGATTCCATTCTTTCTTCCCTTCTTAATTTTAATTTCAACTTTTAGCATTACACGCATCATTTAGACACATTTTCATGTTTTTACATGCTCACGCACCCACCCACCCATTATCACCTTCTAATAGGGGTTTAAACAACAAAAACACCCCAAGGTCTATTCGCAATTCAATTGTGGTTTAGCATGTATGTTTTGAGTGTGATAATTGCACTATATTAATTATAATCTCTAGTTATTTGCTTGTTGTTTGTGCTTCTTTATAGGGGAAGGTAGAAAACATTAAAGGGAGGCTCCTCATTAGTGGTCGGCCGATGTTGGAGAAGATGGAACCACGGTCTCGTGGTGATGGAGGTAATTTACTTTTCAAGATGATTAGATATTAGGATTCATTTCCTCGTATCTAGTTTATCTTGGTGGCAATCATGATCCTCCTTAGCACACTTGCTTGTTGTTTATTTGTGTTTTCATGCCTACAAACACGAGAGCCTTTTCAAAAAGGAGGCTAAGAAAAATCCACATCAAAAATGGAAGGCGAGTTGGCTGAGCGTTTATCTTTTTGAAGAGTAATGGAAACGGCCAGAGAGAGACCCACGTACTGGTTAGGATTTTTCTCTACGTTCCTCTATTATATATATTCACCCGACTTTTACACAAAAGTATAGAAAATATATATAAACCTATATAAACCCAATCTCACATAAATCCTTATGTGTGTGACCCTCTAGGCCTGACTATCAACTTAGTTGTAGGTCCATTAACTTTAAAACATCTTTTAAAGTTACTTTTCAAGATGATTAGATATTAGGATTCATTTCCTCGTATCTAGTTTATCTTGGTGGCAATCACGATCCTCCTTAGCACACTTGCTTGTTGTTTATTTGTGTTTTCATGCCTACAAACACGAGAGCCTTTTCAAAAAGGAGGCTAAGAAAAATCCACATAAAAAATGGAAGGCGAGTTGGCTGAGCGTTTATCTTTTTGAAGAGTAATGGAAACGGCCAGAGAGAGACCCACGTACTGGTTAGGATTTTTCTCTACGTTCCTCTATTATATATATTCACCCGACTTTTACACAAAAGTATAGAAAATATATATAAACCTCTATAAACCCAATCTCACATAAATCCTTATGTGTGTGACCCTCTAGGCCTGACTATCAACTTAGTTGTAGGTCCATTAACTTTAAAACATCATTTAAAATTAAATTAATTCATTTATCATCTTATGATCAAATAAATTAGGTCTTTCAATCACGAACAGCACCAAGCAACACCTCGTAATCCCAGGGGATGTCGGAGATCATCATCCCGCTATCAAAATTTGTAAATCCATAGATTATCGTATGGAAATAATCCTTCGTCCACAAAACTTAACAGTGATCACGGAGTATGGTTAGCTATTAAAATTCTCAATCACTTAAGTGGATCGATCGCTCAATGATATATCGGAAAATTCCTTTTTTCTGATAATCCCATTAATCTTGGCCAGGAACTTAAACGAGCATAGACGGTTGTGGGCAATTCTATCTTCACCACTCAATCACCTTCATGCGACTTCCATTGCTAATAGTCACTTGAATATACGGACCCATATACTCTGAATTCTTAATCAAGAGCTAGATAGCAACGGTCCTCGCACAAGGTGTCTTTGACGTCTTAAGTTAAAGGACCTATTGTACTATTGTGACACAGAATATCTTGGTTGATAGTTAAGACCATCCAAGAATTCTTGAGTAGATCAGTTCAATGAACTCATTTAACCAATGAGGACCTACATGTTTGTCTCAGTGTCTCTACACTAGTGGTTATGAGACCAACCACTCTCATCACATGAGCAAACACAACATGTATCAATCTGTCCGAATGCTCGATGTCATAGAGGGTTATAGAGGGTTAATCTCATTATCATAACTCTTTGTGATTTAACTCTCGTTGTATAAGTCCCCGGACATCAAATACATACATACATACATACATACACACATATACATAAGTAGGTGCACAATCATACACATATACACATGTATATGAGAAAGGCTATTTATTGCTGAATAAGAATTATAGGAATTGAATCCGTGATTGGCTTAGGACACCCTAACTCTTTCATTCTCTCACTTGGACTACAGCCAATCACCTACATGTTTGATCCCCACCCCATATAGGTGGCGTTCAAAAACTTCCTGAACCAAAGGCTTTGTTAGTGGGTCTGCAATGTTATCTTCAAATGGAACTCTTTCTATGAGAATATCTCCTCGAACAATCATCTCTCTGATCAAGTGGAACTTTCGTAGAATATGCTTTGACCTTTGATGAGACTTGGATTCTTTAGCTTGCGCTATTGCCTCATTGTTGTCACAAAAGAAGGGCACATGATCAGAGATACTGGGCACAATCTCGAGCTTAGTGATGAATTTCTTCATCAAGATCGCTTCATTTGCTGCTTGTAAGACTGCAATGTATTATGTCTCTGTAGTAGAGTCGGTTGTCGTACTCTACTTGAAACTCTTCCAACTCAACACTCCACCATTCAAGGTAAAGATATATCCAGATGTGGACTTGATGTCACATGATCTGATTGAAAGTTAGAATTTGTGTATCTTACAACTTTCAAATCAGAACCTCTATAGACCAAAAACATATCCTTAGTCCTTCTTAAGTACGTAAGGATACATTTCATGACTATCCAATGTTGTGGACCTAGATTAGCCTGATATCTACTAGCTATGCTCAAAGCATTCGCCACATCATGCTCAGTACATAGCATCGTATACATGATAGACCCAATAGCTGAAGCATAAGGTACCTTACTCATGTACTCTCTCTCCTCAAGTGTCTTTGGTGACATATTCTTGGAGAGATAGATTCCATGTCGGATCGGTATAAGACCCCTTTTGGAATCTTGCATGTTAAACTATTTAACAATTGTATCTACGTACATAGACTAAGATAAACCAACATCCTATTAGATATATCCCTATGGATCTTTATCCCTAGGATATAAGATGCTTCTCCCAAATCCTTTATAGAGAAGTTAGATGTCAACCAAACTTTCACAGACGACAACATTCTTACATCATTCCCAATGAGCAAAATGTCGTCAATACAAAGAACAAGGAAAGTCGCTGCGCTCCCACTGACTTTCTTGTACACACACAGTCCGTCTTCATTCTTAATGAAGTCTTAAGATTTGATTGTTTCATAAAATCTCATATTCTAGCTACGAAACACATGCTTCAGTCCATAAATAAACTTCTACAATTTGCACACCCTTCCTGGAAACTCTGTGGACATGAAACCTTGAGATTGTATCATATACATCTCTTCCTCGAGTCTTCTATTAAGGAAGGTTGTCTTCACATCCATTTTCCAAATTTCATAGCCATAGTGTGCTGCTATGACCAATAGGAGTCTGATAGATTTGATCATGGTCACTGGCGCAAAAGTATCCTTATAATTAATGCCTTACTTTTGACTGTAGCCTTTTGCAACCAGCCTTACCTTGAAAGTTTCCACCTTCCCATCAGAGCCAATCTTTCTTTTATAGACCAATTTGCATCCAATAGCCACAATATCCTTTGGGGGAACTACCAAGTTCCAAACTTAATTAGAATACATTGACTCCATTTCAGAATTCATAGCTTCCTGCCATTTCTCGGAGTCAATACTGTTTATTGCCTCCTTATAAGTTTGAGGGTCCTCACCCTTAATGTTTTGTACCTTTTGCCCATCCTGAGAATATGTACAACATATCTATCAGGTTGTCTAGGTACACTATCTGACCTACATACAACTGGATCTAATCTTGCTGAACCGGAGTGTTTGATTCCTGAACAGATTCCTGAGGTATCTGAGTGCTAACCTGTGATTCTAGAACTTCTTCTAGGACTACCTTGCTCCCGCTATTCCTATCAAGAATGTACTCCCTCTCAAAGAATTGGGTGCACTTAGCGACAAACACACTTTGTTCGCTAGGCCGATAGAAATAATATCCAAGAGTCTCTTTTGGATATCCAAGAAGTCTACACTTCTTAGTCCTAGACTCCAATTTGTCTGGATCATGCCTGTTAACATGTGCAGGGCATCTCCATACCCTGACATGTTTAAAGTCTGGTTTCTTTCCTTTCTACATCTCATACAGTGTGGAAGAAACTGATTTAGTCGGAACCTTGTTTAGGAGGTATGCAACTATCTCTAGGACGTAGCACCAAAGAGACACGGGAAGAGCAGCAAAGTTCATTATGGACTGTACCATATCTAATAAGGTGCAATTCCTCCTTTCGATAACTCCATTTAATTGAGCTGCGTAGGGAGGTGTTTATTGTGATAGAATCCCATTGTCTTTGAGATATTGGGTGAACTCTATAATCAAGTATTCACCACCTCGATCTGATTGAAGTTTCCTGATACTTTTCTCGGTTTGTTTTTTCACTTCATTTCTGAATTTCTTAAATTTCTCAAATGCCTCGAATTTATACTTCATCAAGTACACATATCCAAATCGAGAAAAATCATCAGTGAATGTAATGAAGGAAAAATCACCCTTGGCCTGTGTGGACATGGGTCCACATACATTTGAATATATGAGTTTTAATAACTCACTGGCTTTCTGAAAGGAGCTTAGTCATCTTACCAACGAGGCATGACTCACATACTACATATGATTTATAATGAAATAGATCAAGATATCCATTTTTATGCATCCTAATGAGTATGTTCTCACTAATGTGACCTAACCTACAGTGCCAAAGATATGCAACATTCACCCCACTCTAAACCTTTTGATGGACTTATCAACAAACATCATGGAAGGAGTGCAATTTAAAACATACAAGCCATTATATAAATTCCCATCTGCAATCTTATTGTCATTCCTAAATAATAAACAACCATTGCTCTTAATAAAAATGCTATCTCCTATCTTGTCCAAATAAGAAATAGAAATAATATTCTTAACAATACTGAGAACATAACAGCAGATGTCTAGAAACAAAGTAACTCTAGAGGGTAAACTGACCTTAAAAGATCCCATGGCGAGTATAGTAACTCTTGCTTCATTCCCCATGCACAGCTTGACCTCTCCTTTGTCCAGCCTCCTACTGGCCTGCAGCACCTGTAAGTCATTACATAATTAAGGCACAGCCGGTGTCTGACACCCAAGATGTCAATCTGTAAGAAAGGTTCAAATCTATCATATAGATACGTTTATCCTTAGCTTGCTTCATCTGAGCCTTCTCTTCAAGATACTTCTTGCAATTTCTTTTCCAGTGCCCTTCATCCTCGCAGTGGAAAAACCTTCCCTTGTCTTTCTGATCCGGTTGAGGTTTCTTAATAGCGTTGTTTATCTTTGTCTTCTTGCCTTTTCCTTTCTTAAAGGGCTTCTAAGGCTTTATTTTCCTATCAATCTTAATAACAAGTAAGATTTGATTCTTATCCCTCTTTACAGTTATCTCAACTATCTTCAGCATGTTCAGGAGTTCTGCCATGGAGGCATTAATCCTATTCATGTTGAAGTTCATTACAAAGTTTGAATAGGAATTTAAGAGGGACTGTAGGATCAAATCAATATGAAGATTACGCACTATCGAAAAATCAAGTCTTTTAAGTGTCTCTATCCAGTCAATCATTTTCAGGATATGAGCCTAAACAGGTGATCCTTCTATCATTATGGCACAGACTACGAGATATCTTATACCTCTCAATCCTACTCTAGTTACCAAACAACTCTTGCGAATGAACCAGCGAGGAGTAGGCACTCACTTTTCGTACTACCTTTGCAATTCATTGGTCATTGAAGCCAACATGATACATTGAGCAGTGACAACATCTTCCCTCCATTTTTTGTTACCCTCCTTCTTAACTCTTGAGGGGTTTTCAGCAGGCTCAGGCACTTCCTCTGATAGAATTGGGTGGCCTCAAAGCCAATCATTGTACATTCTAGTTCGAAATATTAATAAAAGGCAATTATTTCTCCATTTATACTTCTCGCAAATTAATTATCGTAATGAAGGTCCGTAGACAAATGTATGGGATATTGAATCATGATGAGATCATGATAGTGAGATCAATATTCTTAGTCACTTGTCTTAAACAGTTCTCGATCATAGGATATTTGAGATGGACATTAAATATCCGATAAGATTGACACAAGTTATTTCTACTCATACGATGAGGGTGAATGATCTCACATTCACTCGTGTGGTGACACTAAGACAAACTTGTGGGTGCTCATTAGAGAATGAGTTCACTGAACAGATCCGAATAAGAATTCCTAGATGGTCATTATACCTAATAGTCAACCAGGGAATTCAATCGTTGCAGTAGCATAGTTGGTCCTTTGACCTAAGTCACCAATGATACCTTGCTTGTAGACCATTGTGTCTTGATTCTCTGACTTGTGGCCTTTAACCATTAAGTCCACGATAGTCAGTCTCTCAGACACAGTGGAAAGCTTGCGAAGGTAATTGAGTGAACAACATGGGATCACTCACTCTTGGTATAAGACTGGAGAGAGAATGTCATATGAATGTGTACACAAAAATCCCTGGCCAGGGTCAATTGAAAGAGATGTCTTTCTAGAAATTAACTGAGTACTGGAATCCATCTAAATAATGCGATAAAGGGTTTGACTGTAAAACCATACCCTTGCGTTATTGGGACATTGGATGAGTGAATGATTTTATATGTGCGGTATCTACATATGGAAATGTTCAAATAAAGGGAACAATATCCCTTATATCTTTTGGGATCATGAGGTAGTGTTTGGTGCCGTTCATGGTCAGAAGGTCAAGTGGATTAATCATCAGATGATAAATCACTTATTTATTGAATTAATTATTTAACATATGATGTTTAAATAATAATTAATAAATATTAAACTTTAGAATTAGTTCTAAGTTTAATGGGCCTGAAACCTGACTGATATATAGGCCTGGAGGGTCACACACATAAGAGTTCTCGTAAGACGGTGAGAGATGTTAAATATTATAGTTATCTGGGTTTTTATGAAAAGCCGCAAGATAAACATGAATATTTAATGGAGAATTATCCAAGGCCAAGCTCTTGGATAATCATGAGAATTAATCCTTGTGCTTATCCTTATTTCTTATATAAGGAGGCCAAGGGGAGGGGTGGTTGGAGTTGGACGTACACTACCATACACCCTTGGATTTTTCGCTCTCCACTCTCTCTCTCCTTCTCTCTCTTGAAGTAGATCTCTCTCTCTCTCCGCGCATGGTGGATTTAAGATCGGGTCAAAGTACTCAAGCCAAGAAGGAAATCACGTCTGCATCGGGAGCTCGTGTGGATACCTCTGGAGATTGTGCGCGTGCGCGATTACCGAATCGGTTGAATCCACGGGAGATTCGAAACCCTGCAAAGGTGAAGAACAATTATTCCCGTTAAAATTTTATTTGTCCGTTTTACGATCACAACAACCGATACACATGGAATCATTTAATTTTCTGTTGCGTTTTAGGCGATTCCTAACAATGGTATCAGAGCCAAGTTGCTGGATCGATCGTAAAACGGCATCGTTTTGCGTGTTGATTTCTCGTTATGCGCGTTAAACATGTATTGTACATGTTCTTGGGCTAAAATTACTTTAAATATCTGGGAATCATTCCCAAGTTTTTAGAGTGTCAATAATTATAGGGATTGGATCCCATATTTAAAAGGGTATTTAGTTTTCTCTGTTATTCATGATAACGGATATCCATGCGGGCAGATCTTACATAGCCGAGCATGTAAAGGAATTTTATGGCTTCTCTGTTGCTGTTAGGATTATTCTTTGCCGCTATTAGGATTATTAGATGTGCTAGAAGGCTGCTGGATAGTAAATACTTCATTCGCATGCCCGTTGAAGAGGGATAATAATATTGTTAAGAAATAATTTTTATTTTGAAACTTATTGGTATTATAATTTTATATTTAATACTAACAGTAATTATGTGATAATTATTATGATGCATGTGATGTATTTCATTAATCATGGGATGATCATGGACTTAGTTTTATCGTATGATGATTGATGTAAATGAATGCGATGCATGTTTCATTTGGTATTTTAAATAGGACCTGCGTGTCCTCCTCTCTCTTAATCTAAGTGTACATTCCTTTTTCCTCTAAGTTTGTACTCCCCTTGATAAGATCAAGGTTTCTTATTATTTAAATGTACATTTATGGACCTGCGAGTCATAAATTCATGTTTAGATATTGCGGATTAAGTTTTGAGGACGGGCTCTTCTGAAGACACCTCTAGAGGAAGGACTCGCATCAGTTGGAACCGGTGTTGTTGAATTCACACTAGGATTTTATTATGGATCATCGGTTGGCTCCGATGTTTCCATAATAGCTTAAGTAGTACAGGATCATCCTTATTTATCTTTCTGCATATATGTGATATTTGTGGAATATGCGGTTAAATAGATATTTCTATCTAGTATTATGATACTTCAAATTGAAATATTATTAATAGCACGATTTTTATAAATCAACTTAAAATCCTCTTTCAAAATTTAAGTTGTAAACGTGAGATATTCAGAATAATCCACGTAACCCAACATCATTATAGATTTAAGGATAATTGTTATTTCAAATGGATTTGTTGTGCTACCACAAGGTCTATTTGATTTAGAAATTAATCTAGGTCTAAGACATTAGATGTTTTTATAGATAAATGGACAAATAGTGTTGTTTTGTTGTGCTACCACAAGGATTGCACTATGAATTCATGTTATCTAAGTAATGATGGTAGAACTTAACTGAATCGTTTGGTTTGTTGTGCCACCACAAGATCATTCTGATTCATGGGTTAAATTTGATCGGATACTGCAAATGTTGCAATTGTCAAGAGTTGACTGCCCAAGGGACTTGATGTGATTTGTTGTGCTACCATAAGATCACATGCATGATACTCGAAGGATTTTGATCCTCACTAGGAGATCACCGGAATCTCCCGTTCTGTATATTAGAGGGTCATACAGATCGCCGAAAAATAGTGAAAGTATAAATCTAAATTAAAAGTCTTAAATCTGATTTTAAGAACTATTTGCTTATTTTTTGTAATATTTCCTTGTAGGTCGCTATGTCGTCACCTAACCCTCTACATTGCATACTTGATGCCAACAAACCTACGGGACCAAATTACATTGACTGGTTACGTAACCTGAAGATTGTCCTCAGGTGTGAAAAACTAGCCTATGTCCTAGATCAACCTGATCCAGAACAACCTGGTGAAAATGCTAATGAAGATGAATTAATGATGTATGAAAACTGGAAAGAGGACTCAATTAAAGTCCAGTGTTATATTCTTGGTTAAATGAACAATGAACTACAACGACAGCATGATAACATGGAAGCTAAGTCCATTCTGACTCACCTACAAGAGTTGTTTGGTGAACAATCGAGAACAGAAAGATATGAGATATCTAAAAAACTGTTTAGGAGCAGAATGAGCGAGGGCACATCTGTGCAAACTCATGTGCTTAAGATGATAGAATGGATTGAGAGGCTTGCAGTGCTTGGTTTTGTTATGAACAATGACCTAAGCATCGACTTAATCCTTCAGTCCCTACCAGATTCATTTTCACAATTCATCATCAACTTCAATATGAACAAGATTGAGATTACTTTGGCTGAGCTGCTTAACATGTTAAAGACAACTGAAGGCACTATCTAGAAAGATAAGCCACATGTCATACTTGTTGGTAAGACCAATAAGAAAAGAAAAGCTGGACAAACCTTTAAGAAAGGTAAGCCAACGAAGCCAGTGAAAGTAAACCAGCGGTTCAAAAGGACAAAGCCAAAGTCAATGATAAAGGTCAGTGTTTCCACTGCCATAAAGAAGGTCACTAGAAGAGAAACCACAAGATTTATCTAGCAGAAAAAGCAAAGGAGAAGCTTAGTGAAGCTTCAGGTATACTCATGATTGATCTTAACTTGTCTTATAGAGAATCAACATCTTGGGTATTAGATACTGGATGTGTTTCTCATATCTGCAATAACTTGCAGGCGCTAACAAGTAAAAGAAGAATGAATCGCGGAGACGTGGATCTGAGACTTGAAAATATAGCAAAAGTTGTTGCGTTAGCTGTGGGGACAACAACACTTCAGATGCCGTTAGGAGACTTATTGGAACTTAATGAATGTTATTATGTTCCAACTATTATAAGGAATATCATATCTATTTCATGTTTAGATAAACAAGGATATTCTATGAAACTTGAGAATAAAGGTTGTTCCATTTATCAAGGAGACAAATTGTTTGCTTCTAGATATTTATTGAATGGTTTATATTTACTCGATATTTCATATGATGTTTGTCTAGTAAATAAGTCTCTTGAACGAATAGATAAAGATGTGAATAAATCATACCTATGGCATTGTAGACTCGGTCATATAAATGAGAATATGATCATTAAGTTGCAAAAGAATGGATATCTTGATCTATTTGATTATGAATCATTTGCAACTTGTGAAGGTTGTCTCATGGGAAAAATGACCAAAGCTCCATTTTCTGGACATGGAGAAAGAGCTAAGGAAATATTGGATCTAATACATAGTGATGTATGTGGTCCAATGTCCACTTATGCTATGGGTGGTTACTCATACTTCGTTTCATTTACAGATGATTTCTCAAGATATGGCTGCATATATTTAATGAAATATAAGTCAGAAGTCTTTGAGAAATTTAAAGAATTTAAAAATGAAGTTGAGAACCAAACTGGAAAGAGTATCAAAACTCTTCGATCAGATCGAGGGGGTGAATACTTAAGTACACAATTCATACAATATCTTAAGAATAATAGTATTATGTCTCAGTGGACTCCTCCCTATACACCACAATTGAATGGTGTATCAGAAAGGAGAAATCGTACTCTATTAGATATGGTACGATCAATGATAAGTTATACTAAACTTTCAATTTCTTTATGGGGATATGCACTAATGACTGCTGCACATATATGTTAAACAAAGTTCCCAGTAAGTCAATATCTTCCACTCCATATGAGATATGAAAAGGGAAGAAACCAGACTTTAAGCATGTTAGAGTATGGAGTTGTCCTACACATGTCAAAAGACATGATCTAGATAAACTGGATTCCAGGATGGAAAAGTGCAGGTTTGTGAGATATCCAAAAGAGACTTCTGGATATTATTTCTATCAGCCCAACGATCAAAGGGTGTTTGTCGCAAAAAAAGTTATCTTCTTAGAGAAATAATATCTTTCAAAGGAAGACAGTGGGAGCAAGATAGAACTGGAAGAAATTCCAGACTCACAAATCAATGCTGCCTCATCTAATGAGCCATTGACTCAAGAACTTGTTCAAGACAATACACAAAAGGTTCGTAGATCTAGTAGAGTGCCTAAGCAGCCTGAAAGATATGTTGGACATATTGATGACGGCAAACCAATAGTGCACTTAAATGAGGATGATGATCCTCAATCCTACCAAGAAGCCATAAATAGTCAAGAATCAGAGAGATGGCAAGAGGCAATGAATTCAGAAATTCAGTCCATGTATGCCAACCAAGTTTGGAACTTGGTTAATCTGCTAGAAGGTATAGTACCTATTGGTAGTAAATGGATCTTTAAGAGAAAGATCGGGGCAGATGGACAAATTGACACATACAAGGCAAGGCTGGTTGCGAAAGGATATCATCAAAGACAAGGCATTGACTATGACGAAACTTTTTCCCCAGTTGCCATGGTTAAGTCAATTGGAATACTTCTTGCCATTGCTACATTCTATGATTATGAAATATGGCAAATGGATGTAAAAAAAGTGTTCCTTAACGGAAACCTTTAAGAAGAGATGTATATGATACAACCTGAATGATTCACTTCCAAAGAACATTCAAGTAAGGTATGTATACTGCATAGATCCATTTATGGATTAAAGCAGGCATCCCGTACTTGGATCTTAAGATTTGATGAAGCAATCAAATCTTATAACTTCATTAAGAATGAAGATGAACCTTGTGTATACAAAAAGATCAGTGGGAGCGCGGTTACCTTTTTAGTACTTTACGTTGATGACATTCTATTCATTGGGAATGATGTAGAAATGTTGTCATCAGTAAAGATTTGGTTATCCAAAAATTTCTCCATGAAGGATTTAGGAGAAGTATCTTATATTCCGGAAATAAGGATCTATAGAGATAGATCCAAAAAGATGCTTGGCTTATCCCAATCCATGTACATAGACACCATAGTCAAAAGGTTTGGCATGAAAAATTTCAAGAGAGGTCTCGTTCCAATGAGACATGGAATTTATCTTTCTAAAGGAATGTCTCTCAAGACACCATAAGAGAAAGCATACATGGATAGAGTCCCTTATGCTTTGGCAATAGGATCTATCATGTATGCAATGCTATGTACTAGGCCTGATGTGACACACCCACTAAGTGTCACTAGTAGATATCAAGTTGATCTAGGTGAGGAACACTGGAAGGCGGTGAGATGTATCAGTCGGATATGGATGATAGCAAATCCATGTATGGATTTGTATTCATGTTAAATAGAGGTGCAGTGAGTTGGAAAAGTTCCAAACAAGAAACAACTGCAGATTCGACGACCGAAGCAGAATACATTGCTGCAGCTGAAGCGGCCAAGGAGGCAGTTTGGATGAAGAAGTTCATCTCTGCACTTGGAGTGGTCCCAAGCATTTCAGATCTTGTTCCATTATTGTGTGACAACAATGGGACAATAGCTCAAGCAAAGGAGCCAAGATCGCATCAGAAGTCGAAGCACATTCTGAGACGATTTCATCTGATCCGTGAGATAATTGCCCGAGGAGATATAGTAGTTGAGAAAGTCTCATCCGAAGATAATGTAGCAGATCCCTTGACTAAGCCGCTGTCTCAAAACAATTTCAAACGTCACCTTAAGTCTATGGGACTTAGACACATGGGTGATTGGCTATAGTTCAAGTGGGAGAATGATAGAATTGGATGGCCTCAAAGCCAATCATTGTACATTCTAGTTCGAAATATTAATAAAAGGCAATTATTTCTCCATTTATACTTCTCGCAAATTAACTATCGTAATGAAGATCCGTAGACAAATGTATGGGATATTGAATCATGATGAGATCATGATAGTGAGATCAATATTCTTAGTCACTTGTCTTAAACAGTTCTCGATCATAGGATATTTGAGATGGACATTAAATATCCGATAAGATTGACACAAGTTATTTCTACTCATACGATGAGGGTGAATGATCTCACATTCACTCGTGTGGTGACACTAAGACAAACTTGTGGGTGCTCATTAGAGAATGAGTTCACTGAACAGATCCGAATAAGAATTCCTAGATGGTCATTATACCTAATAGTCAACCAGGGAATTCAATCGTTGCAGTAGCATAGTTGGTCCTTTGACCTAAGTCACCAATGATACCTTGCTTGTAGACCATTGTGTCTTGATTCTCTGACTTGTGGCCTTTAACCATTAAGTCCACGATAGTCAGTCTCTCAGACACAGTGGAAAGCTTGCGAAGGTAATTGAGTGAACAACATGGGATCACTCACTCTTGGTATAAGACTGGAGAGAGAATGTCATATGAATGTGTACACAAAAATCCCTGGCCAGGGTCAATTGAAAGAGATGTCTTTCTAGAAATTAACTGAGTACTGGAATCCATCTAAATAATGCGATAAAGGGTTTGACTGTAAAACCATACCCTTGCGTTATTGGGACATTGGATGAGTGAATGATTTTATATGTGCGGTATCTACATATGGAAATGTTCAAATAAAGGGAACAATATCCCTTATATCTTTTGGGATCATGAGGTAGTGTTTGGTGCCGTTCATGGTCAGAAGGTCAAGTGGATTAATCATCAGATGATAAATCACTTATTTATTGAATTAATTATTTAACATATGATGTTTAAATAATAATTAATAAATATTAAACTTTAGAATTAGTTCTAAGTTTAATGGGCCTGAAACCTGACTGATATATAGGCCTGGAGGGTCACACACATAAGAGTTCTCGTAAGACGGTGAGAGATGTTAAATATTATAGTTATCTGGGTTTTTATGAAAAGCCGCAAGATAAACATGAATATTTAATGGAGAATTATCCAAGGCCAAGCTCTTGGATAATCATGAGAATTAATCCTTGTGCTTATCCTTATTTCTTATATAAGGAGGCTAAGGGAATGGGTGGTTGGAGTTGGACATACACTACCATACACCCTTGGATTTTTCTCTCCCCACTCTCTCTCTCCTTCTCTCGCTTGAAGTAGATCTCTCTCTCTCTCCTCGCATGGTGGATTTGAGATCGGGTCAAAGTACTCAAGCCGAGAAAGAAATCGCATCTATATCGAGAGCTCGTGTGGATACCTCTGGAGATTGTGCGCGTGCACGATTACCGAATCGATCGAATCCACGGGAGATTCGAAACCCCGCAAAGGTGAAGAATATTTCTTCCTATTAAAATTTTATTTGTCCATTTTACGATCACAACAACAGATACACATGGAATCATTTAATTTTCCGCTGCATTTTAGGCGATTCCTAACATCCTCTTCGAGGACATAGGCTATTTTCTCGATGGTGAGGACTATCCTCACATTCCTCAGTCAGTCAGTAAAGTTCGGGCATGTGAGCTTGTTAACATCTAATATGCTACAGAACGGGCTGATTGATGACATGTTTGCAACCTATGGAGATAAAATATAAATTTTAATAAGCATGTAGAAATTCAAAATTTTAATTACATTAAGCAATAAATTTTAAAAACTTAATGTAATTTCTCACTAATTTTCGACGAATCACATAACCCTCATTATGTGAAGCGGGAGATTCTGGTGATCACCTAGTGTGTACCGAGACCCTATTAACATAATGTGGATAGTCTTGAGGTTGCTCAACGAATTAGACCATTCTTTATAGACGGACAATTCTTGCCAGTTGTAACTCCTTGCAACTCCCGATAGTTTGGCCTCCAAATTATCATGATCTTGTGGTAGCACAACAAATCATGAATATTTGATCAGGTTCAACCATCATAGCGTTATGAGTATGGATTAAGGATGTATCTCTTGAGGTAGCCCAACAAAGATACATCCAGACTCCGCCCTAAGGTGAGGCATCGAATGCCATAGACTAAATTCTTATCATTTTGTAAGGTCAGCCTTGAGGTAAGTCAACAAGCATAAGCCTTTAGTCCATTATGATGGAAGGCCACGTGGGTTGTGTTCTCAACTCACTCACGTTAATTAACTTGAATTTAAAATTGAGAGATTTTTCGAGCTAACATTTTAAGGTCTCATCAATCATTGTGCTACATACATGTCGACCAAATTTGAAATATCATATATCATCAAATTATAGTAAATATGTATCTAGTAGCATATTCACATATATATATATATACAACCCTAAATGATCATGGACTCCATAATCTAATTGGATACACCAGAGCTAGTTGGTGATCCATTAGAACTTATGGTGAAAATTAAATATAAGCATGGCTAGCATCAAATACTCCCGATGATGAGGCTTCATCTCCCATGAGTCCTGCTAGTCTTCAGATCCTTCTCAGCATATCCGCTTCTTAAAATTACATGAATGAAAATAAGGCACGTAGACCCACAAATTTACATTCAATAATATCAAGAAACCTTGATCAATAGTCAAGGGGAGTACAACACTGGGGAAGATAGAAAGTACAATCCAGATTTAATAAAGAGAGAGGGAGACATGCAAGTCTCATAAATACACATCATTTAAACATGCATTCATCCACCATTCACATATCATCACATGACACATGTCCATGATCATCCAACCTAATATAACCATACATCGTATCTATATTATGGTGGTAATATAATTAGTTATATCAGAAATAACTCATTATTTCAAAATATATAACTATATATATTAGGTTGTAAACAATTTTAGACAAAGCTATTCACCGTTACAGCATGGGGTATTGCCATAAAATGTAGTCAATTAATCCCATCAGAATCTCATCCCAACATTTAATTAACTTATTCAAAGTTAGTTAAGTCTAACAATTGAAACAATTTCAATATTTAGCCCTTAACTAATATTCCTATGAATTTTTAAGAAAAACTATATTAATAGGTGATAAAACAATTTTAAAACCTGTAAAATGATGTTCTAGAATTTATAGGAATTATTTTTGAATTTTTTAAATTTTATGTAATTTTAAACTATTCAAAACTCTAAAAAAAAGTATTTTTTCAGAAAATTGGGAATCCGGCGCAATGCGCCTGTGCACATGGCATGAGGAGGGAGGCACGTTGGGTCGGTAGGCACAGTGGACCGTGGTCCACAGATCATGTTTAAGTCGGGTGGTGGACCACAAACCCCCCCCCCCCTCCCCCCCCCCCCCCCCGCACGGCTAGGGTTTCTCCTAGTTGATGCCGCCCCCTACACAGCCCGATGTTGGGGAGGAAGGCCCTACTTGCCGGCCAAGGCTTCGGCGGCCACCGTGCAGGTGCCGTTTGACAATGCCAGTGCTGGTGGCACCCCCTATATGTACATTTTTGGTTAAAACTGCATCTCCTAGCTGCCAAGGACTCCGACCCACCGTCTATCGCAACTAAGCGTCGCCCAAGCTTTCTACCACTGTCATTTGACGCCCACTTCCAACGTGGACCTCTCTCGGCGATCTAGAAACTCCAACGACTTGATTTGTGGGTTATAAAATGATTTTAAACCCTAAAAATTCTGTTGCGAATTAGCAAAAAGACCGACTTTGTGGTGGCGATTCTTATAGATGCTTCAAACTTTGCACTAAAAGAACCAATGTGACCCATATACTACCGGGAACAATTCCTAAGCGACGAACACGATCTATTTATCACATAATCAAATCGGGAACGTCATCCACATGGGGACCCCGTGTAAAATGCGAATACACATAAACCCCAAAACCGACAAGAACAGAGCACGAACCCAGCTCTGATACCACTGTAACATGCTCGAGGGACGTAGCGGAAGAAATAAAACGGTGAACAATGAGATCAGGACTTGATGTTCTTGTCATTACAACTCAAAACAATAGAGAGAGTGGATTTTTCACCTTTATGGGGTCGAGAAAAATCTCCCAAAAATTAGAGATGAATGAACAGAGATCGAGAATCTCCTCAAATCGTAGATGATCTATAGGATGGGATAGTCATACATGCTCACGGCCTCTAGACATAGTATCCACATGGATCTACACACAGACGGGATCTCCTTCACGTCGTCGGCATCGTCTTCGACCACTAGAGAGAGGAGAGGATGGCCAGAGAGGGAGCGAGAGAGCAGAACAGCCAGAGAGAGACCACGTGCTGGTTAAGGTTTTTCTCTACATTCCTCTATTATATATATTCTCCCGACTTTTACACAAAAGTCCAAAAGATTTATATTAACCTCTATAAACCCAGTCTCACGTAAATCCTTATGTGTGTGACCCTTTAGGTCCGACTATCAACTTTGTTGTAGGCCCATTAACTTTAAAATATCTTTTAAAATTAAACTAATTTATTTATCATCTCATGATCAAATAAATTAAACCTTTCGATCACGAACGACACCAAGCAACACCTCGTGATCCCAAGAGATGTCGGGGATCATCATCCTACTATCAGAACTTGTATATCCACATATTATTGTACGAAAATAATCCTTCATCCATAGAACTTAACAATGATGATGGAGTATGGTTAACTATCAAACTCTCAATTACATGGATGGTAGTACCGGTATCGGTGGGTACCGGTACGTACCGACCAGTACCGGCCCAGTATCGACCGGTATCGGCCAATACCCTTTACAGGAGTGGTACCAGTGCCGGCCGATATCGGTACGTACCGATATCGGCCGATACTGCCAACCATGAATTCAATTACTTAAGTGGATCAATCGCTCAATGATATATCAAAAAATCCCTTTTTCGATAATTCCATTAATCTTGGCCATGAACTTAAATAAGCATAGAATATTGTGGGCGATTCATCTTGACCACTCAATCACCTTCGTACGACTACCACTGTTAACGGCCACTTGAATATTCGGATCCATATACTCTGAATTCTTAATCAAGAGCAAGGTAGCAATGGTCCTTGCACATGGTGTCCTTAGCGTCTCAGGTCAAAGGATCTACCAATATCCTGATTGACAGTTAAGACCATCCAGGAATTCTAGAGTAGATCAGTTCAATGAACTCATTTAACTAATATGCACCTACATGTTTGTCTCAGCATCTCCACACTAGTGATTATGAGACCAATAACTCTCATTGCATGAGCAGACACAACATGCATCAGTCTGTCCAAATGCTCGATGTCCGGTTCGAGTATTTTATGATTGAGAATAGTTTAGGACTTATGTTTATAGGGGGTCAATCTCATTATCATAACTCCTTGTGATTTAACTCTCATTGTATAAGTCCCCGGGCATCATATATATATATCATATAAGTAGATGCATAATTATACACATATGCATACATATATATGAGAAACCATTTATTGTTGAACAAGAATTACAGAAATTAAGTCCATGATTGGCTTAGGACACCCTAACTCCTTCACAAACTCTATTTCTGACATTAGAAGGAAAAAAGACTTGATGATGCTTGCCAAGCTCACAAGCATTACATTGAAAATGAGACAAACTAGGCAGGATAGAAACAAACAATTTTATTTTCTCGTAGAATTGTTGAAATACATGGAGAACATCCAACCGACTCTTCAAAAGGTACAACCATGTCATACAAGAGTGGTTATCAACAAAGATGACAAATTAATGAAAGCCTAGAGAGGTAGCCTTAAGACTAGGACCCCAAATATCTATGTGAACAATATCAAAACGAGAGAAGCTTTGTTTATTAACTGTTAGTCTTAGGTGGCCTACAAGCCAATATGACTTTGTAATATCGTTCATTTATTAATAAAATGACATTATATTCATTATGTATAAATCGTATTAATTATCATCTCATAATGAAGTCCGTGAATATGTGCCATAGTGATCAGATTATGATGAGATCATACTAATGAGACTGATCACTTAAACACACATATTCTTAAAAGTTTCTAGTTTGAGTTCTGAGAAGGACATCGGATATCCGGTTTAGACTAGTACAGATTACTCCTACTCATATGATAAAGGTGACTGATCTCATAGTCACTTGTGTGGAGACACTAAGGCGAATATGTAGGTACTCATTAGAGAATGAGTTCACTAAACTGATCCGACTGAATCGCTGGATGGTATTGTACCTCACTGTCAACCAACTTGATTCTATTGTCGCAGTTGCATGAATGACCCTCAGACCTGAGACACCAAGTACACCTTGTCGGTAGACTTCTGTGCTTTAACCTTGGTTTATGAATCTCTAACCATGGGATTCTAAATAGCCAAGAATCGGGTACAACGGAATACAGTCAAAGAGAATTGAGTGTCAATAAGGAATCATTCGCTCTCGGTACTTAGAGAGAGAGAATGCTCTAAGAAGGATGCGCGGAAGTCCCTAGTCAGGGTGGACGATAATATCGGGCAAAGAGTTTTCCGATATTACACGGCAGCATCCGATCCAAGTGAGTCGATCGGTTAGGATTTGACAGTACACCATACTCTGAGTTGACTCGAGAACATTGTACGAATGAAGGATTATATCCACGCGGTAACTATCGGCGAAAAGGTTCCAAGAGTGGGTTACTTAACCCCGATACCTTTCGAGTTCACGCGGTGTTGCTTGGCACCCAACGTGATCGGAGGCCCGATCGAATTCAATGTGCGACATTAATTTGATTGATTAATTAATTAATATGAGTTATTAATTGATTAATTAGGCCAATGAGGAGTCACTGGGCTTATTGGGCCATTAACCGGACTGGTTATTGGGCCTAGAGGGTCACACACAAATGATTCTCAAGGCGATGGATAAATAAGTGGATTTTATATAAACTGTAGTTTTTTATAAAAATCCATACGGTTAATATAAAATGTAGCGAATAGGCTGAGCAGGCCGGTTCTGATCTTCAGGTCTGCTCCCCCGCTTCTCTGACTCCCGTCCGACGGGAAATCATCCGCGCATTGCGGCGATCGTTGCGGCGAACGATGGAGGCTTTGTGGGCTGCGAAGAACGAGAAAACGTGAGGATATCCACCGCGAGGAGGATCTCGTGGACTCCGCTAGAGGTCGGGCGCTTGCGCGGCTTGCTGTGTCACACCGACAGAACCGAACGGTTACGGATTCGAATCCGCACGCGGTAAGAATCCGATTATCTGATAATCGTTTTAGTTTTATTCGAAACGGGAACGGATCGCTGGTTTTATTTTAATTTCCACTGCGTGAGCGATCCGGAGAAACTGCGAGAACCCAACATTAACACTAGAAGTAAAAGAGACTCAATGATGCTTGCCATGCTCACAAGCATTACATTGAAACTGAGACAAACTAGAGAAGATAGAAACAAAGGGACATAGCTTCTAGGGAGCTAGATAAGTCATTTGATAATGCCATTGGTAGGGTGAATAAGTAGATAAAGTCAATGCTACAAACAGTCGGTCAGTAAGGTAGTAGAGGTCGCCCGACTCATGCCCGCCACCAATCATCTTCTTCTTTTGGAGATCTTGAAAAACACAATGAGAGGGTAAAAAAGGTTATAAAACAATTGTAAGCATGAGTCAAATAACTGATGGAGAGTAGATTAATAGGAAACTAAGGAACATATAAAACATTAAACAAGGTAAGCAAGGCAGCAGTTTGTACGATACTGATATTGGAGAAGGAGAACCATCAATAATGGATAGTGGAGGTAATGAAGAGGAAAAGTGAAAAGAAGAAAAATGGGAACGAGCACCTGCCACATGACCAAAAGGCCTGGAATCAATAATCCAGGATGAGCCATGATAAACGGCAGATGCACTACTTGAGATGGAAGGAACAACATGCAAGGAACATTGCTGCAGGAGTCACTCATAGTCGGCCTTAGATGGAGTCACAGTAACATCCCCAGAGGAGTCCGATAGGGGAGTAGTGGGAGGCACCTCAATGGTTAGAGAGGAAGAATTCATAGCAGGCTTGGTTGTATCAAGTCTAAACTTCTAACAACAGCACTCGAATGGATGATACTACCTACCACAATGAGTACATAGAGGAAAAGAGTTCCGATACACCACATCCATAACCACGACCTCGACCAGCAATAGCATGCGCTCAAAGAGAGAGAGTTAGTCACAGAAATAGAGGAATTGATGCAAAGCACACACGACAGTGCATTTTCCAAAGTAGGCACTATGTCTTCTAAGAGAAGATAGGAACATATGTGGCTGAGAGAGTCATCTAGACTAGACAAGAACTTGGCAACCATGACTCCTTGCATTCCTTCTCCAGAACAGACATGTCCGCCGTCGGGGGATGATACATTTAAGACCTCATACCCCACTTGCCTGTCAGTGCTGTAAAATATTCATGAATGGAGCAACCATCTTGCTTCACAGACAAAATGTTTTCATAAAGAGAATAAATCAAGAGACATTTTTCTCATCAGAGTACATTTGTTGTAGACTATCCCACATTTCCTTAGCAATGCCAAGAAAGACAATATTGAAGTTGACAATGCGGTTCCACGCTACTAAGATGAAGGGTCCTCACAAAGTAATCATCAGATTGCCACAATGCTAACTTCACCTCGTCCTTTAGAACATTAAGAGGAGAGTCAACATGACGAAACTTCTGTTGAGAGCTACAAAGAGAATAGAAGGCATGCAATAACAGAAGATAGTAGGAGTTATTCAACTTGATGATGGTTCCTAGAGTCGTGGTCTTCATCTTGACATCCACCAGAGAAGCCACAGCGTGCCAACGTTGAGCAACTTCTTGATCATCCACGAGAAGGGCACCGCGCATGAAGTGGTCGAAGATGAGTCTGGCGGCATCGTCGAATTCCTTCATGAGCCCGGCGGAGACCCCCTCGGCCACGTCCTCCCCTCCCAGGTAGGCCGGATCGACGTCGAAGGCGACCCTGCAGATGTTGTCGAAGGTGAAGCACTGGAGGACGTCCTGCAACTCCAGGGTCTCCCCCCTTCTCCTGGGCCTGCTCCGACAGTGGCAATAGCCGACCGACCACCTCGACGTCCACCATGAAGCTGTGTAGAGAGCGCTTGTTGAACTCATAGCCGGCTGTCTTGCGGTACACCCGCCAATCCCACCGGCTTCCGCCGCACCTTTACCTCCACCCAACTGAGTCGGAGGTTGTCGCAAGGAAGTGTCTAGAGGAGTATAAGGTTCACGGGAGAGGCTTTGGAGTGGACTCCCGGGCTAGCAGACTTGGCCCATCTGCCCGTTCATAAGCCGGACTTTGGCCCGTGGGCTCCAAGTAGCAACCCGAAACTCAGCCTGACTCTGACCCAGCCTGAAAGCCCGCAGGTTGACCCAGCCCATTAACAGCCCTAAATTCCATTTCATTGTTCATGTGGACAGTAACAAGCGTGTGATCACTCCGACATGCCAAAGAGTCCGACCCAGTGACATTTGACCTTTTACAAAGGAGGCCGTGAGTTCAACACTCACTTCCAATAGTTCTGTAAAACGAATTTATTTCACGAATTTATTTGTGGGACTCTAAGTCCGAGTGATGGCAGAATCTGGGTAAAAACTAGTACTCGCTGCAGTGGGTCATACGAGTTCAGAACAATTGCACTGAAAAAGACAGTTGGTGAGGCAGTGAAAAAAAAAGATCCTACTTAATAAGAATATTGATTTAAATATCAATATGTATACATTCTCCACTAAGGAGCCTCTAAATACTTCTAAGAAAAAAACTGATCACCCACTCATTGGCCAACAATGCTGAGTAAAACCTCTAAAATCTAGAATGGGTTGCACGTCGTATTCACCCTCAGCCAACACATCCTAGACTCTGATTTGCAACACCCTCAGTGCAAGCAAGTATTACTCTAATTTGGTATCATTTTGGTTCTCGTACCATCACATGAAGGAATACGCTGTTGGAAACATAACTGAGATGTGAAATACAAGGTTTTAGTAGGTTATCCATGAGAATAAGAAAGATTGCGTATCTCTGTCATCATTTTATTATGAAGAGGTGGTTAAACAAGGAGATGCCGGTCCTTTTTTCCTCTCGTAATTCACCTAAAATTAACATTAACAAACGACAAATGACAAAATGGGTATAAACAATGGCATTATAATTTATTATGGAAGTATACATGAAAAGACAATGAATCGGGTTCATTCTAGAAAAACACATTCTAAGGCCATACATGCAATGATCCCAACGTTTAAATTACAAAGACAAAAGGGACCATTCTTCGTTTTGCAGAATTGTTCCAACAGTTGCCTAGGAAACATCCTTGGATTCCCACAAACTTACCGCACTTCAGATTCAATCACAACAAAGCATTGAGATCATGGTTATCAAATTCCCGGTCTCCCCTCAAACATTGATTGCGGGATGTTGACTGAAGACAGGATAAGACGGCAAGTATACTGCCATTAGAATCCACAGCTAATGTCCAAGACGAAATCCTCAAGACCAATGAATACCTTGCCCATGCACACGGAAACAATAAAAATATGCCACATCCTAACCCATGCAATATGGTTCAAGATGAATCATGCAACAGCAGAAAGTTCTAAAATGCTTTTATTGGCTGGAAATCCATGGGTTTATGATTTTTCAGATGCTTCTCGCTGCTTTACAGTCAAGTTGTTTATTGGTTGAATCCACAGTCGTCATTTAATCTTTCTCTTTCAACAACTCGAATTCACTGAGAACCAGAGGAAGATTTTGGGATTGTCAATTGCAAAACACAAGCATATTTATTATCTACAGGAATGAGAAGTGAGATAGAACACTACCGAATCGTTTGCTGTTGATAGCACGTCTATATACCTATACATACGGTACAAGATCTCAGAACATACAAAGCCTGTAAAAGACCAACGATTAATCAACCCTTTTCTTACCTGGATAACCAAGAACAAAATGCCAATAATCAAGCTACCTTCAGCCGTCCATAAAATTCCAGCAAAAGCTGCAAGGGAAGCTGAGAAGTTTTAAACTTCATAATCAGTTGTCAAGTATAGCTTCTTTAGTGCTTCTTTGGTGCGACGACAAGAACTGTGTACGAGCAAGGAAAAGCATGCTCCGCAGACTGATGCAACTGCAAGTCGAAGCAAACTACGAACAGCATGGTACGGCACCACCGAGGCATATAGCTTAGCACACTATGGAGAGTGGAGGGGTGGCAGGCTCCAAGGAAGCTAAGGAATTCAGTGAACAGAAAGATAAAAGTTTGTGTTGACGGACAATCTGATTAACCTTAGAAACACAGAAGACCTGCTATAAAGCAAGCAAATACAGGTAGTGACTGGTGACAAAATGAGGCAAGCCAAAAGAGGCAAAAGAATTGCTCATATGGCAAGTAACTCACGTACTATACACAGATCTCAGAAGGGAAAGACAGAAAATCTCAGGCTCAAAATGAGAATATCCCGAGTACCTCCAACACCATGACATGCAAGGGTGAAGTGAAAACGGAGCACACAAACCTTGAAACCAAACATGGTTCAGGTGTTTCTCTTCTATACATGGATCCTGGCAGGGTGACCAATTAGTCTGCATTGATCAGGAAGCAAAGAACAGATAACTTCACCATTGACCCTGAGAAGTTCTCCATCTATACCACATCCATTATGACAAGTTTTGCCAGGCTTGACTTTAATGGACTTCACCTGCAGAAGCATTGTTCCCTTAAATCAATACAAATTTCCAGAACCAGGAAGCTGAAGGTAGCATGCTAATAACACTCATGAATGTTTGCAGGGAAGAGGGAAAATTGTCTAACACCGAAAATGAGATAATTTTATAGAAAGAAAAGCAATAAACAAAAACCTCACCACTTTCAACAGAAGACATGCAGTGATTAAAAAAAGCTCAGAATTCAGCTAACTTACATCAAGGCAAACCAAAGGCCAAAAGCAATTATAATATTGATAAAGGATGACAAAGAGGTATACCTTGACATATTCAACATAAGGCAGTGAAAGATGACGACCACACTGCAGACGCAAGAAAAATCTTAGCAATCTGAGTCGCCCGCTTCCACGGACCAGAAGCAAGTGCAAGCTATTGTCATCATGCTCAGCTTTTGGTGCAACAACCTGTGAACTCAAACTCTGCACAGTTTTGCACGAGTGATTGCACACTAAGATGCCAAGGAAATGCCCCTTCTGAACAACCCATTTCTCTTCATGCTTGGGAACAAGTTCTTTCTTCTCTGAATGAACATCATCTGGTGGCCCTGGGAGTTCGATGGGGTTCTCAGATTCCCAGTTTGCCTCATTCTCCCATTTTGGCTCTGCATCCCATTTTGGTTCAGAATCCCAAATTGGACCAGGATCTGACAATGTCGATGAGATATCCTCCTTGTCATTCAATGATGCAGCTCCCCAGGAGCTTCTCGTGTCATTTGTAGCAGTCAAGGCCGTCCATCCTTTATCCACCCTTGACTTTGACCTGGTCCTGGGCTTAGGTGTTGCTGAGAGGGATATCTGGGGGTGAACAACTTCATCTGGTTCTGGTGTTACATTGTTTCTCCCTAAGGAAAGACGTTTTATTTTTTGATCAAGGCCACGAACATACTCTGAGGGCTCATTGCTGGCAAGTGTTGTACCAGTCATGTCCAAGTCACCAGACATTCTACTTGGAGTCATAATAGAATCAATACTGGACAAACTAGAGGCTCTAGGGAGGCCTTCCTTATGTGATCTTCGCATTATATCAGTGTACAGTTCAGAGATGTCAACCTTATCTTCATCTGCTAAATTATTTTCTTCTTGGTTTGGTACCTCTGATATTGGAAGATATTCCAACTCAAAGCTATACTTGGGCAAGCATAAGAATTTAAGGAAACCAGCCACAAAATAACGGAAAGGACCAAAACGCTTCTGATATTTCTCAGAGAGTTCCAACACTGCACCAAAGAAAGATAGAAAGAAATGAAATTTCAAGTGTTTGCATTTTATAAGAAACAATGATCGATAAAATTGATAGTGCAATCCACTTCTTTTTCGGGGAAAAAAATAAAGAAACAACGATGTGAAATGAACTATATGGACAGCTTTCTGTATTCTTGTTTTATTAATGTGATATTCAGTGCTAAGCTATCATGTTTCAGACAAACATACCCTACAAGAATCAGCTGTGGTGTCTAACTGTTTGTGCATCCATATGGGTAAATGAGAAGGTATGTGGTGCTAAAAAAACCAGAATGGTCCAAGATAATCTTTTGTTGCTTCATAATTTTTAATATCAATGTCAGCATCATCATCATAAGCCTCACCCATCAATTTGCTAGATCCAATAAAGGATCCAAGGACTGGGCAAAGTTTTCCAACTGGCTGCCCAGATGGAAGAATAACTCGGTCCTCCCCTCTCTCTCTCCATGACGAAAGAATAATTAAATTCCCTCTCTCCCCAAAAAGCCTTCTTTCTTTTCCCTTTTAAGAGAGGCCAATGCATGTCAACTGTGACAAGACTGCCTCATCTCTTTTTAATTTCTCTCCACTG
This sequence comes from Zantedeschia hybrid cultivar, assembly GCA_030544215.1. Classification (NCBI taxonomy): domain Eukaryota; kingdom Viridiplantae; phylum Streptophyta; class Magnoliopsida; order Alismatales; family Araceae; genus Zantedeschia; species Zantedeschia hybrid cultivar. Next base: position 45,452,366 of record JARZZO010000002.1, on the reverse strand, counting down.
TCCCTCCCCAATTTTGCCCCTTCCTCTCATGTGCCTAACAGAAAGCTTGCCTCATTCGCTGTGGTCATCCCTCATGGAGGCAGGAGCGAGCCTTCCCCATCTCTCTATCCGTAATGGAGTGGGCTAGCCAGAAGATCCCCTGACTGCCCAAATGGTAAAGAGAATACATGGTTTATCTGGAAATAATACTCTTGAAAGCCCCTTCAGAAACATAAAAATGAATTTAATTGTTGGATTCAAACACTGCATAGTGGACACAGTTTCATGCATTTGACATTCACTCCGCCCTAACACTGGGTAGGAGCTAACACAACCTCTCAACTAAAGAAGTAACAGAACCAATAGCCAGGCCAGTAAGGTAATTCTGCATTTTCAGCCCTACGGCTGAAACAAAAGCAATTTACCATCACTAAGGAAACCAAAATATGAAACTGTCGACCCGAAGTGAATGACACCAGTTTGAATCCACTCAACAGCAAAAACATCTGTAGGTGTGAGGCCCCCCTGCAGACAAAAAAAGAAACAGATTAACAAAAAGAGAAACCAATTGACAAAAAAATGTTTCCAGCAACTAGATAAACAAAGAGATGAGCCAACAAGGAGCTTCTTCAACAACTAGTCAGACAAAGATGTTGAAAAAGAAGAGCTATTTCTCAGCAAATATTAATTCTTCTGAAGGTGCAAATAGGTGAATTCCCCTTTGAACTAGTTTAAAGGTAGGATCAAGTAACGCCTTCCATCAGGAACACTAAAAAACCAAATAAACCTACTTGTAAAGAACAGCACTATTCATTTTTCTTTTGCTTTCCCTTCAAAGCAGGTATAGGTTCAACTATGTGATGAGGGACTCGTTCGCATCCACACTGTTGACTGTTCTGCAGCTCCCAAAAATGGGAAAAAAGGAGCTTGACGCCCACAGAATCTCTTTTGCAACCAGATCCATCTAACTGCTTAAGAAATACTAAGCATTTGAGAATGGATGTCTCTTCCAATGAACAAGCCCATCAAAGTGTCCAATACTTGTAATGAGTTATCATCACTAGAGAGTGCGACATCATATGCCTAATATTTTTAAATCCAGAAGCATGGTTGACAGTATCGGCCGATACCAATATGTATCAATATCAGTGGGTACCCATACCGAAACAAGGGGTAACCTGAAAGCAGTCATTTAAGTTTAAAAATAATAATATAAAAATTGTATCATCTGGTACTGGGTCGAAATGGGACATTACCGGGCAGATATGTCTGATACCGATTCCGGTACGTATTGGTATCGGGTACCCACCAGTACCAATACCGACACTGCCATCCTTGTCCACGTGGTTAGTCTAATACTAGAGACAACATATGAAAGACATCAGCTTTTCCTAAAATCATGTTTCAGAAATTCTTCCTTGCCATAACATTCATGTATGGAAGTATCACTATTGAAATCATTCTTCAAAATTTCAAATAAAAAGCCAGATAGAAGAAGAAAATGCATCCAATTATCCAAAGGTTCTCACAGGCTCATCCAGCCAGTGACGATAAGTAAGCCCACTTAACCAGTGATGGTGAACCCAGACGTGATAACACATGTTCCTATGGCAAGCTGGTGGAACATATACTGGAGCTGACTGCACAATCTTTTATTCCACCCACACCAAGGGTGGTTGACAAAGTTCAGAGTCAACACATATGGAAATGCAAACCGGCTTTGCCATCTGTGCCACACAGACATCCAAGGCAGCTAATCCCTGTATTGAGCCACAAACCCCCTTCCTCCGGACAAGGGGAAGTACATTCATAAGTAAAGACAAAAGGAACATAAAGATACACACCTCCTCATGGTGAGAAAATTCAAAAACAAAATCTGTGAATTCATATCAGGATAACAGGTCTATGATGCAACGTGGATTTGACTCCATCCTGATACTGGTGATCAACCATTAGTTAATCACAAAGCTTACAGGTACGAGCAAGTCTGGATGGTGGATTGTCAGATGGTAACCAGTTTGTCACTCAGTCCTCAAACCTTAAAATGCAAGTGACACAGGTGCACCCCGAATGCACACTACCATGAATGTTGAACCCAATGTCCACAGAGCTGTCATTAGCACACCTTGAATGGAATTTGGATCGGGTATGCTTCAATGCACATGGCGAAAACATGTATTAGGATCATAAACTGGTCCGAAATGCAGTCAAAACAGCTATTTCTGGTTCTGCTTCTGTAAAAAAATGTCAAAATCAGAATGTAACTTACCTATCAAATTTCTGACTTTTAACTGCAAATGGAATTGGGAATGCATATATCCATTCCCACTGCTTCCCCACTTCCCATTGTGCCTCCTCTCTTCATCCCTTTGTCTGGCACTAATGTCAAGGGTGGGAAAGTGTACCACCAGCTGGGATATTGCTGCCTTGTTGAACCACCCCACCCCCCCTCCCCCCGCTTCCTACTTCATTTGAAGAAAACATGAAGCACAGCATCAAATGCCTCCAGCTGCTGCTCTATCGTTAGCTCTGTTGTGTGGGACAGAGATGAGGAGGGCTGGATGAGAGGCCGCGGGTGAAGGCGATGGAAGAGGGGGAGGGTAGAAGAAGAAGAAGAAGATGCCGGAAAGAACGAGAGAGGGGAAGAGGATGAGGGCTTCATGCCCTCCAACAGAGCCCCATCATGGGGGCGGCACACACACTGCACAACCATTTTGGAACCTTCTATCCCTTGCCTTTTTTTCTGTTCACCCCAAAAACGAGGTATGTACGAATATATAGAGAAAGTTCTATAGAGTACCATAGAGAACAAAAAGACAAGAATGCCCTTGTATCTCAAAATGAGAAAACAACCATGCAGAAAATAGCAGAAAAATAAAAAAGCCTAAATGGGCCTCAAATGGGCCGAATACATGTCCAAAAATGGCAAAAATGATAAAATGTAACTCAGTCCAAATATGTCCCAGTCAAGCCAAAGTGAAGCTGGAGTCGAGGTCGATGTCCTCCGACGGCGGTACACGTGAGCCAGGTCGAATTGGGTACGGTCTCTTGTGTCCTCACCAACCTCCCCGGCTGGGAGGAACTCGACCCCATCAAGTGAGGATCACACCACTTAGGTACCGTTCCAAAAGGTCTGAGTCGATCTGCTGAAGCTCCTCACTTGTGACCTATATGTCCTCGATCGTCGACTATCCTCTCCAACGGACTAAGTAGCACTAGTAAGCCTCATCTCTGAAAGTAACAACCTACTCGTCCAATATATGGTCAATGTGCTCTCACCGTACTGGAACGAAGGCTATAGGTGGATGCTCATAGGTGAGGTCACTCTCAAGGGGAGGAGAAGGCTCAAACAGGTCACTAGGTATTACTGTCAGCTCTAGATAGGCTACCAAATCTGAGACGTTGAAAGTGGTACTGATGCCGTAGTCCAGGGGAAGATCCACCACAGACGCATTTGGTCCTACCCGTTTCAACACTTTGAACGGACCGGCTCCTCGAACTTGCAACTTCTTTACGTCTCCTGATGGAAACCGTTCAAGTCTGACCCTGATCATGACATAATTGCCGTCCTGAAACTCAAGCGGTCGGCAATGCGCATCTGCCAACTATTTGTAGCATTCGTTAGTGATCTCGATACGGTGACGAACACTATCATGCAAACTCTTGATGTGATGGGCAAGGGACTAAATTGACTCTTAAGTATGGGACTGAATAGGTAGTGGGACTAGATCTACAGGTCCTCTAGGTCTATAGCCAGAAACAATCTTGAATGGACACATCCTAGTAGACTTATTGACAAAACTATTATATGCAAACTCTGTGTGCCACAAGACCTGATCCCAAGTACGGACATGCTCTCTAATCAGACAAAGCAAAAGATCGCCCAGACTCCTATTCACTACCTCAGTCTGACCATCAATCTGGGATAATAAGCAGTAGAAAATTTGAGTTTGGTTCCCATCAGATACCAAAAGGTCTTCCAAAAATAACTAACAAATCGAACATCCATGTCTGAGACAATGATCTTAGGTAGCGTATAAAATCTAACCACACCCTTAAAGAAATAATGGGCCACTATGAACGCATCTTAAGTCTTCGAGCATGAAACAAAATGTGTCATTTTAAAAATTCGACCGAAAACAACCAAGATAGAGTCGTGCCTTCAAATCGTATGCGGCAAACCTAAGACAAAATCCATGCTAACATTCTGCCATAGACGATCAGGCACGGGGAGTGGGGAGTACAGACCGGTATTCTACTTCCTCTGCTTTGTCGTAGTGCATGTACGACACTAAGCCACGATATGAGTAACATCGCGCTTCAAGTTTGGCCAAAAGAACCAGTACTCAACAAGATCAATGGTCTTAATCCGACCGAAGTGACCGGCTAGACCATCCGCATGAACCTCTTATATCAGAAAATCATGAACCGAAATCCGCGGGAAGCACACTCTTGACCTACAAAAAAGATAACCCTCCTAAAGGATGTAATCACAGTACTCTCTAGAGGGTCTAGACTGAACGGCAGCATAAATCGAGCCGAAATCAGGGCAACCGAGGTACGTGTCCCGAAGTCTCTCAAATCCCGTGACTTCAACGCTGACAACTGATAGAAGGGAAGAACGACGGCTCAACACATCAGCCATGCGGTTCTCCACACCTGCCCTGTGACGAAGAACAAATATGTAAGCCTAAAAAAACTCAACCCTTAGCTATGCCTCGGATTAAGCTTCTTCTGGGTGTAAAAAAACTTGAGGGCCTCATGATCGGAGTACAACACAAACTCTTACGGCAATAGATAATGTCTCAAATATCTCAAGACCTAGACTACGGCGTAAAATTCCTTATCATAGGTGGAGTACTTTAACCTAACATCATTCAATTTCTCGCTGAAAAATGCGATAAGATGGCCTCATAACTCAAGACTCTACCTACGCCGACACCAGAAGTATCGCATGAGACCTCAAACACCTTCAAGAAATCGAAGAACAGGTGTCTGGATCATGTGCTCCTTGATGTCCCGAAAGGCCGAAAATGCGGCCTTCGACCAAGAAAAAACTCCCTTCTAAATGTAATCAATGATCAGAACAATAAATGAGCTGAACCCCCAGATAAAATGGCAGTAGAAGGCCGCCAAGCCATAAAAACTGCGCACATCATGAATGCTCTGCGGCTCGAGCCACTCTACTATTGCTCTGACCTTCTCCGAGTCGACAAAGACACCCTTAGATGACGCAATTGTCGTCTAAGTGGGGAATGGAAAAACAGTATTTGACTGTGATACGATTGATGGCACGGTTATCCACGCACATTCTCTAGGTCCCATCTCTTTTTTGAGCTAATAGTGGAGGGACCCGCAGGGACTCGAACTATTCCGAATCGAGCCTCTCCTCAGAAGCTCCTTAACCTGCCTCTGAAGCTCCGCGTACTCAACGAGATTCATGCAATAATGCGACATATTAGGTAAAGTGGATCCCAAAACTAAATCGATCGCGTACTGAATGTTATTCATGGGTGGTAACCGTCCAGAACGTCCTCAGGAAAAATATCATGGAACTCCTGAAGTAGAGAGATGACCTTGGCAGGGTGCTCGCTCGGGGTCTCATCACTCACCTCTCTAACCACCAAAATGAATATGGGCTTGTTCTCAGATAGATCAATCTCAAACTTCCTGACGCTAATCAGCTGTAAGGTCATCATAGGTGGCGCACCAAAGATAGAAGGCTCGTGAGCAGACGAGACGCTCGAGTGGAAAAAAGTGGGAGTGCTCAGTAGTGCCGCACCAAAAGTAATAGTGCTAGAATGAATAGCACCAGAAGAGGTAGCGGCACTAGAAGTAAACAGAGTAGAAGGAGAAATAAGGGTAATAGAAGGGGTGGTCTCCTATAATGGTGCTGACTTCGATCGGGAAGGCTGCAAAGTGATGCGCAGGTCGCCGAAGGGACACATACAAGTGTTGGATCGGCCATAGAGGACAGCATCCATGTTATAAATCTATGGCCGACCAAGAATAAGGCTCTCGACCTCCAATGGCAGAATGTCACACCAAATATGATCTGTATATGGGTGAAAATGTACCGAAGTGAGGCATCTCGTCCGAATCGGAATGGACGTGGAGTCCACCCATAATACACGGCAGGGGCAACGATGGTTAACAGAAATCAACCCAAGGCGCTCAACAACCTTCGTAAAGATGGTGTTGATGCAACTCCCGCTATCAATAATCATTTTGCACACCTTATCACCGACGCGATAATAAGTGTGAAAGATGGAAGTACGGCGCCAATCATCACTTCCTCAAGGCTAAGTCAAAGTACTAAACGGACCACACCTAGTCTACCTCCATAAGATCCTCAATATCCTCCCCTCTAAAATACTCTATTTGAATGCAACCGACTATATCATCCTCCTCCGACTGAAACTCGACAGCTAAATCAGCTCTAACCTCGTAGCTCACATCCTGCATCAAAGGAGGTAGAGGCTCCTCAAGATCAGCGCCTTCAATAGCTAGAGACCTTTTAGGGCACTGAGAGGCATAGTGACCCAACTCCTAACATCGATAGCATCGCCCACGGAACCCACCATCGTGTGATGGGCCACTAACAGCCAGGGCCTTACACTAATCTTCCCGCCTATCACGTGGGGCACCAATCAGGGGATGTGCGGGAGGTAGAGGTAAAGCAGGTGCCGCGTCTCTCTGCTGTAAAAATCGGGGCCTGGGAGGAGGTGGAGGATCCTGGCGGCTAGACTCCATCGGACGGGGTACTGGACCCCTCTGCTAGGCTCTCGGCGTGGCACGCGGATCAAAAGGATGCTGGTAAGGCGGCCTAGCGCGCGAGAGCAAAGCCATCTCCAATTCGAACTGCTTCATCTCGCGCACGACCTGATAGGCATGCTCAATGCTCGTCACGTAATGGCAAAACAGCTCCTGCTGATAAACACGATGCAGGCCTCTCTGAAAGCGGGAAAGAGTCAGCACACCCTCCTCTCGAGCGCCAACATCATCAAGTACTACTCATCAAACTCAATAATATACTCTGAAATAGATCGAGTCCCCTAAGTGAGGTTCTGCCACCTATCAATGAGTCGATGTCAATAGGGTGAAGAAAGGTGTTTCTCGCGAAGCAACACCTTCATGTCTTCCCACGACTTTATGGACTCTTGGCACCTCTGCTCGCGTAAAGCCTCATGCTGGCTTCCGAATCTAGATATACCTTCGGATCTAGGGACCCGTCAAAGCTGGAAGCCTCAACAAGAGCGGCCCGACGATCATCCTGGTCACCCAAGTCACGATAGAAATAGGGCCTCCGTTCATAGTCATACCCATCTCTAGGGTATCTTTGGCACCTCCAATCATCTCCAAATCCGCCCCAATCATCCCAATCTCTCGGGTAACAGGACGCCTCTGATCATACCTAAAACCCATTCTACCAAATCGACCGAATCGATCATCACAACCGAATCGATCACCCCAATCATAATGATCAAAGAGGTCATACCAATCGAATCGGTCATCCTGATCATGGTGCTCATACCTACCACCATGATCATAGCGGTTACCTTGATGCCACGGACGCCTCCTCTCATGACCTCAGTCCTGATCATACATCTTGTCATGCCTCCTACACCTACGTGAATCGGTCTGCGTAACGAATCTCATAAGTAAAATCATAATCAAGCCCATGATCCTCACCTCGCCAGTCAAAAGTAGGATCGGCTCTAAGGCGTAGGCTCAAAGGAGGTGGTGGGTTCGCCGAATGTGGCGGAGGGTGAACGGGATGTTGGGCCGGGGCTGGGTTCGGGTCATGACGGTCTGCCGCCTACACTAGACCCTGGCCCATATGTTGCCCTAGAGGAGCGAGATCGTGGCCCGTCATCCCTTGGACCATGCGATTGGAATTGACAAGTCTGACCTGCATAGTCCTAAGTGACTCTCTAAAGCGTCCAAGACGCTCATCAAAGTGATGATCCAATTGATCCATCTAGCGTATGAGCTGGCTGAACATCTCTGTCATCTCAAGGACCATGGGAGAATAAGTGTGTGATCTTAGCATCGGTCCGGAGCTACGAAACTCAACACCACTACGTGTGGTCATGTGTAGTGAAGTGACAAAAGCAAAAACTAGCACATAACTCATATGCAACTATCCACCAGAGATCAAGTGGCACAACAAAGTAAGTGCAACTAAAGGACATTAACAATGGTGACGCAAAACAATGTGCATATATGGTAAGACTCGCTAAACTAGCACTAAAAGAACATGATAAAAATCAAGGACAGCAAAATGCAACCACACACCCCGTCTAAATGATGCTCAAATGACAACAAAAAAACTAAATACATGCTATAAATGATGGCCAAATAGCAGAAATATCGAATATGATGAACAACTACTAAGAAGGGACCGAATGTCTACACATATCGAGATCGGCCATGAATACAACCAAGGGTAGCACATAGGCACAAACAGTCACCATCGTACAGGAAGGACAATTATGTAATAACAAAAAGTAACTAACTCAAGAGTTGTCCTCACAGCGAGGAAACGAGCCAGAACGTAGGCAGTGAGACTACCACGGGTTTAAGGTAGCAGCATCAATATCAACATCACAGCTCAGAGCAGTTGGATAGGTAGTTCTCTATCTCACAAACCAGCAGTAAAGCACTAAATGATATAATCAAGTTAGACGTCATAAACTCGCACAAGCACGGGAGCAAATTCGACAATATATAGAACAAGTAAGTTGTGAAGGAGGGGCTAACCAGACACTAACTTGCCCATTGTGAGAGTAGGGCACAGAAACCAAGGCAACTTCAGGGCAAAACCATGTTGAACCTGAGTCGTCCGTACTGGCACGAAGCTAACGGTGCGATTGGCGTATGAAACAGAGCACAACTTGATGACCTCGATATGCATGCAGAAGTGACAAGCAGAACGAAGCACAATCCGAGCAGACATATGTTGAAACTAGATGGGCCTCGTTAAGACGAGACCAACGGCACAAATGACTCTCAAATCGGAACTCGAATGACTCCCCGATGATGGCGGTGCAATATCAGCTCTTGTTGCACCGTTGGGTGCACTGTACTGGACCAGACCTGGGCTTGGCTTGAGCCTGACAGAGCTCTGGCTTGGACATGCAGGACCCTAGGTCGAACCAGGACTTGAACCTGGTTGAACCAACTGGGCGCAGTGGGCTCGGACCCCTGGGCTTGCTGGCTATGGACCAGATGATCCTAATTTGGTTCGGACCAGATCCAATGGGGCTTCAAGGAATCGGCCTAGCAAGAAGGGAGAATAGAAGGGGGGGTGAATGAACCAGCTAAAGTGAACCGGTACCTTGAGTTAACTAGATCCTCTCATTGGATTTAAATATGGGCAACTCAAAACTAATGGAACCGGTTCATTGAACCGTGTAATGGACCCGGGGTCCTTTAAGTATACAGTCAGCTTCAACCTAACGACCCAATTGTGGGGTCTTCTTCTCCCCCCTTTTACCTCCAAACCCTAATGCAGAGATGGGGAGAGGAGATGATGGTGGCTACGGGCTAGACTGGCGGCGGCGACGGCGGCGGCGACGGTGAAGCTAGGCGACGGCTTAAGACGATGGCCCTGATGGAGCTGGGCAACGGTGGCAATGCAAGCGGTTGGCAGCGGCGGAAGCAACAACAATCACAACCGGCAGCTGCGGCTGCGATAGCAACAGTGAAGGATGGGTTTGGTGGCAGAGAAGTCGCGAGGTCGGCGATGGCAACAATGCCTCCAACGGGAGGCGGCAGCTTGGCGGAAGGCGGCGGCGATGGAAGGCATGGACGGCGGGGACGACCCTTGGGGGGTCTGGCGTCAACATCGAAGGTGTCGGCAATGGCCAAAGACAGCGTCAACAGTCCCAGAGGGGTTGGGCAATGACGACGACAAACACAGGGGGGGGGGAGGGAAGGCACAGAAGGCGGCAAAGCACGCAGCGACGCCGGCGACAGCAGTGACGACACCGGCAAGCGCCATCGACGACGACAGCAGGTACATTCCCCCGCCCCCCTCTTCGACCTTTGCTTCTTGTACTCCTCCTTTCTCTACTGCGAATCGGACCGAAGGGAAGGGAGATGGAAGGGGACGAGGGCTTCAAGCCCTCCCACAGATCCCCATCACAGGGTCGGCACACACACATTGCACAGCCACTTTGGAACCTTCTATTCCTTGCTTTTTTTTCTGTTCACCCCCAAAACGAAGTATGTACAAGTATATATAGAAGACTTAGATACCCTTACTTTTATATGTCATTTACATTCTCCCCACTTTATAAAAATTTCGTCCTCGAAATTTCATGATCCATTAATCCAAAACTAACAATGCGTGTTAATGTCATATAAATCATACCTCAAAATAAGTAGGAAAATTGCTCATTCATCTCATCTTCGTCATTTCCACGTGGCTTCATTAACAAAGCGATGCTGCCATACTACCTTGACTAGTTTGATCTTATTTCATAACACTTGTTCCTTCCAGCCTATGATGCCAATAGGATATTCTGGAATTGTTAAGTCTAAAGCAACTTCAATCTTAGTGTAGTCTTAACACATGGGAAGAATCTGATACATACTTCCTCAACATTGAAATATGGAATACATTATGCACACTTGATAGACTCGGTGGTAATGTCAATTGATATGCTACTTCCCTAATCCGCTTTAATATTTCAAATGGTCCAATATAATGTGGGCTTAACTTACCACATCTGCCAAATCTCATAACTCCTTTTGATGGAGAAATCTTCAGAAATACATGATCTTCAATTCCAAACTGCAGGAGCCATCTTCAAGAGTCTGCATAGCTCTTCTACCTATCTTGAGCTACAATCAACTTCTGACGAATAACCTTAACTTTGTCAACACAATCTTGCACGCACTCAGGACCAGTTATAACCTTCTTTCGCCCATTTCATCCCTAAAGTAGAGATCTATATGGCCTTCCATATAGAGCTTCATAAGGTGCCATGCTAAGACTGACATGAAAATTGTTATTATATGTAAACTTTATAAGAGGTAGATATTCATCCCATGATCCTTTCCATTCCATACAGTAGGCTCTGAGCATATCTTTAGAGTTTGAATGATTCTCTTTGAATGACCGTCTGACTCTGGATGATAGATTGAACTTAAAGCCAATTTAGTACCTAACTCATTTTGAAAACTCTTCCAAAAATTAGATATAAACCTGGGATCGCGATCTGAAACTAAAGTGATCGGAGTTCCATGTAATCTTACTATTTCTTTAATGTATAATCTAGCATATTTGTCTGCAATCCAAGAATTATTAACAGATAAAAAGTGTGTCAACTTTGTTAATCTATCTACGATAATCCAAATATTGTCATACCCTTTTGGAGTTCTAGGCAATCTGATCACAAAATCTATAGTAACATAATCCCATCTCCATTATGGAATTTTCAATGGTTGTAGTAATCCACCAGGCCTCTGATGTTCAATCTCTGCTTGCTGACAAACCAAGCATCTTGACACAAAGTTAACTATATCATTTTTCATCCTTGGCCACCAAAAGCTTCTCTTTATGTTCTAATACATTTTTGTAGTTCCAGGACGTATTGCAAATTTGGACTTGTGAGCTTCATTTAATAATTCTTTTCTTAATTCTTATTTTAGAGGAACATATACCCGACCCTTAAATCTAACCACAGTGTTGTTGGATAATTCCACCTCAGGATATGTCAACACATGAGGTAAATTTTCATCCGCTTTTTGAGCCTCCACAATCTTTTGATACAAACTTGGCCACAAAGTTAAACTTGCTACTATTGCTTTAGATGCATCACTGGGAATCTTAAATGTAGATTCTACTGCTTCTTCATAAAGTTTCCATTCACATACCATTAGATGTGATACCATTGCCTTTCTACTTAAGGCATTTGCAACAACATTTATTTTACTCGGATGGTAGGATAGCTCAAAATTGTAATCCTTAATAAATTCCATCCGCCTTCTTTGTCTTAAGTTCAGATCCTTTTGAGAAAAGACATACTTCAAATTCTAATGATCTGTAAAAACTTCAAAGTTTTCACCATACAATAATGACGCCAGATCTTTAATGCAAACACAACTGCTGCCAATATTAAGTCATGGGTACGATGATTTTCTTCGTGCGCCTTCAACTATCTTGAAGCATAAGCCACAACGTGTCATGTTGCATTAACACTGCTCCCAACCCTTTTTTAGACACATCTGTATATAATACAAATCTGTCTGAACTAGATGGAATCACTAAAACAGGTGTTGTAGGAAGGCGGGTCTTTAATTCTTGAAAACTTACCTCACTCTTTACTCCATGTAAAAGGCATTCCCTTCCTAGTTAACTTCGTTAGTAGGTTTGCTATGAAAGAAAAGTCTTGAATGAACCTTTTGTAATAACCTGCTAGGCCTAGAAAACTTCTAATCTTAATCACTGTTTTAGGTCTTTTCCATTGCAGAACTGCCTCGACTTTAACTGGATCTACAGACACACCTTCACCTGAAATCACATGTCCTAAGAATTACATTTTTTCTTAGCCAAAATTCACATTTACAAATCTTGACATAAAGTTTGTGTTCTCTCAAGGCCTGCAAGATTATATCAGATGCTTTGCATGTTCTTTAATTGAAGCGGAATATACCAGAATATCACCCACAAAGACCACTACAAATTGATCCAGATATTCCTTAAACACCCGTTGCATCAGGTCCATGAATGGTGTAGAAGCATTTGTTAAACCAAATGTTATAACCAAAAATTTAGTGCCCATAACAGGTTCTGAAAGCAGTCTTACTGATATCTTCATCTTTGATTCACAATTAATAATAACCTAATCTCATATCTATTTTAGAGAATATTCATGACGTCTGAAGTTGATCAAATAAATCATCAATCCTTGATAAAGGATACTTATTTTTCACAATTACATGATCTAATTGTCGATAATCAATACAAAGCCTTAAAGACCCATCCTTTTTCTTCACAAACAAGACTAGTGCCCCCAAAATGAAACACTTGGTCTAATAAACCTTTTGTCTAATAAATCCTGCAACTGAATCTTTAACTCCCATAGTTCTGCTAGAGCCATCCTATATGGGGCCTTGAAAATAGGTCATGTTCCCAGCAACAACACAATAGCAAATTCTATTTCCTGCTGAGGTAAACCAGGCAATTCTTCACGAAAAGCATCAGGAAATTCCTTAACTATTGGTATATCATTTAAGGAAGGAGTGGCAATCTCCTTATCCTTCTCTATTGTTGAACCATTGCTAAATATGCCTCGCACCCATGCCTAAGCAAATTTTGAACCTTCATAGCAAAGATAAGAGGATCTTTACTGGGTAGGCAGATACCTTTAAAGAAAAAAATACAGTGTCCCTTGGTTTCTCAAATCGCACCTTCTTTTGGACACAATCTACATGTGCATAATTCTCTGCTAACCACTTCATTCTTAATATGACATCATAATCCCGCATCTCAAGTATGTGAAGATCAACATGTAAGTGTCGACCCTCGATCTCTACATCTATATTTCTCGACTGAGAAGAAGCTAGTACGGACTCTCCCGTAAGAGTGTCCACTACGAATTCACACGGGATAATTGGAACACTAGCAGATAAACTATCAACGAATGCCTTGGAAACAAATGAATGGCTTGCTCTAGAATCAATCAAAATTCTCACCCGACTTAAGGATAGGCAAAATACCTTCTACCATATCACGAGACTGTGCATCTACTTTGGTCAATGAAATACCCTCCCTTACGTCTCTTGTCTCTTTGCATCTCCTGCATTAGCCTGATTCTCCATACAGTTCCGAACAATATGTCCTAGTTGGTCACATATGAAGCATCTTCCTGAGATGAAATAACATTCCTTGACTGCATGTATCTTTCCACAATATCGACATGTCTGAGGACTATTCTGCTACCTACTTGGTTAATTTCTGTTTAGATTTGATGGGGTTGGTGCTTGAAGGTTAAAATCTCCTTTATTGGTAGTTCCTGTTTTGAAAAAATTTCTTCAACTTTTGGCTTGTTTGTGTAAACTGTCTTTTGCCTTGAGAAGATAGAGAATACCTCAATGTAGAAGCCCCAAAAATTTTGTTCCTTCTAAAAGTTGGAGTTAAAGCTCTACTACGTCTCAATGTCTCTTCTTGTGTAAATTCCGATGCAACTGTTGCTTGGACTGCTGCCATAAAGATTTTGCAACATAAGGGTGCCACAGCCTCTCGGATTTTATCTTTCAACCCTTCAACAAACTTGATAACTCTTCTTTCTTCATTTGTGGTGATGTGGGGAGCAAACTTGCCCAGTTCCACAAATTTCATGTCATACTCTTGCACCAACATGCTCCCTTGGACTAAATCTATAACTTCTCTTTCTTTCTTGTATCTCAAATGTCTAGGAAGGTATTGTTCATTAAATACTTCCAAAAAATTCTTCCAAGAGATTTCTCTTAATGGCATATCTTGGAAAACTGTATCCTTCTGTTGTCTCCACCAATCATGAGCATTCTCCCTAAGTAAATACGAAGCTAAAGCAGTCTTCTCTAATTCTAGATAGTTTAACACATCAAAAGTCCATTCTACATCTCGGACCCAAAGCTCGGCTACTTCAGGTCCGGCTTTCTAAGGAAACTGGGAGGTTTTAATTTAAAAAATCCGTCTACTAAATTAGATTGACCCTCATGTGATCCAAACTCATTGTGGACCCATTCCCTCTATTCTGCATTTGGCTCATAGTCATTAACATTGTTCTCATCAATTGCTCCATACTAGAGAAGGTACTATTCTCCCCGGTCCACGTGCCATCTTGCCGCCCATTGGTTCTATCAAATGCCATGATCTTCATAAGGTGGACCATATCACATCAGTCTACTGACTTCATTACCATTAAATAAATATTGGCTACATATCACGGTGTAATAGGACATGTAACTTCCATATTCTTCATAATACAGTTTATGCCCCTACTGAATTTTCTCTGATACCACCTATAACAGCCTCGCATTATAAGTGAATAAATACTATTTAAATCTTTCTTTATAATGTGGTTCTGTCACCCAGATCCAGATGAAAATCTAAGTCCATCTTACAATTCGACCAGTCAGTAGGATATAAAACTATAATAAATAAATAAAAACAATCACACTATATGGAAGCAAAGGAAAAGATTACATTCCATACAAACATGTCCTTGTACAACTTGATACAAAGAGTATAAAAGTAGAGCACTCAGCCGATCTTTACAAAAGTAAATATATGCCCACTAACCAATATTACAAAGTGTCTGAGTTGACACAAAATTAAGATCCTGTGCCCTTATATTAGCGTATGAGTTCCTTTTTTGGAAAAAAAATGATTTAAGAAACCTTATGAGTCTTAGTTGAGAGCTCAATAGGATCATTTACTCTTTACTGCAACTTTGAACTCAACATATATCTTAAAATAAGAATTAAATGTATATCATAAAAGAAATGTATGCAACTATATGATCTAAAAGATAATTCTCAAAAAAATCTTTAATATCAAAATAACATCAAATTGAGTTATTTTCTTTTAATTGGTTATTTAACATTTTATCTTCTTTTCATGAACGATATAAATGAATAAGTTATAAAATAATAAAAAATAATATATCATCTAAAATTCTTCTTCTCTCAGAACTGAACTATGATCAGATGTTAATCTGATGTTTTCGTTTGCTTTCCTTTCAAGTCCATCTTAATAGTCAATCGCTCCTCCACCTTTGTAGCTCACCCACGTAAGGAGGTAAAAAGGATAAATCACTCACCAGTAATCTTTATATTATTTAATAGATTGCTTAAGGTTCTTGGCTAACTGGAACTCACAGTATAAAACTATGTCATCATGGCTCTAGTCCCAAATGCACTCAAGGGGTTTATCTAGCCACTGCCCTAAGATGTCTCGAGTTTGGACTACTAGACCCTTATAATAAACCTGATCTATCTTGATCGATCTTTTAATTCCGCCTAAGTATGAGCCTCTCGTACTTAGCGGGTCCCAAACCCAGATAAAAGAGGAGGATTGTGGTAGGTGATAGATAGCCAGCATAAAAATCTTGTCACATCTCATAATATAGATTCAATAAAAAATTAACGTTAGGACGTCCTATACTTACAACGCACCGCACCAGAGCTTGGGTGTAGTGAGAAATAAGCAAGGAGCTCAGACCTTTGAAAAGATGTATGAGAAACTTAAAACCAAGGAAAAGGAAAAAGATATTTATAGATTAACAAGGATGAGAGAGAAAAGATGTCTAAATCTTAACTAAGTTAGGTGCATCAAGGATAGTGATAGAAAAGTTTTTAGTGAAAGATGAAGATATCAGATAAAGGTGGAGAAGCTACTTTGACAATCTTTTTAATGATAATTATAGTGAAAACATAATGGACATAGAATGTACAACAGAGCGTAATGTGAACTATACTAGGAGGATTAGATTTTTGAAAGTCAAGAAAGTATTGAAGAGGATGAAAGTAGGTAAAACTTGTAGTCCTGATGGAATTCCTATTGAAGTGCAAAAATGTTTAGGAGATGTAGGAGTGGAATGGTTAACTCGACTGTTTAACAAGGTCCTAATCTCTAATGCCAGATAAATGGAAGGAAGAGTATTCTTGTACCTATTTTTTAAAACAAATGAGACATCCAGAACTACTCAAACTATAGAGGAATTAAGCTCATGAGTCATACTATCAAGCTGTGGGAGAGAGTTGTGGAACATTGTTTACATTGTGACACAACTATCTCGGCCAACCAATTCGACTTTGTGCTGAGTCAATCAACCATGAAAGTCTCCTCATTAGGAACTTGATGGAGAAATATAGAGATGTGAAGAAAGATTTACATATGGTGTTCAGCGATTTGGAAAAGGCCTACGATAGAATTCCAAGAGATGTTTTATGGCAGGTGTTGGAATGTATGAGAGTATCTACTAGGTACATACAAGTATTAAAAAGTATATATGAAAGAGCAACTACTAGTGTCCGCATGGTTAGAGGAGAAATAAGAAATTTCCCTATTTCAATTAGAGTGCATCAAGGATCAGCAATAAATCGTTATCTTTTCGCATTAGTTATAGATGATTTAACAAAAGATATACAAGAGGGCATTCCGTAGTGTATGATGTTTGCAGATGATATTGTGTTAATAGATAAGACGCAAGCGGGAGTTAATAGAAAATTAGAACTTTGGAATAGCACCTTAGAGTCTAAGGATTTCAGGTTAAGTAGAAATAAGACAGGATGCATGCATTGTAAGTTTAGTGAAGGTCGGATGGGCGAAAAGGAGGGAATTAACTTGGATGAGATGGTAATACCCTAAAGCACCCATTTCAAATATCTTGTTTCAATCCTCCAAGAAGATCGAGGCTGCATGGAGGATGTTAGCCATATGATTAAAGCAGGATGAGTGAAATGGAGACCTGTCAGGAAAGTCATGTGTGACCGCAAGATCCCAACAAAGCTGAAAGAAAAATTCTACCGTACAACGATAAGACTTGCAATTGGTAGCGAGTATTAGGCGATGAATGGCAACATGTTTCTTAGATGAGTATTGCCGAGATGAGAATGTTATAATGGATGTGCGGACATACTAGACTAGATAAAATTCATAATGAGTATATTAGAGAAAAGGTAGGAGTGGTATCAAATGAGGACAAATTGAAAGAAGGAAAATTGAGATAGTTTGGACATGTTAGGCGTACACTTAGGGAGGCTTCAGTTAGAAAAATGGAGTATATTAGGATAGAGGAAGGGAAGAAATGAAGGGATAGGCCTAGATTAATTTAGAAGAGGATAGTACAATATGATTTGGAGGCTTTAAACCTTTCAAAAGAGGTAACCCAAAATCGTTTAGAGTGGAGACAGAGAATCCATATAGCTAACCCTAATTAATTTGAGATTAAGACTTGGTTAAGTTGAGTTGAGTTTATATTGATCGATCTATTACCCGATCTGTCTTGATCAGCCTTTCTTTCTTTCTCTTCTTCAATAGGAGGCACCCTATCTTTCTTTCACTTGTGACAATGAGCAATGTCCCATATCCCTTAAGGGCAGATCTGAGGGCATTACCTATCGGCTATGTAGTCAGAGGAGAGAGGCGACCGAGGCGACCAGGGGGTCGCCTCAACCTCAAACGCCTAGGCGATGGCCTAGGCGTTTGAGACGACATTTTTAAAAAATATATATTTATAATTTACTTATTATACAAAATCTCAAAAACACAAATATAATCATAGATAATGACATATTCATTCACTCAAATTATCAAATATAACCAAATAATTTTAAATCAAACTAATTGAAATAAATTTTAATCATTCAAAGAGACAGAGAGAGTGAGCGTTGGGGGTTGAGAGAGACTGAGAGGGTCGGGGGAAGCAGACAGAGAGAATGAGGGGGTCGGGGGAGAGAGACAGAGAGAGAGAGTGAGGGCGGGGGTGAGAGACAGAGAGGCTGAGAGAGATTGAGAGGGTCGAGGGAGGCAAACATAGAGATTGAGAGGGTCGGGGGGTGAGTGTCTGAGAGACAGACAGAGAGAGTGAGGGCGAGGGTGAGAGACAGAGAGAGTTACGGTCGGGGGTGAGAGAGAGTGAGGGCGGGGGTGAGACAAAGAGAGTTAGGGTTGGGGGTGAGAGAGAGTGAGGGCGGGGGTGAGAGACAGAGAGAATGAGGGCGGGTGTGAGAGACAGAGAGGTTGAGAGAGATTGAGAGGGTCGGGGGAGGCAGACAGAGAGATTGAGAGGGTCGGGGGGTGAGAGTTTGAGACAACGAGAGAGAGAGAGAGGGGGAGACAGAGCGAGAGAAAGAGAAAGAGGGTGACTGCGTGAGAGAGAGAGAGAGAGGGAGACAGTACGACAGAGACAGAGTGAGGGGGAGACAGAGCGAGAGAGAGAGAGAGGGAGACAGTGCGAGAGAGACAGAGCGAGAGAGAGAGAGAGAGGGAGACAGAGCGAGAGAGAAAGAGAGAGAAAGAGAGGACTTACCTGCCCCTGCCGTCGCCGTCGTCGCCGCCGCTGCCGGAGAAGTTCTCCGCTGTCGCCGGAGTCGGTTGCCGTCGATGCCCGCTCATGTCCTCGCCGGGGGAGACCGCAGAGACGCTGCTCGTATCAGGACGCAGGGAAAGGATTTAGGGTTAAACGTGGTGGGGGGAGAGGTTTATAAGGGTGGGCCGGTTTCGTATTGGGCCAGTTGAAGCTCCAAACGAACCGGGCCGATGGGCTTTTCTCGAAGCAGGCCGTGGGCTTCTTTCGTAAGGCGCTCTGAGGCGCTGAAGGCGTGCAAGGCACGCCTAGGCGAACACCTAGGCGAACTGGGCGTTTTCCGCGATCGCCTAGGCGAAAATCGGGAACGCGAGGCGCCAAACCCTCGCCTCGCCTCGCCTCGTCGCCTAGGCGTTCGCCTCCACCGCCTTTGATAACATAGCCTATCGGTGAAGTGTTATCACCTTGTTAATAGTAAAAATCTCATGAAATTGACCAATAACATAATCTATTTCATAAAACATATCCGTATGAATCAAAGTCTTTACATAATTCGACAAGCGATTTTATCTTTTATGAAGAGTCTTATTCACAATCATCTCCTAGTCTTATTCCTTCTTTTTAGAAGGTCTTTCATAATCTTAAAATTTCATTTCATGATCAGTAATTCAATTTCTTACGTTAAATTACAATACTCGCCTTCACATATCACCCGCATATATACTTATGTCATAAAAATTGATCAAAGTAGGTCATGATAATCAATCAAAATAAATCACAAGTTCAAAAATAAATCTTACATGACATAAGAATATGAAATCATTATCATGTTAAAACATCACTTACTGCTTGAAAAGATTTTGACATGACCTCCCCTTATTTATAGCATGATATCATCTTTTCGGTCCCCAAAAGAAAACTCAAAAAGGAATGGGAAAAAAGAGTAGGCCGAGCATCACCTTACCTCTAAGAATAGAAATCTAAGCATAAGAGAGCTCCTCCGGCCCATGCGTGGAGGAAAACGCCGCTGCTGTCCCGAGGTCGATGAAATTTCTCTACTGTAGCTCCCTCTTTCTCCTTATATCTTCTTCTCTATTTAGCTTTCACAAACCCTCGCTCTCTTTTTGGAAACTTCTCAACCTCCTCTCCAACTTCTTTTTCCATCGTTTTTCCAAAATCCCTCTTTCTTGTTCTTCTTCTTTTTCTCTCTCTAGCTTCAACACCGTCCCTTTCTCTTTCTTTCTTTCTTGAGTTGGAGGAAAATAAAGTCAAGACACCCATATAAATAATCTTAGGCCCCCAATGAGAAGCTAACAAGTGTCTACCTAAGTGTCCTTGTAATGATTAGATGAAGACAAACTAGCATCATTACAAGCTTTGGTGCCCCATAAGCTATCCACCTAATGATCATATTGGGACGAAATGAGACGATGACATGCTTAGGTGTCTTAGATGAGGTCCAAACTGTGGAATTTTCTAGAAGGAAATAGGTGGCAGCCCCTTTACACCACACCCTTTCATGAAAATTTATACTTACATATCCCTATTTTATATTCTTCTCAACAAAAAACTATAGAGTCATCCTTTTGGCAAACCGAAGACAATTTTAGAACCTTTGAAGTTTCAACTTAAAACCCTATAAAAAATGTCAATCACACTTTAATTCTTAAACTTTTGATAATTACATTTATACTTTTTAAATATTTATAAATATACCATATTCATAATTATTTATATTTTTGTAACACTCATTAACAACTTAATTGCACCAAAAATTCGCTAAAATCATAAGTCAACTTTTTCTTTGATATGTTTGTTATAAATATAAGGATTCTTTTAAATCTTTCTTTTTTATTTATATAATTGTGTAGATACCCTTATTTTGTAGGTCATTACTGATTACACTCTCCCCCCCCTCTATATATATTTCTCTCTCAGTCTCTCTCATTTGATAAACTTTCATTATGTTGTGTTTATTTAGTAGCAAAATTTTCATGAATTTGTTAATTAGATCTTTTATTTGATTAATTTTTATTTCATTTGGCATGATTTTGAACTTATTTGATTATATTTGAGGGAAGGACTATGTCATTTTACATGATTATATTTGTGCTTTTGGAATTTTACTTAAATATATGAATTATTTATTATTCTTTAATAAAATGACGCCTCAAATGTCTAGGCCATCGCTTAGGCATTTGAGGCTAAGGCAACTCCCCGGTCGCCTTGATCACCTCACCACTCTGACTACATAGTGTGAAAGGCTAACTATCCTCCCAAGGAGACAAAATAAGCGGAGGAACCAGCATCCACATTACAAGAACGCACGGCCCACTCTTCGACTTTAGCACACACTAATCATTATCCTCCAACTTCAGATATTTCCTCTTATCAATCCTCAACCTCAGAAGGATCTTATCATGAGCCAAAGACACAAGGATGGATACCGGTGACAATAATCTACCCATTCACAGATGAGTATAACCGGTTTGTACAGGAATATGAACAATGTTACCAAGCTTATATGTCTTGGGCCGATTATGTGCAACATTTGTATAGCACCTACAATGTAAGGCTAGAATAAATGTATGTCTACTTGTTCTGTTATTTTGTGTGAGTGTTTTTTTTTACTATCATGTAATACTTAGGGGTAAGGTTTTATGTCCCCCCATGTATTGTATTCAAGTTTTTTTCAATGTTAATAAAAAATTCAAGGGCTTACCCAAGGTCCTAGATAAGTTTTGGGTAAATATAATTTTTTCTGATTTTTTGAATTTTTTTCTTATTTTTTGGACTTGTTTTTCTATTTTTTCCCTATTTTCTTCTATTTTTTTCCCTTTTTTTAAATTGGATCGGCCAGACCGGTCCGGCTCGGTCCGAACTGGTTCGGGATCGGGTCGGATCGGCCGATCCACTCGGTCAGGACCGGACCGATCCGAGTCCGACCCCCGAGTTGGCCTACCTTGATTTATATAAATGGGTAATCATCCTTTTTTAGTTTTATCGATAATTTAATAATGACCAAATCTAAGAAGAGAACGAATAGATAAATATCAACAAATTGGGAGACGATTGTCCAAGAGAAGCCGCTGAAGAAATATCAAAGGAAGAAAATCCTAGTGCAGCTGCAGCAGGAACAGAAATATAGTTAACTTTTTGGTAGGTGGTGAGTTGTGATTGGGATTTGATTAATGTTAGAAAGGTGGGGAAGTTAATGCTAAAATTAGACCCTTAATGTAGAATTTAGGCCCACCAGGAGGCCAATTTAAGTTGAAGGAAGGAAGGAGTGGGGGGTTGATATTACGCATGGAAAGGGAGCAATCGGAAGGTTAAAATTTAAAGGAAGGGGGGGCGCAATCCCTCCCCCCTAAAGAGAACTCTACAGATACTCTTCTACACATTTAATGACATAGAAATAAATATTTGCAGAAGTAGTGAATCTTTTACATACCTTTACAATAGTCATTGCAGCAGAAATGGGATCTCTTACACCAAGAACAGTCCAGACAAGCGAATTGTCAGAACCAGCAGGAATTATGCCAATAGGAATTGAGATAGCCTCTTTCTGGTCATTTCTTCCAAGAAGACCATTAAGAACCTGCATAAATCAAATCAACGTTATTGAATCCCATAATAGCTATAAACTGCCATAAGTGGTGAGGATTTAAGTACTATTATAATCCAAGTTTGAGAAAATTGGTAAGTGACAAATAATATTTGCATTCAATAAATCACAGAAAGCTGGTAAGGTTTCCCAATTGCCTTTCTCTCGGATTAACTAATAAATGCAAGTCCAGATGTTTCCTTCTTTTTAATAAACAATACAGCAAATTTCCAATGGAGCAGATTTGGAAATTTAACAGCTGCTTTAAGTAATTTATGTATTCCATAGACACACACTAATCAACAAAGACTGATCTTTCCATAATGCCCTGAGCAAAGGGCAGTAGTCTCACCATGCATTGAGATCAATAGAGTCAACTCACTCAGAAGCAGAAATTCATCTTCCAGAAACAGGAACTTGATCATGACTTTCTTGGTAATTAACCTTAAAGCAATCGAATTTCAATGAACCTCACTGATTTGAAAGCAGAATTGTACATAGTAGAACATGGGGTGTAGCACCAAGACTGCATTCTCTTTTTCCAATACAGGGGCCCAACCATGAGCCAAGCAATAAGGGGTAACCATGTGGGTTGGGAAAATAATTCCATGGTATGGAGCCACCATCATGAATGAGAGCTGATGCAGGAATGAAAAAAGAATTGCAATGTCTGCATCTATAACTTGTGAGGCGTCTTTTGGAGATGAGGCTGGGTCCAAATGAATAAATACATCACAAAGGCTGAATCAGATTGTAATATGATGGTATCAGAGCAGGAACCCTGTAGTATTATGCTCTAGTTCTCCCAGTCACAAGCTGGATAGTAGGAAAGAGTTGCCTAGGGGCAAGCGATAATGCCAATGTGGGCAGTGGGTCGCAATGTGGGATACAGTTTTTTTAGACTGAGAGAGTACTCTTGGGAAACCCCGGCTAGGGTGAGGGCAGCTCCTAGGCCAGACACCTATGTCATACCAGTTAGACCGGCTGGGGCAAGGGCACCTCCTGGGCCAGACACCTACGTCATACTGGATAAACCGTCCCAGATTTAGAATACATAGTTTCCACTCAAAATGTTGACCTTCTAACTTCTACACAACTAAACCAAAGGGTGCTGGACACAACTCCCAATTAAAAGTAAATGTTGACCTTCCAACTCCTACGCAACTAAACCAAAGGGTGTGTTGGACACAACTTCCAATTAAAAGTACTTTTGGGCTCCACAACTTCCAACCCAATTATTTTAATGCAAACATTAGACTGTGAAAACCATTTACACGATTGTTGAAGGGGAAATGACATTATGAGGAAAGGAGTGACTGGTAGAGCTGTCCAAAGTTGGATCCACTCCCATTATGTTTAATAATGAAGGTGGAAACCCAAAAGTGGCCTCTGAGGTGAAAGTTCCTGCAAGCACAACCTGTTGCAATCCTTTCATTATGTCATTTTCTCACTGGACTCCCTCCTGCATCAGAGTTGCACTAAATTGGTTACAAGAGAGAGATTTATGAAAAGAGTTTTTCATACATAAAAGAAATAAGTCAAGATCCATGGTTTAGACCTAATTTAAGGTATTTGTGATGCAATAATACATCTTTACAATCAGCTATTAACCACACCAACAGTATAAAAAAGAAAATTATGAACGAAAGTAAGTCCAAATGCACAGTAAAACTATAGAAAATGTTGAAGTAATCATAAACTGAAAAGATAAACTACTTGCCATGAGCTGACTTGTCTACACAGGATCAGGGCTCCTGACCTTGATCCTGTGTTTAGAACCTAACATGAAACAGAAGAAGTTCAGAAGAGAAAGATTAGTGGTCGATGAGGTACACCATCCAGACATAAGTCGGGCAACTTTGGCAAGTTTCACTGTTTAATATGGAAGGCAGAATCGGCGCAGATCGGATCGGATAGGCCGATCCACTCGGTTTTCAGCCAGCCCGATCCGATCCCAAGCCCCGAGCCCCCGTTCCCTTAATGGGATCGATGGATCGGCCTGGATCGGCCGATCCTTTGATTGGATCAGCCAATCTGTAGCCCAACAGCTAGTTTCATGGAACTAAATCAACGTTCATGCAAGTAGTCCAGGGTGCAAGATGGATGGGTTGGATGGGGTGAAGGCAACCTGAAACAATCCAATTATTTAACCCATCCTGATCTTTGTTTCATGGAATTAAATCCATGTTCAAACCAGATTCATTTTAACCAATTAATTGAATCCGATCAAAGTTTGCTTGACTATGCTTTTATTATCTAATGAGACCAACATGGCCCAATTAATTCTGCAGAAAAAACAGGTGTTAAAAATAATTTTAGTAGGGTTGAAGGTGGAGGCTAGAGAATAAAAACTTCTATTGACTAGTAAAATTTATCCTTAGTCAATGGAAAGTGAGGATAAAAATAAAATAAGATTTAACATTTAAAAGAACACTAGTTTGATCTCATCTCTTTGTTATTTAGGTTAACTTAGCTTGGCTCGATGGTCAAACTGAATCCAAGGTCGTCACAATTAAAACTCTACTTATTTCTGATTTTTTATATTTTTTAATTTTTTAAATCTTTCTTTACAATAAAATGGGGGAAACGGACCGGATCGGCCGGGATCAGATCGGATCGGCTGATCCTATCGGTCCAGACCCGGACCGATCCGAGTCTGATCCCCGAGTTTGCCTTCCTTGCTGTTTATGGTAAGGTACAAGCACTTGATCTGATCTTTGAAGGACGGACAAGTTCTGAGGATAGAAAAATGAACTAAAGAGGATAAAGATGAGGTTTAGGTGGGCAGCTGCCTGATTTGAGTAAAGAACCTTTTTTTTATTCTTTTTAGGAAAACTTGTTTCCAGTCCAAATTTTATCTCTCCATTACCTAGTCTATTGACCAGAAATTATAAAATTTAACCTCTATTTAATTTCTCGTCCATTGCCTAGAAATTATCAAATTTGGTACATAAACCTCTTTTCAGTTGAACTTTATCCCATTTCATCACATGTCCATGCTAAGCTTATGACAAACCCAAAAATGCCCTACAAACACATGCACGCACGCACGCACATGCACACATGCCTGCACAGGCATGCCCACATGCCTACCCAACCCACCCACCGACATATGCAAGTAGGCACACGCATACACACCTAGGGCCACATGGCCACCCCCACTCATAGTTAGATACGGTTCAGGAATATTGCGGCAAAGATATGTTCAGATATGATTCATCTTTGATTATAAAAATATGGTCAAACATTAGGTCAAAAGTTCGCACATTTCAAAAGTTTGGTACGACATAATTATACATTTATCTTTCCAAAATACTGACTTAAAAATATGGATAATATATAACATCAATGAAAAAGATATATATTCATAAATTATATATCTTTACATTGATATGTTGAACCTCATCTTTAAGGGGCAGGAGAGTAGACCCCTGATCAATTGCCTTAGGCTTTAAACATTACCTCGAATCCAACCAAGAATTGTAGAACAAAACAGAGATTCGGATGTTCTTAGATTACAGAAATCATGTTTATGCACATCGTGAAGAAGAGAAAAATGTTATAGAGCAATTACATGAGGATTATCTAAATGTAACCTACTGCCGATTAAAAACTCTAAATGGTAGTTTTGTAAGACAAAGATGGAAAAAGAGAAAATATATAAAAGCAATGCAGATCTAAGATGGAAGATCACCTGCAAAAATCAAGCACACATGGCTGTCGGGGGACTTGAGATGATGGTCGTCTTAGTTCTGACCCTACCTCTGGAGGATGATTTTCGACGACTGCTGGAGGGCTGGGGCTTAGGAACGAGGTAGTAGAGGGAAAACAGGAGGGACAGCCGACCTTTGATAACCTGCAGCAGCTGATGGAGAAACAGAGAGGCTGCAGTTAACATCCAATAACCACCAGAGGAGGGCAGGGCATGCTGGGGGCTTAGGATCAAACAGGTGACCTCCAGTGACCTGCAGCAGATACCTCTGGCCGACCCCTGAAGGCCTCTTCTCTGCAGCATCCAATAAGGGGATGGCAGCTATGGGATATGTGGAAGGGGCAGGGGAGTAGGAACAAGGTGGTAGATGGGGAAACAGGAGGAGCAGCTGCAGGGACTCGTGCTGGGATCATATGGGATCTCGATGGGGGAGATGGGGAATTACATGCTGGGTTTAAGTGACATTTTTTTAACTGTTCCATATGGTTGTCCATATAGTATGCGATTTATATGCACACATGGCCACACACACCCACACGTACCCACATGCCCGCCCACACGCATGCACGCACATGCATTGATGCACATGACCACCTACGCACCCACACACGCACACTCACACACGCATAAATATATGATAAAATGACATATCAGATGATAACACCGGAAGATTAATGCATTAATTAGGATGCGTTTCTGTATATTATACTTATCAATAAATCCTCCGGAAGTAAGTTTACAAAGAGTTTGAGCTTGGAAGATCTTAGGCTAGAACATAAATTCTGGGCAGGACAGACTGGGATTGGGATGGCCAGGACAAGCCAGGATGGTCAGGATGAGCTGGGACACTCGATGGGACAGACTACAAAGTATTCTGTCCCATTTTCTCGCTGGGATAGTTTCAGTTGGGATAGGATGGGATCGACTTCTATGATCAAATGTCCCCTTCATAGCTTAACCCATAAATTGCTAACTAAACAAAATGAAATAATCTAAGATTAACAAAATAAGTTTTGCATTCCAAAAGTTATGTTCAATCGATCAGCGAGGCATCCAAAATGACTACAGTGTGCATATACTCTAGCCAGGGTCTACATCTTGATCAATATATTTAGGCAAAAGGCCCTCCCAACTGGGAACCTGCTCATTATAGTTCCAGGGTTAACTGAGTTGGAAATTTCTTCCAAATCTCCAAATGTTATCCATACTTCTGGACCTCTGGTAGAAAATAGGCCAATATCCATCACCACCTGATGCTTCAAAGAAAGGACCTTAATCCCAGACTACGGCAAGTTAGCTATTTAGCTGAATGCATATGAAGAGCTGACAGATATTGCAAGGGTTTATGGGAGGGAAAAACAGGTTTGAAATGTGCTTTTAAATAAGGAATTTAGGTGCTAAAACATATCAAAATAATTTTAGTGGAATACAATTTTCTATCACTTTCTCAAAAGACAATATATATAAAGCTAAAGGGCCATAGTCAGCTGTCCATTGGACATTGGAGGAACTACCCACTGTGGAAAAGCATAATAGCCTTGGCACACAAGCATACACTCTTACACATACCCACAGTGGGAACATGTACAATGAAATAACAGAATGCCTCCCCAGAAGGTTTTTCCTGCACAATGTATTGCAGCACCATTCCCAGGCAACCATAAGAAAACCAGATTGGCAAAACATTTCTTGAAGAAACTGGCAGATAGATCACATTTGTATCACATGTAAATCAACAACCTTTCGTAAGAATTCCTTTAACAACTTTTGAGTGCTGACTAATACTTTTACCCATGCTTCATATGAGTAATTTCTTTTTCTTTTTTTATCATTGAAAGTAACAAATGGACAGTGCTAGAAGTAACCAAAACAAATCATCTTTTATAGTATATAAATCTGCTGAAATAGTCAGAGAATAGCCCTCGCAAATCCCCTTGTGATAAAATCCAAACTAGGTCCTTTCAGTGCTCACATACATTACACATGAGACAACCAAGACAAAGAGCCTTAAGAGACAACGACTTTGGTTTTCACTGTCCTGCACATCCTAAACAATGTGCATTGATCATTGTTCCTGAATATCAAGAAGACAGAAAGGTGGCATTTTTCAATTACCACAGAAAATGGAGCAAATACTTATTTTTCATTGGTGATGACAAGAACGCTCTCTAATATCCCAGGAACAAAACTAATTTCCTGGTCATTCAAGTAGACATCACAATAACAAATGCTCGAAGATGAGAAAAGCGGACAACCTACAACACAGATCAGGAGCAAAATAAAGCTTGAACATGTCCAGAAATCTAAGAGAAGCTTTCATCATCAGCTTCATTGTCATTGTCTTTCACTTACTGTCAATCAGGAATCAACTAGATCTAATAAAGGATAAGGCTTTTGCAAAGCTTGCTGACCAGCTCAGCCTTCAACAAGGTGGTGGTGCCGAGCACCAGGCCAAGAGAGCTTCATCATCTACCAACTTCTAAATAAGAGAGAGATCCACAATGTGAACTAATTAATTGAACCTGAAAGATTAATAGGTCGCTAAACTTTGTAAGCAGAACAGTGTATAAGAGTCTTAAACGCTGGTTGATTTGAGGCCTTGACAATGATGTAGAACCAATAATATAACCATTTTGCTTTGTTCGTTATAAATATTCTTCTTACTACTTACAAGTAAGAAAAATAAAATGATTATGAAAAAAAGTCAACACTGATACCGTAGCACTTTAAAGATTTCTATGCTACAAATACAATGAAAAACACTAAACACATCCATCATAAGACATCATGTGAACACAGAAGAAGAAAGGCCATAGGGTCTTTCTCATACTAAATCACCATTACTAAGAAATAACAAACCTCATTAATAATTCCATCACCTCCAACACAAATTATTCCTGCATGTGCACAGAGGAGAAGAGAGTAAGTCCAAAGGAATGCAAAAGAGAAAGGGACATTCTTTTTCCTGATAAAGAAGCATAAAGTGATGATGTACCATCAGGACATGTGCTGAAGTCCACAGTAGAAGCAAGGGTTTTTGCATGACCAGCAGAAGTTGTATTAACTACTTCCATCCTGAACCCTGCAAGCTGCCACCATTTTATACAATAAAATACAGAGACATGTGCATTTGCAAAATTAACGCAAAGATATTTTTGCATTCTTGAAGGAATTTAAGTGCAACTTGTTGTAGAGAAATGTACATTCCTTTAGTAATTTAAATCAATTAGAGATATATAAGAAATATACAAAGTAAAATTCTGCTTTTTTTAATGAATATGCTTTCTGCAAAATGCAAGCACTTATTGCTGCTACAATAAGCCCTATGTTTCACTGGTTCTCAAGCAATGAAAAGCCATAGCAATGTAGGCATGAAATGTCTTTATAAGACACGCTATGTGGGGATCGATGTCCAGTTTCTCATTAAAATATGTGATAACCCAAAGAAAAGCAGAAAAGGTCAAACAAAAAGGACAATTTTTAAGATAATATAATATTTTCACAATCACAATCTAATCAATATTAAATTTGAAGAAATAAACAAAGAAAAGCTCATCAAAATTCCACATACCTTAAATATAGGTTCCACTTTGCCATGAAACACCTTACTTGAAC
This sequence comes from Zantedeschia hybrid cultivar, assembly GCA_030544215.1. Classification (NCBI taxonomy): domain Eukaryota; kingdom Viridiplantae; phylum Streptophyta; class Magnoliopsida; order Alismatales; family Araceae; genus Zantedeschia; species Zantedeschia hybrid cultivar. The sequence continues at coordinate 45,422,428 of JARZZO010000002.1, read as the reverse complement.
GGCCATGACCAGAACGTGGATTTAATATGATAAGCACTTTCGGTGGACTTTTTGATTTAATATGATACTCAAAAAATGGGTCATTAACAACTTCGTCAGAACCCTGCTTCTTGGAAGGTACCATAGGATGAGGTAAAAGATTCACATAGCACTGCTGGTCCGCAAAACCAGTGACCCATAATCTAGCTTCCTCAAAATTAGATGCCAAGAAACGAAAGTCCTTCTGACTTCTCTGGGGCTTCAGTAAACAAGACAGACCGCATGACCTCTTTCTCAATGGATAGGCATGCACCGTAAAGTGTCTAAGACCAGAACAGTAAGATACCTGCAAAACAAGGAATGAAATATAATATACTGCAAAATAAGGAGAGAAAAGACTGACAACTTTTACATGACATGAACTTACAGAGATGACATCCTGAAGACTAAGTACATGAGATCCCCAAAACAATGCTTTGCTGGTAAGTCTAGCATCAACAGTGTCCTGAGCTACTGGTCCATTTTCAATGTCACTTTTAGTAGGTCTCCTGTCGAGAGCAAGCTTTCCTGAGAAAACTTCATAACCCAATAAATCAGATTTCTCGTCTCCAATATCAATCTTGTGCTCATGGGTCTTCGCTTTCTCTGGATCCCCACTTGGAACATGAACCTCATTTTGTCTCAAAGATTTTACTTTTCCTTCTTTCTCAGGGAATGCATTTGGGGAGGAATGCTGCACTGCCGCTGTCTGAGAATGTTTACTGATCGACCGTCGAAGAGGTTTTTGTGAAAACAATCTCAGCGAGCCAATTTTCTGTGAGAGATGGCCGGATTTCTTCATCTCTACCTCACAGCCAAGATTTCACAAAACAAGAATGCATAAGATGCAAAGTACATCCCACAATAGACCTTATGAAGATTTCAGCATGACAGCAAGCCTGAACGCCAAGAAATAAAAGCTCATAATCATCAAAAAGCTCACTTTGAATTTACTAGCACATAAAGCATGCAATTGAAACCCATCATATGACATGATCTCCCAAGACATCACCATTTTCCATTATACACCTACTTCAAGATTATGCTCAAATTATACTCTTCTAAACTGAGAATTATCTTGAAGCATCTGACAATGCAGTGGATGTCCTATCTATTAATCCCCAAAGAATGACAACTTTTTTCTTCAAATTTTCCCACATTTCCAAATCTTAAAGGCATCCCACTGATTACATGATGGTTCTCTAAATTCTTCACGATTCATAATATATAAGCTACACCTTTAATAAGGCGTCAGGCGGCAGCACCAGCTGAAGGTAGGGAAAGGTTATAATAAAAGTTATTCAAAAGGAGGTGGGGAATCAAATTGGACGGTAGGAGGCTTAGCTGTTCTTTCAACAACAACGACAACTACTACTACCTACCAGCAGCAAAATTAAAAGAAACCCGCCCAACCTAAATCACAAACAGACGAATTAATATACCAATTCATTTGTTTACTCGATGGCAATCTCAGAATTGGTTAGGGAGAATCTCCACGCCGTGTCCACCAAATCTGGAAGGGTAAAAACTAGAAAACAATCTCCAAAACATGAGAATTTTAAGTTCCCCACAGATGTCCTGCCACCGCACGACATTTCGAATCGAATCAAACTTCAACAGGAAATCGATCGAAAACGCCAAAAAAAAAAATCAAGCTCTTCCGCCGCTTAAAATCCTCCACCACGTCACTGCACATCAAGCGACAACAACTCCACGACACGATCGAACAGAGCGGCGAAAAGCGAGATCCAATTGCCAACGAAGGATCGCCACAGCGCAGAGAACGCACCCAAACCCCGGGCGAAAAAGGAGAAACGAGGGGCGACGGGAGAACAGGGCAGAGGGCGCGGATTAGCCCACCTGATGGCGATGGCGAGGCGAGCCCGATCCAGGCGCACCCGCCGGCCCCGATCGCCGCCAGGAAAACGGGAGCAGATCGCCTCCCGGAGCTGGAGGAAACCCTAGGCGTAGAGGAGCGGTGACGGCGACGACGGGCGGCCGGGGCCGAGGGGGTGGGGGGCCAAACAGCTGACAGGCAACAACACCAACAGCGACCCGAAGGAATGGAATGGAATGGAAACGGGAGGGAGAAGAAACGAACAATACAATCTTGAGATGGGGATTTTACTATACGGATGGATATATAGGACGCGTGGATATATTTATATCCACCGAGGATCAAATCCAAATAATGGTATTGGTGGCGATCCCATTCCAACCCCCAAAAGCTCGACGGAAGAAATGAAGTAAAAAACAGATTCGATAGTGGAGGATAGGAGGAGCCGTAAAAAAGACGCCAACCTGTTTGTTTATTAAGTTTAAATAATAAACATTTTTTTAGAAATGGGTCTATCTATCTAGGACTTTACACGTACGTAGCGTCATAAGGCCCAACGGCGTGTCGGACATGAAGGGTTAAGCCAGTGTGCGAGCGGGCTGCGGACCACGGGAAGGGTCCGTACATGCAGTTGTTGGCTTTTCATTGGTCCAAATTGCTGCTGTTATTGCTGTTGACGTCGGCGAGGCCGGCCGGCTCCTTTCTCTCTCTTCCCCTCGCCCCGGTCCGTCTCTAGCTTTCACTCTTTTCCCCTCTCTTTTAAGCTTTTTCTCTTTTCCACCTTTATAGCTCTTTTTAACCTTTTCCTAATGGCTTATATTTATATTTTATTGTATACATGTATCCGTATGGGAGACATCGTGGTGATGTTGGTGGGAGGAGGCGACTAGGAAGAAAGGGGGATCGGATGAGGGAGGAGAGACGAAGCATCGTTGTCGCCGCCGCCGTCATCCCCAGAAGACGCCGTGGCGGAGACTAGGGGGGTGGCGTTTTGGAGGGAAAAGGATATCGTCACCGATTGTGACGTTACCGGAAGTCATTTCACGTGACAGCTTGCACGGCGGTAACGGAGGGAGGGCCTGCCGCCCGCGGTCATTTGTTGCTTGTGCGCATGCGAGAGCTCTCCCGGAGCACACGGAGTCCTGAATCCTGATGCATCCCCGGGGCGTACTTAGTTAAATTATTCCTCCAGGGCTCCTCCATAAAATGTGCCTTTCGCGTGGAACGAACGTCTTCGGAGAAGCGAGCGGTTGTTCCCGTGTTGTTTTATTCGTGAGATGTGGTTAAAGTAATCACCCTAAATAATATCTGGTCAGTGAGATAATTAAATTTATGAGAAGTAAAAATTAATTGAATATAGTAATTTCTGTTCAGCGAAGAAGATTAGTTTAGAGCAAAATCATAGGTCTTGCGGCGGAAACTTTCTTTAACCAACAAATAAGTTAATTTAATTTCAGTCATTCGTGATGGGTAAGTATGATCATTGCTGGTAGGGCTGCAAATTGGTCGGAACTGTTTCACCCACATGCGACCCATTGCTGATTGAGGATCAAAATTCTAACCCAAATATTATCAGATTGGATCAGATTAGATATATATTTTTTCTTCATCTACAAATGGCGTAGATTAAATCGAAGGAGGGGTTTAATCCAAATGCGATTCACTTTTGCACAAATTAGAATAGCTAAGCAGTTCGGAGCAGATTTTGCAACAGATTATGAACTATAAAAAATGTATAATTTTAAAGAAAACTCATCTAGAAAACAATGAATAAAAGTTTAATGATATTTTAGATATTAGATTGTCGTAAAAATGATATTAGAGAATAATAAAAATTCGGAGTAAAAGATGAGAGGCCACTTGAAGAAGAAACTCAAGAAGTCTTAGAGTTAAGATCTGGTTATACTATTCTCATTTTGGCCTCTTAGATCATTAGATGTGAGATCATGTGATGGTAAATTACTTGTTTCATAAAGAGGAACAATGATCGAATGATCTATACTATATTCTTAACTTGCAAATGTAATGATATCTAAATAATCAAAATGTAATCTACTTATAAAAAGCAGATCGGAGCAGATAATCCACAGATGTCCACTGTGTTTAAAATTAGAGATCTAATCTAATCTATAATGATGTGTGGAATGGAGATGATCGGATTGGATTTAATTTTAGACTAATATGTGATCCAATCTCCAAGAAGTGAGGATGTCTCTCTTTGACGCCAGCGTTAATCCAATTTATAAATTTGTAGATCGGATCCGATTTAACATATCAAATTTTAGGAGAAGTTGTTTACTTTTTAAAATTTTATTTGAAAAGATCATAAGAATTTAAATTTGAACATATATCAAAAGATAATTTTATCCTCATTTTACTCTCTTTTAAGAACTTTAGGAAGGTAAAATAATAAAAAAATGAGATATTACTTTTTAGAATCTTCATATTCTTCTCATATCTCATTTTTAAAAGATATGTCAGGAATCAAAAAGAGGCATTTTTTCAACACAAAACAAAATTTGAATTCTTAGAGAATCCAACTACCTTTTTTCGTTCCCGCTGAGTCTGAGGACTCCGAATATAAAGTAGAATCATTACTAAATGGAGCCTAAAATTGATGAGTGCTGTTAGACCCAAAGTTCCACAAGGGTTACGACAGATAAGGCCAAGCTTATTTGAAGAGGTAATGGCATGTTGTAAGCAGGCATTTATAAGTCCTAGCCTCTAAGCATTGTCCCTCCCCCCCCTGCCCCAAACCAAATTCTAACCTATTTCACGTCAGGCTCATCATAGGCTTGAGGAAAAACAAGATTTAAGGACACTAATGTTGGAGGAGTGTGGAGCATGATCCTTATTTTGGTAGGCTTTTCCCTATCTTTATGCAGATCCAACATAGAATAGGTATTATTGTAATATTACTCAGAGCGGGTTGTCCTGAACTCCTTATATCTAAAGGGACATATTATCTCTTATAATGACAACTCCCAAAATAGAGAAGAACTCAATGTGGCCATGAACGTAGGCAAATCCTTACCAAACCACATAAAAAGTCTTTTGTCTTCTTGTGTTGTTGCTTCTTCCTCCTCTTTTTCTTTTTCTTCTATCCCGTCAATTACTGCGGGTACTTCTCTCCAAACAACTAGTATCAGAGCAAGGTTTGAAGGGAAGAGTAGGAGCGATGGCAACGAATGAAGGAAAAGTGAAGATTGACAAGTTTGATGGCAAAGACTTCGGTTTCTAGAAGATGCAGATCGAAGACTATCTATATTAGAAGAAGTTACATAAGCCTCTTCTTGGAAAGATGTTGGAATGGATGAAGAAGGAAGATTGAGATTTCTTGGACAGATAGGCACTGAAGGGTTGTTTGCCTAATGGTGGCCTAAAACATCATGTTCAACATCGTAAACGAGAAGAGCATGGTAGTTCTCATGAAGGTGCTATCAAATATGTATATGAAACCATCTGCTTTAAACAAGGTATATTTGATACGTCATTTGTTTAATTTAAAGATGGCCGAAGATGCTTCTATTATAAATTGTATCAACGAATTCAACTCGATTACGAGTCAATTAAGTTTAGCACACATCAACTTTGAGGATGAGGTTCGGACTTTGATTATATGTCCTTTCTATCAGAAAGTTGGAGTGCAACCGTAATTACTATGAATAGTTCTTTTGGTTCAAACAAGTTAAAACTAGACGAGGTTTGACTCTGGTTTTAAGCAAAGACATTCACAGGAGAGAATCAAGTGAATCCTCAAGTTCTGCCCTGAATGTTAAAGGCCAGAGAAGAACAAATTAGCATGGTCAAGATTGGGGCAAGTCAATTCAAGGGAAGAAGTTAGTCATGACCCTTGTGGTGACAATTGTTGGAATTGTAGCAAGAAAGGGAACATGAAGTGAGATTGCAGAGCACCAAAGAAGGAGATAACTAATCAAAAACAGAATGAAGAAACTACTAATACAGCAACAAAAATAAGATATATACTACTCTCATTTTGAGTGTTGATAGTATATTTGAGTCCTAGATATCGGACTCGGGTGTGCCTCATCACTCTACCTCACGTAGAAAATGTTTACATAATTATGTTTCTAGCAACTTTAGAAAGGTGTATCCTGCAGATATTTGTGGTAAAATGTGATATGTTATTAAAGACTGCTAACACATAGTGTGAAAGTTATAGAATGTTAGACATATTCCAAGCCTAAAGAAAAAATTGATTTCTATTGGGCAATTAGGTGAAGAAGGCTATGGTACTTGTGATCACTCAAATTGAGATTTTGAAAAGAGATTAAAAAAAATCGTGCTAGAATAATGATATGTGATCGCCAGAGAATGAGATTCTCAAAATTAAAACAAATGAATGATCACGCCTACCTTGTGATTCCAGATTGATTGTGACTCTTTAACTTGCCCTCCTTCAGCCGGCTGAAGAAGAAGAGAATCTCCCTTTCTAACTTTTTCACTCTCTTTAATGTATTCCTTGCAAGAAAACAAATAAATGAACGAAAGAAGATGATCAGAGCTTGATTAGAGTGTAGTATATATTCTAGATGAGAAAATAAGCATGCAACTAAATTAGAAACTCACTTTTTTTGTTTTTTTCTTTAAAACCCCTATGTGCAAAAGGGAAGATGGATATGAATAAACTATGAACTAATTATGAATGAAAATAAGAAAAGGGAAGAAATTGACCCTTCCAAAAGTCACCCTTGATTGAAGGCACCCTTCAAAGAAAAAGAAAGTTTTTAAGGAAAGAAGAGTTTCAAGCTTGCTAATTTTCGTGCACATGTGAGAGGGCACTCTTCTCTCTTTGGTAGAACCCACAAAGCTTAATTAGCCAACTTCCATTAAGCTCTAACCCTCATATGTATATATAGAGTTAATTCCCGTAATAAATCAATGTGAAATTGAGTTCTTGGGCTCCAAAGCACTCCAAAGATAGGAAATCATACTCACCCTACCCTTTGGATCAATCCATGCAAAGAAGGATTGGCATGGAAAGAAACCATATTAAAGCTAATTTCCTCAATTTGACTCGGATTGGGTCTGCTGGGATACGCAACTAAATTACGTCCAGTCGAGCAAACGCATTTTAGAAACGCATCTTCTAACCAAGACGTCTTTTGGAGAGGCTAAAAAGGAAATAAAAATCGAAGATAAATATGAAAACTTTAAATGACGTCTACCATGGTGGACGTAGTTCAAGGTAATAGTCATTCGTTCAAAAATCAAGTAGTTAATCAACCATAATTAGTAGTCTAAATGACGTCGACCATGGAAGATGCGACTCAAATTATTCAGTAATCGATTAAAAATTCAATTAGTAAACCAATTAGGGTTAGAAACTTAAATAGCGTCTATTATGGTAGACGCGATCCAAAAGATTTAATTAAATTCAAGAAATAATAGATAAAAATCACTTAAATAATTAAATTAAAGAGTACTTTAGTGTTAGTATTAGATGGTCTCAAAGCCAATCCGATACTATGTATTGATTCAGTTTATTAATAAATGACATTAATTCATTGTGTGTGTAATTAATTCGATCCATGTTTATCGTATCATGATGAAGTCCATGAACATGTGCAATAATCTTCGGATTATGATGAGATCATAATTACAGGACCGAAGATTTATAAACACATGTTCTTAATTGTTCCTAGTCATAGGATGTTTGAGAAGGACATCGAACATCTGGATAGATTAGTATAGGTTTCTTCGGCTTATATGGTAAGGGTGAGTGATCCCAAAAGTCACTTGTGTGGAGACACTATGCTGGACCTTTAGGTGCTCATTGGCGAATGAGTTCACTGAACTGATTCGACTATGAATCGTTGAATGGTAAACACCTCACTGTTAACCAGCTCGATTCTTTTGTTACGGTTGCGTAGATGATCCTTGGACCTTAGACGCCAAAGATATCTTGTTGGTAGGTTTTTGAACTTTGACCTTGACTAACGAATCCCCAACCATGGGTTATCAATAAGTCAAGTGATCGGGTTCAGGGAAATACCCTCAAAGGTAATTGTGTGTTCAATACGGGATCATCCGCTCTCGGTAGTTTGAGAGAGAATATTCCGGGAATGATGCGCTTAAGTCTCTGGCCAGGGCGGACTCTGTATCAGATAAAGAGTTATCTGATATAAATTAACGGCATATGATTCAAGTGAATCGATCGGCTAGGGTTTAACAGTAAACCATACCCTAGGTCGATTCGGGGACATTGTACGGATGAAGGATTATATCCGCGCGGTAACCGATGACGGAAAGGTTCCAATAAAGGGTTGGGATAACCCCAGTGCCATCTAGGATCACGTGATGTTACTTGGCATCCAACGTGATCGGAAGTTCGTCCGAAATTATTGTGGGACATTAAATTCGGTTGATTAAGTGAATATAAGGCTATTAATTAATTTGGTGGGCCCGTAAAGAGTTACTGGGTTTAATGGGTTATTAACTGGACTAGTATTTGGGCCTAGAGGGTCACACGCAAAAAGTTTTCAAGTCGATGGATAATCTGACAGGATTTCGGATAAGTCTGGATTTGACGAAAAATCGCAAACATACTTATTATAAAAGAACAGATACTACGTCGGGGGCCAGCAACCCTAACCTAGCCAGTGTTCTTTCTTTCTCTCTCCTCTCTACTGGGCGTGTGACACGAGGCGGCCATCTAGAGGCTCCGCTTCGACTCCTGACTGCTCCGCCTTCCGTCCGACGAGAGATTCCGAATCCGCATGTCGCGGCGGATTACGCCCAGCCAGACGGGATCCACGAACACCGCATCGAGCGAGGAGGCGAGGACGATACATCGCGAGGAGAACCGCGTGGATACCGCTAGAGGCCGGGCATCTGCGCGGCTTACGGCATCGCTCCGACGGAACCGGAAAACGAACGCGGATTCGGATCCGCGCAAGGTAAATCCGATTTACTCCGGTCTTGTTTTGTTGATCGAAACGGTATGAATCCGATCTCGAATATTTTATTCCGCTGCATTTTTCAGTCGGATCTCGACACAGCGAACCCAAAATTTGGAGCATCATAATGTGACATGAAATTTACTCAACATGAAGTCAAAATTAGTATGTCTACAAAATTACCTTCCTACTATATGATGGCCATGAATATGTGCAATGGGTATTAAATTATGATGAGATCATAATTAATATCCTATAAACACATATTCTTAATTGTTCATAGTCGGAGGATATTTGAGAAAGACATCAAATATCTGGTGAGACTAGTACGGGTTACTCTTGCTCATAAGATGAGAATAACTAGTCTCATAGTCACTTGTGTGAAGATACTAAGGTGAACCTGCAAGTACTCATTGGTGAAGGAGTTCACTGAACTAATCCGGCATGAATTATTGGATAGTAAATTACCTAATTGTCAACCGATTTGATTCATCGTCATAGTGATATGGTTGGTTTTTTGACCTGAGATAGTAAAGATACCTTGTTGGTAGACTTCTAGATTTTGACCTTAATTTATAGATCTCTAACCACATGATCTTAGTCAATCAAGGTATTAGGTCTAGTGGAATACCTTCGAAGGTGATTGTGTGTTCAATAAGGGAACATTCATTCTCAGTAATTAGAGAGAGAATAATATAGGGAATGATGTCCGGGAGTCCCTGGCCAGGGGGGACAACAAATCGAAAAAGGTATTTTTTGATGATGCTTTGCGGCTTCTGATTCAAGTGAGTGAACTAATGAGGGTTTGACAATTAACCATATCCTAGGTTCATTTAAGAACATTGGTACGAGTAAAGGATTATAGCCACATAGTAACTGATAACGAAAAGGTTCCTTAACCAGTTTGCTAAACGTCATTGCCTTCCGAGATCATATGGTGTGTTTGGTACCCAACTTGATCAGAAGTCCGGTCGATTATCATGAGATGATAATTCGATTAAGTAATTATTTAATATGAGATATTAAATACGTTACTGTAAGCTAGTAAGGGGTTATTGGCTTATTGTGTAGAAAGTTAGATTGGCACTTGGGCCTAGAGGGTTACACGCACAAAGATTCCCAATCAGTGGTCATTAAGTGAGATTTATATTAACATAGGAACTTTTGTGATAAGTCGCCTTAATTAATATAAATATTAGTCATGAGGGAACCTTGGACCAAGCTCCAAGATTTTTTGTCTCTCTCTGGCTGCCCCCTCCTCTCTCCCTCTTTGGTCGGCCCCTACTATAGGGGCGTCCCCTTTTCTCTGTTCTGCTGCTTCAATTTTCACTCGCTAGAGCCTTCGCCTGCATATTACAGGCACCGTCGTGAAAAAAAAAAGATCAATGATCACACCGAACTAGTTGAGAAATTTAGGACGAACTATCAATCAAAGAATCGTATAGATACCACTACCTATGCAGCTAGCGGCATCGCTCCTCCGGAACCTAACGGTCGCGGGTCCAAATCCATGCATGGTGATAATTGGATCACTGATTTATTTTGTTCTCTAGAAACAGATTGAGAACGGAGTCTCCGCTTGCATATCGTGTATATACTGATGGAGACTAGGCACTAATGCAGCTAGCAACATCGCTCCTATGGAACTGAATGATCGCGGGTCCGAATCCACACATGGTGATAATTGGATTACTGTAGGGGCGTCCCCTTCTCTCTCCTCCGCTGCTTCAATTTTCGCTTGTTGGAGTCTCCGTCTACATATCACAAGTACTGTCGTGAAGAAGAAAGATCGACAATCACACCGAACCAGCTGGGAGATCAAGGACGAACCATCACTCAGAGAATCATCTAGATATCGCTAGGGATTGGGCACCTACGCAGCGAGCGGTATCACTCCTCTGGAACCAAACGGTCACAGGTCTAAATCTACGCATAGTGATAATTGGATCACTGATTTATTTTGTTCTCTAGAAATAGATTGAGAATGGTAGGGATTAATTTTATTTTTCTATTGCGTTATCGTTTATTAATTATTCCTCGTTCTCCTGCCAGATCCTTACACTTGGAAGATCACAAAAGGTGCTATGGTGATGGCACGCAGTTCCAAGGTCAACATATATATGACAACAAACATGTGAGAAACAGTAGTTGTGATTGTCTCTAATGTTGGCTCATAGTTGTGGCATTGCATTCTTGGGAATATGAGTGAGAAAGGGATAAAGATCATGGTAGCAAAAGGAAGATTGCATGATTTGAAGTCTGTTGACATTGGTCTGTGTGACGACTGCACATATGCTAAGCGAAAAATGGTCACTTTCTCCAAGATTGGGAGGCCACTACGAAGAAGAAACTGGATCTAGTTCATACAGATGTTTAGGGGCCTACCCGTGCTCAATTCCTTAAAGGCTCATTATGCTATGTCACTTTCATTGATGACTCTACTAAGAAGGTATGAACTTATTTTCTAAAAAATAAATCTAATGCATTTGTTACCTTTAAAAGGTGAAAGGCTAAGGTGAAAAATCAAGCTAGTCTAAAAATAAGTGATTACGATCTGACAATAGAGATGAGTATGATAGTAAGGATTTTAAAGACTTCTGTAAAGCTAATGGAATCTAGATGGAGAAGACAATGCTCAGTACACCACAACAAAATGGTGTTGTAGAGCTCATGAACTGGACCCCAATGAGGAAGTTAGAAGCACAAGACTACATACTAGGTTGCCCAAGTGCTTTTGGGTGATATAGATATGTTACACCCTCTAAATTTGGTTCAATACACTGACTCACATCGGACTCTCAGTACACAACTTCGACGTAACAAACAGATATAAGAAATAAGCAAATCATAAAATAATTTAAATAAATATCATTACCATCACATAGTCCAAAAAAATAGTCAAATACTAAAGTCCACAAATTACAACATCAATTAATATATAAATTCTCAATCTTACCAAATAAACAAAATTACATCAATCTCTTAGAAATCTCTATTACATCAAACTACTATGTGGAAAGTAAATTTCTAATTAACTAAGATAACCAAAAACTCTTCCAAATGGTCCAACATGCTTGACTTCCCACCTAGGCAGATCTTGAATCAGTTTTTCTTGAAAAATGTTTGCTCAGATTTATGAGTCTACCACTCAGTAGACTTCATGCCATCTATATGACTTAACATATAGTAACTTTGCAAATCACATTATACAGTTATACTAAACATGATGATCGAATCAAATTCTATATATAGTACAACAAAGAAATGATACGAAGCATGTCATGTTTGTCAAACATTATCACACGAATATGTTCTAATACAAATAATTAAATCTGAAATAAGATAATCATGTGGTCAAATCAAGATATTTAAATATCAAAATTTCATGTTTCATATCTTAGTTCTCTAGCCAATTCACTTATCGAACAAATAACCTCTAATCCATAAGAGGTTCACATAGTACATATCAAATTCTAACATGGCTAGCAACATGTTAACTTAATTGTATTTCCATAATTCAAATTCATAAGACACAGATCATAGCATGGTCATAAGATCATAGATAAAAGGCTAATTAAATTAAAGTATGATTATCAAATTGAAAGATAAATAAAGGTTGATCAATCGGCTAATCAAAATATGGTATGGACATCTATTCAAATAAGAATATAGATGATCAAATAAGTAATTTAGATAGCAAGTAACCATAGGAGATTAGATCAAATTTCATATCATAAGTCAAATTGGATGATCATATCAGAGGACATATTAATTATCAAATTTTCATTAAACATATCGGATATGCATCCAACTACAACATATGGAGCAAGCTACACAAATATCAATGTACTTAGCAAGTGGCACAATTGTCTTGGCTACTGCGCAGAACCGTAGAATCCCTATCCGTATACCCATTGTCCGTGGGTTCTGACTTACCCTATGAATGCTTACATGGTCTGCCCAAAACTCTCCTATAGTGGCACTATCCATGCACATATAATTTATATATTTATATCATACATGTCTTAAAGAGATCAGAGATGTAAAACCATGACAGTTTAATGGTAAAATTAAGTCAAACGGATTTAATATTCTTAGCCGTGTATAGTGCCATAATAAAGTGTATTATGATCTAGAAGTAAAATAAATTTAAATTTGGTTAAAGGTTGTCATAATATATTTCTGAAAATATGAGTAATTTTCTAGAATTTTCAGAATTAATCTCATAATTTTCTGACATGAATATCAAATTTCAAGGTAGAGAATAGCAATAATAATCAAAATAAAGATCAAATAGATTCAGAAAATAATCAAACATAGTGAATAAGCTCATATGCTCACTTTAATGGTTTTGACAAAATTTCATGATTTTCTGTATTGATTTGATATGATTTTAGACTCCCACATTAATTATGAAAACTCGACTTTAATAGAATTTCAACATCTTCAAATATAAGGTAAAATAAATAGCAAAAGGAGTTAGAAAATTCTCAAACTTTATAAAGAAGTTAAGAACAATATAAAGCAATGTCTTCATAAAATTTAGTATGATTTGATATGAATCAAATGAGATAGAAGATCTACAAGTTGATAAGAAAATTTTGGAATAAATATCAAAAGAATTAATAGAATTATAAAATCTATTGGACATGAAGCTAACATCTGTAACTTAAATGATCATAGTTAGAAACAAAACATACTCAATGGACATATTACATATATTGAGAGAATAATTATAGAATAAATAGTAAATAAGGTCATAAAAAATAAAATTCTATGATCATGAAAGCCACATACAGATCAAGCTTCTTACCAGTTCATTATCTTTTAAAAAGTTTAAAAATAATATAATTTTTAGTACAAAATGGTCATGTTTAGAGTTGTCTGCCTCTAGAGGAAAGAATGGCTCTTAGTGGTTTTTAGAGTTCTTTCAAACAAGTTCCACGACCTCCAACCCTAAATCTCTTCTCCACACTTTATAAAGTCTCAAAAGAGCTTTCTCACATTGAATAAGCATCCCTTTGCAGTCTAGTAACCTTTCCTCCATCTTTTTTCTTAAGAACAACATGAAAACTAGCATCTCCATGCAAAGTTGTAGTCCTAATGGCTCCAATACGAATTTAAGAGCTTATTTATAGCTAATTATCTTTTCCATATCCAATACTAACTGTGCCTTCATCCTTGAGATCTGCGTTTCACCCCATAAGACTTTCTTTTAAAGTTAAAGTGGCAATCCTAATGCAAATCGGATTATGTTTTCGCAATATGTAGTTTTCCTTTCTGAAGACCTCTAAATTTATAAAATTAAACGATATAATTAATAGAAATTTTCTTCTTCAAAACTCTAGAACTTTTTATTATCTTTCCAACTTCTCTAATTTCAATATTTTTAAACTTCTGTGTGAAAAGTTATTCCCATTTTACTAACTTGCTATGTTGAGTACTCTGAATGTAGAAATCTGACAGTTGTTTTTCCTGTCTAAAAATATCTAAGTTCTAACTAGTAAACAACTTATTTTAGAAATATAATCTTTATGAAAGTTCTAGGATTTTTAGTTAGCTTTCTAATAGGAGTTATCTAATCTAATTTAAATTTTTTTGCATGAAGTTATACTTAAAATGTCATGATTGTATCAAGTAAATCTGTGTACAGAATCCTAGTTAGAGTAGGATTCAAACTGTGATTTTCTACACATGAATTGAAATTTTAAACATATTCAAATTTATTTTCTTCCACTTCAATATAACTCTAATGCCTCTTCTAACACTTTTAAGGTCTTTATTTTCATTAATTATACTTTTCTTTACTTTCTTAATTTGAATCCTAGTCCTCTTAGGACTTGTTTCATGCTAGTAGCCCTTTCTATAACTGATCATCCATATTTTTTACTCTAAAAAAGATTGAATCAATAAAAATAATCTTTTACAAAGTTATAAATCTTTTTATCATCATTCCAACAATACCAACCATACCTCAATCCAAGTTCTTTATAGAAAGTTATTATGATTTTATTATACTGCTATCGAGTGCATCCAAACTCAGAATTTTAACTAAGTTAATAGGATACTTTAATTCACTTGAATGGACTAATGGACTTCACTAACGGGTCAATTGGACTAAATTAAAATCACTCAAACTCACTAATGTGCTCTCATAATTAGTTAATTGATTTAACTTAATGACTCTAAAAAAGTTTGAATTAATAAAAGTAGTCTTTTACAAAGTTATAGATCTTTTCATCCTCTTTCCAATGGTGCCAACTGTGCCTCAATCCGAGTTCTCTTTAGAAAGTTATTATCATTTTATTATACTGCTATATAGTGCAGCCAAACTCAGAATTTTAACTAAGTTAATGGACTATTTTAATTCACTTGAATGGGCTAATAGACCTTCACTACTAGGTTAATTAGACAATTAAAATCACTTAAACTCACTAACGTGCTCTCATAATTAGTTAATTTGTTTAACGTACATTCATTAAATTCATTAATTGTTGTAAAGGTGCAGGGCATAACAAGTTAACAATATCGCTTACCTAATAAAACGTGAACCCTTTGTCCCTTTATATGGCAAAATTCCAAAAGAAGCTTGGGCAGGAAAGGAGGTAAAATCTTTCACATTTGAGAGTCTTCGGTTATTTTTGTAATATTCGAGCCTTTTGGATCGGGTTGTCGGGTCCAGATATAGGATTGGTAGGTCATTAGGCAGATTCGGCATGCCTAAGATCCATTTTTGGGTCATGTAGGTTGGGGGGTAACCAATGAAAATTTGAATTTCTTTCCGATGGAGCATCTCAGATACAATTGTGAAAGGCATTGGGTCAACCTGATGCGTCTTGCAAAAGATGTCAATCTGCCTCAATGTGAATCACCATTATTTGCATGTGCTCCACTTGGCGCTCCCCCACCTAGCGATGTGATAGGCATCAACTCGACTGGATGCATCTTATGAGAGACGTTAGTCTGACATAACGTGTTTCAACTGTAATATGCTGGGCTCCTTCACTCCACGAGGAACTCTCTTCCTCACGCGTAGCAACACCAGGAGATGCCCCTCGGCAACTCCGCCGGGGCGTGGGGTTTAAACCCCCCCTCCTCCCTCCTCTCTTTCTCATTTTTTTCTCACCTCTTCCTCCTCTCTTTTTCCTTCCTTCTTCCTCCACCCTCTCCCTCTCTCAGTCATCTCTCACTCTCACCACCTTCCACCACCATCCTCTCTTTACCTCTCCTCCTTAGAGGCGGTCTATGCTATGGCAAGGAAGTGGCGACGAGGACGATGACATGGTGGCGTAGGCAGCGAGGTAGCAGTGAATTGGAGAAGGTGGTGGCTTGTGGTAACTGTGGAGCAAGTCAGAGGATGCCATTGGCTCAGAGGCGGGACAACTACCTAAAGGATCCCTTTAAGGATTCAGAGGAGTGCAAGACTCTAGGTAAGGTGATGGTTCATCCTCTAGAACCTAGATTTCTCCTTAGACAAGCATTCTAGGACCTTTCCATGCAAGTTTTCCTGTGCAAAATCTTGGTTTCCTATGCTATTTTGGAGTTTTAGTCAATGGATCTTAATGGGATGTAGTTGTCTTACATGTTGGTTTTGTTAGTGTTGTATGTGTCCGTCAAGCCAATGACGTACATTGTATAATCTTGTTTAGTTATTTATAATAATGATAATTTATTCATTATGTGTAAATCGTACTTATTTGTTATTTATTTCATAGTAGAGTTCACAAATTTGTGCAATAGTTGTCAAATTATGATGAAATCATAATAATGAGATTGACGACTTATAAACGCACATTCTTAACTATTTCTAGTCAGATGATATTTGAGAAGGACATCAAATATCTGATAAGACTCGTACAAGTTACTCCTACTCATTTGATGATGGTGAATAATTTCATAGTCACTCGTGTAGAGACACTAGGGAGAACCTGTAGGTGCTCATTGGCGAATAAGTTCATTGAATTGATCCGACTTGAATCGTTAGATGGTAATTTACATGACTGTCAGTCAGCTTGATTCAATATTACAATTATGTGATTGGTCCTAGGATGCAAGACACCAAAGATACTTTTGTCGGCGGATTTCTGGACTTTGACCTTAGTTAATAGAACTATAACTATGGGATCCTAATTAGTAATAAGTGTCAGCAGGATACCCTCGAAGGTGATTGTGTGTTCAATATGGAATCATTCACTCTTGGCAATGAGAGAGAGAATACTCTGGGAATGATATGTGAAAATCCTTGACAGGATGGACACTTTATCAAAAAAGAAATTTTATGATATCATACAATGACATCTAATCCAAGTGAATTGACTGGCTAGGGTTTGCTAGTTAACCATACCCTAGATTGACTCGAGAGCATTGGACGGATGAAGGATTATAACTAGACAGTTGTGAGTGCGCAAAACATGCTAGTAAGAGACAAATGACAATAATATTATAAATAAGAAAATAAACACATGACCACCAGAGATCGAAGATCTCAAAAGAAATAATAAATGTGATCACGCAATTACCTGAAACTGGGAGTGTTATGAATCCTTCGATTTCCTCTTCCTCGGGTCGACTGAAGAAAAAGAGCCCTTTTAATTGTTCTTACTCTCTTTGAGATAGCATACAACAAGTGATGATGTTGTCCAACTCTTTTTTTTTCAGTACCTTGCTACGCAAGAAGAAAAACAAATGATTAGAGCTTTGATAGATGTAGTACCAATTTTAAAGAGAAAGACATCATGCAACTAAATTAAAAAATACTCACTTGATTTGTACTCTTTAAACCCCTATATGCAAAGGGATGGGATAGTGGAATGAAATGCTAGTGGTAATGTGTGTTCGAGATGAACATAATGATGCATGTATTGCAACTGAGAAGTGAAAACAAATGAAAAGGTCAAAGAACTAAAAGAGAAAGGAAAGAATTGGCCTTCCCAAAGCCGACCGAACTTGGAAGAAGAGGAGAACTCCTTCAGGAGTGTTGTCCACATTTTTAAGAGAAGAGCTATCATCTCACTATAGTAGAATGCTCAAATGACTTACCGGCCAACCTCTTTAAAGGTACCCTCTATATCGGATGAATTTCGAAGATTTAAAAACCCATAAAACCTCACAAATTCATCAAATCCCTAAACAGATATTGATGGATATAGGTGTCCTCTAAGCCAATCATAAGACACCTATTTCAATCTGGTTCACTAATCAATGGCATTAAATTCATTATGTAGATTGGCATATTTATAATTGCGCATAATGAAGTCCATGATTATGTGCAATAGTCATCTGATTATGATGAGATCATAATAATGAGACTCATGACTTATAAACACATATTCTTAATTGTTCCTAGTCGTAGGATGATTGAGAAGGACATTAAACATCCGGTTAGACTAGTACAGGTTATTCCAGCTCATATGATGAGGATGACTGATCTCGTTAGTTACTAGTGTGGAGACACAATGGTAAACCTGTAGGTGCTCATTAGGAAATGAGTTCACTGAACTGATTCAACATGAATCGCCGAATGGTAATTTACCTGACTGTCAGTCGGCTTGATTCATCGTCACAGTGGCGTGATTGATCCTTGGACTTGAGACACCAAAGACACCTTGTCGGTGGACTTCTAGACTTTGACCTTGACCTACGAATCCTTATCCACGGGATCTCTAATAGTCAAGGATCGAGTCCAGCGGAAGACCTTCGAAGGTGATTGTGTGTTCAATAAAGGATCGTTCGCTCTCAGGTAACTGGAGAGAGAATGCTCTAGAATAGATCCGCAGGAGTCTCTGGCCAGAGCAGAAACAATATCAGAAAAAAGATTTTCTGATATTGTACAGCGGAGTCTGATTCAAGTGAGTTGACCATCTAGGGTTTGACAGTTGACCATACCCTAGGTTAACTCGAGAGTATTGTGCGAACGAAGGATTATAGCCACGTGGTAACAGTGGACGGACAGGTTCCATGAGTGGATTTGTAAGGACTGAGGTTTTCGGATCCGGTTTTCAGGGTCGGACCCTGTAGTTTAGGCCCTGATGGGGCTGAGACTCTGTTCTGTTTCGCGTCGAACGGGCTCGACGCGGTTTAAATGGCATCCAGCATTGCTGACGCGTTTTAGATTGTGCCACGTGGGTTGGCTTTAGGCCGCGAGAGTACGGCCCTATTGTGTCGTCTGAACGGCGTCTGCGAGGGACGACGCCTTTCAGACTGCGACCCTGGGTTGTCAGTGTACGGCGCCAGTCTTGTCGTCTGAACGGCGTCTTAGATGGACGACGCGTTTCAGAGTTCTGTCAGAGCGGCCCGTCATGTCGACTGATAGACGTCCGTACAGCTCGACACGTTTTAGCCAGTTTCTGGTTACCCCCGTGAACCCTCCTTCCTTTTCCTCATTTCTTCCTTCTCTCTCTCTCTCTCCTCCCTTCCTCCGGCGATTCCGGCGACGCCTCTTTCCCCTCCCTCTTTTCCTCCCACCATTTCATCTCTCCCTCCACTCCATCGACCTCCTAACTCCCACCACTACCACCACCTCCTCCGCGGCGTTTTCTCTCCGGACGGCGGCCGACGTCCCGGTGGAGTAACGACGACCTCGGCGGTACCGGTGGCGGCGTGGGGCGAGACGGGTGGGCAGCTTGGAGCTTGGAGGAGTTCAAGTAACCGGTAAGGTGACTATCCCCAGTGTATTTTCGTTTGAAAACTATGTTTTCCAGCATTTGAAGCATGATTTAGGGTGCTTTTTGGGGTGAAAACGCTAAGTGCATGTATGAGAAATTGGGTGTTCTAATGGGTAGATAGATTCTCCACCTTCCCCTCTATGTTTTATGCCTTTTCTACGCATTTTGGGGGAGAAATCCCACCTCGAAGATTGGGGGAAGCAAGGAGAGAACCTGTCTGTCGGGGCTAAATGGCGTCGAGGTGAAGCGACGCATTTTAGAAAGGCGGCGCCCACACACGACGCGATTTAACCCATTAACAGACCCTGTTCCCAGACTGATAAGCGTCCAGGGATAGTGACGCCTTTTCAATAGGTGACTGGCGTCGACGACGCGTTTTCGTGAAATCACCTCATTTCCTGTCCCTGTTTTCGGTCGTTAAAAGGCGACGAGGGACAACGACGCCTTTCAAAAGGCGTCTACTTGTGGCTACGTGTTTTACGCCAGGTTCTGTGGCCGAGTTTCTATGAACCAGTTTAGGAGACTTGAATGGCGTCGGCCTTGGGCGACGCCATTCAAGACAGAATCACACTAATTCATGCCATTAAAACATGTTACACTGTTAGACAGTTGTTTAGTTAGTTAAATGCATGCTTTAATTTATACTCTATGGTGATAGATTCATTGTAACCGGATCGTACGCGTGGTGTTGCATGCGATCGTGGACTTCTTACTGTGCTGTGTTTTGAGTTACTGTGGACCTAGGGTGACAGTTGTAGCGCTTTATCACCCTGTGCTGGTGTGGGTGGAGCACAGCGCCGGTGTGGGTGTGGCGGGGTGACGCCTAGTGAGAGAGGGTCACCTGGTGGACCCCGGGGTTAGTTAGTACCGGTGTGGGTGCGGTACCTTTGGAGTGTCAGTCGTGCTGAGGGAAGGAGTAACCACCTGAGCTAGTTGGGCCGGAGCAGCTAGAGTGCTATCCGAGGGGTTACTGTTTGGTCTCAGCGGGTCGGTGTTTCTCACCTTTGCTCGTGTGGTTGGCGCATGTGGCCGAGACATTGGTTGTGGGCCTCGTAGACTGATTTTAGAGTTATGCATGTTATGTACTTCGAATGCATGTGATTCATATCGAGATTTAGAAGTAGTAATTACTACTGTACTTGTTACTTTACCTTTAGCTATACTTTGCACTTGTGGGTGTGTGAGTGGGCAGTGGGGATCGAAGGATCCCTACTGAGTCTTTTCGTTGAAACTCACCCCTGCGGTTTTCAGGTGAGGACTCCAGGCAGGCTTAGCGAGGGGTGTGCTACTGTGTGTCACGCGCCGTCAGTTGTTGTTCCGGGGTATGCCGCGACGTAGTTGTTATCTTTATTTCTGGCCTGTATGCTTAATTACTTCTTTTCTGTTGGAGTATGTAATTATTTGCTGTATCGAGTCGCATTGTAATAACTTTTAATTCCTGCATTTTCCTTCCAATTCAATGCGATGTGAATGTTTAGCTTAGTTTATTGTTTATTTCCCAGACTTACTTAGATCCTGGTTTGGTTCCAAATTAATGATTCGATACCCATTTAGTAATCGGATCCCCGATTATAGGGTGGCGGGTCGTTACAGGATTGCTGAACCCCATTACCTTCCGAGATCATGCGGTGTTACTTGGTACCCAACTTGATCGGAAGTCCGACCGAATTTACATGCGATGATAATTCGGTTGAGTAATTAGTTAATATCTAGATATTAATTAATTACAATAAGTCAATAACTAGTTATTAGACTTAACGGGCTGAAAACCAGACTGGTAAATGGGCCTAGAGGGGCACACGCAATAAGATTCTCAGTCGGTGGTACATAAGTGAGATTTATATTAACTCGGGGGCTTTTGTGAAAAGTCGCGCCGACTTAATATATATACGCGTTGTTGAGAAACCCTTAGGTGTCCTCTAAGCCAATCATAAGACACCTATTTCAATCTGGTTCACTGATCAATGACATTAAATTCATTATATAGATTGGCATATTTATAATTGCGCATAATGAAGTCCATGATTATGTGCAATAGTCATCTGATTATGATGAGATCATAATAATGAGACTGATGACTTATAAACACATATTCTTAATTGTTCCTAGTCGTAGGATGTTTGAGAAGGACATTAAACATCCGGTTAGAGTAGTACAGGTTATTCCAGCTCATATGATGAGGGTGACTGATCTCGTTAGTTACTAGTGTGGAGACACAATGGTAAACCTATAGGTGCTCATTGGGGAATGAGTTCACTGAACTGATCCGACATGAATCGCCGAATGGTAATTTACCTGACTGTCAGTCGGCTTGATTCATCGTCACAGTGGCGTGGTTGATCCTTGGACTTGAGACACCAAAGACACCTTGTCGGTGGACTTCTGGACTTTGACCTTGACCTACGAATCCCTATCCACGGGATCTCTAATAGTCAAGGATCGAGTCCAGCGGAAGACCTTCGAAGGTGATTGTGTGTTCAATAAAGGATCGTTCGCTCTCAGGTAACTGGAGAGAAAATGCTCTAGAATTGATCCGCAGGAGTCTCTGGCCAGAGCAGAAACAATATCAGAAAAGAGGTTTTCTGATATTGTACAGCGGAGTCTGATTCAAGTGAGTTGACCATCTACGGTTTGACAGTTGACCATACTCTAGGTTAACTCGAGAGCATTGTGCGAACGAAGGATTATAGCCACGTGGTAACTGTGGACGGACAGGTTCCATGAGTGGGTTGCTGAACCCCATTACCTTCCGAGATCATGCGGTGTTGCTTGGCACCCAACTTGATCGGAAGTCCGACCGAATTTACATGCGATGATAATTCGGTTGAGTAATTAGGTAATATCTAGATATTAATTAATTACAATAAGTCAATAACTAGTTATTGGACTTAACGGGCTGAAAACCGGACTGGTAAATGGGCATAGAGGGTCACACGCAATAAAATTCTCAGTCGGTGGTACATAAGTGGGATTTATATTAACTCGGGGGCTTTTGTGAAAAGTCGCGCCGACTTAATATATATACGCGCTGTTGAGAAGCCCTGGGTCAAGCTCCAGGATTCCCCCTTACTGGCCATCATCCCCTCCTTTCTCTCCTCCTCTGGGCGCCCCGTTCGAGGCGCCAGAACAGTTTCCATCTCCGCCGCGTGTGATTCCCGAAAGTCGGGAATTCCCGTCGGCGGGATTTCAGCAATCGTTGCGGCGACAGATCTTCAGCGAGCGAGCTGATACGGACAAGGGATCGAGGACGAACCACCGCGGAGGATCGCGTGGATACCGCTGGAGGCCGGACGCTTGTGCGGCTTGCGGCATCACCTCGATGGAACCGAGACGGAAGCGGATTCGAATCCGCGCACGGTAATCAGATTACTCTCGTTAGTTTTTTGTTTTACTTTTTCGTTCCGAATCGGATTAGCGGGCGTCAGGCGGGATTTAATTTTGTTCTTCGTTTCCGCTGCGTTCTTCGCGTCTCGCCCGGATCCCAACAGATATACCAACCAAGTAGAGGCCTACAAATCGAAGAAGTTGGATGATGTCGGGTGGAAATGGGCTTGCAGGCCACGCAACTAAATCGCATCGGCCACAGACGATTTCTTTCAAAAACACATCGGCCAACCTCGATGTCGGTAGAGGGACCAATTAAAGAAAGATAATCACAAGAAAATCCAGTGATAACGATGGAAATGATAAACACGTCGACCATGAGCGACGCTATTTAGATTAATAGTAAATCAATTTAAAATCAAATTAGTAATCGGATTGGATTAGCATCATGAAACGCGCCGACCATGATTGACGCCATTCAACTTAATCCTTATCCGATTAAAAATTAGATTAGAAATTGATTTGGACTAGAAATCTAAAAGACGTCGACTAAGGGAGACGCGAAATAAGATTGCTGAAATTCAAGAGAAATGGACAAAAATCAACCCAATGATCAAATCAAAGAGTATTTTGGGGCATCATAAATATGATATGAAATTTACTCAATATGAAGTCAAAATTAGCGTGTCTACAGTTGCTCTGCCCTGACATCTGATTTATATGGGAATGAAATGACGGTGAAATGGAACGAAATGGAATGAATTGAAAAGCGAATAACAGGTATGATGAGACATGCCTTCAAGTCCATATGATAGGAAATTTTCAAAGGCAATCATCAAAGTAACTTCAAGCAATCTTTGGAGATCAATAATTGTTTGGATGGAGAAATAAAGAAAATGTGCATGAGGGGATAAGAGAAAAGAAACATATAAATTTCTACGAGGGGAGGCACCCTCGATCACAAATCCTTGAGGTTTCACCAACGGAGAGTAGTTACTAGTCAATGTGGACGTGTTACAACTATTATGAATTTTAAGAAAAATAAGGATGAAATGAGGATAAGGAATCCAAACATGGGTTAATTTCCAAAAGATAATTCAAAACGACTTCAAAGATAGTTGAAACTTAATTTGGAATGGAATATCTCACATCACGTTAAGACTTATTGGAACAAATGGTCTTAAACTTGATCACTAAGATAATTTTCACACAGTAAATTTAAAGACCTACATGAATGCATGTTGAGTTAAAAGAAAAAATTAAAACAAAAAATATATTAATTAATCAAAGATAATATTGCTAAACTGTCATTGATGAGTTAAGACACTATTCTTGCAATTAAGTGCTAAGTTGAAGCTCATTTGTCTGCGCAACATCTTACAAAAGTGGAACCATCGTCCCCATCAATTGACAATTTGACGGCCTATCCATGCGATTAAGATTCCTCTGGATTTAACTTTATTTTTGTTAGAGGAAAACTCAAATTCCAGTTTCACCAAAATCACAAGGTTTTTGATATAATCTAATAATTATTTATCATATAGTAATGCAAATGCAATACATAAATGAATACAATAAGGATAAAGCTCAAATCATATATTAGTAATGACTCACTGTATTGCTCGGAAGGGAATAATTAAACATTTGTTGTTGAAGAAAAAATTACAATCAAAGGTTATTTATTTGAAAGAACTTTATTGATAAAAAGGATGCATATGTTCTACATTCCACTTATTATCTAGAAGCTTGCCCGCTTGTCTGGCAAGCTGATATGCCCCATTTTCATAGCTTTTGGCGATCATGTACGGTCCTTCCCAGTTGGGTGCCGGCTTGCGGCCTACTTCCAATGGCCTGGAGGGGTACATATTCCATAGGATAAGATCACCAGGGTGGAAGCTTCTTAGATGGATTCTTTTGCTGTAAAAGCATGCCGTCATGTGTTGATAATTGATTATGCAAATCCTGGCTTCTTCCCTAGTTTCATCGACAAGGTTGAGGTTTTCTTCGAGCCTCTGACTATTTACTGCTTCATCATATTCTTGGATCCAGTAGGAAGGCAACCCGACCTTGAGTGGAATCACACTATTTGTTTCGAATGGGAGATGATAAGGAGTTTCACCTGTAGCCATTCGAACAGCAGTCTAGAAGGACCACAAAACCCTCGGGAGTTGTTTTAACTTATGGTCGAGTTTTAATTCCTTTCATAATTGCTATGTTGGTGTTTTCCACGAGTCCATTAACTTGGGCTTGTGTCACTGACGAGAAGCATTGTCGAATACCAAATTGGAGGCTATAGTCAGCGAACCACTAGCTTGCAAACTGTCTGTCGTTGTTTGAGACAAGTAATCGTGGTACCTTGAACCTATATATTACGTGAGAAAGGAAGAATTTCCGTACGATGTCTTCCTTGATGTTTGCTATCGTTGCAACTTCAGGCCACTTGGTAAAATAGTCGATTGCAACCAGCACAAACTATTTTTGTGTGGTAGTCTTTGGAAAGGGTCGTAAGATATCAATTCCTTACATGGCGAATGGGCAAGGTTCGGTGATGGTGTAGAGCTCTAACGCCGATAGTAGAGAGATCGTGCCATGGATTTGGCAACTTAGGCACTTTTTAACGTACTCGACGCAGTCACTCGTCATTGTGACCACCAATATCCGTGGCGAAGCAATGTCTAGGCTAAGGCTCACAGGCCCGTGTGGTTTCCACATATTCCCTTGTAGAATTCTGCGATGGCGTCCGCCGCTTCCCACGATGCGCGACACTTGAGCAGGGGAAGAGTCTGTTAGTCTTAGGTGGCCTACAAGCCAATATGACTTTGTAATCTCGTTCACTTATTAATATAATAGCATAATATTCATTGTGTGTAAATCATACTAATTATCGTCTCATAATGAAGTCCATGAATATGTGCGATAGTAATCAGATTATGATGAGATCATACTAGTGAGACTCATCACTTAAACACACATATTCTTAATTGTTCCCAGTCGGAGGATATTGAGAATGACATCGGATATCCGGTTAGACTAGTATAGATTACTCCTGCTCATGCGATGAGGGTGACTGATCTCATAGTCACTTGTGTGGAGACACTAAGGCGAATCTGTAGGTGCTCATTGGAGAATGAGTTCACTGAACTGATCCGACTGAATCGCTGGATGGTACTGTACCTCACTGTCAACTAGCTTGATTCTATTGTCGCAATTGCGTGGATGGTCCTCGGACCTGAGACACCAAGGACACCTTGTCGGTGAACTTTGTGCTTTGACCTTGGTCTATAAATCTCTAACCACGGGATTCTAAACAGCCAAGGATTGGGTACAACGGAATACCATCGAAGGGAATTGTGTGTCAATAAGGAATCATTCGCTCTCGGTACGATAAGAGAGAATGCTCTAGGAAGGATGCGCGAAAGTCCCTGGCCAGGGCGGACGATAATATCGGGAAATGAGTTTTTCGATATTCATCAGCGGCATTTAATCCAAGTGAGTCGACCGGTTAGGTTTAACAGCATGCCATACCCTGAGTTGACTCGATAGCATTGTACGAATGAAGGATTATATCCACACGGTAACTGTCGGCAGAAAGGTTCCAAGAGTGGGTTACTTAACCCCGATACCTTCCGGGTTCACGCGGTGTTGCTTGGCACCCAACGTGATCGGAGGCCCAATCGAATTCGATGTGCGATATCAATTCGATTGATTAATTAATTAATATAAGTTATTAATTGATTAATCGAGCCAGTGAGGAGTCACTGGGCTTATTGGGCCATTAACCGAACTGGTTATTGGGCCTAGAGGGTCACACGCAAAAGATTCTCAAGGCGATGGATAAATAAGTGAGTTTTATATAAATTGGGGATTTTTATGAAAAACCGCGCGGTTGATATAAAATGTAGGGAACGGGCTGAGCAGGCCAAGCTGCTGCTAACCCTAGCTGCCCCTCCTCTCTTTCTCTCTCTCTCTCTAGTGTCCCAAAAGAAATCGGATCCCCGGATCTGCTCCGCTGCTTCTCCGAATCCTGTTTGATGGGAAATCGTCCGCACGTTGCGACGAACGACGGAGGCTTCGTAAGCTACGAAGAACGAGGAATGTAAGGATATCCACTGCGAGGAGGATTGCGTGGACTCCGCTAGAAGCCGGGCGCTTGCGCGGCTTGCGGTGTCGCACCAACGGAACCGAACGGTTGAGGATTCGAATCCGCACACGGTAAGATTTGATAATCCGATTATCGGGTTTTAGATTTTTCGAAACGGGAACGGATCTCCGTTTTTATTTTATTTCCGCTGCGCGGGAGATCCGGAGAAACACGAGAACCCAACAGTGGTATCAGAGCCAGGTTCCACAGTTTCTCGCGCCGTTTCGATCTCCGAATTAATTTTTCCTTGAATTTATTCCATGCATGAGTTCCGTTAATAAATGGATCCCTGTTCATATGATGAACTGAAAATAATATTATTATTTTTATTCTGTTATTTTCAGAATTTTATTGGGGTTTTTGGTGTTCTTCGTGGGACGAAGAACGACGGGTGTCTCGGTTTTGTTCGGGCTTCCTCAAGCGTTGAGAAGGCTTGGCCAGCACCCCGAATCCATGGGGAAGGATCATCGGTCATCCCTAAAGTCATGACCGGCGCCATAGAGCCGCTAGAGGTGGTCGGTCATCTCCCTTCATTTTTTTTCCCATTGTTTTAAAAACCGGATAATAGGGAGCCACTTGAGCTGTTTGGGGCTTTCACCGGCGCCGGGAAAGACGTAGGCGCCGTCCCCGGGTGCCACTGTGGCCTACTGGTGCCCGACCGGCGTCTGAAAGGGTGGCCCCGCCGCCGAGCACCACCACCTGCAACAGTTTTTTTGTTGGGGTTATAGTGGCTCGAACAGCAGCCTGTTTGGGGGGGGCCCTCGCCGATGACGTGGCCTGCCGGCACAGGGGGCGTCACCGGCGGGGATGGCCGGCGCCGGTGCAGGCCGCTGGCGGCGCTGCCAGTGCCCCACCTGCTGCCTTGCTCGCGAACCTGCAACATGCAGGTTAGGGTTTCTATTAGGGTTTTGGGAGGAAGGATATGAAGGTGAGCCGCCCAGACCTGACCCGGTCAGACCGGGCAGGGTGTGGGCGGTCCGGGGGTGGCCCGGGCCCGAGCCCCGGCTCGACCTAGGGGCCCGAGCCAATTTGCCCAAGTGGGCTCGGCCAGTTAGCCCAGGTGGCTGGACCCTTGTCATTTCTTTTCTAAATAAACCCCAAGTAAACCCCATGCCCAATTAATGAAATTAAAATCTAATTTTAATTTATAATTAAAAATTGTTTTGATATTTAAATTTATTAATCAATTTTAATTATTTGGGCATAATGATTTTGAATCATGTTAATTAACAATTGGTTTTAATCAATTAGAGTTAATTATTAGATTAAATGTTAAACTAATAATTAACTTTGATTTAACTAATTTAACTATTAAATTAGTGATTACTATTTATTAATCTATATATTAGATTATTAACTATTATTTCATCTAATTGTTAATTATTAGTTAGAGTTAGTTATTAATTGAAATGTTAAGTTAATAATTAATTCTAAATGACTAATTTAAATGTTAAATTAGTAGTCCTTAGTTAATTATCGTTAGTTATTAATTTAATAGTTAAATTAATGATAACTTTAATTATCTAATCTAAGAGTTAGATTAATTAATTATTAATTAGTTAGTGTTAATTATTGGTTTAAGAGTTAAATTAATAATTAACATTAATTGACTAATCTAAGTGTTAGGTTAGTAGTTAATAATTAATTACAATTCATTATTAATTTAAGTGTTAAATTATTAATTAACTTTGTTGGACTAGTCTAAGAGTTATGTTAGTTATTAATAGTCTAATTGTTAGATTATTAATATGGTTTAATCTAAGTGTTAGATTGTTTAATTATTAGAAGTGTTCTAATTTGTATGGAATAATCTGGAATTATTGATTTGGAGTGTGTGCACATGTGATGTGTGTTTTATATGTTTTTAAATTAGATTTGATTGCATGTTAAATTGATTAAAAGAGTTTTCGAAATTCAAATGCCAATTTTGATTGGATCCCAGTTTTTTGAAAGCCAAAATTATTTAATTTTGAAAAACTCTTTTATTTTAGCCATGTGATGCACTGAATTATGTGTGGAATGGTTAAAACACACAGTGGTCATGGATATGCACTTATTTTAAATTATTCATGTGATGAATGATGTGTGTGGATCGTGTTTGTATGATTGAATGAATATTTATTAATTGTTAATAAATAGAGGTCTGCGCACCTCTCTCTCTCTCATACTTCGATGTACTTCTACCTTCCTCTCTCTTGTATTCGCCATAAGGGCTTATTCTATTTACATGTAAATTATGAATTTATTGTAATATGATTGAGGCAACCGAGGAAGGAGCGATGACGATCCACAGATGCAACCAAGAAGGCAATGTGATGCAGATCCTTTGCCTGTGTGTTCGTTGATTCTCTAATGTAAATGTTATATTAGAATTGTGTGTGCGTTTGACTGATGGCTCCAGTCAAACCCGCTGTGGTATCCATGACCACACTTGACATGTATGAGATGCATTGTTTTATGTTTGATTGTGAATCAAACCAGGTGTAGCATTTAGTAAATATATACGATATGTTTATATACTATTACCTAGGAGAGACCAAGATAAAAGTTATCTAAATACCCTCGTTTAAACTCTAAGCCGTAACGTGAGTAGTAAAGAACTTACCGCGTGGTCCACCATCATTATAGCCATAAGATTCGAATCACTTTAGGCAAGTTTGTTGTGTTACCACAAGGCCTGTTTAATTGTGAGGAGAGACTGTGGCTATGGCATTAGATGTCTATATGATCGGGGTAGAGGAACCATGTAGCTTTCTTGTGCTATCCACAAGGGCTGCATGCAAATCTATGCTCGTCGCGTAACAATGGTTAGCTTAGATCAGAATTAGTGGCTTGTTGTGCTATCCACAAAGCCATTAAATCTCTGGGGACCAAAGATATGATCAGATATTGCAAGGAGTTGCAAGTCCCATGAGATGAGTTCTCTTTGATTGTATTAGAGTTTGTTGTGCTATCCACAAGGTTGTACTACAAGTCATTGAGATTCTGATCCCCACTAGGAGACTGTCGGCGTCTCCCATTCTGTATGACTGAGGGTTATACAGTCCGTCAAAAATTAGTGGGAGTTAAAACTTGATTAAAAGACCATGTCTTGTTTTAAAAATTAATAACTGAACATCTGCTAAATAGATTTTATCTATCTCCTGTACGGAATAATGTCGTCGAATAACCCACTCGTGGCAAAATTAATAAATTGCCTACTCCCTTGATGCTGATCCTCCTGCTAAATCGGCATTACATGCCCCTGAAGCAGAGATGATAGCTAACGATAAAAGATCAAAGGACAAAGGCAAAAGAGTAGTAAAGGGTAACTGCTTCTACTGTAAGTAGAATGGTCACTAGAAGAGGAACTGCAAGGAGTTCCTCAGTGATAGAGCTCATAGAAAGGTGAAGCTGTCTGAAGCTTCAGATATCTATATGATAGATATCAACTTGTCAGTAAGAGATTCCACATCTTGGGTATTAGATACCGGATGTGCATCTCACATCTGCCATGATATACAGATGCTGACAAATAAGCGCAAGCTGAGAAAATGCGAGGTGGAATTGAGGCTAGGAAACAGCGCAAAAGTTGCGACGGTTACTGTTGGGACAGCAAACCTCAGGCTTCCATCGGGAGGCGTCTTATCATTAGAAGATTGTTATTATGTCCCTAGCATAATAAAGAACACTATATCAATATCTTGTTTGGACAAGATAGGATATAGGTTATCTATTGAAAATAGAAGTTGTTCGATTTATTATGGTAATAAATCAATAGCGACATGTGAGTCCTGCCTTTTGGGAAAGATGGTAAAGTCTCCATTTACTGGACATGGAGAACGTGCCAAGGACATTTTGGAACTAATACATTCAGATGTATGTGATCCAATGTCCACTCAAGCAAAATGCGGTTTTTCATACTTCATCACATTTACCGATGACTTCTCAAGATTTGACTATGTGTACTTAATGAAGTACAAGTCGGAAGCATTTGAGAAGTTTAAGGAGTTCAAGAATGAGGTAGAGAAGTAGTTAGGAAAGAGTATTAAAGCTCTTCGATCATATCGAGGAGGAGAATACTTGAGTATTAATTTCACACAATTCTTAAAGGATAATGGTATCTTTTCTCAGCTGACCCCTCCATATACACCACAGATGAATAGTGTATCTGAAAAGAGAAATCACACCTTGTTGGGCATAGTGCGAACTATGATGAGCTTTTCGAAATTACCAGTGTCCCTCTAGGGGTATGCTATTGAGTCAGCAGCATACCTACTGAACAGAGTACCCAGCAAGTCTGTGGCCTCTACTCCATATGAGATATGGAAAGGTAGGAAATCATAATTTAAACATGTTAAAGTCTGGAGTTGTCCTGCTCATGTAAAGAGGTATGATCCAGACAAGCTGGAATCACGAACTGATAAATGCAGGTTTGTGGGATATCTAA
Source organism: Zantedeschia hybrid cultivar (assembly GCA_030544215.1). Classification (NCBI taxonomy): domain Eukaryota; kingdom Viridiplantae; phylum Streptophyta; class Magnoliopsida; order Alismatales; family Araceae; genus Zantedeschia; species Zantedeschia hybrid cultivar. Next base: position 45,391,095 of record JARZZO010000002.1, on the reverse strand, counting down.
AGGAAACCTTTGGATACTATTTTTACTATCATGGTAAACAAAAGGTGTTTGTCGCCAGGAAAGCTGTCTTCCTAGAAGAGGAATACTTTCTCCATAAGGACAGTGGGAGTAAAATAGTACTTGAAGAGGTTATAGATGTTAGTCTTAGGTGGCCTATAAGCCTATATGACTTTATAATCTCGTTCATATTTATTAATATAATGACATAATATTCATTGTGTGTAAATCGTATTAATTATCGTCTCATAATGAAGCCCGTGAATATGTGCTATAGTGATCAGATTATGATGAGATCATACTAATGAGACTGATCACTTAAACACACATATTCTTAATTGTTCCTAGTCGGAGGATATCCGAGAAGGACATCAGACATCAGATACCAGGATTTTTTATGAAAAACCGCGCGGTTAGTATAAAATGTAGCGAAAGGACTGAGCAGGCCAAGTTGCTGCTATCCCTAGCCGCCCCCTCCTCTGTTTCTCTCTCTCTCTGGAGTCCTAGACAGATCCAGATCCCCGGATCTGCTCCGCCGCTTCTCCGACTCCCGTACGACGGGAAATCGTCCGCGCGTTGCAGAGATCGTTGCGGCAACCGGCGGAGGTTTTGTGACTGCAAAGAACGAGGAACGTGGGGATATCCGTCACGAGGAGGATCTCGTGGACTTCGCTAGAGGCCGGGCGCTTGCGCGGCTTGCGGTGTCGCACCGACGGAACCGAACGGTTGCGGATTCGAATCCGCACACGGTAAGACCTTGATTATCCGATAATTTGGTTTTTAGATTTTTTGACACGGGAATGGATCTCCGTTTTTAATTTTATTTCCGCTACGCGGGAGATCCGAAGAAACCCGAGAAACCAACACTAGATCCCCAAACAATTGCATTATCATCAGATGAGATATCAGTTCCTGAATTTGTTCAGGTACACACAGATGAGCCTCGTAGATCTGGTAGATTACCTAGACTACACGAACGATATGTAGGACATATCGCTGAAGGTGAGTCTAAGGTAGAATACAATGAGGATGATGATCCTAAAACCTACCAGGAGGCCATAGAAGGCCTAGAAGCCGGGAAATGGCGAGAAGCCATGAACTCAGAAATCCAGTCCATGTACACCAACCAAGTTTGGAACTTGGAGGACTTGCCCGAGGGTATTGTACCCATCGGATGCAAGTGGATCATTGTGACCACCAATATCCGTGGCGAAGCAATGTCTAGGCTAAGGCTCACAGGCCCGTGTGGTTTCCATAGATTCCCTTGTAGAATTCTCGATGGCGTCCGCCGCTTCCCACGATGCGCGACACTTAAGCAGGGGAAGAGTCAACGTCCGGTGGTATAGTTCGTCCCCTATCAAGGTGAACTTAGCCGCCTGGTACCTTATCCTTGTTGCTTCCATCTTGTCTTTTGGCAGTTGGTTGTCCTAGAGGAAGACAATGATCGGGTCCATCCAGGTGACTTCAGTGTCGACTTGGGAGATGATAGGTTGTTGGATAGTCGATTGCGGCACATCTTCTACAAATACCATCCAGCGGAGGAAGCAAGGTTGGCTAGCTCGTCCGCCCTTTGGTTTTCTTTTCTGGGTATATGTTAAATCTCGAACCTTTCGAGGGCAGAAGCCATTTGCATGACCAATTCCTTTACTACTTTATGGTAGGATCTCTTGCATCGTATTTGCCTTTTAACAATTGGAAAAGAAGCTGTGAGTATGAGAAATCCCAAATTCGCATAGCTCCCCCACAGCCAGAAGTATGAGATGACTTGTCCGTATAAATTTTCTACACTAGGCTAGGTCTGATCCCCATTGCTTGCTCCTGCGATGGAAGAGTGCATTTTGCTATGAAATATACTAGTGCATTCTAAAGGTTTGACTGCCACTTTACCATTAGTTCGGAAGCATCCGAGAATTGCAAGAGTTGGCGCAAGGGCTGATCAGTCACGACCTCAATCGGATGGACCTGGAAGTAAGGACCCAGTTTCCACGCGGCAATAGTCAAAGCCAATGTGAATTTCTCAGCGGTTAGATAGCGATACTCAACACCTTAAAGGACCCAGCTCACATAGTACACATGCTTCTGGATGTCTGTTTCCTCCTTGAGCTGATGGTGTGAGGAATAACTAATAGATAGAAGAGAAGTGTCTCACGTTGCCGAGGTTTAGAGATCACCAGAGGGGCGGTGAAATATTGCTTCAACTCGTCAAATGTATGTTGGCATTCCGGTGACTACTAATGTTGCCTTCGGCATCACTGGGGTTCTCCTTAACTCGAAGTAGCTAAAAAAAAAAGGGAGGGGGGGGGGGAACGTTCGGCAGCTCTAGATAGGAGCCGGTTGAGTGCCGCTAGCCACCCTGTTAGTATTTGGACATCATTGAGGCAAGTTGGCAGCTTCATAGTCAAGATCACCTCGATTTTATCTGGGTTGGGCTCTATCTCTCTATAGGTGACCAAAAAAACCCAAGAATTTTCCTGCTATAACCCTGAAGGACCATTTAGCTAGGTTGAGCTTCATACTATAACACCTTAGAGTGTCAAATGTTTTCAGAAGGTTGGCAAAGTGATCGGAGGCCCACTTAGACTTCACAAGCATGTCATTGACGTAGACCTCCATGTTCCATCTGATCTGCTGATCGAACATAGTATTGACAAGTCTCTTATAAGTCACCCTTGTGTTCTTCAATCCAAACGACATTCGAGTATAGCAATAAAGACCCATGTCAGTGACGAACGCGGTATGCTCTTCGTATGCCTAGTTCACCCTTATCTGATGATACGTCGAGAAAGAGTCTAGGAAGCTGAACTATTCGTGTCCGACTGTGGCGTTGATGAGCTAGTCGACGTTAGGTAGGGAAAAACAATCCTTGGGCATGGCTCGATTAAGATCGGTGAAGTCGGTACACATGCATGACTTTTTGGATGAAGGACCACATTGGCTGGATGTCGGGCATATCTAATGGCGCCGGTTTCTAATAATGAAGTTATCTACTCCTTTATGGAATCTTGGCACTTAGTGGCAAAGTGGGGTTTTCGCTGTTGAACCGGTAGAAACCTCGGGTCCAAGTGAAGCAAGTGTGTGGCTATGTGTTCCGACACTCTGGGGAGTGGGGCTCCTGCCCAAGCAAACACGTCCAAATGAGCTAAAAGGAACTTGTGATATTCTTCGTGCTGCTACTCAGACAGGAGAGCTCCCACCTTGATTTCATGATCAAGTGCTAGGCCGACCCAAACCGCAACCAATTCTTCAGAAGGCTCAACTGTCTCCTTGTGCTTCTCTAATACTTCGTGAACAAGCATGATGGGCTTCTTCAACTGAGCATTGGTGGCTATGAGATACGTATACCGAGAGATGTTCTAATTCCCGTGTGCTTCCCTTATCCCCTTTGCAGTTGGAAACTTAAACTTTTGGTGTAAGCTTGATGGCACGGCTTTAAACCGTCCTAAGGACTCTCTCCTCAGGATGGCATTGTAAGCTGAGGAGACATCGACCACTATAAACTCGACCTCTAGGGTGATTGACAGGGGGATGGATTCCTAGCATCACTATGAGAGTTACCTATCCTTCAGTGGTTATTGGCTAGTTGTTGAATCCATATATAGGATTTTAGACTTTCCTTATGCTTGTTAAGTCTGGTCGAGTTGGCGGAAGCAGTCAAAGAAGACAATGTCGAATGAGCTTCCATTATCAACGGAGATTTTTTTAACGCAGTAACCTGCGATGTCACCTCCTGTAACCAGGGCATCATTGTAGGGGAATACAATACCTTGTAAGTCTTCGTTGGTGAAGGTTATGGGCTCCTTAGTGATCGAAGGGTTATCGATAGTCGCTATCTTCCAAGCGACTCTCTGAGTCTGAAAGGTGTAGCTACGCATAGCTATGCCTCCTCTTGTTCCTATCTCCCCGTTCGAGGCTCCTCCGTAAATTACATGGATCACCTGCTCAGGTTGAGTGGGGTGACCACGATGATTCGGTAGTGATGACTGATTGTTATATTTGCAGTGATGCTAGTATCTCAGTCCAGGAGAATTTATACCCACGCGGTCATCTATGGGCGCTCGGGAAATTGTTTGCGGTCCCCTTTAGATCCAAAATATAGCGATAAGGTTGCCCTTCAACTGGATCCAGCAAGTTGTCCTGCAAGGAAGACGGTGGTGAAGGCACCTGACTCTCCCGAATATGGGACCTCCGAGCGGGATAGGCAGTACAATGGCTATATGGAGAGCTTCTTGAACTGCTGCACTTCCGTTGGAGGGCTTCGTTCTCCAATCTGTTGATTTTTGTCTCTAGTCACTGAATCATATCGACAAAAGTTTGAAAGTTAGGCACTGGAGACGGCTGACATGTTCCTTCGGAGGGAGAGAGAACATTATCTCCATTGTTCGGTACTAGTTCGTCGGAGACCTAGATGGCTAGTGGTGGCAGGAGTGTCGCCAGTCGTAATTTTCTTCTACTTGGCAACTCGACTGCTGCTTGCACATACCATGGCAGTTGGCTTGTGATTTCCCACAAATGTTGTCAAAAGATGTTGGGTCAAAATCTGTTTACTATGATCAAGGCCTTCCACGTAGCATCGGAAGGCTATGAATCATCAAACATGTAAGAAAGAACACTGTTAAGGGCTCCCGACGATGAGCTAGGGGATCCCCCTCTTATGCCTAAGTTAGAAGGCTAGGGATGGAGGAAGAAAGTAGGATAGGCTTCAGCTCTAGAAAGCGTAGCTGGGAGAGTTGAATAAGGGGTTTTTATATAGTATTTCAAAGACCTTATCTAGATTTTGATGAGGGAAGGTAGGTCTTAGCTATATTTTCCTTCAAATTCGAGATCAGAGGGAGTCTTGGTATGGAAAGTGTTCATATCTTGCCGAATTCCCCAGACTTCCCTTAGTGGGGACTCGGTCGTGGTCGAATTCTTCTGAACTAATTGGGATCTCCTTGGTGGGGACTTTGGTGTGTATCGAAAACTAAAAAAGAAGGGGGTCCCCTTAGGGGGCGGACTTGGATCAAGCCTCGTGAGTGGGCTGCTTCACAAATTTATTATTACTATAAAATTATTATTTATAATTATTTTATTTAAATCTATTAATTCGCTGTACATCGTACGATATTCTAACTAGTGTCTATAAAAATAAAAGACCAGAATAAAAAAGAAGCAATATCTCCGCACGTTATCATCTATCATATGGTACTTATCATAAGCGGTTCTCTTTATGGCGTCATCTGCATTATTCTTTTTTTGCGCCACCTGACTGCCTGGTCATGTTGGTTTTCTGATACTTCGTAATGTTAGGCCAACGGTAACAATACGCTACTTGACACGTTTCTTCGTTTGGCACGTGAAAGTAAAAGAATTTCTCAAGCCAAAGGATCATGTTCTTTATAACTGGAATTCCTATTTCCATTACTGAAGAATGTTAATTAATTAGAGTTCAGTGACACCTATTTTTCTTTATGTTGTTGATGTCACTAAGGACTATTTTTTGTATTTTTATTTTTAAGCCTTATAAACTTTCAGAATTACAAAAAAATCCTCCAGTCCAACTATTTATCTGAGAACCCCCATAATCTTTGCTGTTACACGAAAAAGGCCTTACCGTCTATTCCGTACCATACACATAACAAAGGACTAACCATGGCTGGGTTAAGTTTAACCCTACTTCAAACATTACCCTTTTACCCCTTGGACATTCCCCAACAGCTCATGAACCCCTCACCGTTGACGAGCTCCGTACAATTGTCCAGCTCTGGCAGGATCTCTCCACGAAGCATGGAGGTGTAGATAGAGAGCATCAGATGAAGTTGGAGATCTTGCTGTCTGCAAGGCAGAACACAGTGTGTTGGATTTAATATATATATATATGTATGGACTATCATAAGGTTTATCCCAATTAATGTAATTATTTAAGGATTATGTTATTTAGAGTTTAAGATATCTCATAAAGTATGGGTCATATTTAATTATGTGTAGAGATCAGAGTCTAATTTTTATTTTTTTGATGGACTAAAATAAAAAAAGACACGAAATAACAGGATAACCGTTTTTCTGATTTGTTTAAGAGGGGTCTTGGTCTCCAAATTGTACCTATGGTCATCTTCCCCGGCATCCCATCTTCGGAGAAAATAGAGAAGTGTGGATGAGTTATCTTCTTCCCGTTGAGGTAGAGATCTTATTCTCAAGGCCAACATATTGATTTGGAAGACCAAGAATTCTTACATTCATTTCGATGGATCCATATATGCTTCCGTAATTTTTTTTGACTTCATTCTTGATGAGCAACTCACGGTCCTATTATAGATGATGGATTTTTGTCCGTCATAATTATTCATCAATTGGTATCAGAGCCTTGAGGATTGAATTGTTAAGAATGAGAATAAATTATTTTTTGTCTATTAAACTGGTTTGGGTTCCTATGGCATTCAGGTTGGCATGATGCCGGAATACGGAATCTGGCCGTGCAGTACAGTGGGACTCGCTGAAATCGGCTAGTGAATCCGACGGTCCAGCGGGCTCCAGCTGGCAGCACGCTCGACGTGTGCCGTCGTCTCGCAGCGGCTACGACTGCCATAGGTGTCGTTGGATGCTCTGTGTGTTCGACGCCGGAAAGGGAGGCACACTAGAGAAGGGGTTGTGGGTATGGAAATTTCTCCTAATCGCTACTTACGAACCCAGGAGGTTTTTCAAAAAATTTTCTAAACCTCCTTCTTTGCTATATATAAGTGTCAAGTGGGTGTGGAAAGTAGGTATTGAAAGTTTACCTATCGTTACCTACGAACCCATAAGCTTTTTCATAGTTTTCTTTTAAACCCTCCTTTAAATTATATCCATGAACTTTACGTAAATGTCAAGGTGTGGGTCAGGTTCTGTTTAAAGTATGGTTTCAGGTTTACGTAAATGTAAGCGCAATATTTGGAATTGTCTGATTCCTAAAACAAAGATTAATCTTAGATGATTTTAATTAATTGGCGGTCTTATTTTGGTACAATTATTTTATGTTTAATGTTTACTTCAAAACATTAAATATTATACTCAAATTTTGGTACATTTATTTTAATAAAAATTTAATATTATGAAATAAATTAATTGAAACAACATGTTACCAAATAACCTCTCTTGTGTAAGTTAATTTATTTTGAAATATGAAGATAGTTGTTCGTATGTGGTTCATGTGAATATTTACTGACATAAAGGATAGTTAATATTTGACTGAATTACATGCATACTTGTGATAATAAATATGTTACGTTTCGGATCCGATCTTTTTTTTTTTTAAAATTTAAATTCGATCACGTAATCTCAGAATAAATTTTACCATAACGAATATATATGAGAACTAACAACCACAACGCGATTTTAAATAAATGCCATAACTATTAAGTAACTCAAAATATCCAAATATATTTAATACCAAAATTCACAAATTACAATTTTCATCAATTGTGTATAAATTCTCAATCTCACCAAATAAATAAAAATACATCAATCTCTCATTATCTTTATTACATCAAATTTAAGAAAACTGTAAAATTTAAATCTAAATAATATCCTGAAGATGTTAAATGCCTCATTCATAAGTCTCCTCAAATTTTAAATTCTCTTTCTTAGATTTGAAAATGTTAATAAGATTTTTGAGTTCAACTACTTAGTTAGCTTTAAACAATATGCATGACTTAATCATACAGTAAATTTTACAAATCACATTATATAATTATAATAAACATGATCTAACACAATTCTACTTATATTTCAAATAAGAATATGATACAAAACATGATCAAATATAAATTTATCAAATCAAATGTATTTTCTAATGTCATGAATAGATCAATTAACATATATCATATATGACATGATCGAACTTATATCAGACATATCAAATCATGATCAAAACGTATCACATAACATATCAAATTGTCAGAACGTTATGTATCGTCGTTCCCTGAGCACATATCATATCAAATATTAAATGTCATGACGTAGAAGTTTATCAAATCCGATTTATATTATGAATCATATAGTTAACATAAATTTATATGATTGCAAATGAATAGTTAAATATAATAATCAAATGATTCAAATGGTTATGTTGAATTCAAATGAATTTATGGAGTAAAGATTTTAGATTTATGTGCCAATCAAACAAATCAAATCATATTATAATGGACATGTACTCAAACCACAACATAAAGAGCCAAACAAAATAAATATAAAAACATTTAGGCAAATGATGTAAAGATCTTGGTCACTACGCAGAACCAAGGAATCTAAGTCCCACCCAACTCTAAACCACAAAGACATTACGTATCGTCGTCCCCTGGTTTTATAAGATTCTACCCGTTTGTCTTCGGGTTCCAAACAAAATACCCTATCTAATATCGATGCTTATAATGGAATTGAGTCAAATATATCCTTAAGATGGTAATGTCCAAGCGAAGTCAAATAATTATAATACAATCAGATTAACAAAGATCAAAATATGACAAAAGATGAGCATATATATGAAAATTAAATTATCAAATTAATACGTACATATAAGAGTTAAAATACGTACTTTTATATACAAAATAGTTACTTAAACAGTCATCATGGTCATATATATGAAAAATCAGAGTAAAACTGATCAGAATAGGTTGCTGGACAGAAAAGATAGTTAAATAAATTTTCTTAGAATTTTCAGAATAACAAACGTACTTTTTGACTATCAAAACTGATTTTCAGAACTAACAAATCAACAAATAGGCTGAATGCTATAAAACAGATTCATAAAATTACCAAACTTGGAGGACATGTCAAAAAGATCATATGTAAAGTGTATACAAAGTTTCATTAATTTTTAGATTGGTTTGATGTGATTTTGAATTCTCACTTTGATTCGGATAATCTGACTTAAATTGAATTTCAGTAAATCAAAACAGAGGGCAAACTGAAAATCAAGATTCTACCCGTTTGTCTTCGGGTTCCAAACAAAATATCTTATCTAATATCGATGCTTATAATGGAATTGAGCCAAATATATCCTTAAGATGGTAATGTCCAAGCGAAGTCAAATAATTATGGCACAATCAGATTAACAAAGATCAAATGATGACAAAAGATGAGTATATATATGAAAATTAAATTATCAAATTAATACGTACATATAAGAGTTAAAATACGTACTTTTATATACAAAATAGTCACTTAAAGAGTCATCATGGTCATATATATGAAAAATCAGAGTAAAACTGATCAGAATAGGTTACTGGACAGAAAAGATAGTTAAATGAATTTTCTTAAATTTTTCAGAATAACAAACGTATTTTTCAACTATCAAAACTAATTTTCAGAACTAACAAATCAACAAATAGGCCGAATATTATAAAACAGATTCATAAAATTACCAAACTTGGAGGATATGTCAAAAAGATCATATGTAAAGTGTATACAAAGTTTCATTAATTTCTAGATTGGTTTGATATGATTTTGAATTCTTACTTTGATTCGGATAATCTAACTTAAATTGAATTTCAGTAAATCAAAACAGAGGGCAAACTGAATAGCAAACGAAATCATAAAAATCTTAAACTTTTCATATCAGTCAATGTTATTATAAAAAAGTTCTCTACACAATTTGGTATGATTTGAACATGAATCAAGTGAGATATAAGATTCACAAGTTGAGATTTTAAAACTGCTTAGACAGATTATATAATCTGAGAAGAATATTACGGAATAAATACTAAACAAACTCTGAAAATTATAAATTTTTTTTACATGAATATAACATGCAAAATAGATGTATGTCTAAATTTCAGCTCGATTGGGTATTATAAAAAGGAGAACAAATATATGTAACTCGTGTGATCATAATTAGAAACAGAATAAATTAAATGGACAAATTACATAAACTGAGATAATAATCATGGAATAAATAGAAAAAAAAATAAAAAAAATATGAAACTTTAATATCATGAAGTAGACATATAATCAAAATTCTTATCAAAAAAAAATCTGAAACTTTAATATCATGAAGTAGACATATAATCAAAATTCTTATCAATTGATTAGCTTTTGAAAACTTTCGAAAATAACATAATTTTTTAATACAAAATAAATCATGTTTAGAGTTATCCACCTATCTCTTGAAGAAAGATCGCCTCTTGATTCTCCTATGGCTTTCTTGCTATCTATCTATAATTTTTTATTTCTTTAAACTATTTTTCACATTCTCTAAGTTCTTCTCTACATTTTTTAAGCCTCCAATAATACAAAACATTGATTATAATCAAACTTTTAAAAACAATAACCATAAACAACTCTATTCTTTCAAGAACACTACATGAACTTACCCTTTAGAAGAGAGATGCATATTATAGAGGTTAAGCACGACTCAAAACTATATTTATACTTATTTACTCTCCTAAATAACCATCAACACCTCCTTTCTTTGTTGGAGTCGAACTCTTACTCTCCATAACTTAATCTCCAAGTCAAAATCGCTTCCTAGTCTAAATCGGACTGTACTTACGCTACCTGCAATTTTCATTTATGAAGACCTTTGAATTCGGCCCCATAAACATCTGAATTAAGAAAAACTATCTCCTACAAAGTTTTATAACTTTTTATTATATTTTCAATATCACTAAGTTCACTATTTTTGACCATAGATATAAAAAGATATGCCTATTCTACTGACCTGCTATCATGAGTACTCCGAACTCAGAAATCTAACAGATTTCCTTTATGTCTAAAGATGTCCTGATTTCGATTAATAAATGACTTATTTTAAATATGTATTCTTCATAAAACTTCTATAATTTTAAGTCATAATTGATGGGGATCCAGGAACGGCTGGAATGGGGTCAAAGGCCCAATGTGCAGTTTAGTTGGCCCAGTAGGGGCCCATTGGGAGTCTTTTAATTTATCTGCAATTTTCACATGCTTTTTAGTTATTTTCGGAGTCCTAGGCGTAGTTTAGTAATTTCCTATTAGGGTTTCTTTGAAGAGTCTATATATTGTCCTGTATCCCCTCGTGGGAAGGAATTGAAGAAGAAATTTGAAATGAAGAGCCGCCGTTGCGTGTTTTCTCCCGAGACGGGACGGGAACCCTAGTCTTCTTCTCCTCCAACCCCTCTCTTCTCTCTACTTCCGGTCTACCCCCTCTCCTGTCCCGCATCAACTTGGTATCAGAGCCCGGTTTTTTGGATCGTTCTCACGATCCAAGTTCTGCACCCCGAAGCCACGCAGCTGCTGCTCGATCTCCATCCCTTTCCTTCACCTCTCTCCTTTCTCTCTCTCGGTGTGCGCCGCTTCTTCTCTATTCCACGATCGCTATTCCGGGAAGGAGCTGCCGTTCACGCGTAGCCGGCACCACCTGCACGCGGCCACCCTGGCGAGCTCCCCTTCCTGGCGGTTCGTGGACTCGGGCCGAGCCCACCGCAGATGCTTCCCGGCTTCCCCGTCCCCTGTCGCTCCCCTGCGAGCCCGACGAGGACAGCACGAGACCCCACCGCCGCCATTGCCGCCGTCGCTGCCTCGCTCCAGCGCTGCCTGAGCCGCCTGCCAACACCCCGCTGTAGCCAGCCGCCTCCCCTCTGGTTCGATTAGGGCTAAAGAGGAAAGACGGAGAAGACGAAGAAGAGGAGATCGGAGAAGCGGTGCATGGTGTGGCGAGGATCGATCGGATCGTCTGCTGCTGCCGCGGCAGCCGTTGCCGTAGCCGCTCCGCCCCATCGCCGCGATCGCCGGCCTCCCGCCAGCCCGTCTCTGCCGCCATCGCCAGCTCCCCCGCTCTCTTCCTCCCTGCGTGAACCCCTCCCCGGCCATCACCGACACCCCTCGCTGCCGGCGCCGCCCTCGCCGGTGCCCCTCGCCGTCGGCGCCGCCATCGCCAGTTCCCTCAACTCTCTTCCTCCCTGCGTAAGGGTTTGGGGAAGGGTGGGAGCCGGGGCAGGAGACGTTGGGACGGGTCAACACGGGTCAACGCCCTTAAGGGGCCTACCTGGTTGAACCAGATCTGGCCTGGCCCTGGTCCGAACCAGGTCAGGTTCCAACCAGGCCCGGTTCGAGCCGTAGCCGATCCCAGGCCCCTGGTCCTAATTACGAGTGGTTTGAGCCACCTGGCTCAGCCGTGGCCCCAAACCAGGTCAGATTGGGCCGAACTCGGTCCAAGCCTGGTCCAGTGCAGTGCACCCGGCGGTGCAATAGGTGTCCTTATCGCACCGCCAGCGCCTGGAGCTCATCTGTGCTCAGATTTGCGTGCCGCTTGTGCCGTTGGGATCGTATTGGCGAGGCCGACCTCGCTGTACGTCCCGCCTGACAGCAGCGTCTCGTTTTGCATGCCGCACTTGCACGCTTTACGAGGACACTCGGACGCGCCGTTTGAGGTCTTTCTGGGCTCCGATTTGTGCACCGTTCGCGCCGCCGGATCCGTCTCGACGAGGCCAACTCAGATCCAGTGTGCTGTTCCCAGATTTGCCTCGTTTTGCGTGCCACTTGTGCACGTATACCGAGGACCCGGAACGTGCATCCCGTGGCCAACCCAAGTTGCCTCGATTTGCGTGCCAGCATCCCAGCGTACAGATTTTGCAGCAGCTAGTGCCCGCTTACCTCGTTTTGCGTGCCACTTTTTGCACACATATCGAGGATGATGATTTGAGCTCCGATTCTTGTGCCGATCGTATCGTTGGCATCCTTGCAGTGAGGCGGACCTCGTCCATCATTTCTTTGGCCAGTGGTACCTTTTATCATCATGGATTTTAGTTTTGAGGTAGAGCTACCCAATTCCGTGAAAACTCGGGTGTATCTTGAGGCAACGTCGTTCGGCAACGTCATTTCACAATCTATTGTGGATTCTATCTCCCACACGGACTACGTAAGGGTCTCTAGAAATCAAGTCTATGTGCCATTTTTCCATCTCTTAAGGAGCAGCAGTACTTCCCGAGCCATCAGGTATTATGATGATGCATGGTGCAAGATTATACCCAATGGCTCGTATATCGGTTTGGGTAGAGAATGGATAGACGAGCGGCAAGTTGTGATTGATCATACTGGACGAGATTGTCTAATACAACCTGAGGAATACCAGGCTCCCTTTCTTATTCTCAATGCCACTTACCAGGATCGAGAGAGGTTTCAACAAGCAGATGATTGGGAGCGTGAGAAGTCCCAGATGAGGAGTGAACTTCAGAAGATTTCTGCCATGCTTGCCAAGCTGACCAAGACAAAAGATGTTGTCTATGAGGCCGACCCAACGATGCTTGAGGAGTATGAAAATCAAATGAAGGAGGTGCACTATGTGGCCGATCCAGTCCTAGAAGATGAATATTTGGGGGAGGTCGAATCAGTGACGCCTATAGCAGATAATGACCTCTTCCCCACTAAAGGGAATGGGCCGAAGACAGAACTGCTACTGGAAGATGTAGTCGATCAATCGAAGGTCGTTAAAGATGTCATCAGTTTGCATGATTTTGACCACATATGGAGCGACGTCGAGGCACAATTTTCTCCTCAGGTTGGAGCATTCATGCGCGCGATGGTTCATGGGTCATCGGTGTTGTTTTCCGAGCATGCTACCATCATTCCCCCATGGATATTGACTCATTTTAAAATTCGAGGATGAATTTTTTCGAACCAGGGGAGAATGATGGGGATCTAGGAACGGTTGGAATGGGGTCAAAGGCCCAATGTGCAGTTTAGTTGGCCCAATAGGGGCCCATTGGGAGTCTTTTAATTTATCTGCAATTTTCACATGCTTTTTAGTTATTTTCGGAGTCCTAGGGGTAGTTTAGTAATTTTCCTATTAGGGTTTCTTTGAAGAGTCTATATATTGTCCTGTATCCCCTCGTGGGAAGGAATTGAAGAAGAAATTTGAAATGAAGAGCCGCCGTTGCGTGTTTTCTCCCGAGACGGGACGGGAACCCTAGTCTTCTTCTCCTCCAACCCCTCTCTTCTCTCTACTTCCGGTCTACCCCCTCTCCTGTCCCGCATCAATAATTCTAATGAAAGTTATCTTACTTAATTTATAATTTTATAAACGTAGTTATGGTTAAAATATTAGGACTATGTCAAGTAAATCTGTGTACAAAATCTTAGTCTAAGTAGGATTCTAATTATGACTTTCTACCCATTAATTCAAATCTTAATTATATTCAAGTTTATTATGTTTTACTTCTAATCTAAGTCAAATATGTTATACATAATTTTTTATATCGTGGTTAATATTAATTATATCTTCTTTTGTTTCCTAATTCAAATCTTAATCCGATTAGAAACTGTTCTCTATGGGTAGTCATTTTTAAAACTGATCTTTGATATTTTTGAGTTCTAAAACATCTGAATTTGTAACGACCGGTCTACGGGTTTACACCCGGATCTCATACGACACGTTTGAAGAAGTAAGTGTTAAACAAGACTAAATATAACAATCTCACGGACTTCAAGAAAAATACAAGTGCGCAGAAAATAAATTAATAATGTCCGTATACAGTCCAACAATAATTACATGGTCCAAAGAATTAAATATGTACAGGCAGAAGCAAAATATAACAACATCGGGACATACCCTAGAATCGAGATAGCTGCTGGCCCGCACACCAAGGAGAACACTACACGCCGACACTAGCTAAGAAGTTCACACCTGAAACCACAGGGAGTGAGCCACACCAAAATCGGGCTCAGTAGGGATCATCCGATCCCCGCTTCCCCCCCCCCCCCCCACACACACAAGTGCAGCAATGCGAAAATGAAGGCAATTTAATTAAAGCAATAAACACAGTTCCTAAATTCCGATATGAGACATATGTATCCGTAATACAACAGGCACATGTAGACACGCTAATTTTGACATCATTTTGAGTAAATTTCATATCATATAATAATGTCCCAAAATAGTCTGATATTTAATCATTAGTTAATTTTTATTAATTTTTCTGAATTAATTATCTAAATGACATTGAGTTCAGACAGACATAATTTAAGTTTATTAAAGAAATTCATTTTAACTCAGATTTTTAATCAAATATGAAGGATTCTAAAAGACGACCGACCTGTGAAGACGCTATTTAGGATTTATTCATATTTTGATTTTTAATTAATTTATTAATAAACTAAAAGATGTCTGCTAGGCACGACGCTATTTAGGTTTCCTAAACTGTTTCTGTTTCTTCTTCCCGATATTTATCCTTATCTTAATTAAGTTAAAAGACGTCTCCCATGGGCGACGCGTTTTAGTTAATTATAGATAATGATGAATTAGGCTGTGTTTATCTGTTTCTTGGTTGGATTGGCTTCAAATTTCTTCATGTTAATCTGTAAGTAACCGCAGATGCGCGAACTTAAGCCTATAAATACCCAAGTCCTTGGCCATTAAAAAGTTAGTGATTAAAGTGGTAATTTGAATGCGAAAATTGTTAGCAAGTTAGTGAAGGATTTTAAGAGAGAGACGACGTTCAAACGCTGAAGGATCGAGGCCATGCTACTACTTCCAGGAGTCTTGAAGCAAGCTTCATCCTCTCTTCGTTCAGGAACAACGTCCAGGAACAGCGACACGTTTCATACCGCGTCGTTCTACCCAGACGCCTTTTACACAAAATTCCATGTTGTCTGCTGCCTGAGCTTCTGCGACAGAATAAGGTTCTGATTTGAATAGCGTCGAAGAACAGAGACGCGATTTAGGCAGTTTCTTGTTTTGTTCTTCAGTTCTCAGATTTCTGATTTGCTTGCTACTGCACATTACATATTAAGAATTAGAGGCCATCCCAGCTATATGTCATACGCACTGGGGCTAACACCCCCCTTTTCTCATAAGAACACCTTTTTTGACGTCTTCACCTCTCTCTGATTGGGTTGGTCCATCGATCAGACTAGAATGGTTGGCGTTAAAGACCTCCGTAAGTCAAGATATTCCTCCTTATTCATCGGGTTGGTTGTACCAATCGAAGTCCTAGTTAGATTTTCATGTTGTTGTGAGAAAAAGTCAGAGTATAATGATAGAAACTGAACTAAAACCAGGATCTCACCCGTTGAGTGAATTTGTGATTAACTGAATCCAAATAATCCAATAAGGAATCCCAAAACAACGTTAAGCATCCACTTGTTTGACTAATCTCTGCATAACTTGTTTGCAAATCTTTGTTGAAAACAAATCTAATACCATATTGCTTCGATCAGGTAGGGATTTGAGCATGGCTTCAGATGCTCTAGTCAACTACGAGGGAGATGCTAATGCCCCTCTTGAATATGATTATCACTATGAAAACGGGGGAGATACTAATGCCCCCCATGATCCCCATTCTTATCCATTTCAACATGAGGGAAACCACCAAATCCTTCCTCCTTTTGTTCATGATCAACATAATTCTGGCACTGATCTTCCTCCGCATGTGCATGCGGTTTAATCCTGTCTTTGAGGGGGGCATGAATCCGAATGAGCCCTCGTCTTCCAATCCATATGATCTAGTCAACGCTTTGGGAGTTCTGGCCTCTTATTTGGATCCTCAACAGCTTGAGGCAATCCAATCCATCTTGAAGGGGAAGACACCCGTGCAGTCTACTGAACCAAATCCTGTGGTCCCCCCTGCCGTTCCTCAACCTCCTCCCCACCATACTTCCTTCATTCACCAGGCCATGAAAGGCCTTCAAGTTTCAACTTCTCGGCCAGTTGGGCCACAACTCTCCTCCTCAAGGCAACCGGCTAGGCCGCTCACGCTAACCTATCAAAATGCCCTCGGGTATAGCGGAAGCACTGCCGGACCTCAACCATATTGTCCCTGTAACGACCCGCCATCCTATGACCGGAGACCCGGTCACTAAATGGATGTCGGCCCATTAACTGCGGGTTCACACCCGGATCTCACACAACACGTCTGGAGGAGTAAGTGCTAAACAAGATTAAATATAACAAACACACGGACCACAAGGTAAGCAAGTGCGCAGGAAGGAGAATAACAATGTCCGTATACAGTCCAACAATAATATAAGTACAGGCAGAAGGAAGTACAACAACAACGGGGCATACCCCGGAACTAAGACAGCTGCTGGTCCGCACACCAAGAAGGCACCACGCTTCCGCTCGCCTCGAGGTCCACACCTGAAACCGCAGGGAGTGAGCCACACCAGAAATGGGCTCAGTAGGGATCATCCGATCCCCTGCCTCCCACTCACACACCCACAAGTGTAACAACAGGAATATATGGCAATTAAAGTAAAGCAGTAAACACAACACCCAACTCTGATGTGAAACGCACGGTAAGCAGTGTAACAAGAACCACACCAAGTAACCCGAAGAACTCAACACAGAGTCACGACTCACAGTCAAAGTCCACGAAGCGACTAAACCATACTGTCGACCGAAGTCGAACGTCGCCTCCCAACACTACCACTATTCACGCCTGTCCACCCCTACAGTGTTCCGGGGCACTGTAGGGTGAGGCAGTGAGTCAAACTAGGACTAGCTGGACTCAGTGTACCGCCACTGCCAGCTACGTGTGCACACAAGCAGTCTAGACTACTGTCCTACCACCGGATTGCCTCCACGCTAGGTCTCAGCGCTTCAGGAGGGCCCTGGGGACCGGTGAACCCCCGTCAAGCCGAAGCTACAGGAACTACCCACAAACCCAACTCTCCCGGGCTGCGTCAGGCCAAGGGCTATAGGTACCACTCGTAACCTTGATCAAAGGTCACATCAGGCCCAATGGCTAAAGGGTAAACCAACTCCCACCAGTAACACCACCAGCTCCACAGCAGGAAACACGCCAGAAGCTGTCACGACAACCAAGGGAAACCCCGACCCGCTGAGACCAAACAGCAACCCCTCGGATAGCACACCAGCTGCTCCGGCCCGACGGGCTCAAGGTGGTTCTGCTTGTCTCAGCCAAGGGTAAAACACAACGTGCACCACACCACAGACACCATGACCCTGTCCCCATCGGTCCATGGTGAAAACGTAAACCACAGTTATCACGGTCCATATTCGCATAGCACAAACACACATATAATCATGATTCCATTCGTACAGTAAACCTCAGTCTCAATATATAGTTAAAGCACACACGCACACACATACACACCGGTGATGCAATTCCACTCACGCAGAAGTCCCCGTCTCAGTATACAACCCACAGCATGCTTTAGAACCATCCCACCGTGAAACATGCATAAAATAACAGCATTAAGCATTCCTGTCTTGAATCGCGTCGACCGAGGTCGACGCCATTCAAGACCCTTAGACAGGTTTATTAAAAGCCCGATTTATCCTTAAAATGCGTCCACCAGTGAAGCCGCCATTTAAAACGCGTCTGGGTGCCCCGACGCCATTCAACCCAGAAATCCAGATTTACAGACCCTTAAACGGGGGCATTTCCTGCCTAAATGGCGTCATGATGGCCCGACGTCCTTCAGAAAGGCGTCGTCCATCCATGACGTCATTTAGCGCAGAACCCCTAACTCAGGAAACCTAAAACATGGAGGTTTCTGCGCTAAAACGCGTCGTGCTGACCAGACGTCTTTCGGAAAGGCATCGACCCAGCCCGACGCCATTTAGCGCCAGAAACCAGGTTTCCTGGTTCGACCCGAGGGCTTCACCTTGAACCCCGGGCACCCCGAAAAGCCCAAAACCAAAGGGGGAAGAAGAGAAGCTCAATTACATAATTATGCTACAAAGCCACGATCACAACACCGCTATTCCCACATGGAATCTCCCCCTAAGCATGCTTAATCTATCCCCCAAACACCCCGTCACGCCGAGAATCACACGAACATCACAAGCAAGGTTCGTCCCCCTGCCGGTTCTTGAACTCCTCCGAGCTCTTCGCCGCCGACCCGTCTGGCCCCACGCCGCCGCCGGTATCCTCGAGGACGCCGCCACTCCGCCGGGACGTCGGCCGCCGTCCAGAGAAGGGAACGCTGTGAGGAAGGTGGTGGAGGTAGAGGTGAGAGGTAATGGTGGTGTTGGAGTGGTGGAAGAGGAAGAAGAGGGAGGGAAGGAAAGAAGATCGCCGGAGAGGGCGGAGGGGTGAGGAGAGAGAGTGTGAAGGTGAGAATGAGGGAAAGAAGGGGAGGCTCGCGGGGTCAACTAGAACTCCTCTAAAACGCGTCGATCGAGGCAGACGCCATTCAGTCTGACAGGACGGCCGTACTGACACCGCTCTGAAACGCGTCGCCCACCGCGAACGCCGTTCAGACGACAAGACAGGCCGTACTGACAACGCTCTGGCGCCGCACCCTGACACCGCAGGTGTCGCAGTCTGAAACGCGTCGACCAAGCTGGACGCCGTTCAGACAAATCTGACAGGGCCGTACTCTCGCGGCCCGAAACCCGCCCACGTGGCGCAACAACCGACAGACCCTAAATGGCGTCCACACAACCTGACGCCTTTTGAAAGGCGTCGAGCGGTGCTGACGCCATTCAGTCAGCAATCTCAAGACCCCTCCAGGGTCCAAACAGGGGATCCGGCCCGAACCCGACCCGAATACAGAACCCGAAATCTCGGTCATTACAGTCCCCCTTGCCCCACATACTCTAGGCAGCAGGCCTATCATGTACCACCACCACCTCCTCCCAGGATGATCCAGTGACTCAAGCTCTGCTCGCGAAGATGGAGCGTATGGATGAACAGTTCAACAATTTTCAAAAAATGATGGGGGTTAAGGCTGCACCTGAGATCAGTCTTCCGAGTCTGCCCGTATTTTATTCGCCACCCTCGGAAATGCCGGTGTATAGAAAATACAACGGTACTGGTAACCCCTTCACCCATTTGAAGGAGTTTATGTACGAATCATCATTCTGGCAGAACGACAAGAGGTCGTTGGCATTCCTATTCAGGTAATCGTTAAAGGGGCCAGCCCTCGAGTGGTTCTTCTTATTGGAACCATCGGAAGTGGAAGATTACGGTATCGTATCCTGAAAATTTATTCAACGATACTAGGACAGAGTTGCACCGTCTCTGTCCATCATTGATCTGGTTGCTAAGAAGATGAAGCCCGATGAGGACTTCATCACATTTGCTGATAGATGGAGGAGCATGGCGGAGAAGATTAAGGACTATGTGTCTGAATCTGAACATGTCAAGATGCTGATTTCCAATGCCACCCCTCAATACAAACTGGTCCTAGCTTTGAACAACCTGACCAGCATGGCAGAACTTTACGAGAGGGCACGTTACTGTCAGAAAGCTTTCAAGGATGCCACCTTCTCCAATGCCTTTGATCCTTACCGACCCAGCAGACCTCCACCTCGGAAGCCTGTTGTGCCAAATCCTCCTAGCACGGGTCTGACAACCGAGGGCACGCTCTCTTACGAGCAGGTCAGCATCATGAACAACAATCAACCCCAGTTCACAAGAAACCAGCAATCGCCAAGCTAGCAAGGCTATAGACCTCCAAACCAGCAAGGTTATAGACCTCCAAACCAGCAGGGTTACAAACCTCAGCAGCAGCAGTATCAACAGCCACAGTACCAGCCACAGCAGCAGCCCCCGAATCAGCAGCAGTATCAGCAACCCCAGTACCAGCAACAGAACTAGTAGCAGTACCAGCCGCACGCACCGTCGGCATACCGTAATGTACCCCCCCTAAATGATTACAACCAACAGAGGAAGCCCCCAGGCCCTAAAAGGGCGACATATCCAGCACTCCCTGAATCTTTACTGGACATTTTTAACGCCCTGATGATAGCCAATGTCTTAGTCTTGTCCAGGGAAAAGACAGTCTGGCCCCAGAATGCCGACGCTTCCAGGTATTGCGCCTTCCACAGGAAACCTGGACATACAATAGACACCTACTTCCAATTCCGAGGTTACATCCATGATCTTAACGATCAAGGAGGCATTGACTGGGAGGAGATGAGGAAGTACGTATCTGCCTTGAAGGCAAGAAGACTCCAACAACAACAACAACAACCACTACAGCAACAACAGCAGCAACAATAGAGAGCGCCAGTATAGGCGGCAACACCTCCAAACATGGGTATAGTGCAAAACCCACTTCCGGAGCACCAGCATCAAAATCAGATTGCCCCCCATCCTGACGAATAGCCAATATGAGGCTAATCGAGGGCAGCAGTGGAAGATAGAGGATTCTTCCTCTATTTACTCTATAGGCCATCAACCGAGTACCGCCAACCAACCACCACCCCGCATTCTTCGCATACCCAAACCGCAACCCGTTACCATTACACCTACACCAACACCCGTATACCTTCTACCCACACCCATTACACCATCCACCACCACGCCACCATTAAATAACCATCCGCAAGCCAATTTTGCGCCTCTACTACCATCCAAACCATTACTCCGCATGCCATTTCCCACATCATCTACCACAAACACTTACCTCAATGACATACAACCATTCAGACCGCTACTCCGTATGCCATTCCCCACTTCACCCGCACCAACCACTTACCCCTCCACCATTCAACCATCTAAACCCCTCATCCGCACCACGCCTCCACCAAACAACCCCACGCCATCACCTGTTTACCAATCCCCCACACCATCTAAACCACTCACCAGCACCGCGGTGCTTAAACTGTCACCTACACCTTCCACCATTGAAGAACACACGCTCCGAAGCGGGAGGATATTAAACAAGGCCTTTCCTCAGTCTACTGTCAGAGACGGCCCATCACAGCCGCCAGAGGAAGCTAATAATGATGAGAGTGTACCAGGCACTCAATACGACTTGTTGAAACAGTTACACAAAACACCAGCACGAATCTCCGTGCTTGAGTTGATCAAGAGATCCAAGACCCATCAGGAGGCTCTGATGGAGTATCTGCAGAAAGTTATGGTCAACGAAGATGTGCCGGTGGAAAAGATCACCACACTGTTAGTTCCTCAAGGGGACCAGCCCTCTATTACATTCCATACTTCAGAACTAGCACCACCAGCAGTCAGAAGCATGGCCTTCAGCATTACGGTCAATATTTGCAAGAAGGCCGTAGACGCATGCCTGGTTGACACATGGGCTTCAATCAACGTTTTATCACTGAAGACCCTTGAACTGTGTGGTATACCCAAGGAGAAGTGGTTGCCTTTCCCTATTTCTGTTACAACATACGACAATTCTACCCGTTCCCCTCTGGGAATGATTTATTTGAAGGTAGAATTAGGCCATGTTTGTCACAATGAAGCCGAGTTCCACATCCTGGAAATCGATCCATCTTTGAAGGGTATCCTTGGCCGCTCTTATATTAAGTCCCTTGAGGCAATTCCTTCTACAAATCATCAGTGCCTCAAATTTCCATACAAGGGACGTATTATTAAAGTCACGAGCATGCCGATTCTTACAGCTGCTCATTCCTTGAATATCAGGCCGACTTCTTTATCTGGCCAACAACCTCTGTTATCGGTATTACGGGTTTACCGTCCTGTGGCTGATCCCTTGAAAACTACCACACTTAGTCCTTATCCACTTGATGCCATGAAGCGTGAGAAGTGCATGAGTACCCCTTGCTGGAAAATCATGATGAAAGGTGGCTATCAGCCTGGAAAGGGTTTAGGCACACAATTGCAGGGCAGAACTACGTCCTTTAAAGACAGCTGAAGGACACCTGGTAATGGCTTGGACTATAGGCCAAGAAAAGTCAAGCATGACATTGTGCAGCAACAAGAAGATGAAGACGGCCATAAAGCTTGGGAAACAATAACTACACCATGCAAAGAAGGCCGGGATCCCTTGACATGGACCTTATACACACATTTTGTCAAGGGCCCCATAATCAGTCATGATAATGATAATACAGTGTTAATCACTTCCCAGTTCGATCTGCATGACATTTATGGAAGGGACCTAGCTAGGCACTGCTCAGAATTGCTGACGTACCAATCCTTGGAGGCTCTGCGGCCGATGAAAAGGAGAAAATTCCAAGATCCAGAGTGTGAATGGTACCGATGGTTCGACCTGAGGGATCTGTACATTGCATTAAACAGATTATTTCTTGATCCTTCAGAGCCGAAGTGGCCACCATTGATAGACGAGCTGATTGAAGGGCCTAGCATGATTTTTGACAAGAGAATTCTGCTGTCTGAGGAAACGGATAAAGGGGAGCCAAATGACCCCTATGAAGCTGGTTATATAACTGATTTTCTCTGGAGAGGAACCTACCCCTCTCGAATTTTCACACTTCATACTCTACTCCGTACTCTACTTCTGACCCCGACTTAGTCGCGGGTCATCACTGAAGATATTCCACGGGCTCCGCCCATCATGATCACTCTATCCCCACGGGACTTTATCCCTCAATCTCCTCTCGATCTAGAGAGGATTTATGATTTAATCTGGGACATGCTACTGTATGATCCCCCCAATCCTTTGGCCTTGGTGCCGCTTCCTCCATCCCATTCTCCTTCTATTCACTTTCATTCTTGTTTCATGATTAATTCATCTTTTCTAAATTAAAAAAAACGCCAATTTGGCAACTTCCTTCTCCCATATCCTCATTGAGGAAACTTCCTACTTGTCCGATTGTACCTCATCGCGCGGGTCATTCGGTCAAGATTCTCTTCTAGATCTACTCTCCCCCTCCCCTCGGGAGGATTTTCCTGTATTTCCTCATGTATCCTATAATTTTCATACTTCTTCGTCCTCATTAGGTGATGATAGGGAGTCTAGTGAAGTTAGGGAGTCTAGTTCTAAGCAGGTTAATCAAGTTAGGAAGTCTAGAAAATCTAAGGGTAAACAAATTCCAGATAGATACCTCCAGGATTTAGCATTTAAATGCCTTTCTTGCTCTATGATCCCTCAGCTATTAGAAAATCCTATTAAGATGCCAGAAGATTGTGTAGATGATGAGTCAGTCAATAATGGATATGGGGTGTATGAATTGATACATGAAAAAGACCCCATTGTTGAAGATAAGGAAGATGATGAGGACGCGGCTGAGGCATATGCCAATGGAGTAAAAAGATTTAATGAACCCTCAGCTGCCGTAGAAGAGCCTACTAAAGAGATCAATCTAGGGACTGTAGACGAACCTAAGGTTGTCCTCGTTAGCAAAAATGTTTCTGAAATGGATGAGAAGGCAGTGGTTCAAGTTCTTAAGGATTATAAGGACACTTTCGCATGGAGTTATAAGGATATGCCGGGGTTAGACTCATCACTAGTGGAACATCGGTTGACATTAAAGGATGGAGCTAGTCTGGTTAAACAAAAGTTAAGGCAATTCCACCCACAAATGGCTTTGAAGATGAAGGAAGAGGTCGATTAGTTACATAAAGCCAAATTTATTAGAGTTGTCCTCTATCCACAATAGGTGGCCAACATAGTCCCGGTTATGAAGAAAGATGAGAAGGTCAGAATCAGTATTGACTTCTGAGATTTGAACAGGGCATGTCCTAAGGATGATTTTTCACTGCCTCACATTGATGTACTCATCGATAACACAACTAGCTATGAAACTCTATCATTTATGGATGGATTCTCAGGATATATTTAGATCAAATTGACAGAAGAAGATCAAGAAAAGATATCATTCACTACACCTTGGGGGACATATTGTTATGTCGTCATGCCTTTTGAATTAAAGAATGTTGGAGCCACTTATCAGAGGACTATGATGGTAATATTTTATGACATGATGCATATCGATCTAGAAGTGTATGTGGATGACTTGTTAGTGAAATCTAAAACTAAGGCTGAGCATACCAAAGCCCTGGCAAGAGTATTAGAAAGATCAAGAGAATATCAGTTGAAGATGAACCCTAAGAAATGTGTATTTGGGGTATCCTCAGGAAAGTTACTTGGATTCATTGTCAGTAAACGGGGAATTGAGATCGATCCCAACAAGGCAAAGACTATTAGAGAAATGCCACCTCCCAAGAACTTGAAAGAGTTAAGAGGATTAGTCGAGAGGTTGCAGTTTATTCGTTGATTTGTCTCCCAACATTCACAAAGGTGTAAGCCGTTCTACAAGCTTACCAAGCCGGGAGTCAAATTCAATTGGGACGATAAGTGTCAGGAGGCATTTGATGGATTGAAGAATTATTTGGCAAGTCCTCCTGTTTTGAGACCACCATCTCCGGGCAAACCGTTGATACTATATATTTCTGTCCTTGATGATGCAGTGGGGGCTGTCTTGGCACAAGAGGATGAAGAAGGAAAAGAGAAGGCAGCCTACTATCTCTCTAAACTTCTCAACCCCGCTGAACAAAGATACACAGCGATGGAGAAAACTTGTGCAACACTTGTATGAGTGGTTCAAAAATTAAAGTATTACTTTCTAGCCCATGAAGTTTATCTCATCGCTAGGATGAATCCGATCAAGTTTCTCCTTGAGAAATATGTCCTTACTGATAGGTTGGCACGATGGCAAAGCTTTCTATCTCAATTTGATATCACTTACATTCAGCAGGAAGCGATCAAAGGCTACGCCATCGCAGAACATCTTGCTCATCATCCCCTTCCTCGTTTTGATCCAATCCGATCAAAGTTTCCGGATGAGGAACTGATATCCATAGACCGAATCAAAGATGATATGTTGACTCTACATTTTGACGGAACTCTGAATTCCCATAGAAAGGGTATCGGCATTGTTCTGTTATCACCTGAAGGTGTCACCATTCTACAAGCCTTTTAGCTTGACTTTGTAGTCACTAACAATATAGCTGAATACGAGGCACTCCTTGCTGGCCTCGAGGCTGCTCATCTTCATGGTGCCACCAAACTCAGAATTGTAGATAATAGCCAATTGATTCTTCGCCAGATGCTAACCAAACATCGAACTCTTGATCCCAAGCTCAAGCCTTATCAAGAACTCACTTCTGCTTATGCTAAGATTTTCACTAAATTGATCTTCATCTATGTTCTTCGAAATCAGAACATCTTAGCTGACGCTCTAGCTTCCCTCGCATCATCCCTTAATTTTCCAATCAGCAGACAATCCGAGTCGATCATGGTTCATAGGCATCTTTCACCCGCCGTAAAAGACCCTTCATTCCTTAAGACTAAGGAGAAGTTGCTGAAGAAAGTCAGAGATGAAGATATCGTGGAAAGGCGAGAGATAATGTTATTGGAATTACAAGAAGAGATGAATGATGAAGAGAAACCATGGTACTATGAAATTGCCAAATATTGTGAAGATCAATCATATCTTGAAGAAGCCACAGCTGAGGAAAAAAGGGCTATAAGGAGAGTTGCTCAGATATACACCTTAGTTGGGGGAGCACTATATAAAAGAGGTTTTGATGGAGTTCTTCTGAGATGTTTAGACGAGGATGAACTTTGGAAGATCGTGGAAGGAGCTCATGCCGAAGTTTGTGGTGGCCATGTTAATGGACAAATACTAGCAAAGAAGATCCTTAGACAAGGATTCTATTGGCCAACTATGGAAGAAGATTGTGTAGGATATGTCCGTAGGTGTGCCAAATGTCAACTTCACGCCGACAAAATTCATTCTCCTGCACTTTACACCATCATATTTCCTCCCTATGGCCTTTCTCCATGTGAGCTTTTGATGTCATCGGACCCCTTGGCAATCTTGATTCCTACATTAAGCAGAAGTCATTCATTCTCACGACAACGGAATACTTCACCAAGTGGGCGGAAGCCGAAGCATACACGGAAGTCAAAGCATCAACCGTCTGCAAATTCATCATGAAGAACATCATCACAAGATTTGGAATTCCAAGCACCATCGTCACCGACAATGGACCGCAATTCGTGTCACAAGAACTGAAGGACCTCTACAACAGGTACAAGATTGCATTGCATCATTCGTCTCCATATTATCCGTAAGGCAATGGCCAAGTAGAAGCAACTAATAAGACTTTGATAAAAATCATCAAAAAGACGTGCAAATCTAATAAATTCACAGATTGACCAGAAAAATTGATTGAGGCTCTATGGGCCTACTGAACTTCAATCTGCACGCCCACCGGGCAAACTCCTTATTCCTTAACATTTGGAATGGAGGCGGTAGTTCCATACGAGATCCTCGTACTATCATTAAGAGTACAATTGAATAAGGAATTCTCCATTGATGAGCACCGCTCAGCACTCCTTGCTCAATTGAAACTCTTAGACGAGAAAAGATGGTCAGCTACTAATCATGCAATAATATATCAGAATAAATTAGCACGTTTTTATCAAGAGAAAGTCATCGAACGCAAGTTCAAAGTTGGTGAAATGGTCGTCAAAAAAATCTTTGTAAAACCTGGTAGTCCACGTTCTAAGCTCCAACCCTTGGGAAGGACCTTATGTCCTGTCGCATGCTTTTCCTAGTAATACTTACTGTCTAGTTAATGCAGAAGGCAAGAGTTAACTCACCCCTGGAACAGTCTGTATCTTAAGAAATACTACCCTTAGGTTAAAGAGTCGATCAGCATGGTACAAAGACTAGTGGAATCATAAAATTTAGAAACTCAAATTCCCTTATCAGTCTAGATAATTTAATTCAAAAATATTACTATACATACTGACACGTTTGATTCGTGAGTAAAAAAGATGAGAAGTCCAAAGGAATACCGAAAGCTTGACTGAGGGTGTAAAGTGCAAATCATTTGTTTTAAACAAAATTCTATTTTTACACTCGGCCCACGATGTCGGAACGAGGCTTAGAATAGACTACTAGAATTACCCGCCATCTTAGTAGGAAGCCGTCATAAAAAAAAAAAAGGGAGATCCGTCCCATGAAAAGAAAAAGAAAAAGTAAAAGGCAAAAATCAAATATTAAATCAAAAGGCCATTACATTACAAACGTTACATCAAGGCCACGAAATCAAATAAAAAGGGAACGCAAGGTCGATAAATACCCCGGAAAGAAAGTGACCGAACCCTTACAGATATTAGGGTAAGAAAGGGACATCTTTTTGGGTCTCCGGAACCTTCTCGTGGACTTTCTAAACAAATTCTTCATTTCTTTCTGAAAAGGCGTACTCCAAGCTTAAGGAACGGCCTAGATTGACTAAGGGTCAGACCATCGAATGGGATCACGAATGAAAACACAAGTTCAAGCACGATGGGTCTAAGTTGGATTATTGAAGAACAATTTGAGAATTAAGTTAATAAATGAATATGATCTTTTGATCTGAGTACCATGTTGGTCTTTTAGTTTGCACAATATTTCAAATTCCAAAAAAAAAATAGATATTTCAAAATCCAAAAAAAGATACATATATGAAAATCCAAAAAAAAGATAGATATGTCAAAATCCAAAAAAAATATATATGTTCCAAAACCCAAACAAAATGAATATTTCAAGAAATATATATATATATATATTAGCATCTGCTTGTAGCATTTGGTGTGCTTCATTCTTTTATTTTCAGTGGGCATTTGCATACTTGTATGTTGCATCTTACTCCGTTATTTCCTTCAATTCAATTATTATTATTACCTTTGTTAATAAAGGCTATGTCTCTTGACCCTTCTACCAAGGATAGGATCAAGTAGTCGGTTACTTAACGAGGCTAGGAGCAAAGCCTAAACATATATTTAATTTGTTTATTCAAGCCCCGTGCATGTATGAAAAGAAAGCTAATAGAGAAAAGTATAAAGGAAATTCAGAGAAATGATTGCAAAGTTGAAAATTTCAAGAAGATCCCATTGTGGGAGTTTATGAGTCTTGACCGTAACTAAAAAGACGGTTATCTCTATCCCTTGTATTCTTTCATGTAATTAATTTGCATTATCATTAGCACTACTATATGTTAAATATTTATTAGAGTATATCAAGGACCTTGTGATTTTGATGAAACTGGAATTTGAGTTCCCCTTTAACAAAAAACAGTGATAATTCCAGCGAATTCTTAATCGCACGGATAGGCCGTTGGATTGTTAATTAATGAGGATGATGGTTCCGCTTTTGTGAAACAATGCGTGGATAAACGAGCTTCGGCTTAACACTGGGTTGTAAGAATTGGTATATTAACTCATTAATGACAATTTAACAATATTATCCTTGATTATTTTATATTTTATTTAATTTTATATTTTTATTTTAGTCCAGCATGCATCATATAAGACTTTGATATAATTGTGATAAGAATTAATTATTGATTAAGTTTCAGATCATTGATCAAATAATTCCAACATGATATGAAATATTCTATTCTGAATTGAGTATCTTGATTACTTTGAGATTCACTTGAAGATATCCTTGGAATTCTATCCTTTCTTGGATTCTTTATCCAACATTCTTGTTTTCTTTTAAGATCCATCATGGTTGCATCACGTCCACATTGGTTGGCAATCGCTCTTCATGATGAAACCTGCAGGGTTTGTGACCTAGGATACTTCCTATTCGTGGAGGTTGATCGACCATATTTTATTTCCTTGTCTATCTCATTCGGACAGGATTGATTTCATTGGTCTCTTCAAGTTATCTTCATTGATGATTTTAAGATAAATTCCAATCATGTGATGTTGAGAGCGTGTCTCATCATACCTTGGCATCATCTTTTGAGTACATTCCATTTCATTTCACTCCCTTGCAAAGACGATGCCAAGGTGAGGCAGCTGTAGACACGGTAATTTTGACATCATTTTGAGTAAATTTCATATCATATAATAATGCCTCGAAATGGTCTGATATTTAATAATTAGTTAATTTTTATTAAATTTTCTGGATTAATTATCTAAATGACATTAAGTTCAGACATACATAATTTAAGTTTATTAAAGAAATTCATTTTAACTGAGATTTTTAATCAAATATGAAGGATTCTAAAAGACGTCAACCTGTGAAGACGCCATTTAGGATTTATTCATATTTTGATTTTTAATCTGATTTTTAATTAATTTATTAATAAACTAAAAGACGTCTACTAGGCACAACGCCATTTAGGTTTCCTAAATTGTTTTTGTTTTTTCTTCTCGATGTTTATCCTTATCTTAATTAAGTTAAAAGACGTCTCTCATGGGCGACGTGTTTTAATTAATTACAGATAATGATGAATTAGACTGTGTTTATCTGTTTCTTGGTTGGATTGACTTCAAATTCCTTCATGTTAATCTGTAAGTAACCGCGGATGCGCGAACTTAAGTCTATAAATACCCAAGTCCTTGGCCATTAAAAAGTTAGTGATTAAAATGATAATTTGAGTGCAGAAATTGTTAGCAAGTTAGTGAATGATTTTAAGAGAGAGACGACGTCTAAACGCTGAAGGATCGAGGCGCTGCTACTACTTCCAGGAGTCTTGAAGCAAGCTTCATCCTCTCTTCGTCTTCTCTTCGTCCTTTCTTCATCCATTCAAGAACCATGGCTTTCTAGGGGCCATCCAACGCAGTTCTTCTTAATTAATTTCTGCATCTTTTTCATATTTTCATCACATTAACATTATAATTTCATCATATCACTCCATGCAACACACACTCACGAGCATATATTTTCCAATCCATGTGTTAAGGGGTTTCAAAGACCACAAACAAGTGAGTTCATCTGTTTAAGTTGCATGATTAGAGTCATTGTTGGAATAGATACTACCACTATTTGAGTTCTTATTGTTCTTTTCCTCTTTCTTTCTTTCTTTCTACTTTTCTGCAAAGTACAAAGGAGATTAAAAGGAAAGAATCAACAAGGAAATCTAGACGGTCCTCCAAGCCCAATCAATATTCAGAGGAAGAACAAAGTCAGAAGGGCTCTTTTTCTTCAGCCGGCTGAAAGAGGAGAATCAAGAACTTCAACATCTCCCACGTCCAAAATAGGTAAGCGATCAATCTTTTTTTTTTGAAACTTTTTAGTCAAAAGTTTCTGGCGATCACATAGTTTTTGATAGGTTTACTTGTCACATAAACGACAAAATTTTCATGATAATCACACATCACTATTTGAGCACTCACAACACAGTTCTAAGCAATTCAAGTAACCTAACTCAACACCACAATTCATAACCAAAGATCTGGCTAAACACGCAAACCATACTGATGACTGCGTACAAACGGCGCCTCACAACACCACCAATACCCATGCCTGTCCACCCCTACGATGTTCTGGGCACCATAGGATGAGGTAGTGAGTCAAACTAGGACTAACTGGGACTAGTGAACCACCACCGCCTAGTTACATGTGCACACAAGCAGTCTAGACCACTGTCCTATCGACTGGACTTCCCTCAACGCCAGGCCTAGGCGCTTCACGAGGGCCCTGGGGACCGGTGAAACCCCCTCAAGCCGAAGCTATAGGGACTACCTGTAACCCTAACCTCCCGGGTCACATCAGGCCAAAGGGTGAAGGGTACCACTTGTAACCTCGATTTCTCAGGTTACATCAGGCCCAATGGCGAAAGGGTAAACTCCAGCAGCACCAAACCCGGCTCTACAGTAAGAAACACACCAGAAATTGCCACGACAAACTAGGAAAATACTGACCCGCTGGGACCAAACAACAACCCCTCGGATAGCACACTGGCTACTCTGGCCTGTCTAACTCTAGGTGGTTCTGCTTCCTCCAGCCATAAGTGAAACACTAACATGTACCCCTCCTACATTGGTACAGCAGCAATGCCACATAGACACCGCGTCCCTTCCACACCGACACAAAGTGTCAAACGCAAAACCACAATCATTCTAGCTCCACAATCGCATAAACATATGCACACACAATGCGATTCGGATCACACAGAAATCCTCGGCCTCGATGTACGATTTCAAGCATGCATTTCATCGAACTATCTAACAATGTGAACACATGTTAATAGCATGAATTAATGAGGTTCTGTCTTGAATCGCGTCGCCTATGGCCGACGTTATTCAAGACCCCTAAACTAGTTCATAGGAAACTGGCATTAGAATATGGCCTAAAACACGTCGCCCCTGGAAGCCGCCATTTGAATGGCGTCGCTGTCCCTGGACGCCATTCAAAACATAACTCTTTCTCACAGAAACCGCTTCCGGAATAAATCTGGCATAAATGGTGTCGTCCTATCCAGACGCCATTTACAGCCTAATATCTGGTTCCCTTACAACCACTCCCCCAAAATTACCCCACAAATGCCCAAAAATAAGAAATGACGGGGAGAATTCAATTTAGTACTTGGAACATACTAATTCCCATTTCATAGAAGTGACCATTTTCATTTAAAAGCCCCTTAAACATGCTCATTCTACCTAATTCTCCTTACACGTCGCATTCTTCAAGCAGGAAAACATGGATTA
Organism: Zantedeschia hybrid cultivar; assembly: GCA_030544215.1. NCBI lineage: Eukaryota > Viridiplantae > Streptophyta > Magnoliopsida > Alismatales > Araceae > Zantedeschia > Zantedeschia hybrid cultivar. The sequence continues at coordinate 45,359,031 of JARZZO010000002.1, read as the reverse complement.
AAACAACCAAATCACGTATAAGGATCGTCTCTCCACCGGTCACTTGAATTCCTTTTAGCTCCGTGCCGTCGAACCGCCACACCGCAAACCGTCGCCGATATTGCCGTGGACGCCGTCACTCTTCCGGGACGTCGGCCGCCGCCCGGAGAATGAAGTGCCGCGGAGGAGGTGGTGGTGGTAGTGGTGAGAGGTAGAGAGGTATAAGAGGAAGAAGGAGAAGGAGAAAAGGAAGGGGGAAACGGAGAGGATCAGAGAGAGGGAAGAGAGAGAGTGAGAAGGAGAGAATGAGAGAAAGGAAGGAAGGTTCGGGGTGTTAAACCGAAGTAGATGAAATTGCGTTGTCCTAGGCAGACGCCTTTTAGGTGATAAGACCGGGGCCGTACTCTCGTGGTCCGAAATTAGCCCACGTGGCACCGCCGTGGCACACTCTAAAATGCGTCCCCATCGTAGAACCTATGCCCCAGCCCTACAAGGGCCCAAACCAAAGGGTCCGACTTCGAAACCGACCCAATAACTGTACCTAAAATCTTAATCCTTATAGAATTAGTAAAGATAGTTTTCTATAAAGTTATAGATCTTTCTATTATCTTTCCAATGATATCAACGATACCTTAATCAGAATTTTTTACAGAAAGTTATCATTATTTTACTATGTTGTTGTCTAATGCATCAACCTAGAATTTGAACTAAATTAGTAGGTTATTCTTAGTAGTATAATGGGTTATTGGACTTTCATAATTGGGTTAATTGGACTAAATTAAATTACTTAAACTTAGTCATGGATTCTTATAATTAGTTAATTGGTCCAATTTAAATTAATTAAATTTATTAATAGTTGTAAAAGTACGGGGTATAGTAAAATATGTGACAATTATTAGGTGTTCCATGTGGACAATAAGTCAGTACAAAGAAAGGCTTATTATTTGACAGCATTTATTGTCAATATTTGACTATTACACCAAGAGTATCACTTACAAGTTAATATTTCTGTCTAAAGACTAAATATTAACATTGTGTTAGATATCTTGTGATGGGTTGTACCATTATTTGAATTTAATTTCAGCATAATGTGAAACTTATGTAAACTTTTGTTGTTTTGTTTTATCTTTTTTATTCAGTTGCAAATTCTGCTGCTAATGTTTCTGGCAGTATCAATTCAATCCCTATGCTTAATGGCACTAACTTCAAGACATGGAAAGAGAACGTTGTGATTGTTTTAGGTGTCATGGATTTGGACCTTACATTAAGAGTTGAACAGCATGTTGATCTTACAGATTCCAGTCCTTCTGAGGATAAGAGAGACATGGAAAAGTGGGACCGTTTAAATCGTATGAGTCTTATGATCTGAAGCGTGCCATTCCGGAAGCTTTCAGGGGCACTATGTCCAAAGAGGTTACTACAGCCAAAGATTTTCTTGAAAAATGTTAAGGACATTGTGCAAAGGCCACAAGCATTGTTCATAACAGCTTCAACTATCCAGTGGGTGAGCTGTTACAGTTGAAACCGATTTCTGTTTTCTTTTCTGTTTTGATGAAAGGGATGAGCTGCTGGATTTGTGGCAATGCCATCCCAGGGAAATGGATGTAACAAACACTATTAATAGAGCCAAATTTCCATAATGGGGATAGTTTTGGATGTGCCCCAGTTTCTCTCAATCTGTCTAAACTCTTCTCCTGCATTTTTCCTCTGCATCTTCTTCTTCTTCGTTCTTCTTGTTCTTCCTGTTCTTCCCGAAACCTCTCTGCAACCTCCCTAGATTTCTCTGTCCATTCCAACTCAAGACGGCTACTCGAGCTCGGAGCGATCTGGCAGGCTCTCTCCTGCCGGGTCTTGAGAGGGAACCGAGGAAGGGACCTAACAAATTGGTGTCTGAGCCCATCCCGAGCTCCACGATCCCTCCTGCAGCATCCATGGCATCTGACGAGTTCCAGGAGATGAAGAACTTGCTCAAAGACTTCCAAGATTCTCTGTCTCGCCAGTTGGGTGGAGTGATTCAACGGGTGAATACCATTGAATCTATGTTCCAACATCAAGAGTCCAGGTCGGTATCTAATGAAAATACTGCATTCAAACCCTATTGCAAATCTCGATTTTGGGAGTTTCCAAGGTATGATGGTTCCACCGATCCTGTTGCTTGGAAATATAAAGCTAATAAATATTTCACCTATAATCGGATTCCAGAGGGCCATAGAATTTCTCATGCATCCTTTTACCTTGAGGGTGATGCCCTTGAATGGTACTGGCATTATTCTGCCATGCGTAACAGTTTGTCATGGTCATATTTCTTGGATGGATTAGAGCAAAGATTTGGTTCTAATTCTAAAGTAGAATCGCATGGTCTTTTGAGTAAATTGAAACAACAAGGTTCTGTTCTTGAATATCAGAAAGAATTTGAACGCTTATCTAACAAAATCCCTGGATTACCAGAGGAGCATTTGCTGGGAATTTTTCTTAGTGGACTGAAAGATGACTTAGCTTGTGATGTTCGATCTTTCCGTCCTGAATCTTTGCTTCATGCCATGGAAATTGCTCGAATCCAAGAATCAAAATTTCTTTCTAGACGTCGACATTTTTTTCCATCCTCTTCACAGCCACCATTATTACCTACCCCAGTCCCTCAGAATTCTAATCACCCCCCAGTTAAGCGGATGACAACACAACAATTACAAGAAAGAAAAGTCAAGGGCCTATGTTACAACTGTGATGACAAATGGGTGAAGGGTCATGTTTGCAAAGCTGGGAAACTATTTTTATTGCAAGTGTGTCACGAGGAGGACTCCCCTTTAATGGATTCCTGCCCAACTCCTGATGAAGACTCCATTGAGTTCAACTCAATCACCCCTGCTATTCTGTCTCATGCAGTGACCAGCATATCTACTCCAGGAACAATGCGCCTTCATGGGAAAATTGGGGATTGTGATATGATTGTTTTAATTGATAGCGGCAGTACACATAATTTCATTGATGTTGTACTTGCTCGCAAGCTGGATATCCCAATGACTCCAGTATCGAACCTTCCTGTGCGGTTAGCTTCGGGTATTCAAATATTTTGTGAAGGCCTTTGTCCTCAAGTCAATATCTCAATCAATAATTTTTCCATGACATTAGACTTGTTAGTACTGGCCTTAGAGGATTTTGATGTAGTTCTGGGTGCAGCTTGGCTGAAAACTCTTGGGGATGTTATTTGGAATTTGGATGCAATGACTTTGAAATTTGTTGTTAACAATAACTTTTACTGTTTCCATGCTTTGAATGAACCTCAAATTAAACAGATTACTGGGAGAGATTTCATCAAATCTTCCAAGTCAGTTCATTCCTTTTTTGCCTTGAGACTGATATTGTATAGTAGCCTGGTTGAAGGTTCACCTGCAGACAATGCTCCACATCCTGACATAACCCAAATCATCTCCAAATATGCTACTGTTTTCTCTGAACCTAAAGGACTTCCTCCAGCTAGGCCTTATGATCATAAGATTCAGCTACTGGAAGACACAAAACCTGTGCATATTCCACCATATCGCCATTCTCCACATCACAAGACAATTATTGAGCAACAAGTCAAGGATCTTCTGAGTAATGAGCTCATTCGATGCAGCAACAGTCCTTTCTCAGCACCAGTGTTGTTGGTTCAAAAGAAAGACGGTTCATGGCGCATGTGCATTGATTATCGTGCATTGAACAATCAGACAGTCAAAAATAAGTACCCTATTCCTATTGTGGATGACCTTCTTGATGAACTTTATGGTTCAAATTTTTTCTCCAAGTTGGATCTAAGGTCAGGATATCACCAAATTCATATGGCTGCGCCAGATGTTCATAAAACAGCTTTTAAAACACACGAAGGCCATTATGAATTCTTAGTGTTGCCTTTCGGCTTATCAAATGCACCATCTACTTTTCAGTCTTTAATGAATGATGTCTTCAGGCCTTTCCTTCGCAAGTATGTATTGGTTTTCTTTGATGATATACTCATTTATAGCAAGTCTTGGCTTGATCATTTGGCCCATCTAGACACAGTTTTATCAGTCTTGCAGCATAACCACTTGTTTGTGAAATTATCCAAATGTTCTTTTGGTGCCCATGAGATTGAGTATTTGGGCCATATCATTTCCCAGCAAGGTGTGGCAATGGATCCCTCTAAAATAAAATCCATTCTCGCCTGGCCAATCCCTAAATCCCTTAAAGCACTGAGGGGATTCTTGGGACTCACTGGCTAGTATAGGAAATTCATCAAAGGGTATGGCCAAATTGCATCCCCTCTAACCAAGCTTTTACAAAAAGATTCATTTAGCTGGAATCTTACTGCTGAACATGCTTTTAATCAGTTGAAACAGGCCATGACTTCAGCTCCTGTATTGGCCCTTCCAAATTTCTCAGAAATTTTTATCTTAGAATGTGATGCTAGTGGATTGGGCATTGGGGCTGTGCTTATGCAACAAGGCAGGCCAATTGCCTATCTTAGCAAATCATTCAGTTTGCGCCAGCAGGGCCTTTCTACCTATGAAAAAGAGATGGAGGCCATCATATTTGCAGTGCATAGGTGGAAATCCTATCTTACAGGCAGAAAATTTATCATTCGTACTGACCATCAAAGTTTGAGATACCTCTTGCAGCAGAAGATTCACACTCCTGCTCAGCACCGATGGTTAGTTAAGTTGATGGGATTTGATTTTTCTCTCGAATATAAAGCTGGTCATCATAATAAGGCAGCTGATGCACTTTCTAGATCAATGGAGGATATCATACTGCAAGCCTTTTCCATAGTCAATCCTTGTTGGTTTTCTGATTTACAGAAAGACTTCCTCCATGACACTCACTTGCAGGAATTGATGCACCAATGGAAAGCGGGTGAGCTTGATCCACAGTATTATTCCTTAAAGGATGGGATCTTGTACTTCAAGAATATGATTTATCTGCATCCATGTTATTATCTAATTCCAAACATTATACAAGCCCATCATGACTCCCCCCAAGGAGGACATTCAGGTTTTCACAAGACCTTGCACCGATTAAAAAGAAGCTTCCATTGGGTGGGTATTAATCAAAGAGTCAAGCAATACATTCGGGAGTGTGATATATGCCAGCGTTGTAAGTATCTTACTCAATCCCCTGCTGGGTTATTACAACCTTTACCCATCCCCGATCAGATATGGACTGATATCCCCATGGATTTCATTGAGGGGTTACCTCCTTCGCAAGGTAAATCAATCATTTTGGTGGTTGTTGACAGACTTTCTAAGTACGCACATTTTATCCCATTAAAGCATCCCTATACTGCCGCCTTTGTAGCTCGTGAATTTATTGCAAATGTTGTCAAATTACATGGAATTCCCAAGTCTATTGTTTCTGATAGGGATGCCATTTTTACAAGCAAATTTTGGAAAGAGCTATTTGAAGCTCAAGGGGTGAAGTTGAAAATGAGTTCTGCTTACCATCCTCAAACGGATGGACAGACTGAGGTCTTAAATAGGTGCCTCGAGACCTATCTTCGATGCTTTTGTATCCAACAACAAAAGTCCTGGACTAATTGGCTTCCATGGGCAGAGTTTTGGTATAATAGCAGCCTCCATTCTTCAACGGGTATATCTCCATATGAGGCTGTTTATGGCAGATCTCCTCCCACATTGCTATCTTATGTTCCGGGCACCACTCAGGTGCAAGAGGTTGCTGAAAACCTTACCAAACGAGACCATATTATTTTTGAATTGAAGCAACATCTGTATCAAGCACAATCTCGAATGAAAAAACTTGTGGATTCACATCGACAAGATCGCTACTTTGAAGTTGGAGATTGGGTTTATTTGAAGCTGCAACCTTATAGACAAAGCAGTTTAGTCCGACGATTTAATCGTAAATTGTCAGCTAGATACTTTGGTCCATATCAAATCATTGCTCGAATCGGACAGGTTGCTTACAAACTGCAATTACCTGCAGATAGTAAAATACACCCTGTATTTCACATTTCGCAGGTGAAGAAGCATCAAGGAACACAACCTGTGCAAGTATCTTCTCTTCCATCCATGTTTGATCCCCCTGATCTGGAGCCTTTAGAGTTACTCGGCCGTCGCATTGTCAAAAGAAATAATTTACCCATTCCACAGCTTCTAATCCATTGGAAGAATTCTGCACTAGAAGATGCATCATGGGTTGATTATTATGATTTTGTGGCTCAATATCCTAATTTTTGCCTTGAGGACAAGGCAACTCTTTCTTCCGGGGGAGGAATTTGTTAAGGACATTGTGCAAAGGCCACAAGCATTGTTCATAACAGCTTCAACTATCCAGTGGGTGAGCTGTTACAGTTGAAACCGATTTCTGTTTTCTTTTCTGTTTTGATGAAAGGGATGAGCTGCTGGATTTGTGGCAATGCCATCCCAGGGAAATGGATGTAACAAACACTATTAATAGAGCCAAATTTCCATAATGGGGATAGTTTTGGATGTGCCCCAGTTTCTCTCAATCTGTCTAAACTCTTCTCCTGCATTTTTCCTTTGCATCTTCTTCTTCTTCGTTCTTCTTGTTCTTCCTGTTCTTCCCGAAACCTCTCTGCAACCTCCCTAGATTTCTCTGTCCATTCCAACTCAAGACGGCTACTCGAGCTCGGAGCGATTTGGCAGGCTCTCTCCTGCCGGGTCTTGAGAAGGAACCGAGGAAGGGACCTAACAAAAAAATTGAGAAAAGGTTTGCCAATAATGAAAAGGCTGAAACAAGTACACTTTTGACAAATCTGATTTCCATGAGGTATAACGGAAATGGAAATATAAGGGAGTACATCATGGAGATGTCTCATCTTGCTTCAAAACTGAAGGCACTTAAGTTAGAGCTGTCTGAGGACTTGTTTGTGTACTTCGTTTTGATTTCTCTTTCTGCACAGTTCAGTCAATTTAAGATGAGTTATAACTGTCAAAAAGACAAATGGTCCTTTAATGAACTCATCTCACATTGTGTGCAAGAAGAGGAAAGGCTGAAGCAAGAGAATATTGAAAGTACTTATTTGGCCACAACCTCCAAGGACAAGAATAAGAACAAGAACAAGAAAAGGAAAAAGGGTAAGGAAGTTGCAGGTGGACCACCACAAAGGAAACAACAGAAGAAACAGGATGAGGAATTTCCCTATTTCTTTTGCAAACTTGATGGACATAAGAAGAAAGAATGCACCAAGTATCAAACTTGGCATGAAAAGAAAGGTATATTGTTGGGATCCGGGCGGGACGTGAAGAACACAGCAGAAACAATAAAAATATTATCCCGTCCGATGCCTGCTAATCCGATTCGGAACGAAAAACTAAAATCGAAAACCAGGTAGTAATCTTATTACTGTGCGCGAATTCGAATCAGCTTCCGTCTCGGTTCCGTCGAGGCGATGCCGCGAGCCGCACAAGCGTCCGGCTTCCAACGATATCCACACGATCCTCCGCGGTGGTTCGTCCTTGTTCCCTCGTTAGTGCCGGTGAAGCTCCAACAAGCCCCCCCCCCTTTCACACAGGTCCTGAAACCGTGGCCCGTTTATTACTAATCTGTTTCCCTTCTCTTCCAACTCCAGTAAGAAAAAATAGAGGAGGAGGAAAGGGTGGGTTTCCAGCGATCGTTGCAGTCCCTACGCCAGTCTCACCAGCGGTGCCCCGAGAGATCTCCGGCGCCCCATTCACAGAATCCTCTTCTAAACCCATTGGCCGATGCCCATCACCATGGACAGCCCCAAGAACCAAAAGAAAATGATTTATTTACACAGAAAAGTAATCCAAATTATTTTTCATATTCATCTTAAATTATTCAAGTAAAACACAACATGGAATAATTATTAGAAAATCAATTTTAGCGATCCGAAACGGATCAGAGCGGCAAACCTGGCTCTGATACCACTCTTAGGATCCGGGCGGGACGTGAAGAACGCAGCGGAAACGACGAACAAAAATTATCCCGCTCGATGCCCGTTGATCCGATTTGGAACGAAAAACTAAAACCGAAAACCAGGTTGTAATCTGATTATCGTGCACGAATTCGAATCCGCTTCCGTCTCGGTTTCGTCAAGGCGATACCGCGAGCCACACAAGCGTCCGGCTTCCAGCGGTATCCACGCGATCCTCCGCAGTGGTTCGTCCTCGTTCTCTCGTCCGTATCAACTCGCTCGCTGAAGATCTGTCGCGGCAACGATGTCCGGAAACCCGCGGACGGGAATTCCTAACTTTCGGGAATCGTTCGCGGCGGAGACGGAGACTGTTCCGACGCCTCGAACGGGGCGCCCAGAGGATGAGAGAGAAAGGAGGGATGACAGCCAGCATGGGAAAACCCTGGAGCTTAGCCCATGGTTTCTCAACAGCACGTATATATATTAAGTCGGCGCGACTTTTCACAAAAATTCCCGAGTTAATATAAATCCCACTTATATACCACCGATTGAGAATCTTATTGCGTGTGACCCTCTAGGCCCATTTACCAGTCCGGTTTTCAGCCCGTTAAGTCCAATAACTAGTTATTGACTTATTGTAATTAATTAATATGTAGATATTAACTAATTACTTAGCCGAATTAACATCGCATGTAAATTCGGTCGGACTTCCGATCAAGTTGGATGCCAAGCAACATCGCATGTAAATTCGGTCGGACTTCCGATCAACTTGGGTGCCAAGCAACACCGCATGATCCCGGAAGGTAATGGGGTTCAGCAACCCACTCATGGAACTTGTCCGTCCACAATTATCGCATGGCTATAATCCTTCGTTCGCACAATGCTCTCGAGTTAACCTAGGGTATGGTGAACTGTCAAACCCTAGATGATTAACTCACTTGAAATAGACTCCGCTGTACAATATCGGAAAACATCTTTTCTGATATTGTTTCTGCTCTGGCCAGAGACTCCTGCGGATCTATTCTAGAGCATTTTCTCTCCAATTACCTGAGAGCGAACGATCCTTTATTGAACACACAAATCACCTTCGAAGGTCTTCCGCTGGACCCGATCCTTGACTATTAGAGATCCCGTGGATAGGGATTCGTAGGTCAAGGTCAAAGTCTAGAAGTTCATCGACAAGGTGTCTTTGGTGTCTCAAGTCCAAGGATCAACCACGCCACTGTGACGATGAATCAAGCCGATTGACAGTCAGGTAAATTACCATTTGGCGATTCATGTTGGATCAGTTCAGTGAACTCATTCCCCAATGTTTATCATTGTGTCTTCACACGAGTAACTAACGAGATCAGTCACCTTCATCATATGAGCTGGAATAACCTGTACTAGTCTTACTGGATATTTGAAGTTCCTCTCAAACATCCTACGACTAGGAACAATTGAGAATATGTGCTTATAAGTCATCAATCTCATTATTATGATCTCATCATAATCTGATGACTATTGCACATATTCATGGACTTCATTATGCGCAATTATTAATATGCCAATCTACATAATGAATTTAATGCCATTAATTAGTGAATCAGATTGAAATAGGTGTCTTATGATTGACTTAGAGGATACTTATATCCATCATATACTTCTCACTTTGGTTTGTTCGGAGGTTAATTTAACTTCTGTACCCAGACACACATGGTGGATAGATTATGGCCTCCACTCCCGATGGTCAAATGATGGTGAAAGATACATCTATGTAGGCGATGGCAAATCAGTGCAAGTTGAGGCTATAGGATCTTTTAAGTTATTGTTAAAGACTTGTTGTTATTTGTATTTGAATGAGACTTATGTTGTACCATTGTTTAGACGAAATTTAGTATCTATTTCTATTTTGGACAAATTTGGTTATTCTTGTTCATTTGGAAATAGTAAGTTTAGTCTTTTTCAAGATTCAAATCTCATTGGTACCGGTTCTTTATCTTTTAATGATAACCTATATTTGCTTGATATTATTGCCTCATTTAATGAACCTTGCATATAAGTTCACGAAGTACAAAATGAAAATTAACCAATGCGAATTCTAGTTCATTATGGCACAAGAGATTATGTCACATCTCTAAATAGAGAATTGAGAGACTTGTGTCTGATGGTATTCTTGATTCCCTTGATTTTAAAGATTTTGATATGTGTGTCAATTGTATAAAGGGGAAACAAACAAACATAAGGAGAACATGTGCCAATAGGACTTCTGACGTCTTAAAATTAATTCATATGGACATTTGTGGGCCATTTCCTACGGCTTTTTGGAATGGTCAACAATATTTTATTACATTTATAGACAATTACTCATGATATGGCTATCTGTATCTCATTCATGAGAAGTCCCAATCATTGGATATGTTCAAGAGTATAAGGCTGAAGTTGAAAATCAACTTAGCAAAAGGATTAAAATCGTTAGATCTGACCGTAGTGGAGAATACTATGGTAGATATGACGGATCAAGTGAACAACGTCTAGGAGCATTTGGTAAATTCCTAGAGGAATGCGGTATCGTCCCACAATATACCGTGCCAGGATCTCCTAGCATGAATGGTGTTGCTGAGCGACGAAACATAATGCTTAAGAACATGGTAAGGAGCATGATTAGCCAGTTTACCTTGCCAGAATCACTCTGGGGAGAAGCGTTAAAGACTGCAGCTTACCTACTACATAGAGTTCCAACTAAAGTTACTGTTAAAATCCCTTTTGAGTTTTGGACAGACAAGAAGCCTAGTTTGAAGCACTTACATATTTGGGGTTGTCCAGTCGAGGCCAGGCCTTACAAGCCAAATGAAAAGAAACTTGACTCTAGAACTATTAGTAGCTACTTTGTTGGATATTCTGAAAAATCAAGGGGTTATAAGTTTTATGATCCCACAACTAAGTCTATTTTCGAGACGGGAAATACTTGCTTCTTTAAGGATGTTGAGTTTGCTGAGAGAAATAAGGTTATAAACATTGTATTTGAAGATGAATATATCACTGTTCCTCCAATTGTTATTAACAATGATCATGATCAGATTCCTTTACCTGATATTATTCAGGAAGCAATTTCGGATCAAGACAATGTTGAGAAATCTGCCGTTCAAAATCAAGAGATTGTTTCAGAAGAACAAACTCAACGGCCTCTAGAACCAATGTCATTAAGAAAACCCACTAGAGAAAAGAGAAGTGCGGTTTCAGATGATTATATTATATTTCTCTAAGAACATGAGGTTGACATTGGAGTGGTGGATGATGATCCAATCAACTTCCATCAAGCCATGCAAAGTTCTAACTCTCAAAAGTGGATTGATGCCATGAATGAGGAAATAAAGTCTATGAAAGACAATGACGTTTGGGATCTCGTCCCATTGCCTAAAGATGCAAAGCCCATTAATTGTAAATGGATATTTAAAACTAAAAGGGATTCGAAAGGTGATGTGGAGAGATATAAGGCTCGTTTTGTTGTAAAGCGCTTTACTCAAAAGGAAGGCATCGACTATAAAGAGACTTTCTCTCAGGGTTCATCGAAAGATTCTTTTAGAATAATAATGGCACTAGTGGCACATTTTGACCTTGAGTTACATCAGATAGATGTAAAGACTGCATTTCTCAATAGTAACATTGACGAAACAATTTATATGATACAACTAGAAAACTTTGTATCAGGAGACACAAAGAAAGTGGTTTGCAAATTAAAGAAATCCATCTATGGGCTTAAGCAAGCTTCTTGCCAAATGGTATTATAAGTTTCATCAAGTTATCGTCTCGTTCGGTTTTCAGATGAATGTAGTTGATTATTGTATATATCATAAATTCAGTGGGAGTAAACATATTTTTCTAGTTTTATATGTTGATGACAAACTGCTTTCCAGTAATAATAGAGGCTTATTGCACGAAACTAAGAAATTTCTAGCAAGAAAATTTGAGATGAAAGATCTTGGGGACACCTCTTTTGTATTAGGCATACAGATACACTGAGATCGCTCTCGAAGTATCTTTAGGTTATCACAAAAAGCCTATATTGAAAAAGTTCTTAAAAGATTTGGCATGCAATATTGTAAACCATGTGACATCCCTGTTGCTAAGGGAGACAAGTTCAGTCTCAATCAATGACCTAAAAATGACTTTGAAGTCCAAGAGATGCAGAAGATTCCTTATGCATCAGCCATAGGAAGTCATATGTATGCTCAAGTTTGTACGCGTTCGGATATTGCATACATTGTTGGGATGCTAGGCAGATACTTAAGTAATCTAGGAATAGATCATTGGGAAGCAACCAAACGGATCATGCGGTATTTACAAAGAACAAAGAACTACATGCTCACATATATGAAATCGGATCGACTAGAGATCATTAGTAATTCTGATTTCGATTTTGCTGGATGCCAAGATAGTAGGAGGTCCACGTCGGGATATATCTACCTACTGGCTGGAGGAGCTATTTTTTGGAAGAGTGTTAAGTAGACACTCATAGCATCTTCCACTAAGGCAACAGAGTTTATAGCATGTTATGAGGCATCCAACTATGGGATATGGTTGCGGAATTTTGTCACTGGGTTGCGAATTGTAAATGGAATTGAAAGACCACTTAAGATATTTTGTGACAATAAGTCAGCAGTATTATATTTCAACAACAACAAGAGCTTGACGAAGTCCAAGCACATTGATATCAAGTTCCTAGTTGTTAGAGAAAGGGTTCAGAGTGGACAAGTGTCTATAGAGCATATTGGAACAAACTCCATGGTTGCAGATCCACTTACTAAAGGATTGCCACCCAAGGTCTTTCATGAACACATTGCTCATATGGGTGTTATATCTCTTGAGGATTTATCATTTTAGTGGGAGTTTGTATGCTTTTCAGTTGTAGACACATTTCATGGTTATTTCTTACAGGAATAAAGTCTATAGAATAAAGTCTATGGTTTATTTTCACTCAGAATGTATTTTGGTTGATCTCACTAATAAAGTTAGACCAATTGGAAATAGGCAAGTTAGAATCACATTGCATGTAATTTCCATGCTACACATCCATGCTTGATCCATGTCATTCGTTATATCAATGTATGCGATTATTGAGAGGTTCAATTACGTTACATGTAATGAAGACTGCTTTAGTCCTATATTGATATGATTTGATGGACCAGATTGATTAGAAATGCTTTGATAATGATAGCAAATTTATTGAGCTCATAAAGTTATATTATGATATACAATTATAAGGTATTATATATGTTGCCCAAGTGGGAGATTGTTGGATTTAATCTAATTGTGGGTATACATATATATATTAATTGTATATTATGGGCTATCATAAGGTTTATCCCAATTAATGTGATTATTTAAGGATTATATTGTTTGGAGTTTAAGGCATCTCATAAAGTATGGGTCATATTTAATTATGTGTAGAGACCAGAGTCTAATTTTTATTCTTTTGATGGACTAAAATAAAAAAATAATTTGTAGGGTTGAGGCACAAAAAATGTAGGAGAGGCCATGACCCTTTAACTTCCCCTGTGTCTGTCCCTATTAACATTGGGCTAATCACTTGTAGTAGAACATTAATGGTTTAGGTCCTTTTGGTGTATAAGATGCCTAACCCCTCTACAAAGAATTAAAAAGTAGTAAATTTTTTTAAACCTCCAAAATAAACATGCAATTGTTTTTCCTTTCCCTTGGGACCACAGACTTGTTAAGGAAGCCACAATTAACAAAGCTTTTGTGACAGAATCTGACCTGGTTTCATACAATTTTATACCCTCAGCTTGTTGATGGCATGACAATTAGGACTTTACAGCCTTTTTTCTGACAGATCATATTTAATTAGTTGTAGAGTAGTGTGTCGGGATCTATCTTTAGAGTTCATTAATACGCATACGGTTCATCTGCTACTGCTACTTTGGTTTCTTTTGATCAAATTTCTGCCTCTCACAGTGCTTTTGTTTCCAACACTTTTCCTCGTCAGCAGTGTAGGCCTAATTCTCCAGTTCTTTAATTTAGAATAACTCACTGGAAATTAGCAACACTCACATACGTAAACTTGATTGCTCTTTGCTTTGGCAGAAGAATAGAAACTTGAGTGGGGTCTATGAATCAAATCAGAAAACTGGGCGTACGTTGATGGCGGATCCTCAAAATATCCAATATCCCATCATCAAAAGCCAAAATTGAGAACAACCCAGGTCACAATTGCAACCACCGAGGTCCGAGAGCTCACCATTTGTCACCTCGCCAGTATGGAGTTATGAATATGAAGCTAATGATTTTTGCCGACAGGCCCCTACCTTCAATTATATATGAGTTTGAAGTTTTCTCAGTTCCATTCTGAATTAGAATGGCCATACGAAATGGCACTTTTATCCTTATTTTTTCTTTTGCACTGTATTTATTTAAAAAATCACAAATGTAAATGATCATTTAGACGTCGAATGAGTACATTTCTTGATTATTCTCCTCTCAATTGTTGACTATTGAACTAGAGAGAGGAAGGTAATGATGATTCTTTTAAGAGTGCAGGATATAGAAGCAAATATGACGAGTTTAGGAACAGTGTGAAGGACTCTGGCAGTGCATAGGAGAAGGTTAAAACAACCTTGGATGTATCATATATTAACCTAATTTACACAAAAAATGTGCACATTTGCACAGGATTTATGCATCGCTGGACTGTATTCGAATGTTTTGACTTGAATGGCAACATATATGTTTGTGTTATGGTTAAAATCAGGCGAATGGAACCAATGATCACAATCACAACCATCGGATGAAGGCTTGATTGGACACTCTGGAGAAAACCATGTTGGCATTATAGTAGATTCCCATTCCAAGTACCTCCGAGTATTTGTGGGTACTTTTGTAATATATAAAAGTTAAGACTTAATTGTAAATATTATTACACTTAAAAGGAATATATGTGTTAAAATAACATTCCACATTGATTTCAACTCTAACAAAATAAAACAGAATAAAATTATAAGTATTTTCAAGTATTTAGGGGTATATTTGTAATATATAAGAGTTAGGGACTTAATTATAAATAGTACAATCAGAGGAATATATGTGTAAAAATTACATTCTCCGTTTGATTTCAACTGTAATAAAACAAAACAGAACAAAATTATGAGTATTTTCAAGTATTTAGGGGCATTTTTGTAATATATAAGAGTTAGGGACCTAATTATAAATATTACAGTGACAGGAATATATGTGTAAAAATTACTTTCCCCGTTGATTTCAACTGTAATAAAATAAAATAGAACAAAATTATGAGTATTTTCAAGTATTTAGGGGTAGTTTTGTAATATATAAAGGTTAGGGACCTAATTATAAATATTATAGTTTGAAGGATATATGTGTAAAGATTACAATCCTTGTTGATTTCAACTGTAATAAAATAAAACAGCACAAAAATATGAGTATTTTCAAGTATTTAGGGATACTTTTGTAATATATAAAAGTTAGGGACCTAATTATAAATATTATAGTTTGAAGGATATATGTGTAAAAATTACATTAGGGACCTAATTATAAATATTATAGTTTGAAGGATATATGTGTAAAAATTACATTCCCCGTTGATTTCAACTATAGTAAAATAAAATGGAACAAAATTATGTGTAGTTTCAAGTATTTAGGGGTACTTTTGTAATATACAAAAGTTAGGGACCTAATTATAAATATTATAGTTAGAGAGAGATATGTATAAAAATTACATTCCCCGTTGATTTCAACTGTAATAAAACAAAATAAAATAAAATTATGAATATTTTTAAGTATTTAGGGGTATTTTTTTAAGATAATATGTTAATTTAGATGTGAATAAAGTAGGTTATCAAACAAGTTCTCTAAGTAACTCTTATTCTTTTTAAGTACTTGTTTAGTTACAAATTTAGATAATAGATAGATAATTAGACTTCAGATGTTTAAAATAAATTTTATCAAACCTCACCTAAGTCTGCTAATGAGTTCAGACCTATTTAGATAGTGATGTAGCCGAAGCTATCACGACCGGATTCTGAAGTCGGAATCCGAAGAGAGGGATCCGGTGCTGGGTCGGATCGGTGTTGAGGGGGCCCGACGGGGATCCGGAAGACGAAGGACGCAGAGGCGGAGCCGAGAGGTCCGAAGGCTGGCTCGCTCCGGGAAGTCGTGGCCGAAGCTCCTTCGGCGGACGAAGGGGCGGCGCGGATGAATCTTCTTCCGACTGATCTGTCGACAGGCGACGAAGCTGAAGCCGAGAGTCCGAGGCCGAAAGTGACCCGGAGTGGGCTTGCTCTTGGATAGTGAGCCCAAAGCCTCTTCGGCGGGCGGAGGGGCAGCGCGAGACCGAGTCTCCTGTCTTGGGGCTGCCGGCGTACGGCGTCGAGACCAGGGAGAGGAATCCGAGGTCGGCGGCCGATACCGACTCGGGAAGGTCGGCAAAGATTCGAACCGAGCTCCTGCAGGAGGGAAAGAAGAAGAAAAGGCTTCAGCCCTGGGGAACCCCCTCCGACGGTCAAGTTAGCTCCTGAAGAAGATTCGATTCAGAAGGCAAAGAGAGTAGCTTTAATGCTTTTCGGACAGTAGTCCTTTAAGGGTCTCGGAGGCTTGAGGAAGCATCCTTTGGGCAATAAATAGCGGTGTATTTATAGCAAAGGATAGCGGATGGTTAACGGTGGCAGCCGATATAGGACTAAATGAGGGCTTACTGATAAACCGCCATAGTGCCTGATCCGCCACCGGAGTTGGCCGGATTCGGCTACCGGGCCGAAGGGGGTTGGGCCGCTGATGGGCCGAAGCCTGTTGGGCCTTGGGCTGCTGCGCTGTTCCCGGGCCGTAGGCTGGCGGGCCGCTGACGGGCTGAAGCCTGTTGGGCCGGGAGCGACGGTGCCGCTTATGGGCCGAAGGCTGCTGGGCCGCTGATGGGCCGGAGGCTCCCGGAGGGCCTGGTACTGCTGCTGTTGGGCTGAAAAGGGGTTTGGGCTTGCTTTAATGGGCCGAATCGGATTCTGCCTCATCACATAGCCCCCCACTCTTGTCTTCCTCAGTTCTGAGATGGCGAGAGTATAGCCCGAAGCTGTGTGAAGAATCAGCGTAACAGGTGACTTACCCGAAGCTCTGTTCTTTTTTCGCTGGGAAGAGGGTGCCCTCGGTCGGCCGAGGGCTACGCGGTTGCTTCGTCTTCGCTCGGAGTTGCGACGAAGGCTCAGAGCTCAGAAGCCGAAGGGCCGAGCCCTCTGACTCGTGTCAGGCTTCATTAAATGGACAGGATGGGCGTCGCCTCGCGAGGAAGCACGGGACACGCGTCGCGCATCCAGCCGCTCCATCAAAAACACAAAAGGATTTTGACCGCTCGCGGGTCGCGGATCGCCTCGGCTCTCTGCCCGAGGCTCCACTCGGATTGCCGCCGCTCCCTTCGTCGCACGCGGATCGGGACACGTGGCAGGCATCCGAGAGGTTAGCCGAAGGGTCGGAGCGCTCTCGGCCGTTGATCGCTCTGCTTCAAGTCCCGGAGCCGGCCCGTCATCATTGCCGAAGGACGATGCACGTGGCGGGCATCCGAGAGGAGCGAGGGGACGAGCGGGATGATCTCGGCCGTTGGCTTCGGCGGGAGGCGCTTCGAATGGACTTATAAATACATGCCCTCAGCAGGGCACTGTTCTTCTTCCTGTTGCTGCGCTTGCGTTTCCCCTGCGATCGCCCGAGTTCTCCTTCCTTCTCCAGCGAAAGGCCAGCTTCCTGAAGGCTTCGTCCGAGCTCGCCGGCCACCGTGGGAGGATCTCCATTCCTCAGGGCGCATCGCTGGTGGAGCTGGGTGGCTTGAGAGGCTGCGCTCGGCTCAGGAGAGACTTCCTCCTCCTTCCTGCGAGTAAGCTTTGGCCTTCTTCATTCCTTCCGCGGCCTTATGGTCCGGAGTCCTTCCAGTGAGATTACTCCTTCGGACGAGGAGTATACTCCTTCCCACTCTCCAAAATCTTCTCTGTCAGATCCCCTCGCCTCGGATTCCCTTGCTTCCGCGATGTCTGAAGAGCCTGAAAACTCTGGGACTGAGGGGTCCGAGACTTCCGGGGCCGAGGTCTCCGGGGCCGAGGTTTCCGGTGCCGAGGCTTCCGAGGCCGAGGCTACCCAGGAAGTCCGGGACCCAGGCCAGGCTTCCACCTCGGGACGCCGTCTTCCGGACATTGCTTCGGAAGCATCTTGCGCCCTTTCGGACGTAGAGGTGAGGAACCTAGTTTCTTACTTCCAGCTTCCTTCCTGGACGACCCCCCATCGGCCTGACTCCGCCACCAGGGCCAACACTTCCCGCCCGGGCTCCTTCTCCATCTATGTTGATAGCTTTGAGACGGGTTTCCGTCTTCCTCTTCCTACTTTTGTCATTAACCTCCTTAGCTTCTACGGGCTGGCCCCGTCTCAGCTCTTTCCCAATTCTTGGCGCACTGTATACGACTTTTTGAGCGTCTTCGCTCGTATAAAGATCAACCCTTCCATCAATGTCTTCCGCTATCTCTTCAAAATCCAAAGGCAGGGGAAGTCCGAGTGGTACTGCTTCGTCCCTCGGGTCGGCCGAAGCATCTTCTCCGGGAAGCCCTCGTCCATCCACGGCTGGAAGAGGAAGTTCATCTTCGTCTCCCTGCTGGAGAACGAGAAGGGCGTGTGGCCCTTTCCCACCGAATGGGCGCCGCTGGCTGCAGGCCTCTCGGACCCTCCTGCTCTGACCCCCGTACAGAGCACTCTCGTGGGCCATGTCCAGGTCATGGCCCCGTACGACATCTGGGGGCTCCTCAGCGCGTCGGAGCGGCTGGTGAACGCCGGGGTGTGGCCGGATCCCCGGTCCGATCCGGCGCGGGCCTTCCCTTACCTTCCTCCCGGGGAGACTCCGCAGGGCCGCGGAGGAAGGGCTGCCGCTCCTCCGGCCGAAGCTCCTCCGGCTGGGGATGCTGATGAAGTTTCGGCCGAGGGTAAGTCGGCTTTGAATTTGTTACTTGATAGCCGTTTTGTTTCTAACACGTCGCTCTTGCTTGCAGTAATGGCCGAGCTCGACGACCTCCTCGCCCTGATATCCGACCAGCGCGGTCCAGGCCGGGCGCCGGCCTCGCAGGCGGCAGGCAGGTCCGACCGAGGCGCTGGGGTTCCGAGGACCCGAGGCGGGGTCCCAAGGACCGCGGCCTCTGCCGAGGGCCGTGCTGCCGCCGCTGCTCTCGAGAGGGAGCAGAAGACTAAGTTCGCCGCTCGAAGGAGCCGCCGAGCGTCGAAGCGCCCCCGGGTGGAAGAGGCCGAAGAGGCGGAGTTGGCTCCGCTGATTAGGACAAGTGCCGGGGCCCGAAGGGCCGCCAGGCTGGCCTCCTCCGAGGTGACGAGGGGCGACTCCCCTCCAACCGTATCGGCAGGGGCCGACGACGAAGGCGCCGGGTCGCAGGCGCCCCGGACGCAACGCGAGTGGTGGCACCCCGAGCCGGGGGTGTACAAGGATGAGAGCATGGAGGACCCGCAGACGTGCCTTCGTCTGCTCAGCAGCCTCACTCTCCCTTCAGCTTTCGAAGAGCTGAAGAAGCACTCCGTCACCGACCTGGTGGCGATGAGTGCCCGGCTGGCGGTCCAGGTAAGAAGCCTGAGAGTGCTTCAACTTAGCTCTCCTTAGCTGTCTTTTGATTTTCTGACCCTTATCTGCTTTCGGTCCGCAGGCTGCGGTGACGGGTAGCGTCCTGATGCACCACCAGGAGCTGCTCCGACTCAAGCTCCTGGAGGCCGAGGAGGATCCGGCCGGTTCGGGTGAGGGTACCTTGGCGGTGCCCCGTATCGAGCCCTTAGTCGATAGGCTCGCAACCGCGAGCGCCCGGGCGCGGGCGCAGCTGGAGGAGAGTGCAGCAGAGGCCCGTGCCGCCGCCGAGGCCAAGGAGAAGGCCGAGCGGGAGAAGGAGAAGGCCGAGAGCGAGTTTGCTGCGGCTCAGACTGAGATCCGGGCCCTCAAGGCCCAGATCCAGGACAAGGAGTCCCGGCGGGCTTCGGAGAAGCGCCGCCACGCCGAGGAGGTCTCGGCTCTGAAGCAGGAACTAGAAGAGGTGGCGGAGTCGGCCGTAGCCGATTACAAGGCCGGCCGTGACTACGCCCAAGAGATCCTCCGAGCCCAGCTGCTAGCGTCTTCTTCGGTCTTCGACCTCGGACTGGCTGTCGCCCAGAGGGCCTGCCCGAGCGTCGATTTGACCGGGGTCGCCATGCCGATGGGCGCAGAAGCCAGGGAGCTCCTATCCTGGTGGAAGGATCTTATGGCCGAGAGGGCCTCGCCTCAAGTTGCTGAAGATGAAGCCGTGACCGCCGAGGAGGCCCCCGCCGAGGCCGCCGCTTCTGAAGCGGTGCAGATCGTTGACTCTCCCTCTCCCTCTCCCGGCCAAGACGCAGTCGAAGCGGAGGAGGAAGGGGTCGTCGAGGGCTGACACGAGGGTCCCCCCCCCGGTTTTTGCTTTTCCACTTTTGTAAGCCTTCGGTCAGGCGTATAACCGAGTTTGTACTTCCTTTCGATTGTGAATACAAGGAATGTTTTTGGCTTTACCTTGTTGTTTTCTGCATGACTGGAGCGGATCTGGCCTTTCTGAAATCTGAGATCCTTCTGTCGTTCGCTATAGTTTGCGAAGCCGAGACCCGAGGTAGGTTCGGATAGGGCGTTGATAGAATCTCGCCAGCAGATACGGCTGCTTTAGATGCGGTTCGTGTGGCCGAAGCCACTCCCGCTTCGTTTTATGCAGACTTAGAGAATACCATGTCGCGTCCTGATCCGGATTACATGGCCGAAGCCATTCGTCGGATCGAAGGACTCGCGGTCTTTAAGAGAACCATGCCGCTCCCGATACGGTTTGCATGGCCGAAGCCACTCCCGATACGGTTTACACGGACTTAGAGAAAACCATGCCGCGTCCTGATCCGGATTACATGGCCGAAGCCATTCGTCGGATCGAAGGACTCGCGGACTTTTAAGAGAACCATGCCGCTCCCGATACGGTTTGCATGGCCGAAGCCACTCCCGATACGGTTTACACGGACTTAGAGAAAACCATGCCGCGTCCTGATCCGGATTACATGGCCGAAGCCATTCGTCGGATCGAAGGACTCGCGGACTTTTAAGAGAACCATGCCGCTCCCGATACGGTTTGCATGGCCGAAGCCACTCCCGATACGGTTTACACGGACTTAGAGAAAACCATGCCGCGTCCTGATCCGGATTACATGGCCGAAGCCATTCGTCGGATCGAAGGACTCGCGGTCTTTAAGAGAACCATGCCGCTCCCGATACGGTTTGCATGGCCGAAGCCACTCCCGATACGGTTTACACGGACTTAGAGAAAACCATGACGCGTCCTGATCCGAATTACATGGCCGAAGCCATTCGTCGGATCGAAGGACTCGCGGACTTTTAAGAGAACCATGCCGCTCCCGATACGGTTTGCATGGCCGAAGCCACTCCCGATACGGTTTACACAGACTTAGAGAAAACCATGCCGCGTCCTGACCCGGATTACATGGCCGAAGCCATTCGTCGGATCGAAGGACTCGCGGTCTTTAAAAGAACCATGCCGCTCCCGATACGGTTTGCATGGCCGAAGCCACTCCCGATACGATTTACACGGACTTAGAGAAAATAGCAACAAGTATCCTGAACAAGAGAATTCTTTATTCATACCCTCCGGTTGAAAGCCTGGGGAGAGGTGACTTACATATAATAACGCCGAAGGCGCTCTACATTCCAGGTGCGAGGAAGAGGTTGGCCCGAAAGGGTCTCCAACTGGTAAGCTCCACTCCTGATCACCTCCCTGACCCGAAAGGGCCCTTCCCAGTTGGGGGCAAGCTTCCCTGAGGCTTCGGCTGGCTTGGAAGCATGAGCATTCTTCAACACGAGGCTCCCTACTTCAAAGCTTCGGGGCTTTACTCGAGTGTTGTGGTACTTGGCCATGCGCTGTTGATAAGCCGCCAGCCGGATACGAGCTTTGTCTCGGGTCTCTTCAATGAGGTCCAAGTGGTCTCTCAAACCCTCTTCGTTGGCCTCCGGACTGTAAGCAACGACCCTGGGAGAAGGAAGGCCGATTTCCACCGGAATAACGGCCTCTATCCCATAGGCCATGCGAAAAGGAGTTTCGCCGGTGGGGGTTCGGCTTGTCGTCCGATAGGCCCACAGAACACTCGGCAGCTCTTCTACCCATCGGCCTTTAGCCTCGCCGAGGCGGGTTTTCAATCCCTGCAGGAGGCTTCGGTTAGTGACTTCGACCTGGCCGTTTGCTCGAGGATGCGCCACCGAAGTGAATTTGTGAAGTATGCCGAAGCTGGCGCAGTTGTCGCTGAATCGTCGGCTGTCGAATTGCTTTCCATTGTCAGAGATGATGGCCCGAGGGATGCCGAACCGGCAAATGATGGACTTCCACACGAAGTTCCAAGCATTGCTATCGGTTATTGACACGAGGGGTTCGGCTTCGACCCACTTAGTGAAATAATCGACCGCCACGATGAGGAACTTTCTTTGGCCAGTGGCGACGGGAAAAGGTCCCAGGAGGTCGATTCCCCATTGGGCGAAAGGCCAGGGATCGGAAAAGGGGGTCAGAAGGGTGGCTGCCTGGTGAATGAGGGAGCTGAACCTCTGGCACTGGTCACAGCGCCGTACGAGGGCTAAAGCGTCCTCTCGGAGTGTTGGCCACCAGTAGCCTTGTCTCAAGAGCTTGTGAGCCAAGGCCCTTCCTCCCGTATGCGCCCCGCAGACTCCTTCATGGACTTCTTTTGCAGCGTAGTCGGCTTCAGCCGGGCCGAGGCACCGCAGTAGTGGTCGGCCGAAGGATTTCTTGTACAGCAGCACCCCGTCCAGAAGGAGGAAGTGGGATGAGCGCTGCCGAATGTGCTTCGCCTACCTCGGATCTGGCGGGACTTCTCCTTGGAGAAGGAAGGCGACGAGGGGAGTCATCCACGTCTCGGCCTCGACCTCAGTGACTTGCATGGCTTCGGCTTCGCCGAGGCTCGGTTCGGCGAGCTCCTCGACGAGGATCATTCGGCCTCCTCCCCCGTCTTGAGTTGACGCCAACCGGGAAAGTGCATCGGCCCGGGTATTCTCGGCTCTCAGAATCCTCACGATTTCATAAGAATCGAATTGGGTGAGGATCTTGCGAGTCACCTGGAGATAAGACGTCATCACCGCGTCTCGAGCCTCGTACTCCCCGGAGATGTGGCCGGCGATCAACTGGGAATTGCTGAAGGCTTTCAGGTTCCGGGCGCCAAGCTTCTTCGCGGCCCGGAGGCCAGAGATGAGAGCTTCGTACTCGGCGGCATTGTTGGTTGCTGGGAAGGAGAAACGTAGGGCGTACTCCGTGACGACCCCTTCGGGTGACGCCGGGATCCATCCGGTGCCACTGCCGGTGGAGCACGCGGAGCCGTCCACGAAGAGTCGCCATTCGTCCGCCGGCGCAGGAGTCGGAGTAGCCTCAGCTTCGACCACGTCGGGTGCCAGCTGAGGTGCCGCGGAGGCGCCGGGGGTAAGTTCGGCGATGAAGTCTGCCAACGCCTGGGCTTTTATCACTACCCGAGGGGCGTAGGAGATGTCGAATTCTCCTAGCTCGATCGCCCATTTCGCCAGCCTGCTGGACACCTCTGGCCGGGAGAGAATCTGCCTTAGGGGCTGGTCACGGAATGGGCCAGAAAGTACGGCCGGAGCCTCCTCGCGGACGAGCCAGAGCCAGCTTCTCCAGGGCAAGATACCGGAGTTCTGCTCCTTGAAGGGCTCGGCTGGTGTAATAGACTGGTTTCTGAACGCCCTCTTGCTCTCGGACGAGGACGGCGCTGAGAGCCGTCTCGGAGACTGCAAGGTACAAGCTCAGAGGTTCCCCGGGAACCGGCTTGGACAAGATGGGGACCTTGGAGAGGTAGGCCTTCAGCTGATTGAAGGCTGTCTGGCACTCCTCCGTCCAGTCGAAGTTGTTGGCCTTCTTCAGCAGCTTGAAGAAGGGGAAACAGTAGTCTGCCGCCCTTGACATGAAGCGGCTAAGGGCTGCGATCCTCCCGTTCAGCTTCTGTACCTCTCGGAGGTTTGCCGGGGGTCGCATCTGCATGATGGCCGAAACCTTCTCGGGATTAGCCTCCACCCCTCGGTGGGTGACCATATAGCCGAGGAACTTGCCGGAGGCTACCCCGAAGGCGCACTTGGCCGGGTTCAGCTTCATCTTATACCGCCTAAGGGCGGAGAAAGTCTCGGCCAGGTCGGCCAAATGCTCTGCAGCAACGCGGCTCTTGACCAACATGTCGTCTATATAGACCTCCATGTTTCGGCCGAGCTGTGGGGCGAACACTTTGTTGACCAGGCGCTGATATGTCACGCCGGCGTTCTTCAGACCGAAGGGCATTCGGGTATAGCAGTACAGGCCCAAATCGGTCGTGAAGCTGGTCTTGCTCTCATCATCCGGATGCATCCGGATCTGGTGGTAGCCCGAATAGGCGTCGAGAAAGCTTAAGAGCTCGTGGCCGGAAGTCGCGTCCACCACCTGGTCTATCCGAGGCAGCGGAAAGCTATCCATCGGACAGGCCTTGTTGAGGTTGGTGAAGTCCACGCACATACGCCATTTGCCATCTTTCTTGGGCATCATGACCATGTTGGCAATCCAGTCCGGATGGTGCACCTCTCGGAGATGTCCGGCGTCCAGCCCCTTCTGCACTTCGGCTTGGATGGCGGCCCTCCTTTCCTGATTGAAGGTGCGCCGCTTCTGCTTTATCGGGGGCTGGTCGGGATTGGTATGGAGTCGGTGCTCTGCTACCTCCGGGTCAACCCCGGGTATGTCCGCCGGAGACCAGGCGAAGACGTCGAGATTCTCTTTCAAGAACTCGGTAAGCTTCTCTGCTTCAACCTTTTCCAGGCCGGAGCCTATCATCAAGACTCGTCCTTCACCTCCCGGAATAGGGACGGCGAGGAGTGCCTCTCCCGGAGATGCCTCGGCCGATGACTCGATCGTTAGGGTTTCGGCTGCTGTCTTCCCCTTGACCGAAATCATGTAGCACTGCCGGGCTGCTTCTTGGTTCCCTTTGGCCTCGCCTATTCCATGGCTGGTATGAAACTTCAGCTTGTGATGGAAGGACGAAGGCACGGCTCCGACTCCGCCGATGAGCCTTCGGCCGAATATGGCGTTGTAGGCTGAATCGATCTTTACAACGGCAAAGTCCGTTTCAACGGTTAATTGCCGGGGGGCGGAGCCTAAGGTTACAGGAAGTCGGACAATGCCCTCTACTCGGCAGGGCGAGCCGTTAAAATCGAAGAGGGGGCCCCGGTGAGGCTTCATATTAGCCTCACTCAATCCCATTTTCTCAAAACAGTCATAAAACAAGATGTTTGGGGCACTTCCATTATCCACAAAGATTCTATGTACATCATAGCTATTTATTACAGCATTGACGACGAGAGCGTCATCATGAGGGACCTGAACATCAGTCAGGTCCTCGGCGCCGAAGGTGATGTCTTCCAGACGAGGCCGCTTCGGTTCGCCGTCAACCGCCGCTACGGTGTTGCGCTGCCGCGGCCTTGATCCTTCCCCCGGCCCTCCGGATATCATCATGATAGACCCAGAACTGGGTCTTTGATGGGATGACTCTACCGGGGCCGAGGTGGCTTTTGGCGGAGGAGCGGCTTCTATCGCCGGGGGTTGTTGTTGCCTGGGCGCTGCAGGGACGTCCCGGTTCTGTTGCGGCGGCTGCTCCCGTCGGTACTGCGGCAATCTTCCCTCCCGGATGGTGCGGTCGATCTCCTCCCGGAGCTGTCGGCACTCATCCGTCGTGTGGCCGATCTCCCGGTGATATTCACAGTATCTGCCGGGGTCCCTTCGGCGAGGATCGGTCTTGATGCGATCAGGCCACCGGAGCATGCCCTTCACCTCCATGAGCATCCGGGAAGGGGGAGCAGGTAAGGGTAGGTACCGCGGCTGTGGGTCCCGTCGCCTCTCCCTGTCCCAATCCTCCCGGCGGTATCGCTTTCGGGAGGGCTCTTAGTCTTCAGGCCGAGGTCGGACCACCTGGGGAGCAGGTGCCGAGGTGGCTTCGGCGGCGCCTTTGCCCCTGGACAGCATCAGGGCCTCCCGGTTGATGTATTTATGGGCCCGGGCCACGAGGTCCTGGAAGGTAGGGGGATGGCGCTTCCCAATGGAGCCGAGGAGCCCCTCGTCCCGGCACCCGCTGATCACGGCCGAAACCGCGATCGAGCTGTCGAGGTTCGGGATCTGGGCGGCCTCGGTCCAGAACTTGGTGAAGTACTCCTGGAGAGTTTCGGTGGGGCCTTGCCGGATGGCCAGCAAGCTGGCAGAAGTTTTGCACTGCCGGGTGGCATCATAGAACTGGTCGATAAACAATTGGCCCAACTGGACTAGGGAGTGGATGGAGTTGGGGGCCAGTGTCTCGAACCAGGTGAGGACGATTTTTTCAAGGGTGAGGGGGAAAAGACGGCAACGGACTGCCTCGGAGATCCCTCGAACCCGGAGGTAGGCGTTGAATCTCTGGAAATGACAGACTGGATCTGTCATCCCGTCGTAGAGAGGGCCCTTCGGTAGCTTGAAGCTGGGGGGCACCTCGGTGGCCAGGAGCTCCGCCGTGAACGGGGTCTGCTCCAGGATGCTGCTGGCGAGAGGCGCCCCGTGAGGCCGGGACACCATCTGCTGCATCTCTTTGCGCATCGCCGTCAGCGGCCGGTCCAGGTCCGGGGCGGTCGAGGTGGCGACGGATTGTCCTCCGGTCCGGGTCGGACGGTACTCCGACGAAGCATAATCCTGCTCCGTCAGACGATCGGCGCGGGGAGCTCGGGCAGGTAGCGCCGAGGGCTCGCTGCGCGTCGCCGTGGTTTCGTTGAGAGAAACCGGTGTAGGCGCCGGCCGGAACCGGGCATCTCGTACTGGGTAGAGTGGGGGGAGCGGTGCCTGCTGAGGAAGCTGCCCCGTCAGTCCCATACGTTGGGCGATGGCGGACACCATCTCCTGAAGAGGCGCTAGGGACGTGACGGCAGCGGCCAGCGTCGCCACTTGCTGCTGGAGCACCCCCACTCGGTCTTCCGAGCCGAGAGACTCCGGTATGGTCGGCAGAGGCAGGCTCGGCGGGGCAAAAGGTGCGCCTTCGGAAGGCAGCATCTGTGCCGAGGCCTCCCGCGCTTCTGCTTCGCTCTGTCCGGACCGTCGGGTCACAGGTCGCTGAGACATGACTTGTTTTGTTGGTTTCCCACAGACGGCGCCACGTGATGTAGCCGAAGTTATCACGACCGGATTCCGAAGCCGGAATCCGAAGAGAGGGATCCGGTGCTGGGTCGGATCGGTGTTGAGGGGGCCCGACGGGGATCCGGAAGACGAAGGACGCAGAGGCGGAGCCGAGAGGTCCGAAGGCTGGCTCGCTCCGAGAAGTCGTGGCCGAAGCTCCTTCGGCGGACGAAGGGGCGGCGCGGATGAATCTTCTTCCGACTGATCTGTCGACATGCGACGAAGCCGAAGCCGAGAGTTCGAGGCCGAAAGTGACCCGGAGTGGGCTTGCTCTTGGATAGTGAGCCCAAAGCCCCTTCGGCGGGCAGAGGGGCAGCGCGAGACCGAGTCTCCTGTCTTGGGGCTGCCGGCGTACGGCGTCGAGACCAGGGAGAGGAATCCGAGGTCGGCGGCCGATACCGACTCGGGAAGGTCGGCGAAGATTCGAACCGAGCTCCTGCAGGAGGGAAAGAAGAAGAAAAACCAGTCAGCCGGAGTCCCGGGCTTCAGCCCTGGGGAACCACCTCCGACGGTCAAGTTAGCTCCTGAAGAAGATTCGATTCAGAAGGCAAAGAGAGTAGCTTTAATGCTTTTCGGACAGTAGTCCTTTAAGGGTCTCGGAGGCTTGAGGAAGCATCCTTTGGGCAATAAATAGCGGTGTATTTATAGCAAAGGATAGCGGATGGTTAACGGTGGCAGCCGATATAGGACTAAATGAGGGCTTACTGATAAACCGCCATAGTGCCTGATCCGCCACCGGAGTGGGCCGGATTCGGCTACCGGGCCGAAGGGGGTTGGGCCGCTGATGGGCCGAAGCCTGTTGGGCCTTGGGCTGCCGCGCTGTTCCCGGGCCGTAGGCTGGCAGGCCGCTGACAGGCTGAAGCCTGTTGGGCCGGGAGCGACGGTGCCGCTTATGGGCCGAAGGCTGCTGGGCCGCTGATGGGTCGGAGGCTCCCGGAGGGCCTGGTACTGCTGCTGTTGGGCTGAAAAGGGGTTTGGGCTTGCTTTAATGGGCCGAATCGGATTATGCCTTATCAGATAGTTTTAACATGGTTTCTGTGCCCTATGTTTCTATTTTGCACTTGTTTTTTGAAGTGTCTTAACAGAACATAAATTTGTAAAAAAAATTTAAGACATTACGATTTAGTCACATTTCTTCTCAATGTATTTTCATCAATAAAAATGATTTGTATAGTAACGTTTTAAAATATGTTATAATTTTTTTTAAAAATAAAATAAATAATTTTATTAATACATATAATATTTCGAAAATATGTAAGCAAGTTATAATTAAATCGTGTTTTTTTGAATTTGAAGGTTTTATTTTTTTAACTTAAAATTGACATTTTTAATTTTTTTTTAAAAAAATAATTCTTTTCAATGGCGTGAATTTTTTGTAAAATTATTTCTTTCCGAATCCCAATTAAGGACATTGCTTAAGAGGGTAATAGAAGGAAGGGTTTCAAGTTTTCTACTGCGGGTACAATGCTCATGGGCGCAACAAAAAGAAGGCTTTCTCAACTTCCCTGTCACATCTGATCATAATGCCCTTCTTAAATTCATTAACTGAGCACTCAGAGAGCGGGCGAGCCCGCAGGCGCGGGCCGCCGCCGCATGAGCCCGCCCTGGTTGTATCTTGTACCGCGGAGCACTGCAACGGAAGATGTTCCGCGCTGTGCTTTCCCTCAACGACAAGATCGGATCTTTTAACCGTAAATCCCCTCCCCCACCCACGACACCGCTTGTTTGGCGTTTCACGTACAGATGAGCAGAGCCCAAAGTAGTAGTCAAACACGGCCGCGTACGTGGGCGCTGTCAGCTTTTGAGGTGAGCAGTAGCCTCCCGTACGATTGATAATATAAGGCGAGGATGGGGCCACGCCTCTGGGAGCAGCATAGCTTAAAGCCAGGTGAAGGTGACCGGACCTGACGCGTACAGGGCTCCTCTTGCTTCTCCGGTACGTGCGTCCGTTTGTTTCACGTACGGGGTAGGGGCATTGCCTCTGGTCCGGCCGTTGCAAGCCTTTTTATTCTCACCCCTTTCATGGATCCGACGACACGCTTGCGATCAATACGGGATACTATATAGTCCTAGTGTGACAGACCCGGAGGAGATGATAGTCGGAAACGGGGGGTGGAAATACAGGACGCCGTCACGGTGGGGCCCTCCTCTCCTCCTGGCAAACTTGGAGGGCGTGCACGTCTGAAAGTATGAACCACGGCGTACAACGGGGCTCCCGCTGCCTGCACAAACTACAAACCAGCACTGTATTGGAAAGAAAAGAAAAAGGAAAAGAAGGGACTCCAACAGGTCCATGGGCAGGGAGGAGGTTGGCATAACAGCTGGAAGCTAGCAATGCGCAGCGGTGTGGATTGGACGCTTCACCAGCGGTGCATCAAATGCAGCAGCACGGGATCGAGGAAAATGTAGACGGGGCTGGGGGAGGCCTCACTGCATCCCCTGCTGTAGTCCTATGTCCTTTTACGCTGATTTGTGGGGTTGGGATACTCGAGACTGTACAGGTGTGCAGGGTCTATAAACATGCCATTGAAGGGGATGGAGCTTGGCCAAAACAGACGTACAGAGCATTCTGGGTGATGGACACGGTGGGGGTCCCCAGAACCGTACTGGCTGAAGCATGAATGGCTTGTGGGCACGGTGGAGCCACACAGGTAGACCTAAATGGAACAGACAAGGTGCTGCGAGGAACGATGTGTGGGGCTCTTCGTACTGCGCGGCTCACAAGGGGTGAAGGGGAAGTGGTTGATTGGTGATGGCACGTGGGACTGCCACCTTGTGAGCGTGTGGGTGTTGTCTCCCTCTCTGTTCCCTGGCGCTTGTCTGGTCTAAAAACCGGTCTTTTTACGGGGGTTTTAACTGTTGAAGGAGATCGTTTCTTTTGTCGGTCTCTCTATATATTGAGGATATTTTCACATTAAACATGGTGATTCTATTTAATTAAGTGATTGTCTGGACAAATCCACTATCAAAAGAAGAAATCCTATGAGCCAAGTCCTTATGTGTGAGGTGCACACACCTAGTGGAAATTGAATCTGCAACTTATTTACAACTTTGGAAAGCCATGTGAGATACTAATTGAGTTAAGCCAATTGTTTATATTGTTTAAGGATGGAATTCTTTGAGATTTATCTATCAAACTCCTGACCAAGTATATGTTTGTAATTATAAAGGGGAGAGTCTACCAAACTTATCCTTATATGGTGCGCCCCATAGTCTAGAATGCTCACATTTAGAATAATTTGCACAAATATCCCCACTAAATAAGGCTCATAAGCGGGTGAGGGTACAGGAGAGAAAAGTTTGTCCCCTGAACGAACTCATCAAGGCTTTTAGTCCCTCGTGTTTCTCACAGAAGGTAGCATCTGACAGTGAGACCCTTAAATCTCCAAAACCAGTTTTAGCGTGACGTATGAACAAAAAAAAGAATCTGATCGTAAGAGGGGTTTTGATCACCAGTTAGAAGGGAAAGAAAAGAGAACGAAATCTTCTGGATTAAGCATACAGCGCAAGTAAACCCTAACATCCTTTTATTAATGATGTCCCTGGGCAGTGATCCACTGGATGTGCACCTGGAGATTTTTATTTCGCTAGTAGTGACTTTACCAACTGACCAAAATTCGCACATGTTATCCAGTAGAATCTCTCTTAGGGATATAATTTGAATGGATTGAACTGAGTTATGTGATAATTTAGGTCTAACTTAAATTCAAAATAGTTTAACGTAATTTCAATTCAATTTAAATTCAATTTAAATTTAATTTAAATTCAGTCTAAATTCAACTCAAATTCAATAATGAGTGGGTTGGATTGAGTTGAGTTAGACTGACTTTGTTTATATATAATTTGTTAAAAATATTTTACTTTTTGTATGAATTAATATAAACATCAATACATCAAATTGGACGAACCTGTTTTCAGCCCAACTCATACTTAACTAATATCAATTTAAATTTAATTCAACCTAATTTATATAATTTAAGTGAACCTAATATACTATAATATGAGGCTGGATTGAACTAGAATGAAACTAGAAGATGGTGCATTTCATTTCGCCGGTAGTCGTATGGAACGAGAAAAACGTAACTACGTCCGCGGCCGAAGAACACGTGCGAAAACTGCGCATGACTCCGCAGAACGTTCTGCTGGGGTTCGAAGAGTGAGCTCCCCGCTGTACATCGTAGGGAACGTCCACTGCGCCATCCGCCTATGACATAAAGTTTAAAAGCCTATCACATGACTTCTTTCTTGTAAGAGATTTTAGGCCCCACGCCTATTTTTACTTGTTTTGCGGAGGGCCTTGCCTTATGAATTTGTAGGGGCGCTTATATCTGCGCGGTATTAGTAAGCGATAGAATCTACCAGAAGATTATTGTCCTCTCCGGTGAGATTTTTGAATTCAAAATAATTATTTTTAAAAATAAATTTATCATGATGACGTGAAAAACATCTCTTATTAAAGAAAAAATAATTTAAGTGTTCCTCTGCTAAAAAAATCTATTCATTTCTTTTCATGTACGTAGCCAGGTGATCAGAAATGCAAAAAGGCAGAAAATTGTCAAAGCAGACAAATCTAAGCCACAACATCACCGGCGCAAAACCCGTAGGTTAAACTATCGTTTTTTTTGACAGCAAATAGTCATTTCATTCAACCATAGAATGTACAACAAACTCTTCTTACATCATCTCCACACACCCCAAGCCATACCCCACACGCAAGTGCCGTACATAGCTCTGAGCCAAAGTTAAACCAATCAAAGACTTTAACACATGTGAATAAGACAAGGAAACATACACTACAGCTATTTAATTCTTCGAGCGCTACTTTGATCGGAGAACAGGGGAAGAATAACGACAAATAAATGAAGAATAAATTTAATTTTATTATGACAAGCGGGATGACTTATATCGTGCAGAATAACATATTCAGTGTCACTTTGATTGGAGAATAAGAGAAGAATAAGGAAGAATAAAGAGAGAATAAGCTTAATTTAACTTTGACAAGCGGAATGACTTATACTGGTGCAGAATAGCCTATTCGGGGAATAAGCAATTCGACCATAGACTCAAGAAATACTTATCCTTCTTATTCCGCCAGTGGGTCCCACAGAATTATCAAAACTAAGTACCCCTTATTCTAATATACGCTATTCCAGATAAGTAATTCCGGATTAACCTATTCTGTAATCAAATTGAGGCAGAGAATTAGGAGAATAAATCATCTCACCTTAGATCTAAACATTGCTTATTCTTCTTATTCTATCAGCGGGTCTGATGTAGCCGAAGCTATCACGACCGGATTCCGAGGCTGGAATCCGAAGTTGGGATCCGGAGCTAGGTCGGATCGGAGAAGAGGCCCGACGGGGATCCGGAAGGCGATGGAGGCGGAGACGCAGCCGAAGATCCGAAGCCGAGGGTTACCCGGTCGGATGTAGGCTAGCCTTTGAAAAGTGCGGCCGAATTCCTACCGGTCGAAGGGCAGCCAATGCGGAGCCGAGGCACCTTCGGGTGAGGAGGACCAGCCGACGAATGGCGTCGAGACCGGAGGAAGAAGTCCAAGGTCGGCGGTCGAGACCGACTCGGAGAGGTCGGCGAAGATTCGAACCGAGCCCCTGCGGGAGGAAAAGAAGAAGAAATCAGTCAGTAGGAGTCCCGGGCTTCGGCCCTTAGGAACCCCCTCCGACGGTTAAGTTAGCTTATGAAGATGATTCGATTCAGAAGTCAAAGAGATGGAAGAAGCAGCTTTAATGCTTTATTGGACTATAGTCCTTCAGGGTCATGGAGGCATACCTTTGGTAATAAATAGTGGTGTATTTATAGCGGATGATAGAGGATGCTTAACGGTGGTAGCCGATATAGAACTATGTTCTGGGTTTATTGGTAAACCGCTATAGTGCCTAGTCCTTCCACCGGAGTGGGCCGGATACGGCTATTGGGCCGAAGGGGGTTGGGCCGCTGATGGGCCGAAGCCTGTTGGGCCGAGGGCTACTGAGCTGCTAACGGGCCGAAGGCTATTGGGCCGCTGACGGGCCGAAGAGCACTGGACCGCTTACTGGGCCGAGGGCCGCCGGGGCGCTAACGGGCCGAAGGCTCCCAGGGGGCCTTTTACTGCCGCTGTTAGGCTGACCACAGCGCTGGGCCTGTTTTAATGGGCCGAATCGGATTCTGCCTCATCACATAGCCCCCCACTCTTGTCTTCCTCAGTTTTGAGATGGCGAGAGTATAGTCTGAATCCTCCTTGGGGAATAACGTAACATGCGCTATCCGAGGCTTTCTGTTTCGTTAAGAAGAAATAATGCCATCGGTCGGCCGAGGGTCAGTAGCCATTTAATCGTCTTTGTTCGGGATGTAGTGACGGAATATCTTCGTCCTTAATCGCGAAGGGACGAGCCTTCTGATTATGTCAGGCCTGACAAACGGACGGGATAGACGTCAATTTTTCTGTCAGAACGGTCGCGTCACGAAGAAACACAGGACACACGTCGCGCATCCGGCCGCTCCGTTAGAAACACAAAATGATCCTGGCCGTACGCGGATAGCGGGTCACCTCGGCTCTCTGTCCGAGGCTTTACTCGGATTGCCGCCTCTTCCTTCCTTGGCGCGCGGATCGGAACACGTGGCGGGCATCCGAGTGATCAGCCGAAGGGTCGGACCGCTTTCGGCCATTGATTATCTTGCCTCGATTCCCGGAGTCGGGCCGTCATCATTGCCGAAGGACGGTGCACGTGGCGTGTATCTGAGAGAGGCGATGTCGATGAGGGAGATGATCCTGGCCGTTGATTTCGGCGGGGGATGTTTCGAACTTAGCCTATAAATAGGAACCCTTCGCAGGGCACTGTTCCGCTCCCTCCTTCCTGCGCCTGCGTTTCCCTGCAACCATCCGAGCTAACCTGCTTCTCCGGCGAAGGGCTAGCCATTTGAAGGTGCTTCCGAGCGCGCTGTCTGTCGCCGGGAGCTCTCCATCGCCTGGAGTTGTTGCTGGAGAAGTTTCCATTGCTTGAGAGGCGTGGGCAATCGAGGAGATCTTTCTTTGAGGGTAAGCCTCAATTTCCTTTTTCCGTCCCCGTGATCCATGTCCCGTAGTTCCTCCTCGGCTGATAGTAGTTCTCCGGCCGAAGGCTATTCTTCGTCTCAGTCTTCTGAATCCTCCTTATCATCTCCCCTTTCTTCGAACTCTCTTGCTTCTCTCATGGCGGACGAGGCCGAATCGTCTGGCGCCGAGGGGGCCGAAGAGGTTCTCGGCACGGGCCAGGCTTCCTCCTCTGGTCGTCTTCGGCCCGAGACCGCTTCGGAAGTGGTCTGCACTCTTACTGATGATGGGGTCAGATACTTTGCCTCTTACTATCAATTCCCGTTGTGGATGACTCCCTATCGGCCCGGTTCAAAAACCAGGGCCAATTCTCCTCGTCCGGGTAGCTTTTCCATTTATGAGGAAAGCTTCCGGGCGGGTTTTCGCCTTCCTCTTTCTACCTTCGTCATCAATCTTTTGTGCTTCTACGGGTTAGCCATGTCTCAATTTTTTCCTAACTCCTGGCGCACAGTCTATTCCTTCTTGGCTGTGTTCGCCTACATCGAAGTTACCCCTTCGGTTAATATCTTTCGCTATCTCTTCAAGATACAACGGCAGGGGAGATCTAAGTGGTACAGTTTTGTCCCTCGCCTCGGCCGGGGTATCTTTTCTGGGAAGCCCTCGTCCATTCACGATTGGAAGAGGAACTTCATCTTGGTCTCTCTCCCGGAGAATGAGAAGAGTGTGTGGCCCTTTCCCACTGAGTGGGCACCACTGGCCGAAGGCCTCTCCAATCCGCCTACTCTCAACCCCGATCAGCTTTACATTGTGAGCCTCATAGATCCCGCGGCTCCGTACGATATCGCGGAGCTTTTCAATGAAACGGAGCAGCTCGTGCGGGCTGGGGCGTGGCCGGATCCGACGAAGGATCCTCCGCGGGCCCCTCCTTATCTTCCTCCCGAGGAGGTTCCGGGGGAGACTGAAGGAGCTGCCGAGGTCGCGCCTCCGGCCGAAGCTCCTCCGACCGCCGAGGGTGCTGAGGCTTCGGCCGAGGGTAAGTCGATCTTGAACCGCGGAGTTACGCGCCGTAAGATATTAATCCCTTCTTTTGTGTGTAGCAATGTCTGGGATTCGAGGCCTCCTCAGCCGGATGGACCAGCAGTCCGGCCGATCTCAATCGTCCCGACCGCAGCTGGCGAGAGGGGCCGGACAAGGCGTGGCTCCGAGCGTCCGGGCCGCGAAAACGACAGCGGCTTCCGTCGAGGGCCGCGCTGCTGCTGCTGCTCTCTCTCGAGAGAGAAAAGGCAAGTCGGTCGCCCGAAGGGGCGGCCGACCATCGAAGCGAGGCCGGGTGGACGAGCCCGGCGAAACAGAGCCTGCCCCAGCAGCCAAGAGGCCAACTGCTGCCCGAAGGGCCCCGCTCTCGTCGCCTCCCGAAGTGCCGAGGGGCGATTCTCCTTCGGCCACGACGGCGGGGGCGGAGGATTTTTGGAGGTTCCGGGTCACAGGCATCTCGCGACCATGAGCACGAGCTATGGGTCCCGAACCTGGGGATTTATAGGGACGAGAGTCTGGAGGACCCTCGAACGTGCCTGTGCCTGCTCCGAGGCTTGACCCTCCCGACGGCCGAGGACCATCTGAAGGATCTGTCCGCAAACGAACTGGCGTTGTTGAGCGCCCGACTGTCGGTCCATGTAAAAAACTTCTTTGTACGCCTCGGTCTAACATTTCCCTTGGCTCGTTTTGGGGTTGCTAATTTCTATTTGCTTTTGGCTGCAGGCCGCGGTCACGTGTGGCATCCTGATTCGTCGTCAAGCGGCCATCCATCAACAACTCCAGGACGCCGAGCAGGCATTGGACCCGTCGGCTTCTGGCGAGGGCTCTCCGGTGCGACGCGATTTTGAGGCCAGCGTCGACTGGCTCCTGGAGGCAAACGCCCGGATGCGGGCTAAGCTGGAGGAGCAGAAGGAGGCGACTCGCGCTTCCTTCGAGGCCAAATCGAAGGCCGAGCGGGAGAAGGAGAAGGCCGAGAAGGAGTTGGAGGCGGTCCAGGCCGAAAATAAAGCTTTTAAGGCCGAGATCCAGGACAAGGCCGCCCAGCGGGTCTCGGATCGCCGCTGCCATGCCGAGGAGATGTCGGCTCTGAGGCTAAATCTGAAGGCTAAGGCCAAAGAGGCTGCTCGCACAGCCGTAGCCAGCTATAAGGCTGGCCCAGATTATGCCGAGGAGATAATCCAAGCCCAGCTGTTAGCGGCTTCGTCCGTATTCAGCATAGGGTTGGCCGCTGCCCAAAAGGCGTGTCCGGCCGTGGACCTGACCGGCATCGCCCTTCCATCGGACGAGGAAGGCGAAGAGCTCCTATCTTGGTGGAAGGAGCTCAAGGCCGAAAGGACTTCGGCCTCGGTGGAAGGTGATGCGGCCGTTCCTGACGAGGCAGCTCCTGTGGATGCCGCCCCTGTCGAGGCCGTTCAGGTCGATGATTCTCCCTCCCCATCTCCTGGCCAGATCCCTGTTGATGTGGATGGTGAGAACACCGAAGGCTAGTACGGGGGCTTGTCCCGGTTTTTGCTTTGACTTCACTTGAAAGACTGCGGCCAGATGTACGGCCGATTTTGTACTTCGTTTTTCATGTATATAAAAAGTACTTTGCTTCTTCTTTGCGTTCTGAATGGATGACCGAGTCTGGTTCTTCTTGTGTATGACACCTTATTTCTGTTTAGATGCGGCTCGCGCGGCCGAAGCCTAATCTAGATTCGGATACGGACTTGAAGAATGTTGCTCCCGATACGGTTTGCGTGGCCGAGGCCACTCCCGGTATGGTTTACACAGAGATAGAATATCATGCCGCTCCCGATACGGTTTGCATGGCCGAAGCCACTCCCGGTACGGTTTACACGGACTTAGAGAATAGCATGCCGCTCCCGATACGGTTTGCATGGCCGAAGCCACTCCCGGTACGGTTTACGCGGACTTAGAGAGAATACCATGCCGCTCCCGATACGGTTTGCATGGCCGTAGCCACTCCCGGTACGGTTTACGCGGACTTAGAGAGAATACCATGCCTGGCATCTTAACAGGAGAAATTTATTCATGCCTTCCGGCTAAATTGCGGGGGTAGTAACTTACATGAAATAACGCCGAAGGCGTTCCACATTCCAGGTGCGAGGGAGAGGTTGGCCCGAAAAGGTTTCCAACCGATAAGCCCCTCGTCGAATTACCTCTTTTATGCGATATGGTCCTTCCCAGTTGGGGGAAAGCTTCCCTGCGGCTTCGGCTGGCTTAGATGCATGAGCATTTCTTAATACGAGGTTCCCGATTTCTAAGCTTCGGGGCTTCACTCGAGTGTTGTGGTATCTGGCCATGTGCTGCTGATAAGCTGCTAGCCGAATGCGAGCTTTATCTCTGGTTTCTTCTATGAGATCAAGATGATCCTTTAAGGTTTCCTCGTTGGCTTCGGGATCATAAACAAGGACTCTCGGAGAGGGAAGGCCGATTTCGACAGGAATAACGGCTTCTATCCCATAAGCCATGCGAAACGGGGTTTCGTCGGTTGGGGTTCGGCTTGTAGTCCGATACGCCCAGAAAACACTTGGTAGCTCTTCCACCCATCGCCCTTTGGCTTCGCCGAGGCGAGTGTTCAATCCTTGTAGCAGACTTCGGTTGGTGACTTCGACCTGGCCGTTTGCCCGGGGGTGGGCTACTGAAGTAAACTTATGGAGAATGCCGAAGCTGGCGCAATTGTCATTGAACCGACGGCTGTCGAATTGTTTGCCGTTGTCGGAGATAATGGCTCGGGGGATGCCATACCGGCAGATGATGGACTTCCATACGAAGTTCCAAGCATTGCTATCGGTTATGGACGCGAGGGGTTCGGCTTCTACCCATTTAGTGAAGTAATCCACCGCTACGATGAGGAACTTCCTTTGACCGGTGGTGACGGGAAAGGGCCCCAGGAGGTCGATTCCCCATTGGGCGAAAGGCCAGGGGTCGGATAAAGGAGTTAGAAGGGTTGCCGACTGGTGGATGAGGGAGCTGAACCTCTGGCATTGATCGCAGCGACGAACGAGGGCAGTTGCATCCTCTCGGAGCGTCGGCCACTAGTATCCCTGCCTGAGAATCTTGTGAGCCAGGGCCCTTCCTCCCGCATGCGCTCCTCATACCCCTTCATGCACTTCTCGCATGGCGTAGTCGGCTTCGGCCGGGCCGAGGCATCGCAAGAGTGGTCGGCCGAAGGATTTTTTGTATAACAGCCCGTCCAAGAGAAGGAAGTGAGATGAACGCTGCCGAATTTGTTTTGCTTCCTTTGGATCGGGCGGGACTTCTCCTCGGAGGAGGAAAGTAACTAGGGGAGTCATCCAGATCTCGGTTTCGGCTTCGGTCACTTGCATGACCTCGGGCTCTTCGAGGCTTGGCTCGGTGAGTTCTTCTACAAGAATCATCCGGCCTCCTCCCCCGTCCTGAGTTGATGCCAGCCAGGAGAGGGCGTCGGCTCGAGCATTCTCGGCTCTCGGGATCCGCACAATTTCACAGGAATCAAATTGAGCGAGGATCTTGCGAGTCACCTGGAGATAAGAAGCCATTATCGCATCCCGTGCCTCGTATTCCCCGGAAACATGACTGGCAATTAGCTGAGAATCACTAAAAGCCTTTATGTTCCGGACGCCAAGCTTTCTTGCGGCCCGAAGGCTAGAGATGAGAGCTTCATACTCGGCGGCATTATTGGTGGCTGGAAAGGAGAAGCGCAGCGCATACTCCGTGACGACCCCTTCGGGAGACGCCAAGATCCATCCGGCGCTGCTGCCCGTGGAGCACGCGGAGTCGTCTACATAGAGCTGCCACTCATCCGCAAGTGTGAAAGCCGAAGTATCCTTGGCCTCGGATGTGTCGACCTTCGACTGAGGTGCTGAGGGAGCTTCAGGAGTGAGCTCGGCAATAAAGTCGGCTAACGCCTGGGCTTTTATCGCCATCCGAGGCGCATAGGAGACGTCGAACTCTCCCAGTTCGATCACCCATTTTGCCAGTCTGCCGGACACCTCCGGCCGGGAGAGGACTTGCTTCAGAGGCTGGTCGGTGAGGACCTTTATCGAGTGGGCGAGGAAGTAAGGCCGGAGCCTCCTTGCGGATGAGACGAGGGCCAAAGCCAGCTTCTCAAGAGCAAGATATCGGAGCTCTACTCCTTGAAGGGCTCGGCTTATATAGTAGACAGGCTTCTGGACGCCGTCTTGCTCCCGGATGAGTACGGCGCTGATAGCTGCCTCAGATACCGCGAGGTAGAGGAATAGCGGCTCTCCGTGGATCGGCTTGGATAGTATGGGAACTTTGGAGAGATAGACCTTCAGTTGCTCGAAGGCCGTTTGGCACTCGTCCGTCCAGGAGAAGCTATTTGCCTTCTTCAGTAGCTTAAAGAAGGGGAAGCAGTAGTCCGCCGCTCTGGACATGAAGCGGCTTAAGGCGGCGACCCTTCCGTTTAGCTTTTGAACCTCTCGGAGGTTAGCTGGAGGGCGCATCTGAATGATGGCCGAAACCTTTGCGGGGTTAGCTTCCACCCCTCGGTAAGTGACCATATAGCCGAGGAACTTCCCGGAGGCTACTTCGAAGGCGCATTTGGCTGGGTTTAGCTTCATTCTGTATTGCCGCAAGGCGGAAAATGTTTCGGCTAAGTCGGCCAAATGGTCTGTAGCGACGCGGCTCTTCACCAGCATATCGTCGATGTAGACTTCCATGTTGCAGCCGAGCTGCGGGGCGAATACTTTGTTGACAAGGCGCTGATATGTCACGCCAGCGTTCTTCAGGCCGAAGGGCATCCGGGTGTAGCAATACAGAACGAGATCAGTCGTGAAACTGGTCTTGCTCTCATCGTCCGGATGCATTCGGATCTGATGGTAGCCTGAATAGGCGTCAAGGAAACTTAGAAGCTCGTGGCCGGAAGTCGCGTCCACCACCTGATCTATCCGAGGTAGCGGGAAGCTATCCATCGGACAGGCTTTGTTAAGGTTGGTGAAGTCCACGCACATTCGCCACTTGCCGTCTTTCTTGGGCACCATTACTACGTTGGCGATCCAGTCCGGGTGGTGTACCTCTCGGAGGTGCCCGGCGTCCAGTCCCTTTTGAACTTCGGCTTGAATGGCGGCTCTCCTTTCCTGATTGAAGGTACGCCGCTTCTTCTTGAGCGGGGCTGGTTGGGATCGGTGTGTAGCTGATGCTCGGCTATTTCCGGGTCAACCTCGGGCATGTCTGTCGGAGTCCATGCGAAGACGTCCAGATTCCTTTTCAAGAACTCGGTGAGTTTCTCCGCTTCGGTTTTCTCCAGGCCGGAGCCTATCATAAGGATCCGCCCCTCGCCTCCCGGAACTGGGATGGCGATGAGTTCTTCTCCCGGGGATGCTTCGGCTGACGATTCAATCGACAGGGATTCGGCCGCAGCTTTTCCCTTGACCGAAATCATATAACATTGCCGAGCCGCCTCTTGATTTCCCTTTGCTTCGCCTATTCCTTGACTGGTATAGAATTTTAGCTTCTGATGAAAAGACGAAGGCACAGCTCCGATCCCGCCGATTAGCCTTCGGCCAAAGATGGCGTTGTAGGCCGAATCGACTTTTACAACGGCAAAATCCGTTTCTACGGTTAATTGCCGGGGAGCGGAGCCTATGGTCACGGAGAGCCGGACAATGCCCTCTACTCGGCAGGGCGAGCCGTTAAAACCGAATAGGGGGCCCTGGTGAGGCTTCATATTAGCCTCATTCAATCCCATCTTTACAAAGCAATCATAAAATAATATGTTCGGAGCGCTTCCATTATCAACAAAAATACGATGAACATCGTAATTGTTTATTACAGCGTTCACAACGAGAGCATCGTCGTGAGGGATCTGAAT
The DNA here is from genome assembly GCA_030544215.1 of Zantedeschia hybrid cultivar. Classification (NCBI taxonomy): domain Eukaryota; kingdom Viridiplantae; phylum Streptophyta; class Magnoliopsida; order Alismatales; family Araceae; genus Zantedeschia; species Zantedeschia hybrid cultivar. The sequence goes on along the minus strand of JARZZO010000002.1, from coordinate 45,318,058 downwards.
ATCAGTCAGGTCCTCTGAGCCGAAGGTAATGTCTTCTTGGCGGGGCCGCTTCGGCTCGACGTCGACCGTCGCTATTGTTGCAGAGCTGTGCTGTCGACGCCTTGACCCTTCTCCCGGCCCACAGGATATCATCATGATAGACCCAGCGCTGGGTCTTTGATGAGATGTTTCCACCGGAGCCGAGGTAATCTTTGGCGGAGGAGCGGCTTCCTTCTCCGGGAGTTGTTGCGGCCTGGTTGTCTCAGGGACGTCCCGGTTCCGCTGCTGCTGAGGCTGCTCTCGCCGGTACTGCGGCAGTCTACCCTCCCTGAAGAGGCGGTCGATCTCCTCTCGAAGGTGTCGGCATTCGTCAGTTGAATAGCCTATCTCCCGATGATACTCGCAATATTTGCCGGGGTCCCTTCAGCGAGGATCTGTTTTGATGCGCTCTGGCCGCCAGATCATGCCCTTCACCTCCATAAGCATTCGGGAAGGGGGAGCGGGTAGCGGCAGGTACCGCGGCTGCGGATCCCGTAGCTTTTCTCGGTCCCACTCCTCCCTGCGATATCGCTTACGGGAGGGCTTTTGATCTTCAGGTCGAGGGCGGACCACCTGGGGGGCAGGCGTCGATACTGCTTCGGCTGCACCTTTGCCTTTGGACATCATCAGGGCCGCCCAGTTAATATACTTGTGGGCCCGGGCTACGAGGTCCTGGAAGGTAGGGGGATGGCGTTTCCTAATGGAGCTGAGGAGCCCTTCGTCCCGGCACCCGCTGATTACGGCCGAAACCGCAATCGAGCTGTCGAGGTTTGGGATTTGGGCGGCTTCGGTCCGGAATTTGGTAAAATATTCCTGAAGAGTCTCGGTGGGGCCTTGCCGAATGGCTAGTAGGCTGACGGAAGTCTTACACTGTCGGGTGGTATCATAAAACTGGTCGATAAATAACTAGCCCAACTGGACTAGGGAGTGGATAAAGTTGGGGGCCAGTGTTTCGAACCAGGTAAGGGCAGTCTTCTCAAGGGTGAGGGGGAAGAGACGGCAGCGGACTGCCTCGGCGACCCCTCGGACAGAGAGGTAGGTATTGAACCTCTGGAAGTGGCAGACCGGATCTGTCTCCGTCGTAGAGGGGGCCTTTCAGCAGTTTGAAGTTAGGAGGTACCTCGGTAGCCAGGAGCTCTGGCCTGAATGAGGTTTGCTCCAAGATGGTGCTGGCAAGGGGCGCTCCGAACGGCCGAGACACCATCTGTTGCATCTCCTTCCTCATCGCCGTCAACTGCCGGTCTAGGTCCGGGGCAGTTGAGGTGGCGACCGAGCGTCCTCCGGTTCCGGCTGGGCGAAACTCGGACGAAGCATAGCCTTGCTCCGTCATCAGGCGGTCGGCGCGAGGGGCTCGGACAGGTAGCGCCGAGGGCTCGCTGCGCACCGTGGCAGTTTCGTCGGGGGAGACCGGCGAGGGCGTCGACCGGAACCTTGTATCTTGAACCGGATAGAGTGGAGGAAGCAGCACTTGCTGGGGAAGCTGGCCCAGCAATCCCATGCGCTGGGCGATGGCAGACACCATCTTCTGCAGAGGTGCAAGAGAGGTGACGGCAGCAGCTAGCGTCGCCATCTGCTGCTGAAGTACTCCCACTCGGTCGTCTCCTGCAGTGAGGGACTCTGGTATGACAGGCAGAGCCGCGCTTGGTGGAGCAGACGGGGCGCCTTCGGAGTGCAGTGGCTGTGCTGAGGCTTCCCGTGTCTCTGCCTCGCTCTGTCCGGATCGCCGGGTTACAGGACGATGAGACATGACTATTTGTTTGATTCCCACAGACGGCGCCACGTGATATAGCCGAAGCTATCACGACCGGATTCCGAGGCTGGAATCCGAAGTTGGGATCCGGAGCTGGGTCGGATCGGAGAAGAGGCCCGACGGGGATCCGGAAGGCGATGGAGGCGGAGACGCAGCCGAAGATCCGAAGCCGAGGGTTACCCGGTCGGATGTAGGCTAGCCTTTGAAAAGTGTGGCCGAATTCCTTCCGGTCGAAGGGCAACCGATGTGGAGCCGAGACACCTTCGGGTGAGAAGGACCAGCCGGCGAATGGCGTCGAGACCGAAGGAAGAAGTCCGAGGTCAGCGGTCGAGACCGACTCGAAGAGGTCGGCGAAGATTCAAACCGAGCCCCTGCGGGAGGGAAAGAAGAAGAAATCAGTCAGTAGGAGTCCCGGGCTTCGGCCCTTAGGAACCCCCTCCGACGGTTAAGCTAGCTTATGAAGATGATTCGATTCAGAAGTCAAAGAGATGGAAGAAGCAGCTTTAATGCTTTATTGGACTATAGTCCTTCAGGGTCACGGAGGCATACCTTTGGCAATAAATAGCGGTGTATTTATAACGGATGATAGATGATACTTAACGGTGGTAGCCGATATAGGACTATGTTCTGGGTTTATTGGTAAACCGCCATAGTGCCTAGTCCTCCCACCGGAGTGGGCCGGACACGGCTATTGGACCGAAGGGGGTTGGGCCGCTGATAGGCCGAGGGCTGCTGAGCCGCTAACGGGCCGAAAGCTATTGGGCCGCTGACGGGCCGAAGAGCACTGGACCGCTTACTGGGCCGAGGGCCGCCGGAGCGCTAACGGGCCGAAGGCTCCCAGGGGGCCTTTTACTGCCGCTGTTGGGCTGACCACAGCGCTGGGCCTGTTTTAATGGGCCGAATCGGATTCTGCCTCATCAGGGTCTTATAAAACTATCAAACCGAAACATTCCTTATTCTAGTATATGCTATTTATTCCGTTAATGGGTCCCACGTAATAACTTATTTTGCAAACAAAGTGAAACCAAGAGATCTTGATTTGAGCCTACAAAAGAGTCTTCATCTTTGCATAAGAGCGAGCCACTGCTTCATATAATGATGGGCTGAGATTAACAACTAGTAGCTTGAATAGGTTAGAGCAGACCTTAGAGAACATATCCCCTACACCGGATATGATGGTTGCGCGCAAACAACTAAGATCCCAAATTGTTGGAGAAGAACTCATGCAAATTACGTTGGAGATAAAGAAGAAGCAATCAAGATCTTTCACAGAACACGACAAAATAGTCGTGATAAGCACCGAACAATTAGGTGTACTGAATGGAGGAGAGACGACGAAGGAGAAGGGTGACAACAGAGTTTTAAGAGGAGCAAGAAATGGGGTATACAAGTGGAGCAAATCAAAAGAATAATATATGAATAAAACTTGGTTGAAAGAAGAAAGGACTAGATAACTAACAGAAACTTAGAATTAAACTCTATCTAGATACAGAGAAACAAAACCAAGAACTCTCGAACGTACCTGACAAAACCTCTCGAAGGAGATGACCTCCTAGCTGAGAGATGAAGCCTCCCGAAAGAGAGAGTTGGGGGGAGGGGATTTCCTACAAGAGAAACACTCCTTCCCCAAAAGGAAATAGAGAAGAGAAGAACCAGAGGGGGGTTATGTTGGAGCTCGGAACGGAGAGGTCTATTTGAAATTATAGTAGGTTAAACTATACAAAAAAAATTAAACTAGTGAACCCAATTTTCCATGTTAGACATATAATCGTTGGGAATTGGGAATCTAAGCAATTTTTTATGCTCTGTTTGACATAAAATATGATATGGTCCACGCTGTCGAAGACCGTGTGTGGGCGGGTCGGAAGAGCAAGCGAAGCTTGGCCCGGATGGACAATTTCGGCCTGGAGGCCGTGCATGGAGAGGACCGCCAAGCCCAATCGATCAACTCGACTAGAGCCAACCATTTGGGCCCTGGCCCGATGGACAGAGCCAACAGGCAACAGATGGGCCTCGGCTAATGACCCAAGTCAGGAAAGTCGCCTTCGGCGCATAGGCATTACCCACGTTTAAAGCACCTAGGGGTTGTTCGGTATATTGTAAAATGTTTCCCTCATATTTGGATTACTGTAAATTTATTTTACGTTATTTTTTCATACATTTGATGTGTCATGAATCATCGGATTTCGAAATTAGTTGATCCATAAAATCCTCCTTTTGGCTTATTTTGGTTTTCAGTCTGAAACCACCGTGAACCAAAATTGGAGATTTTGAAACCAACAATTTTAAAATCACAGATTTTATTTTTACTCATTTTAAATCGATGATTTCAAAATTGAAATTTTATAGCATTTTACAACATGCCAAATGACCCTTGATAGTCCATCAGCCAAATACTTAGTGTGTTGTAAAATGCCATAAAATCTTAGTTTTGAAATTATCGGTTTTAAAACCAGCAAAAGAATCCTGATTTTAAAATCTCTGATGTTGGTTGATGGTATTAATAGACTGAAAATTGAATTAGCAAAAAAAAAGGTTTTTAGGTCAACCAATTTTGAAACACGACAATTTATAACCCTCCAAATGTACGAAAAAGTAACGTAAAATAATTTATAGCAATCTAAACAATAAGAAAAATGTGGTTTTATGTCTCTTTATGATTTTTTATTGTGACATCCTTTTGCGGAAATGTCATCTCAAACTAAATTATTGTGATATGAGAAAAATTTGTAAGGCAAGAATGCCAAACCATCCACATATCTAAAAACATAACGTACCAAATCTATTGATTAAAATCACAAACAATTTGCATTCTTACAATTGTACAACTCTATCTAAAAAATTACATAACATATCGAAATAACTCCTCAATGTATCACCACCCTTCACCACTCCCACGGTCAATGTTCACTTGAATCTCTTGAAAAAGTTAATAATCAAGTATATGAACACACATTAAAACCAATGACATACCTATCACATAATGAATGAACAAAAATTCATGATAGTTCTAGCTAAATAACTTCTCCCTTAAGTTCTATGTTTATTACGTAAGTCAAGGAAAACTATTCATAAGTAAACTAATCACATCTTTAAACCATAATTGTGATGGATGACTAAATGGTTCAAAGTCAAGGAAAGCTATTCATAAGTGAACTAATCACATCTTTAAATCATAATTGTGATGGATGACTAAATGGTTCAAACTTATTAAAAACCTTCACTTGAGTAGGCAAGATATATTCATAAAGTCCTAATAAATCAGGTTATATAGGGCAGATCATATTCACATATGTGTCTGTAGATTCTCATTTCTGGATCAGCTACCATTTGTAAGCTAAACCATTTTATACACATATTTTTATTTATGTTTCAGTCCAAATCGAAACATAAGAAACCATACACATACCCCGATACCTAGACAAATGGTGATTTGGTCTTGATATAACCATGCAGGATTGAAGGCCTCTGTCCACCAAATCGAAGTTTAGTTTCGAGATTTTTTACGTTTGTCGTCCTCGGACATCATAATGACTAACCGCATTGGATACTTATTGTAGGATCGTTCATAAATCTCTATGCACATTTGTGCAGTTTAGAGTTCAAAATAGTTGGATGATTATCAAATTTTTAGATTAAGCAAGGCATAATTTAAGACAAATTTTCAAGATTAGATCTTTCAGCTAAATAGTTTAAATTAATAAATAGATAATTGACAACAAATCAAATCTTAAATAAGATCTTAGACATGGTTGTCTCGATACTAAATATAACTGAAACATCTTCTAAACATGCGTTTAGTTATTACACATGTGAAAACTTAAATTTATAGTTTAAAATGAAATAAAAAAACATAAATATCAAAACACCATGATCTTGGTTTATCATAACCTATCTTTCAATGAAGAATCTCAATAAACTTTATGAATCTTTGATTTTTTAGAATTATTCTTGCACCTCACTCATCCTTCTTCTCTTTCTATTTATGTTCTCTCTCTTTCTCTCTGTCCTCACTTTTCTAAATTTCTTATGAAAAGAATGAACTATTTGTCCACCTAAATTCAGTTTAAGCCTACTACAGAACTGTCCCTTATCACTGTCCTAAATTATGGACTAGAAGTTCAAGTATCTCCCATATGCCACCCTTAGAGTAGTAGGAACAAATAACTGAATTATGGCCTTTTTATCAATTAACTGATATCAATTACGAAATAAATTAACTGGATCATTATAGGATCAGGTAACTGGTTCGATTATAGAATCAGTTAACAGGATTGACTATGGAATCAATTAATATGATCGATTATAGAATTGGTTAATAGGATTGATTACATAATCTATTAACATGATCGATTATAGAATCTATTAACATGATCGTTACATAATCACTTAATAGGATTGATTATTGAATCAATTAACTGAATTAATTAAGTGACTTTTATAAATTATCTGACTTCGATTAATTGATCTTTTTATCAATTAAGTGATTTATATCAATTAACTGAGCTCCCTTTAATTTAAACCCCATCATAATGGAAGTGGTCAAGAAAGAAGTTGTGAAATAGTTGGATGCAGATATCATATGCCTAATCTCTGATAGTAATTGGGTAAGACCAACCAAAGTAGTGCCAAAGAAGTTTAGATTAACTGTGGTGAGAAATGAACAAGGAGAGGATGCCCACTAGGTTGACCACGGGGTGGAGAGTTTGCATTGATTATAGAAAATTGAATGCAATGACCAAGAAAGATCATTTTTCACTCCGATTTATTGATCAAATTTTGGAGAAACTAGCGGGTCAAATATATTTTTTCTTCTTGGATGGGTACTCAAGATACAATCAGGTGGCCATCTACCCAGAAGATCAGGAAAAGACCTCGTTCACATGCCCCTATGGCACCTTTGCCTTTCGAAGAATGCCATTTGGACTCTGTAATGCACCAGCAACTTTTCAAAGGTGCATGTTGGCTATCTTTTCGGACATAGTGGGGGAGTTCTTTGAAGTATTCGGGGCTCATTTGAAATTTGTCTGGAGAATTTGAAAAGAATGGTTTGAATATGCATTGAGATCAATCTAGTTTTGAGTTGTGAGAAGAGTCACTTTATGGTGAAAGATGGAGTAGTTTTGGGTCACATAGTTTCTAAAAGGGGTATTGATGCGGACAAGGCCAAGGTTAGCTTAATTTCTAATCGTCCTCCACCTATCTCTGTAAAGCAAATTCGCTCCTTTCTGGGCCATGCCAGTTTTTATCGCCGGTTCATTCAAAATTTCTCTTAAATTGCCCGACCATTGACCCTTCTCCTAGCCAAAGATGTCCCATTCCATCTTGATGGACCATGCTTAGAGGAATTTAATTCTTTAAAAGAAGCTCTGACCAAGGCTCCTATTATTCAATTTCCTGATTGATCTTTGCCTTTCGAAATAATGTCCGATGCCTCTAATTATGTTATAGGTGCAGTGTTGGGAAAACAAATGAATAAGCATCCCGTGGTGATTAATTATGCAAGTCGCACACTTGTTGATGCTCAGATGAATTACACCACCACGGGGAAAGAATTGTTGGTGTAGTCTTTGCCCTGGAAAATTTTTTATCCTATCTTTTAGGGGCAAAAGTCATCATTTATTCTAATCACTCAGCTCTAAAATATTTGTTGACCAAGAAGGATGCAAAACCTAGACTTATCAAATGGATCTTACTACTCCAAGAATTTGATTTGGAGATTCGGGACAAGAAGGGATATGAGAATGTGGTAGCTGACCATCTCTCCCGTATCCTGATTCCTAACAATGAGCCAATAAAAGATTCATTTCCTGATGAACATCTTTTGGCCATCTCTCACACTTCACTACCATGGTATGCACATATTGTAAACTTTAAGGTGGCTGGGCAATTTCCTGAAAGATGGACCGAAAGTAAAAAAAGATAGATTCTTCTATCAGGAGAAGTATTATTTATAGGAAGACCCTGAACTCTTTAAAATCTGTTCAGATCAAATCATTCGAAGATGTGTCCCTGAGTAAGAACAACAAAGTGTGTTGAACTTCTATCACAATCTTGCTTGTAGGGGCCATTTCTCAGGAAAGAAAATCGCAGCCAAGGTCCTGCAGAACGGATTTTACTGGCCCACACTTTTTAAAGATGTATATGACTTCAGCAAAACTTGCCTAAGATGCCAAGCTGTAGGAAACATGGCAAGAAGAGATATGATGCCACTCAATCTGATTCTAGTAGTTTGAATTTTTTATGTTTGATGGATAGATTTTATGGGTCATTTTCTACCGTCTTTTGGATATGAGTACATCTTGATGGCAGTGGATTGTGTTTCCAAATGGATTGAAGCGATAGCCACACAAACTAATGATCATAAAGTGGTCATGAATTTGTTCAGAAAAACATCTTCTCCAGGTTCGACTAGCCCAAGGCTATCATTAGTGATGGGGGTTCACACTTCACTCATTCCCAATTTTGATCCTTACTCAAGAGGTATGAGATTACTTATAAGCTTGCTACCCCATACCACTCCCAAACTAGTGGCCAAGTGAAAGTATCCATTAGAGAGATCAAAAATATCTTGCAAAAGTCTATTAGACCCGATAGGAAAGACTGGTCTGAAAGATAAGATGATGCTTTATGGGCCTATTGGACTGCCTACAAAACTCCTATTGGTACGTCCCTTAATAGGTTGGTTCTAAGAAAAGCTTGTCATCGCCCAGTGGAATTAGAACATAGGGCATACTGGGCCATCAAACAAGTCAATCTTGACTTAGCCCAAATTGGTTCACATAGAACCCTGCAACTGAGTGAATTAGATGAAATGTGCAATAAAGCCTATGAAAATTCTAAGATCTATAAAGCCAAAACTAAAGCTTTTCATTACAAACACATTGTGAGGAAATCCTTTCACCCCAATCAAAAAGTCTGGCTCTTTAACTCTAGGCTGCGTTTGTTTCGAGGGAAATTGAAATCAAGATGGGATGGGCCATTCTTGGTGATTAAAGATTTTGACCATGGTGTTGTCAACATCATGGATCCAAAAAATGGACAAACATTCACTATTAATAGATAACGCTTAAAACCTTATATTGAAAACCTTTAGAATTGTCCATTGGAGTTTATGGAGCTTAGTGATCCACAATAAATGTACTTCTGTTTGGCTGAAGATGTTAAACTTAGCGCTTATTGGGAGGCAACCCAATCTTCTCATTTTTCTGATTCCTTTCTTTTCCTTTATGAATTTTTAGGAAGCTGATATCATCCACCTTAGTGTACATGGAGAAGCCTTTCCTATGCCTCAGGTTGTATCTTTCTTCATTATGGATTTCATGTTAGATTGTTCTTTTCATCTATAATTACCATGCCATTGAGGACAATGTCATTCAAGTTGGAGGGAGGAATGATTGTGCACGTTGAATAATCTTTTAAGAAATGACTTTTTTTTTTTTCAAAAATCTCTTCATTTCACACTCCAATTGAGCTTCTTTTCGATCATGCTTCATTTAGGGAGTCTTAAACAAATCAATCTCGAGCTAGGTAGTTGAGTAAAAATTTGAATTATCTGTAAGGTTCTCGGGTTTCTCGGGATCGCAAACGTAGCGGAATAAAATAAAATAAAATTAATTGCAGCGATCCCAGTTCGTTTCGAAAAACAAAATCGAAAAGACAATGATCTATTATCACCTCGCACGGATTCGAATCCACATTCGAACGGTCCCATCGGTGTGACATTACCAGCCGCGTAAATGCCCGACCTTTAGCGAAGTCCACGTGGTCTTCCTCGCGACAGATTTCCTCATGATTCTCGTTCCTCGCAGCCCACAAACGATTCACCATTCACCGCAACGACCGCCGCAATGCACAGCCGATTTCCTGTCTTACAAGATTCGGAGAAGACAGCGGAGCAGACCCAGAGAAGGGGCCCGACCAGGGGGCGCCAGAGAGATAGAGGGAGAGAGGAGGGGGCGGCCAGGGTTGAGCAGCAGCTTGGCCTGCTCAGCCCACTCGCTACATTTTATATTAATCACGCGATTTTTCATAAAAACTCCAGAATAATATAAAACTCACTTTTAATCCATCGCCTTGAGAATCTTTTACGTATGACCCTCTATACCCAATTACCAGTCCGGTTAATGACCCAATAAGCCCATTGACTCCTCACTGACTTAATTAATCAATTAATAACCATATTAATTAATTAATCAACTAAATTAACGTCGCACATTCAATTCGGTCGGTCCTTCGATCACGTTGGATGCCAAGCAACATTGCGTAAACCCGGAAGGTATTGGGATTAAGAAACCCACTTTGGAACCTTTTCGCCGACAGTTACCACGTAGATATAATCCTTCATTCGTATAATGCTCTCAAGTCAACTCAGGGTATAGTGAACCATCAAACCCTAACCGGTCGACTCACTTGGATCGGATGTTGCCGTATAATATCGGAAAACTCCTTTTCCGATATTATTGTTCGCCCTGTTCGGGGAGTCCTGCACATCCTACCTAGAATATTCTCTCTCTTAATACCGAGAGCGAATTATTCCTTATTGAACACTCAATTCCCTTCGATGGTATTCCACTGTACCCGATCTTTGGCTATTTAGAATCGCATGAATAGAGATCCATAAACCAAAATCAAAGTACAGAAGTCTACCGACAAGGTGTCCTTGGTGTCTCAGGTCCGATGACCATCTACACAACTGTGACACAGGTTGCAAACGATTCATAATCGAATGCATTTAAGTATCCATATTTGTGCAACTTTTGCAGCCTACTTTCACCAATATGTCCAAGTCTACAATGCCACATGTAAGCTTGATTTACACAATTCTTACTCTTCTTAAGAGCATTATCAATATGGAGATTGTAGTAAGAAACATTTAAAAGATATACACCATTGACTAAAGGTGTCGAAGCAATTAATTTATTACCATTTGAATTCAAATCACTTGATACTTGTGAGTCTTGTCTCATGGGGAAGATGACCAAGGCTCCCTTTAGTAAGCATGGTGAGAGGGTTGTTGACCTTCTTGAACTCATACATACAGATGTGTGTGGACTCATGTCAACAACAGCTAAAGGTGGACATCTCTACTTCATTTCTTTTATTAACGACTTCTCTAGGTATGGTTGTGTATTTGATGAGACATAAATCACAAGCCTTTGAGAAGTTTAAGGAATATAAGAATGAAGTAGAGAAGCAGACTGGTAAAAGTATCAAGACTCTTTGATCGGATCGAAGAGGTGAATACTTAAGCCATGAATTCACTTCTTACCTGAAGGACAATGGAATCGTTTCTCAGTGGATCCTACCGTGTATACCACAACATAATGGTGTATCCGAAAGGAGAAATAAGACTTTGTTGGACATGGTCCATTCATGATGTCCTTATCAGGACTACCTTTGTCTCTATGGGGTTATGCTTTATAAACTACAGCCTATTTGTTGAACAAGGTTTCAAGCAAATCAGTTCCTTCCGCACCATATGAGATATGGAATGGAAGGAAACCAAACTTTAATCACATTAAAATTTGGGGGTGTCCTGCCTATGTGAAAAGGAATGACGCATATAAGCTTGAGTCCAGAACCGACAACTGTAGGTTTGTGGGATATCCAAAAGAGACTTCTGGATATTACTTCTATTACCCTTCAGAGCAAAAGGTCCTAGTGGCTAAGAGAGCTGTATTTCTGGAGAAGGAATACCTCCTCCAGAAAAACAATGGGAGCCAGATAGAATTGGACGAGGTCCAGGAGCTACAAACTGGGGACACTGTCTCATTAGATGAGACACCACCTATGGAACTTGCTTAACCTAAAATACAAGCATTACAAAGATATGGTAGAATACCTAGAGAACCTGAGAGGTATGTTGGACATGTCTCTAAGAGTTCGTCTAAGGTACAACTCAATGAGGATGATTATCCTCAATCCTATCAGGAGGCAATTCGTAGTTCAGACTCCAAGAAATGGAAAGAGGCTATAGATTCGGAAATCCAATCTATATATACTAACCAAGTTTGGAATTTGGTTGATATGTCCGAAGGGAAAGTCCCTATCGGTTACAAATAGATCTTCAAAAGTAAGATCGGTGCATATGGACAAATTGACATTTACAAGGCTCAGTTGGTGACAAAGGGGTATCGTCATAGACATGGGATTGACAATGACGAAACTTTTTCACCAGTCGATATGATAAAGTCAATTAGAATCCTCCTTGCCATTGTTGCATACTTAGATTATGAGATATGGCAGATAGATGTAAAGATAGCTTTCCTTAATGAAAACCTGACGGAAGAGGTGTACATGGTACAGTCTAAAGGATTCACATCTAAGTAGCATCCCAATAAGGTATGTAAGCTTCAGAGGTCCATTTATGGATTGAAACATGCATCCTGAAGCTAGAATTTAAGATTTGATGAGGCTATCAAATCTTTCAACTTCATTTGAAATGAAGACGAATCCTATGTTTACAAGAAGGTCAGTGGGAGCTCAATGACATTCTTGGTCCTCTATGTTGATGACATCCTACTCATCGGAAATGATGTAGGGATGCTAACATCAACGAAGTCTTGGTTATCCAAGACCTTCTCCATGGGAGAAGCATCCTATGTGCTAAGCATTAGGATTTAGCGTGATAGATCCAAAAGGATGCTGGGACTGTCCCACTCCACGTACATAGATACTATACTAAGGGGATTCAAGATGAAAAATTTTCAAAGAGGTCTCATTCCCATAAGGCATGGAATTTACCTATCTAAGGGCATGGCCCCTAGAACACTTGAGGAGGTGGCATACATGAGTCAAGTGCCCTATGCTTCTGTGATATGGTCGATCATATATGCTATGCTATGTACTCGTCCTAATGTGGCTAATGCTTTGAGCATTGCCAGTAGATATCAAATAGATGCAGGCGAGGAGCACTGGAAAGCAGTAAAATGCATCCTTATGTATCTGAGAAGGACTAAGGATCTTTTCCTGCTATATGGAAAAGAGGAGGACTTGCAGCTGGGAGCTTACACAGACTCTAGCTTTCAGTTAGATCCTGATGACAGCAAATCCATGTCTGGATTTATATTCATGCTAAATGGAGAGGCAGATAGTTGGAGGAATTCTAAACAGGAAACGACTGCAGACTCGACGATAGAGGCAGAGTATACAACTGCGGCTGAAGCTGCCAATGAGGCTGTCTAGATGAAGAAATTCATCTTGGAACTCGGCGCAGTTCCCAACACTTCTACTCCCATCACGTTATTTTTTGATAATAATGATGCCATCACCCAGGCAAAGGAACCTAGGTCTCACCAGAGGTCGAAGCATATTTTGAGGCGCTTCCACCTGATTCAGAAAATTGCTACACAGGGAGATGTGGTGGTAGAATGAGTGCCATCAGAAGACAATATTCTAGATCCATTGACTAAGCCTTTGTCATAAGTTGTGTTTAAGTGTCATCGGGATAAGATGGCCTCAAGACTTTGATAAATTGGACATAGTACAAGTGGGAGTTTGTTAGTATTGGGTTTCCTACGGGCCAATTGTGGGCCGGGTAGGCCCGATATAATGGACAATCTTGTTCATCATAATAAAGTGGTTATTAGAGCGTGAATTTGTAATTTATGAATTACTTTACGTTGTCCCTAGGATATGTGGTTGTAAAGTCAATTCGAAATGAGATCTCGAATGTAGGTTTAACTATACATGGACGCATACCTCAAATTGTTCCCGATTGGAGAGTATCACTCAGACACATTGATTAATTATTAAAACGGCACACATGATGTGTAGATGATCAACCTCACGGTCATGGGTGCAGGGCACCAGCGCATATGTGTGGAAGTACATTCTAGAAAGATGTCTACTGAACTGATCCACTGATGGATCTTCAGATGATTAATTATACCTAATGTCAACTGAAGATCCATCGGTCTCAGTAGTATCGTTGATCCTTTGACCTGAGACATTAATCCGATCTTGCATGAGGACCAATATGGTTTGATGTTTAGTCAAGTGGCTTTATCCATAAGTCATGAAACACTAAATTGTTGGCCACATCAAAATACGTGTGAAGACCGTTAATGTTCAAAAGGGGATCGCTCACTGTCAGGTATATATCCTACAGTTAATGGGCCCTGACATGTACGCTTCACTAAACCCCTCGTTTCAGTTCGTTTGGAACGAACGTGATGTATTTGAGGAGGTCATGGTCAGATGACACGATCACTTAATGGTTTGACAATTACCATACCACACGATTGTATCGGGCTCATAAAATGAGCGAGGGATTATAGCGATGCAACAATTGCAGCTGACAGGTACCAGATAGATGTGAGTGTTTAAAATGATAGTGTGATTATCATGAAAAATCTATGTTGTTTAGTGCAAAATAAACCTATTAAAAACAGAAACTACGTGCAGTGATCGCCAAAAACTTTTGACTTAAAAGTTCCAAAAGAGGGTTTGATCGCTTACCTGTTTGAATGCGGAAGATATTGAGCTCTTGATTCCCCTCCTTCAGCCGGCTGAAGAAAGAGAGCCATTTCTTGCTTTTGTTCTTGCTGTTGAGGTTGGAGTTGAGAAGTTGAGGATCTTCCAGAAATCCTTGTGACTTTGTGCTTGATTTACTCCTTTGCTCCGTCAAGAAAAATAGAAATGGAAACGAAGAAATGATGATGAGAACTTAAGCAACAATAGAATTCATTCTTATCAAGCTCTTGAGCATGCAACTAAACAGCAAACTTACTTGTTGAATGGCTTTGAAACCCCTTAATTAAATAGGTTTTGAAAAGAATGCAGGTGTTGTGTGTTGCATGAAGTGATGATGAAGGATGAGAGATTAATGAAATGAAAATAAAAATACAGAAATGAAACACTTATGCCGATTTGATGAAGCCTTGAATTGGATGAAGAACAGACGCCGACTTCTGGAAACAGCAGCGCTCCGGCGTTTGTACGTCGTTGCTCCGATCTTCAATCACTAACTCTTATCAATTTCAGCATTCGCCCTCTTTTTTTAACTCAACATTGATGCAAGGTATTTATAGACTTCTTCTACGTCCGCAGATTTACATGGAAAAATCTAAGATTTATCCATCTTAACCAACAGATAAATACAGATTAATTCATCTTTATCTGTAATTATCTAAAACGCGTCAGCCACTGTAGACGCCTTTCAGATTAAGATAAGGATAAACATCCGAGAAAACTTATCTTTATCTGTATTAGCTAAAACGCGTCTACATGTGTAGACGTCTTTTACACTAATTAAGATAAGGATAAACATCCGGAATAGAAGTAGAAATAGCTTAGGAAACCTAAACCGCGTCAGGCCTTACAGACGCCTTTTAGCTAATTAATCAATTGATTAAAATTCAAATTTAAACGCTAAAATAAGAATAAACTCTAAATGGCGTCCACACAAGTCGACGTCTTTTAAGTTTTCTTCATATTTTAACTGAAATTCGAGTTAAAATCAATTTAATTGATTAACTTAAACATGTCTGTTAAACTCGACACTCAAGAAGATCAATAAAAATTAATCAATGATTAAATATCATACCATTATGAGGCATTATTATATGATATGAAATTTACTCGAAATGACGTCAAAATTAACGTGTCTACAGCTGCCTCACCTTGGCATTATCTTTGCAAGGGAGTGAAATGAAATGGAATGTACTGAAAAGGTGATGCCAAGGTGTGATGAGACACGCTCTTAACATCATATGATTGGAATTTTTCTCAAAATCATGAATGGAGATAATTCAAAGAAATCAATGGAATCCATCCTGTCTGGATGAGGTGGACAAGGAAATAAAATAAAATTGATCAACCTCCTCGGAATGGGAAGTACCCCAGGTCGTAGACACTGTAGGTTTCATCATGGGGAGCGTTTGCCAGCCAATGTGGACGTACTGCAGCCATGATGGATCTTAAAAAAAAAAAAAAGAAATATTAGATAAAGAATCCAAGAAAAGATAGAACTCCAATGATATCTTCAAGCGAACCTCAAAGATAATCAAGATACTCAATTCAGAATGGAATATTTCATATCATGTTGAATTATTTTGAGCTAATGGTCTGAAACTTAATCAATAATTAATCCTTATTACATTGATTTCAAAGTCCTACATGATGCATGCTGGTCTAAGAGAAAAATATAAAGTCAAATAAAATATAAATTAATCAAGGATAATATTGTTAAATTGCCATTAATGAGTCAATATACTAATTTTTGTAATCCAGTGCTAAGCCGAAGCTCGTTTATCCACGCACTGTTTCACAAAAGTGGAACCATCATCCTCACTAATTAACAATCTAACGGCCTATCCGTGCGATTAAGAATTCCCTGGAATTATCACTGTTTTTGTTGAAGGGGAACTCAAATTCCAGTTTCATCAAAATCACAAGGTCCTTGACATACTCTAATAAATACTTAACATATAGTAATGCTGAAGCAAAATAATTACATGAAAAGAATACAAGGATAGGAATAACCGTGTTTTTAGCCACGGTCAGGACTTTTTGAATTCCATAGTGGGATCTTCCTGATATTTTCTGCTTGACTTGAATTTTCTAAAACGCGTCGTGTCGCGCCGATGCCATTAATATGAACCAAAACACGTCGCTGTTCAACGATGCCTTTCAATCGCAGAAACAGGTTCTGACTGTCTTCAATCCGTATTCCAACTCTCTTCATGCCTTGTGTCCTGTATATGACTTGCACAAACAGGTTAAGCATCTATTCCCCCTTGCCTGACCGAATAAATGGTCAATTGATTTTTTCCTTCATTAAATGGTCAAGGGGCATGGCCTTTATTAACAAAGGTAATTGAACCATAAGCAAACTTAAGCAAAAATGCAACATGCAAGCAGACAGATGCTCACTGAAAATAAAAGAAATGAAACACACTATGTGCAACAAGCAAATGCTAAATAAAATATTTTTGTTGTTTTGAAATATTCATTTTTGTTTGGGTTTTTAAATATATACTTTTTTTTTTACTTTTGAAATATGTACTTTTTTTTGAATTTTTGGCATATGTATTTTTTTTGAATTTTTGACATATGTATTTTTTTTTTTTGACATATGTAATTTTTTTTTAATTTTTGACATATGTAATTTTTTTTGATTTTTGACTAAAAGATCAGCATGGTACTCAGATCAAAAGATCATATTCATTTATTAACTTAATTTCCAAATTGTTCTTTACCAATTTAACTTAAACCCATCGTGTTTGAACTTGCGTTTCCATTCGTGATCCCATTTGATGATTTGACCCATAGTCAATCTAAGCTATTCCTTAAGTTTGGAGAACGCCTCTTTGGAAAGAAAGGAAGAATAAGTTTTAGAAAGCACATGAGAAGGTTCCGGAGACCTAAAAAGATGTTCCTTTCCTACCCTAATATCCGTTGGGGTTTGGTCATTTTCTTTCCGGGGTATTTATCAACCTTGCGTTCCCTTTCGTTTCATTTCATAGCCTTGATGTAACGTTTGTAATGTAATGGCCTTCTGATTTGACATTTGGATTTTGTCTTTTTCTTTTGCTTTTTCTATCCTTTTCTTTTGTTTGGGACGGATCTCCCCCATTTTTTATGACGGCCTCCTACTAAGATGGCGGGTATTCTTGGTAGTCTATTCTAAACCTCGTTCCGACATCATGGGCCAAGTGTAAAACAGATTTTTGCTTTAAAAAGAATGACTTGTACTTTACACTTTTAGTCATGCTTTCGGTATTCCTTAGGACTTGGCATCTCTTGTTACTCACGAATCAAACGTGTCAGTGTGTGTAGTAATGGGTTTGAAGTTAAATTATCCAGACTAATAAGGAAATTTGTGTTTATAAATTTTCTGATTCCACTGGTCTTTGTACCATGCTGATCGACTCTTTAATCTAAGGGTAGTATTTCTTAAGATGTAAACCATTCCAGGGATGATTTAGCTCTTCTCCTTCTGCATTAACAACACGATAAGCATTACCAGGAAAAGCGTGAGATACAACATAAGGTCCTTCCCAGTTGGGTTGGAGCTTAGAACGCGGACCACCAGGTTTTACAAAAATCCTTTTAACGACCATTTCACCGACTTTGAACTTACGTTCAATGACTTTCTTTTGATAAAAACGTGCTAGTCTATTTTGATAAACTTTTGCATGGTTAGCAGCTGACCATCTTTTCTCGTCTAAAAGTTCCAATTGAGCAAGGAGTGCTGAACGATGTTCATCAATAGAGAATTCCTTATTCATTTGTACTCTTAACGACGGTACGAGGATCTCATATGGAACTACTGCCTCCATTCCAAATGTTAAGGAATAAGGAGTTTGCCCAGTGGGCGTGCGGATTGAAGTTCGGTAGGCCCATAGAGCCTCAACCAATTTTTCTGGCCAGTCGGCGAATTTATTAGATTTGCACGTCTTTTTGATGATTTTTATCAAAGTCTTATTAGTTGCCTCTGCTTGGCCATTGCCTTGCGGATAATAAGGAAAGGAATGATGCAATGCAATTCTATACCTGTTGCAGAGGTCCTTCAATTCTTGCGACACGAACTGCGGTCCGTTATCGGTGACGATGGTGCTTGGAATTCCAAACCGGGTGATGATGTTCTTCATGATGAACTTGCAGACGGTTGATGCTTTGATTTCCACGTACGCTTCGGCTTCTGCCCACTTGGTGAAGTATTCCGTTGCCGTGAGAATGAAAGACTTTTGCTTGATGCCGGAATCTGGGTTACCAAGGGGTCCAATGATGTCGAAAGTCCACATGGAGAAAGGCCATGGGGAAGAAGCAGGATGGAGTGAAGATGCAGGAGAATGAATTTTGTCGGCGTGAAGTTGACACTTAGCACACCTACGGACATATCCTACACAGTCTTCTTCCATGGTTGGCCAATAAAATCCTTGTCTAAGGATCTTCTTTGCTAGCATCTGTCCATTGACATGGCCACCACAAACTCCACTATGAGCTCCTTCCATAACCTTCCAAAGCTCATCTTCGTCTAGACATCTCAAAAGAACTCCATCAAAACCTCTCTTATACAATGCTCCCCCAACTAGGGTGTATCGTTGAGCAACTCTCCTGATAGCTCTCTTCTCCTCAGTTGTAGCTTCCTCTAGATACGATTGATCTTCACAATATTTGGCGATTTCATAGTACCATGGTTTCTGTTCATCATCCATCTTTTCTAACAGCTCCATCAACATGATTTCTCTTTTTTCAACAATATCTCCGTCTCTAACTTTCTTCAGCAACTTCTCCTTAGTTCTAAAAAATAAAGGGTCTTTCACGGCGGGTGAAAGACGCCTATGAACTATGATTGATTCGGATTGCTTGCTGATTGGAAAATCAAGAGAAGATGCCAATGAAGCTAGAGCGTCAGCTAAGATGTTTTGATTCCTAGGGACATGGACAAAGATCAATTTCGTGAAAAGCTTTGAGTAAGCAGAAGTAAGTTCTTGATAAGGCTTGAGCTTGGGATCAAGAGTTCGATACTTGGTCAGCACTTGGCGAAGAATTAGTTGGCTATCACCTACAATCCTAAGTTTAGTGGCACGATGGAAATGAGCAGCCTCGAGGCCAGCAAGAAGTGTCTCGTATTCAGCTATATTATTGGTGACTGGAAAATCAAGCTGAAAGGCTTGTGGAATGGTGACACCTTCAGGTGATAACAGAACGATACCGATCCCCTTTCCATGAGAATTCAGAGCTCTGTCAAAATGCAGAGTCCACATATCATCTCTGATTTAATTTACGGACATCAGTTCCTCATCCGGAAACTCTGATTGCACTGGATCGAAATGAGGAAGGGGATGATGAGCGAGATGTTCTGCAATGGCATAGCCCTTGATCGCTTTCTGCTGAATGTAAATGATATCGAATTGAGATAGAAAGCTTTGCCATCGCGCTAACCTATCAGTAAGAACAGATTTCTCCAGAAGGAATTTGATCGGATTCATCCTAACGATGAGATGGACTTCATGGGCCAGAAAATAATGCTTCAACTTCTGAACAACCCAGACCAATGCTGCACATGTTTTCTCCATCGCCGTATATCTCTGTTCAGCGGGGTTGAGAAGTTTAGAGAGATAGTAGGTTGCCCTCTCCTTTCCTTCTTCATCCTCTTGTGCTAGGACAACCCCCACTGCATCATCCATGACTGAAATGTAAAGTATCAATAGTTTGCCTGGAGATGGTGGTCTCAAAACAGGAGGACTTGCTAAATAATTCTTTAATCCATCGAATGCCTCCTGACACTTATCGTCCCAATCGAATTTGACTCCTGGCTTGGTAAGCTCGTAAAACGGCTTACACCTTTGTGAGTGCTGGAAGACAAAACGGCGAATAAATTGTAACCTCCCGATTAATCCTCTCAACTCTTTCAAGTTTTTGGGAGGTGGCATTTCTCTAATAGCCTTCGCCTTGTTGGGATCAATCTCAATTTCCCGTTTGCTGACAATAAATCCAAGCAATTTTCCTGAAGATACCCCAAATACACATTTCTTGGGGTTCATCTTTAACTGATACTCTCTCGATCTCTCTAATACCCTTGCCAAAACTTTGTCATGCTCAGCCTTTGTCTTAGATTTAACCAATAAATCATCCACATACACTTCCAGATCTATGTGCATCATGTCATGAAATATTGCCATCCAGCATTCTTCAATCCAAATGGCATGACGACATAGCAGTATGTTCCCCAAGGTGTAGTTAATGACGTCTTCTCTTGATCTTCTTCTGCCAGCTTAATCTGATTGTATCCAGAAAATCCGTCCATAAACGATAAAGTCTCATAGCCAGCGGTATTATCAATGAGTACATCAATATGAGGCAATGGAAAATCATCTTTAGGGCATGCCCGGTTCAGATCGCGGAAGTCAATGCAAATTCTGACCTTCCCGTCCTTCTTCATAACCGGGACTATGTTATCCACCCATTGTGAATAAAGGACAACTCTAATAAATTTGGCTTTATGTAATTTGTCGACCTCTTCCTTCATCTTTAGAGCCATTTGTGGATGGAATCGCCTTAATTTCTGCTTGACAGGGCTAGCTCCTTCCTTTAATGTCAACCTGTGTTCGACTAAAGATGAGTCTAACCCCGGCATATCTTCATAACTCCAGGCGAAAGTGTCCTTATAGTCCTTAAGTACTTGTACCATTGCCTTCTCATCCTCTGTAGAAAGATTTTGACTGACGAGGACAACCTTAGGTTCGTCTTCAGTCCCTAAATTGATTTCTTTGGTGGGCTCTTCTACGGCAGCTGAGGGTTCATCGAATCTCTTCACTCCACTGGCATATGCCTCAGCTGCGTCCTCGTCATCTTCCTCATTTTCAATAATGGGGTCTTTCTCATGTACTAACTCATACACCCCATACCCATCATTGACTGACTCATCGTCCATACAATCTTCTGGCATCTGAATTGGATTTTCTAAGAACTGAGGGATTAAAGAGCAAGAAAAGCATCTATCAGCTAATCCTGGAGGTATCTATCTGGAATTCGCCTACCCTTAGGCTTCCTAGATTTCCTAACTTGACTAACCTGCCTAGAACTAGACTGCCTAACTTCACTATTATAACCTAATGAAGATGAAACAGGATGGAAATCCTGGGATACAAGTGGAAATACAGGAGAATCCTCTCGAGGGGAGGGGCAGAGTAGATCTAAGAGAGAATCTTGACCGAAGGACCCGCGCGACGGGGTGCGATCGGACAAGTAAGATGTTTCCTCAATGAGGATCTGGGAAGAATTTGTTGTAAAATTGGCGTTTTTTTTTTTTTTGATAGTGGAGGAGTTAAGCATAAAGCATGAATGAATACAAATAGAAGGAGAATCAGATGGAGGGAGTGGCACCAAGGCCAGAGGATTTGGGGAATCATATAGCAATATGTCCCAGATCAAATCATACATCCTCTCTAGATCGAGAGGAGGTTGTGGAATAAGGTCCCGAGGGGACAGAGTAATCATAACGGGCGGAGCCCGTGGAATATCTTCAATAATAACCCGCGACCAAGTCGGGGTCAAGAGCAGTGTGCGAAACAGAGTATGGAGCATGAAGACATGGGAAGGATATGTCCCCCTCCAGAGCATATCTGTAGTGTAACCAGCTTCATAGGGGTCATCTGGCTCCCCTTCATCGGTTTCTTCAGACAGTAATATTCGCTTATCAAAGATGGCACCAGGGCTTTCAATCAGCTCATCAATCTGCGGCGGCCACTTGGGTTCTGCAGGATCTAGGAACAATCTGTTCAGTGCAATGTAAAGGTCTCTCAGATCGAACCACCTGTACCATTCGCATTCAGGATCATGGAATTTTCTCCTTTTCATAGGCCGCAGAGCCTCCAAGGATTGGTACGTAAGTAGTTCTGAGCAATGCCTGGCCAAGTCCCTCCCATATATGTCATGGAGGTCAAAACATGAAGTAATGACCACCATGTTGTCATGGCTAAGTATGGGCCCCTTCACAAAGTGTGTATACAGGGTCCATGTTAGGGGATCTCGGCCTTCCTTGGGTGGTGTAGACATTGTCTCCCAGATTTTCTGACCATCTTCTTGCTGAACCGTGTCCTGCTTCAGTTTACTTGGCCTATAGCCCAGACCGCTTCCAGGTGCTCCTCGATGATCTTTGACAGGAGTGGTCCTGCCTTGCAACTGTGTGTCCAGACCTCTTCCAGGCTGGTAGCCGTTCTTCATCATAATTCTCCATCCTGGGGTACTCATGCACTTCCCCCTTTTTATGGCATTTAACGGGTAAGGAGAAATAGTGGCGGCTTTTAGAGGATCAGCCACTGGATGGTAGACCTGTAATACCGACAGAAAAAGTTGTCGGCCAGGTAAAGCAGCAGATTTAATATTCAAAGTATGAGCATCAGTAAGGATCGGCATGCTCGTCACCTTAATAATTCGTCCTTTGAAAGGGAATTTGAGGCATTGGTGATTCGTAGAGGGAATCGCCTCAAGAGTTTTGATATAGGGACGACCCAAAATGGCATTTATAGAAGGGTTGATTTCCAGAATGTGAAATTCGACCTCTGCATGACTTACAGGGCCTAGCTCTACTTTCAAATAAACCATTCCCAGAGGAGAACGGGTAGAATTGTCATATGCTGTCACAAAGATGGGGCTAGGCAGCCATTTTTCTTTGGGCACACCGCACAGCTCCAGGGTCTTCGGAGGTAAGACATTGATCGAAGCCCCTGTATCTACCAGGCATGCATCCACGGCCTTCTTACAGATGTTGACCATGATGCTCAGAGCCATGCTTCTGGCTGCTGGCGGTGCTAGTTCCGATGTGTGAAATGTAATGGAGGGCTGATCCCCCTGAGGAACTAGTAGTGCTGCAATTTTTTCTACCGGCACGTCCTCGTTGACCATCACCTTCTGTAGATATTCCATTAAGGCTTCTTGGTGACTCTTCGACCTTTTGATCAGTTCAAGTACGGTGATCCGTGCCAGTGTTCTATCCAGATGTTTCAACAAATCATATTGAGTGCCTGATGCACTCTCTTCATTATGGGCTTCCTCAGTCGGCTGTGATGGGCCGTCTCTAACTGTGGACTGAGGGAAAACTTTGTTGAAAATTCTTCCACTCCGGAGCGCGTGTTCCTCAACCGTGGAGGATCCGGGCGACACCTTGAGTACCGCAGGGTTGGATGGTGCGGATGATGTAGGTGATGGCGTAGGGTTAGGTGGTGATGGCGCGGTGCGGATTAAAGGCCTAGAGGGTTGGTGAAGTGGGGAATGGCATGCGTAATAGCGGTCTGGATGGTAAGGGGGTATCTGGGTAGGTGGTAGTGGTAGCGGGCGAAGTAGGGAATGGTACGCGGAGTAATGGCCTAGATGGTAGAAGGGGCGCGTGATTGGTTTGCGGGGGATTATATGGTAGCGGTGTAGTGGTGTGGGGCGTAATGGGCTTGAGGAAAGCGGGTAGTGGTAATGGGTTATTGGGTGCGGGCGAGTAATATGCGGGTGTCGGTAGAGGGGTGATGGTAATGGGTTGTGGCCTAGGTATGTGGATGGTGCGGCGTGGTGGTCGTTCTGCGGTATTTGGAATATGACCCGTCGAATAAAGAGAGGAAGAGTCCTCTATTCTCCACTGTTGCCCATGGTCAGCCTCAGACTGGCTGCTTGTCAAGATAGGGGCAACTTGGTTTTGGTTCTGGTGCTCTGGGAGTGGATTCTGCACTATGCCCATGTTGGGTAGTGGTGCTGCTTGTGCTGGTGGTCTTGCTTGCTGCTGCTGCTACTGCTGTGGTCTTCTTGCCTTTAGGGCTGATATATACTTTTTCATCTCCTCCCAGTCTATGCTGCCCTGCTCGTTGAGATCATGAATATAATCTCTAAACTGGAAGCAGGTGTCGATGGTATGCCCAGGTTGCCTATGGAAGTAGCAATACCTGGACGTGTCGGCATTTTGAGGGCAGACGGCCTTTTCCTTTGGCAAAACTAAGGCATTAGCTGCCATTAGAGCACTGAAGATATCTGCCATGGATTCTGGGAGGGCCAGGTATTCTGCCCTTTTAGGGCCTGGAGGTCTTCTCTACTGATTATAGTCAGCAGGAGGAGGGACATTATGGTATGCCGGCGGTGCGCGCGGCTGATATTGCTGTTGTTGTTGGTATTGCTGTTGTTGGGGATGCTGGTACTGCTGTTGCCGTTGCGGCGGCTGATGTTGCTGTTGCTGGTTCTGGTTCGGCTGCTGGGGCCGCTGATACTGTTGCTGATAATGGGGGTTCTGCTGCTGCCTGTACCCCTGCTGGTTCGGCTGCGGTGGCCTCTGGTACTACTGCTGATTCCTCACGAACTGGGGCGAGTTATTATTCATGCTACTAACTTGCTCGTGAGAGAGCGTGCCCTCAGTAGTCGGACCTGTGCTGGGAGAGTTTGGCACTGCAGGCTTCCGAGGTGGAGGCCTGCTAGGTCTGTGAGGATCAAAGACGCTAGAAAACGTAGCGTCCTTGAAGGCATTCTGGCAGTACCGTGCTCTTTCATAGAGCTCTACCATGTTGGTCAGATTGTTCAGGGAGAGGACTAGTTTGAACTGGGGCGTGGAATTGGAAATTAACATCTTCACTTGCTCAGACTCGGACAAGTGATCTTTCACCTTCTCGGCCAGGCCCCGCCATCTGTCAGCAAAACTGACAAACTCCTCATCAGGTTTCATCTTTTCTGCTATGAGGTCAGTGATGGACAAGGAGGGTGCAACTCTGTCTTAGTACCGTTGAATAAATTTTCGTGAAACGATACCGTAGTCCTCTACTTCGAAGGGTTCCAAGGAAAATAACCACTCGATGGCTGGTCCCTTTAGAGATCTCCTGAACAAAAAGGCCAACGACCTCTTATCGTTCTGCCAGAAAGACGATTCGTACATAAACTCCTTCAGGTGTGTGAAGGGGTTACCAGTACCGTTGTACTTCCGGTACACTGGCATCTCAGAGGGTGGTAGGTGGAATACCGGCAGGCTCGGCAAATTGATCTCTGGCGCAGCTTTAACCCCCATCATCTTCTGGAGGTTGTTGAATTGCTCATCCATGCGCTCCATCTTGGCCAGCAACGCTTGCGTGGTCAGATCTGCCTGGGGAGGAGGATGAGGTGGAGGTACTTGATAGGCCTGCTGCCTAGAGTACGTCGGACAAGGAGGACAGTAAAGAGGAGGTCCGGCAAAGCTTCCGCCATGCCCGAGGGCATTTTGATAAGCAAGCGTTGGTGGTCTAGCCAGTAGCCTAGAAGATGAAAGTTGCGGCCCAGCTGGCCGAGAAGTGATATGGAGGCCTTCCATGGCCTGATGAATGTAAGGAGGATGAATAGGAGGTTGCTGAGGGATAGCAGGGGGAGCCACAGGGTTCGGCTCAGCAGGCTGCGTGGGTGCCTTCCCCTTCAGAATAGATTGGATCGCCTCGAACTGCTGAGGGTCCAGACGGGAGGCAAGAACTCCCAAAGCATTGACGAGATCCGAAGGATCAGAGGACGAGGGATAATCTTGATTCATGTCTCCCTCGAGAACGGGATCGGGAATCGCATACTCATGCGGGGGAGGATCAGAATATTGATTGTGAGGATGAAAGAGAGGGGTCCGTACATTCCCATCTTGTCGAAATGGAATGGGGACAGAATTACGGGAGGCATCAGCATCTCTCCCGTTCTCATAATTGTAATCAGAATCGCGAGGGGCATTAGCATCTCCCTCGTAGTTAATCATGGCGTCTGGAGCCACACTCAAGTCCCTGCCCGATCGGAGCAGCATGATGTTAGATTCTTTTTTCAAAGATTTGACAAACAAGTTGCACAGAGATTAATCAATCAAGTGGATGCTTAACGTGATTTTAAGATTCCTTGTTGAGTTATTTGGATTCAATTAAACCACAAATTCGCTCAGGGAAAGGATCCTAGTTTCAGTTCAATATCCACCGTTATTCTCCATGGCTTTCTCTCACAACGCTTTATGGAATCTAACCAGGACTTCAACTGGTTCAACCAGCCCGATGATCAAGGAGGAGTACCTTGATTTTGGGGACTTATGGAGGCCTCAACGTCAACTTCTCTAGTCTGATCAAGGGACCAACCCAATCAGAGAGAGTTGCTGACGTCAAGTAGTGTGTTCCTAAGAAAAGGAGGGTATTCGCCTCAATGCGTATGGCCTATGGCCTGGATGGCCTCTAATGCTTAATAATAATGGGTAGTTAGCACTCAAGTCACAAAAATCTGAGAACTGGGGAAAAATTAAAAAACTGTCTGAATTGCCTCGAGTTCAGTCGACGCTATTCAAACAAAATCTTAATTTTTCACAGAGACTGAGATTGCAGACAACAGAGAAAGGAGACTGAAAGGCGTCTGGATTTATTGACGCAGTTTGAAACGCGTCAGTGCTCCTAGACGCTTTTCAAGTCGCAGAAACAGTTTTGCAGGAGTAATTTCTGGGTTGATTCCTCCTCAAACAGGATAAAAGCAGTAAATAATCAATTCATGCAGATTTTTTTTAGTTCCAGATTTTAACATGATGATTTTACTAACTAAACAAGTAAGATGCCAATCAATCACACAGCATTTTCATCACAAAAACAGCTTTCTCAATTAATCAACGGGAGGGCAAAATTTTGCCACTGGGGTGTGCACGTGGTGCACGAGGGAAATTAACTAAACTAAAACACTCACCAATTGGTGAGGACGTGTCGAGAGACACAAGTAGTGCACCGTGGGTGCCCGATTGATGATAGCAAGAACAAAATAATTAAAAGATGGCGAGACCAAGTCCCACTGGGATCGCCAAAAAAGCTGTGAGTGCTTAAAATGATAGTGTGATTATCATGAAAAATCTATGTTGTTTAGTGCAAAATAAACCTATTAAAAACAGAAACTACGTGCAGTGATCGCTAGAAACTTTTGACTTAAAAGTTCCAAAAGAGGGTTTGATCGCCTACTTGTTTGAATGCGGAAGATATTGAGCTCTTGATTCCCCTCCTTCAGCCGGCTGAAGAAAGAGAGTCCTTTCTTGCTTTTGTTCTTGCTGTTGAGGTTGGAGTTGAGAAGTTGAGGATCTTCCAGAAATCCTTGTGACTTTGTGCTTGATTTACTCCTTTGCTCCGTCAAGAAAAATAGAAATGGAAACGAAGAAATGATGATGAGAACTTAAGCAACAATAGAATTCATTCTTATCAAGCTCTTGAGCATGCAACTAAACAGCAAACTTACTTGTTGAATGGCTTTGAAACCCCTTAATCAAATAGGTTTTGAAAAGAATGCAGGTGTTGTGTGTTGCATGAAGTGATGATGAAGGATGAGAGATTAATGAAATGAAAATAAAAATACAGAAATGAAACACTTATGCCGATTTGATGAAGCCTTGAATTGGATGAAGAACAGACGCCGACTTCTGGAAACAGCAGCGCTCCGGCGTTTGTACGTCGTTGCTCCGATCTTCAATCACTAACTCTTATCAATTTCAGCATTCGCCCTCTTTTTTTAACTCAACATTGATGCAAGGTATTTATAGACTTCTTCTACGTCCTCAGATTTACATGGAAAAATCTAAGATTTATCCATCTTAACCAACAGATAAATACAGATTAATTCATCTTTATCTGTAATTATCTAAAACGCGTCAGCCACTGTAGACGCCTTTCAGATTAAGATAAGGATAAACATCCGAGAAAACTTATCTTTATCTGTATTAGCTAAAACGCGTCTACATGTGTAGACGTCTTTTACACTAATTAAGATAAGGATAAACATCCGGAATAGAAGTAGAAATAGCTTAGGAAACCTAAACCGCGTCAGGCCTTACAGACGCCTTTTAGCTAATTAATCAATTGATTAAAATTCAAATTTAAACGCTAAAATAAGAATAAACTCTAAATGGCGTCCACACAAGTCGACGTCTTTTAAGTTTTCTTCATATTTTAATTGAAATTCGAGTTATAATCAATTTAATTGATTAACTTAAACATGTCTGTTAAACCCGACACTCAAGAAGATCAATAAAAATTAATCAATGATTAAATATCATACCATTATGAGGCATTATTATATGATATAAAATTTACTCGAAATGACGTCAAAATTAGCGTGTCTACAATAGGCAGACATGATGTTTTTGAACCTGGCGTCCTCTGGGATCATGCAGATTTGCTTAACCCAACATGATCATAGGTCCAGATTAAATTAAACAGTTATCCTGTTTTAGTTAAAGAGAATAACTCGTTTAATTTACTTCTAATTGAGAATTAGAAGTTAATGGCTTTAAAACTGGATTGACTATGGGCCTAGAGGATCACGTACAACTGATTCTCACAGGACGGAGTATTATTGTATGGATATATATATAATTGCCTAAGATTCTTTTGGAAAAAGAATCAATAAGTGGCTTAAAAGTATATATGCAATAATACTAAGGGCATATAGACAATATGTATATTATTAGGTTTCTTTTGAAAGGAGCTAATAATATATATATAAAATATATGCCTTTTAGGGTGGGAGCAAATAAGCAGAGGCACGCCCCCTTCTCTCCCCCTCTTCCATACGCACGCCCCCTTCTCTCTCTCCCTCTCTCTCAAGTCTTGAAGAATGGAATCTCAGGGTGGATCTAGGAGATCCGAAGCTCGTGCGCGGCATGAAGAAGAGAGGACGACACCGTTGCTGTGCGGGAATCCATGTGGATTTCACTCTAGAGGCCAGTCAGTTGTATGGCTCTGTGCTCGTGGGAATCAGTATCGAACACTGCGAACAACGTTGTTTCGTACAAGGTGTAATTTTCTTACCCCGTTTGAGATGGGTTTTTGACTAGATCAATCATATTTAATCCTTGGATTCATGCGGATCTGTTTTTATTTTTTCGCTGTGTATTCAGATCGCACAAGACGAATCTTAACAAGTAATACCCAAAAATTTCTTTTAGATATCCCACAAGCTTACACCTCTCAGTTCTCGATTCCAATTTTTCTGGATCGTGCCTCTTTACATGTATAGGACAAACCCAAACTTTAAAATGTTTAAAGTTTGATTTCTTATCCTTCCATATCTCATATAGAGTAATAGACACTTACTTACTGGGAACCCTGTTTAACAAATATGCAGCTGACTATAGTACATATCCCCATAAGGACACTGATAATTTTGAGAAACTCATCATAGAATGCACCATGTCCAACAAGGTGCAGTTCCTCCTTTCAAATACACTATTCATCTGAGGTGTATAAGGAGGAGTCCAATGACAAATGATACCATTATCCTTGAAGAATTGTATGAACTTTGTACTCAAGTATCTATCTCCTCGATCAAATCGAAGAGTTATAATACTCTTTCTAGTTTGCTTCTCTACTTTATTCTTAAATTCCTTAAACTTTTCGAATACTTCCGACTTGTACTTTATTAAATACACAAGCTGAATCTTGAGAAGTCATCAGTAAACGCAATGAAATATGAGAAGCCATAGACCACATACATCTAAATATATTAACTCCAAAATATCTTTGGCCCTCTCCATGTCCAGTAAATGGAGTTTTAGCTGATTTACCTATCAAACTTGATTCATAAGTTGCATATGATTCATAATCAAATAGATCTAAGTTTCCATTCTTGTGCAACTTGTAAAGCATGTTCTCACCAAATGTGTCCAAGCCTATAATGCCACGAGTAGGTTGGATTCACACCATTCTTTCTCCTTTTAGGAGATTTATCAAGGTGAAGAACATCATGACAAACATACAATAGATACAACACATTAACCAAATTTGTAGATGCAATGAGTTTATTTCCAAATTAACTAAACAACTATTGTTCTTAATGGTTAACTTGTATCCCAATCTGTCCAAACTAGAAATAGAAATAATGTTTTTAATGATATTGAGAATATAATAACGGTCATCTAAATGATTCTTTCTCTAGAGGGTAGCTTGAGCTTCACTATCCCTACAGCAAGTGTTGCAACCTTTGTGCCATTTTCAAGCCTCAAGTCCACCTCTCCCTTGCCCAACTTCCTTCTACTTGTCAGCACATGCACATCATTACGGACATGAGAAGTACATTCAATATTCTTACCCATATGTAGAATTTCTAATAGACAAGTGAAGATCTATCATATAGATACGTGAAGCTTCAACAAGCTTCTTCTTCGCCTTCTCCTAAGCTTTTTTCTGCAAGGTACTCTTTGTAGTTTCTCTTCTAATATCCCTTCTGGTGGCAGTGGAAATACTTGCTCCTTGCCTTTGTCCTTCTTCTATTATGGCTTCTGCTTGTCTACTTCTTGCCTTTCATAAAGGCTTGAGCTACTCTTTTCTTTCTGTTGTTCCTGCCAACCATAAGAATAGTGGGCTTTTCCTTCTGAAGGTTGCCCTCAACAATTTTGAGCATGTTAAGCAGCTCAACTAAAGTCACTTGAATCTTGTTAACGTTAATATTAACAATGAACTGAGAAAATGAATCGCAGTAACTGAAGGGCGAGGTCAATGCTCATGTCTTTGTCTAGCTTAAACCGAAGCACAACGAGCCTATTAATCAACTCTATTATTTTAGCACATGAGTTTGTATTTAAGAGTGCTCTACCATTCAAGCCCTGAACAGGTTCTATGATATCTCATATCGCTCAGTCTTGCTCTACTTCAAATAGTTCCTTCAAATAGAATATGATAGATCTAGCATCCATCTTTTCATGATGCCTCTGTAACTCATTGCTTATTGAGACAAGCATGTAGCATTGGATCATATTGGAATACTCCTTATACTTCTCATATGCATTCATTTTCCCTTTAGGTGCATCAAAGGATGGTTTAAGCGGGACATGATCCTCAAGAACCTATACAATCTACCCAGACCTTAGGACAATCTTCAGATTCCTAAGCCAATCTGAGTAATTCGAACCTATCAACTTGTTGGCATCCAATATGTCATGGAGCGCATTGTTCGACAAGATCTTTACCTATAAAGACAATGTAAACTAATAAGCAGATGTTCTTAATAATTAAATCAAGATAATTACTTTAATCAAGATTAACTCCTACTAATTTTCGGCAGACTTTATAACATTTGGATATACAGAATGGGAGACACCAATTATCTCCTAGTGGGGATCATAATCTTATTGACTCATAATGTGATCTTGTGGATAGCACAACAAATCACATTATGATCAGAAAGTAGTCAACTCTTGGCACTTGCAACTCTTTACAATATCTGATCATATGTCGGCCCCCAGACCTTTAATAGCCTTTGTTGATAGCACAACAAGCTATGAAAGTCTAGTTTAAGCTGTACCATCATCACTCAACGAACATAGATTTGGATGCAACCCTTGTGGATAGCACAACAAGGTTACACCATTCCTCTACCCCATTTACGACATCAACATGCCATAACTTTAGTTTGTCATCAGAATCTGACACGTCTTGTGGGTAGCATAACAACGTGCCCGATCTGATTCCAATTCTAAAACTATAATGATGGAGGGCCATGTGGTACATTCTCAATGACTCGCGCTATGGCTTCAAATTTTAACCAATGAGGGATTTTGATTACATTTTAAGTTCCTAGGTGAGTAAACAAATATATCACATATATTTGGAATATTACTATACCTATAATAATTACATTTCATTCCTAATCGACATAAAAAGAGTATGCATCACCCATACATGTCATTGTGGTCATGGGTAGCACGATGACCAAATTGGAGTCATACAATTTGTCATCGAATTAGTTAATATAATACTTATTAAAAATTTAGCAAACACATATTCACAGGTGATCACATCTCCTAGAGTCTTTGTTGTTGTTGTTGTGGATCGTCCCGCAAGTTAAATTACAAAATAATTGATACACTACCAAATTTACATTAGTAATGAGAAAGCGTTATAGTGAGTACATCATAGAGGGGAGGTAGAAGTACATGGGAGAGTAGAGAGAGAGAGAGGGAGGGACACAAGCCTCAATAATTATCAAATAATTAACCATTAACAATCATACATATAGACATCCACACCCACATAACTATTCACACAATCACATGACATGAATGTTTTACGGTGCTTATCAATAACCACATAATTAACTTTTAATCAATCTCATACATGATATAGTGCATCTAATGAGGCTTTATTTTTTGAAAATAAAATACTCTGGTTTCCACGAAACCTAGGATCCAATCATAATTGATTTTATTTGAATTTTTGAAAATCTAAATTTTAAATATGCTTTTAGGTCATTATTTTAAAGTTGTAATGCATCAACATATGCAAACAAAAATATAAAATTATTATCAACTAGTCTCTATGCATCAATCCCACCGCTATGCAATCATTCCATATACATATATCTTGAAATTGATCTCATCAAATGGCGTGTAAGCTGTAGATACCGTCAAAGGCAACCGTGGATGCCAGGGGGCAGCGCCCCGTGGTCCCACGGTATACCCTATCTATTAAGGATTTGTGAAGCTTTCTACTAGACTGTTAAACATCCAGGGGGTTGGACGCGTAACCCAGAAAATGTCCACCTGACGTGACTTTTATCTAATTAATCTAATTAATTTTATTTCAAATTAATAAGGTAAAACGTCCAGTCGACTAGATGTTTAATTCAATAGGCGTCCACCTAACTAGGTGCATTTCTGCATAAGAATAGAAACCCTAGGGCATGTATAGAACACCTCCGCTGCCAGCAGGGCCTGCCTTGGGAAGGCTACCACCGCTAACCAGTGTCACTGTCGCCCCTTGACATCCCAATAAGGGGTCTAGAGGCCTATTTAACTAGAAATACCAACAGAAAACTAAGAACATGCAGAAAAACTATTTATATAATAATCATAGAAGAACATAAACGAATTAGAACATAACCTAACTCTGGTACCACTATAAGGATCACATAAGGATAATGAAGAAGATATATTAAACTAATTACA
The DNA here is from genome assembly GCA_030544215.1 of Zantedeschia hybrid cultivar. NCBI lineage: Eukaryota > Viridiplantae > Streptophyta > Magnoliopsida > Alismatales > Araceae > Zantedeschia > Zantedeschia hybrid cultivar. Next base: position 45,284,915 of record JARZZO010000002.1, on the reverse strand, counting down.
CAGTGGAAATTAAAATATCTCCATAATATCCCGATCCATTTTTAAGAATTAACGTGAGGAAAGAATGATTCTTTACATTGCGCGGAGCTAAATCTCGAACAGAAACTTGATTCCGTCTAAATGATGCCGCTGTTGTCACCAAAAAATGAGCAAAGAGAAAAATCCAAACAATTTTTTCCAAGTGAAGAAAAGTTAATGGACAACAGTCTTACCCATTCTTGCAAGCCCAAAGAAGTCAAAAAGGGGTTACTTTCAGCCCAAATAATGAAGAAATCCAAAGGGGCAGGCCCGGGCCCATTATCTCAAACAAAAGAAGCCCAATAGGGCCAATTTGGACCCAAAAAGTAATGGCCAAAGCCCAATTTTGTGGCAGCCTTTAAAAGGGCCCAAATGGTCCCCCCCATGGCCTATTCTTACCCCTTTGGCCCATGTTCAAATCTGCCCAAAAGTGGATAAGAAGAAAAAGCAAGTGGTCCCCCCCTCAAGATTCTTCTAGAAGAGGGTAGGTGAAAAGTAAAAGAGAAGCCAATCATGATTCTCCAAGTGTTGTGGCTTCATTGGAAGGCTCTTAAGAGGGGTTTCTTATCCCTAATCTAAGGCTAATGGATGCCTAATCTACTCCCCAAAAGTAACCCAACTTTATCTATAAAAGAACCCCCATCTTTTACAAGAAAAAGTTGGAGACAAAAATCCCAAAAAAGAAAAAAGAGAAGAAGAAAAGAGAGAGGCCAGGAGGAGCACATCTCCCTCCTCCATTCCCCCCCATCTCCTGCATCCCAAGAGAGAAAAAAGAATAAAAAAAGAAGAGAAAAAGAAAGGAAGAGTGTTAGAGAAGAAGAGAACAAGATTGTGGACTTCAAAAGCCATTCTCCCTTCTCATCTCCTCTCCAAGGTAGAGTGGGGGTGAAGAAGGGGTTTATTTCTGTCTCCTTGCTTTCTTATAATGTTTCTTCTTTCAGTTTGATATTCATAGAAACTTCTATCTCCCCCTTGATGTTCATCCATGGTGATTGAAAGTAATGAGATGCAAAATTCAGATTTCCTGTGTCTGTTTTGTGAATCTGCTGGTTATCTTACTTTTATGTTATTTTTTCCTTCATAAGGTATGTGTTTTTCGTGTTGGGATGGTAGAGGGGCCTTTCTAGTTTATAGAAATGGTCCCCTCAAGCCTTAGAACCCTCTGAATATGGAGATATGACCCGAAGTGTGCTTTGTTGTCCAGATTTCCTGAAAACTAATTTTTCATTTATTTGTCTTTGGTTTTGGGCTTTTTCAAGGTGGCTTGGCCTTCCATGACCCTTAGGAGCACATCCCCTCCATGGATGATGTTCCCCCAAGGCCAAACATCAAGAGAAATCCCCTAAGTTTCATATATATTAAAGTTTGAGTTTCTGTTTTCATGTTGGAACCGAATGAGTTTTGTTTAGATTTTTTCCTTTAATGGCTAAGGGTTTAGGCCCTAGAGGTTCTCAAGGAGGTTCCCTCACTAGTTGAGGATGAGCTTCTTTGGGTATAAACCTTCTAACATTGAGCCAAGAAGGAGAGATCCATGGAAAAGATAAAAAATATACCTAAGTTTCTCATATGTTCATATTCAAATTTTCATGATATTTTCCTAAAGAAACGCATATAAAATATATTTTAAATAAATATTTTAGGCCTTGTATCTTTTATACTTTATTTTCCATCATTTGGGTTAGATTTAAACCCATTTTTCACTAAAAATCCGGATTTCATGTGAGTCTGCGCCTGTGCAGTGATACAGTGTTGAGTCTACAGCTACTGTTCATGAGTCTGCGCCTCCCTGCGCAGACTCAGCGCTAGTTGCAGTTTTTTGAGTCTGCGCCTCTTTCAACTTGATTTTTGGGCTTGAAGTGATTCTTTGATCCTTCCCCAAGTTGTCCAAAGGTTCCTTGAACCTAGGGATGTCCTTTTGAGGCCCAATGAAGGTCCTAAATGGCTTGGATTTTGAGTTGTTAAGCTTTTAATGTTTCAATCCGAAATCTTGTTATATGTTTTAAGATTTTAAATATTTTTTGATGTTTTCCAAGGATGTCCCGATCCAAGGGTGCCAACAATCTCATGTTGGGCAACCCATCAAGGGCCCTCACACAAAAAACATCATTCTTGTGTTCCCATTTCTATGGGTTCATTTAGATGATATGTCCCGAAGTCCCAATGAGTTGGTGGAGTTCCTTGCTCCCAAAATGTAGAAATGGAATGGGTGATTCCCTGTGGATAACCCTTTCATTTTGAAGGCATTAAGGGCACCTTTTGGGTGAGTGGTTGGATGCTCGGCACGCTCCCCTTTATAGCCACCTCTATGGTTCATGGCTACTTGTGATCCTCTAGAGAAATTGGTGGAGTTCCTTGCTCCCCAAATGTAGACCTGCTTTGGATTACCCATTGTGGGTTTTTCTTACATCTTGAAGGCATTAAGGGCACCCTTTGGGTGAATGGTTGGATGCTCGGCACGCCCCCCTTTACAGCCATCCCTATGGTCCATTAGCCATTACATATCCCTTTAAGGGAGTTGGTCCTTCGGGTCCCTTCATGCCATGATCCTTCATGAAGATCCTAAACCTTTGATTGGGTTTTTCTAATGAAAGGTTGAAATTCAACTTGGAATCATTATATTAAGCATTTCAATGCTTTATAAAGTGATCCAAGAAGAATGGGATAAACATGAAGAAATCATGTCATTTGAAGAAATCCACATAAGAACCACTCCTTAAAAAGGCTTTATGTAGCCATACTCAACTTCTAAGATTTCTCAGTGTTATCCTCCCCAAATTTGTGGTGATTCTTGGGTCACTTCAAGTTGAAAGAGGTATAAACCTGAAATTATACTCAGATTTTGAGTCTGCACACCTATAATCATGGAAATTTGATTGGGAATGGGGTACAATCTATTTTTCTCGACTCCGGATTTCATATTCTAACTTTAATGGTTGAAACTAACCCCTTGATGGATTTAATTGCAGCTTGAACTGTGCAGGAAACTCAAAAAATCAATTTTCAGACTTGAGTCTGCGCCACTGTTCTGAGTCTGTGCACCCTTGCGCAGACTCAACTCAAAACTGTCAAAGATGCCTTGCATGGACTGATAGCCTTATTTATGGTTCAAATAACTCAAATAATTAAAGTTAATTCATTAAAAAAAAAGGGTTTCGGATAGCCATCTTCTATTTTAAATAAACACAAAATTACAAACTTAAGTTGAGTCTGCACACCTTTCATAAGCTTATTTCAAATGAAAAAATCAACTAAACAATAAATCAAATTGCACAAATCACTTGCAATCATATCTCAAACATTCCATTTCATTTAAAATAAATATCCATTTACCAAAAAGAACCAAATCCCTTCAAAATAAACAAAAATCACAAGTTCAGCTATTCTGCGCACCCCTTGCGCAGACTCAAACCCAATTTCTTGTCTTCTTGATCTTTGAAGCTCTCCAGCATTTTGAAAATCTTGGAATTCCCCTCAACCTCAGGAGATTCCATCTTTTTAAGAATCTTGCTCAAAATCTTCTTTAAACTTGAGTCTGCGCATCAATCTCAAGGCCAAAACCTCATCTCTTGGCCCCTAAATGATGCCCGCAGTTCCAAATCTGTAAATCATCACCAAAAAAAACATAAAATCAAGTTATCCCATCAAAAATCTAATAAAACAACTCACAAATAATAAATTCTCAGTTCAGACTTGAGTCTGCACATCCTGGCGCAGACTCAACCTTGAAATTCACAAAAAATAAAAAATCAACTTCCCGACCACCTTAAGATGATCTAAAACCCTCTAAAAATCAAGTTTTTTCTTATCTATCAGGAAATCAAATAAAAACACCAAGTTGTTCTTGAAAAAATGCAAAAAACAACTCAAAACAAATTGGTGACAAATGAGTCTGCGCTACCCTGCACAGACTCAACCCTAAAATCCCAAAATTGGTCCTTTTGACCTTAAATTCTCTCCAAATTAAATCCAAAAATTAATATAAAAACTTTATACTTTATATAAGTCAAAATCATAAATAAAAGCTTAAAATTCCTTTCATAAAAAATATAAAAAATGTTTAAACACTTTGATAAACAATGAGTCTGCACTCTATAGCGCAGACTCAACCCTAAATTCCTAAAATCTGATATTTTGGCCATTAAATTTCTATAAAATCAAATCAAAATCTTAAGAATAAACTTTATATTTTCCACAAATCAAAACCCAAACAAAAATGTTAATTTTTCCCCTTGAAATTACACAAATAATGTAAAAAACAAGCTTGTGACAAATGAGTCTGCGCTCTCCTACGCAGACTTAACCCCCAATTGTTAAAATCCAAATTTTCAACCTTAATTATTTTAAAATTAAATAAAAAACTCCAAGATAAGAATAAAATACTTCCTATAAATCAAAAAATCAAATAAAACTCAAATTTGCCCTTTTGCAAAATATAAAAAATACTTAAAAGAAATCTCATTTCAATTGAATTTGCACATCTTGCTCATCCTTCAAAACTTGTAAATTCAAAACATGAAAAATATTAATCCCTAAAGCATTTTGTGCTCAAATCAAATATCTTGCAAATCAAATCCAAAGTCTCTTCACTTCAAATCTGAAAAAACACAATAAGAAATGTTTATTAGACTCCCTTGACAAAAAATGTCATCCACTTCAATCAAAATACCATAAAAAAGATCTTCATTACTCTCACAAATTAAAAATCAAAATAAATACAAACATTCTCATTGGTAACAAATGAGTCTGCGCATCCTTGCGCAGACTCAACTTCATGTTCACTCACAAACATAAAATATTCAACAAATCTTCAATGCATCTATGTAAATCAATCCAAAAAGACTAAAAAATGTCTCTCATCATCATCCATCAATAAAAATCAATAAATCAAATCTTGCGGAGACTTAACTCTAAACTAAAAAATGAGTTTTCTTCTCAAATAAAAACTGAAATTCATTCATTTTTCGAATGCAATCTTGTATATCTTACTTATATCATTTTAAAAGGTGTTATTATAATCTTCCGACGATTAATCAAGGGTTTTCCTCTTAGGAGGATGTAATTAACGCTATTCTATTTATGAGTAGCGGGATCGGGTCGAAGAACTACGCAATCATCTGATTGAGTTAAGCAGAGCGCACAAATACAAATCTAAATCTAAATCAGAAAATCAAGATCAAGTGCATTTTTCCCTAAAAAATGTACGACAGCCGCTAGCTGTATAAGTGCTAGGCCCTAGTGGTATTCATGTAGTTATCCATTTGAGGGATCATCTTCACTTCTTCTCTAAAGAGATTCACCTGATCGCTCACCCTTCTTCTCATCACAGCTGTCTGCAACTAAAAGCTACTGACAATGATGACAACATTGGCAAAGGCTACTTGGACACACCCCAAACAAGACTGCCATTGTTGGAGCTCGAGATAAGAAGCATCTGCCTCCTCCCTCTTCTCTGGCTTCCCCTCCCATGATCAGCCCTCCCCCGCCGACCCCAGGCACCGACACCAGCCTCCGGCAGCCTCCCGTCCCCTACCTCTGCGGTTATCTGGACTCCTGCCCTACAATGCGGGTTTTGGCCAAATGCGAGTAAATAAAATCTGAGCGCCCCCCCCCCCCCCCCCCCCCACGCCTTTTGGCCTTTCCGATCAAAAAGCTCTAGTCCTTTTCATGGGGGTGGGGGGGGGGGGGGGGGGGGGGGGGGGTACCACCGCCCCTAAACCCGAGGTACCTCTCGACAACTCCACTACGGCCCCCCCTCCACCTCCCGGCCCTTCTCAGAACCCTGGAATCCTAGATCCGCCTGGCGTAAATGGCCACAAGATGTCCCTGTTGCTGCTGCGGCGTGTTGAGTAGCACCGAGGAGGGAGAAGGTAAGAGCGGCGGCTGGCCCACCCCTTCTTCTTCTTCTTGCTGTTGTTGCTGCCACTATTGTTGTTGTTGCAGTGGTTGCTCTTTTGCTGTTGTGGCTGCTACCTCTTCGAATACTTGATTGGGCATGGAGGCGAACGGTCCGACAGATCCAGTCATGGAATGGGTATGGCAACGGGTGAGGATGGTCTACCGGAGGCCAGTGATGGATCCACTTGTAACGACCCCCTGTCGGCCGGTTCGATCATGCCGACATACTTCGATCCGAAGGGACCCGTTGACAGCGAGAATAACCCGAACATATATTGTAGTTAAGGTTGAGCACTTCGCATGTAAATAAACGGGCGGTCAGTCGTGAGTCACAAAACTCTTTATATTGATGTCATATACAATACATCACAGTACATCAAGTCCAGGAGTATAACTTATAAGTTTACATAGAGACTGAACTCACAAAAACCAAGTTCTGCTCAACTAAACGAAGACCGTAGAAATTTTTCGACTGCCCCAAGAAGGTCCTCTCTTGAAAGGGGGTTAAATAGTATGGGTGAGTTTATCGACTCAACAAGCATATGATACCACTACATGGTTTATCATATATAAACATAAAAAGGGATATGATAATATCATATAATCATGTCATGGTAAAATATAACATAGTAAGCTTCAGCTAACATAAGGATCATAAAGAATCATGGCATAGCATCATGGCATCGCGTGAGTATAAATATAAAGTTCATGGCATAGCATCATGGCGTGACGTGAGTATAAGCATAAAAGATCATAGCGTAGCATTGTATGGTTAAAAGATCATGGATCATAAATATATGGCATAGGAATAGCATGAATCTTATCATTTGTTTAACGGACATGCATCCAAACCACAACATGAGGAGGTTTAACATGAAATGTAGCTAGCGGTAAAGCAAATGCCCACTGGCACTTCTACTGCGCAGTAGGGGGACCCACCGGTCCCCCTTGAACTGGGAGAACCGTAGCTAGGATTTTACTCGTTTTCCTTGGGTTGAATCTTTTAACTTAATGTATGCCAGATAAGCATGCTTGTATGATTCGGACGCATGGACTCCTACAGTGGCACTGTCTGTAAGCATGTTTGATTTTAACATGGGAGACTTATATAATATGATTTAGGCATGGCTTGGGTGTTCATATAGGTTCTTATGCCATTTTGACAGCATGTTTGCTTAGTAGCATATACTTATATTTGTAGGAAAATATATTTTGAAAACAGGACTTTTGTGGTAGAAAAATAACTATGGAGAAAGGACCATATACTTGTTTTTAATCAAAAGCTTGCTTAGGCATAGCAGGAACCTCCTCGCGCTGCCCTCCAAGGCATCTCGAACTGGCGCTATAACCACTTTTATACTTCTCCTAACTCACTCTTTCTCTCTTCCTCTCTTTCTCTCTTTCTCTCTTCCTCTCTTCTTCTCTCTCTCTCTCTCTTTGGCGTGGAGAAGGAGGAGGGGATGGGGATGGAATGGGAGGACCACCCTCCTATTTATAGGAGATGGGCTAGCTTTAAGATGGGGGACAACCCTTTAGGATAAGCTTTGCTTGGATGTGGGACAAGTGTCTAGTGAGGTGGCATGGAGGTTGCTTAAGGGCTAAGAAACCTTACCAGTTTCCTTATCCTTTACTATACCAGTATCCTTATTTGTATCTTTATCCTTTATTAATAACTTATACTTTTACATTTTAGTCCCTATATTTTTTTATAATTAGCTATATACCTTTATTCAACACTTCTCCACCGAATTTAACCCTTTTTAGCGATCTGAGGACACATCTAGAAACCTTAAAAAATTTCAATTAAGACTCTATAAAAATCATCAATTGCATCATAAGACAGGAACTTTTTGTAATTGTATTTATACTTTTTAAGTATTTACGAATATATCCTTTTTCACAATTATGTATATATTGGTAAAACTTATTACCATCCAATTGTACCATAAAGTTTATAATTAAACTTTTTACGTAAGTATAATTTTGTAGGTCCTTACATCCTCTCCCCCTTAAACAAAATTCATCCTTGAATTTTAAATCTGACTAAATAAATTGCTTGAATATGGTGAGGATCTTATCGAAAAGATGTGAGTACTTTCTCCTCATTTCTTCTTCCATTTCCCAAGTAGCTTCCTCTGTTGACTGATTCCTCCATAGGATTTTTACTAAGGGAATTTTCTTATTTCTAAGCTACTTTGTCTTGAAGTCCAAAATTTGTATTAGTTGTTCTTCATAACTTAGATTTGGTTAGATCTAGAGCTCGCTATGATCTATGACATAGGATGGGTCATGAAGATATTTCTTGAGCATAGAGACATGGAAGATGTTGTGAACTCATTCCAGGGCAGGTGGTACTGCTAGCTGGTATGCTGCATCTCCAACCTTTTGCAGTATTTCAAATGGACCAATATAGTAGGATGCCAACTTGCTTCGCTTTCTGAATCTAACAACTCCTTTTGATGGGGAAATCTTCAGAAAAATATGGTCCCCGACTTTAAAAAAGACATCCTTTCTCCTCTGATCGGCATAACTCTTTTGTCGATTTTCTGCAGCTATCAACTTTTGATGGATAAGTTGAATGTTCTTTGTACTGGCCTGTACAATGTCTGGTCCTATCAGTTGAGTCTCTCCGAACTCTTCTCAACATATAGGTGATCTGCAAGGCCTTCCATATAGATCTTCAAAAAGAGCCATTTTAATACTGGTATGGAAGCTATTGTTACAGGAAAACTTGACAAACAGTAAGTCTTTATCACAATCTCCTCTTTAATCTAGACTACATGCTCTCAGCATATCTTCTAGAGTTTGGATGGTTCTTTCTGACTGACCATTGGTCTGAGGATAAAAAGTAGAGTACTAAACTTTAATTGAGTGCCTAAAGCTTCTTGGAGACTCTTCCATATTCTGGAGGTGAATCTAGAGTCTCTGTCGGAGATAATTGACTTGGGAACCCCATATAGCTTGATGATATTGTCTATGTATAACTTGTCAAACTTTCTACTGATTGTTTAATCTTGATTGGTAAGAAATGGACAGATTTTGTGAATCTATCCACAATTACCCAAATGGCATAATGTCTGCATGTTGATCGGGGAAGACCCACGATAAAGTCCATAGTGATATGTTCCCATTTCTACTCTGGAATTTCTATTTTTTGAAGTAGTCCAGAGGGTCTCTGATGTTCCGCCTTAACCTGTTGACAAACTAGGCATTTATAAACAAAATTAGCAATATCTTTCTTCATACCTGGCCACCAGAAGGTACGTTTCATATCTTGGAACATCTTGGTACGTCCAAAATGAATAGTGAACCTTAACCTATGAGCTTCGGTCAAAAGTTCCTTTCCTAATTCTTGGTCATCTTGAATGCATAATCTGTCTTGGAAATATATAATCCCATGATCATTTGTTTTAAATCTAGGCTTATCAGTCACTTCTTGCAACTTAAGGTCATTCTGTTGAGCTTTAGAGGTCTTTTCCACAATGTCAGATTGGATGGATAACTAAGATAAAGAGGCAATAACTTCCTCAATCATCTTCCAATCTCTAATCATCATTAGCCGCTTCCTGTTGAGGGCATCGACCACAATATTTGCCTTGCCTGGGTGATAATTTAATTCAAAATCATAATCTTTTAGGAATTCTACCCAATGCCTCTGTCTAAGATTGAGCTCTTTTTGAGAGAAAATATATTTAAGGCTCTGGTGATCTGTGAAGACTTGAAATTTCACTCCTTATAAATAATGCCTCTATATTTTGAGTGCATGAAACTGTTGCTAATTCAAGATCATGGGCAAGATAATTTAGCTCATGATCCTTTAGTTGGCAGGATGCATAAGCAATTACTTTACCATGCTGCATAAACACACAACCGATAACTTGTGTTGAGGCATCAGTATAGATGACAAAACCTTCAGTTCCACTGGCCAGGGAAAGGACATGAGCTGTAGTTAATCTTTTCTTTAACTCCTGAAAACTCCTTTCACATTCTTTTATCCATAAGAATTTTACCCCTTTCCGAGTTAGCTTAAGTGGGGCTGCTAGAGTAGCAAATGATAGATATAGGTGTCCTTAAATCCAATCATGAGACACCTATCACAATCTGGTTCACTAATTAACAAGATTTAAATCATTATGTAGATTGGCTTACTTATTATCACGCATAATGAAGTCCATGGATGTGTTGTGGAAAGAACTTTGCCCTGAACGCTGTCAAAAATTCTTCCCACGTTACCTTCCCTTCTCTTCCGGCAAACTTCATGCGGAGTGTAGAAGACCACCATGTGTCTGCCCGATCTTATAGCATACCAGATTTACTTTATCAATATATGGGCAACGGATGGCATGGAAGATCTTTTCGATCTCCCAAATCCAACTTTCGGCAATCAGGGGGTTACTCTCCCCCTTAAAGACAGGCGGCCCCTGTTAGTCTTAGGTGGCCTAAAAACTAATCTGACTTTGTAAATCTCGTTCATTTATTAATAATATGGCATTATTTCATTATGTGTAATTCGTATTGTTATCGTTTCATAGTGAAGTCCGTGAATATGTTCGATAGTGATCTGATTATGATGAGATCATACTAATGAGACTGATCACTTATACACACATATTCATAATGGTTCCTAGTAGGAGGATATATAAGAAGGACATCAGATATCCGGTTAGACTAATATAGATTACTCCTGCTCATAAGATGAGGGTGACTGATCTCATAGTCACTTGTGTGGATACACTAAGATGAATCTATAAGTGCTCATTAGAGAATAAGTTCACTGAACTGATCTGACTGAATCGCTGGATGGTATTATACCTAACTGTCAACCAGCTTGACTCTATTGTCGCAATTGCATGGATGGTCCTCGGACCTGAGACACCAGAGACACCTTATCGGTGGACTTCTGTACTTTGACCTTGGTTTACGGATCTCTATTCACAGGATTCTAAATAGCCGAGGATCGGGTACAGCGGAATACTGTCGAAGGGAATTAAGTGTCAATAAGGAATCATTCGCTCTCGGTACTAAGAGAGAGAATGCTCTAGGAAGGATGTGCAGGGGTCCCTGGTCAGGGCGGACAATAATATCGGGAAAAGAGTTTTTCGATATTATACGGCAACATCCAATCCAAGTGAGTCAATCGGTTAGGATTTGATGGTTCACCATACCCTGAGTTGACTCGAGAGTATTATACGAATGAAAGATTATATCCACGCGGTAACTGTCGGCAGAAAAGTTCCAAAAGTGGGTTGCTTAACCCCAATACCTTCCGAGTTCACGCGGTCTTGCTTGGCACCCAACGTGATTGGAGACCCGACCGAATTTAATGTGCAACACTAATTCATTTGATTAATTAATTAATATGAGTTATTAATTGATTAATTTAGTTAGTGAGGAGTCACTGGCTTATTAGGTCATTAACCGAACCAATAATTGGGCCTAGAGGGTCACATGTAAAAGATTCTCAAGGCGATAGATTAAAAGTGGGTATTATATTGTACCGGAAGTTTTTATGAAAAATCGGGCCGTTAATATAAAATATAGCGAACGGGCTGAGCAGGCCAAGCTACTGCTCAACCCTAACTACCCCCTCCTCTCTCCCTCTCTCTCTTTGGCGTCCTTGCTCTCTCCCCTCTCTAGAGATAGCTCCGCCATCTTCTCTGACTCCTGTTCGACGGGAAATCGACGACGTGTTGGCGAATTGTTCGTGGACTGTAAAGAACGAGGAACATGAGGAAATCCACCACAACGAAGATCGCGTGGACTTCGCTAAAGGCCGGGCATTTACGCGGCTGGCGGTGTTACACCAACGGAACCGTTCGGATGCGGATTCGATTCTGTACAAAGTAATAAACGATTACCCATTAATCGATTTAGTTTTTCAAAACGGACAGGGATCGCCGTATTAATTTTAATTTCCGCTGCGTTTGCAATCACGAGAAACCCCAAGAACATTACAGTGGTATCAGAGCCAGGTTCCACTATTTCTCCTCCGTTTCGATCTCCGAATTAATATTTCCATGATTTATTCCATTCGCGGGTTCGATTTTTTGTTGGATCCATGTTCATATGATGAACACAAAATTAATTAGATTATATTTATGCAAAAATCAAAATTTTTTGGGGGTATTTCATGTTCTTCATGAGACGAAGAATGGTGAGATTCGGGCTTCCCAAGCGTTGGGGTGGACGGTTGGGACACCGGATCCTCTAGGAAGGGTCATCAATCATCCGTGGGCTCGTTGCTTACGTCGGAGAGGGAGGCCCAGCAATGAACGGCCGGCCTGATCTCCTTCCTTCTCCGCCTTTTGAGAGGTTTGAAAAGGGGAAAGAGGAGGCTCGGGCCAAGTTTTTGCGCAGCTCCGGCATGCCCGCTGGCGCCCGAGGTGTCGCCGGCGAGGCTGGGCAGCCGGCTGCCGGAGGGGGAGCCGTTGTCGAGGCCCCTGCAACAACCACCCTTTTCGGGTTTGGGGAAAGGGGGCGAACTAGTCAGGGGACCAGGCCCAAGCCGGTCCGACCGGGTGGATCGGGCCCTAGCCGAGGCAGGGGCACCTGGGCTAGGCTCTACCCTAGCCCGAGCCTTGGCTCAGGAAGGGCGGAGCCATGGCTAGGCCATGGGGTGAGCCCATTCAGCCCATTCCGCAACTAAACCCTTTTCCCCAAATTAAACCCCAATTGTCCATTTAAAATAATTAAAATTAGATTTTAATTTAAATTCAAAATTATTTTGAAAAACTAAATTATTGTTCAATTTTATTTATTTGGGCACTAATGATTATGGAATCATTAATTTTAACAAATAGTTGTTAATTAATTAAATTTAATTATTGATTTAAGTATTAAATTAGTAATTAATTTTATTTAACTGATCTAAAAGTTAGATTTGCAATTAATTTTAATTAACTAATCTAAGCGTTAGATTAGTAATTAAATTTGATTAACTAACCTAAGAGTTAGATTAGAAGCTATTAGTTAGTTAATGTTAATTACTAAATTAAGAGTTAGATTAGTAATTAATTTTGATTAACCAACCTAAGAGTTAGATTAAAATCTATTCGTTAGTTAATGTTAATTACTAATTTAAGAGTTAGATTAGTAATTAATTTTGATTAACTAATCTAACAATTAGATTAGAAACTAATAATTAATTAGTGTTAATTATTAATTTAAATGTTAAATTAACAATTAACATTAATTAACTAATCTAGGAGTTAGATTAGTAGTTAATAATTAATTAGAATTTATTATTCATTTAAGTGTTAAATGAGTAATTAACTTTAATAGACTAATCTAAGAGTTAGATTAGTAATTAATCATCAATAATTTAATTGTTAGATTATTAATATTGTTCGATCTAAATGTTAGATTGTTTTCATTTTTAGAAATGTTCTAATTTGTATGGAATATCCTGGAATTATTAATTTGGAGTGTGTGCACATGTGATGTGTGTTATATACTTTTAAATTTGATTTAGTAGCATGCTTAAGATAATAAAATGAGTTTCTAAAATTCAAATGCCAATTTTTTATTGGAACCAAGCTTTTTTAAAGTCAAAACTATTTATTTTGAAAATTCTTTTATTTTAGCCATGTGATGTGCTTATCTTGTGTAGAATAGATAAAACACACCGTGGTCATAGATATGCACTTATTAAATACTTCATGTGATGATGTGTGTGGATCGTGGATGTGTGAATGGATGTTTATTAATTGTTAATAAATAAAGGTCTGCGTACCTCTCCCTCTCTCATACTCCGATGTACTTCTACCTCCCTCTCTCTTGTACTTGCCATAAGGCCTTCTTCAATTTACATGTAAATTTAGAATTTATTGTAATCTGATCAAGGCAACCGAGGAAGGAGCGAGGATGATCTACAGCTGTAACCAGGAAGGCGATAAGATGAAAATCATTTGCCTATGTGTTTGCAGGATTACCTAATATAAATGTTATCTTAGATTGTATGTGCGTTTGACTGTTGGCTCCAGTCAAACCCACTGTGCTATCCATGACCACTGTAACGACCCGCCACCCTATAATCGAGGATCTGATTACTAAATAGGTACTGAATCATTAAAATTTGGAGCCAAACCAGGATCTCGATAAGTCTGGAAAATAAATGATAAACTAAGCTAAACATTCCACATCACATCGAATTATAAACGAAGTATAAGAATTAAAAATTATTATAACTCGACTCAACTCAGTAAATAATTACATATTCCAATTGAAAATAAGTAATTAAACGTACAGGCCTGAAAGAAAAATAACAACTACATCGGGGCATACCCCAGGATAGTGGCTGCTGACGCACAACCCAAGATAACACCGTTCACGCTACGCTTGCCTGAAACCCTCACATGAAAACCGCAGGGGTGAGTCTCATCGAAATAGACTCAGTAGGGATCCTTCGATCCCCACCACCCACTCATGCACCCACAAGTGCAATAACATAAATATAGGCAATTTAAATAAATAAAGCAGTAAACCCAACTCCCAAGGATTCCCAAATTTCGATATAAAATGCATGCATTCATAAATGTAACATGCACAACTCTGAAACCACTCCACCACGGAGTCCACAACCAGCGTCTCGGCTAAACACACAAACCACGCGGCCGAACACGGAAAACACCGACCCGCTGGGACCAAACAGCAACCCCTCGGATAGCGCGCTGCTACTCCGGCCTGTCTAGCTCTAGGTGGTCTGCTTTTCCCAGCACGAGTGACACTCCAAATGTACCACTCCCACACCGGTACTAGCTATACCCCGGGGTACACCAGGTGACCCTCTCTCTAGGCGTCACCCCACCACTCCCACACCGATACAGGGTGCCTAAGCGTTAACAACTGTCACTCTAGGTCCACGGTCGCACAAAACACAACACAATGCGATCCGATCATATAGAAATCATCGTCCTTGAAGTATGTTTTTAAGCATACATTTAACCAACTATCTAACAATGTAAACACATGTTAATTGCATGGATTAATGAGGTTCTGTCTTGAATCGCGTCGCCCGTGGCCGACGTCATTCAAGACTCCTAAACTTGTTCATACGAAAAACTGGCTTCAAAATTAGGCCTAAATCGCGTCATCCCTGGCAGCCGCCATTTAAAATGGCGTCACTGTCCCTAGACGCTATTCAAGACAGAGACAGAAATCCTTATCTGGGCTAAATCGCGTCTCGGGTGGAAGCCGCCATTTAAAATGACGTCGCTGTCCCCAGACGCCATTTAGCACTCACAGACAGGTTCCCGCCTCCGGACTTCCCTGAGTCACAAAGTGGGATTTCTCCCCCAAATCACACAAAACATAAAGAAAAAGGAGAAGGTAGGGAAGAAGCCTAATCATTTCACAAAGAACCCCCCCTTAAAACATGCTTTCTACCTCAGAAGCACCCACACATATTTCATGCTTTTAAAGCGGAAAAATCATGGTTTTAAACAAAACAATGCGAGGACCGTCATCCTACCGGTTACTTGAACTCCTCCGGGCTCCTAGCCGCTGACCCGCCATAACACAAGCCGTCGTCGGTACCGCCATGGACGCCGTCACTCCATCGGGATGTCGGCCGCTGTCCGGAGAGAGATGCACCGCAGAAGAGATGGTGGTGATAGTGGTAGAAGTTAGGGGGTTAATGGAGTGGAGGGAGAGGAGAAATGGGGAGAGGAAAGGAAGGAGAAGGGGGAAGGGGATGGGTCGGAGAGAGGGAGGAGAGAGAAGAGGATGAGAGAAATGAGGGAAAGGAGGGAAGGTTTGCGAGGTTAAACCGAAACTAGATAAAACGCGTCGTCTAAGACCGGCGCCAATCAGACGACAAGACGGGTTCGTACACTGACATACCAGGGCCATACTCTAAATGGCGTCGACCATGCTAGACGCCTTTCAGACAATAAGACCGGGGCTGTACTCTCGTGGCCCAAAACCGGCCCACGTGGCATATTTTAAAACGCGTCCCCCTAACCGAACGTCATTTGAACCGCGTCAAGCTTGGGGTCCGACACCGAAACTGACCTAATAACAGGATCCAAAACCTCAATCCTTACAACCACACTAGACAATTACGTGATTCAATATTTTTCTTTTGATTATAAATCAAAGCAAGTATAGTATCTAGTATACATATACGATATATTTTTTTACTATCACCTAGGAGAGACCAAGATAAAACTTATCTAAAAAATCTCGCTAAATTCTAAGCCGTAATATGAGTAGTTGAGAACTTACTGTGTGGTCCTCCATCGTTATAGTCATAGGATTCGAATTACTAGCAAGAGTAAAATAGAAAAAGAACGGCAAGACAAGTCCCACTGTGATCGCTAAAAAGCTGTGAGTGCTCAAATATGGTGTGTGATTATCATGAATATCATGTTCATATGAATAACAAAAGAAACTAGATTAAAGATCATGATTGTCATAAACCAAAAGTTTCAAAAGATTAAGTTGATCGCTACTAACCTTGCAACTGGGAGAAGTTGGGTTCTTTGTTCCTCTCTTTCGGCTGGCGAAAAAAGAAAAGCCATTCCTTTTAAATTTACTCTTGCTTTTATGTTTGTTTGATTATTTCTTTCAAGCCTTCCAATCCGTCCTTCCTTCAAGCTTTTCTCCTTCAAACCTTGCACCAAAAAAAAAAAACAAATAAAGGATTTGGATTAGAACTAAAATAGGGTAGTATATATCCTATATAGTGGATCAAACATGCAACCAAACTAAAAAGACTCACTTTTTGTAGTTCTTTAAACCCCTATTATATGCATGGGTATGGAAAAAGGTGTAGTGTGTGTCTGTGTGATGCAGTGATGTGATGATGAACAATGAAGAAAATAGTGAATTAACTATAATGAATATATGAAAACTAGAAAGAAAGTGGGCAGGGAAGATGGTTGATTTGGCCCTTTGAAAGCCTTGGTCTTCTTGAGCTTCAATGGAGGAAAATGATGAAGAGGATGAGCCTTTGGATGTTGTCTACGTTTTCCTCTTCGAGAGTCTCCAAAACACCTTGAGAGAGCTTCAAATTGTCCAATTGCCAACCTCTTTTAAAGGCCAATAGGATAGGTATATATAATATTAGGTTTTGGAGATATTTAGGCTTCAAAAGGGCTCTCCCGCGCCTCCGCAACCTTCCTCAGATAAACATGAAGGATTTGAGTCCTTCCCAACATTGAAAACCAGATGATCTCGGCCAAATTAGATTTATCAGAATTAAGCCTAAATTGCGTCGCTCGAGGGAGACGTCTTTCAACCAACTAAGCGTTAAAAATAGAAAAAAAAATCCAGAAAAAAAAAACCGAAAAGCACTAGGAAACCTAAATGGCGTCTATTATCAGAGACGTCTTTCAATTAATTAGGAAATTAACTAAAATCAAATTGAAAATAGAAATAGATTAAGGAACCTAAATTGCGTCCCTCTCGGGCGACGTTATTTAGTTAATTCTATCCCGATTAGGAAATTTGATTTCAAATTAATTTATGCCAAAAAAACTAAATGGCGTCGTCCTTGGGCGACATAATTCAACCAATTTTTCGAGAAAATCAATAAAAAATAATTAATGATTAATGGTCATACCATTTCTGGGCATTATTATTATGACGTGAAATTTACTCAATATGATAATAAAATTAGCGTGTCTACAGCTGTCCCACTTTGGCATTGACTTAGTAAGGGAGTGAAATGAAATGGAATGAACTAAAAAGGTGATGACAATGTGTGATGAGATACGCTCTCAACATTACATGATGGAAATTTTTCTCAAAATGATCAATGAAGTAATTCGAAGAGATCATGGAATCAATCATGTCTGGATAAAAGAGACAAAGAAAAATAAATAAAGACGATCAACCACCACGAGGGGAAGTACCCTAAGTCACAAACATTGCAAGTTTCATTATGGAGAGCGATTACCAGCCAATGTGGACATGTTACAACTATGATAGATCTTAAAAAGAAATAAGATATATAGGATAAAAATCCAAGCAAGGATAGAATTCTAAAGATATATTCAAGAAAACCTCAAAGATAATTGAGAGATCGATTCGGAATGGAATATTTTGTATCACGTTGGGATTTATTTTGAACAATGGTCTAAAATTTTATCAATAATTAATTCTTATCATAATTATTTCAAAGTCCTACATGATGCATGTTGAGTTAAAATGAAAATTAAAATGAAATAAAAATATAAATTAATCAACGATAACATTGTTAAACTGCCAATGATGAGTCAATACACCAATCCTACAATTCAGTGTTAAGCTGAAGCTTGTTTTTCCACGCACCGTCTCAGAAAAGCGAAACCATCATCCTCATCAATTGACAATCTAACGGCCTATCCGTGCGATTAAGAATCCTTCGGAATTATCACTGTTTTTTATAGAGGGGAACTCAAATTCCAATTTCATCAAAATCACAAGGTTCTTGATATACTCTAATAAATATTTAATATATAGTAATGATGATGCAAATCAATTACATGAAAGAATACAGAAGTAGAGATAACTGTCTTTTTAGTCATGGTAAGGACTCAATGAAACTCCTACAGCGGGACATTTTTTCTTTTATGGATTTTTCCTTAAATTCATGTACCCTGTAAATAACTTGAATAAATAAATTAATATATATGTTCTGGCTTAGCCCCTTGCCTGGTTAAATAACTGGCTACACGATCCTATCCTTGGTAGAAGGGTCAAGGGGCAAAACCTTTATTCAATGAAGGCAAAAAGTAATTAAAGATAAATAATTGACAATGCAACATACAAGCAGGCAAATGCTCACTGAAAATAAAAAATTGCAGCACACATTACGTGACAAACGAATGCTAATTGAATTCTAACATATTCAAAAAATTTGTGTTTTGAAATATCTTTTTTTTTTTTTTGTCAAATATCCATTTTTTTGGTCATTTTCAAATGTCCATTTTTTTATGGTTTTGAAATATTCAATTTTTTTTTTTTTAAAGATCAACATGGAACACAGATCAAAAGAGCTCACTTATTCGTTATCTTAATTCCCTAACTATTCTTCGATAGCCTAATCCAAGTTCATTGTGCTTTTATTGTGCATGTGTCCCTGATCTCATTTGATGATCTGACCCTCAGTATACTTAGGCCATTCCTTAAGCTTGGAGTACGTCCCTTAAAGGAAGAGATGGTCTAGAAAGCTTTCGAGAGGATTCCAGAGACCCAAGAAGATGTCCATCATTTACCCTATTGTCCGTTGGGGTTAGGTCATTTTCATTTTGTGGGGTATTTTTGACCTTGTGCTCCCTTTCATCTGGATATTTGGCCTTTTGATTTGACAATTGTGGCCTTTTGTATTCGGTTCGACTTTTGCCCTTTTGATTTTTCTTTTTTGTTTTTTTTCTGACGGCCTCCTACTAAGACGGCGGGTATTTTCAGTAGTCTATCTTGAGCCTCGTTCCGACTCACGAGTCGAGAATAAAAAGGAATAATAAAATAAGAATGAGTTGTACTTTACACTGTCAGTCAAACTGTCAGTTTTTCTTAGATTTCACATCTCTTGTTACCCAAGGACAAAGCGTGTTTTGTGTGTGTATAATGCTCACGAATTAGATTATCAAAGACTAATGAGGGAATTTATGATTTCAAATTTTCTAACTCTACTGGTCTTTGCACCATGCTAGTCGACATAACTAAAAGTCTAAGGGTAGTATTTCTTTAAGTACAGACCATCCCAAGGATGACATAGCTCCTGACCTTCTACATTAACTAACTTATAGGCGAATAGGAAAAACATCATTGATAACATAAGGTCCTTCCCAATTGGGTTGGAGTTTAGAACGCGGACCACCAGGTTTTAAAATTCTTTTAACCACCATTTCACCAACTTTGAATTTGCATTCAATAACTTACTTTTGAAAAAAATGTGCAAGTCTATTTTGGTATACTCGTGCATGATTGACAGCTGACCATCTTTTCTCGTCCAAACGTTCCAACTGAGCGTGGAGTGCAGAACGTTGTTCATCAATGGAAAACTCCTTATTCAACTTTACTCTTAATGACGGAATGAGAACTTCATATGGAACTACCGCCTCCATTTCGAATGTTAATGAGTGTGGGGTTTGCCCAATAGGAGTGCGGATTGAAGTTCGGTAGGCCCACAGAGCCTCAACGAGATTTTCTTGCCAGTCAGTGTATTTGTTAGACTTACATGTCTTCTTTATGATTTTGATCAAGGTTTTGTTAGTTGCCTCTGCTTGGCCATTACCTTGCGGATAACAAGGAGATGAATGATACAATGTGATAAGTTGATATTTTTTATCATTAAAAGAACAAATGCATGCACTATATTCATGATTTTATGTTTAAAATTGCATGAAATGATACATAATTTTGTATTGATTTCAACGGTACCAATTTTGTTAAATTTCGAGTTAAAAATATCATCATTTCATGTAAATAACGAAGTATAGTGTATTTACAGTTTTTCAACAAAACCGATGATAAATAAATTTATTTCAGCATAAGTGTAATATTGTTCACGATAAAACTCTAATTTACATTTATTTTTATGTAAACAAGATATGAAGACGATGTGGCGCAGTGGTTAAGTCTCTGATGATTTGTGTGAGGTCCAATGCGCGAATCTCAGCAAAAGCACCTTTCATATTTTTGTTAAAATGATTAAAGCAGGGGCAAATTAGAAAGAAAAAGTTTGAAAATGGTTGCCCTAACCCTTTGCCCAAGAAAGCCAAGAGGGCCAGCCACCACCTCCATCCCCTCCTTTCTTTATTTTAAATCCTCTCTCCCCTTTTAAAAGTATCCATTCTTCCTTCTTTTGGGGCTGCTTCTTCTTAATTTCTCTCACACGCATAACTCTGCCCTCTCTCTAGTTTTTCTTTCTCCCTCTGCTCCTTGCCACCCTCTCTCTTTGACCTTTTCTCCCTCTCTCTCTCAGCCGCACAGTACCTTCTCTGCTGCCCTTGCATTCGTTGTGCCCATCTGCCAAGCCGAAGCGCCCAGCAGCAGCAGGAGGATGTTATTTGATTTTGCAATTTTAATTTTAATTCTTTTGTCTTGTTTTTTTTGGTTTTGATGTAATTATTGGTTAATTGATCATTAATATTTTAATTGTTTTCATTTCCTATTATTGAAATTGCATGTTAGAGTTTAAATTTGGTTGTTTACACAGTAACATGAAACAGTAGATTACTATTCATCTCCCTCTTTTTTTATTTATTTCTCCTAATTTAGACACTTTTTATCAAATTCGATTAATATCCGTTACTTAGTTTAGATTTAATTTTTATTTAAAAATGTTAAAAAAAGTAAAAAAAAAAAGTAAAAAAAACTTTTTGATGAATAGTAGTAAGGGGGGTATGTGGCAGCTTTTGGTTGGTTTGGGGCATGATGGTGTACGTAAGAGAGGGATGGCATCTCCACTCCATTTAATGCTCTTTTGCCCATACCTTTTAACTCTTTCATTTGCATTTATATCCTTGTTTGATCAAACCATCTTAGTTAGTGTAAGTTTATTAATTCCATAAGTTTTCTAACTTGTTTCTTTTAACCAAAATCCAAAGTTTTCAAAGTTATAAATTTAGTTCCCTGTGGACTCGACTCGGACTCACCACTTGCTATTTGTAATTAATTTAAATGAGTCGATTGAAATATGATTGTTAGCGTTGAGTTGACTTTTAACGATATAATCTTTGGCTATCACAATGCAATTTTATACATGTTGCATAGGTCCTTCAACTCTTGTGAAATGAACTGTGGTCTATTGTCGGTGACGATAGTACTTGGAATCTCGAACCTTGTGATGATATTCCTCATGATGAACTTGCAAATTGTTGATGCTTTGACCTCTGTATAAACTTCAGCTTCTGCCCACTTGGTGAAGTACTCCGTTGCGGTAAGTATGAAGGATTTTTACTTGATCGAGAAGTTGGGATCACCAAGAGGTCCAATGATGTCGAATGCCCACATGGAGAAAGGCTATGGGGAGGAAATAGAAGGAGTGAAGATGCGGGATAATGGATTTTGTTGGCATAAAGTTGATACTTAGCACACCTACGGACATACCCTATACAGTCTTTTTCTATGGTTAGCTAATAATATCCTTGTCTAAGGATTTTATTTGATAACATTTGTCCATTAACATGGCCACCACAAACTCCAGCTTGAGCTCCTTCTATGATCTTCCAAAGCTCATCTTCATCTAGGCATCGTTGAAGAACATCATCAAATCCACGTCTATATAACTCCCCTCTAACTAGGGTGTATCTCTGAGCAATTCTCCTAATAGCCCTTTTCTCCTTAGCAGTGACTTTTTCAGGGTATGACTGATCTTCACAATATTTAGCAATTTCGTAGAACCATGGTTTCTCTTCATCTTCCATCTCTTCTTACAATTCCAATAACATGATTTCTCTCCTCTCCACAATATCTTTATCGCTAACCTTCTTCAGCAACTTCTCCTTAATCCTAAGAAAGGAAGGGTTCTCTACAGTAGGAGAGAAACGCCTATGGATGATGATTGATTCGGAGTGTTACTGATTGAAAAATTCAGAGACGATGCAAAAGAAGCTAGAGCGTCAGCTAAGATGTTCTGATTTCGAGGAACATGGACAAAAATCAGTTTGGTAAAAAGCTTGGCATAAGCTGAGGTGAGTTCTTGATATGACTTGAGTTTGGGATCAAGGATACGATACTTGGTGAGCACTTGGCGAAGAATCAATTGACTATCACCTACAATCCATAGCTTGGTGGCACCATAGAGATGAGCGACTTCGAGGCCAACAAGAAGAGCCTCATATTCAGCTATGTTATTTGTAATATGAAAAGCAATCTGAAAGGCTTGGGGAATGGTGACACCTGCAGGTGATAGGAGAATAATGTCAAAATGTAGAGTCCACATATCGTCTTTGATTTTATTTATGGACATCAGTTTCTCATCCAGAATCTCCGATCGGACCGGATCAAATATGGGAAGAGGGTGATGAGCAAGGTGTTCTGCTATAGCATAGCCTTTGATTACTTTCTTTTGAATGTAGATGATATCAAACTGGGATAGAAAGCTCTGCCAATGTGCTAATCAATTTGTAAGGACAGATTTCTAAAGAAGAAATTTGATGGGATTCATCCTAGCGATGAGATGGACTTCATGGGCTAAAAAATAGTGTTTCAATTTCTGAACTACTTATACCAATGTCGCACATGTTTTCTCCATTGTTGTTATCTCTATTCAGCGGGGTTGAGAAGTTTAGAGAAATAATATGTTGTCCTCTCATTTCCTTCTTCACCCTCTTATGGTAGGACAGCCCCCAAGGCATCAACTAGGACAGAAATGTAGACAATTAAGTGTTTGCCTAAAGATGGTGGTCTCAAAACCGGAGGACTTGCCAAATATTTCTTCAATCCATTAAATGCCTACTGGAACTTATCGTCTCAATCGAATTTGACTCCCGACTTAAAAGCACATAGAACGGCTTACATCTTTGTGAGTGCTGAGAGACAAAGCGGCGAATAAACTGCAACCTCCCAATTAATCATCCCAACTCTTTCAAGTTCTTGGGAGGTGGCATTTCAATGATAGCTTTAGCCTTATTGGGATCGATCTCAATGCCCCGTTTGCTGACAATGAATCATAACAACTTCCCTCACGAGACACCAAATACACATTTCTTTGGATTCATCTTTAATTGGTACTCTCTTGATCTCTCCAAAACCTTCGCCAGAACTTCAGCATGCTCAGCTCTAGTTTTAGACTTAACCAAAAGGTCATCCACATACACTTCCAAGTGGATATGCATCATATCGTGAAATGTAGCCATCATCGCCCTTTGGTAGGTGGCTCCAGCATTCTTCAACCCAAGCTGCATGACTACATAACAGTATGTTCCCCATGGAGTAGTAAATGATGTTTTCTCTTGATCATCTTCTACCAAGCAAATCTGATTGTACCCTGAAAAGCCATCTATGAATGATAGAGTGTCGAATCCAGCCGTGTTATCGATCAACACATCTATATGAGGCAGTGGGAAATCAACCTTAAGACATGCCCGGTTTAAATATCTGAAGTCAATACAGATTATGATTTTTCCGTCTTTCTTCGTAACTAAGACTATGTTAGCCATCCACTGTGGATAGAGGACAACTCTAACGAACTTGGCTTTATGTAGCTTATCGAACTCTTCCTTCATCTTCAAAGCCATCTGTGGGTAGAATTGCCTTAACCTCTGTTTAACCGGGCTAGCTCCAGCTTTCAAGGTCAATCGATGCTCCACTAGAGAGGAATCTAACCCCGGCATATCTTCATAGCTCCAGGCAAAAGTGTCCTTGTATTCTCTAAGAACTCGAACCAATGCCTCTTCGTCTAATTTAGAAAGATTATGACTGATGAAGACCAGCTTAGGTTCTTCTTCAGTTCCTAGATTGATTTCTTTGGTTGGCTCTTCTACCGCAGCTAAGGGTTCATCAAATCCCTTTACCCCACTTGTATAAGCCTCAACTGCGTCCTCATCATTTTCTTCTTCAAGACGGGGTCGTTTTCATGTATTAGTTCGTATACTCCGTACCCGTCATCGACTAACTCATCTGTCTCACAAACTTCTGTCAACTGGATTGGATCTTCTAACAGGTAGGAGATTTGCTAATAGGGAAGGCACTTAGAAGCTAACTCCTGGAGGTATCGATCTGGAATTCTCTTACCCTTAGACTTCCTAATCTGACTAACTTCACTAGACTCTCTACAATAGACTCCGTATCCTAACCTAAAGAGGACGAAGAAGGATAAAAATCATTGGATGCATGAGGAAGTATAGGGCAATCCTCCTGAGAGGAGGGGCAAAGTATATCTAGAAGAGAATATTGCCCGAGTGACCCGCACAATAGGGTATATTCAGACGGATAGTAGGAGGTTTCCTCAACGAGGATTCGAGAGGAGGTTGTTGCCAAAGTGACATTTTTTTTTGTTGAGATTTTTGATATTTATCATAAAACAAGAATGAATTTGGAAGGTGGGATGATCATGAGGAGGAGAAAATGGCACAATGGTCAGAGGATTAGGGGGATCATACAATAGTAGATCCCAGATCAAATCATGGATCCTCTCGAGGTTGAGAGGAATCCGAGGAAGAATGTCCCGAGGGGACAAAGTAATGATAATGGGCTGTGCCCGGGGTATATCTTCAGTAATGACCTTCGACCAAGTCGGGGTCAGAAGCAAAGTGTGAAACAAGGTGTGGAGGGTGAAAGCATGTGAGGGGTAAGTAGCCCTTCAGAGGTGATCAGTTGTTAAACCAGCTTCATAGGGGTCATCTGGCTCCCCTTCGTCAGTCTCGTCACTCAGCAAAATCCTTTTATCAAAAATGGCCCATGGCCTCTCAATCAGCTCATCTATCAGCGGTGGCCGTTGTGGTTCAGCAGGATGCAGGAATAATCTGTTCAAGGCTATTGTAGGTGCTGAAAATGCTCGTGTGATTAACATGAAAAATCTATGTTGTTTAGTGTAAACTAACCTATTAAAAACAGCAACTAAGTGCAGTGATCGTCAGAAACTTTTGACTTAAAAGTTTCAAAAGAGAGTTTTGATCGCCTACCTGTTTGAACGCGGAAGATGTCGAGTCCTTGATTCCCCTCCTTCAGCCAGTTGAAGAAAGAGAGCCCTTTCTTTTTTCTTTTGTTCTTGCTGTTGAATTTGAGGTTGAGGATCATCCAGAAATCCTTCTGGCTTTGTGCTTGATTTCCCCTTTGATTCTCTTGTTGTTGTTGGGTGCAGCAGAGATAGAAAAGAAATGCAATGAAGAAACAATGATGATGAGAACTTTAAATAGAAGCAATATCTAAACTGATCATGATTTTAAGCATATAATTGAACAGCAAACTTACTTGTTTAAATGGTTTTGAAACCCCTTAAATCAAATAGATCTTGAAAGATTATGCTGTGGTGTGTGTTGCATGAAGTGAATATGAAAAATGAAATTAATGAAGATGTAGAATAAAAATGCAGAATTGAAACACTTATGCCCAATGGGTTGAAGCCTTGAAAGGATGAAGATTCTTGAAAGGACGCCGACTTCTGGAAATGGCAGCGCTCCGGCGTTCCGACGTTGTTGCTCCGATCTTCAACTCGCTATAATAATGCTCTCTCTTTTCTCAATAGGGCTCAATATGGCTCAACATTTTTTACTCTTCATCATGCAAGGTATTTATAGGCTTCTTCTACGTTCGTGATTAACATAGAAAAATCTAGGATTTATCTATTTTAACCGACAGATAAATACTGATTAATTCATCTTTATCTGTAATTATCTAAAACGCGTCCACCATGGCCGACGCCTTTCAGATTAATTAAGATAAGGATAAATATACGGGAAAACTTATCTTTATCTTTATTAGATAAAACGCGTCTACATGTGCAGACGTCTTTTAAACAAATTAAGATAAGGATAAACATCCGGAAGAGAAGTAGAAATAGCTTAGGAAACCTAAAACGCGTCAGCCTTCACAGACGCCTTTTAGTTAATTAATCAACTGATTAAAATTCAAATTTAAACGTTAAAATAAGAATAAACTCTAAACGGCGTCCACATGGGTCGACGTCTTTTAGACTTCTTCATATTTTAACTGAAATTTGAGCTAAAATCAATTTAATTGATTAACTTAAACATGTCTGTTAAACCCGACACTCAAAAAAATCAATAAAAATTAATCAATGATTAAAAATCAAACCATTATGAGGCATTATTATATGATATGAAATTTACTCGAAATGACGTCAAAATTAGCGTGTCTACAGCTGCCTCACCTTGGCATCGTCTTTGCAAGGGAGTGAAATGAAATGGAATGTACTGAAAAGGTGATGCCAAGGTGTGATGAGACACTCTCTTAACATCACATGATTGGAATTTTTCTCGAAATTATCAATGAAGATAGTTCAAAGAGATCAATGGAATCAATCCTGTCTGGATGAGGTGGACAAGGAAATAAAATAAAGTCGATCAACCTCCTCGGAGTGGGAAGTACTCCAGGTCATAGACACTGTAGGTTTCATCATAGGGAGCGTTTGCCAGCCAATGTGGACGTGCTGCAGCCATAATGGATCTTAAAAGAAAACAAGAAATATTGGATAAAGAATCCAAGAAAGGATAGAATTCCAATGATATCTTCAAGCGAATCTCAAAGATAATCAAGATAAACAATTTAGAATAGAATATTTCATATCATGTTTGAGATTGTTTGATTAATGGTCTGAAACTTAATCAATAATTAATTCTTATCACAGTGATTTCAAAGTCCTACATGATGCATGCTGGGCTAAAAGAAAAATATAAAGTCAAATAAAATATAAATTAATCAAAGATAATATTGTTAAATTGTCATTAATGAGTCAAGATACCAATTCTTGTAATTCAGTGCTAAGCCGAAGCTCGTTTATCCACGCACCGTTTCACAAAAGTGGAACCATCGTCCTCACTAATTAACAATCCAACGGCCTATCCGTGCGATTAAGAATCCTCTGCAATTATCACTGTTTTTGTTGAAGGGGAAGTCAAATTCCAGTTTCATCAAAACCACAAGGTCCTTGATATACTCTAATAAATATTTATCATATAGTAATGCGAATGCAAAATAATTACATGTAATAATACAAGAGTAGAAATAACCGTCTTTTTAGTCATGGTTAGGCTTCTTGAATTCCCACAGTGGGATCTTCTTGACATTTTCCAGCTTTACTTAGGTTTTCTTTGAATTTCCTGCAGTCAAAATTATTAGTAATTCCAAACAAATATTCAATTAAAACATCAAAAACCACAGAATTTCAGATAAATCACAGAAAAGCTAAAACGCGTCGTGTCGCGCAGACGCAATTTAACATTGAAACGCGTCAGTGCTCCTGACGCCTTTCACTCACAGAAACAGGTTTCTGCTTGTTCTCTATTCGGATTCCAACTCTATCAATGCACATCCCTTTTTCAATCCGGAAAAGTCTTCCTAGGATCGCAATTCCTTCTATATAAACACCCTTAGGTTGTTCCCAAGCAATCCTACCATAATCCAAAGATCCAAATTTGAGCTTTCTTCCAAGGTTTCAAGGTTTCTTCAAAGTTCCAAAGTTTCCAAGCTTCAAGAAGGAGGAACTCCAAAAAAGGGAGGATGAATTCTTCAAGCAAAAAGATGAAGATGTCTTTGGAGAAGTTCTGTGATGTGGAAAATCACCTCAATGGAAGGAATCCCAATCTCCAAGTAAGTTCAATCAACTTCTCTTTAATTCTTCTTCATGTTCTTCATGTTCTTCACGTTCTTCATCATGTTCCTTCATGTTCTTCATCATGTTCTTCATGTTCCTTTTTGGTTTTCAGAATTATCCCATGTTTCCTGGCCCAAGGAAGTTTACCTCCTTACCTTGGATTCGTAAACTTGCAAAAAGTGTTAAGCTTTCCATGCAAATGTTTATATCCAAGTGGAATCTTCAAGGTCTTGTAGTGCTTGCCAAACATTACAAGAGCTCGAACGTAGATTGGGCGGCTATGGGTGCCTTGATCGAGTGGTGGCATCTCCAAACTCATACGTTCTTCTTCCAAGACTTCGAGTGCACGATCCTCTTGGAGGAGGCGGAGCTTCTTTTAGGTCTCCCAAAGACCAAAGAGAACAAAGATAAGATAGCTTTGACGAAAGAAAGAATCTCCGGTCAACAATTGTTGACATCAATTATGAAAGATCCTTCAGAAGCTAAAGGATGCCTCACCAAAAAGAGAATCAATCTTACAAAGCTTGCCGAGTGGACGCTATACGAAATTGATGATCTAAGGGAGGATGAAGCGGAGGATGTAACAAAAGCTTTAGTTACATGCCTTGCCAGTGCCTTCTTCTTCTCTGCGCAGGATAACATCTTAGAAGATGATCAAGTCAGTGCCATATGCGCAATCTTCGAAGGTAAATCCATTAGCACTGCACTCTTGGCATATCTTTATAGTGGGCTTTCTACGGCATCTGTGGGTCGTCCTCCTTATGGATGCATGCTACTCTTTGCTTTATGGGTTGAACTTCACTTCAAGTTTGAGCATAGCAAGAAAAGGCCTCTGAATCCATCTCAGATCTTCTTGAATAGCCCAATTCGTTACATAGCTAACATTGTAAAGTTCAATGAGCATATGGTTAACAAGGTTCCAAAACTCAAGACCCGAGCCGACTGGAGAGATTATTTAAAGCTCATGACATCCGACATATTCGACTCGTCTCCACTTGCTCTTGTTGGAAAACCTGTTTGGGTGCGCCGTGCAGCAGGAGTAGATCTCAAGTTTATTGGAGCCACCGAGTTCGTGCTATACAATCCTCACCGGTGCCTTACTCAACTTAGCTTGGGCCGTCGTGAATTCCCTGAGTTCTCTCCCACACTTTCAATCAAGAAGCGTGACTTGGAATCCGACGAAGATTATGAAGCCGTATAAATCATTATCACTCTATGGAACCTTGGCTTCAGTTATCGTGTAAAATCCTCTAAAGATAGAGATAGATGATTGAAATTTCTTTACCTTAAAAGTCTTCATGAAATTCTTCCTTAAATGTCCTCTTTCTCTTAGTTCATGATGTAATAAAGAATTTTATTGAATAAAGAAGTTTTTTTTATGCCTCGAAATCTTTCCTCAACTTTCTGTGATATGCACATGATTTTTCCTTTAGTAAAAACTTGATTTTTCCTAAAAATTCAACAGTTCGGATTCTGTTAAATGTAAAACGCGTCCACTCCTAAAGACGCTTTTCAACAATAATTCTTTTTTCCAGAAATTCAATTTAATCATCAAAAACCTTAAAGTTTAAATTGCGTCTTCCACCATTGACGCCTTTCAACTCTCTCTCCTACTTTCTCCAGGATTCTGTCATTAATTCCATGATTAATTCCCTGAAACGCGTCAACACACTAAGACGCTTTTCATCATTTTCCTCTGTACGGCTCTGACAAAAATCTTGAAACGCGTCCACCTGTGTGGACGTCTTTTAATCGATTTCAAACAGCTGTCCTTGCCGCCTCAACTTATGCGCTCTAAAACGCGTCTGTCTGAGTCGACGCCTTTCAACCTTTTTGTTAACAAACCCGCGAAGGCCCCCTTTCTTCCTCACTTTTCACAAAATCCCTCTTTTCTCCCCTCTCTCCGGCGACCGAGCTCCGGCAATTTTTCCCTCAAAACCTCCTCTATTCGAGCCATGGAACGCGGTGAAGGCTCCAAGAAGATGAATATCATAGCCAAGAGACAGCGAAGGCAAGAAGAAGAAGTTCCCGAGGAGGTTCCGGCGATGCTAGCCGAGGCCGAGGCCTTCTTGGAGGAAGAACTCCCTCCACCGGCACCCATGGCGGTGGAAGAAGAAGAGGAGGGTGACCTCCACACGGTAAGATCCCTGTGGATTGAGTGGATGAAGAAAAAGAGGGGAAAACGGGGTTCTTCAAAGAACCCAGAATCTGGACTTGAAAGGCGTCCAGACCAGGTGACGCCATTCAAAAGGCGTCACCATGGGCTGACGTCTTTCAAGATAAATTCTGAATTTTTTAATTATGAATAAATATTTTGAATTGCGTCAAGGTATGTTGACGTATTTTAAAAGACGTCCATATGGGCTGACGCCTTTCAAAACATAACTGATTTTCCTGTTTTTATTACTGACCCCTATTTTTTATGTTTTTATTTGCAGGGAGTGATGAGGGCTAGAATCTCCTGGGACCTAGTGATAGGTGCCTATAGGGGTGTCCCGGATTTCCAGAAGGCGCGCCTGCGTCGGATGGGATTCGGTGAGGTACTGGACATCGAGCCATTCTGGCTTGATTTAGTCCTCCTACAGGTGCTGCGGGAGAGATGGCATGCGGAAAGCCGTGCTTTCCTAATGCCGTGGGGGCATATGGTCCCCACCCTAGAGGATGTGGCCAGGATCACTGGCCTCAGGGTAGAGGGCCGACCAGTTAGTGGGGTTACTTACCCCAACTATCAAGGATTAGCAGAGGCTCTTCTAGGGATAGAGGTGTCTAGCCTAGGCAGAGAGTCTAGGATGGTTCCCATGGTAGAAGTAGAGGCTGCTTTAGGACTAGAGGAGCCCCGGCGTCGGTCTGACGAGACCCGGGAGGAGTTTAGGGATAGATTAGCAGAGTCATCTTCCTCAGTCTACTGTAGTGACCTTAGTCAGGTAGAGGAGGTAGATAGACAGCTTAGGGTCTTCTTAGTTTTCTTTTTTGGTCGGTTGCTCTTCGGTACGAAGGGCGACCACATCCACTGTAGATTTTTTTATTTATTAGATGACTTAGATAGCTTAGGAGAGTATGCCTGGGGTGCGGCCCTTCTGGCCCACCTCTTCGCCGATCTGTCCGCGGTCACGCCGGACCGTGAGACCACTATCAGCGGCTTCTCGCCGTTTCTTCAGGTATTAACTTGTTTAATTATTTGTTTATGATATGCAGTGCAATATGATATGATGCTTTTTCTAACCTATATGTTCATGAATGCAGGTGTGGAGTTACTACTACTTCCCGTTCGGCAGAGCGCGGATTACTCGACCGGATGCCGTCCCATTGGCCTGTCGTTGGCAGCCGATTGTAGACACGGCTCCACAGCACCACCAGCTGACGGCCCTCCGCCGTCAGTTCCTGGATTATCGAGAGCTACTGGTAAGTTTTTTAACTTGTTTAATTTCATTAAATGCAATTTTTTATTCATTAAGTGCAATTTATTTATGAATGCTTCTAACCTATATGCAGGTGATCTGGCGCCCGTACTTGGGCATGGACGAGGAGGGTCAGCCGTGGGTGACGGCTGGCAGGAGGAGGTTCGGGAGGCATATGTGGGTGCATTGCCTCAACGAGATCGAGCCCCTCCGCCTCCGGCTCGTGATGAGGACGCTGGGCCTCCACCAGGAGTGGATTGACGAGGAAGTCCCGGAGGGCGTGGGGAGGAGCATGAGGGGCAAGCAAGCCCTCACCGACTGGCGTGCCAAGTTCCATGAGCAGTACGAGGACTGGCACCGTCGGGGCGTACGGGTGGAGTCCCGTGCGGAGAGTAGCGAGGGCTACCTCCAGCAGTACCGGGCCCACTACGCCGATCAGCTTCGGCTCCTTCGACCACTCGATGTAAGTATGCATTCATGCGTCTTTAATTTTGTTATTATCTTGATTTATATTTGTGAATGAATGTATGTATGACATACAGGATGCACGTGATGTGGTCATTGTCGACCTCCGGGCCCGCCTACATGATGCGGAGGCCCAGCTAGAACAAGTTCAGAAAGAATTATATGACCTGGTATGTATGAATGCTTATGAATGCATGTTTTAATTAATTGTTTTGGCGATTAATCACTGACAGTTGTCTTTCGGTGCAGCGAGCCGTCTACATCCAGGCGGCTCCCCCTACCTTCGGGGCTTCATCTTCTTCATCATCCGCTGCGCACGATGCTGCCCTTGCTGACCTCCAGAGTCAACTCGCCTCCGCCATCCACCGGGCTTCTCTCGCGGAGGAGGACCGGGCTGCTCGGGTAAATTCTTCAACTTTTGACTTCTGAATTTGATTACTTGATTGCTTTAAACTAATAAAATCTTCCTCTGCAGGTTTCTGAGCTTCATGAAGCCCTTCAGAGGGCTGAAGCAGATGCCCGTGCTACAGCGACTCGTGCCGAGGCTGATGCAGAGCGGATCCGGGCTCTGGAGGAGCAGGTGGCCCGTCTCTCCACTGGAGATCTTGCGCGCCTCCAAATTCGCCTGGAGGTCGTGACAGAGGAGCGAGATCGCGAACGCCTTCGACTGGAGAGTCTTCTGGGTCGGCTGTCAGTCGCGGAACATGAGCGCAAGATGGTGGATGAACGGTATCAACGAGCTCGGCAGCGTGCCCATGAGCGTGGTCTGACCAGTGCCTTCACCGCCAGTGTTGCCGTGTCCTCTGGCCAGGCGGGTCCGAGCGCGATGGGACCACCTCCACCTCCTAGTCGAGGGCCAGCACCGGATGCACCTGACGAGGCCCAGAGCCAGTTGGACGAGGGCGGAGGGGAGAGCCAGCCTTGAGGGCTCATGTATCTTCTTTTTTTTTCTTTTTTTTATGTATCATGTACAAAAACACCTTCTGATAATATACATGAAACTTTTGGGCTCCAATCTTGTGTTCCTGTGCTTGTCTTGTATTCTGTACAACACTGAATAAACAGGTTAAGTATCTATTTAGGCTTAGCCCCTTGCCTGACCAAATAAATGGTCAATCAATTTTTTTTTCTTCAGTAAATGGTCAAGGGGCATAGCCTTTATTAACAAAGGTAATGAGAATAATCAAACTTAAGCAAAGTGCAACATACAAGCAAACAGATGCTCTCTGAAAATAAAAGGAATGAAACATACTAAGTGCAACAAGCAAATGCTAATTGAAATATTTTTGTTGTTTTGAAATATTCATTTTTGTTTGGGTTTTTGAAATATATGCCTTTTTTTTAAAATTTTGACATATGTATTCTTTTTTTGAATTTTTGATATATGTATTTTTTTGAATTTTTGACATATGTATTTTTTTTAGATTTTTTGACATACGTATTTTTTTTTTGAATTTTTGACATATGTATTTTTTTTAGATTTTTTGACATATGTATTTTTTTCGAATTTTTTGATTAAAAGATCAGCATGGTACTTAGATCTAAAGATCGTATTCATTTATCCACTTAATTCCCAAATTGTTCTTTAACAACTTAACTTAAACCCATCGTGTTTGAATTTGTGTTTCCATTCGTGATCCCATTTGATGATTTGACCCCTAGTCAATGTAAGCCATTCCTTAAATTTGAAATACATCTCTTTAGAAAGAAAAGATGAATAAGTTTAGAAAGCCCATGAGAAGGTTCCGGAGACTTAAAAAGATATTCCTTTCCTACCCTAATATGGAACTTTTGCAGCTGACCATATGGAACTTTTGCACGATGTTCATCAATGGAAAATTCCTTATTCAATTGTACTCTTAATGACGGTATGAGGATCTCATATGGAACTACCGCCTCCATTCCAAATGTTAAGGAATAAGGAGTTTGTCCAGTAGGTGTGCGGATTGAAGTTCGGTAGGCCCATAGAGCCTCAACTAATTTTTCTGGCCAATCTGCGAATTTATTAGATTTACACGTCTTTTTAATAATTTTTATCAAAGTCTTATTTGTTGCCTCTGCTTGGCCATTGTCTTGCAGATAATAAGGAGATGAATGATGCAATGCAATTTTATACCTGTTACAGAGGTCCTTCAGTTCTTGTGACACGAACTGCGGTCCGTTGTCGGTGACGATGGTGCTTGGAATTCCAAATCGGGTGATGATGTTCTTCATGATGAACTTGCAGACGGTTGATGCTTTGATCTCCACGTACGCTTCAGCTTCTGCCCACTTGGTGAAGTATTCCATTGCCGTGAGAATGAAAGATTTTTGCTTGATGCCGGAATCTGGGTTACCAAGAGGTCCAATGATGTCGAAAGCCCATATGGAGAAAGGCCATGGGGAGGAAACAAGATGGAGTGAAGATGCAGGAGAATGAATTTTGTCGGCGTGAAGTTGACACTTGGCACACCTATAGACATATCCTACACAATCTTCTTCCATGGTTGGCCAATAAAATCCTTGTCTGAGGATCTTCTTTGCTAGCATCTGTCCATTGACATGGCCACCACAAACTCCACTATGAGCTCCTTCCATAACCTTCCAAAGCTCATCTTCGTCTAGACATCTCAGAAGAACTCCATCAAAACCTCTCTTGTATAATGCTCCCCCAACTAGGGTGTATCGTTGAGAAATTCTCCTGATAGCTCTCTTCTCCTCAGTTGTAGCTTCCTCTGGATACGATTGATCTTCACAATATTTTGCAATTTCATAATACCATGGCTTCTGTTCATCATCCATCTCTTCTAACAGCTCCATTAACATGATTTCTCTTTTCTCAATGATATCTCCGTCTCTGACTTTCTTCAGCAACTTCTCCTTAGTTCTAAGGAATGAAGGATCCTTCACGGCGGGTGAAAGACGCCTATGAACTATGATTGATTCAAATTGTTTGCTGATTGGAAAATTAAGAGAAGATGCAAGTGAAGCTAGAGCGTCAGCTAAGATGTTCTGATTCCTAGGGACATGGACAAAGATCAATTTCGTGAAAAGCTTTGAGTAAGCAGAAGTAAGTTCTTGATAGGGCTTGAGCTTGGGATCGAGAGTTCGATACTTGGTCAGCACTTGGCGAAGAATCAGTTGGCTATCACCCACGATCCTGAGTTTGGTGGCACCATGGAAATGAGCAGCCTCGAGGCCAGCAAGGAGTGCCTCGTATTCAGCTATATTGTTGGTGACTGGAAAATCAAGCTGAAAGGCTTGTGGAATGGTGATACCTTCAGGTGATAACAGAACGATACCGATCCCTTTTCCATGAGAATTCAGAGCTCCGTCAAAATGCAGAGTCCACATATCATCTCTGATTTGATTTACGGACATCAGTTCCTCATCCGGAAACTCTGATCGCACTGGATCAAATCGAGGAAGAGGATGATGAGCAAGATGTTCTGCTATGGCGTAGCCCTTGATCGCTTTCTGCTGAATATAAATGATGTCAAATTGAGATAGAAAGCTTTGCCATCGTGCTAACCTATCAGTAAGAACAGATTTCTCCAGAAGGAATTTGATCGGATTCATCCTAGCGATGAGATGGACTTCATGGGCCAGAAAATAATGCTTTAGTTTCTGCACAACCCAGACCAAAGCTGCACATGTTTTCTCCATCGCTGTATATCTCTGTTTAGTGGGGTTGAGAAGTTTAGAGAGATAATAGGCTGCCCTCTCTTTTCCTTCTTCATCCTCTTGTGCTAGGACAGCCCCCACTGCATCATCCAGGACTGAAATGTAAAGTATCAATGGTTTGCCTGGAGATGGTGGTATCAAAACAGGAGGACTTGCTAGATAGTTCTTTAATCCATCAAATGCCTCCTGACACTTATCGTCCCAATCGAATTTGACTCCTGGCTTGGTAAGCTTGTAAAACGGCTTACACCTTTGTGAGTGCTGGGAGACAAAACGGCGAATAAATTGTAACCTCCCGATTAATCCTCTTAACTCCTTCAAGTTTTTGGGAGGTGGCATTTCTCTAATAGCCTTCGCCTTGTTAGGATCGATCTCAATTCCCCGTTTGCTGACGATAAATCCAAGCAATTTTCCTGAAGATACCCCGAATACACATTTCTTGGGGTTCATCTTTAGCTAATATTCTCTCGATCTCTCTAATACCCTTGCCAAAACTTTGACGTGCTCAGCCTTTGTTTTAGATTTAACCAATAAGTCATCCACATACACTTCCAAATCTATGTGCATCATGTCATGAAATATTGCTATCATGGCCCTCTGATAGGTGGCCCCAGCATTCTTTAACCCAAATGGCATGACAACATAACAGTATGTTCCCCAAAATGTAGTGAATGACGTTTTCTCTTGATCCTCTTCTGCTAGCTTAATCTGATTATATCCTGAAAATCCGTCCATAAATGATAACGTCTCATAGCCAGCAGTATTATCGATGAGTACATCAATATGAGGCAATGGAAAATCATCTTTAGGACACGCCCGGTTGAAATCGCGGAAGTCAATGCAAATTCTGACCTTCCCGTCCTTCTTCATAACCGGGACTATGTTGGCCACCCATTGTGAATAGAGGACAACTCTAATAAATTTGGCTTTATGTAATTTGTCGACCTCTTCCTTCATCTTTAGAGCCATTTGTGGGTGGAATCGCTTTAATTTCTGCTTGACAGGGCTAGCTCCTTCATTCAACGTTAATCTGTGTTCAACTAAAGATGAGTCTAACCCTGACATATCTTCATAACTCCAGGCGAAAGTGTCCTTATAGTCCTTTAGTACTTGTACCATTGCCTTCTCATCCTCTGTAGAAAGATTTTTACTGACAAGGACAACCTTAGGTTCGTCTTCAGTCCCTAAATTGATTTCTTTGGTGGGCTCTTCTACGGCAGCTGAGGGTTCATCGAATCTCTTCACTCCACTGGCATATGCCTCAGCTGCGTCCTCGTTATCTTCCTCTTCAACAATGGGGTCCTTTTCATGTACCAACTCATATGCCCCGTACCCATCATTGACTGACTCATCGTCCATGCAATCTTCTGGCATCTGAATTGGATTTTCTAAAAACTGAGGGATCAGAGAGCAAGAAAAGCATCTATCAGCTAAGTCCTGGAGGTATCTATCTGGAATTCGCCTACCCTTAGACTTCCTAGACTCCCTAACCTGACTAATCTGACTAAAACTAGACTGCCTAACTTCACTAAACTCCCTATCATAATCTAACGAAGACGAAGCGGGATAGAAATCCTGGGGTACAAGTGGAAATACAGAAGAATCCTCCCGAGGGGAGGGGCAGAGTAGATCTAAGAGAGAATCTTGACCGAAGGACCCGCGCGACGGGGTGCAGTCGGACAAGTAAGATGTTTCCTCGATAAAGATTTGAGAAGGATTTGTTGTAAAATTGGCGTTTTTTTTTTTTTGATAGTGGAGGAGTTAAGCATAAAGCATGAATGAATACAAATAGAAGGAGAATCAGATGGAGGAAGTGGCACCAAGGCCAGAGGATTAGGGGGATCATATAGTAATATGTCCCAGATCAAATTATACATCCTCTCTAAATCGAGAGGAGGTTGTGGAATATGGTCCCGAGGGGACAGAGTAATCACAATGGACGGAGCCCGTGGGATATCTTCGATAATGACCCGCGACCAAGTTGGGGTCAAGAGCAATGTACGAAATAGAGTATGGAGCATGAAGACATGTGAAGGATATGTCCCCCTCCAGAGCAGATCTATAGTGTAACCAGCTTCATAGGGGTCATCTGGCTCCCCTTCATCGGTCTCTTCAGACAGCAATATCCGCTTGTCAAATATGGCACCAGGGCTTTCAATCAGCTCATCAATCTGCAGCGGCCACTTAGGTTCTGCAGGATCTAGGAACAATCTGTTCAGTGCAGTATAAAGGTCTCTAAGATCGAACCACATGTACCATTCACATTCAGGATCATGAAATTTCTTCCTTTTCATAGGCCGCAGAGCCTCCAAGGATTGGTACGTAAGTAGTTCAGAGCAATGTCTGGCCAAGTCCCTCCCATATATATCATGGAAGTCAAAACAGGAAGTAATGACCACCGTGTTGTCATAGCTAAGTATGGGCCCTTTCACAAAGTGCGTACACAGGGTCCATGTTAGGGGATCTCGGCTTTCTTTGGGTGGTGTAGACATTGCCTCCCAGATTTTCGGACCTTCTTCGATCTCTGCTTGCTGAACCATATCTTGTTTCAGTCTTCTTGGCCTATAGCCCAGACCACTTCCAGGTGCTGCTCGATGATTTCTGACAGGAGTGGTCCTGCCTTGCAATTGTGTGCCCAGACCTCTTCCAGGCTCGTAGCCGTTCTTCATCATAATTCTCCATCCTGGGGTACTCATGCACTTCCCCCTTTTGATGGCATCTAACGGGTATGGAGAAATAGTGGCGGCTTTTAGAGGATCAGCCACTGGACGGTAGACCTGTAATACCGACAGAAAAGGTTGTCGGCCAGGTAAAACAGCAGACTTAATGTTCAAGGTATGAGCAGCAGCAAGGATCGGCATGCTCGTCACTTTAATAATTCGTCCTTTGTAAGGGAATTTGAGGCATTGGTGATTCGTAGAGGGAATCGCCTCAAGAGTTTTAATATAAGGACGACCCAAAATGGCATTTATAGAAGGATCGATTTCTAGGATGTGAAATTCGACCTCTGCATGACTTACAGGGCCTAGCTCCACCTTTAAATAGACCATTCCCAGAGGGGAACGGGTAGAATTGTCATATGCTGTCACTGAGATGGGGCTGGGCAGCCATTTTTCTTTGGGCACACCGCACAGCTCCAGGGTCTTCGGAGGTAAAACATTGATCGAAGCCCCTGTGTCGACCAGGCATGCATCCACGGCCTTCTTACAGATGTTGACCGTGATGCTCAGAGCCATGCTTCTGGCTGTCGGCGGTGCTAGTTCCGATGTGTGAAATGTAATGGAGGGCTGATCCTCCTGAGGAACTAGTAGTGCTGCAATTTTCTCTACCGGCACGTCCTCGTTGACCATCACCTTCTGTAGATATTTCATTAAGGCTTCTTGGTGAAT
The DNA here is from genome assembly GCA_030544215.1 of Zantedeschia hybrid cultivar. Lineage (NCBI taxonomy): Eukaryota > Viridiplantae > Streptophyta > Magnoliopsida > Alismatales > Araceae > Zantedeschia > Zantedeschia hybrid cultivar. The sequence continues at coordinate 45,245,880 of JARZZO010000002.1, read as the reverse complement.
CTTGGATCTTTTGATCAATTCAAGTACAGTGATCCGTGCCGGTGTCTGATCCAGATGTTTCAACAAGTCATATTGAGTGCCTGGTGCACTCTCTTCATTATGGGCTTCCTCAGTCGGCTGTGATGGGCCGTCTCTAACTGTGGACTGAGGAAAGACTTTGTTGAAAATCCTTCCACTCCGGAGCGCGTGTTCCTCAACCGTGGAGGATCCGGGTGACACCTTAAGTACCGCAGGGTTGGGTGGTGCGGATGGCGTAAAGGGTTGGTATGTAGGTGATGGCGTAGGGTTAGGTAGTGATGGCGCGGTGCGGATTAAAGGCCTAGAGGATTGGATGGTGGATGGGTAAGCGGTTGGCGAAGTGGGGAATGGTACGCGTAATAGCGGTTTGGATGGTAAGGGGATATCTGGGTAGGTGGTGGTGGTAGCGGGTGAAGTATGAAATGGTACGCGTAGTAGTGGCCTGGATGGTAGAAGGGGCGCGTTATTGGTTTGCGGTGGGTTATATGATGGAGACGTAGGAGTGCGGGGCGTGATGGGTTTCAGGAAGGTGGGTAGTGGTAATGGGTTATTGGGTGCGGGCGAGTGATATGTGGGTGTGGGTAGAGGGGTGATGGTAATGGGTTGCGGCCTAGGTATGTGGATGGTGCGGCGTGGTGGTCGCTCTGCGGTACTTGGAACGTGACCCGTTGAACAAAGAGAGGAAGAGTCCTCTATTCTCCACTGTTGCCGACGACCAGCCTCAGACTGGCTGTTCGTCAAAATGGGAGCAACTTGGTTTTGGTTCTGGTGCTCCGGGAGTGGATTCTGCACTATGCCCATGTTGGGTGGTGATGCTGCTTGTGCCGGTGGCCTTGCTTGCTGCTGCTGCTGCTGCTGTGGTCTTCTCGCCTTCAGGGCTGATATGTACTTTTTCATCTCCTCCCAGTCTATGCCGCCCTGCTCATTGAGATCATGAATATAATCTTTGAACTGGAAGCATGTGTCAATGGTATGCCCAGGTTGCCTATGGAAATAGCAATATCTGGACGTATCGGCATTTTGAGGCCAGACGGCCTTTTCCCTTGGCAAAACTAAGGCATTAGCTGCCATTAGAGCGCTGAAGATATCTGCCAAGGATTCTGGGAGGGCCGGGTATTCTGCCCTTGTCGGGCCTGGAGGTCTTCTCTGCTGGTTGTAATCACCAAGAGGAGGGACATTATGGTACGCCGGCGGTGCGCGCGGCTGATACTGCTGCTGTTGGGGCTGCTGATATGGCTGCTGTTGGGGCTGCTGGTACTGCTGTTGCCGTTGCGGCTGTTGTTGTAGCTGTTGCTGGTTCTGATTCGGCTGTTGGGGCCGCTGATACTGTTGCTGATAATGGGGGTTCTGCTGCTGCCTATACCCTTGTTGGTTCGGCTGTGGTGGCCTCTGGTACTGTTGCTGGTTCCTCACGAACTGGGGCGAATTATTATTCATGGTACTGACTTGCTCGTGAGAGAGCGTGCCCTCAGTGGTCGGACCTGTGCTGGGAGAATTTGGCACTGCACGCTTCCGAGGTGGAGGCCTGCTAGGTCTGTGAGGATCAAAGACGCTAGAGAACGTAGCGTCTTTGAAGGCATTGTGGCAGTACCGTGCTCTTTCATAGAGCTCTGCCATGTTAGTCAAATTGTTCAAGAAGAGGACTAGCTTGAATTGGGGCGTGGCGTTAGAAATTAACATTTTCACCTGCTCAGATTCGGACAAGTGATCCTTCACCTTTTCGACCAGGCCCCGCCACCTGTCAGCGAAACTGACAAACTCCTCATCAGGTTTCATCTTTTCTGCAATGAGGTCCGTGATAGACAAGGAGGGTGCAACTCTGTCCTGGTATCGTTGGATAAATTTGCGTGAAACGATACCGTAATCCTCTACTTCGGAGGGTTCCAGAGAAAAGAACCACTCGAGGGCTGGTCCCTCTAGAGATCTCCTGAACAAAAAGGCCAACGACCTCTTGTCGTTCTGCCAGAAAGATGATTCGTACATAAACTCCTTCAGATGTGTGAAGGGGTTACCAGTACCGTTGTACCTCCGGTACACTGGCATCTCAGAGGGTGGCAGATGGAATACTGGCAGGCTCGGTAAACTGATCTCTGGCACAGCTTTAACCCCCATCATCTTCTGGAGGTTGTTGAACTGCTCATCCATGCGCTCCATCTTGGCCAGCAACGCTTGCGTGGTCAGATCTGCCTGGGGAGGAGGAGGAGGTGGAAGTACTTGATAGGCATGCTGCCTAGAGTACGTTGGATAGGGAGGACAATAAAGAGGAGGTCCGGCAGAGCTTCCGCCATGCCCGAGGGCATTTTGATAAACTGGCGTTTGCGGTCTAGCCGGTTGCCTAGATGATGAAAGTTGCGGCCCAGCTGGCCGAGAAGTGAGGTGAAAGCCCTCCATGGCCTGATGGATATAAGGAGGAGGAAGAGGAGGTTGTTGAGTAACAACAGGGGGAGCCATAGGGTTCGGATCAGCAGGCTGCACGGGTGCCTTCCCCTTCAGAATAGATTGGATCGCCTCGAACTGCTGAGGGTCCAGTCGGGAGGCAAGAACTCCCAAGGCATTGACGAGATCGGAAGGATCAGAGGGTGAGGGATCATTCTGATTCATGTCCCCCTCTAGATCGGGATTAGGGATCGCATATTCATGCGGGGGAAGATCAGGATATCGATCCTGTGGATGAAAAAGAGGAGTCCGGACATTCCCATCTTGTCGATATGGAATGGGGGCAGAATTACGGGAGGCATCAGCATCTCTCCCGTTCTCATAGTTGTAGTCTGAATCGCGAGGGTCATTAGCATCTCCCTCGTAGTTGATGATGGCGTCTTGAGCCATACTCAAGTCCCTGCCTGATCGCAGCAGCATGATGTTAGATTCCCTTTTCAAAGATTTGACAAACAAGTTGCACAGAGATTAATCAAACAAGTGGATGTTTAACGTGATTTTAAGGTTCCTTGTTGAGTTATTTGAATTGGATTAAACCACAAATTCGCTCAGGGAAAGGATCCTAGTTTCAGTTTGATTTACACCGTTATTCTCTAGGGTTTTCTCTCACAACGCTTTCGGAATCTAGCCGGGACTTCAATTGGTACAACCAGCCCAATGATCAAGGAGGAATACCTTGATTTTGAGGACTTATGGAGGTCTCAACGTCAACTTCTCTAGTCTGATCAAGGGACCAACCCAATCAGAGAGAGTTGCTGACGTCGAGTAGTGTGTTCCTAAGAAAAGGAGGGTATTCGCCTCAATGCGTATGCCCTACGGCCTGGATGGCCTCTAATGCTTAATAAATAATGGGTAGCTAGCACTCAAACCACAGAAATCTGGAAACTGAAAAATAATTAAGAAACTGTCTGAATAGCGTCGATGATAGTCGACGCTATTCAAAACAAAACTTAATTTTTTCGCAGAAACAGATCTGAAAAATAACTAAGAAACTGTCTGAATCGCGTCGACAGTAGTCGACGCTATTCAACACAGAACTTAATTTTTTCACAGAAACAGATGCAGACAGCAGAGAAGATAGGAAGACTGAAAGGCATCTAGAGGTGTTGACGCGGTTTTGAAATGCGTCAGTGCTCCTGGACGCTTTTCAGTTCGCAGAAACAGTTTTGCAGGAGGATTTTCTGGGTTGAATCCTCCTCAAACAGGATAAAAAGCAGTAAACAATCGATTCATGCAAAATTTTTTAGTTCCAGGTTTTAACAGGATGATTTACTAACTAAACAACTAGGAAATCAATCAATCACACATCATTTTTATCACAAAAACAGCTTTTTGAACTAATCAAGGGGGGGGCAAGATCTTGCCACTAGGGTGTGCACGTGGTGCACGAGGGAAATTAATTAAACTAAAACACTCACCAATTGGTGAGGACGTGTCGAGCGACACAAGTGGTGCACCGTGGGTGCCCGATTGATGATAGCAAGAACAAAAAGAAACTAAAAGATGGCGAGACCAAGTCCCACCGTGATCGCCAAAAGAGCTGTACGTGCTGAAAATGCTCGTGTGATTAACATGAAAAATCTATGTTGTTTAGTGTAAACTAACCTATTAAAAACAGCAACTAAGTGCAGTGATCGCCAGAAACTTTTGACTTAAAAGTTTCAAAAGAGAGTTTTGATCGCCTACCTGTTTGAACGCGGAAGATGTCGAGTCCTTGATTCCCCTCCTTCAGCCGGCTGAAGAAAGAGAGCCCTTTCTTTGTTCTTTTGTTCTTGCTGTTGAGTTTGAGGTTGAGGATCGTCCAGAAATCCTTCTGGCTTTGTGCTTGATTTCCCCTTTGATTCTCTTGTTGTTGTTGGGTGCAGCAGAGATAGAAAAGAAATGCAATGAAGAAACAATGATGATGATAACTTTAAATAGAAGCAATATCTATACTGATCATGATTTTAAGCATATAATTGAACAGCAAACTTACTTGTTTAAATGGTTTTGAAACCCCTTAAATCAAATAGGTTTTGAAAGATTATGCTGTGGTGTGTGTTGCATGAAGTGAATATGAAGAATGAAATTAATGAAGATGTAGAATAAAAATGCAGAATTGAAACACTTATGCCCAATGGGTTGAAGCCTTGAAAGGATGAAGATTCTTGAAAGGACGCCGACTTCTGGAAATGGCAGCGCTCCGGCGTTCCGACGTTATTGCTCCGATCTTCAACTCGCTATAATAATGCTCTCTCTTTTCTCAATAGGGCTCAATATGGCTCAACATTTTTTACTCTTCAACATGCAAGGTATTTATAGGCTTCTTCTGCGTTCGTGATTAACATAGAAAAATCTAGGATTTATCTATTTTAACCGACAGATAAATACTGATTAATTCATCTTTATCTGTAATTATCTAAAACGCGTCCACCATGACTGACGCCTTTCAGATTAATTAAGATAAGGATAAATATCCGGGAAAACTTATCTTTATCTTTATTAGATAAAACGCGTCTACATGTGCAGACGTCTTTTAAACAAATTAAGATAAGGATAAACATCCGGAAGAGAAGTAGAAATAGCTTAGGAAACCTAAAACGCGTTAGCCTTCACAGACGCCTTTTAGTTAATTAATCAACTGATTAAAATTCAAATTTAAACGTTAAAATAAGAATAAACTCTAAACGGCGTCCACATGGGTCGACGTCTTTTAGACTTCTTCATATTTTAACTGAAATTTGAGCTAAAATCAATTTAATTGATTAACTTAAACATGTCTGTTAAACCCGACACTCAAAAAAATCAATAAAAATTAATCAATGATTAAATATCAAATCATTATGAGGCATTATTATATGATATGAAATTTACTCGAAATGACGTCAAAATTAGCGTGTCTACAGCTATGTACAGGTCCCAGGTATGAAACCACCTGTACCACTCACACTCTAGATCTCGAAACTTTCTCATTTTCATTGGTCGCAGAGCCTCCAAAGATTTGTATGTTAGTAACGGCGTGCATTGCCTGGCTAGTTCCCTTCCATAGATGTCATGCAAATCGAAGTGAGAGGTAATCACCACGGTATTGTCATGGTCATGTCGGATCACGAGTCCTCTAACAAAATGTATGGATAAAGTCCAAGTCAAGGGATCTCGATTTTTCTTACAGGGTGTTACCATGGTCTTCCACACTTTCTAACCATCTTCGCCTTCTTTCTGTTGTATAATAGTATGTCTTACCTTCTATGGCCTATAGCCCAAGCCGTTGCCAGGTATCCTCCTGCCATTTTTCACTGGCTTAATTCTGCCCTATAGCTGTGTGACCAAGCCTTTACCAGGCTGATACCCGATCTTCGTCATGATATTCCAACCAAGGGTACTCATGAACTTCCCCCTTTTTACAGCATCAATTGGATATGATGAAGGAATGGAATGTTTCAGTGGATCAGCCGTTGGAATATAAGTCTGGAGTATGGACAAGATGGGTTGTCAAACAGATGGGGGGACTGGAGTTGGACTTGTATTTAAAGAGTGAGCAGCAGTAAGAATAGGCATGCTCGTGACCTTAATGACTCGTCCTTTGTAGGGAAACTTGAGGCATTGATGATTTGTAGATGGGATAGCCTCAAGTAGTTTAATGTAAGGATGGCCGAGTATTCCTTTTAGGGAGGGGTCAATCTCGAGAATGTGGAATTCAACTTCTGCATGACAGACTGGTCCCAATTCAACTTTCAAGTACACCATTCCCACTAGAGAATGTGTGGAGTTGTCGTAAGCAGTAACAAAGATAGGAGAAGGCAACCATTTTTCTTTAAGTACCCCACATAGCTCCAGTGTTTTCGGCGGTAAGACGTTGATAGACGCCCCAGTGTCCGCCAGACAAGCGTCTACAACTTCCTTGCAAATGTTGACAGTTATGCGCAAAGCCATGCCCCTTGCTGCTAGGGGTGGTAACTCAGAAGAGTGGAATGTAATAGATGGCTATTCCCCCTGTGGAACCAACAAAGTAGTGATCTTCTCTACCGGCATGTCTTCACTAACCATTACCCTTTATAAGTATTCCATCAGAGCTTCTTGATGGGTCTTGGATCTCTTGATCAATTCAAGTATGGAGATCCATGCCGGTGTCTTATCTAGATGCTTCAGCGAATCATATTGAGTGCTTGGTGCACTCTCTTTGTTTTGTACTTCTTCCACTACTTGTGACGGTCCTTCCTGAATGGCAGATTGTAGGAATACTTTGCTAAAGATGCGGCCGCTCCGGAGCTCAACAATGGAGGGTGTGGATGATGCCTTAAGTACTATCGGGTTTATGAGGGGTTTGGCGAGTAACATGGGGTTGTGGTAGCTGGGTGATGATGATGTGGGGAGTGGGGTGCGTAACAACAGTTTGGATGGTATGAGGGGTTCCTAAGTAGATGGTGGAGGGTTGTTTGATGTTGGGGTAACGGGTGCTTGGGTAGTGTGAATGAGGGCTTTGGTAGGTTGGATGGATGATGGCATAGGAAATGGTACGCGTAGTAGTGGTTTGGATGGAAGGATAGGTTCGTAGACGGGTGGTGGAGGGTTATTTGGTGGTGGTAACATGGTGGTGGCAGGTTTGAGGAAAGCGAGTAGTGAAGCGGGGGTTTTAGGCATGGTCCTAAGGATAGGAGGTGATGGTGTAATAGTGGTAGGCTGGGGTGGAATTGGTGAAGGTCTAGGGATGCGTATGATGCGGCGTGGTGATGGTTGTTCGGCAATATTTCAGCTGTGTACTGTTGAATAGATAGAAGAGGCCTCTTTGACCTTCCATTGTTGCCCCCTATTAGCCTCAGATCGGCTGTTCGTGAGGATTGGGGCGATTTGATTTTGATGCTTCGGCAGTGGGTTATGTACTATTCCCATGTTTTGTAGGGGTGCTGCCTGCTGGACTGGGATTCTCTGAACTTGCTGCTGTGGTTGCTACTGTTGCGGCCTTCTCGCCTTCAAGGAGGTTATAAACTTCCTCATTTATTCCCAATCTATACCTCCTTGGTCAGTTAAATCGTGGATGTAGTCTCTGAATTGGAAACATGCATCCAGAGTGTGCTCAGGCTGTCGATGATGCACACAATATCGAGAGGCATCTGCATTTGGTGGCCATATGGTCTTTTCCTTGGGCAATACCAAAGCATTGGTTGCTGTAAGAGCATTGAAGATGTCAGAAAGGGACTCTGGCAATTGAGGATAGGCTGCTCTCCTTGGACCAAGAGGTTTCCTCTGTTGGGAATAGTCATTTAGAGGAGGAACCTGGTTGTAATTCAGCTGCTGCCGGGGTTGATTGTATACTTGCTGAGGGGAGTGTTTGGGTAACTGGAGCTGCTGAGGTTGTGGTTGTTGTTGGGGAGATGGCCTATAACCCTATTGGTTATGCGGTCTTTGTACACTGTATTGTTGTGGCTGGTTTCTGACAAATTGAGCATAGTTGTTGTTTATGATGCTAACCTGCTCATGGGATAGGGTACCTTCTGTGGTTGGGCCAGTGGAAGTGATATTTGGGGTATTAGGCTTCCTGGGTGGAGGTCTATTAGTTCGGTGAGGATCAAACACGTTAGAAAACGTGGAGTCCTTGAAGGCATTTTGGCATAGTGCGCCCTCTCATACAGCTCAGCCATGGTAGTCAGATTGTTCAGTGTTAGGACTAGCTTGTAATGAGGTGTAGCATTAGCGATCATCATTTTCACCTGCTTCGGCTCAAACATGTGATCTTTTATTTTCTCAGCCATTAAACGCCATCTATCGGCGATTGTTCGACAAAATCCTCGTCAGGCCTCATCTTCTCATTTACTAAGTTTGTGATAGATAAAGTGGGGACCACTCTGTCCTTGTATCTCTGTAAAAACCTTCTAGATACCGAGATTGATTGTATACTTGCTGAGGGGAGTGTTTGGGTAACTGGAGCTGCTGAGGCCGTGGTTGTTGTTGGGGAGATGGCCTATAACCCTATCGGTTCTGCGGTCTCTGTACATTGTACTGTTGTGGCTGGTTTCTGACAAATTGAGCATAACTGTTGTTCATGATGCTAACCTACTCATGAGATAGGGTACCTTCTATGGTTGGGCCAGTGGAAGTGATATTTGGGGTATTAGGCTTCTTGGGTGGAGGTCTATTAGTTTGGTGAGGATCAAACACGTTAGAAAACGTGGAATCCTTGAAGGCATTTTGGCATAACGCGCCCTCTTATACAGTTCTACCATGGTAGTCACATTGTTCAGTGTTAGGACTAGCTTGTACTGAGGTGTAGTATTGGCGATCATCATTTTCACCTGCTTCGGCTCAAACAAGTGGTCTTTTATTTTCTCAGCCATTGAACGCCATCTATCGGCGAACACGACGAAATCCTCGTCAGGCTTCATCTTCTCATTTACTAAGTTTGTGATAGATAAAGTGGGGACCACTCTGTCCTTGTATCTCTGTAAAAACTTTCTGGATACCAAGGTTGATTGTATACTTGCTGAGGGGAGTGTTTGGGTAACTGGAGCTGCTGAGGCTGTGGTTGCTGTTGGGGAGATGGCCTATAACCCTATTGGTTCTACGGTCTCTGTACACTGTACTGCTGTGGCTGGTTTCTGACAAATTGAGCATAGTTGTTGTTCATGATGCTAACCTGCTCATGGGATAGGGTACCTTCTGTGGTTGGGCCAGTGGAAGTGATATTTGGGGTATTAGGCTTCCTGGGTGGAGGTCTATTAGTTCGGTGAGGATCAAACACGTTAGAAAACGTGGAGTCCTTGAAGGCATTTTGGCATAGCGCGCCCTCTCATATAGCTCTGCCATGGTAGTCAGATTGTTCAATGTTAGGACTAGCTTGTACTGAGGTGTAGCATTGACGATCATCATTTTCACCTACTTCGGCTCAAACAGGTGGTCTTTTTTTTTCTTAGCCATTGAACGCCATTTATTGGCGAACAAGACGAAATCCTCATCAGGCTTCATCTTCTCATTTACTAAGTTTGTGATAGATAAAGTGGGGACCACTCTGTCCTTGTATCTCTGTAAAAACTTTTTGGATACCATGTTAAAATTCTCCACCTCGCTAGGATCCAATGAGAAGAACCACTCCAAAGCTGACCCCTCCAATGACCTCCTGAATAAAAGTTTCACATTCAAAAAATTTCCAGATAAAGTGTGTAAGCTTCAGAGCTCCATTTATAGATTGAAGCCGGCTTTCCGGAGCTGAAACATAAGATTCGACGAGGTTGTCAAGTCTTATGACTTCATTAAGAATGAAGATGAACCTTATGTGTACAAGAAGACTAATGGGAGTGCAGTTACCTTTTTAGTTCTTACGTAAATGACATACTACTCACTGGGAATAATGTAGCTATGATGTCATCAGTAAAGGTTTAGCTGTCGAAAAACTTCTCCATGAAAGATTTGGGAGAAGCATCCTACGTATTGGGAATACGGATCTATAGAGATAGATCAAAGAGGATGATTGGAATGACCCAATCCATGTACATAGATATCATCATCAAAAGGTTTGGCTTGAAAAATTCCAAGAGAGGTCTCATACCGATTAAACATGGAATTTATCTCTCAAATGAGCAGTCTCCTAAGACTCCTAATGAGAGGGCATTCATGGATAGAGTACCCTATGTCTCTGCCATAGGATCTATCATATATGCCATACTATACATACGGTCTGATGTGGCATATGCTCTAAGTATTACGAGCATATTTCAAACTAACCTAGACGAAGAGTACTAGAAAGCAGTAAAATGTATCCTTAAGTATTTGAGAAGAATTAAAGATATGTTTCTTGTCTTTAGAGGAGGTGACTTGAAACTGTGAGGCTTTACTGACTCAAGTTGTCAGTCAGATCTAGATGATAGCAAGTCTACATCTGGATTTGTGTTTACTTTGAATGGAGGCGCAGTGTGCTGAAAGAGTTCCAAGTAAGAAACCACTGCAGATTCAACGACTGAAGCTGAGTATATCGCCACAGCTGAAGCCGCCAAGGAAGCAGTGTGGTTGAAGAAGTTCATCACCCACCTCGGCATAGTTCCCAGCATTTCTGATCCTATTCCGTTGTTGTGTGACAATAATGAGGCAATTGCTCAAGCGAAAGAGTCGCAGTCTCATTAGAAATGGAAGCATATTCTAAGGCACTTTCATCTTATCAGAGAGATTATTTCTAGAGGAGATGTAGTGGTGGAAAGAATTTCATATGTCGATAATGTAGCAGATCCTCTGACAAAGCCATTGTCTCAAATTGTGTTTGAGCGTCACCTAAAGTCTATAGGTTTATTGCATAAAGGTGATTGGCATTAGTCCAAGTGGGAGATTATTAGCCTTAGGTGGCATACAAGCCAATCTGACTTTGTAAATCTCATTAATTATTAATAATATGACATTATTTCATTATGTATAATTCGTATTATTATCATCTCATAATGAAGTCCGTAAATATGTGCGATAGTAATTAGATTATAATGAGATCGTACTAATGAGGCTGATCACTTATACACACATATTCTTAATTGTTCCTAATCGGAAGATTTGAGAAGGACATCAGATATCCAATTAGACTAGTACAGATTACTTCTACTCATAAGATGAGGGTGACTGATCTCATAGTCACTTGTGTGGATACACTAAGGTGAATCTCTAGGTGCTCATTAGAGAATGAGTTCACTAAACTAATCCGACTGAATCGCTGGATGGTATTGCACCTAACTGTCAACTAGCTCGATTCTATTGTCGCAGTTGCGTAGATGGTCATCGGACCTGAGACACTAAGGACATCTTGTCGGTGGACTTCTGTATTTTGACCTTGGTTTACAGATATCTATTCACGGGATTCTAAATAGCCAAGGATCGGATACAACGGAATACCGTCAAAGGGAATTGAGTGTGAATAAGGAATCATTCGTTCTCGGTACCAAGAGAGAGAATGCTCTAGGAAGGATGCGCAGGAGTCCCTGGTCAGGGCGGATAATAATATTGGAAAAAGAGTTTTCCGATATTATACGGCAGCATCCAATCCAACTGAGTCGACCGGTTAGGGTTTGACGGTTCACCATACGCTGAGTTGACTCGAGAGCATGTACAAATGAAGAATTATATCCACGTGGTAACTGTCGACGGAAAGGTTCCAAAAGTAGGTGCTTAACCCCAGTACCTTCTGACTTCACGCGGTCTTGCTTGGCACCCAACGTGATCGAAGGCCCGACCGAATTTAATGTGCGACATTAATTCGGTTGATTGATTAATTAATATGAGTTATTAATTGATTAATCTAGTCAATGAGGAGTCAGTGGACTTATTGGGCCATTAATCAGACTGGTAATTTGGCCTAGATGGTCACATGCAAAAGATTATCAAGGCGATAAATTAAAAGTGGGTTTTATATTGTACCGTGGTTTTTTATGAAAAACTACGCACTTAATATAAAATATAGGGAACGGGTTGAGCAGGCCAAGCTGCTGCTCAGCCCTAGCCGCCCCCTCCTTTCTCCCTCTCTCTCTGGTGCCCCTGCTCTCTCCCCTCTCTAGAGACAGCTCCGTCGTCTTCTCTGACTCCCGTTCAACGGGAAATTGACCATACATGCGGCCGTCGTTGCGGTGAACGACGAACTGTTCGTGGGCTGCGAAAAACGAGGAACGTGAGGAAATCCACTGCGAGGAGGATCGCGTGGACTTCGCTAAAGGCAGGACATTTGCGCAGCTGGCGATGTTACACCAACGGAACCGTTCAGATGCGGATTCGATTCCGTGCAATGTAATAAACGATTATCCGTTAATCAATTTAGTTTTTCGAAACATACAGGCATCGCCGTATAAATTTTACTTTCCGCTACGTTTGCGATCTCGAGAAACCCCGAGTACATTACAGCCCCATCTTCTTAAACCGCTCTATGGCGATGGTTCCTGCCTTGCTTCCCTAATCTATAGAGCTTTGCTGTTGTTGGGTAGCGTGGAGAAATACTTGGAAAATCTGCATAAAGGCTCCCACATCCATGGGTGGTGGTAAAGGAACAAATGTAGTGTTCAAGGGTTCTGGACTGACCTTCCGGCCCTATGTGTCCTCCCTCATCCGTTAGTCACCATAACCTATAGGACAAGTCATAAGTTAGTTTGAGTTTAGCTAGGTCTGGCCTTCTAGTTCTACCACTCCTGGACTTGTTGTACATACTTTTAATGCTCATCCTTAACCTTGCTCTGATACCATAGACTGTAACGACCCCCTGTCAGTCGGTTCGGTCATGCCAACGTACTTCGATCCGACGGGACTCGTTGACAGCGAGAACAACTCGAAAATATATTGTAGTTAAGGTTGAGCACTTCGCATGTAAATAAATAAGTGATCGATCGTGAGTCACAAAACTCTTTATATTGATGAAATAAACAATACATTACAGTACATCAAGTCCAGGTATAACTTGTAAGTTTACATAGGGACTGGACTTACAAAAATCAAGCTCTGCTCAACTAAACTAAGACCGTAGAGATTCCTCGACTACTCCGGGAAGGTCCTCTCCTGAAAGGCGGTTAAATAGTATGGGTGAGTTTATCGACTCAGTAAGCACATGATACCACTATATGGTTTATCATATATAAACATAAAAAGAGACATGATAATACCATATAATCATGTCATGGTAGAATATAACATAGCAACCTTTAGTTAGACTCATGGCATAGCATCATGGCATGGCGTGAGTGTAAGCATAAAGAATAATGGCATAGCATCATAGCATCGCGTGAGTATAAACATAAAGTTCATGGCATAGCATTATGGCGTGACGTGAGTATAAACATAAAAGATCATGGTGTAGCATGACATGGTTAAAAGATCATGGATCATAAATATATGGCATAGGAATAGCATGAATTTTATCACTTGTTTAACGGACATGCATCCAAACCATAACATGAGAAGGTTTAACATGACATGCAGCCAGCGATAAGACAAATGCCCACTGGCGCTTCCACAGCGCAGCAGGGGGACCTACTCGTCCCACCTGGACCGGGAGAACCATAGTCAGGATTTTACCCATTTGCCTCAGATTGCATCTTTTAACTTAATGTCCGCCTCATAAGGATGTTTGTATGATTCGGACGCATAAACTCCTAAGGTGTCACTATCCGTAAACATATTTGATTTTAACATGAGAAACTTATAGAATATGATTTAGGCATGGGTTGGATTTTCATATAGGTTTTTATGTCATTTTGACAGCATGTTGGCTTAGTAGCATATACTTACATTTATAAGAAAATATATTTTGAAAATATGATATTTGTGGTAGAAAAATAACTATGGAGAAAGGACCATGTACTTACCTTTAATTAGAAGCTTGCTTAGGCATGACAGAAACCTCCTCGCGCCGCCCTCCAAGGCGTCTCGAACTGGCGCTAAGAGCTCTTTTATACTTCTCCTAACTCTCTCCTCCTCTCTTCTTCTCTCTCTCTCTCTCACCTTGGCGTGGAGAAGGAGGAGGGGATGGAGATGGAATGGGGGACCACCCTCCTATTTATAGACGGGCTAGCTTTAAGATGGGGACAAGTGTCCCTTTAGGATAAGCTTTACTTGGATGTAGGACAAGTGTCTAGTGAGGTGGCATGGAGGTTGCTTAAGGGCTAAGAAATCTTACCAATGTTCTTATCTTTTATTATACCAGTATCCTTATTTGTGTATTTATCCTTTATCAATAATTTGTATTTTTACATTTTGGTCACTATATTTTTCTATAATTAACTATATACCCTTATTCAACATTTCTCCACCGAATTGAACTATTTTAACGATTTGAGAATACATCTAGAAACCTTAAAAATTTTCAATTAAGACTATAAAAATCATCAATTGCATCATAAGACATAAATTTTTCGTAATTATATTTATACTTTTTAAATATTTACAAATATATATTTTTTCACAATTATGTATATGTTGGTAAAACTTATTACTATCTAATTGTACCATAAAATTTATAATTAAACATTTCATGTAAGTATAATTTTGTAGATTCTTACACTACTGGCGCCAAGGGTGGACCGGTAGGGGGCGGATCCAAAGTTCCAGACGGTGAGGTCGGGTGGAGCGAGGCAACAAGACTTGCCGGGGGGAGGGGGGAGGACGGGTGGGAGGCTCGGCGTGCGGGACAAAAAATAAAATAGAGTCACCCCTCTTTTTAATTGTATCGTATTTTGTGATGTAAAGCCCTACCAAAATATATTTTAATAGTATTCACTAAACATCCTTTTTAATATATTTTTGTTATAAAAATATATATTTGTAAAAAAAAATACATTATAATACAACCAAACACCCCATTAGCTCTTTTGCTTTTGTTGTAACGCTTTCATTGTGATCAAAGCTTCATGGATAAATCATTTATATTTCTAGGTGGTTAGTTATAATCTTTCATTTTTTTCTCTCTGCCCATATAAGGGGCTAATTGTCACTATTCTATTCCATATACTTCAAATATAGTTTTGAGGAATTAGTGAAAAATTTGGGCTGGTTGCACGAGAATTGTGCATAGGCTTAGGGGTTTGGGAAACGAAGATAAAAATTGTTGGGCACTACGGGGACGAGCACGTGTATGTGCCAATATCACCTTGGGGCGCCCTGGGAGTCTGGGTGCAACATGAGGCCGGGGACGACGAAGTCGTACTTATGCCTAGGTTGGACCTGCCCATGTTTGTGGCTGATGGGATATAACAAAAGATGGTATCCCTACACAACAACTTAATTTTGGTGTAATTCCAATGCCTGAGATCCTGAAACGTAGTATCAGAGTAGGTCATGGGTTTGACTCCCATGGGCATCACTAGAGAGGATGTTAGGTGGCACAGGGACGAGGGCACATGTGCATGCTAGCGTCGTCTGGGACGACTTGGGAGTGTGGGTGTAGCGTGAGGCAGGGTGTGGCCAAGTCATGCCTAGGGTTGATGGGAAATAAGCAAAGATGGTATCCCTAAAACACAACACGAGTTTTGTCCTAATGGCAATGCCTGAGATCTTAAAACTGAGTGGTAGCATCTTTCGTTATATCCCATCAAGGCAAGTTTGACCCGGACTAAGGCACGACTTGGCCACACTCGGCCTCATGCCACACCCGCACTCCCCAGTAACCCTAGGGTGACGTTGGCACGCACACGTGTCCCATTCAGCTTTTTTCAAGTTGTCATTACTTGGCAATCAAGATGGTCGATTTCAACACATCTAAGATGTTTATAATTATTAAATACTTTATCGGCTCTAAGTTCAAAAATGTTAAAAGAAAGGGTGAAAACCACGTGGGGTTGTTTTAAAAAAAATCCTTTCTTATCAAATTTTGCAAATATACCTTCCGTAAAATTTTATTTGCAAAATTGTTGATCTTATTTTCATATTATTTCCTTTGTAAGAATCAATACAATCTCTATAATATGATTTCTCTAAATGAAATTTAATGGGGTTCATTGAGACCATATTCTTATCCGGAGGACTCGAAGTACCTTGTTCAATCAAAAGTTAATGCCCTTGTCGTTTACCTCTATTAAAGATGTTACGAATAGTCCTCCCGGCCTCGAATGTTAAATTTAGTATCTGAATGAAGTTATCCCTATAAAAAGAAGGCATTCTTTTGATTGACACATTTGCCAAATAGAAAGAAAAAGAAATAGACACTGGTAGAAATTGTAGTATTGGCAACAACTCATTCACGATGACTATAAAAAGTCGTCGTAAATAGTATTACTAGCAATAGTTATAAAAAAATCGTCGTTATTATAATATTATTCACGACGGCAAAAAAAAGTCATCGCGAATAATATTATTAGTGATGGCTCACAAGAAAGTCATCGCTAATAACATATTAGTGACGGTTGAAATGCCATCCATCGTTATTATAATATTATTAGCGACGGTTACAAAAACAATTGCTTGTCATGGTTAAAATAAAGTCGTCACGAATAATATTATTAGCGATGATTGAAATGTCATCTGTCGCTAAATATTCTTAGCGACGGTTATAGAAAAACCACCTCTATTATAATATTATTCACGACCAGTTAAAAAAAGCCATCACAAATAATATTATTAGCGACTTTTGAAATGCCATCAGTTGCCATTATAATATTATGAACAATAGCTATAGAAAAATCTGCCACTAATAATATTATCAGCGATGGCTGCATAAAGATCGTCCAATAATAGTACTAATTGTGATGGCTATTTTAGCTATCATTAATAATATTTATATATTAAATTTTTATTTAATACATTTATAGTTCATATTGTACTAATGTTAGTTATAAAGTATAATTAGAATATTTAACTTAATATTTCTAATATAATTATAATAATAGAACTAATATAACTTATATATAATATTTATTGTATTAGTTATAGTTAATTATAACTTCTACCTAATAAATTGTATAATTAAAAAACTCGGACGACTCACCAAAGCACGAAAGCCAGAATCCTTCAGAAAAAACTTAGTATGATGTAGTTAAATATATATTTAATGTATACAATTAAGTACGTAAAATATAACCTAAATATATTAATATAAATATAATCATACTTAAGTAAATATATAATATAAATATAGTTAAATATACTTAACTAAGCATATTATTTAACTTAAATATATTAGTTAAATATTACAATACTAAATATACAGATAAGTATATATTTAACAAGTCTTTATTAGTTTAAAACTAACATAAGCATAGTTAAATATAACATATTTATGTATTTAACTAATATGGTTAGAGTGTAATTAATTATCCTAACTAATAAAACTATTATACAAAGATTAAGTATATATAAATATTGTTATATATAATTGTTTGAGCACATAACTAATATAGTTAAATATTTACTTAACCAATATAATCAATACAAAATAATTAAATATATAATATAGTTAAATATAGTTAACTTAGCATAGTTAATTATATGGCATAGTTATATAATTAAATACAATTAACTAATTATGCTATTTAATTAATAGACTTAACTAATTAAGTATTTAATTAATTAAGTTATATACGTAAACAAATATTAGTAGTATACAGGTATCGATATCTCCCTTTTGTTCCGTAAGTTTCTCATCTCTCTTTTCAAGCAATTACATAGAATTGTATAGGTGTATGACCATAATCAAAATAACTAACTTTGCATTATATTAGTTAAATATATTAATATAAAAATAGTTATACTAAATAAATATATAATGTAAACATAGTTACATTAAGTAAATATTTAGTATAGTTAAATATAGTTATACTAAGTAAATATTTAGTATAGTAAAAAATTGTTATAATAAGTTAAACATAGTTATACTAAGTAAACATTTAGTATAGTTAAATAGTTATACTAAGCTAAACATAGTTATATTAAGTAAAGTAGTTTCAAACCCACGCGATGCACGACATTTATGTGAAGTTATTTAAAGTATATAATAAATTAAATTTTAAGATAAAAATATCATATTGATTTAAATAACTTCATCTTAATAAAGTTTTAGTTTTAAGCAAATAATCAAGTATAAAGATAATTTTGCATGAGAAATATTAAACTTTCAATTTTACTTAATAAGGGTTGTAGTTTGAAGGTATTTTGCTTGCATGCTAAACTGTATTAATGCTAGTTATGTGAGTTTAACAGAGAGATCCAAAATAGTATTGAAAAAGAAAAAAGAAAAATAGTAATATACAGTAAATAACCAAGTATAAATATAATTTTATATGAGGACTACGACGAAACCATAACAATGTGCAAATTAAGTAAAATATTATTCAAGCACAATGGTTGACCATGGTACTTCAACGTAATAAAGAATTTAATAATATCGTTATTGAAAAACAGATTATTTGTGAAAGGTATTGTTGATGAAAGTTGATTTCAAGTAAATATATAGAAGATATGTTTCTAACTTTAAGGTTTAGAGTTATCTTATTTGCTAAGTGACTTAATGTATATGTTAATATACTTAAAAATATTAATATGTTATATGTTATAACTAAAAATATTATAAGTAAAAAATATTATATGTGATCGTAAATATTAAGTATTATATGATATAACAATTATTAACATATAAAAATCAACGTAATAAATAATAAATATAAATAATATACGACAAAAAAGTATATACCATATGAGTTAAATAAAATAGAGTAAGACAAATATTTATGAATAATATCATTTTATATTTAATAATAATATCATTTAAAAATTTTAATTTATTTTATAGTATTTTTGTTATAATATTAATAATTTAGCAATAATTTTTTTATTACCAAAGAAGTCTCTCAATTTTAGGAGGGCCATGGCCTCCAGCTCCCCTGAGTTCGTCCATGAGAGAAAGAGAGAGAGAGAGAGAGAGAGAGAGTTACGACCATTAATGAGTTATTTTAAAATGGATGGAGAGAGAAAGAGTCATGACTATTAATGAGTTATTTTGAAATGGATGGAGGTGAGAATTATGACTATTAATGAGTTATTTTGAAATTAGTGGGGGGTGAGAGGAAATAAATAATCATAATGGTTATGGACATAATGACTTGTCCTAAGAATTATTGAATAATTTTTTTTGACGGAAAAGAATATAAGAGTGCTACATCAGCTAGGTTAAAAACTCTATTTTATTAGTATAGTAGATACTTAAAAATATTAATATGTTATATATTATAACTAAAAATTTTATAACTAAAAAATATTATATGTGCCTATAAATATTAAATTTTATATAATATGACAATTATTAACATGTAAAAATTAACATGATAAATAATAAATATAAATAATATACGATAAAAAGTATATAACATATGAGTTAAATAAATTTAACATATAAATTTAATAAAATAGAGTAAGACAGATATTTAAGAATAATGTTATTTTATATTTTATATTAATATAATTTTAAAATTTAAATTTATGTTGTAATATTTTTATTGTAATATAAATAAATTATAATATAAATAATTTAAAAATAATATTTTTATTAGCCAAGAAGTTCCTTAATTTTGGAGGGCGCATGGCCCGCACTCCCCTATTTCCTTCCTGAAGGAGAGAGAGAGTTCGTCTTAAGAGAGAGAGAGAGAGTTATGACCATTAATTAGTTATTTTGAAATAGGTGGGGTAAGAGTTGTGACCATTAATGAGTTGTTTTGAAATGAGTAAGGTGAGAAGAGTAAGGAATAATCATAATAGTTATGAGTATTTATAACTTCTCCTAAGAATTATTTAATATTTTTTTGGAGAGAAAACATCTCAAACTGCAACATCAGTAGAGTTAGAAATTCTGCTTTATTAATATAGTATAGATATTTAGTATAATTAAGTATAGTTATACTAAGTAAATATTTAGTATAGTATAATATGGTTAAATATATTTAACTTAATATAATATAGTTAAATATACAATTAAGTTACATAATTAACTATGCATTATATTACTTAAATATATTAATATAGAATATAATTATACTAAATAAATATATATAATATACACATAGTTATATTAAGTAAATATTTAGTATAGTATAATATAGTTAAATATAATTAACTATATTTAACTTAATATAATATAGTTACTAAGTAAATATATAATATAAATATTATTTAATATACTTAACTAGGTATATTAACTAAATATATAGCATATTAGTTTATGTAATACACTTAAATATATATATTATGCAATTGTAAAGTAGATATAAGTATTTAATGAAAATAGAATTAACTAAGTTTAATATAGATAAATAAGTAGTTAACTATTATAGGTAACCATTTACTTAACTAGTATCACTAATATAATATAGCTAAATATAGTTAACTTAACTATAGTAGTGTAAGTATGACATAGTTAACTTAGTATATATAAGTATCTATTTTCAAGTAAATTATATCTTTAAATATTTAAAATTTTAATAACATATTTAAAATATGTATTACTTTTAATAGTAAATTTATATATTAAAATTAATAATTTATCAATTTTTATGTATTCTTTAACCATAATATTTATATCAATAATAATACATATATAAGTACAACCTATAATATATTTATATATTAACATTTAACTATATATAAATGTAGTTATATATACATAAAATTGTATATTCAACTATATATTAAAATATTCTAACTAGCTTTACTAATATAATTGTTATAATTATTCTTTTTTAAGTTACTATTACAATTATTCATTCTAGTATATATTCAAGTATATATTTTAAATAGACTTCTGTGCAAAATGTCCCAAAGTCTTAGGTTCCCAGTCACTCATTTCTCACTTTTGATGAAGAACGCGGCGATAATGACATGCTTGTTTAAGAGAGTTAAAAGTCCTTAAGTACAGTGGATTTGTATCTTGAATCAACAAGGTGCTCGAAGAATATTGGTTTGATTCTTGTAAAGAACTTTGTAATTAAACATGCTTAGTTAGGAGTAATAAGAATAAATAAATAAATAATATAAACTATTTATATATTGTGACATTTTTAGAATTTTGAGAATATATATAGAAAATTAAAAAATTATTTATGACAACTATATTCTTAGCCGTCACTAATGGTATAATATTAAAAAAATAAATTTTTTTTTATTAGCGACGGTTCTCCGTAAAGCCATTGCAAATCATGGACTATTAGCGATGGCTTTATAGAGAGCCATCGTTAATAGTCTACTATTAGCGACGCTTTCTTATAAGCCGTTGCTAATGGCGTTGATTATTTGCGACGGCTATAAATAAGTCGTCGCGAATACTTAAGTATTAGCGACAATTTAGTTATAGTCTTCGTGATTAGTCAACACTATTAGTGAAGGCTTTTGGATAATACTTCACTAAGTATTCGCGATAGGACTTGTAGCGACGGCGTTAGCTACGGTGATTTAGCCATCACGAATACTTTTAGCAACGATTTTTTGACTGATTTTTACTGGTGAGAGAAATAGATGGAAAGAGAGAAAAAAAGACTAAATAAAAGAACAGAGGTATGCTACAGTTTGGACTTTTTTTTTGTTAGACTTTGATTACAAATTAACTATGGGTGGATAAGAGGTTTTAATGGAATGCCAACAGACGTTAACAGTAAGGATATTTTTGTAAGTATTGTAATGCATTTTAATGTAGTGAAGATGTTAAAATAATATGAAAATAAAGCTACCAATCTTGTATTAAAGTTTAGAGGAAGGTGCATTTGCAAATATCCTTTTTTTAAATTGATGATTAGCCAATTCTTACACGTTGGCCTCTTCAACTTGGGTAACGTGGGTTCAAAAAGTCCAAGTCTCATAAGCATACACCTTGACCTCTATGCTCAGTTGTCCACTTCCTCCCCCCTAGCCGTGAGGATAGTGTAGATATAACAGGTGTTGAAGATCCAAAATTGAATGAGAAATATAAAAAATAACTTCAAGAATTGGACCATTCAGAGATGAGAAATGTTTTCTTGTTGAATCATCGTTAACTCTTAAAATTCTACAACCGCTCACCATTCTCATAGGTGCTCTAAGATGAAGATTGCATACATACCTCAATTTCAGATTGTCTTGGTCGTTCAAAGTGGACACATAAAATAAATGGTAAAAAATGAAGCATGTTAATGCATAAGATGTCAAAAGTGTTTAGGATCATAGCATCTATGATGAATGCCTAAAATAAATAGAATTTGTAATAGATGTGTTGCCGGATTTGCACCCCGTTCATGTGTATTCGGGCTCTCTTGCCCCTTAACCTTGCCTCGCCTATGCATGTGTACTCTTTTATTTTCATTTTCTAAGAAGGAAAGAAAGATCTATTGTAATAAACAGATCCTAACCTTTTGTATCCAATATAAGATAAAACATAAAAGACAACATCACACAGAATCGAAATTTCTAAATCCCTCAATAAAAACTAACACCCTCCCCATATGCGTCCTTCCTTCTGTCCTATTACTGAAGCGGGGGAAAGAGGAGGCATCTCCTCTTGCACTGGATGCTGGGTGCCGAAGGGATGCATGCGGGAGGGAGAGTGAGAGGCCGCTTTGAAGAGAGTTGGAGGAAGGAGAGAGAGTTGGGGGAGGGAGGAGGCCATCTAATATCCTAAACAAGTTGAAGAGGCAGGTTATTTTTGGCACCCTCCAAACCAAAGGCCCAACTCCCTGCATACATTAGATGGAATTGTGACGTGAGATTAAACTCGTTTGGTGAGAACACACAGATGCAACATGCCTATTCAAATTTTAAGTAGCCTGCTGTCACAAATAAAATGTCTCCTCCTCTCAAATCCCGAAATCCAGCTAGAAGAAGAGGTGGCATCATCTATTCTTCCGCGTAAAAATATGTAATAATTAAAGAGAACACCAGACAGCACTCATCACGCAGATCTCCGCCTCCACGCCCCCATGTTGGAGAAAGGATCCTCTAAGTTCAAGACTGGACCTAACTCGGTCAGTGCAGGGAAAGGAGGCTTTTAAAACAATTCTTTCACACTTATCTTTTTCCATCTCCAGTGAAAGATTTTATTGAAAAACTCTTCATCCTCCTCTCTCACTTACTGAGTCCCATCCAAACGTTACACTCACCACACCCCACGTTGCGGCGGACCGAAGCGCATCTGGTTCGGCCACAAGTGCAGGGTCCCACACACGTGCAGATCCTCTTCCTTTCCTTCGCAGTTCTCCCTCGTCTCTCTCTCTCTCGCGCGCGCGTAGCCATTGATCGCATCAGTTTTTTCAGTTAGTCATACCACCCTCTGCCCCACTCTCCTCCCGGCCTCGTTGTCGCCCTCGCCCCGGCACGCTTCTCTCTCTCGCTCGATCGAGAGGAGGCACTCTGTTCGGTTTCCCCTTGGGCCCGAATCCGATTCTAACAGCGGACGGGAACAGGTGTGCACATCTCTAGAAACCGTGGGCCCAGAGTAGCATAGAATAGAATAATAGAATAGAAACAGGAGGGCTGGCCTTCAAATTTGAAATGTAAAGAGGGGACCCGACGAAGAGGGCGCCGCCTGCCGCTGCAGCCTGCGAGCGCTGCCCCCCCCCCCCCCCCCTGCCATTTCCTGGTCTCCCATCCTGCTCCTCCGCCGGCGCCCCCGAAGCTTCTGCGATCTCTTACACCCCCCTCTCCATCCTCGTTGCAATGCTGCAACGCGTCCCCGGGGATGACGACGGCGAAGCCCATGCTCCCCACCACCGCCATCGCCGCCTCCTGCGGCTCCCCCGTCGGCGCCTCCCCTAGGCGAGCCGCCCACCTCCGCCGCTTAACCCCCCACCAGCACCACCGACGCAGGGCCCCCGGCACCGCGGCCGCCGCCGCCACCACCCTCACCCTGGTCCTCGCCACCACCGCCTGGCTTTCCCTCGTCTTCTCCTCCTCCGCCGCGATCCCCCTCCTCCCCTGGCGACTCCACCGCCGCATCTCCCCGGGCTCCTCCCCGCTCCCGCCGGACACCTCCGCTGGCTCCCCCCCGCCTCCTCCGCCACCGGGCGGCGAAGGCTCTTCCGACGCCGCTGCCTCGGCCGGACGCGGCGGCTCCCTCTCTTCCGGGGACTCCCCCCTCTCGCTCGGCCACATCGTCTTCGGCATCGCCGGCTCGGCCCAGCTCTGGCCTCGCCGCCGCGAGTTCCTCCGCCTCTGGTGGCGCCCGGCGGAGATGCGTGGCCACGTCTGGCTGGAGGACCTCGTCAAGCAGCAGCAGCCGCTCAACTCCACCGCTTCCATGGCGGGGTCGTCGTCCTCGCTGCCTCCCATCCGGGTGTCGGAGGACATCTCCCGGTTCCGCTACACGAACCCGACGGGACACCCGTCGGGGCTCCGCATCGCGCGGATTGTGGCGGAGACGTTCCGGCTGGGGCTCTACCAGGACGCGCGGTGGTTCGTCATGTGCGACGACGATACGATCGTAAGCCTGGACAACCTGGTGGCGGTGCTGGCCAAATACGACTGGCGGGAGATGGTCTATGTGGGGGGGCCCTCGGAGAGCCACTCAGCCAACACCTACTTCAGCCACGGCATGGCCTTCGGGGGCGGCGGCATTGCCCTCAGCTACCCGCTCGCCGAGGCCATTGCCGGCATGGAGGACGAGTGCATCGAGCGGTACCCCAAACTATACGGCAGCGACGACCGCCTCCACGCCTGCATCTCCGAGATCGGGGTCCCCCTCGTCCGCGAGCAAGGCTTCCACCAGGTGAATCCCTTTTGTTCTATGGTTAGGTCTAGACTCTCTTTTTCTTTTCTTTTTTTTCTAATTTCATCCTTTTAATTCTTGCTGCTTTGTCGATACTTGAAATGATGGATTTGGACCATCCTTTCTAGATTATTTCTGGTATTCCGGATGTAGGTTTGATTGTGCAATCCGTAAATTTGTGAAGTGAATGACTACAGTCGCCAGTTCTTCCGCAGCATTTTCTTGTTGAATCCCGTTGAAACGCTAAAATGTTGCCCGAGGTGTTATTCGACATTTCTTTCTGATCCACTTTCTTCTTTTCTACCAAATGATTACTCTAAGCTTCTTCCTCCTTTCTCTGCAACTATGAAGGGAATCCTTTTCTTTGCATTTTACTGAAAGAATTCCTGATTTTCCTTCTCTGCTATTTACCTTTCTGAGTTTCTCTTTGTCTTTTCCTCGTCTGAATTATGTTAATTAGTACTTCAGATTTCTCCATTCTACCTTTCTAAACTTGAATGCAAATTTTGCTGTACCCTGCATTTCAGTATTCCAAGTTATGGATATGCAAATGTGCGTCTTCACTTTACTTGAGCAGGTCTTATATTGAAATCTGAATTCCTATTCTTGCTTTGTCTTGTTAGTGGGACATCAGAGGAAATGCTTATGGGCTTTTGGCTGCTCATCCAATCGCACCATTTGTCTCCATACATCATGTGGAAGCTGTGGACTCCTTTTACCCTGGTCTGAGCCACCTCGAAAGCCTTAAACTCTTTACTAAGGCCATGAAGATCAATCCATTGAGCTTTCTGCAGCGTTCCATCTGTTATGATAGGAGGCAAAAACTAACGTTCTCGGTCTCACTGGGCTATGTTGTTCAAGTGTTTCCGCACATTGTTCTTCCCCGGGAATTGGAGCGCTCTGAGGTGACTTACATTGCTTGGAACATGCTGGGTCACAGGGGTGAGTTTGATTTTGACACAAGAGATTCTTACAAATCAGTATGTAAGAAACCGATCCTCTTTTTCCTGAATGATGTATGGAAAAATGGGAGTGTTACTGCTGGATCTTACCTGCGAGCCAGAGTGAAGGATGATTTTAAGAGGAGGGTCCTATGCTTTCCGCAATCACTACCACTGCATAACGTGAAGCAAATTCAGGTCCTAGGACATCAGCTGAGTGAGAAATGGCACTTGGTTTGTTCCTGTTGCCCTTACCTTCCCTTTTTTGTTACATTGCTATGGCATTTTCTCATAGATGATATTGGTTCTCTCGATAGGTCCCTCGACGACTTTGTTCCAAAATTAACCAAACAAGTGATGAACTTCTCACCTTGGTGGTTGGAGAGTGTGAAAAGAGGAGTTTCGGTTCTGCTGCTGAATCTTTGTGATTCCATAGAGGAAGTGGTGCCCGATGTAACATAAAACTCATTTTTGCCAAAGGGTTTTCTTTTCTTTGTGCTTCTATTCTTTCATGCTTGGCTTGAAAGTCATCTCTGACAGGCAATAGTGCAGTTTGTCTTTGGCATTTCAGAAGGCCTTAAACAGGGCTTAAATTCCTAAAGTAGTTTCTGTGTGTAAATTTGAGTTGAAGCACTGAACTATCCGTATCTACACTCCATGAAAAAATATATTCTTTGCCTTTGCATTTCTCCAGAAGGCATAACACCATAACTCAATTTGGACATTATTGATCAGAGTGTATTCTGCAATTAGTCAATTACTGGAATTTCCATAAGTTCACATATTTTCTTGGCTGTTATCAGTGCAATAGATATCTTCTTTGTGATACTTGTTGCAAATTGAAGTTGGAGTATTTATTGGTCAAGTTTTGGCAATGATGGACTGATATTGCACCGATTATGAACATTGTTATAAAACTTTTGCTGGAATTTTTGTGAATGCTTACCATCCTTAGTGTTGCAGCATGATTTGTGAATGGTTCTGGAGACAGTCGGTTGACATTATCTTCTCATGTTTTATTAGTCCTGGTGTGATAGAAGTTATAAACCAGTCATTAATAGGAAAGTAATTTTAAACTGTTGGGCACCTACCTGCAGTTATTCTAATCTCAGAATGAAAATAAAATGGTGTAAGATATGGTGTTGATTAGCAAGATTCTAAGTTTGATTTGTCATTGTTCGTTGTCAAAGCTGGAAGTTGAGACTATGTAGTTAAGGGCGAGAGGCGAGTGAGGGGACCAAAGGTTCGCCTCAGCCTCAAATGCCTAGGTGATCGCCTAGGTGTTTGAGGCAATGTGTTTTCTTTCATAAATCACTATGAAGGAAGAAAATGGCGGTATGAATAAAATAAAGAAAACATCCAAGATAATCATATGTAAGACCTTGGGAATCACTGATCATGTTCAACATGTAATGACTTGTGTAAAGTACTCACGTAAGTAGTGCATGGCCTTAGGAATCATAAAAAATAAGAAAAAATGTGCCAGTAAGTAAGAAAAAAGGGGAAAATGTGACAACATCAAAGAGAAAAAGAATATTGGACGTTGTTAAGATATTTAGAATAACTAAGAATAAGAAAAGTAGTGCCGTATAATTAAAAAAGAAACAAATATTTGGCATAGACCTCATAGGCAAGTGCCTAGATGAGTGCAGGCGAACAAGAGGTGAGGTGAGGCATTCTTGGGTCGCCAACCTACTTCATCGCCTTGGCAAGTGAGGCGATCACCTTTGATAGCATAGAGCTGATGACCTGACCATTAATGCTATACAAGTACAATAATCAATAACTCTGTCTTAAGGTCTGTACCCTCTTCTGGAAATCCACCACATTGTATAGGGTTCTCTATGCAGATAGTACCATGTGGTTGCACATCTCAGCCAATTAGGATCATGATATGTTGCTTTTGTGTTAAGGGGAAAGATTTAAAAGTTTCAGTTACATCATCAGCCTTTGAAAGTTCAAGAAAAATCTCATTCACATATTTTGTTTTGGATTCAAATGATGGCTGTAACCTTTACCTTTTAAGGTTTTGTTTTATATCTCTAGCTTTACATGCACTTTTCAGCAACCTATTCATAATAGTTAATCCCATCCCATCCCAGCCCAAATTTGTTAGGACGTGCAGTCCTAGTGAGAAAATGGGACAAGACACTATCTTGTTTGTTACAATGAGTGTCCTGGCCTATCCCGGTCTATCCTGACTTGTCCCGGCCAGTCCCAATAATCTTTTTGCTTCGACCTATCTCAACTAGAATTTTATATTCTAGCCTGATATTTTCCAAGCTCCTTAAGCCCTTCGTAAACTTTTTTTTTTTTTTTTTTTGGGGGGGGGGGGGAGGGGTTAATTCCGTGGTGTATGTTGTTTGCGGATGATATTGTGTTGATAGATGAGACGCAAGAGGGAGTTAATAGGAAATTAGAGCTTTGGAGGAGCACCTTAGAGTCTAAGGGTTTCAGGTTAAGTAGAACTAAGACAAAATACATGCATTGTAAGTTTAGTGAAGGTCGGATAGGCGAAAAGGAGGGAGTTAATTTAGATGGGATGGCAATACCCCAAAACACCAATTTCAAGTATCTTGGTTCGATCTTCCAAGAAGACGGAGGGTGCGATGAGGATGTTAGCCATAGGATTAAAGCAGGATGGTTGAAATGGAGACTTGCCATAGGAGTCTTGTGTGACCGCAAGATTCCAACGAAGCTGAAAGGAAAATTCTACCGTACGGCGATAAGACTTGTAATGTTATATGGTAGTGAGTGTTGGGCGATGAAGGGGCAACATGTCTCCAAAATGAGTGTTGCCAAGATGAGAATGTTAAGGTGGATGTGCGGGCATACTAGGCTAGATAAAATTCGTAATGAGTATATTAGAGAAAAGGTAGGAGTGGTATCAATTGAGGATAAATTGAGAGAAGGGAGATTGAGATGGTTTGAGCATGTTAGGCGTAGGCCTAAGGAGGCTCTAGTTAGAAAAGTGGAGCATATTAGGATAAAGGAGGGGAAGAAAAGAAGGGGAAGACCTATATTAACTTGGAAGAGGATAGTACAATATGATTTGGAAGTTTTAAACCTTTCAGAAGAGGTAGCCCAAAATCGTGTAGAGTGGAAACAGAGAATCCATATAGCCGACCCCAATTATTTGGGATTAAGGCTTCGTTGAGTTGAGTTGAGTTGAGTAGGGGGGGTTCATTTAATGAGTATACTCCTTCGTAAACCGATGAACCCATCCTAAATGCTCTTATTGAATCTATCTTGTGTTATTTCCATGTGATATGTTTATTTTGATATTATTTATTGTATATTTATCTATATCACATAGATACACACCCATATACGTGCACACACTACCTGTATTGGAGTAGATAGGAAAAACCTTGTGATTGGAGACTAGAATTGTCCCGTACATGGGACGCCTCATCCCAATAGGAAAATGGGATAGGGGCCTGGACGGGATTGACGGCTATGCATCAACTCATTATTGAATGTCATTTAGTGTGATCATTATGTGAAACACCTTCAGCTAGTTGATATGTAAGGGCATTGTAGATGTGTGAGATGGTACTTTCAGACTCCCCTCAGTTTGTGAACCTGTCATTTTAAAAACTCAGAAATAGTCTGAGATCATTATGTCCAAACGAGATCTAATGCTGGTTCCGTGGTAGAATGATCAACCCTGAATACATATTACAAATAAACAAGATACAAGGAGAAAAATAAGGATGAGAGGGGAGACAGGAAAAACAGGAACAAGCAAGGAAGTGAAACTACTAGGAAAGTGAAAACAAAAGAGTTGCTTTCTGGAACAGATTGTGGCACATGTGGGAGTCATATTGCTTGTTTGGCCTATTTTTAAATTGGTTTCATGGTCATTCTTTTTTCCTCATATCCAGTGGGGTGGGGTTGGTGGTGCATAGATACCCCTGGGCCCCAGTTTGATTGTGATCATTTTTATAGGGTCCACTGATCTAGCCCAGACCAGCTAATTTCCAAAAAAAAAAACATGGTGTTATGTCTAATGTCTTGGGTTTCTGTTTAATCACTTAACAGAAATGATGTTTGTCGAAATGGGGAAATGACTGTAATTCTGTGGATCATGATGCACATCAACTGAGGTGGCTAGCCAAGCATAAATAAAGTCTTGATGCACTTTTGTATGCCTTAGTGCCTCATTTGATGCCTTGGTCATCTTTAAAACAAATCATGGTGGGCTTTTTATTGTTTTTTTTATAATTTTTTTTTGTAAATAGGGGTATTCTAGTAATCTAGCTTCTGATGTTAAGTGGGAAAGTGGAAAGGTGGAAATTCATTTGCTTCCCTAATTAGTCGTGACAGTTGAGTTCTATGGTTTTTACTTTGGCTTCTGCAAATATAATGAGAAGAGAAAAAGAAGGGGGAGGGCAAGTAAATTTTTTCCACTTTCTTTTGCCATTGTTGTTTTAGGATTCTCCCTACCATCTTGCGAAACAAAAATGTCAGTTTCCATTTCTGATTCCAATGTTAAAACCATCTTTCTGATTCCTAAATAAATGAAAAATGGTATTTCCATTTCTATTTCATTTCGGCTTTCGATATCAGAAATGGAAATGATTTCCAAAAAATATTGGAAACAATGTAAAAATTTCTCAATCCTCATCTTCTTCATTATAGGTATCTAGTTCTTAGTAATAGGATTCACCCGTTTTGTCATCTTTCCCACTCCCAAAAGTGTTCCACCCTCCCCATTTTTTCAAGGGAATTTGAATGGTAAAACAAAGATCCTCTGCTTCCATCTTGTTCCCATAATCGCTTCCAGTACTGCTCCCTGCGACTATAATCTGGCTAAAGTTATTAGGTAGAATACATTTAATGCTTACTAAAATATATACATGTTATTTTAATGTTTGATGGGATCAAAAATCGGAATTAGGATATGGAAATAATGGTTTCTGTTTCAATAGGTTATCAAAAATTTCCAATTTGGATTCTGATAGTTACCAGATAGATTTATTTTCCGATCCAAATCCACTTTTTAATATCAGAAGTGGATTGAAAAGTCGAACAATCAAGGTTTCATTTACAACCCTACTTTGATGTAATACTTTTTCATCAACTTTTGTTCCCTTTGACCTTCCCATCCATCTTTTGTTTTTTACTTTGTTCCAAAGTGACCCACTATTTAAAATTTAAATTGTAGGCCCATGCAGTAATATCACATAAAATTGTAGAAAAGAAAAAGAAAATCTTCTTGCATGTTTCAAGTGTCACATCAAAGCCTACATTTCAATTCATATAGATAGCAGTTTTACTCTTCAGTAACAGATCAAATCATAGAAAATGAACAAGAAGAACTTAGATTGCCATTCAACATTGCTAGACTCAGCATTGTAAAATCATATAGTACTCTAATATAATACTAAACTAGGTTTTGCGTAGGTGCCTTGCCTTGTCAT
This sequence comes from Zantedeschia hybrid cultivar, assembly GCA_030544215.1. Taxonomy (NCBI): domain Eukaryota; kingdom Viridiplantae; phylum Streptophyta; class Magnoliopsida; order Alismatales; family Araceae; genus Zantedeschia; species Zantedeschia hybrid cultivar. Next base: position 45,214,927 of record JARZZO010000002.1, on the reverse strand, counting down.
TTGAGCAGCAAGGTGGTAGGTTGCCACCATCATTTGCCTTGGCCACCTTGACAACTATTCAACTAGCAAATGAAATGAGTACCAATGATGATACAAATCTTAGAAGTATGAAGCAGACATGGGAGTGACAGTGGAAAAGATGGGAGCAGGGGACGATCTAATTTATGGTTCAAATTTTCTTGGGGGTGAGGAGCAGGAAGGAAAAGGAAGTGGGAGCAGGAGTGCTTGGGGTAGCAGAAATAATGGCAAAATGAGTGAATCATGCTTCTTAGCTAGAAATTCTTGGCTGTTTAGTAATCTCAGCAAATTTCTAAGGCCCTGTTTGGAAACGTGATTAGATCATGGCTTTTAGAGAAAAGCTCATAATCTCATTAACTTTTTAAAAAGTACAAAATTTTCGTCATCACTTTTAAATCACATTTGGGTCTTTGATGGGAGCATAGATTGTGAAAGTGCGTTTTTACTATAATGCCCTTCATTTTTCACAAAAGAAAAGATGATTATCACTGTTACCTGTCATTTTTATTTTATTAAGCTCCTTCCCTCTTGAAAGCTTGCGAAGGCTTTGGAAATATGGATTTTGGACATAATCCCTCCTCTCCCTTTATGAGTCTATCTCTCTTCTCTCTTCCAAAATCTCATTGCACATAAGCCGAGGCATCCTTGGCTTCTTTGGAACAGCCATAAGCTTCCAAGTGAGCCCCAAGATTCACTGAGGTTCTGATGCGTTCTAATGCTAGATTTACATCAATCACGTGCTAGTCATTGGTCCGATGTAATTAGACTTGAAGGACAAGTACCTGAGTATCCAATTGTTCATAAAGAGACAGAGTATGTTGAGGACCATCTATCATTGTGGTGTATACTCCAACAGGAAATTGTTGTAAGAAGTGTGTTGTTTTGAACACCCTAATCTGTGTTATGCATGCAAGATGGACTCTATGATCGATGGGCTATCATAAAGTCCTCTGTAGAACAGTGTTTTTGGCTTTGGTGGAGAAAGCCTTATTAGTATATTATCAAATGAGAAATTTGTATAGAAACAATGAGCACTGGATTTTTGAAGTGTGTCATTTGAAGTCTATACGTCTATTGTGTTTGAGTCTGAGCTATTACAGGCATTCACCTCACTTGCCTAGGTGCTCGGGTAGGCCTCTTGTTGTTGCTTCTACTTGTAGAATATTGTTGTCTTTTCTCATTGGTTCTCAATTATTCCTAGGTGGCTAGCTCTCTCTTTTCCTTTTTTTTTTTTTTTTTTTTTTTTTTCTGACGATGTCTTATAACTTTTTTTACATGCTACTTCTTTTGTTATTCAACATGATGCCTAGGACGGCCACTGCTTAAATGGTTGCTTTTGACAAACTGGTCATGTATCGGACATGATTCATAGTTCCTACCTTGTCTTTCCTTCTCTTGTATGTTTTCTTTGCTTACCTCCTACACTTATTCCTTCATGGTGATTTTCCCACCTTTGGGTGAGGGTGCAGGGGCATTGCCTCAAACAGTTAGGTGCTCATCTAGACCTTCAAGGCTAAGGTGATCCCCTGGTTGCCTTGCTTGCTTCTCATTTTTAACTGCATAGGTATGATGTGTTTTGTTTGAATAAACTTGTATATATTCGTGCTAGGAAACATGCGGATAAAATTTGTGATAAAGGGGATATTCATATTTCAGAAACATGATCAGAACAAACTCTGAACTCTTCAAACGTTCTTGGAAATGGAAGACTAGTGACCAACTTCAGATCAGTGGACCCATGTTCATGTGTCTGAGTTAATTGTTGTTTTGCTGGATTGATTTAGGTTGTGCTATGTTGCACAAGGTGGATCAGTTTTTGAACTTCTCAATGTCAATGTGGAGAGGATCTACTCCTTTTCCTCTCGCCTTATTCGGATCAACAACCACAACAACAGCAAGGGCCTGTTGCCCCAACTCTCCCCACTTTCCGTTTTGTTCTCTGATTCTTTCTGTTCTCCTCCTTTTTTCCTCCTCCATTAAGGTTGGTCACATGAGTCAGATCGATCTGGCTTGCCATATTGCTTGATATGACTTGGATTTTGAGGAATCCAAGCTGCACACAATCCTCAATACAGCATACCTTGATGTTAATGTTTGAGAAACATCAAGGCAATGATTGGATTACCTACCAATGTTTCAGTAAGTATTTCCGAGATAATAGCTCGTTAAAGGCTTGTGACCTTCGTAACATTGAAAAATTGATGGATTGGTAGTTGTGGGTCATGTGCCCCTGTAATCTGCGTCGTAGGTTAGTGAATGCTTGGGTCAAAGGAAAGAAAGCATAAGCTACTTCAGCCCCTTTAAAGCAAGTACAGATATCATAAGAATCACTTGCAAACACAAGATTATAGCTGTTATGATGGATCTTTCCTAATAGCTGAAATTGTTTCTCATGTATCTTCTGAGACAATTGTTCTTGTCCAGCAACTTGGATATTTGAAGCAACTGCCTGGTTGCACAAAGTTCAGAGGAAGAGGAACACACGAAGAAGAGAAAAAGAACGAGAGAGAACTCATAACTCTTAGACAAACTGAAAAATCACAATATTATTAAACTAATACTCTGTACATAGAGGGTGCCTATTTATAGATGTGAATTTCCAATTTCCACTAGAGAAAAAATAAAAATCTACAATATGAAGACCAAATGCTAAGCAATGTCTACAAGAGAAGCACGTTAAAATCAAATTCTAAGTCCTCCTAATCTCTATTAGAAAGGTTATAAAAAATAACAATTTTTTTACTAAAGCTGATCCGTTTGCTGGCAAAAGAATGGAATTTGACTTGGAAAATGACACATTACGGCTATAGGCTGTAAACCATGTCGATCCAAAGGGATGACGATTTCGAATTGGGATCCTGTGTACGAATCTGACTCCCAGGTGGAAAGTTATGCCCGTTTTACTGACCGGGTGTCAGATTCCTTGTAGCACGCTTCTTTCCCTTCTATCTCTTCTTATCTTCAGACTCGAGCCACGTCAACGCCACCTAGCTTGCATCATCCTCCCCGTCGAAAGAACTCCTCCTCAAGTTCGAATCCTCATTTGAAGAACCACCTATATAGTGCACTAGGTGTTTAACACTGAATACATCAGAAATCTATAGATGACTTGGAAGCTTCAACCTGTAGGCATAGTTGTCAAGAAGGTAAGGCGACCTAAGGCATACTTGAGGTCCCTGAGCGCCTAAGTGCTTAGGCGGCACCTTCATAATCAAGAGGGGGGAGGAGGGAGAGGTACTCATGGATTAGGAGACAAAACACTTGAAGAGAAGGGAGAAGAAAGGGCAGGCGTATAGAAAATTTAGGAAGGGTGAGAGAATGCTAATGGCTACGAGGGATCCAAGTTTGTGGACATGGGCAAGTGGGGTTTGTTGCCTCATTGTACCCATTATAGTAAGAAGAGAACATGTAAGAGTGCCTCATTGTTGATGTCGATAGTTGTTCGCCAAGGAGGGACAATGCCAAAGATGACGAGGAAGATGAAATAATGAAGACAATGAGATGAAGGGGGTATGAAAAGGTAGGGCCAACCATCTACATAACCCTATTTATTTAGGATTGGGTCCTAATGGACCCAATTTGGCTAGCCCATAAACTAGCCTAAGCGGTGCCTAGGCATGCTAAGCACTCCTAAACATGCCTAAGTAGTGCTTATGTATGCTTTTTTCAAGGTCAAATAAGGCGTTTATCTGCCTAGGCCTTAAAAATAAGCCTTATTGCCTAACCAGTGCTTAAGTGTCGCCTAGGCGTAAGCCTTGACAACTATGCCTGTAGGCATTGTCACTAATCTTCTGCACAAGGGACCCTCCATCCTTCGACTCAGCTTGCCATACTCCCATACTGGGAAACGATCCTTAATGAGAATCTCCTAGATCAAGTCACCTTCTTCAAAAGACACATACCTTCTATACTTGTCAGCAACTTCCTTATAATGATTGTTGCTCTATGCACCTGGTCATGAATGGACTTTAAATGCTCAGCCAGGCATCAACCTTGCCACTGAATCTCCCCTTATAAGGAATTGGTAAGTTCCAGAACACTTGGAGGATTAAACCCGTCAACAATCTCAAATGGGCTCTTCTTAGTGCTGTGATGCTGGGTCATGAAAGCTAATTCTGCTTTGGTAAAGCCAAATCCTACTGCTTCAACTTACATTCAACCAAACTCCTTAACAAATTGCTTAGGCTTCTATTCACAACCTTAGTTTGACCAACTGTTTGAGGGTGACATATACTGCTAAACTGTAGCTTGGTACCGAATGTCGCCCACAAACTTTGCCAAAAGTGACTCATAAGCTTGGTGTCATGATCTAATGTGATAGTAGAGGGAACAACACATAGATCCCTTTAAAGTACAATGCAACAATATGGGATGCATCCATAGTCTGCTGACAAGGGACAATGTGCATAATTTTGGAAAATCTGTCCACCACCACCATGACAAAATCAAGGATGGCAGTACCGGTACCGGTACGTACGGCCAGTACCGGCCCAATACTGGTCCGGTACCGGCCGATACCCTTTAAATCAAGGGTACCGGTGCCGGCCGATACCGATATGTACCGGCCGGTACGTACCGGGATCGGCTGGTACTGCCAACCATGGATAGAATCCATACCCCTCTGAGTATAAGGAAGACCAAGTACAAAGTACATACTAACCTCTCTCTATGGTACGCTAGCAACTATAGTGACAATGCGTACAAACATAGTTGTCAAGGCTCATGCCTAGGTGACACCTAGGCATCGCTTAGGCGATAAGGCTTATTTTTAAGGTCTAGGTAGATAAATGCCTTATTGGGCCCGTACATACCTGAAGCTTCTTTACTGCCAAGGTTCGGTAGTAGGTCTTATAGACGGTCCATAGCAGCACAGCGAGAGGGCATCCTGGAGGCTCGGTCGCAAGTCGCCAAGAAAGCACACTACAAGTTGCTCATCTGACTCATCCATATAGTTTCGGACAATTAACATGTAGAACTCCTCAGCATATGCCTCCACATATTGCCCTCCTTGTCGAAGGGAGGGCAATCATTGGAAAAGGGTTTGGCAAAAGTTAAAGGGTAGAAATTGTTCTTTTGACATCTTTGACCACTTGGTGATTTGGATTTGTTAATGTGCTTCAAAGTTCTTAGAAGTTGCTCCCACCATGTAGAAGCTCGACCCTTTAACTTTGTTGCCATGAATCTCACCTTATAGTTCTCGGGTACCTCCTTATACTTGAAAGCTTGCTCAACGACATTCAACAAGCCGATAAACTCTTCTGCCTACATGCTCCTAGAGTAATCAAACATCTCCACCTTAACATAATCCTGTGAACGCTGATCCTCCTGCCCATGCCACTCTCAATCAAGAGCGGGGTTATGGAATGGTTCTCGTCCTCGAGGTCATAACCTTCAATAGGTTGTTCCTTGGGACCAGGTGCCACTAATTCAGCCTGAATAGGTGCACATTTGTCTTGCTCCGCAAGCTATAGTCGGATGTTCTCAGTTTCTCTTTACAACTCTTGACTGGATGAAGAACAATCTTTGCGTTGATACTAGTTGAAGCAAACTGCCTAGTTGCGAAGAAGAATGCACGAAGAAGAGAAAAAGAACAAGAGAGAATTCACAACTCTCAGATAAATTGGAAAATCGCAATATGATTCATCTAACATTATGCACATAGAGGGTATTTATTTATATACATGAATTTCTAATTTCCACTAGAAAAAATGAAAATCCACTAGATGAAGGAAGATCAAATTTTAAGCAATTCTATAAAAGAATCACTGTCGAAATCAAATTCTAAGTCCTCCTAGTCCCTATTCAAAAAGTTACCAAAAATAGCACAATTTTAGTATAATTGATTTATTTGTTGCCAAAATGATGGAATTTGACTTGGAAAACGACGCATTATGGCCATAGGCTATAAATCACGTTGATCCCCTCAGAATGTGATCCTGAATTGGTATCCTTTGCGTGAATCCGACTCCCGAGTGGAAAGTTATGCCCATTTTACCGATATGGTATCTGATTCCCTGTAAAACTCTTCTTTCCCTTATGTTTCTTCTTATCTTTGGACTCAAGCCACATCAGGGCCACCTAGCTTGCATCAATATTCTACTGGACTTTTCTTGAGTATCTTCTTCCTGTATGCTATTTGAATGTTCAATCACATATGTAATTATCAAAAAAGAGAAGGTTAGACACATCATGTGCCTTGGAAGCTTGGACACATAATGGAAGATTTTACATTCTAGGTGCAGGCAATCTGAAAAGGAGGACATGGTGGCATAGGTAACAAGAAGCATTATAGTTTGTCTCGTCGTCATCATCATCATCAAGTCTCTCTCTATCTCTCCCCTCCATCTTTTTCTTCTCTTTCTTCCTTCTCCCTTTCTTCCTCCTTTTCTTTTTCTCATTCTTTATTCTATTTTTTATTTTTCTTCTCTTCCTTGGAAGTTGATCCACAACTATCAGTGTCTGATAGTGGTGAAATGGGTAGGATGCACTTTCCTCTATCTAGGGAAGCTGATGTTAAGGAATGCAAAAGATGATAGGATGTTTGTTAGTGCAAGATGTTAGTCCTAGATTAGGTATTCATTAGCCGCTGACCAAAGTTTGGGTCAAGTCTCTATTCAAAAGAGTTGGTTTAGCCTGAAGTTGTGCTTTTGGGAGTGTTGCTTGTATAACTCTACCTAGGTTTATCTTTGTTTTTTTTTTTTTTGGGGGGGGGGGTTGGGGTTGGTGGTCGTGGTGGTGGTGAAAGTTGTTTCTTCCCACACCGAGTGTTCATGAGCCAGTTCATGCCTATATTAGGTTTGGACCTCTCCATCCACTAACTCAAGCTTTGGGTCAACAATTCAGTTCAGTAGCAAGGTTCAAACCTCCTTCATGTGCCGTTGGATTGGTATGAACCTATTTGGTGAGAGTAAATAGGTCAGAAATTGGGCCAATGAATTAGTTCTTAGGTCAATTTGTGTTTGATGCCTTTTGTAATGTTAGTGAAGGAATCATGGTTCCCTGAGAAATGCTATCATACCACACTTTTTACCACTCTATTTGTGACCCTCATTAGGAGATGTTTGATTGTTTGATCAGATGGCTCTTATTAATGTTACCTTTGACACAACTTCTGTTGCAACTAATATATTTAACGATAGCTCTCTGATCAAGCAATCAACTGGCTCCTTATGAGTGTGGCAAATAAGGTGGTAAAAAGTGCAGTATAATAGCATTTCTCTTGTTCCCCGTGATTTTGGGATCCAAGGAATTGACTCTGAGCACTGTGGTTGTTCAATTTATTTAGGAAATAAACAAATTGCTTTTTGATATTTGGTTAATGATTTGTATCTCTCGGACGTGGCTTATGATGTTCTCCACCTCGAAAGTACTCCTAAGAGGAGAAAGAATGGTGTAAAGCCAGCCTACTTATGGCATTGTAGGTGTAATACTCCAAACCCCGTGTCCAATCATATCGGACTTTCGGCGGAATTTAGAGACGGTACATGTACGGAACATAATGTATACATAACGAAAATGAGAGAATAAGAGTCAATAAGGCAAAACAAATAGCCATTCATCGCAAATTTCAAATAATCATAAGCCAACATAATCCACAAAAGTCTCATAATAAACAACTATCTCTGAATAGCATAATCAACCTCTCACAACTTTTTAGGATCTCACAACTTACATAATAAACTGAATTACTCGTACTACATTAATCTACTAAAATGAAAAGACTCATATTATCACAACTAGCTATGAATCCAATAGGCTCCAAGTATCCCCACTCCTTGTGATCAGAATCAAAGTCTAACTCTTTGGCCACCTCTTCTGATAAATTATTCAACAAACTTACTGAGTACAAAACTCAGTAGGCATCATCCCCTCCACATGCTAAACATATAATAATTGAAATTCACATGGTAATTAAATCATATCATGAACAATTCACAATACTACATATAGATCAAATAAAAGAATGATACAAAATGGGATCTTACATATATCTCTTATTAAGTCGGATGTATTTTCTAATAATCTGAAACAAACATGCTAATTTATAATACTTATCACATATATCAAACTTTTTTATTTTACTTGAAAACAAACCACTAGTCATAAACATATCTTACAATTTCTCCAACACATACAGAGGCACATAACACAGCATATGGCTCAAAATATAACTAGTAGCATGTAATCAAGTAAAATATTTAAAAATTTAGGTATATAAAAATTTCATATCATAAAATAGATTTATAATGCCTTAAAAGAAATTCACATAATTCACAAATGTGCCAAATTATCACAATTTCATATCTTAGTCGGACAAGTATCCTAACCACAACATAAGGAGCCACACACACACACACACACACACACACACACACACACACACACACACATATATATATATATATATATATATATATATATATATATATATATATATATATATATATATATATATACTGAGTACTTAGGCAATAGTACCAAGTCTTGCCTACCGCGGAACTGAAGATCACACATATCTTACCACTATATCATATTGAAGTGGGTTTCATAGATTTTTACCTTTGCCCTTGGGTCACATAATATCCTATCCAATAAGTACACTTACATTAGAATCGGGCCACATAAACCTCTTAAGATGGCATTGTCCATATCACACATATTAAATTAGATGGCACATGTCTTACAGAGATTACGATTCATCATAATCTGAAATTTAACATTAATTATATAGCCAATGATATACATATGAAAAATAATATATTTTTCATTAAAGCAAGACATTTTAAAGGCAATGCAATATTGTACTGTGCAATTTAATGTAAAACTGATTCCAACAGGTTACATATACATGAAAAACATTATAGGGAACTTTTCAAAAAATTTCGAGTACAAATTATATTTTTCACATACAAAAATTTATTTTTCAGGACTGAAAATTCATTAAATAGGCAATTAATAGTAAACAGAATAAAAAATTCACCAAACTAGTAAAATATGATATTTAGGCTGTAAGTAAAGTGCTTGTAAAATTTCACTAAATTCGGAGATCAAATGAGTGATTTTAGAGTTCAAATAGCAAGTTTAAAATGAGTCAAATTTAATCTAGGAAATAGATGACAATAAAAATAGGAAATAAATTTTCAAAAATTATAAAACTTTGTAGTGCAATAGATTTCATATAGATAGACATGTGCTTAAAATTTCAAATCATTTAGATTATAGATAACCGAGATATGATCATTTAAAATTCGTGCAGATTTCCAAATTGACATATTCAAATAGCAAACTGGACGGCATATCTGACTGCCGTCTAGTGACCCATACGACAAGCTTGGCTGCTGTTCAGTAGTCCGGACAGCAGGCCTTACTGCGGTTCGGACCAAGCTGGACGCGATCACAATTGCCGTTCAGAGTATGTAAACGGTAGATGGTATTGCTGTCCATAGAGATTCCTAGGCAGGACGCAGAAAATTCAGATTTTGACAAAAAATTCAAATATCTAGTCTATGTTTTGGATCATAAACGTAAAGAACATGATGTCAGATTTTCCTTTTGACTACTTTTGAAATCAAAATATTATTTTTATATTAATACAAATTAATCTATACTTTAGAGAATCATCATCTATCTTCTATGCTATAATCTCCAAAATTCAAAATCTACCAAGAGATCTCGACTCCCAGCAAGAAGTACTACTTCTTAAGCCTTCCTCCTTGGCTTCCAATGATCCTAGAAGGCAAGAGAATCACGAAAATATTAGTTTTACTCAAGAATAACCTTCATTTTCTTCTCTTTCTTCAAGAATAAGAACAAAACACCTACCTTTCCCAACGGAGAACGTCGGCTAGGGTTAGCCACGCCCCCAACCACATATATATAGAATTAACACCCAACTTCTGATCCCATGCAACCTCTAAAACTACCTTTGGATTGGATTAAGCTACCCTTCCACGAATTAGAGAGAATCTTACTCCAAATCGGATTCCTCTCCCACAACTCTACCTTCCTTAACTGAACATTCAATTTTTTGACCAAGTAAATGAATGAATCAGCAAAAATGGTCTTCTACAAAGTTGTAGATCTCTTCAAACTCTTTCCAACTGTATCAACTACGCTAAAATCCGAATTATACGCTAAGAGTTATTGCCAAAATACTAACCTGCTGTCCTGGATATCTGAATCTAGAAATTTTATTCTACATAATGGGTTAAACCACCTTTGAAACTAAGTTAATGGGCTTATTCAAACAACTATATTACACTCTATTTGTCTCATTAGTTATTATTACTATTATTATTTATTTATTATTATTTTTATTTAAAAAAATACCGGGTATTACAGTAGGCTTGGGCATAGTGGTGAGAACATGATTCAAAAGTTGCCTAAGAGTGAACATTTAGATCCATTTGATTATTAGTCATATGCAACATGTGAATCCTATGTTAAGGGCAAGTTGGCCAAAGCTCCATTTATTGGACATAGAAAAAGAGGTAAGGACATTTTGAAACTTATACATATTGATATATGTTGTCCTATGTCTACTCAAAACAAAGATGGCTTCTCCTATTTCATTACATTTATTGACAACTTCTCTCATTCTAGTTATGTGTACTTAATGAAGTACAAATTAAAAACTTTTAATAAGTTCAAAGAATTCAAGAATGAAACAGAAGCAAATTGGAAAGAGTATTAAGACTTTTCGATCAGATTGAAGAGGTGATGTCTCAACCCAGATTGGTTGATTTGGCAAACAGCAATGATTTTTCACATAGATTGAATATTTAGGCATTGAATTGGGCTGTAGCTGGCTGTGCCTGATATAACTGGGGAATATGCATACAAAATGTCAGCAAACTCTAACCAGCTTGTCTGGTTTCACTGTAGGATCACCAATAAAATATTTTGAGTTGTATCTTTTTTTTATAACCAAGAGAGTAAATCCATGAAATCAGGATTGAGCCTCACACCACTGGTTACCCCGAGCCGTGGCACCCCGTCACTCCCCAAACCTCACTCTCGGGCAGTGGGCCCACTCCCTTCCAGGTTGGTACGCACACTAACTTTGTGTTCGCAGGTGGGAGTCATTATTGCGACCTCACGGTTATCCATGTAGTGCTTTATCAGACTCTCGCATCGCTGAGGGACATATTTTGAGTTATACTTGTCTATGTCTAGAGATTTTTAAAGATATTTGGCTGCATCCCTTGCCTGGCCTAGAAAGTATGCTTTGTGTTATTGGATTTTGCTTTATATGGCATAAACTCAAATGATTGATTTGCCTTTTTCAATGCAGATTATCTGTAAAGGTTCTGGGTTCTGCTGGTTACTTTTGAACTTTTTTTTTTGGGGTTTTGGATACTTATTTGGAAGCAAAAATTGCTCTTGAGCTCAAGTTAGTCCCATGTAGAACAGAAAAGAAGCATCCTTCCTTTATAAGATGAATAATGGTGGTGAACTCTCGCGAAGGCTGGAGTAGACCAATGTAAGGCAAATTGGCATGCACTAGAGGGTCTGCAATACATCAATTATTGCTACTGGGCTTACTGCATGGGTCATAAGGGCAAAGGAACATGATTTTGAGCTTAATGCCCGTGTGAGTCCAATTTGCTATCTCATTTTATGATCATATGTGTTTTCAGGTCATTTTGTGCATAAATTAAATTTTATCTTTGGGGTATGATAACAAAATTTTGCATTCCATATGTTATGGCCATCGATATATCAGAGGTGATAGCACGAGAGTAGCAAATGAATCAATAACCATGGTTTATGGCTACATTTTGCAAGGAATAGAGATAAACGAGTCAATGGACAATGTTTCCGAAGGACGCAAGTCAAGTAATAAATTAATAGTCACCTAGGTATTCTTGTAATGTTGGAGCGAGAACTCCATTTGTGATGGATGCACTCGAACTCTGTGTTGCGTGTGTTACAGCCACATGATGGATGTGTATCACATGGATGTCATACTACATTGACAACCAGTCAATCATTTTGCTCTATTTATTAAAGGTGGTGTATTAGAGCCTTCTTTGTCATTTTTATGTTGCGACATGTCTTTTCCTTATTGAGTAGGTAATCTTTCAGTTAATTAGTGTTCCAAGGAAAAATTTGGTATTATAATCATTCATACTTACAGATGAGTGGATGTCCAACCCAAGGGTAATGGTAATTGCTTACTGAAAATTGTTCTTATCATAAGTGTGATGCCTCCTCCCTCATTTGGTTTGATGCCGTTCTTTCTTTGCTGTGAAATGTGATAGGAGGCTGCTGTTACCCTTTGATTTCATGTTCTTTAACTTAGTTGTTAGCTCCTCGTTTCAGTTACATTTTCTACAAATTTGCTGCCCCTTCCATTTGTTCTCCTGTCATCTTCATTTTCTTCAACTGTCATCTTCCTTCTTGCATTTGCATCTTTACTGCCACCTTTTTTATCAGAAGGAAAAAGAGAGAAAAATCTGCAACTTCTTCCTCTTTATATTTCGGTGGAGAGATCTTCCTTAGTTGCTGGTGTTGTCATTTGGTTGCAATCACCGCCATTTGGTTGTAGTTGCTCATCTCAGTTCCATCCCCACTACCATCTTCTTGTCAATGAGAATCACAAGGAAAAAGAAGAAAAAAGTCGAGTAGGAACTGTTGGTGTTGTTCCCTGTTGAGGAAGATGGACATGCTCATAATAGCTCCCTGCTTCAGTAGCAGTTGGGATTCTCCAGCCTTCCTTGCTATTTTCTTCTTTCCTTTTTCTCCTTTCCTGTCCTTTCCTGTCCTTTCTCTTCCTTTTTCCATCTGCTGGTTCCTCTCTTTCTCTGTTTCTGCTTCCTTCCTCTATAGTCAACCCTCAGCTGTAAAAGCATATCTCGCAACAACAATTTTGCTATTTTTTTGACATCCCTTGGCAACTAAATTGCCACTATGTTGAAAACCCCTCACTCCCCAAAATCCCTCCTGCCCATTCTTCCAGCAACCCAACATGCAGGCCAAAGGATTGGTCGAGGGGTTTGGTGTCATACACTGATTCTAAGTCTACAGAGAAGGCAGAGGAGAACAGTGATAATACAAAGATGGATAGGGTTAGGGAAAGCGACAAGGTTACAAAGGACTGAAAGAGGGACCTTGTCTGACAGGAGCAGTGAGAAAATCAGAGACAAAAAACATGAATATTTAGCCTTCAAATCAATAGCAAGGTTGGACAATTCTGGAAGCTCTGGGCTATCAACTCGGAAAATTGGCAGGTGCATCAAAAGAAGAATGTAGGGTAGATAGTGCTATGTAGGGTTTGCTGTAAGGCATCGATTCACAAACAGCCAGTAGAGCCAGATATTGGTTGCAGAACATAGAGAGCAAATGATGTTACTCCCCTGGAATATCAGAGGTTTAATGACCCTAAAAGAGAACTTGATTAGAAGTAGAGATATGGATATAGTCTCCTCAGAAAACAAAAAAGGATTATTTGATGCTAGGAATTGTGGATTTTGTTTTCAGAGGCTCAGTTGGCTCCTCTGTGGCATTTTGTTGGCTTGGAATACTAATAACTGGATAGGTCAATTGTTGGAGTTGACTGACTGTAAACCCCTTTCCTTTTCTATGTCTATGCAACCTTATTTGTGAAAAACAGTCTGATAATTTTGTGCTAGAAACTTTTTTCCAATCATTATATTGGGAAATCATTCCTTCATTGTCAGTCAACTTTTTACTCAGATGCTACCTGAGGCATTCTTGCATAAGGTGAAATTTGTTTAACAGGGGTTTACATATACTAAAGTAAGAGAGCTTCTTTTTGTTTTATTTTTTACATGCTGGTAGTGCACTGCGCCCCAACAGCCCAATCAAGATTGGGCAGCTCAGTTGGATTTTGAAAGAAACAAAATCAGCAAATGCCAGCATGAAGCACCCCAATTGTTGGATCCGGCCAACTTGACGTCTTGCCTCTTGCTGCATCTTCTGCTGCCTGCAGCAATCGACACTGGACTAGGTGTTGCCACAGAAGATGAGGACAGAGTATCAACCCATGCAAACGTGGGGTGCTACTCTGCCCTTTTCCTCTTCCTTTTAGAAAAAGTATCACCCAATCAAAGATCAGATGGCTGAAATATAGATATAGAGTGCTGCCACCACTTCCAAAGTCAACAGCATCCTGTATCACTTCCCTATGGCATACACATGCATACATAATTTTTTCCAGGATGAACCACGGGCATGACATAATGTCATTTGCTTTTGTTTTGTCAACAACTATTATCATTTTGTCTCTGGAATTTAATCTTCTTGGTTCATTACATTTCAAAATGTCGTCTGAAAATGGATTCTACAAAGAAATTGGGCTTTGGGTTTCTTTTAGTCTTTCATTATTATGGGAACATAGAATAAGTTCAATTCAAATGTGGTCATGATGTTAGTAAGACATTATTTGGACCTGGAAGCCCTTTTTTCTCTCACATGGAATTGGACATCTATTGAATAATGACCGACTGCTTGGCTATTCTTGTTTTTTCTTGGTTCCATGTGGGCAAAGATGAATAGCCATTGCCAAGCTGTAAATTAGGGCTCTTTGGGCCCAATTTTCAGCATCCTAATTTCATCTTAAACTTGGAAAATTACTTATGCAAGAAGTCACTGAATTGATGTTGTCTTAGTGATCTGGAGAATGATACCACTCTCCAAGACATAACAAAATTTCAGCAAAAATTGACCAAAGGAACCTATTGGACACTTAGGCCTGCTTTGTTTGGCGGATAAGGCTCGAATAGGATGTGTTATTTTGCTTCTTCTGCCTATTCTAGTGGATTCCTTATTCCGGAGTCAGAATCGTTGTTCTAGAAAAAAGTGTAATAAGCCATTCCACCCAAAAGGATACAATTGCTTATTCCTGGAACAACCAAACAAGGCAAAAGTATCAAAGCAAATGACCCTTGTTCCAAGAATAAAGGATCTGCCAAACAAACTGGGCCTTAGCGGCCAGAAACTGGAATAGTGTGATCTCTATATACCTATGGCATAATCTATTGATCCAAGCTTGGAAAAGTCACATTGGGGAAAATGTAGCTTAAAATTGATGTAGGCTTTCAGCAACAACAGCTAATGAAGAAGATGACTTCTGGGGTGGTGAGCGTGGGTGATGTTGGGAAACTAGCATTTAGATTCTTGGATTTTCTTATAGTGGAAAAGGAAGCTGCAGACTGAAGGGTTTGGGGAATGGCTGAAAATGTAGAAGATAATGGAGAAAGGATTGGGAGGAAAAAAGATTTAGCTTTCAGGAAGTTGTGATGTAAGGAAAATACTAGATTCATTCGGAATCAGCCTTCTAACTACCTTTTTATCGTTTGCTCGATTGGGATATATCCTCAGACTACCAGTCTAAAGTGGCATTTGGGATGAAGGATAGAAAAGTGAAATTTTGAATGTTGGCTCTTGGGGGTTTATGGGGCCACATTAATAATGAGAATCTTTTCCAAAATCTCAAAAGCTCACTCTGATGAGCGTTTTCTCTCTCCTCCTCCTCTTCCTCCTTCTTCACCTCCTCCTCCTCCTCCTCTCTCTCTCTCTCTCTCTCTCTAGAATGGGCATGCAAAAAAGCTACCTTGATTTGAGAAAAAAGTGCATTTAATGCACTTGCTTGTCTCTTGTCCCCTCACTAATCATTAGAATCTATCTACACTTTTTGTTGCCAAATAAAGCCTAAGTCTACAAATGTGATATCAAACCTGCATATTACGCAATCCTTTCTGTTCTAAGATATTTTATGCATGTTCTAGAGGAAACCTTTTTAATCTGATAACATGTACAAAGAAGTTGGACAATTAAAATAATCATCATCAGAGTGTTATCTTGTTTATTTGGTCAGCTACATGGATCCTGTCCCATGGATTGTTGAAAGAATTGACTTTAAATATATGCTTGTATGTCAACTATTCAGAAGGGTGTTCATGCTCCTTTTTTTTGGAAGGTGCGGTGTTCATGCTCCTTAGCCTCCCAATTATTCATTTGGGTGGTTACTTTGTGGCAAGCTTTGATCATAATTTCTTTTTGAAGGACAGTAAAGGAGATACCTTTTAACCATTGGTTTGCTGTTTTCCTCAGTTTAGTGTGCAATGTTGAGCTGTGTAGTGCCTTGCATTATTCTCTTTGTGATGTGGAAAATGTTTGCGTTGGTGCATTTATGCCAAAGAATACTTTGTCATTGGCAAATCCTCTTTCAAGGCTGCAAGTTAGAGCGGTCGTTTTGCAGTAGCTGTTTCTATAATTGGCTCTGGTTTTACAACATTAGAGGTTTTATATAAATTTATTGACGAGGAATACTGGGAATGACAATCTCAGATGAACCTGTTCCGTGCTTTAGCAAAAATGGTTTTCCAGATTTCTAAGTGAAGAACATTGTATGAAATGCAGAGGCAAATTGGTCTTTGAGGTTTGATTTAGAGAACAATATTTTCAGATGCAGTTGGAGATCAAAGGCAACAAGCATGTGAACAGAGACCTTCCCTACGGGGTAAACAAAAGTTTGACATGAATGTTTTCACCTTAGCACATTGTCTTGGTTATGTGATTAATTGCCCCTCATTAAATATGAAGCAATTTTGGACTTGGTAGTCCAAGTAATCCCCTTTTGTCGGTTGGGGAATGTGTAAGAATCTCTGGTTAGATTCCTTGTTAGCTTATGGGTTGAAACACAACTAATTACATGCGGTGATACTCTGCCTAACTTTTGACATTGGATCACTTATACTTTGCAATCTTTTGTATCACTTTCCTGGTTAATTCAACTCTTCCGGCATCTTGAATGGAATTTAACATATTTTAGTGACAGACCAGCATGCTCCTTGCCACTCATTATTTTTCAGCTACTAATAGCCATGTCTCCTTTTCTGAATAAATATTGTAGGAATGGAAGTAATTAAAACTTTTAAAGATACTTCTCTTTGTTGGGTGTGGTGGTTTGTGCTTTTTAATAATAATGAGGTGACATGTGATGCTCTTGTTGATAACTTTGAGTCATCCTGGTGTAATTTTACAGTCGGGTAGACTGTTTGCTGAGTGGAAGATACGTAAATGGCATATATTACGACTGTGTCAGAGGTAGATTGGGGCATGTGTCGATGAGTCATAGCTTCTTGGGAACTGAGTTTTGTCCTTTGTTTGGGGGTAGTATCTTTTCCTGAAACTTCCAGAGGTAAATCATGTGCCATTTAAAAGTTCCATGCTTTGGACTCTTGGACGGTGCAAATTGGATTGACATGTGATGTGTGCCTAATGTTACAAAGTTAGGTTTTCCCTTTCATTTGGTTGTCACATCTTCTTGTGAGGTTTCCATGAGCTCTCTTATTGAAGACATATTTTGGTCCTCCGTGGTCAGGAAGATCAATGTGTTTACTAGTGTAACCTGCAGTTGATGCCAAATGGAGGTATAAAAGCAGAAGGTTTATGCTTCTGTGTAAAAGTTCGTCAGGCTGTCTCTGTAGTAATTTCAGGATATGTGAAGGATGAGTGTTGGATTTTGTGTTCAATACACAGATGACAGATACTAAATTTGAATTTGCATTTTTAACTTATCTAAGAAGGTGACGTATGTCCAATCCTTCTCCCATATTGAACATTCCTTCTTGTTCCATTACCGTTCTTATTCAATGTATTTGAGCCTTCACTTTACCCTTCTTTACACCTTGTTCTACTCAGGAATTCCTCTCATCCACGTCAGAAAATGTAAGCTGTAGGTGTTTGCAAAGAATCCTTGGTCATATTCTAGATGTTCATTCTTCCTCTTTGTTCTTCCTCATTTGTTCCTTTGTTTTAGTTCTTTGTTCTGCATATGTCATTCTTTTTTTCAGCATGACAGGTTCACATATAAATTCTTAAAATTTTCATTATGGTTTCTTGGTCAGCTACAAATGAGTATATCAAATCAATGTGCTTTTCCATTAGCTTTCTTTGGATTATTTGTTTGTTTTTTGATCAGAACTATCCCAGTTGTGTTCATATAACTTTTTTGTTGACGAGTGGAGTAAGCTGTTTCCGTGAAAAATGTCTTGTTGGGAAGATGTGATTGTTATTCTTCATTTGCTTTCTTTGGTTGATGTGATTGTTATTCTTTCAGAAGAGTGCCAGTTGTAGTAGGATAAATATGTGATTTTCAGAACTAACGTTTTTAACTCTTACAAAGTATTGCTTCCTATGCCTTTCTGATCTGCTACATTCTGTTCTTTCTTCTTGAAATCTGCACGTGATTTTTCATCTCTAATTTCATGGAAGCCCAGGGGTTATGGATTGTGACACATGAAACTAGAAGGAAAAAGATACTTGAGTCGAATTAAATGAGATAACAGTTGCACCAATGAACTGTCGGGGAAATTCAGAGTTCAAGCCATTCCTGAATTGTTAGCTATAGCTGTGGCCCAAGCACTCGGCATGCTATGCGTGTGGCCCGACCATTGACCACAATTAGATTGTCATCCAGTTGGATTTGGCAATTTAAGATTGTTCCCTACGGCAGAGTTTTAATGGCCCCAGCCACTTCTTTACCAAGTAGCCCTGGCTTTCATTCTTAAAATTCCTTGCTGATCTTCTGAAGAGGTGGCTTTGAATTTATGCCCTCATGCCTAATGACACCTTTTAAAGTAGCTGCACCAACATCTCAATGCTTGGCTTGGTTACTTTATTTCTTGAAAATAAGGAATATAAATATATTTTACATCTATATGGTATAGATTAGGAGGCCATGTATTTCATGCATTGATGTTGGCATCCATAGAGCAGTGAATCTTCCGAGGACAGGTTGTTCCCCTTCGCTGTCTGGTCAATGTCTGGCCCTGACTCCTTACTTTCCTGCTTCTTTGTTTTTAATGACAAAGGAAATGCAACCTAGCGGAGGTGGACAAATGACACCAGTGACAACGATTATGTGGTGTCCATTCATTGGATGCCCATCTAGCTCTCAATCATCCGGCCCCAACTCCAGTCACCAGTGGTTCTCAATGGTTCTGGGGATATGCGTAAAACGTTCATCAGCCAAACCCGGTAGGTATGGCTTGGTAGATACAAGGACTCGTTATTCTCCTTCATGCATGCACACACTCGACAAGGTAGTGTGTGGGGTTGAAAGGTAGGTAGGGGTGTGAGGGATGAAGGGGATGTGTAAGCCCTGTGCCAGGAAAACAACTAGTAGCAACAGCAAACACGTAAGATATGTGTTCATTCCTTTGAGTGGGGTATTAAATTCCTGCGATAATCTTCTTGTTCTGGGGGTAGATACCAATCCTATCACCGATTAATGGCAACGTTGCCTTCTTTGTGCTCCTCTTCCGTTTGTAAAATGATGTTATTTCTTCACTCTTGAATACCTTGTTGGTGAGAGAGTTCAGTACATATTATTTGGGCAACTACTTGCTACTGTTTGGATGGATCCTGTATACCAATCTCAACATCCGTGCACCTGCTTAGAAATTGGGCAGTCAAGTGAGAAAGAAGTAATCCACAATGTTATCAATGGATTGATCCCTCTTGAGCTAGATTGTGGTCCACCCTCCCGAGTGGAATAAGGTTTGCTGTAGGGTTGGGGGTTGGCGGTGTTCTCATGAGGGCTGTGGTTGACTTGTGGGATCCAGAACGCAATGATGTACAGGACTAAGCACTGTTATTAATTTATTATTCATTTGTCAAATTCTTCGGTGATAAAGAGAAGATGATTGAAGGGTAGGAAAGGGTTCTGTGGGTTTCCCAATCTCAATTCATGTTTAAGAAGAATTTTGTTAACCATAGTAATAACGATTTGAGGATTAGTTTGGGGAAAACATCTATTCACTGTAGCTATCCAGTCTCTGTCATTCACCTTTTCCACACTTACAAAGGAGATCGCCTACTGAACATTCCCAGAACTTGTGAAGACCCCGAGATGTTGTGCGAATGTTTGTGGTCGCGGCCTGCAAGGCCCTCTCCCTCCCTCCCTCATTTCCTCCATCCCGCTGTCCCTGCCACCGAAAAGACCAATAATCACTCAGGATGCAACTTTGAACTCGAGCACGCCAAGAAGGCCATCTGTGAAAGCCTTTGTCCATCTTGACCTTCCTGGAAGGCCTTTACCGTCCAAAGACACCTTTAGCTCCACTTTGATTGGAGAATAGGAGAAGAATAAGGGCGAATAAGGAGAGAATAAGTTTATTCTGTTTTAACATGCGGAATGACTTATATCGTGCAGATGTATTAATATATCGGGAGAATAAAGAGAATAACCTATTTCACCTTAGATTAGACTTAAGAATTGTTTATTCTTTTTATTCCGTCAGTGGACCTCACAAAACTATAAAACCGAAATGCCTCTTATTTTAATATATGCTATTCTGTCAGTGGGTCCCACAAAATAACTTATTTTGCAAATAAAGTGGCGCTTAGTGTACCCACCTTGTGTGGTGGTTTATGCAAATGCAAGATTTCGGTGGAAGCTGGAAATAAATGGTCTTCCGACCGACCGGCAGCCAAGTGGGTATTAAAGTGCGGGGGCATTAATAAAGAGGTTTGATGGTTAAATTCTTAGCTCTCGCAATAGCTGGTGTATAGAAGGCATCTCTACGATATTGTGCGCTGTATGCTCTCCCCTTGGTAACCAAGGAAAAGCAAAAAGAAAGGAAATTTTAGCAGATTTGGTTCATCTGCACATGGGTTGCCGAATTCTCTGAGGCCCCTTTGACGAGGAGGGAAATACGTGCGCACGATCTATGGGGACCCCAAGAATGATAAGGCCAAAATATGTAGCGGGACCTAAACTTGGGCAACATGTGGCAAGAAGAAGTCCACGTGTCATCTCTTATGCTTATTTTGTTTCCTCCTCATGTATTTACCAGTACTCCATGGTGCCATACCATGTGGAAGTTGAGATATACTCGATGCAACATAGGAGTTTCAAGAGCTGCTGCCACACACATGATGTTCTCGTACAATCTGAGCAGTCGAATTGCATGGTTTTTTTTTTTAACCATTTGATCGATGACCGTTTACTATGAAAATCAAGTTTGGTGATTTCTGAGTTCAGTATTTCCAGTTTTTTAGTTATACTTTTTGAGAGCTGTGAACTGTCTCATCTTAGGCCATTGTAGCGAGTATTGCTCAGAAGCTTGAGATACCTTTCTGGCTCATGGACCCTACTCTACGTAAAGAGACCACACGGGTGGGCAGATTCGACGTATCTATCCTAAAAACTACCAACATGAGATTTCCAGAGAGAGCATCAAAATCCCGTTCACTGGTTTTCGACGGGGACACGGCCAAACTAAAGCCGGGGCTATGGGCGGCGGCGTCCGTTCCTCTTGTCCATCTCATCCATTCGTCAACTCTCATATTCGTTGCACCTCCCGCTAGAATCGGAGAGTAACAGCGCAAGAAACAACAAGGGTTCCTTTTGTGTGTGTGTGAGAGAGGAAGGCAGCAACATATTGGTTCCATGATTAGGTATAGTGTAAGCTCGAAATTTAAGGAGGAGGTACTGATAGAAATACATGTTTTTATATGTATTTGAAGGGGAGGAACTTTGTCTTGCCCAAACAAGGCCAGTGGGCCAGCCCAATAACCCTTATCATGAGTTATCAAGTACTCGTACCCCATCGGGGGATGCTAAAGCCACTTCGTTCGAGGCCTAGCCTAAACATCATCTAGGGAAAACCTCGGAAGCCAGATCCAATAGGAGGACCACTGAATCCATCCCCTATCTATATATCTAGGCCTACCTGATTTGATCAAAAGTCTCACCGCATTTGAAAGATAACTCGAACTAGAATGCCTCCCCCCTCCTGGCACCAACCTGACCATGACCCACGGCGGTTGAGGGTATACTTGAGGATTCGACTCAAGATTGACCTTTTAAAGATGATCCTTTTCAAATCGGAATCGTTCCTGGGATCCCGCCTTCTTGGACAGGGTTGAACTCTTGTCAGGCTCTACATCATTATATAAGGACCCCCCTGCTCGACATGCCGAGGTATGCATGAACCAGTCTAATCTCTTTCTGCTTCCTTCCAACACTCTTTAGCTCTCTGACTTAAGTATGGAGGGGGACCTCCCAGATTATCACCAGGTCTTTAACGGTGTTCTCTTTTTTAGGGAGCGGTTGAATCCCAACTCTCTAATTACCGGTGAAGGGCCTTGGTCGTGGTAAACGAGATTTTCTCCTACTAAACCTCGCCTCGTAGGGAAGGGGATCTCTACCTTCAGATAGGACAAACTCATTCAAACTTTTTCATACCAAGGATCACCTTGCAGAGAAGGGGCTCCCCACCCTTAGAAGGGACCAAACTTGTTATTCTCTCTTGTCAAGTCTTGCCTTGCAGGGAAGAGGCTCTCCACCCTTAGATGGGACCAAACTCATTCGGATTTTCCCCTGCCGAACCTCGCCTTATAGGTAAGGGGCTCTCCACCCTCAGAAGAGGATTAAAATTATTCGAATTTTCCCTTGCCGTGCCTTGCCTCACAGGGAAGGGGCTCCTCACCCTCAAATGGGACTAAACTCGGTCGGATTTTTTTCCTACCGAGCCTCGCCTCAGCTCGCATGGAAAGGATTCCCCATCCTCATATGGGACTAAACTCGTTCGAATCTGTCGAGCCTCGTCTTGTAGGGAAGGGGCTCTCTGTTGGGATCCAAGCGGGATGCGAAGAATGCAGCGGAAACTACGAACAAAATTTTATCCTGCCCGATGCCTGCTGATCCGATTCGGAACAAAAAACTAAAACCGAAAACAACAAGAAGTAATACGATTACCGTGCGCGGATTCGAATCCGCTTCCATTTCTGTTCCGTCGAGGCGATGCCGCGAGCCGCACAAGCGTCCGGCCTCCAGCGGTATCCACGCGATCCTCCGCGGTAGTTCGTCCTCGATCCCTCGTCCGTATCAGCTCGCTCGCTGAAGATCCGTCGCCGCAATGATTACTGAAATCCCGCCGACGGGAATTCCCAACTTTCGGGAATTACACGCGGCGGAGACGGAAATTGTCTCGGCGCCTCGAACGGGGTGCCCAAAGGAGGAGAGAGAAAGGAGGGGATGACGACCAGCAAGAGGAAATCCTGGAGCTTGGCCCAGGGTTTCTCAACAGCGCATATATATTAAGTCGGAACGACTTTTCACAAAAGTCCCCGAGTTAATATAAATCCCACTTCTGTATCACCGACTGAGAATCTTATTGCGTGTGATCCTCTAGGTCCATTTACTAGTCCGATTTTCAGCCCGTTAAGTCCAATAACTAGTTATTGACATATTGTAATTAATTAATATCTAGATATTAACTAATTACTTAACCGAATTAACATCGCATGTAGATTCGGTCGGACTTTTGATCAAGTTGGGTGCCAAGCAACACTACATGATCCCGGAAGGCAATGGGGTTCAACAACCCACTCATGGAACCTGTCCGTCCACAGTTATCGCGTGACTATAATCCTTCGTTCGCACAATGCTCTCGAGTTAACCTAGGGTATGGTCAACTGTCAAACCCTAGATGGTCAACTCACTTGAATCAGACTCCGCTTTACAGTATCCGAAAACCTATTTTCTGATATTGTCACTACTCTGGCCAGAGACTCCTGCGGATCTATTCTGGAGCATTCTCTCTCCAGTTACCTGAGAGCGAACGATCCTTTGTTGAACACACAATCACCTTCGAATGTCTTCTGCTGGACCCGATCCTTGACTATTAGAGATCCTGTGGATAGGGATTCGTAGGTCAAGGTGAAAGTTCAGAAGTCCACCGACAAGATGTCTTTTGTGTCTCAAGTCCAAGGATCAACCACGCCACTGTAACGATGAATCAAGCCGATTGACAGTCAGGTAAATTACCATTCGGCGATTCATGTCAGATCAGTTCAGTGAACTCATTCCTTAATGAGCACCTACAGGTTTACCATTGTGTCTCAACACTAGTAACTAACGGGATCAGTCACCCTCATCATATGAGTTGGAATAACCTGTACTAGTCTAACCGGATATTTGATGTCCTTCTCAAACATCCTACGACTAGGAACAATTAAGAATATATGTTTATAAGTCATCAGTCTCATTATTATGATCTCATCATAATCTGATGACTATTGCACATATTCATGGACTTCATTATGCGCAATTATAAATATGCCAATCTACATAATGAATTTAATGCCATTAATTAGTGAACCAGATAGAAATAGGTGAGTTATGATTGGCTTAGAGGACACCTATATCCATCAATCTCCCACTTGAACTCAAGCCAATCACCTTCGCATTTGATCTCCATCAAATCTAGGTGATGTTCACATAAAGTCTGTGACTAAGACTTGGTCTGGGATCTGCTAAATTATCTATAGATGGAATATTTCCATTACGTTACTTCCTCTTTATCCTTTCTCTCTGAACCTGTAAAAGAACCTCAGAATGTTCTGCAACTTCTGAAGAGACCATGGCTTGATCACATAATTCATTACTCCCACTGTTGTCCTACAACAATAGGATGGTATCAGAGACCTTTTAGAACTACATCTAGTTCATGGATGAACTTTTTCACCCATACTGTTCTAATAATAGTATCATTTGTTTATGTCGTCACCTTAATATCGAGTTCTGGATTGGAACCATTCCAATCCATTCCTTTCTACTAGAAGGTTGAATCGATTATTTGACTTGAAATTTGAGTCTGTGTGACCTCATAGTTTCAAATCATCCTCTCCATATACGTGAATGCATCCTTAACACTTCTCCAACGCTTAATGATGCAATTCACTCCTGTATCCTTTAAGGAACATTTTCTTTAAAGGAATAAATTCCATATCTCAACAATTGAGACTTGTTATGAAATTTATGCCAAACATCTTGACATACAGGTCAATATAATATCCCTACCAATCTATCTTATTAGATTCGTATTTCCAATACGTGGGATATTATAACTAAATCCATTATGGAGGAAACCATGGTTAACAATGCTTTCACTAATAGTAACAACCCTAAGTCATTCTTAATGATTTTGATGTTATTATCATAAAGCATTACTAAAGCGATAGTGCTCCCACTGTCCTCTTTGAACACACACAGTCCATGATCATTCTTAATGATCACATAATATCTGACAATTAAGTCAAAAACTCTTATTACAACTTCGGGAAGTTTTAGTCTGATTCAAAATAATCTTTTGAAATCACAACTTGCTTCTTGGACATTGTAAAAGCTTTAAAGGTGTATCATATACATCTTTACCTCAATCACATTGAGTGAACGCTTTTAATATCCAACTGTCATCATCTCTTGATTGACAGTATAGATAAGTAGAATTCTAATAAACTTATCAATCTCAAAGTTGTAATGTCAGAGAGCATCATTATCATAGATTTTAGATCATAATCTATTTCGAGCTCCTCTCACCTTGCTAAATCAGATATGTCAAACATATCCTTCTAGTTACTGAGAGAATCTCAAAAATCTATGAAGCTCTCTGATGTGTGTCATGAGTGGTTCCAAACAACTAAAGATTATCTAATAATCTTATGTTAACTTGTGAATCTAGAACATCTTCTAGTTTTATCAGCTCCCACTGTCTTCTTTTAGGACATATTCCTCTTCACAGAAGACAGCTTTCAGGACGACAATTATTTCATTATCGTCTGGCCAATAACTGTAATGTCCAAACTCTTTAGACATTCACAAATTCATATCGCGATAATACTTGACTTTTAAATCAGGTTTGTTCATAATTCACATCTCATATGAATTATTTGGTTTCCATATCTTATATGGACACACACTGACTGATTTGGAACCATTTATAAAGTATGGACATCTAATGTTCATACTCATGTTCAAAAGGATATAAGAATCAGGCAAATCTTATTATGCATTGCACCATATCTTAATAAGGTGCAATCCCTCATTCTATCATATTACTATGATGTACAATGAAGATCAATCGAGTGAGGATACAATTATCCTCTTAATGATTTATGTGAATCATATACCTAAGTATTAATTTCTTTGATCAAATAAAAAATTCTAATACTTCATATTGATCTTATACCTTAATCTTTCAGATGCATTCGTCTTGTACTTCAGTAAGTACATACAGTCGAATCATTCCAATAGTAAATTATAAGGTAAGTCAATAGTAATGATTATCTTTGGCCTTTGAGCTGTTTACATCAATATGCATCAGCATCAATAATTTCTTATTATACAACCCTATGTACAATACTATAGATAATCAGGATTCACATAGTTCATTTCTATAGGAGACTTGTGAACATTCATCACATGAAATGTCACTTCAAGAATCTATAGTGCATTGACTGATTCGAACAACTATTATTCTTTCTTAGTCAATGTTATTCACTTTTATTATTCTTGATATCTTATGCAACTAAATAACAATTATTCAGTTTCATTTTAGACTCCTATAGATATACACAGATTCACTGTCTAACAGTAACCCATGAATGTCATGAACAATAGTTGAGTTCAACTCAACACTTGCATTTCTCGATTTCCTTTTACTTGTCTAAGTCTGCACACTATCGTAGCTCTAAGAATCATTTTCAATATCTCATATTGGATACGCTAATTCTCCAATAGACATGCAAAAGTTGATCACAAGAATATATGAGACTTCTTTCAAGTTTCATATTCATTTTGAGTTTATCAGTATCCTTATATTGGTTGCAGTGGGAGAATTACTACTTCTCTATCTCAGCTGACTTTTCTTTATCATTTTCAGATGTGGATTAGATCGTTTAAAATCTTACTACTTGCCTTTCTCAAAGACATATCATGAATATCTCTTCATCTTGGTCTATCCAAATAAGAGATTTCATGACAATCATTGCCTTTCAATAAGGCATACCATGAGTACCTCTTCACCTTGGTCTATCCAAGTAAGAGGATTCATGATATCTGATTAGGATAGTGACTTTCACTTGGCCCTGAAGACATTCTTCAGAGTTTTCTAGTCAGTTTGAGTATGAAAAGTATTGGCATCCAATATGCCAACTTCTCGAATAGACGACATATTAGTGATCGAAGGAAATAACGTGATTTTAAACAGATAGTTCTTATAATTCAATTATGGTCTTTTATCTTGAATTATTTCCCACTATTTTTCGACGGACTGTATAACCTTCAGGTATACAGAACGGGAGACTCCGACGGTCTCCTAGTGAGGATCAGAATCTCCAAGAATCACAGTATGACCTCGGGTAAACACATAGTATCATACCATTATCTTAGAGCAACCATCTCATGGTAATTGCAACTCCTTGCAATATCCGATCTTATTTCGGCTTCCAGGTCTTTAATGGTCCCGGGTAAACACAGTAGACCATTATACCTAGTCTAAGTTTTACCATCAATACGTGACAGAGTAGAGTAAGAATGCAGTTTCCGCGTAAACGCGATGATAGCTACACCGTTCCTCTATTCTAATCTCAAGACATCAGGATGCCATAGTTAATAGTCCTTTCATCAGATGGTGCTAGATCTTGAGTAAACACGTAGAAACTGTCATCACTGAATCAAGTTCGAAGAACTATATTGATGGAGAGTCACGAGGTACATTCTCAATGATTCGCGCTCCGACTTAGACTTTATGTTGAAGGTTTTGTTTATGTTAAGTTGGTCTCATCCTAGGTGATAGTTTATAAATATATCGTATATATTTAACTATACCTAGATATTAGTAATCAATTCATAATCAAAACTAAAAAGCATGCATCAACCATACATGTTCATTATGTGGTCATGGACAGCACGGTGATTAACTGGAGCCAAACAATTAATCACCAAAACTATATAACATTTATATAATCTAAACATGCAAACTCATAGCCACTGGTGATCTCATCTCCTGTCGCCTTCCTGGTTGCATTTGTGGATCATCCTCGCCTTTCCTCGGCCGGCGCGATCAATTACAAATAATATTAATTTTGAAACAATTTCAAATACAAATAAATTGTAAGAGAAAGCCTTATGGGCGAGTACAATGACAGAGGGAGATAGAATTACAATGGAATGAGAAAGAGAGGGAGACACGCAGGCCTCATTAATTAACACTTAATTAATGAACATCACATTCCATAACAATCCACATAATCACACACCATCACATGATATGAAATTAACTAAGTGCATGTCCATGACCACCACAAATTTTAACCATTCACACATGATAAAGCACATCACATGAAGGCTAAAATTTTGAAATTATAATAATTTTGGCTTTCTTAAAACCTGGGAACCAATCAAAATTGGATAATTTGAATTTTCGAAAATCTTATTTTCTAACATGCAATAAATCTAATTTAAAGCATTAAACACATCAACATGCGCACACAAAGCTAAAATTAAAATTCTAAAATATTCCATGCATAATTTAGAACATTTCTAAATTAATTAATCTAACACTTAGATTAATTTTAATTCACATTAATAACAATTATTAATATAAAACAATCTAACATTTAGAAAGAATTAAAATTTCTTAAATAACATTTATAAAAGAATTTTCAATTCATATTATTAACCCCTTAACAACTCCTTATTAAAAACCCCTTAATTAAATCATATTTCTCAATAAAAATTATTAAGAAATAACAATTAGAACATTTCTAATTATAAATAGTCTAACATCTTAGACTTAATTAATCTCTTAATAACATTTATTAAAAGATCAATTTCAAGTAGATTAGATCAATAAAACAATAATTAAAGAATATATGAGTAAACTAATTAATCATCTTAATAACTATTATTAAGACTTAATTAACCCTTAATAACTTTTATTAAGGTTTATTACTCAAGAATTAATTAACTTAATTATAACCATTATAATTAGTTAATTAATCACTTAACAACTATTATTAAGTGTCCCTAAATCATTAAAACAATTTCCTAACAACAATTGCTAAGAAATTATTAAGGTCTTATTAGTTAATAAAAATAAAATTAACAACATTTGTTAATTAATTTTAAAACCATAACAATGATCTAATCACTTAAATAATTAACAACATTTGCTAATTAAATTTTAAGATCACATCTTACATTTAAATCCCTTTTTATTCATTTAATAAAAAGATATTAACAACATTTGTTAATGATTAAATTAAGATCTCATCTTAATTAACCCCTTTAATCACTCATACCAAAAATATTAAATTAACAACAATTGTTAATTAAATTAAGATCACATCTTAAATAACCCTCTAATAATTTTATTAAAAGGGATTTAACAACACTTGTTAAATCAAATTAAGATCATATCTTAAAAATAACACCTATTAAACTGAAAATTATAAATAAAAGTCTAAAACATATTTTAAACTTTATTTAAAAATAATTTGCAGACAATTAGAGAAGGGTTATAAACATTAATAAAAAAATTAGAGGGTTAAATGGGGTTTTAGGGGTTTAATAACAAGTTAATGGGCTGGGGTTAAAGGGCTAAATGGGCCTAGCCCATTAAAACAAGAAAGGGCTCGGTCAGGATGGCCCTGGGCTCAGCTAGGACCCAGCCTGGGTGCAACCTGGTTGAGCCAGCTCGCGCACCTGGGCGGCCCGGTCCAGGGGCACGGGACCGGCCGGTCTAGGGGCGCTGCCCAGCGCTCGGCCGGCCGATTGAGGCCCGTTTGCAGGAAACCTGTTAGGGTTTCTGGCCCTTTTCCAGCAGGTTTGTGGCGGCGCCGCCGCTGCCTCCGGCAGCGAGGCCGGCCGGAACTTCAAGAGGGTACATCCCTCTACCTACTCCGACGCCGGCGATGGCCGGCCGGCGAGTCCCTCGCCGCCGGCAGCCTATTAAAGTAGGCGGTTTGAAGCAGTTCTGCAGATCGTGGCCCTTTCATTCTTGTTCTTTCAATGCTTGGAAAAACCAGAGTTTGAGAGTCCTCTGCCGGTTGGCGGTCACAGTTTGAATTTGATGGGTTAGTTGGTCATACCATCATGCAATTTGGAGGTCTTCCATCACCATGGAAGTCTCTTCTATACCCATAAAGCCGGTTCTTCATCAGCATGAAGAACCTTCCGAAAAACCCCCAAAACAGATTTTTCTCCACAGAAATTTAATCTAAAATTTATAGTTCATCCCATGAACAAACTTGTGTGCGAGAAAAATAAATTTATGCATGGAATTAATTCTAGGATATTAATTTAATCGTTCCGGAGCGGATCAGAGCGGAACCTGGCTCTGATACCACTGTTGGGATCCGGGCGGGACGCGAAGAACGCAGCGGAAAGGACGAACAAAATTTTATCCCGCCCGATGCCCGCTGATCCGATTCGGAACGAAAAACTAAAACCGAAAACAACAAGAAGTAATCCGATTGCCGTGTGCGGATTCGAATCCGCTTCCGTTTCGGTTCCGTCGAGGCGATGCCGCGAGCCGCACAAGCGTCCGGCCTCCAACAGTATCCACGCGATCCTCCGCGGTGGTTCGTCCTCGATCCCTCGTCCGCATCAGCTCGCTCGCTGAAGATCCGTCGCCGCAACGATTGCTGAAATCCCTCCGACGGGAATTCTCGACTTTCGGGAATTACACGCGGCGGAGACTGAAACTGTCTCGGCGCCTCGAACGGGGCGCCCAAAGGAGTAGAGAGAAAGGAGGGGATGACGGCCAGTAAGGGGAAATCCTAGAGCTTGGCCTAGGGTTTCTCAACAGCGCGTATATATTAAGTCGGCGCGACTTTTCACAAAAGTCCCCGAGTTAATATAAATCTCACTTATGTACCACTGAATGAGAATCTTATTGCGTGTGATCCTCTAGGCTCATTTACCAGTTCGATTTTCAGCGCGTTAAGTCCAATAACTAGTTATTGACATATTGTAATTAATTAATATCTAGATATTAACTAATTACTTAACCGAATTAACATCGTATGTGAATTCGGTCGGACTTTTGATCAAGTTGGGTGCCAACCAACACTGCATGATCCTGGAAGGCAATGGGGTTCAGCAACCCACTCATGGAACCTGTCCGTCCACAGTTACCGCGTGGCTATAATCCTTCGTTCGCATAATGCTCTCGAGTTAACCTAGGGTATGGTCAACTATCAAACCCTAGATGGTCAACTCACTTGAATCAGACTCCGCTTTACAGTATCCAAAAACCTATTTTCTGATATTGTCACTACTCTGGCCAGAGACTCTTGCGGATCTATTCTAGAGCATTCTCTCTCCAGTTACCTGAGAGCGAACGATCCTTTATTGAACACACAATCACCTTCGAAGGTCTTCCGCTGGACCCGATCCTTGACTATTAGAGATCCCGTGGATAGGGATTCGTAGGTCAAGGTCAAAGTCAAGAAGTCCACCGAAAAGATGTCTTTTGTGTCTCAAGTCCAAGGATCAACCACGCCACTGTGACGATGAATCAAGCCGATTGACAGTCAGGTAAATTATCGGATCAGTTCAGTGAACTCATTCCACAATGAGCACCTACAGGTTTACCATTGTGTCTCCACACTAGTAACTAACGAGATCAGTCACCCTCATTATATGAGCTGGAATAACCTGTACTAGTTTAACCGGATATTTGATGTCTTTCTCAAACATCCTACGACTAGGAACAATTAAGAATATGTGTTCATAAGTCATCAGTCTCATTATTATGATCTCATCATAATCTGATGACTATTGCACATATTCATGGACTTCATTATGCGCAATTATAAATATGCCAATTTACATAATGAATTTAATGCCATTAATTAGTGAATCAGATTGAAATAGGTGCTTTATGATTGGCTTAGAGGACACCTATATCCATCACTCTCTACCTTCAGATGGGACTAAACCCATTTAGATTTTTCCCTACTGACCTTCGCCTTGACTCACCTCTCAGGGAAGGGGCTTCTCACCCTCAGATGGCACTAAACTTGTTCAGATTTTTTCCTGCTGAGCATTACCTTGCGAGAAAGGAACTCCCCACCCTCAGAAAGAACGTACCCGTCAACACAAAAATAGCCTAAGTCCCCGACAAGGACTAAGCCTGCTCGGTCGAGAGAGAAAGGGGGAGGTAAGTCATACATATATAGAAATATTCCTTTTTATATAATTTTTTTTACATTTTGTGTACAAGAAGAGGCGACAAGATGCCAAATAATAAGCAAAAGTAAAAGACTCTTTGTCAAGTCTTTCGGTTGACTTTCGGTCCTTGATGGACTGTGAAACTAGAGAAACTCAGGAGGCGACTTGGTCCTCATTGCCTTCGTACCTCTATAGTTGAACTCGCCCCAGCAGCTTGCATGAGGAGAGTTGGCTTCCCCCCAGGCTTTCCGGGGGAGGTACTACTAAGAGAAAAACACACATGGAAGTCCTAACCCCAGTAGCAGTACCCTGAGCCTGCTTGAGCATGCAGCCAAAGAGCCTATGCAAGCCATATAGTAATGCCATCTCCCGCGCTCCTAGGACAGGCCACTGTGCCTGTCAAAGCAAAAGGGCACGAGAAGGAAGGATGTGAGACGCTAGAATAAGAAGACAAAAAAGTGGAAAACACTCATAGGAGCCATCAAGCCAGCATGGGTCGAGTCAACTGGAGTAGTGAAAGAAGGCATGTGACATGACGACGGCTTGTAAGCCGAACCATAACAAGCTTGCCATATAGATGACGACAATAGTACCCCTCAATCTGGAACAACATCAATGATAAATATAGGTGGCCTCTAAGCCCATCACGAGGCACCTATTTCAATATGGTTCAATAACAAATGGCATATATAGTTCATTATGTAGATTGGCGTGTTTATTATTATTGCGCATAATGAAGTCCATGAATATGTGCAACGGTCATCGGATTATGATAAGATTATAATAATGAGACCGATGACCTATAAACACATATTTTGAATTGTTCTTGGTCGTAGGATGTTTGAAGAGGACATCAAACATTCGGTAAGACTAGTACAGATTATTCCAGCTCATATGATGAGGGTGACTGATCACGTTAGTCACATGTGTGGAGACACAATGGTGAACCTATAGGTACTCATTGGGGAATGAGTTCACTGAACCGATCCGATATGAAACACCGAATGGTAATTTACCTGACTGTCAATCGGCATGATTCATCGTCACAGTGATGTGGTTGGTCCTTAGACTTGAGACACCAAAGACACCTTGTCGGTAGACTTCTGGGCTTTGACCTTGGCTTACGAATCCCTATTCACGGGATTTCTAACAGTCAAAGATCGGGTCCAGCGGAAGACCTTTGAAGGTGATTGTGTGCTCAACAGAGGATCGTTCGCTCTTAGGTAATTGGAGAGAGAATGTTCTAGAATAGATCCGCAGGAGTCTCTGGCCAGAGCAAACACAATATCAAAAAAAAAAGGTGTTTTCGGATATTGTACAGCGGAGTCTGATTCAAGTGAGTTGACCATCTAGGATTTGACAGTTGATCATACCCTAGGTTAACTCGAGAGCATTGTGCGAACGAAGGATTATAGCTACGTGGTAACTGTGGACGGACATGTTTCATAAGTGGGTTGCTAAACTCCATTACCTTCCGCGATCATGAGGTATTGTTTGGCACCCAACTTGATCAGAAGTTCGACCGAATTTTACATGAGATGTTAATTCGGTTAAATAATTAATTAATATCTAGATATTAATTAATCAAAATAAGTCAATAACTAGTTATTAGACTTAACGAGATGAAAACCGGACTGGTTAATGGACCTAGAGGGTCACACGCAAATAGATTCTCAATCGGTGGTACTTAAGTGAGATTTATATTAACTCGGGGACTTTTGTGAAAAGTCGTACCGACTTAATATATATACGCGTTGTTGAGAAACCCTGGGCCAAGCTCCAAGATTTCTCAAGGCTGGCCGTCCCACCTCTCTCTCCCCTCCTCCTCTAGGCTCCCCATTCGAGGCGTTGGGAGACTTCCCGTCTCCGCCGCGCGCGTTTCTCGAGGGTCAGGAATTCCTGTTCGGATGATCCGGACATGGTTGCGGCGAAGATTCTTCAGCGAGGAGCTTATCTAGACGAGGGATCGAGGATGAACCACTGCGGACGATGGCGTGGATACCGGTGGAGGCCGGACGCTTGTGCGGCTAGCGGCATCGCCTCGACGGAACCAAAACGGTCGCGGATTCAATTTCGCGTAAGGTGATGAGATCACAACAACTGTTTTTCGGTTTTAGTTTTCGTTCCAAATCGGATCTGTGAGCATCGGGTGGTTATTTTCTTGTTGCTTCTGTTGCGTTCGTCGCACCCCGCTTGGATCCCAATAGTGGTATCAGAGCTAGGTTATGCTTTGATCCGTTTCGGGACGACAAAATTAGTACTCTAAAACTAATTTCCATGCATTAATTTGTTTTACTCTTACGGATATTGCTCATGAGATGAGCACATAAAAAAAAGTTAGTTTTAATTTTTTCTGTGGAGAAATTCAAATTTTTTTTTGGGGTCAACGCCGAACGCCCTCGACTCACCGATGAGATTGGCAGTGTAAGGCGACCTCTCCAGGCACATGGGCGTTTATCGGCGGTCGGATCCGGTGAGGATGGCCAAGGGAAGTTGCAAAACCAACCCATCCCTCTTCTTCCTTGCATTCCCTTTATGAGATGAAGGGAAAGAGGGCCGGCAGCGTTTGAGGGCTCCGGCACAACCGGCCTCGCCGGAGTGGCACACCAAGCCCGTCTCCGGCGTCGGCGGGGGTTGCCTCGCTGGCGTCGGGGTCGAACAAGGATGGGGCAACAGCGCTTGGCGGCGGCTAGCGTTTTCCCTAGCCGATCGCCCCAGGCACACAGGGATTGGCCTTACCGGGCGGGTCTGCTCGACTGGCCCAACCGGGAGGCCCCGACCCAGTCTAACTGGGGCCTGGGCAGGAGCCCCAAGTGGGCCTGGGTCCAGCGAGCCAGGCGCATACCTGGTCCGAGCCAGGCCGGACCCTGGTTGCACCCGAGCCCAGGCCTTTAAGGCCCCTTGGACCAAGCTTGTTAAGCTCTATATAATGCTAAGCCCATTTAACCCCAAACTCTTTATTAATGAGTTTCATACCCCATTTAACTTAAAATTAAAATTAAAATTTTGTTTAAAATATGTTTTAAACATTAAATTTAATTTTTAAGTTAAGTGGGGACATTTAAGATGTGATCTTAAATAAATTAACAATTGTTGTTGATTTATTTTAATTAAATGATTAAAGGGATTTTTTAAGATGTGATCTTAAATAAATTAACAATTGTTGTTGATTTACTATTAATTAAATAATTAAGGGACACTTAATAAAATGTTATTAAGTGATTAATTAACTATTATGGGTTAATTATTTCTTAAGAATTAACCTTAATGAAAGCTATTAAG
The DNA here is from genome assembly GCA_030544215.1 of Zantedeschia hybrid cultivar. Classification (NCBI taxonomy): domain Eukaryota; kingdom Viridiplantae; phylum Streptophyta; class Magnoliopsida; order Alismatales; family Araceae; genus Zantedeschia; species Zantedeschia hybrid cultivar. The sequence continues at coordinate 45,179,628 of JARZZO010000002.1, read as the reverse complement.
GATTAATTAACTCTTAATAATAGTTATTAAGATAGTTAATTAATATTCTTAAGGATCTCTTAATTAAATTTTTGAAGATCAAATCTACTTAAAAAGATCCATAAAAGTTATTAAGAGATTAAATAAGGATAATTGTTAGACTAATTTTAATTAGAAATGTTCTACTTAATTTTCTTAATAATTGTTATTGAGAAATATTATTTAATAAAAGGGTTTTTAACAAAGAGTTATTAAGTAATTAAAATTGTAATTATAAATTCTTTTATAAGAGTTATTAAGGAATGTGTAATTCAATCTAAATGTTAGATTGTTTCACATTAATAATTGTTATTAATGTGATTTAGAATTAATCTAAGTCTTAGATTAATTAATTTAGAAATGTTCTAAATTATGCATGGAATATTTTAGAATTTTAATTTTAGTCTTGAGTGCACATGTTGATGTGTTTTAATACTTTAAATTAGATTTAAATGCATGATAGAAAATGAGAATTTCGAAAATCTAAATTATCTAATTTTGATTGGTACCCAGATTTTGAGAAAATCAAAATTATTATTTTTCAAAATTTTAGCCTTCATGTAATGTATTTTATCATGTATGGATGGTTAAAATTTGTGGTGGTCATGGACATGCACTTAGTAAAATTTTATATCATATGATGGTGTGTGATTATGTGGATTGTTATGGAATGTGATGTAGATTAATTAAATGTTAATTAATGAAGTCTGCGTGCCTCCCTCTCTATATCATTCCAATGTAATTCTATATCTCTCTATTATTGTACTCGGCCATAAAGCTTTCTCTTACAATTTATTTATATTTGAAATTATTTCAAAAATTAATATTTTTATAATGGATCGCGCTGGTCGAGGAGAGACGATGATGATCTACAAGTGCAACCAGGAAGGCGACCGGAGATGAGATCACCAGTGCCTGTATTTTTGCATGTTTTAATTATATAATTGTTATATAATTGTGGTGAATTGTATGGCTCAAATTAATCACTGTGTTGTCCATGACCACATAATGAACATGTATGATTGATGCATGTTTTTCTTTTGATTACGAATCAATTGATATTATCTAGGTATAGTTAAATATACATATATGCGATATATTTATAAACTATCACCTAGGAAGAGACCAAAATAAAAGTTATCTAAAACCCTTGCTAAAGTCTGAGTCGTAACGTGAGTAGTTGAGAACTTACTGCGTGGTCCTCCATCGTTATAGTCATAGGACTCAAATTACCTTAGACAGGTTTGTTGTACTACTACAGGCTTGTCTAATTGTGAGGAGAGATTCTGGCTATGGCATAAGATGCTTTTTGATCGGGATAGAGAAACCATGTAGCCTTGTTGTACTACCACAAGGGTTGCATGCAAATCTATGCCCGTCTTGTAACGCTGGTAATGCTTAGATCAGAATTAATAGTTTGTTGTGCTATCCACAAGGCCATTAAATCTCTAGGGACCAAAGCAATGATCAGATGTTGCAAAGAGTTGGAAGTCCCATGAGATGGGTGCCCTTTGATTGTATTATAGTTTGTTGTGTTATCCACAAGGTTGTACTACAAGTCATTGAGATTCTGATCCCTGCTAGGAGACCATCGGAGTCTCTCGTTCTGTGTACCTGAGGGTAATATAGTATGTTGAAAAATAGTGAGAAATAATTCAAAATAAAAGTCCATAATTGAATTATAAGAACTGTCTGTTTAAATCATTTATTTCCTCTATTAACTGAAATGTCGTCAATTAATCTAAGACTTGGCATACTGGATGTCAATACTTCTCAAATTTAGATTTAAAAAGGAACTTTGAAGAATGTCTTTAGGGTCATATGATAGCCACTATCCTAGTCAGATATCGTGAAATCTCTTACTTGGGTGAAACCAAGTAGAAGAGATATTCGTGGTATGCCTTTGAGAAAGGCTAGAGGTAAAATCTTAAATGGTCGAACCCATACTTTAGATAGATAAAGGCAAATCAGCTGAAAGAGAGAATGAGCAGTTCTCCTACTGCAATTAATATAAAGATATTGGTAAAGGCAAATAAGAAAATGAAACTTGTAAGAAGTTTCAGATATTTTTATTATCTACTTTTGCATGTCTATTGGAGAGTTAGTGTATCCAATATGAGTTATTGGTAATGATTCTCAAATTTGCAATAGTATGCAGATTTAGACAAGTAAAAAAAAATCGAGAAAATGAAAATGTTGAGTTAGACTCAGCAATAGTTCACGAGATACATAGGTTACTGTGAGACAATAAATCTTTGTATACTTTTAGGAGATTAATATGAAACTAAATAATTGTTATTTAGTTTCATTAATTATCAAGAATTATAAAAGTGAATAACATTGACTGAAAAGAAACAAGCGTTGTTCTATTTGGTTTTAAGAATAGAATGAAAGATTTTAAAATGAGTCAATGCACTAAAGATTCTTGATGTGACATATCATATGATGAATGTTCACAAGTTTCCTATAGAAATGAACTTAGTGAATCATGATTGTTTATGGCATTATACACTAGCTTGTGCGATAAGTATAAATTATTAGAGTTTATACATGTTGATGTAAATAGCCCAATATCTTCTCAAGACCAAAGATAATCACTTTTATTGACTTACCTTAATAGTTTTCTCTTGGAAAGATTAGGCTATGTGTACTTGCTGAAGTACTAGTCGAATGCATCTAAGAGATTAAGGTATAGAAGACCAAAATGAAATGACTAATTGAAAGAGTATCAAATTCTTCGATTTGATCAAAGAAATTAATACTTGAGCATAGGATTCACGCAAGCCGTTAAAAGGATAATTGTATCATCTCTTGATAAATCCTTATTGTATATCATAGCAATATGATATAATGAGGAATAACACTTTATTAGATATAGTGCTATCTTTATAATAAAATTTACCTAACTCTTATATTATATATATATATATATATAAGTATGAACATTAGATGTCCATGCTTCACATATGGTTCCAAATAAGTCAATATATCCATATAAGATATGGAGATGCGATAATTCATATAAAATGTGAATTATAAACTAACATGATTTTAAGAATGTTAAAGTCAAGTTATGTCCTAATCTTTTGGAAAAAACATGATCCAAAGAAGTTGGATCTAAAAAGACACGGCGTAATGTAAATTTGTGAGATGTCCAAAGAGTTTGGACATTATTTTATTGGCCATGCGATAATGAAATAATTATCGTACTGAAAGCTGTCTTATAAGAAGAAGAATATGTCTTCAAAGAAGACAGTGTGAGCTAATAAAACTAGAAGATGTTCTAAACTCATAAATTAACACAAGATTATTAGATAATCTTCGGATGTTTGGAACCGTTCATAACACACATTAGAGAGCATCATAGATTTTGAGATTCTCTCAATGGCTAGTCTGATATGTTTGACATATAAGAGATAGTAGAATGAGAGGAGCTCAAAGATGTGGATCATGATCCTAAATCTATGAGGAAGCTCTCTATCACAATTACAACTTTTAAATTGACAAGAAGTTAAGAGTTCTAAGCTATAGTCCATAACACCTATTAAGTTCAGAACTTGATAGTATTGCTTTAGGATATTGTACCTCTCAGAAGCAAGTAAATCTTCAGAATGAAGATTGGTACAAATGGACTACTTAAAACTTATATGGTAATCTAAAGGAAATGGTCATGGTCAAAGTGTTAACTTGGACGATTTTTCCTCAAAGGTTACCAAATAAGTTTATTAGAATTTTACTTGCCAATACTGCCTGTCATGATGATGAGATGGCAGTTGGATATTAAAAGCATTCCCTCAATGTGATTGAGGAAAAGGTGTATATGATACAACTTTAAAGTTTTTAGAATATTCAGGAAGCAAGTTGTAATTTAAAGATTATTTTTGAATCAAACTAAAGCTACTCACAGTTGCAATAAGAGTTTTGACTTAATGGTCAAACACTCAGTGATCTTTAAGAATGATCACGAATTGTGTGTGTACAAGGAGGTCAGTGGGAGTACAGTCACATTAGTAATACTTTGTGATAATGACATTAAAGTCATTGAGATGACATTAGGATGTTACTATCAGTAAAAATATTATTATCTATGTTCTTTTTCATGATAGGTTTGGATGCAACATCTTGCGTATTGAGAATACGAATATATTAATATAGATCGATGAGGATGTTATCTTAACCTATATGTCAAAATGTTTGACATAAATTTCATAATAAATCTCAATTGTTGAGATATGAAATTTATTTCTTTAAGGAAGGGTTCCTTGAAGGATACAGGAAAACCTTGATAGAAGGAGTGAAACATATTACTAAATACTTGAGAAGTGCTAAGGATGTACTCCTGTATATAGAGAGGATGATTTGAAACAATGAATCACACTGACTCAAATTTCTAATCATGCATGGGTTTAACCTTCTAATAAGAAAAGAATGGATTGGACGGGTTCCAACCCAAAACACGATATTAAGATGATGACATTAACAAGTGATACTGTTATTGGAACAATATGGATGGAAGAGTTCATCCTTGAACTAAATGTAGTTCTTAAAGATCTCCGATCTCGTCTCGTTATTGTAGGACAACAGTAGGAGTGATCAATTTTGTGGTCGAGCTATGGTCTCATCAGAAGTCGTAGAACATTCTGAGGGTCTTTCACAAGTCCAGAGGCAAAGAATTAAGAGGAAATAGCGTAAAGGAAATTATTCCATTTATGAATGATTTAGTAGATCCCGGACCAAGTCTTAGTCACATATTTAATGTGAGCATCACTTAGATTTGATGGAGATCAAATGCGAAGGTGATTGGCTTGAGTGTAAGTGGAAGATTGATAGATATAGGTGGCCTCTAAGCCAATCACGAGACACCTATTTCAATCTGATTCAATAATAAATGGCATATATATTTCATTATGTAGATTGACGTGTTTATTATTATTGCGCATAATGAAGTCTATGAATATGTGCAATGGTCATCGGATTATGATGAGATCATAATAATGAGACCGATGGCCTATAAACACATATTTTGAATTGTTCATAGTCGTAGGATGTTTGAAGAGGACATCAGACATCCGATAAGACTAGTACAGGTTGTTCCAGCTCATATGATGAGGGTGACTGATATCGTTAGTCATATGTGTGGAGACACAATGGTGAACCTGTAGGTGCTCATTGGGGAATGAGTTCACTGAACCGATCCGATATGAATCGCTGAATGGTAATTTACCTGACTGTTAATCGGCATGATTCATCATCACAGTGACGTGGTTGGTCCTTGGACTTAAGACACCAAAGACACCTTGTCGGACTTCTCGGCTTTGACCTTGGCTTACAAATCCCTATCCACGAGATTTCTAATAGTCAAGGATCGGGTCCAGCGGAAGACCTTCGGAGGTGATTTTGTGCTCAATAGATGATCGTTCGCTCTCAGATAACTGGAGAGAGAATGATCTAGAATAAATCCGTAGGAGTCTCTGGCCAGAGCAGACACAATATAAAAAAAAAAGGTGTTTTCGGATATTGTACAACGGAGTCTGATTCAAGTGAGTTGACCATTTAGGGTTTGACAGTTGACCATACCCTACATTAACTCGAGAGCATTGTACGAACGAAGGATTATAGCCACGTAGTAACTGTGGACGGACAGGTTCCATGAGTGGGTTGCTTAACCCTATTACCTTCCGGGATCATATGGTGTTGCTCGGCACCCCAACTTGATCAGAAGTCTGACCGAATTTTACATGAGATGTTAAGTTAAGTAATTAATTAATATCTAGATATTAATTAATCAAAATAAGTCAATAACTAGTTATTGGACGTAATGGGCTGAAAACCGGACTGGTTAATGGGTCTAGAGGGTTACACGCAAACATATTCTCAATCGGTGGTACTTAAGTGTGATTTATATTAACTCGGGGACTTTTGTGAAAAGTCGCGCCGACTTAATATATATACGCGCTGTTGAGAAACTCTGGGCCAAGCTCCAGAAGTTCTCAAGGCTGGCCGTCCCACCTCTCTCTCTCCTCCTCCTCTGGGTGCCCTGTTCGAGGCGCCGGGAGACTTCCCGTCTCTGCCGCGAACGTTTCCCGAGAGTCGGGAATTCCTGTCCGGATGATCCAGACACGGTTGGGGCGAAGATTCTTCAACGAGCGAGCTGATCTGGACGAGGGATCGAGGACGAACCATCGCGGAGGATCGCGTGGATACTGCTGGAGGCCGGACGCTTGTGCGGCTAGCGGCATCGCCTCGACGGAATAGAAACGGTCGCGGATTCGATTCCGCGCAAGGTGATGAGATCACAACAACTATTTTTCGGTTTTAGTTTTCATTCTGAATCGGATCTGTGGGCATCGGGCGGGTATTTTCTTGTTTCTTCCACTGTGTTCGTCGCGCCCCCCCCCGGATCCCAACAATCAACGCCTAAGCTTTCGAAAGAAGACTCATGGTCAAATGGTAAAACCCCAATCTCTAGGAATCGATAAAGCCCTTCCTAGTGCACCACAAATAGCATCCCTATCAACTTCAAACACTCAGAGAAGGAGGGCCTCGCCCCCTAGGAAATCCAAAATGACCATGGAAATGGCACCTCCTAGCAAGCAAGATAACAAGCTCCCTCACAAGGGTGAATTGGAGAAGATGGAGTGCTCTCGTTCCCTTTTAAAGGAGGAGCCTACCCCTCCTGACTATAGCCTGAACTGGCGGACAAGGTAGATGCGAAAAGGTCACCAGAGATCCACTACACCGAAAGTGATCCCTGACAGCAAAGTAAAAAGTTGATGATCGATGGGACAAGTCATGGGATGAGTTGCCCCCTTACAGACTGCAAGGTAGTGGGCAACGCCTATTGACCCTTTCGCGTCATTCACTGACTATGAAGAGCACCTGGCAGGGGCGTGGCATGACCTGGATAATCGTATGACCCCCTCCATTGCGAGGGCCAGCCCAAGTCAACAAACATATTAAGATAGAAACAACCATTTAACCAGTTAGCCTGAATCCTTGATCACATTAGGCGAAAATAAAGGAAAGAAAGAAGAGAATGATAGCATGGACTGCAAGGCTAAAAGTCTGTTATATTATATTACAGAGCAGCAGTGTACAAGACAAAAAAAAGAAAGAAAAATATCAAAAACATCTTAAGCCACCCGTCCAGTAACCACAAAGGTTGTCGCCTGCCCTGATGCACAACTGGTGCATTGCGCGGACCGTCATTGCTTGGACCCTCATCTGGGTCCTATTCCTCTTCGGCCGGCGGCATGAACAAACCGGCACGTTACAGAGCCTCCTTGGTGACTTGCGGGCCGATAGCGATAGTTGGCCCCGCCGAAATAAGAGCAAGGACGTACTTGTCCATGTACGGCAGCAAGGTTATCCTATGTTCCAAGGGGGAACCAATGGAGAGGTCCTAGAAGACTAGGGGAAGGGCCATTCTCTCTGGGACCTCCCTTGATCCAGAAAAGGTATCTTTCTACCCCACATAGGGGAACCCGACAATTAACGCGAACGACATTCGGTCCCTGACTTCAAACTGGCAAAGCTGCGAGCGCCTGGGGCAGTGCACCGTTTAGCACAAAAGAGGTGTCGAAACATGTCTACCGTCACGCCCAGGTAACCCATGTTCCCGGATCAAAGTGGTAAAACCGACGACCATCCTCTAGGAATTCGACAATAATTGGGCAGGAGTAATATGAAAGTACTGCAACAGCTACTCGATGAAGGCTAGCACGAGTAGCCTAAACCTTGCCTCGAACATAGCTACGTGAACGGCAAAGGAGCCTTGACACTTCGAGAAGATGCAGTCCACAGCAGACGACACCATCAAGTGATGCACACCTAGGATATGATAGCCCCTCCGAACTTGGGCAAGGAACTCCGCTATAACCCACGAGGGCCCTATGGCGCCATGGTCCTCAGCAATCTTCGTGTCATAATCCATAATCTCTACCAAAATGCAGGATTAGTTCGGCACTGGGGCACCCCCCCTTCAAGAGGATATAAAGCACATGATGAAGCTTGAAGCATTACACGTTGCCACTTCGAGGAGATGCTGCGGGTGAAGGGACTCCTCAAAAACTCATAACATGAATGCTAAGGGGCATTGTAAGGACTGAGGCTTTCGGATCCGGTTTTCGGGGTTGGACCCTGTAGATCAGGCTCCAGTGGGGCTGAGACTCTGGTCGGATTCGCGTCGAGCCGGGCTCGACGCGGTTTAAACGGCGTCCAGCTATGCTGACGCGTTTTAGCCTGTGCCACGTGGGTTGGCTTTGGGTCGCGAGAGTATGGCCCTGACATGTCGTCTGAACGGCGTATGCGAGGCACGGCGCCTTTCAGACTGCGACTCTGGGTTGTCAGAGTACGGCGCCAGTCTTGTCGACTGAACGACGTCTTTCATGGAAGACGCGTTTCAGACCTCTGTCAGAGCGTTGCGCAGAGGGTTGTCAGAGCAGCCGTCACATCGACTGATAGGCGTCCGTACATCTCGACGCGTTTCAGCTAGTCTCTGGTTAACCCCGAGAGCCCTCCTTCTTTCTCTCATTTTGCTCCTCCTTCTCTCTTTCTCTCCTTCCTTCCGGCGACCCCGACATCGACCCTTCGTCCTTCCCTCCACTCCAACACTTCCCTACCTCTCACCTCTACCACCACTTCCTTCGCGGCGTACCACTCTCCGGACGGCGGCCGACGTCCCGGTGGAGTGGCGGCGTCCTCGAGGGTACCGGCGGCGGTCTACGGTGCGGCGGGTCGGAGGCACGGAGCTTGGAGGAGTTCAAGAACCGGTAGGGTGACGGTTCTCTCAGTGTTGTGTTCTAAATCATGTTTTTCTCCGTTTTAAAGCATGCTATGGACTGATGGTTTTGGGGTAGAATGAGCATGTTAGGGGGTTTTTCCTTGATGGGAATGGGAGTTTCTGTGATGTGAATTATGGATACTTTGGTTGCCCTCTTTCCCCCTCTGTTTTTGGGGCTATTTCGGGGTATTTGGGGCTATGGGAGGATCCCTCGGATCGAACCAGGGAACCAGGTTTCTGGCTCTAAACGGCGTCGAGCCTAGTCGACGCCTTTTAGAAGGACGTCGGGGCAGTACGACGCGTTTTAGGGCAGAAACCTCCCCTGTTCGAGGTTTATCAGGCTAGGGGTTCTGGCGCTAAATGACGTCATGGGTGGTCGACGCCTTTCAGAAGGACGTCGAGCCACCATGACGCCATTTAGGCAGAAAATCACCCCGATAACGGGACTCAGTTTGAAGATTATGGGACTAAAAGACGTCATGGGTGGGCGACGCATTTTGAATAGCGTCGAGCCACCATGACGCCTTTTAGAGCAGTAATCCTTCCATTGTTGTTTTCTCGAATTCCTGGTTTTTCAGCGTGAACGGCGTCCGAGGATGTTGACGCCTTTTAAAAGGCGACCACTGGTGTCGACGCCTTTTAGGCCAGATTCTGAGGCCGGTATTTTCTGAACCAGTTTAGGGTGCTTGAATGGCGTCGGCCTCGGGCGACGCGATTCAAGCCAGAACTACACTAATCCATGCCAGTAAAATGTGTTTACACTGCTAGATAGTCGGTTAATGCATACAGTTAGTATACTCGATGTAATGAGCTCTTCGTGACCGGATGGCACTGCGTTGTGTGTCGTGCGACCGTGGACTTCCTCCGTGACCAGATCGCACCGTGCCGTGTTTTCTGTTTTCGGTGGACCTAGAGTGACAGTTGTAGCATTCTACACCCTGTGTCGGTGCGGAGGGACAGAGCACTGACGGGAGCAGTGGCGGGGTGACGCCTAGTAGAGAGGGTCACCTGGTGAACCCCGGGGTTAGCTAGCTTGTACCGGTGTCGGAGAGGTACCGTTGGAGTGTCACTCGTGCTGGGGGAAGGAGTAACCACCTGAGCCAGTTGGGCCGGAGTAGCCAGCGTGCTATCCGAGGGGTTACTGTTTGGTCTCAGCGGGCCGGTGTTTGCTGAGGGAAGGAGTGACCGCCGAGGTGGCTCGTGAGCTATCCGAGGGGTTACTGTTTGGTCTCAGCGGGTCGTTGTGTTTCTCACTCTCGTTGTGGAATTGACATGTTTTAAGGATACGCCGAATTACGAGTTTCCTAATAGATTAGAGTTATGCATGTTAGTTATTCTTTGAATGCATGTGATTCATATTGAGATGTAGGCATGGAAATCATTGTCTCTTCATGGTTATTATATCCCTGCTGTACTTTCCACTTGCGGGTGTGTGTGTGTGGGCTGTGGGGATCGAAGGATCCCTACTGAGTCTTTTCGTTGAGACTCACCCCTGCAGCTTTCAGTTGAGGACTCCAGGCAGACCTAGCGAGGGTTGTGCGGCTGAGTGCTGAGCGTCGTCGACTGTTGTTCCGGGGTATGCCCCGATGTAGTTGTTATCTTTATTTCTGGCCTGTATGTATAATAATTTCTTTTCTGTTGGAGTATGTAATCATTTGCTGTATCGAGTCGCATTGTAATAACTTTTAATTTCTGCATTTTTCCCTTCAATTCAATGCGATGTGAATGTTTAGCTTAGTTGATTATTTATTTCCCAGACTTACTCGGATCCTGGTTTGGTTACAAGTTAATGATTCGGTACCCATTTAGTAATCGGATCCCCGATTATAGGGTGGCGGGTCGTTACAGTTGGTATCAGAGCCTTCGGTCTGGCAAATAAATGAATAACTAGGTTAAATGTCATGAGTCCGGCAAATAATTACATTATCCCGTACAGGCACGACGGTAGCATGGGTTTTGGGTTTCTAACTAGAACTTTTCGATTTTGTGTTTGTAGGCGATTAGATGGCTCCTAGGAAGAGGGTACCAGTTGTTCGAGAGAGGGCAGATGTCCCTAGTGGTTCTGTGGCCGGTAGGCCGAGTGTAGAACAGTTCATGGAGGCTATGATGGATACCATGGCCAGATATCAGACCCGAGACCCTAGTGAGAGTTCTAGTGCTCGGGGTGGGTCCACGGCTACACTGGAGAGATTCCTGAAGTTGAGGCCACCTCACTTCACCGGTCGTCCCGACCCTGACGAGGCCGTTCACTGGCTTAGGGAGATAGAGAAGACTTTTGACACCATGGATTGTGCAACAGTGGAGAAGACTCCGTTAGCTACCTTCATGTTGAAGGATAGCGCCTACGATTGGTGGACCTCCTTGAAGAGTTTGTCTTATGAGGATAGGAGTCTCAGGGAGATTTCTTGGGAGACTTTTGTGAAGGAATTCAATGCGCAGTATTTTCCTAGACATGTTCAGAGGGCCAAGGAGAGGGAATTTATGGAGCTGACTCAGGGGAGTATGACAGTACTCGAGTACCAGGCGAAGTTTGTTTCGCTTGGGAGGTTTGTGCCCTTCATCTCGGGGGACGAGGAGCGACGTACTGAGAGGTTTGTGGATGGGCTGAGGCTCGGCCTGAGGAACTTTGTGGCATCTCACTGTTGTAAGGATTTGGCATCAGCAGTTAGGAGTGCAGCGGCAGTGGAGGCACAGCTGAATCAGTCAGCCCGGGAGAGAGGACTGACTGCTCAGGGACCAGCACGTGGCAGGGGCAAGGCAGCGGCAGCGGCCCCTTCGTCCGGATCGGGATCGTCGTCACTCGGCTCCCGATTCAGGAGATTCTTCCGAGGCGGTGGCAGCAGTAGCGGCAGCAGTGGTAGTAGCAGGCCTAGGCAGGATCAGCAGAGCCAGTCGGTGTCCAGCACCCAGCAGGAGTCAGCTCAGAGGCCTCCTGCAGTTTGTCAGCACTGTGGTGGTACTCATGGGGGGACACAGTGTCCTGCTTTCTCTGGGAGATGCTATACTTGTGGCCAGCAGGGCCACGTGGCGAGGTTTTGCCCGCAGGGGCGTGGCCAGAGACAGGGTCCAGCTGATCAGAAGAAGCCGAGGACCCAAGGGAGAGTGCTGGCTATCACCAGGAAGGAGGCTCGTGCGTCCAACTTGGTGGAAGGTACACTTTCTGTCCTTGGGAACTCTGCGCATGTGTTGATTGATTCGGGTGCTTCGCATTCTTTCATTTCTGAGCAGTTCATAGATAATATTTCTGCACCATTGATGAGTTAGCTGATGGATTGATGGTAGAGGTTCCTTCTGGGGATTTCATGTTATCTTATAATTATTTGAGGGATGTCCCCTTGACCATCGAGGGCCATGAGTTACCCGCCCAGCTGTTTGTGCTGGCCATTCGTGATTTCGATATCATCCTGGGCATGGATTGGTTGGAGGCTTACTATGCTGAGGTGGACTGCCACAGGAAGAGAGTGCGTTTCTCTATTCCAGACATCCCGATCTTCTACTTCCAAGGTATCAGGCTCTCTTCTCGAGGTATTCTTATTTCTGCCTTTAAGGCTCATAGGTTGCTTGCTGGTGGTTGTGAGGCCTTTCTTGCCTCTGTTGTTATTTCCGATGCCCGTGACTGTCCCAGTCCCTGGGAGGTGCCAGTAGTGTGTGACTTTGCATATGTGTTTCCTGAGGAGTTGCCTGGCCTTCCTCCTCAGCGAGAGGTCGAGTTTACCATTGAGCTTGCACCGGGTACGGCGCCCTTGTCTAAGGCCCCGTATCGGATGGCGCCAGTCGAACTCGCTGAGTTGAAGGCGCAGTTGCAGGAGTTGCTGGATAAGGGTTTCATCCGTCCCATTACTTCTCCGTGGGGTGCTCCCGTCCTTTTTGTCAGGAAGAAGGACGGTTCTTTGAGACTGTGCATTGATTATAGACAGCTGAACCAAGTGACGATTAAGAACAAATACCCGCTTCCTAGGATCGATGATTTGATGGATCAGCTGCAGTCTGCAAAGGTATTTTCCAAGATTGACCTGAGATCTGGGTACTATCAGATGAGGATCCGTGATGTTGATGTCAGTAAGACAGCTTTCAGGACTCGGTATGGACATTATGAGTTTTTGGTTATGCCCTTCGGTTTGACCAATGCTCCGGCAGCCTTTATGGATTTGATGAACCGAGTCTTTAGGGCTTATCTGGATCAGTTTGTGGTGGTATTTGTCGATGATATTTTGATATATTCTTCTTCTGAGGAAGAGCACGCCACTCATCTTCGAGCGGTGTTGCAGGTCCTAAGGGAGCACCAACTCTATGCCAAGTTCAGCAAGTGCGAATTATGGCTAGACAAGGTGCACTTCCTTGGGCATGTCATTTCTGGCGAGGGCATCGCAGTGGATCCAGCCAAGATTGAGGCAGTGATGGATTGGAGCAGGCCAACTACAGTAACTGAGATCAGGAGCTTCTTGGGGCTTGCCGGTTATTACAGACGGTTTGTTCAGGGGTTTTCGTCGATAGCGGCCCCCTTGTCGAGGTTGACTCGAAAGGGAGTTCGTTTTGTCTGGACCGAGGATTGTGAACGGAGTTTCACTGAGTTGAAGACTCGCCTCACTTCGGCCCCAGTGTTAGTGCTTCCATCTGGGTCAGGTGGGTTTGTAGTTTACTCGGACGCGTCCCGTCGAGGTTTGGGCGCAGTTCTAATGCAGCATGGCAGGGTAGTGGCTTATGCTTCTCGACAGCTGAAGAAGCATGAAGAGAACTATCCTACCCATGATTTGGAGCTGGCAGCTGTTGTATTTGCACTTAAGATTTGGAGACATTACTTGTATGGTGAGAAATTTCAGGTCTTTACTGATCACAAGAGCCTGAAGTATGTGTTCACTCAGAGAGACTTGAACTTGAGGCAGCGAAGGTGGATGGAATTCATTAAGGACTATGACTTTGACTTTTCTTATCATCCGGGCAAGGCGAATGTTGTGGCAGACGCCTTGAGTCGAAAGACGGTCATGTCATACCTTATGATTCGAGAACGGAAATTATTTGAGCAGATTGTGGAATCTTCTTTCCGGGTGCCACGTGAGGATGATAGACCCGTGTTGGCCAGCTTGACGGTAAGGCCAGCTGTGTACCATGCTGTAATTGAGGCTCAGAGGGCAGACGCAGAATTACCGCAGATTCTCCAGAGACCAGAGGTGGAATTGTGGGATGACGACACAGTTCGATTCAGAGGCAGACTTTATGTCCCGGCTGAAGAGGACATACGTAGGAGTGTCCTTGATGAGGCGCACCGTTCCAGATATGCAGTGCATCCCGGAACAACCAAAATGTATCAGTGTTTGAGGAGGCACTTCTGGTGGCCTGGTATGAAGACTGATGTGGCTGAGTATGTGGCTAGGTGCATGACTTGTCAGCAGGTTAAAGCCGAGCATCAGAGACCTGGAGGGTTGCTGCAACCCTTGCCGATTCCGGAATGGAAGTGGGAACGCGTGACTATGGACTTTGTGATGGGTCTACCTACATCCCCTAGCAGGAGAGACGCTATCTGGGTCATTGTTGACCGGCTGACCAAGTCGGCACACTTCCTAGCTATTAGGAAGGACTGGTCGGTCGGTAAGTTGGCCAAGTTGTTTGTAGATCGGATCATCTCTCTGCACGGGGTACCTTTGTCCATCGTATCAGATCGAGATCCAAGGTTCACTTCCAGGTTCTGGAAGAGTTTTCAGAATGCCTTGGGTACTCAGTTGGCTTTCAGTTCAGCATACCATCCCGAGACTGATGGGCAGTCGGAGAGGACCATTCAGACTTTGGAGGACATGCTCAGGGCGTGTTGTTTAGACTGGGGAGGTTCTTGGGAGCAGCATTTGTCTACGGTGGAGTTTGCCTATAACAACAGTTATCATTCCAGTATCGGCATGGCGCCTTACGAGGCTTTGTATGGGCGACCGTGTCGATCTCCTCTGTGTTGGTCTGAGATTGGTGAGAGACAGATTGCAGGACCTGAGTTAGTTCAGCAGTGTACTGAGGTTGTCAGGACGGTACGTCAGAGGTTGGCAGCAGCTCAGAGCAGGCAGAAGAGTTATACTGATATCCGGAGGAGACCGCTTGAGTTTGAGGTGGGAGACCACGTGTTCCTCCGAATCTCGCCCGCCAAGGGTGTGATGAGATTTGGGAAGCGAGGCAAGCTGAGTCCGCGATATATTGGACCTTTTCCCATTCTTGCTCGGATTGGGGAAACCGCGTATCAGCTGGCCTTGCCACCCAGTCTTGCAGGGGTACACGATGTGTTCCATGTTTCCTTGCTGAGGAAATATGTTCAGGATCCATCCCACGTCTTGGATTTTTCAGAGTTGGAGATTGCTGAGAACTTGTCTTTTCCAGAGTTTCCAGTTCGTATTGAGGATCGCAGGGAGCAAGTCCTTCGGAACAAGATCGTACCTTTGGTCAAGGTGATTTGGCAGTACCGCTCCGGGGGCGAGGCAACCTGGGAGCGTGAGGACGAGATGCGGGAGCAGTTTCCATACCTTTTCTCGTAAGTTATCCTGTGAACTTGTATATCCATGCTTTGTCTTGGTTAATTCTAACAGGCAATTTCGGGGGCGAAATTCTTTTAAGGGGGGGAGAATGTAAGGACTGAGGCTTTCGGATCCGGTTTTCGGGGTTGGACCCTGTAGATCAGGCTCCAGTGGGGCTGAGACTCTGGTCGGATTCGCGTCGAGCCCGCGAGACGCGGTTTAAACGGCGTCCAGCTATGCTGACGTGTTTTAGCCTGTGCCACGTGGGTTGGCTTTGGGTCGCGAGAGTACGGCCCTGACATGTCGTCTGAACGGCGTCTGCGAGGCACGACGCCTTTCAGACTGCGACTCTGGGTTGTCAGAGTACGGCGCCAGTCTTGTCGACTGAACGGCGTCTTTCATGGAAGACGCGTTTCAGACCTCTGTCAGAGCGTTGCGCAGAGGGTTGTCAGAGCAGCCGTCACATCGACTGATAGGCGTCCGTACATCTCGACGCGTTTCAGCCAGTCTCTGGTTAACCCCGAGAGCCCTCCTTCTTTCTCTCATTTTGCTCCTCCTTCTCTCTTTCTCTCCTTCCTTCCGGCGACCCCGACATCGACCCTTCGTCCTTCCCTCCACTCCAACACTTCCCTACCTCTCACCTCTACCACCACTTCCTTCGCGGCGTACCACTCTCCGGACGGCGGCCGACGTCCCGGTGGAGTGGCGGCGTCCTCGAGGGTACCGGCGGCGGTCTACGGTGCGGCGGGTCGGAGGCACGGAGCTTGGAGGAGTTCAAGAACCGGTAGGGTGACGGTTCTCTCAGTGTTGTGTTCTAAATCATGTTTTTCTCCGTTTTAAAGCATGCTATGGACTGATGGTTTTGGGGTAGAATGAGCATGTTAGGGGGTTTTTCCTTGATGGGAATGGGAGTTTCTGTGATGTGAATTATGGATACTTTGGTTGCCCTCTTTCCCCCTCTGTTTTTGGGGCTATTTCGGGGTATTTGGGGCTATGGGAGGATCCCTCGGATCGAACCAGGGAACCAGGTTTCTGGCTCTAAACGGCGTCGAGCCTAGTCGACGCCTTTTAGAAGGACGTCGGGGCAGTACGACGCGTTTTAGGGCAGAAACCTCCCCTGTTCGAGGTTTATCAGGCTAGGGGTTCTGGCGCTAAATGACGTCATGGGTGGTCGACGCCTTTCAGAAGGACGTCGAGCCACCATGACGCCATTTAGGCAGAAAATCACCCCGATAACGGGACTCAGTTTGAAGATTATGGGACTAAAAGACGTCATGGGTGGGCGACGCGTTTTGAATAGCGTCGAGCCACCATGACGCCTTTTAGAGCAGTAATCCTTCCATTGTTGTTTTCTCGAATTCCTGGTTTTTCAGCGTGAACGGCGTCCGAGGATGTTGACGCCTTTTAAAAGGCGACCACTGGTGTCGACGCCTTTTAGGCCAGATTCTGAGGCCGGTATTTTCTGAACCAGTTTAGGGTGCTTGAATGGCGTCGGCCTCGGGCGACGCGATTCAAGCCAGAACTACACTAATCCATGCCAGTAAAATGTGTTTACACTGCTAGATAGTCGGTTAATGCATACAGTTAGTATACTCGATGTAATGAGCTCTTCGTGACCGGATGGCACTGCGTTGTGTGTCGTGCGACCGTGGACTTCCTCCGTGACCAGATCGCACCGTGCCGTGTTTTCTGTTTTCGGTGGACCTAGAGTGACAGTTGTAGCGTTCTACACCCTGTGTCGGTGCGGAGGGACACAGCGCTGACGGGAGCAGTGGCGGGGTGACGCCTAGTAGAGAGGGTCACCTGGTGAACCCCGGGGTTAGCTAGCTTGTACCGGTGTCGGAGAGGTACCGTTGGAGTGTCACTCGTGCTGGGGGAAGGAGTAACCACCTGAGCCAGTTGGGCCGGAGTAGCCAGCGTGCTATCCGAGGGGTTACTGTTTGGTCTCAGCGGGCCGGTGTTTGCTGAGGGAAGGAGTGACCGCCGAGGTGGCTCGTGAGCTATCCGAGGGGTTACTGTTTGGTCTCAGCGGGTCGTTGTGTTTCTCACTCTCGTTGTGGAATTGACATGTTTTAAGGATACGCCGAATTACGAGTTTCCTAATAGATTAGAGTTATGCATGTTAGTTATTCTTTGAATGCATGTGATTCATATTGAGATGTAGGCATGGAAATCATTGTCTCTTCATGGTTATTATATCCCTGCTGTACTTTCCACTTGCGGGTGTGTGTGTGTGGGCTGTGGGGATCGAAGGATCCCTACTGAGTCTTTTCGTTGAGACTCACCCCTGCGGCTTTCAGGTGAGGACTCCAGGCAGACCTAGCGAGGGTTGTGCGGCTGAGTGCTGAGCGTCGTCGACTGTTGTTCCGGGGTATGCCCCGATGTAGTTGTTATCTTTATTTCTGGCCTGTATGTATAATCATTTCTTTTCTGTTGGAGTATGTAATCATTTGCTGTATCGAGTCGCATTGTAATAACTTTTAATTTCTGCATTTTTCCCTTCAATTCAATGCGATGTGAATGTTTAGCTTAGTTGATTATTTATTTCCCAGACTTACTCGGATCCTGGTTTGGTTACAAGTTAATGATTCGGTACCCATTTAGTAATCGGATCCCCGATTATAGGGTGGCGGGTCGTTACAGGCATCAGCCAATTGATGCATGTAGAGGATACAAATCGCTCCTTAATGTACAGAGTACGCCAAAGAGCGAGGGGGCAAGTGAAGGAAAAGAACTTTGTTTGGCCCGAAAGGCTAGTGGGCTGGCCCAATATCTCTTATCATGAATTATCCAGTACACATCTAAAAGAGGACTCGTACCCCATTGGGGAATGCTAAAGTCACTTTGCTTGGGGCTTGGCCTAAATCTCATTTAGGGAAAACCGTGGAAGCTTGATCCCCTAGCAGTCTTAACTGAGAATAGGAGGGCCATAAAGTCCGAATCGACCCCCTATCCTTATATCTAGGTCTACCTAGTTTGATCAAAAGTCTGACTGCATTTGAAAGGCAACTCAGACTAGAAGGCCTTGTCCCTCCTAGCACTAATCCGACCATGACCCACAGCCGGTCAAGATATAGATGAGGACCCGATTCAGGATCAACCTTCTAAAGACAATCCTTTTTGAATCGGAATTGTTCTTGGGACCCCACCTTCCTGGACGGGGTCAGACTCTTGTCAGGCTCTACATTACTATATAAGGACCCCCCCTACTCGACAGGCCAAGGTATGCATGAACTAGTCCAATCTCTCTCTACTTCCTTCCAACACCCCCTGACTCTTTGACTTAAGCTTTAAAGGGGAATCCCTCATATTACCACTAGGGGCCCTTAACAATGTTCTCGTTTGTAGGGAGAAGTTGAATCTTGATGCTCCGATTATTGGTAGAGGTTCCTGATCTTGGTGGATTAGATTTCGACCCATCAATACTTTTACAAATTATTATATTTATATGTATATTTATGACTGTCATGTATTATTATAAACATCCTTGGCATCTTCAAAAAGGTTGCACTGATATGCCTATGTCAAAATATCCTAAACTCCAACCAAATACACAAGAAAGATGTTGTAAATTCTGATAAAGTCATGACTACATATGCAAAATTTGAGTGAATTTAGGGGTGTACAAGTAAAATAATAATTAATTTAGGAATATATATGTAGCATTTTTAATTTGATTTCAAGGCATTTTAACAGAGGGTATAAGTGCAACTATTTTGAAGATTTCGAAGACATTTATAACAATGTGTGGAAGTTAAGGATATAGGTACAAATACGATAGTCTATGAGGTAATATATAAATATCCCAAAATTATGAACATTATTAAGCATGCCTTTTTTTTTTCCTAGTTTTTGTTTATGCACAAGGTATGAACTAGGAAGAGGACAACTTTTGAAACTTTTGCTACATTGAGAAAAATGAGAGTAATATTTTATGCGCTGCATGCGGTACAGTAAGCATCGCATGGGATGCAGCCCAAAAAAGGAAAAGAATTTTGGAAGTTTTTTAAGGTCAAATTTATTATGTTCGCTATGTTCATACAATCCGATCTCATGATTCAAATTTTTTAAAAAACAAAAAAAAAAAAAAAAAAACTATGTTCCATTTTTTTGGGCTGGCCTCACTAAGGGCGTTTGTTTATTGTTCGTTGGGGCATGTTTTTTGAACTTTTTGAAATTTTTTTAGATCTGTCGGACATGCTGGACCTGATCTTTCTTATTTTTATTTTTATTTTTTAGATGTATATCCCATGCAGTGCAATAGGTCTTAGTGAAAAAGTAAGTAATATTTACTAAAGCATTCATTCGTTCGTACCATCACTAACAATGTAGGTTGCATAAAACTCTATCATAGTTAATTAATAGGGATATTGAAAAGTCTTCCTATCGCTTTAGATGTTGGAAGATGGGTAGGTAAATTCTTCTAATAATAACTTTGGTAAAAGACCTTGGACAGGATTGACCCCCTACTTGACCATTTTCATTGATATTGGAGAAAAGATGGGAAATGACAAGTGGCCGTAGCTACAAATGATGCCAAGGTAGATTTTGAATCAAAACTCACCAAAAGGTACACACCCTAATTAATAGAACTAGACCTTTCATCAAATGCTATGTTGTTTGTCGAGGAGGATAACCCCACACTTGGAGAACACATTAAAAATCAAGGGAGAGCTCTCTTGCGGATTTTTTTTTTTTTAAGCCTGGTCTTGTGGGTGATGCTAGCTAGGTTCACGTTGAGACACCATGGAATATATGGAGTGGCCTCTAGATTGAAAACATTCTTTAAAGGGTTGTTTGTGAAACAATTGTTTCATTTTGTAGTATTTTCATTTGTTTGGAATGATGTAAAATAATGTAAAATAAAATTCTGTCTAAACCTTATCTGTCTTGAAGAACAAACTCAGAGATGGTCTACAGATGGAGTGTCATCTAGCATTTCTTCCTGGTGAAACGTCGCATGTCCATCTAATCTTCTGATCTCTCAGTGGGTAATGCAAAGGTTTTCATTTGCTCCCTTCTTATTTTCGTCTAACGCTTGCTAAGACATGGGGGCATTGGCGTAGTAGGTTGTTTTCGATGACCTTTTTGCTATCGTAGGATCTTGTGAACTTAACATTTACCAGTTAACACCAACCCCATTATTCTTTCTTCATCTCTAGAACTCCATGTTGGTTCTTATCTCCTTGCCCTTGCGTCGCATGCTTGATCAGGAAACCATGGGATTAGGCCCACCGTCCATCTGGAGGTGTTGGCTTGTGAAAATGGTTGCTGCATCACCTAATGTTGTGGCAACTGGTGGTGCATGTGGGGTTAAATCCCGCCGCACCCTCACTCAGCTAATGGCGGGTGTGCTTCTGCAGGGGTAGTGCGACAAGTATTTCGCCGGCTTATGAAATCTTGTCTCCTCATGTTCTACGCATCAAGGGCAGCCTACGGGTTCCAAAAAGCCAATCCCATGTTATAAATTTCAGAAACATCCATTTTCAAATGTGTTTGTTGTCAGAAAAAGTAAAAACAGAAACAGAGTGGCGGATAAATATTTTTATTTGGATAATACTTGCTGCACTACTACGTGGATGCAGTTTATTTTTTTCTTTAATTTTTTCTATTGTGGACTCGATCATGTCTGGCACACCTATATAATCCGACTTCAATTACACTATCCAAAACAAATCTGAAAAATCGAAAGTAGATCATCCGATCAGATATCAGTTATACGAGCATGCCAATCAGTTGAAAAATAAAAAAAATGAAACTTTCTACTACAGCTGTCTGATCTAAGCATATCAGAAGGCTGCCCACCACAAGCAGCGCACCAAGTCAAACTCTTTTGATCTTGACTGATTTTAGCGGGAACGGAGTGAGAAATACATATTTTTGATTCTATTGACAGTCCTATGATGGGATTGCCTTCCCTTGGCATAATTTTCTAGAGGACATCAGAAGAGTAGGTTGACTGTTATCTTGTTATTGGACCATATAGTTCTTTTATCGAATCATTTCAATAATAAAAGTAAGAAATAATTTCATATTAACCACTCTGATATGTTCAATGTAAAAAATGCCATGCTTATATACTATCTTACATATGCTCCCCTACTATATATATATATATATATATATATATTATGTTTCAAACTTAGCACTATGGTGGCATATTTGACATTTAAACAAATTTTATAGATACCATTGAAATGGCATATTTGAAAAATATGTTCTTTTGTAAGGGTGTGTAAGATGACATTCATGTAATCATACAATTTTTGAAATTTAAGATATAAGAGTATTTAATACAAAATTATCCTTAAAAATAATTATACAAGTATATAAACATTATCCAACTATGTAGAGGCATAGAAATGGGAGGATTTTAATCCAATGTCAGATGTTGAGAAAGGCAATATTGTACTAAGAACCCCCCACCTTTCTCCCAACAAGACTCTTTTTTCAAAAAGACAAAACTATGAGGTCTATGGACCAAAGTGGACAGTATTTTGTTGGAGAGAACCTATGGTTCCTTTTTTCAACACTGGCGCCATCTTTTGAAAACAAACCCCAATCATGCATAAGCTTATCTTCTCAGGGGACTATGTAGAGGCATAAAAATAGGGAGACTTAGTTTAACATCAAATGTTCATAAATGCAACCTTGTGATTATAAAGAAGGTCCCTCACGTTCCTCCTAACAAGGACCCTTTTCTTAAAAAGACAAAACTATGAGGTCCGTGGGCCAAAATGAATAATGACTTGTTAAGAGAGCCTATGGTTCCTTCCTTTAACAAACTCTATTAGCTTTTTCTGAAGGTAGACGACATCAAGGCTGCCAATCATTAAATTAAATTAATTTTGATAAGTGCTAGATTGTTAACATAAACTCTGGATGATAACTTGAAGTTTATCAGATCAAATTTTCTCCCATGCAAAATTGTGTGTGCAAACTTAATTTTGTGTGTTGTAGCAAGGATATAAATGGAGTAAATATAAATAAGATATACACATTCATATTTATGCTTACAATTTTTGAATAAGAATGAGATGGCCTTCTAACTAAGAACTAATGTCCGTATTTGCAATGAATAAGTATGGATATAAATGAATTATCACTAATGATTTAAAGATATAATCTCAAAAATTAAATTCCATGTTAAAAGTATGATTTTTATCTTTCTTGAAAAAATGTACGAGTACATGTAATTTACATTAGAATATGGTTCTTTTAGAATTTATGCATACAACTGTCTTAAAATAACTATGTTTACAACTATATTTAGAATTGATCTAAGCTATGTGTAAGATGACTATGGATATGATAAAGAGTAAAGCTTGCTGTGCCGACAGCCAGTTCTGGTACTTTTAATTATTATTTTTTAAGATGGCCCTCACAATGAGTTACATGTCTATTCTATCGAACCATTTGTTTTACTATTGTTGAATCTTCATATTTTGGTGATAACGCACAATAAAAATGAAGCATTCAGACCATATTTTGGTTGAATTAAATGAATTATTAACCAATTTTGGTTTCACAGCTTCACTACATAATTCTAATCAACTTCGACTAAATCTCAACACTCAATCAATTATGTAGTGAATAAGTCATCTAGGACTTAAAGACTTTTAATCGAATCTTTATATTGATTAGCTCTCTTATCGAGCTATCTAATTGATATTGATATCGATTAAGTTTGCCGCTAAGGCCTAATTTGAATCAGTTAAACTATACCAATTAGATTGCATTGTAATTGATTAAGTTTGTTAGTTAACTTATATGCTACTTCTATTATCTACTCCTCTAATATGATTATGTAGTCTGTCAACGAAGATTATCAATTAACTAATAAGTTATGGACTAACTGAACACCTCCGTCTAATCAATTAGAAGGACCTAGTTGAGATTTATTTCAGTGGGTACTACTTCAATTATATCACTGGCTTATCTTTTGATTACTTACTTACCTATGAGTTATGTGCACATTGATTATGTGGCTTGTCTTTTTCGACTAGACATTGGTTACATGGGTATGTTGAATTGATTAATTGACTGAATCCCTCTAGTTTTAATCGATCCTCTAAAGGATTCCTTAATTGATCTCTTACTTCCTTGCAATCGATCTTCAGTGTGACAATATGATATTCCAGGGTTTTTGGATCTTGTTATCGGGGTTTGGTGGGGCTCAGTGGGCCTTTTTAGGGTAGGTAGTTCAGGTCTGATTCTCGTTAGCCCGACCAGATGCATTTCGTAAAAGACGTCACCTTGAGTCGATGTGATTCAGGGTGCATGCATGCACGATGCATAGCTGAACCCTGTCAGGCCGTCTAATTCATATCATGTAAAGTCGACGTGATTTACAAATGGGGTTAGTTCAACAAGATGCAGTTTAGTTCTCTCTGCATGGCATCTTCTTGTCCTGTAGCACCCTCTCTAGCTGGGTGGCAACTGCCGCCCGCGGCGGAGGTGTCAAGGGGAGGGGTTATACCCCGTCCTCCCTCTCTTTTTCCTCATTTTCCCCTCTCCCCACCCCATTCTCTCCTTCCTCCATCTTCTTCAACCTTTCTTCTTCTTCCTCCTCCACCCTTTCCATCTCAAAGTCATCCTCTCCTTCTCCACTTACCACCACACACCTCCTTACCACTCCATCCTCTCTCTTAGTGTTCGAAGGGAGGTGAGGTTGTCTGTTGATGAGACGGCAATGGCATTTGGTGGGGGCAGCGAGGTAGTGGCGAGCCGGAGGGAGTGGCAGAGTGTGGAGGACCAGTCGGAGCTTGCCGACGACGCGATGGCGGACTAGAGGTAGTTCTATCATGGGAAGGGCCTTTATCAGGTCAAGAGGAGTTCAGGACCTAAGGTAGGGTGATGGTCCCTTCTTCGTGCTAGATCACTTTTAGAAATTTATGTTAGGATCCATGCAATTTTCATGCTTTTGGGAGTATGTTTTGTGGTTGTTTTATGATTTAAAGGTGCTCTCTTGATGGGGAATCGTCCGCGTGTGTATGGAGGGGGTCGGGGTACCTTTCCTTGCGATTTCCATGGTGATTTGGGGGTAGCCAAGAGATGTTATTTTTGGCCGTGATTTTGGTGTCTGAAACATGTCTAAACTAGGTGACGTGATTTGATTCGCATCATCTGAGGTGACGTGATTCAGATGACTAGGCCCTAGCTGTAGGATTAGTCAATTTATTTTCATAATTATTGGTTGGATTGAAAGGCATCTTCTCAAGGTGACACGATTCAGACTAATTTATTTTATGTGAACAAATTGATTAACCTGACTGATTGGGGTCAGGATCTAGCGATGCGATTTGAATGGCGTCGGGCACAGGTGAGACGGTTCAAAACTGTAACTTAACAAGCCCTGAAATTCAATCACACGTGTATTAATATAGAATATAGTTATTTCTGTATAAATTATGTATTCTACTTTCTAGTATAATTGTTAACTATGTTTCTGCACACTTGCATGATTGAATCATTTATGGGGGTTGACTTTATGTTATGTTTCACGATATTTGGATTGGGGGTGACAACATCTGTTAGTAGTATATCCAATGTCTTTGTGAACATTGTGACCTATGAGGCACGGGTCATGGGTTAGCCTAGTTATGGGTTTGAGCCAATTCCCAGGGCCCCTACGTTTATAGCCTGAGTTAGAGTGTGGGAAAAATTTGTCGTGGGGCAGTAGCTATTTACTACACATGTGCACACATGACTGGGGGCATAGATATTGTGTAGACTCATGGACCCCAGTTTCTCCTATTTTCTCACTGCCTCACTTTGCTGGTGTTTAAAGCTCACAAGGGTGGATAGGCATGAGGTATTTGTAGAGAGGTAAGATGTCAGTAGATGCACTTGGGCTGTGAAGTTTGGAGTTGTATAGAGTTGGGCTTGAGAGCCATTGCGCTAGTAGGTGTGTATGCCTTTGTTACCTTGTGACTTGACATTGTAGGACCACCTATATCTGGGTGTGGCTAGAGCAGTTGGTGTTGCCCAAGGGGTTCCTGACTTATCTTGTGTGTATGTGGTTTTGGTGCTTTCTAGTGTGTTTCACGTCCATCTATTATAGCTGCTCAATAGTTTACAACTTTACTTTAATATTCCTGCTAACTTGTGGGTGCACGTGTAGGAGGTAGGGATTGCGGGATCCCTAATGAGCCCAATATAGGTTGGGCTTAGTGAGAGTACATGCTAGCAACATACCTTGTCTTGGGGCATGTCCTTATATAGTTGTACTTTTACTTTTTAGCATGTATGCACTATATTTAATTTTTGAGTTTATTGGACAATGTATTTATTTGTTGGACTGTAATAATTCATTTTCTTGTACTTTAAACTTTTATAGTTTGCTTCCTATTTGTTTATTTAGCTTGGTTTCTTACGTATTTTTGCAGATGAGTGTTTGTGATCCTGTCTTAGGCCCAATGGTAGCAATGCGGGACCCATCAGATATTGAATCTCCAATTATTGGGTAGTAGGGCACTGTAGTTGGTATCAAAGCATGTCTGGTTAAATATGTGAATAACTAGAGTAAATAAAGTCTTCCAACAATAAATATGTTGTCCCATACAAGCCTTAGCAGCTGGCATAGAATAATAGGATCTAATTTGTCTTTCTCAATTTTCATGTATGAAGGGGGTAGATGGGTCGTAAGAGAAGAACTCTACTAATTCATGACAAAGAGACAATTCAAGTCGTACCGATGTGGGTAGGTAGAACATGGAGAGGTTTGTTGAGGTTATGATGGAGATAATGTTTAGGCAGTCCTGAGATTCGAGTGAGGGTTCTAATACTCGGGAAGGGTCTTCGACTTTAGTGGAGCACTTCTTAAGGCTAAAGCTACCTCATTTTATGGGTTAACCTAACCTTGACAAGGCTGCTCATTGGCTTAATGAAGTGTAGAAGGTCTTTGATACCCTAGACTATGTAGCTAATGAGAGAACTATGTTGGCCACTTATCTACTGAAGGATGATGCCTATGATTAGTGGGTGACTCTGAAGAGAATGTCCTATGTTGATAAGACCTTGAGAGAGATACTATGGGAGGCCTTTGTAGGAGAATACAACAAGAAGTATTTTCTGAAGCATATCAAGCAGGCTAAGCTAGTCTAGGGTGGTATGTCTGTATTAGAGTATCAAATGAAGTTTGTAGCTATGGAGAGATTAGTGCCTTATATTTCAGAGGATGAGGAGTGTTGAACTGAGAAGTTTTTAATGGACTATGGTTTGATTTGAGGAGCTTGGTGGCATCCCATTACTACACCAATTTGGCTTCAACAGTTAGATGTGCGGCCATAGTGGAGTCACAACATCAGTAGATGGTGCGATTACATATAGCAAGGGAAAGGCAGCAACTTCATCTTCTGGATTGGGATCTGCATTGATTGGTACCAAGTTTAAGAGATTGTTTCATGGAGGCTATGGTAGGAGATAGGCTAGTTCAACAGATCCCGTCAGTAGCCAATGTGCAGTACGAGGTCACTTGTTGCTACTGTGGCGGGAAGCATGGTGGGAAACCATGTCCCAACTTTGCAAGCATTTCTTTTGATTGTAGCTGTAAGATTCGTAACAGGAAAAATGACGGCGCATCAGAATAAAAAATTAATTAAATCTTCCCTCGAATCTCATACATCAGTTCTCAGGTGTTTAGATTGCAACAAAATAATAAATGAAGCATGAAGATCGGATCTTCACTATCACGGGGATGTATATCCCTCGCTGAATTGGAGACAAATGAGTGGTCGACCTCGGGATCGCAAGCCGTTCCAGTATTCGGCCTCTAGATCATATATCCACACGAGTCCCTACGGCAGTCTAGATCTCCTCCGCACTCTGTAAACTCCGCTCCGATCTCAAATCCACCATAAACACAAGGGGAGAGAGAAGGTGGTGCCAAAGAGAGAGAGAGGAGGAGGGAGAATGATGGTTATTCATAGAGAAAAAACTTAAAGCCTAGCTAGGGTTCCTTTATAGTGACTATTTGTAGACTCCTAATATTTTTCACAAAAGATCAAAAGTTGATATAAACTTGAATCGACTCCAGATCTGTGAGAGCTTGTTTGTGTGTGACCCTCTAGGCACAACTGTCTATTTAGTTTTTCAGCCTATTAAGTCATGACTTATCTTATAAATTTTTTTAATATGATTTTCACATAATCGATAATCCATCATCGCATAATAAATTCTTCGAGATTTCTGATCATGAATGGCACCAAGTTACACCTCATGATCCTAAAAGAAATCGGGGATGTGCAACCCACTAATCGTAGCCTTTCGTCTACACATACCATATAGCTATGGATACTCATCCATACTATGTCATAGTCAGACCAGTGTATGGTTTAACTATTAAACGCTGGTACGCCTTAACCTAATAGAATCTTGTACTCAACATTAAATTAAATAGAAAACTCCTTTTTCATTTAATTATCGAACCCTGGTCAGGAATTTCTGAGTACTATTCCATAGGACATTCTCTCTCCCATGACATACCAAGAGTGAATGATTCCATGTTATCAATTCAATTGCCTTTGTGATAATCCCATTGAGGTCTAATAACTGTAACGCCCCGCTGACCCGGTTTAGTCATGCCGACTTACTTCGAACCAGCAAGCGCGCCACAGTGGGAAGAACCCAAACATATACTTACTCTAGAGTGAGCACATACATATATCCATAACATCATGAATCAACCATCATAACCACAAATTTATCCACTACTAATAAATAACGTAAATTACAATACTTGCCCAAAATCTCTAAACATATTCATATATTACATCAATTAAGTAGTAGTTCGATCTTCAAGCTTTAAATCTCCTAGTCCCATAGCTTAACCTTTACTTCACTTTGCCTGAAAAATGTTAGGGAGCAAGGGTAAGTTGTTGGGTTCGCTGTGTCGGATCCGAACAAATGCAACGGAAAATAAAATTTTCGGATCCGTGTCGTTTCAGATACAAAAACAAATAGGGAGAACGATTCTTTACCTTGCGCGGATACGAATCAGCAATCAACCGGTTTCGTCAGTGTTATGCTACAAGCTGCGCAGGTGCCCAACCTCTAGCGGTATCCACGCGGTCTTCCTCTCGATGGATTGTCCTCACTTCCTCGCTCGGTGCAGCATCCGCGGATGCCGTCTGGCTGCGTGTAATCCTCCGCGGCATGCGGTTTTAGAATTCCCGTCGAACGGGATGCGGAGCGAGCGGGAGATGGAGCTGAGCGTCCGGGGGTGCTAGCTACAGGGGGGTGACGCTTAGGAGAGAGAGAGGAGGGGGGCGGGGGCGGCGGGTAGGTCAGGATTGCTAGCCCCCGACCTAGCAGCGGTTCTTTTATAATAAGTGGTTTTACGATTTTTCAGAAAAAACCCGAAACCCCGTCAAAATATCCATCGACTGAAAACCTTTTGTGTGTGACCCTCTAGGCCCAAATACCAGTCCAGTTAATGGCCCATTAGGTCCAGTAACTCTTTACGGACCCACTAAATTAATTAATATCCTTATATTAAGTAATCAGCCGAATTTAATATCCCACAATAAATTCGGACGGGCTTCGGATCATGTTGGGTGCCAAGTAACACTGCGTGATCCCAGAAGGCATTGGGGTTTATGCAACCTACTATGGGAACCTTCCCGTCATCGGTTACCGTGCGGATATAATCCTTCATCTATGCATTCTCGAATCGACCTAGGGTATGGTTTACCGTTAAACCCTAGCCAGTCAATTCACTTGAATTAGATGCCGCTAATCTATATCAGATAGCGACAGAGTCCGCCCTGGCCAGGGACTTAAGCGCATCATTTTTGGAACATTCTCTCTCCTATTATCGAGTGCGGATGATTCCGTCTTGTACACACAATTACCTTCGAGGGCATCTTCCTGAACCCGATTACTTGACTTATAGATAACCCATGGTTAGGGATTTATTAATCAAGGTCAAAGTTCAGAGACGTGCCAACAAGGTATCCTTGGTGTCTTAGGTTTAAGAACCATCCATGCAACCGTGAGAAAAGAATCAAGCTGGTTAATAGTTAGGTAGATACCATCCAACGATTCATGGTCGGATCAGTTCAATGAACTCATTCACCAATGAGCACCTACAGGTCCAGTATAGTGTCTCAACACAAGTGACTTATAGGATCAGTCACCCTCATCATATGAGCTGAAGAAACCTGTACTAGTCTATCTAGATGTTTGATGTCCTTTTCGAACATCCTCCGACTAGAAACAATTAAGAACATGTGTTTATAAGTCTTCGGTCCCATAATTATGATCTCATCATAATCCGAAGATCATTGCACATGTTTATGGACTTCATCGTGATACGATAAATAAAGATCGATTTAATTACATAATAAATTTATGCTATTATATTAATAAACTGAATATTACAAAGTATCGAATTGGCTTATACGCCACCTAATACTAAGAATCTCCTACTTGGATTAAAGCCAATCACTCTTATGCAGAATACCCATATTCTCTAAGTGACACTCAAATACATTTTGAGACAATGGCTTCATTAGTGGATCTGCTATGTTGTCGGTTGAAGGAACCCTTTCTACCACGACATCTCCTCGAGCTATAATTTCCCTGATCAGGTGAAAGCGCCGCAGAATATGCTTTGACTTCTGATGAGACCTTGGCTCTTTTGCTTGAGCTATCGCCTCATTGTT
Source organism: Zantedeschia hybrid cultivar (assembly GCA_030544215.1). Taxonomy (NCBI): domain Eukaryota; kingdom Viridiplantae; phylum Streptophyta; class Magnoliopsida; order Alismatales; family Araceae; genus Zantedeschia; species Zantedeschia hybrid cultivar. The sequence goes on along the minus strand of JARZZO010000002.1, from coordinate 45,149,674 downwards.
GTCACACAACAATGGGACGAGACCAGAAATGCTATCCACTACACCAAGATCGCCTATGAATTTTTTCATCTAGACTATTTCCTTGGCGGCTTCAGCAACAGTAACGTACTCAGCTTCTGTTGTCGAATCAACAATGGTTTCTTGCTTGGAACTTTTCCAGCTCACTGCTCCCCCGTTGAGTGTAAAGACAAAACCTGATGTTGACTTGTTGTCATCCGGATCAGATTGAAAATTTGAGTCAGTATATCCTTGCAGCTTTAAGTCTCCTCATCCATAGACTAGAAACATATCCTTAGTTCTTCTCAAGTACTTAAGGATACATTTCACAGCCTTCCAGTATTCATCACCTGGATCTGCTTGATATTTGCTCATAACACTTAGAGCCTATGCTACATCAGGTCTAGTACATGATGGATATATGTGTCCTTCAAGCCAATCATAAGGCACCTATTTCATTTTAGTTCACTAATAAATGACATTTATTTGATTATGTAGATTGGCGTATTTATTATTATTACGCATAATGAAGTTCTTGAATGTGTGAAATAGTTATCGGATTATGATGAGATCATAATAATAAGACCGATGATTTATAAACACATATTATTAATTGTTCATAGTTGTAGGATGTTTGAGAAGGACATCAAACATCCGATAGACTAGTACAGGTTATTCCAGCTCATATGATGAGCACGACTGATCACGTTAGTCACTTGTATGGAGACACAATGGTGAACCTGTAGGTGCTCATTGGAGAATGAGTTTACTAAACTGATTTGACATGAATCGCCGAATGGTAATTTACCTGACTGTCAACTGGCTTGATTTATCATCACAGTGGCGTGGTTGGTTCTTGGACTTGAGACACCAAAGACACCTTGTCGATGGACTTCTGGACTTTGACCTTGGCTTACGAATCCCTATCCACGGGATTTCTAATAGTCAAGGATTAGGTCCAATGGAAGACCTTCGAAGGTGATTGTGTGTTCAATATAAAATCGTTCGCTCTTAGGTAACTGGAGAGAGAATGCTCTGAAATAGATCTGTAGGAGTCTCTGGCCAGAGTAGACATAATATCAGAAAAGGTGTTTTTGGATATTGTACATCGGAGTCTGGTTCAAGTGAGTTGACCATCTAGGGTTTGACAGTTGACCATACCCTAAGTTAACTCGAGACCATTGTACGAATGAAGGATTATAACCATGTAGTAATTGTGGACAGACAGGTTCCATGAGTGGGCTGGTGAACCCTATTACCTTCCAGGATCATGCGGTGTTGCTTGGCACCCAACTTGATCGGAAGTCCAGTCGAATTTACATGAGATGTTAATTCGATTAAGTAATTAATTAAATATCAGATATTAATTAATTATAGTAAGTCAATAAAATGTTATTGGACTTAACGGGATGAAAACCGGATTGATTAATGGGCCTAGAGGGTCACACGCAGAATGATTCTTAGATGGTGGTACTTAAGTGGGATTTATATTAACTCGGAGACTTTTATGAAAAGTCCCACCAACCTAATATATATACCCGATGTTAGGAATTCATGGTCCACGCTCCACGGTCTTCCATTGTTGGCCACCCCGTTCTCTCTCTCTTCCTCCTCTGGGCACCCCTCTCAGGGCGCCGGGTGTCTTCCCGTCTCCGCCGCGCGCAAATCTTGAAACTTGAAAATTCCCGTCCACGTGTTCCGGACATTGTTGCGGCGAAGATTCCTCAGCGAGCGTGCTGATCTGGACAAGGAAGTGTGGACCAACCACCACGGAGGATTGCGTGGATACCGCTGGAGGTCGGACACTTGTGCGGCTAGTGGCATTGCCTTGACGGAACCGACACAGTCGCATATTCGAATCCGCGCATGGTAATCGATCAATCCCGATTTAATGGTTTATCACTTTTGTTCCGAAACGGATTTACGGGCATCGGGTGAGATTATTTTGATGTTTCCCCTGCGTTCTTCGCACCCCGCCCGGATCCCAACAGTGGTGTCAGAGCCAGGTTCCGCTCTGATCCGTTGCGGGACGGCAAAATTAACATTCTAAAATTAATTTCATGTTGTATTTATTTTTCTCTTGCGAAAATAGTTCATGGGATGAACATACGATGTTCGATTTATTTTTCTGTGGGGAAAAATTGAATTTTTGAGGAGTTTTTCGTATGGTTCTTTATGGAGATGAAGAACATGTCTTTATGGCTTGGATGGGGTATAGATGGTGTTCGGACACCAACATTGTGAAGACCTTTGGGACCGGCCATATTTGTAAGTCTCTTGAAGTTCATTGTGGCCACCGGTGATCGGCGGCGTTGCCTCTCATTCTCTGTGAATTTCAAATGTTGGGAGAAGAAAGGGGGCATCGGACCGGTGAAGATAGGGGTTGCCGTAGCCTTCGCCGGCACCAGCATCGCCGGCCGCGTCCTAGGCGGTGGGAAGGGCGGGTGGCGCCGCCCTAGCTCCTCCCTGCCGGTGCCGGAGAAGAAGCCAGGCTAAAGGGGCTTTGGGTGAAGAGTGCACGCGGGTTGGGGGCGGCGGCGGCTAGGGAGCACCCTAGCTGTGCGGGCCAGTGTGGACGGTCCAGGCCGGACCCGAGCAAGGCCCAGGCCCACTTGGGCAGGCCTGGCTTGGGCCAGGCGCCTGGGCCAGCCCAGGCTGGTCTGGCCCTGGCCCAGGTGCCTGGCCCGAGCCAGTTGGCCCGCCAGGCCCCTTCCCTATTGAGCCCACTTAACCCTAGCCCTTTAAACCCCATAACCCCTTATTAAATTAAAACCCCACCCCTATTAACTGGAAATTAAAATTAAACATAGTTTAAAATTTGTTTTAAGCTTAAGTTTATAATTTTCAGTTAATAGAGGGTTGATTTTAAGATATGATCTTAAAGGGTTAATTTTTAAGATGTGATCTTAAATTTCGCTAACAATTGTTGTTAGTTTAATTTTAATTAAGTAATAAGAGAGGTTAATTGAGTTATGATATTAAAACTTATTAACAAGTGTTGTTAATTTGTTTCTAAATTGTAACCTTAATATTAATTAATAAATCTTGTTAATTTATCTTAATTAAGTGATTAGATATTTAATTTCCTAACAATTGTTGTTGTGAAATTTTTTATTAATTAAGGGACACTTAATAAAAGATTATTAAGTGAATGTTGAACTCTTGATTATAGTTAATTGTTAGAGTTAATTATTTCTTGAGAAATAAACCTTAATAAAAGTTATTAAGAATTAATTAAGTTTTAATAACAATTATTAAGACAGTTAATTAAGTTTCTTATAAATCTCTCAATTAAGGTTTCTAAAGATCTAATCTACTTAAAATAATCTTTTAATAAAAGTTATTAAGAGATTAATTGAGTCTGTAATGACCCGCCACCCTATAATCGGGGATCCGATTACTAAATGGGTACCGAATCATTAATTTGGAACCAAACCAGGATCTAAGTAAGTCTGGGAAATAAATAATAAACAAAGCTAAACATTCACATCGCATTGAATTGAAATGAAAGTGCAGGAATTAAAATTATTACAATACGACTCGATACAGCAAATAATTACATACTCCAACTGAAAAGAAATAATTAAACATACAGGCCAGAAATAAATAACAACTACATCGGGGCATACCCCGGAACAACCGCTGAAGGCGCTCAACACACGGCCGCACACGCCGCTCTAGGTCTGCCGGGAGTCCTCACCTGAAAACCGTAGGGGTGAGTCTCAAGACAAGACTCAGTAGGGATCCTTCGATCCCCACTGCCCACGCACACACCCACAAGTGCAAAGTATAGCTAACGGTAAAGTAACAAGCACAGTAGTAGGTACAGTTCCTAATTCTCAACGTGAAATCACATGCAGTCGAAATATAATAAACATGCATATTCTAAACCAGCCGACTAGGGAACCCACATCTGCCGTCTCGATAGAACTCGCCAACCACACAAACAACGGTGGGAAAACCTTGACCCGCTGAGACCAAGCAGTAACCCCTCGGATAGCACACTTGTAAGGATCGTGACCTTCGGATCCGGTTTTCGGGGTCGGACCTTGTAGTTCTAACCGTAGTAAGGGCGGAGGTTCTGAGTTGATTCGCTTCAGGACATTGAGACGCGTTTTAAACGGCGTCCACCGTCGCAGACGCAATTCAAGTTCTGCCACGTGGGTGCCACGTGGGCTTGCTTCGGGCCGCGAGGGTACGGCCCTGTCTTGTCAACCTGAACGGCGTCCACGTATGTCGACGCCTTTCAGACTGCGACTATGGGATTGTCAGAGTACGGCCCTGACATGTCGTCTGAACGGCGTCTGCCTTGAACGACGCATTTCAGAATCTTGTCAGAACAGCCGTCACATCAACTGAATGACGTCCGTGGATGTCGACGCGTTTTAGCCAGTCTCTGGTTAACCCCGCGAGCCCTCCTTCTTTCCCTCATTTTCTCCTCTCTTCCTCTCTTTCCCTTCCGACGTACCCAGGCGGCGATCCCTCCTCCTCCCTCTTTTCCTCCAACCATTTCATCTCTCCCTCCACTCCATCCTCTACCTAGCTCCTACCACTACCACCTCCACTTCCACTGCGGCGTTCTACTCTCCGGACGGCGGCCGACGTCACGGTGGAGCAAGGATGACCACGGCGGTGCCGGCGGCGGCGTGGGGCGAGTCGGGTGGACGGCTTGAAGCTCGGAGGCGTTCAAGTATCCGGTAGGGTGACGGTTCCCATAAGCATCGTATTTAAGCCATGTTTTCCCCCGTTCAAGCTTATTTGGATCTTTGGTTTCGGGGGGTAGAATGAGCATGTTTAGGTGTTCTTTTGTTGATATGGGGGTTTTGCTGTGAATGTGGTTTCCCATGAATTGTGTTGCCCCTCTTTCTCCTCCGTCTTTGAGTAATTTTGGGGTTAATTGGGGTGAAAAGTTAGCCCTCGGGCTCTAGGCAATTCTGTTTCCTGGGGTTAAAAGACGTCGTGCATGGACGACGCCTTTTTGAAGGGCGTCGGACCATCACGACGCCTTTTAAGACATGAATCGCCTTACTTGGATGTTGCCAGTTCGGGATTCTAAGGTTAAAAGACGTCATGGTACAACGACGCTTTTTTGAATGGCGTCGGGAGGCCATGACGCCTTTTAAGGCAGAAATCCCCTGGGTGGTTTCTTTGGAATTTCTGGATTTCTGTACTGAATGGCGTATGAGGATGTCGACGCCTTTTAAAAGGCGACCACTGATGTCGACGCCTTTTAGGGCCTGATTCTGAAGACTGTTTTACATGAACCTGTACATGGAGCTTGAATGGCGTCGACCTTGGGAGACGCGATTCAAGACAGAACCTCACTAATTCATGCCAGTAAAATGTGTTCATTCTGTTAGACGGATGGTTATTGCATGTTTTAGTGTACCCGGTAGAGATAGATTCTTCATGACCGGACGATGCTACATGTATGTTATACGATCGCAGACTTTTCACGTGACCGGATCGTACTTGTTGGGTTTTGTGTTACTGTGGACCTGGAGTGACATTGTAGCGCTTTATCACCCTGTGCTGGTGGGGGCGTGAGCACAGCGCCGGTGGGGGCGTGGGCGGGGTGACGCCTAGTGAGAGAGGGTCACCTGGTGAACCCCGGGGTCAGCTAGTACCGGTGTCGGAGTGGTACATTCGGAGAGTCACTCATGCTGAGGGAAGGAGTAGCCACCTGAGCCGGTTGGGCCAGAGTAGCTAGTGTGCTATCTGAGGGGTTACTGTTTGGTCTCAGCGGGTCGAGGTTTTTCCACCGTGGTTGTGTGGTTAGCGAGTTCTATCGAGACGACAATTGTGGGTTTCCTAGTCGGTTGGTTTAATATATGCATGTTTATTATATTACGACTGTCTGTGATTTCACGTTAAGAATTAGGAATTGTACCTCTCGTGCTTATCACTTTACCGTTAGCTGTACCTTACACTTGTGGGTGTGTGCGTGGGCAGTGGGGATCGAAGGATCCCTACTGAGTCTTGTCTTTGAGACTCACCCCTCCTGCGGTTTTCAGGTGAGGACTCTCAGCAGACCTAGCGAGGAGAGTGCGGCCGTGAGTTGAGCACCGTCAGCAGTTGTTCCGGGGTATGCCCCGACGTAGTTGTGATTTTATTTCTGGCCTGTACGTTTGATTATTTCCTTTCTGTTGGAGTATGTAATTATTTGCTGTATCGAGTCGCATTGTAATAATTTTTAATTCCTGCACTTTTATTTCAGTTCAATGCGATGTGAATGTTTAGCTTAGTTTATTATTTATCTCCCAGACTTGATTAGATCCTGGTTTGGTTCCAAATTAATGATTCGGTACCCATTTAGTGATCGGATCCCCGATTATAGGGTGGCGGGTCGTTACAACACTAGCTACTCCGGCCCAACTGGCTCAGGTGGTTACTCCTTCCCTCAGCATGAGTGACTCTCCGAATGTACCACTCCGACACCGGTACTAGCTGACCCCAGGGTTCACCAGGTGACCCTCTCTCACTAGGCGTCACCCCGCCCACGCCCCCACCGGCGCTGTGCTACGCCCACACCAGCACAGGGTGATAAAGCGCTACACTGTCACTCCAGGTCCACAGTAACACAAAACCCAGCACAGTACGATCCGGTCACGTGAAAAGTCCGCGATCGCATAACACACAAGGTAGTACCATCCGGTCATAAAGAATTCATCTCTATCGAGTATACTAAAGCATGCGCTAACCAACTATCTAGCAGTATGAATACATTTTACTGGCATGAATTAGTGTGGTTCTGTCTTGAATCGCGTCGCCCAAGGCCGACGCCATTCAAGCTCCATGTACTGGTTTATGTAAAACACTGTCTTCAGAATCAGGCTTTAAAAGGCGTCGACACCAGTGGTCGCTTTTTAAAAGGCGTCAACATCCTCAGACGCCATTTAACACATAAATCCAGGAATTCCAGAAAACATTACTCAGGGGATTTCTGCCTTAAAAGGCGTCATGGCTACCCGACGCTATTCAAATCGCGTCGCCCACCCATGACGTCTTTTAGTCCCAGAATCCCCGAACTGGCAGACTCTCAGTAAGGCGATTCCTGCCTAAAACGCGTCGTGATGGCCCGACGCCCTTCAAAAAGGCGTCGTCCATGCACGACGTCTTTCAACCTCAGGAACCAGAGTCTGCCACGAGCCCGATGGCTCCCTTTTCAACCCCAACGACCCCAAAATTACCCAAAAACGGAGGGGAAAGAGGGCAATTCAATCAACAGGAAACCACATTCATGAAAATCTCCCATATCATCAAGAAGAACACCTAAACATGCTTGTTCTACCCCCCAAAACCAAAGATCCATAACATGCTCAAACGGGGAAAACATGGTTTAACCACAATGCTATGGGAACTGTTACCCTACCGGATACTCGAACGCCTCCGAGCTTCAAGCCGTCCACCCGTCTCGCCCCACGCCGCCGCCGGTACCGCCGTGGTCATCCTTACTCCACCGTGACGTCGGCCGCCATCCGGAGAGTAAAACGCCGCAGTGGAAGTGGAGGTGGTAGTGGTAGGAGCTAGATAGAGGTTGGAGTGGAGGGAGAGATGGAATGGTGGGAGGAAAAGAGGGAGGCGAAGAAATCGCCGCCGAGTTCGCCGGAAGGGAGTGAGAGAAAGAAAGAAGGAAGAAAAGTGAGGGAAAGAAGGAGGGCTCGCGGGGTTAACCAGAGAGTGGCTAAAACGCGTCGACATCCACGGACATCTATCAGGTGACGTGACGGCCGCTCTGACAAAACTCTGAAACGCGTCGGCCTATGCAGACGCCGTTCAAGCGACATGTCACAGCCGTACTCTGACAATCCCAGAGTCGCAGTCTGAAAGGCGTCGTCCCATGCGGACGCCGTTCAGACGACACGACAGGGCCGTACTCTCGCGGCCCAAAGCCAGCCCACGTGACACCCACGTGGCAGAACCTAAAACGCGTCTGCAACGGTGGACGCCATTTAAACCGCGTCGAGCGGGCTCGACGCGAAACATCACAAAGTCTCTGCCCCACTGGAGCCTGAACTACAGGGTCCGACCCCGAAAACCGAATCCGAAAGCCTCAGTCCTTACAGAGTCTAATTGTTAGACTAATTTTGATTAGAGATGTTCTAATTAAGGTTTCTTAATAATTGTTATTAAGAAATATTATTTAATAAAGGGGTTCTTAACAAAGAGTTGTTAAGTAATTAAAACTAGAGTTATAAATTCTTTTATAAGAGTTATTAAAGAATTTTTAATTCTATTTAAATGTTAGATTTTTTCACATTAATAATTGTTGTTAATGTGATATGAGTTTAATCTAAGTGTTAGATTAATTAATTTAGAAGTGTTCTAAATAATGTATGGAATATTTTAGAATTTTAATTTTAGCTTTGCATGCACATGCTGATGTGTTTTAATGCGTTAAATTAGATTTAAATGTATGATTAGAAAATAAGATTTTCGAAAATCCAAATTATTCAATTTTGATTGGTACCTAGGTTTTGAGAAAACAAAAACTATTATTTTTTAAAATTTTAGCCTTCATGTGATGTGTTTTATCATGTGTGGATGGTTAAAATTTGTGGTGGCCATGGACATACACTTAGTTAATTTTATATCATATGATGGTGTGTGATTATGTTGATTATCTTGGAGTCTGATTTATGTAGATTAATTAAATGTTAATTATTGAGGCCTACATGCCTCCTCTCTCTCATTTCGATGTAATTCTCTCTCCCTCTATTATTATACTCGGTCATAAGACTTTCTCTTACAATTAATTTGTATTTGAAATTATTAGAATTCTACATTAGCTGTAATTGATCGTGTCGGTTGAGGAGAGGCGAGGATGATCCACAAGTGCAACCAGGAAGGCGATAGGAGATGAGATCTCCAGTGCCTGTGTGTTTGCATGTGTTAATTATATAATTGTTATATAGTTTTGGTGATTAATTGTATGGCTCAGTTAATCATCGTGCTGTCCATGACCACATAATGACTATGTATGGTTGATGCGTGTTTTTAGTTTTTGATTATAAATCAATTACTAATATCTAGGTATAGTTAAATATATGCGATATATTTATAAACAATTATCTCGGATGAGACCAACATAAAATAAACAAAACCTTCAACATAAAGTCTAAGCCGGAGTACGAGTCATTGAGAATGCACCGCGTAGCTCTCCATCAATATAGTTTTTAGAACTTAATTCAGTAATGACAATTTCTTGTGTTTCCCGAGATCTGTCACTATCTGATGAAAGGACTATTAAATATGGTATTATGATGTCTTGAGTTCGGAAAAGAGGAATGGTGTAGCTATCCTTGCGTTTATCCGGGAACTACATTTTTACTTTATTCTGCCACGTATTGATGGCAAAGCTTAGACCAGGGATAATAGTTTACTGTGTTTATCCGGGACTATTAAAGACCTGGGAGCCGAAATAAGGTAGGATATTGCAAGGAGTTGAAATTACCATGAGTTGGTTGCTCTAAGATAATGGTATGATACTATGTGTTTACCCAAGGTCATGCTATGAGTCTAAGAGATTCTGATCCTTACTAGGAGACTATCGGAGTCTCTCGTTCTGTATACCTGAAGGTTATACAGTCCGAAGAAAATAATGTGAAATGATTCAAGATAAAAGACCATAATTGAATTATAAGAACTATCTACGTAAATCACGTTATTTCCTTCGTTCACTAAAATGTCGTCTATTATTCTGAGATTTGACATATTGGATGCCAATACTTCTCATATTCAGATTGGATGGAAGGACTCTGAAGAATGTCTTCAGTACCGAGTGATAGCCACTATCCTATTCGGTTGTCATGAAATCTCTTACTTAGATAGACCAAGAAGAAGAGATATTCATGGTATGCCTTTGAGAAAGACAAGAGGTAAGATCTTTAACAGTCGAACCCACACCTGAGAAGGATAAAGGTAAGTGAGCTGAAAGTGAGAAGGAGTAGTTCTCCCACTGTAACTAATAAGAATATGAAAAAGGCAAAAGAATATGAAACTTGTAAGAAATTTTCGGATATTTTTATTATTGGGTTTTGCATGTCTATTGGAGAATTAGCGAACCCAATATGAGACATTAGAAATGATTCTCAGATCTGCAATACTATGCATACTTAGACAAGTAAAAGATAATCGAGAGAATAAAAGTGTTGAGTTAGACTCGACAATTATTCTAAAGATGCATAGGTTACTGTGAGACAGTAATTCTTTGTATATTTTCAGGAGCCAAAATGAAACTAAATAATTGTTATTCAGTTCCATTAATAATCAAGAGTTGTAAAAGTGAAGAACATTGACTGAGAAGGAACAAGCGTTGTTCCATATGGTTTTAGAAATAAAATATAAGATTTTAAAATCAGTCAATGCACTACAGATTCTTGATGTGACATATCATATGGTGAATGTTCACAAATCTCGTATAGAATAGGACATTGTGAATCCTGATTATATATATGGCATTGTACATTAGGTTGTGCAAAAAGAAATTATTGGTGCTTATACATACTGATGTAAATATCCTAATATCTTCTTAAGGCCTGAGATAATCACTTCTACTGACTTACCTTAATGATTAATTCTTGGAAAAATTCAACTACATGTACTGACTGAAGTACTAGTCGAATGCATCTGAGAGATTAAGCTATAGAAGATGAAGATGAAGATGAAGTGACTAACTAGAAAGAGTATTAGAATTCTTTAATTTGTTTAAAGAAATTAATACTTGAGTACGGGATTCACATAAATCATTTAAAAGGATAATTGTATCATTTCTCGATTAATCTTCATTGTATATCATAGCAATATGATATAATGAGGAATTGCACTTTATTCGATATAGTGCTATATATTATAAGATTTGCCTAATTATTATATCTTTGTATATATGAGTATGAACATTAGATGTCCATATTTTACATATGGTTCCAAATAAGTCAATGTGTCCATATAAGATATGGAAACAAGATAATTCATATGAGATGTGAATTATAAGTAAACCTGATTTCAAGTATATTAAAGTCAAGTTATATCCTAGTCTTTTGGAAGAGATATGATCCAAACAAGTTGGATCCAAGCGAATAAGATGTAATATAAATTTGTGAGATGTCCAAAGAGTTTGGACATTACATCTATTGGCCAGACGATAAAGGAATAATATTGTCCTAAAAGCTGTCTCCTATGAAGAGGAAATATGTCTTCAGAGAAGACAGTGGGAGCTGATAAAATTGGAAGGCTTTTAAGATCCACAAATTTGATGAATATAGGTGTCCTCTAAGCCAATCATAAGGCACTTATTTCAATATGGTTCACTAATAAATGGCATTAAATTCATTATGTAGATTGGCATATTTATAATTGCGCATAATGAAGTCCATGAATATGTGCAATAGTCATCAGATTATGATGAGATCATAATAATTAGACTGATGACTTATAAACACATATTCTCAATTGTTCCTAGTCGTAGGATGTTTGAGAAGGACATCAAACATCCGGTTAGACTAGTACAGGTTATTCCAGCTCATATGATGAGGGTGACTAATCTCGTTAGTTACTAGTGTGAAGACACAATGGTAAACCTGTAGGTGCTCATTAGAGAATGAGTTCACTGAACTGATCCGACATGAATCGCCGAATGGTATTTACCTGACTGTCAATCGGCTTGATTCATCGTCACAGTGGCGTGGTTGATCCTTGGACTTGAGACACCAAAGACACTTTGTCGGTGGACTTCTGGACTTTGACCTTGACCTACGAATCCCTATCCACGGGATCTCTAATAGTCAAGGATCGGGTCTAGCGGAAGACCTTCGAAGGTGATAAAGGATCGTTCGCTCTCAGGTAACTGGAGAGAGAATGCTCTAGAATAGATCTGCAGGAGTTTCTGGCCAGAGCAGAAACAATATCAGAAAAGAGGTTTTCGGATATTGTATAACGGAGTCTGATTCAAGTGAGTTGACAATCTAGGGTTTGACAGTTGACCATACCCTAGGTTAACTCGAGAGCATTGTGCGAACGAAGGATTATAGCCACGTGGTAACTGTGGACGGACATGTTCCATGAGTGGGTTGCTGAACCCCATTACCTTCCGGGATCATGCGGTGTTGCTTGGCACCCAACTTATCGGAAGTCCGACCGAATTTGCATGCGATGATAATTCGGTTAAGTAATTAGTTAATATCTAGATATTAATTAATTACAATAAGTCAATAACTAGTTATTGGACTTAACGGGATGAAAACCAGACTGGTAAATGGGCCTAGAGGGTCACACGCAATAAGATTCTCAGTCGGTGGTACATAAGTGGGATTTATATTAACTCGGGGACTTTTGTGAAAAGTCGCGCCGACTTAATATATATACGCGCTGTTGACAAACTATGCGCCAAGCTCTAGGATTTCCCTTGCTGGTCGTCACCCCCCCTTTCTCTCTCCTCCTCTGGGCGTCCCGTTCGAGGCGCCAAAACAATTTCCGTCTCCGCCACGTGTGATTCCCGAAAGTCGGGAATTCCCGTCGGAGGGATTTCAGCAATCGTTGCGGCGATGGATCTTCAACGAGCGAGATGAAACGGACGAGGGATCGAGGATGAACCACCGCGGAGGATCACGTGGATACCGCTGGAGGCCGGACGCTTGTGCGGCTCGCGGCATCGCCTCGACGGAACCGAGACGGAAGGGGATTCGAATCCGCGCACGATAATCGGATTACTTCTCGTAGTTTTCGGTTTTAGTTTTTCGTTCCGAATCGGATCAGCGGGCATCGGGCGGGATTAATTTTGTTTGTCGTTTCCGCTGCGTTCTTCGCGTCCCGCCCAGATCCCAACAGTGGTATCAGAGCCAAGTTCTGCTCTGATCCGCTTCGGGACGAAGAAAATTATTGTTCTAAAATTATTTCCATGCTCAGAGTATTTTTCTCTCGCGGTGTTTGTTCATGGGATGAACATGAGATAATATCGATTATTATTCTGCGAGGAAAAATTCATTTTAATGTGGTTTTCGTAAGGTTATTCATGGTGATGAACAGCCGCATTCATGGGCTTCGGAGTGGGTTTTATGGTGATTGGGAACCACTATTACCTCGCTGGTATGACCAGCAATACCTTCTTGACCTCGACAGTGTCCCTGCTGTGACCGGCGGCCAGCGGTGTAGCTTTCCTCATTAGATTTCTCCAAATGTTGGAAGAATTTTAAAGAGAAAGCCATGGCTTTAAACAGTCCAAACCCCCATTTTTTGGGGGCTGCCGGCGGCGAACGGCTCGCCGGCCGGCGACTGTCGGCGTCGGGGACGAAGGGGGTACCACCCCCCATCAGGTTCCGGCCGGCCTCGCTGCCGGCGGCGGCGGCGGCGCCGCCTTAAACATGCTGAAAAGGGGGGGCAAAACCCTACCTTGCGGGCCGGCCGAAGCTGGGCCTGGGGCCCTGAACCGGGCGGTCCCCCACGTCCGGCGCGCTTGGAGGGGACCGGGCCGGGCCTGACTGGGGGCCTGGGCTGGCCCGGGCGCACCAGGCGCCCGACTTGGCTCGGCTAGGTTGCCCGAGCCCGGGCCCTGCCTGGCTCGAGCCAGGCCGGACCAGGCTAGCCCTGGTTGCCTTCTGCCCGAGCCCAACTGGCCCTTAGCCCAGGCCCATTGGGCGTAACCCCATTAACCCGGCCCTTTAACCCCACCCTTATTAAGTAAAAGATTATAATTAAGTATAGTTTAAAATTTGTTTTAAATAGCTTAAAGCTTATTTTAAACTTTAATTTATAATCTTTTAGTTAATAAAAGGTTATTATAAGATATGATCTTATATAAGATTAAAATTATTTTAAGAAATGTTCTTAAAATAATTTAACAATTGTTGTTGAATTATATGGTTTAAGATGTGAACTTAAAATAATTAACAAGGGTTGTTAATTTGTTTTAAGTTATTAACATAAATATTATTAACAAATGTTGTTAATATATTTTATATAAGTGATTAGGGGGTTTATGTGTTAAGATGTGATCTTACTTTATAGTTAACAAAGTTATTATTTATATTAAATGGGATCTTAATTAATTATTAACAATTGTTGTTATTGATAATTAAGATGATCTTTTTAATATTAATTAACAAATGTTGTTAAATTATTTAAGAGATTAGGTCATTGTCATGGTTTTAAAATTAATTAACAAATGTTGTTAATTTTACTTTAATTAACTAATTAGATAATTCTTTAGCAATTGTTGTTAGAGAATTATTTTAATAATTTAGAGACACTTAATAATAGTTGTTAAGTGATTAATTAACTAATTATAATAGTTATAATTAAGTTGATTATTTCTTGAGTAATAAACCTTAATAAAAGTTATTAAGGATTAATTAAGTCTTAATAATAGTTATTAAGATTATTAATTAGTTTACTCAAGTATCTCTTAATTATTGGTTTTAATGATCTAATATACTTGGAATTTAATCTTTTATAAATGTTATTAAAGGATTAAATTAAGTCTAAGATGTTAGACTATGTTAATTAGAAATGTTCTAATTATTATTTCTTAATAATTGTTATTGAGAAATATGATTTAATTAAGGGATTTTAACAAGGAGTTGTTAAGGGGTTAATAATTTGAGTTGGAAATTCTTTTATAAGTGTTATTTATGAATTTTTAATTCTATTTAAATGTTAGATTGTTTCGCATTAATAATTGTTATTAATGTGATTTAATATTAATCTAAGTGTTAGATTAATTAATTTAGAATTGTTCTAAATTTTGCATGGAATATTTTAGAATTTTAATTTTAGCTTTATGTGCACATGTTGATGTGTTTAATGCTTTAAATTAGATTTATTGCATGTTTGAAAATAAGATTTTTGAAAATTCAAATTATCCAATTTTGATTGGTACCTAGGTTTTAAGAAAGTCAAAATTATTATAATTTCAAAATTTTACCCTTTATGTGATGTGCTTTATCATGTGTGGATGGTTAAAATTTGTGGTGGTCATGGACATGCACTTAGTTAAATTTCATATCATGTGATGGTGTGTGATTTTGTGGATTGTTATGGAATGTGATGTTCATTAATTAAATGTTAATTAATGAGGCTTGTGTGCCTCCCTCTTTCTCCCATTCCATTGTAATTCTATCTCCCTCCATTATTGTACTCGGCCATAAGGCTTTCTCTTATAATTTATTTGTATTTGAAATCGTTTCAAAATTAATATTATTTATAATTGATCGTGCCGGCCGAGGAAAGGCGAGGATGATCCACAAATGCAACCAGGAAGGCGACAAGAGATGAGATCACCAGTGGCTATGTGTTTGCATGTTTAGATTATATAAATGTTATATAGTTTTGGTGATTAATTGTTTGGCTCCAGTTAATCACCGTGCTGTCCATGACCACATAATGAACATGTATGGATGATGCATGCTTTTAGTTATTGATTATGAATCGATTCCTAATATCTAGGTATAGTTAAATATATATTCGATATATTTATAAACTATCACCTAGGATGAGACCAACTTAATATAAACAAAACCTTCAACATAAAGTCTAAGCCGGAGCGCGAGTCATTGAGAATGTACCGCGTGGCTCTCTATCAATATAGTTCTTAGAACTTGATTCAGTGATGACAGTTTCCACGTGTTTACCCGAGATCTGCCACCATCTGATGAAAGGACTATTAACTATGGCATCATGATGCCTTGAGATGGGAATAGAGGAACGGTGTAGCTATCCTCGCGTTTACCCGGGAGCTGCATTCTTACTCTACTCTGTCACGTATTGATGGTAAAGCTTAGACCAGGTATAATGGCCTACTGTGTTTACCCGGGACCATTAAAGACCTGGGAGATGAAATAAGATCGGATATTGCAAGGTGTTGCAACTACCATGAGATGGTTGCTCTAAGATAATGGTATGATACTATATGTTTACCCGAGGTCATACTGTGATTCTTGGAGATTCTGATCCTCACTAGGAGACCGTCGAAGTCTTCCGTTCTGTATACCTGAAGGTTATACAATCCGTCGAAAAATAGTGGGAAATAATTCAAGATAAAAGACCATAATTGAATTATCAGAACTGTCTGCTTAAAGCACGTTATTTCCTTCGATTCGCTAAAATGTCGTCTATTCGAGAAGTTGGCATATTGGATGCCAATACTTCTCATACTCAGACTGGCTAGAAAACTCTGAAGAATGTCTTCAGGGCCAAGTGAAAGTCACTATCCTAATCAGATATCATGAATTCTCTTACTTGGATAGACCAAGGTGAAGAGGTACTCATGGTATGCCTTATTGAAAGGCAATGATTGTCATGAAATCTTTTATTTGGATAGACCAAGATGAAGAGATATTCATGATATGCCTTTGAGAAAGGCGAGTGGTAAGATTTTAAACGATCGAATCCACATCTGAAAAAAGGTAAAGGAAAGTCAGCTGAGATAGAAAAGTAGCAGTTCTCCCACTGCAACCAATATAAGGATATTGGTAAAGGCAAAAAGAATATGGAACTTGAAAGAAGTTTCATTTATTCTTATTATCGTCTTTTGCATGTCTATTGGAGAATTAGTGCCAACATGAGATATTGGAAATGATTCTCAGAGCTGCGATAGTGTGCAGACTTAGACAAGTAAAAGGAAATCGAGAAAATGTAAGTGTTGAGTTAGACTCAACTATTGTTCATGATATTCATAGATTACTGTTAGACAGTAAATCTTTGTATATCTTTAGGAGTCAAATATGAAATTAAATAATTGTTATTTAGTTGCATAAGATATCAAGAGTTATAAAAGTGAATAACGTTGACTGAGAATGAACAATAGTTGTTCAAATCAGTCAATGCACTATAGATTCTTGAAGTGACATTTCATGTGATGAATGTTCACAAGTCTCCTATAGAAATGAACTGTGTGAGTCCTGATTATCTATGGTATTGTACACAGGATTGTACAATAAGAAATTTTTTGATGCTGATGCATATTGATGTAAACAGCTCAAAGGCCAAAGATAATCACTACTATTGACTTACCTTATAATTCACTCTTGGAATGATTCGACTGTATGTACTTACTGAAGTACAAGACGAATATATCTGAGAGATTAATGTATAAGATTAATATGAAGTATTAGAATTTTTGATTTGATCAAAGAAACTAATACTTAGGTATATGATTCACATAAATCATTAAGAGGATAATTGTATCCTCGCTCGATTGATCCTCATTGTGCATCATAGCAATATGATAGAATGATGAATTGCACCTTATTAAGATATGGTGCAATACATAATAAGAATTGCCTAATTCTTATCCTTTTGAACATGAGTATGAATATTAGATGTCCATACTTTAAATATGGTTCCAAATAAGTCAGTGTGTGTCCATATAAGATATGGAAACCAAATAATTCATATGAGATGTGAATTATGAACAAACTTGATTTAAAAGTCAGGTATTATCGTGGTGTGAATTTATGAATGTCTAAAGAGTTTGGACATTACAGTTATTGGCCAGACGATAATGAAATAATTGTCATCCTGAAAGCTGTCTTCTGTGAAGAGGAATATGTCCTCAAAGAAGACAGTGGGAGCTGATAAAAACTAGAAGATGTTCTAGATTCACAAGTTAACATAAGATTATTAGATAATCTTTAGTTTTTTGGAACCACTCATGACACACATCAGAGAGCTTCATAAATTTTTGAGATTCTCTTAGTGACTAGAAGGATATGTTTGACATATCTAATTTAGCAAGATGAGAGGAGCTCAAAATAGATTATGATCTAAAATTTATGATAATGATGCTCTTTGTCATTACAACTTTGAGATTGATAAGTTTATTAGAATTCTACTTATCTATACTGTCAATCATGAGATGATGACAGTTGGATATTAAAAGCGTCCACTTAATGTGATTGAGGTAAAGATGTAAATGATACACCTTTAAAACTTTTAAAATGTCCAGGAAGCAATTTATGATTTCAAAAGATTATTTTGAATCAAACTAAAACTTCCCAAAGTTGTAATAAGAGTTTTTGACTTAATTGTCAGATATTACGTGATCATTAAGAATGATCACAGACTGTGTGTGTTCAAAGAGGACAGTGGGAGTACGGTCGCTTTAGTAATGCTTTATGATAATAACATCAAAGTCATTGATAATGACTTCGGGATGTCACTATTAGTGAAAGCATTGTTAACCATGGTTTCCTCCATAATGGATTTAGTTATAATATCCCACGTATTGGAAATACGAATATATTAAGATAGATTGGTGGGGATATTATATTGACCTGTATGTCAAGATGTTTGGCATAAATTTCATAACAAGTCTCAATTGTTGAGATATGGAATTTATTCCTTTAAAGAAAAGGTTCCTTAAAGGATACATGAGTGAATTGCATCTTAAGCGCTTGAGAAGTGTTAATGATGCATTTACGTATATGGAGAGGATGATTTGAAACTATGAGGTCACACTGAGTCAAATTTCAAGTCAAATAATGGATTCAACCTTCTAGTAGAAAGGAATGGATTGGAATGGTTCCAATCCAAGACTCGATATTAAGATGACGACATAGACAAGTGATACTGTTATTGGAACAGTATGGATGAAAAGATTCATCCCTGAACTAGATGTAGTTCTAAAAAGTTTCTGATACCATCCCGTCGTTGTAGGACAACAGTGGGAGCAATGAATTGTGTGATTGAGCTATGGTCTCTTCAGAAGTTACAGAATATTCTGAGGCTCTTTCACAGGTTCAGAGACAAAGGATTAAGAGGAAATAATGTAATGGAAAATATTCCATCTATAGATAATTTAGCAGATCCCTGACTGAGTCTTAGTCACATACTTTTTGTGAACATCACCTAGATTTGATGGAGATCAAATGCGAAGGTGATTGGTTTGAGTCCAAGTGGGAGATTGATAGATATAGGTGTCCTCTAAGCCAATCATAAGGCACCTATTTCAATCAGCTTCACTAATAAATGACATTAAATTCATTATGTAGATTGTCATATTTATAATTGCGCATAATGAAGTCCATGAATATGTGCAATAGTCATCAGATTATGATGAGATCATAATAATGAGACTGATGACTTATAAACACATATTCTCAATTTTCCTAGTCGTAGGATGTTTGAGAAGGACATCAAACATCCGGTTAGACTAGTACAGGTTATTCCAGCTCATATGATGAGGGTGATTGATCTCGTTAGTTACTAGTGTGGAGACACAATGGTAAGTCTGTAGGTGCTCATTGGGGAATGAGTTCACTGAACTGATCCAATATGAATCGCTGAATGGTAATTTACTTGACTGTCAATCGGCTTGATTCATCGTCACAGTGGCGTGGTTGATCCTTGGACTTGAGACACCAAAGACACCTTGTCGGTGGACTTCTGGACTTTGACCTTGACCTACGAATCCCTATCCACGGGATCTCTAATAGTCAAGGATCGGGTCCAGCAGAAGACCTTCGAAGGTGATAAAGGATCGTTCGCTCTCAGGTAACTGGAGAGAGAATGCTCTAGAATAGATCTGCAGGAGTTTCTGGCCAGAGCAGAAACAATATCAGAAAAGAGGTTTTCGGATATTGTATAGCGGAGTCTGATTCAAGTGAGTTGACAATCTAGGGTTTGACAGTTGACCATACCCTAGGTTAACTTGAGAGCATTGTGCGAACGAAGGATTATAGCCACGTGGTAACTGTGGACGGACATGTTCCATGAGTGGGTTGCTGAACCCTATTACCTTCCGGGATATTGCGGTGTTGCTTGGCACCCAACTTGATCGGAAGTCCGACCGAATTTACATGCGATGATAATTCGGTTAAGTAATTAGTTAATATCTAGATATTAATTAATTACAATAAGTTAATAACTAGTTATTGGACTTAACGGGCTGAAAACCGGACTGGTAAAGGGGCCTAGAGGGTCACACGCAATAAGATTCTCAGTCGGTGGTAGATAAGTGGGATTTATATTAACTCGGGGACTTTTGTGAAAAGTCGCGCCCACTTAATATATATACGCGCTGTTTAGAAACCATGGGCCAAGCTCCAGGATTTCCCTTGCTGTCCGTCACCCCCCCTTTCTCTCTCCTCCTCTGGGCGTCCCGTTCGAGGCGCCAGAACAGTTTCCGTCTCCGCCGCGTGTGATTCCCGAAAGTCGGCAACTCCCGTCGGCGGGATTTTAGCAATCGTTGCGGCGACGGATCTTCAGCGAGCGAGCTGAAACAGACGAGGGATCGAGGACGAACCACCACAGAGGATCGCGTGGATACTGCTGGAGGTTGGACGCTTGTGCGGCTCGCGACATCGCCTCGACGGAACCGAGACGGAAGCGGATTCGAATCCGCGCACGGTAATCGGATTACTTCTCGTAGTTTTCGGTTTTAGTTTTTCGTTCCGAATCGGATCAGCGGGCATCGGGCGGGATTAATTTTGTTTGTCGTTTCCGCTGCGTTCTTCGCGTCCCGCCCGGATCCCAACAAAATTAACACGAGATTATAGGATAATCTTTATTTGAACTATACATAACACACATAAGAGAGCATTACAGATTTTGAGATATTCTCAATGGCTAGTCTGATTTGTTTGATATATCAGAGATAGCAGAATGAGAGGAGCTCAAAGATGTGAATCATGATCCTAAATCTATGAGGAAGCTCTCTATTATAATTACAACTTTGAAATTGGCAAGAAGTTAAGAATTCTAATTAATAGTCCATAACACCTATCAAGTTTCGAACTTGATAGTATTGCTTGAGGGTATTGTACCTATGAGAAGCAAGTGAATCTTCAGAATGAAGATTAGTACAAATGGACTACTTAAAACTTTTGTGGTAAACTGAAGAAAATAGTCAACGTCAAAGTGTTGACTTAGACAAATTTTCTTAGTGGCTACCATCATAAGTTTATTAGAATTCTACTTGCTAATACTGCCTATCATGATGATGAGATGGCAGTTGGATATTAAAAAGCACTCCCTTAATGTGATTGAGGAAAAGATATATATGATACACCTTTAAAACTTTTAGAATATCTAGGAAACAAGTTATGATTTCAAAGATCTATTTGAATCAAACTAAAACTTCCCAAAGTTGCAATAAGAGTTTTGACTCGATAGTCAAAACACTAAGTGGTCATTAAGAATGATCACAGATTGTGTGTGTGTACAAGGAGGACAGTGGGACATCAGAGTGTTACTATCAGTAAAAACATTATTAACCATGAATTCCTCCATAATGGGTTTGGTTATAATATCCCACGTATTGGAAATATATATCTATTAAGATAGATCGTTGAGGATGTTACCTTAACCTGTATGTCAAAACATTTGACATAAATTCCATAATAGGTTTTAATTGTTGAGACATGGAATTTATTTCTTTAAAGAAAGATTCCTTGAAGGATATAGGGAAACCTTGATAGAAGGAGTGAAACACATCACTAAGTATTTGAGAAATGCTAGGATGCATTCATGTATATGGGGAGAATGATTTGAAACTATAAGTCGCACTGACTTAAATTTCAAGTCAGACTTGGATTTTATCTTTTAATAAGTAATGAATTGGAAGGGTTTCAACTTAGAATTTGCTATTAAGATGACGACATAAATGAGTGATACTGTTATTAGAACAATATGGATGAAAGAGTTCATTCCTGAACTAAATATAGTTCTAAAAGGTCTCTGATCCCGTCCCATTGTTGTAGGACAACAATGGGAGCGATCAATTTGGTGGTCGAGTCATGGTCTCATTAGAAGTTGCAGAACATTCTGAGGCTCTTTCACAAGTTAAGAGATAAAGAATTAAGAGGAAATAACGTAATGAAAATTATTCTATTTATGAATGATCTAGTAGATCATCGACCAAGCCTTAGTCACAACCTTGATGTGAGCATCACCTAAATTTGATGGAGATCAAATACGATGGTGATTGACTTATTTGATCATATAGATTGACGTATTTATTATTATTACGCATGGTGAAATCCTTGAATGTGTGCAATAGTCATCGGATTATGATGAGATCATAATAATGAGACCGATGATTTATACACACATATTCTTAACTGTTCCTAGTCGTAGGATGTTTGAGAAGGACATTAAACATCCAGTAAGAGTAGTACAAGTTATTTCAACTCATATGATGAGGGTGACTGATCTCATTAGTCACTTGTGTGGAGACGCAATGGTGAACCTTTAAGTGCTGATTGGGGAATAAGTTAACTGAACTGATTCGACATAAATCACCGAATGGTAATTTACCTGACTGTCAATCGGCTTGATTTATCGTCATAATGGCGTGGTTGGTCCTTGGACTTGAGACACCAAAGACACCTTGTCGGTTGGCTTACGAATCCCTATCCACGGGATTTCTAATAGTCAAGGATCGGGTCCAGTGGAAGACCTTCAAAGGTAATTGTGTGTTCAATATAGGATCGTTTGCTCTCAGATAACTGGAGAGAGAATGTTCTAAAATAGATCTGCAAGAGTCTCTGGATAGAGCAAACACAATATCAGAAAAGGTGTTTTCGGATATTGTACAGCGGAGTCTAATTCAAGTGAGTTGACCATCTAGGGTTTGACAGTTGACCATACCCTAGGTTAACTCGAGAGCATTGTGCGAACGAAGGATTATAACTACGCGGTAACTGTGGACGGACATGGTCTATGAGTGGGTTGCTGAACTTCATTACCTTCCGGGATCATGCGGTGTTACTTGGCACCGAACTTGATTAGAAGTCCGATTGAATTTACATGAGATGTTAATTCGATTAAGTAATTAATTAAATATCCGATATTAATTAACTACAGTAAGTCCATAGAATGTTATTGGACTTAATGGGTTGAAAACATGATTGGTTAATGGGCCTAGAGGGTCACATGCAAAATGATTCTCAGACGGTGGTACTTAAGTGGGATTTGTATTAACTCGGGGACTTTTATGAAAAGTCGCGCTGACTTAATATATATACGTGCTATTGAGAAACCCTGGGCCAAGCTATAGGGTCTCGCATTGCTGGCCGCCCCCCTTCTCTCTCTCCTCCTCCTCTGGGTGCCCCTCTTAGGGCGCCGGGTGTCTTCCCGTCTCCGCCGCGCGCAAAAATCCCAAAAGTCGGGAATTCTCGTCCGCGTGTTCCGGATGTTGTTGCGGTGAAGATTCCTTAGCGAGCGCGCTGATCTGGACGAGCGGGCAAGGATGAACCACCACGGAGGATCGCGTGGATACCGTTGGACGCCGGACGCTTGTGAGGCTAGCTGCATCGCTTTGACGGAACTGACACGGTCGTGGATTCGAATCCGTGCACGGTAATCGTTCAATCCAGATTTTACGGTTTATTGCTTTTCATTTTGAAACGGATTTGCGGGCATCAGGAGGGATTATTTTAATGTTTCCGCTGCGTTCTTCGCACCCCGCCCGGATCCCAACAATACATAGCATAGTGTATATAATGGAACCTATGGCTGATGCATAGGGAACCTTATCCATCATTATCCTTTCCTCAGGAGTCTTAGGAGAATGACCTTTAGAGAGATAAATTCTATGTCTCATCGGCATGAGACCTCTCTTGAAATTTTCCATGCTAAACCTTTTGACAATAGTTTCTTTGTATATAGATTGGGTCAAAGTAAGCATCTTCTTTGGTCTATCTTTATAGATCCGTATTCCCAATACGTACGATGCTTCTCCAAAATCCTTTATGGATAAGTTCTTAGATAGCCAACCTTTACTGATGACATTATTCCTACATCATTCCCAATGAGCAGGATATCGTCAACGTAAAGGATTAAGAATGTGATTGCGGTCCCACTGTTTTTCTTGTACACACAAGACTCATCTTCATTCTTAATGAAGCCATAAGATTTGATCGCCTCATCAAACCTTATGTTCCAGCTTCGGGATGCTTGATTTAGTCCATAAATGGACCTTTGCAACTTTCATACCATATCTGGAGATTCTTTTGATGTGAAACCTTCTGGTTGTATCATATACACTTCTTCCTTAAGGTTTCCATTGAGGAAAGCGGTCTTCACATCTATCTGCCAGATTTCATAATCATGGTATGTTGCAATGGTGAGAAGAATTCTGATAGGCTTAATCATGGTAAAGAAAGAGAAGGTCTCGTCATAGTCAATGCCTTGCATTTGACGATAGCCCTTCGCCGCTAACCTTGCCTTATAAGTCTCAATTTGTCTATCTGCATCGATTTTTCTTTTAAAGATCCATTTGTAACCGATGGGTACTATACCCTCGAGCAAGTCGACCAAGTTTCAAGCTTGGTTGATATACATGGACTGAATTTCAGAATTCATGGCTTCTCACCATTTCCCGACCTCTGGACTTTCAATGGCCTCCTGGTAAGTCTTGGGATCATCATCCTCACTATAGAGTATTCTAGAACCATCTAAATTGATATGTCGTACATATCTTTCGGGTGGTTTAGGTGCTCTTTCAGACTTACGAGGTTCTTGTGTACTTTTTACAACAGGTTCGGAAACTAACAGTTCATCTGATGAACCATTGACAGTTTGTGGGTTTGGAATTTCTTCTAGAGTTACTTTACTCTCACTGTCCTTTTGGAGAATATAATCTTCTTCCAAAAAGACAGTTCTCCTGGCCACAAATGCCTTTTGTTCGCCAGGATGATAAAAGTAATATCCATAAGTTTCCTTCGGATATCCCACAAATCTGCATTTGTCAGTTCTAGACTCCAGCTTATCTGCATCATGTCTTTTGACATGAGTAGGACATCTCCAGACTTTAACATGTTTAAGGTCTGGTTTCCTTCCATTCCATATCTCATATGGAGTGGATGCAACAGATTTGTTGGGTACCTTGCTCAGGATATAGATAGCCAAGCTAAGTGCATATCCCCATAAGGATATTGATAATTTGGACATACTCATCATGGATCACACCATTTCCATCAATGTGAGATTCCTCCTTTCTGATACACCATTCATTTGTGGTGTATAAGGAGGTGTAAGCTGAGAAAGGATACCATTATCTTTTAAGTATTTTGTGAACTCTATACTCAAGTATTCTCCACCACGATCGGATCGGATGGCTTTGATACTCTTTCCAGTTTATTTCTCTACTTCATTCTTGAATTATCTGACTTTCTCATCTTCAATATGAGAAACCACCAATGGCTTGGGTGAACATAGGACCACATAAATCTGAATGTATTAGCTCCAATATGTTTATGGCTTGTTCTCCAGTTTCAATAAATGGAGATTTTGCCGTTTTACTCATCAAACACGACTCACATGTTGCATATGATTCATAATCAAATGGATCTAAGTATCAATTTTTATGCAACCTTTGGAGTCTGTTTTCTCTAATGTGGCCTTGCCTACAATGCCATAGGTATAGGCTTTGTTCATTTCATACTTATTTTTTTTAGTTAAAGAACCGATATGAAAATTATCCTGAGACACATTCAATAAGTACAATCTATTGGATAAGGAAGCAGAAGTTATTAATTTATTTTTGAAATAAATTGAACAATAATTGTTCTCAACAGATAAAGTATACCCAATTCTATCTAAACATGAAATAGAAATAATATTTCTTATTATGCTAGGTACATAATAATATTCATCTAATGAAAAAATATTTCCAGATGGTAGCTTGAGCTTCACTGTCCCCACAACGATCGCCGCAATTCTTGCGCTGTTACCTAGCCTCAGCTCCACCTCGCCGGTTCTCAGCTTACGCCTTCTTGTCAGTGCCTGCACAAAATTGCAGATATGAGAAACACATTCAGTATCTAATACCTATGATGTATAATATCTAATTGACAAATTTACATCTATCATATAGATACCTGAAGCATCCTACTACTTTACGGTTCCTTGAGCCTTGTCCTTGAGGTATTCTTTGCAATTCCTCTTCCAGTGGCTCTTTTGATGACAGTAGAAGCATTCACCCTTCTCAACACTTTTGCCCTTGTCCTTCTTGGCAACTTTCGACTTCTTCAAATTCTTGCCTTTACCTTTTCTAAAGGCTTGGACTGCCAGTCTTTTCCAGCTGGTCCTACCAACCATAAAGACTTGGGGTTTTTCCTTCACAAGGTTCTCCTCTGAGTCTTCAGTATATTCAGTAATTCAACCATAGTTGTCTGGACCTTGTTCATGTTAAAATTAATTATGAATTGATCATATGATTGTGGAAGTAAAGATAACACAAGGTCTGTATGTATCTCCTTGGGAAGTGGGACCCCAAGAGCATCCAATCTCGTCACCCATTCAATCATCTTTAGCACATGAGTCTGTATTGAAGATCTTTCTGCCATCTGAGCCTTGAATATATTCTTAGATATTTCATATCTTTCAATTATGCTTTGCTCATCAAATAGCTCCTTCAAATGGAGCATGATGGATTTAGCATCCATCTCCTCATACTGCCTCTGCAATTCATTGCTCATAGAGGCTAGCATGTAGCATTAGGCCATGGTGGAATCTTCCTTCTATTTCTCATATGTCACCATGTCCTCCTTTGGGGCATCTAATGCTAGTTCAGTAGGAGGTTCATCATCCAGGACATACGCAATTTGCTCAGACCTGAGGACAATCTTCAAGTTCTTGAGCCGATCTGAGTAGTTAGGGACTGTCAAACAATTGGCATCTAGTACGCCACGCAACGGGTTATGATGCGACATTTTAGCCTACAGGAGATAATCAAATTTTAATTAGTAGAAATTCAGTTATTAATGGAAAACAAGATATGAACTATATTATCTAGTTTTACTTCCAATAATTTTCGTTGGACTGTATAACCTTCAGATATATCGAACGGGAGATGCCGATTGTCTCATAGTGGGGATCAGAAACTCCAAGTATCACAGTATGACCTCGGGTAAACACATAGTATCACACTACTATTTGTCACGCCCTGGCCCGGTAATCTATAATATACAAGATAATTACAGAGATGGCCAAAGCGCAACAGGGGGAAAGGACCCCTCAGAACAAATAATTGGGAGGATACTATGTTTCAAATGGAAGCGTAGTATAAAAATTTGTAAGAGACATCTAAATACTGAGGAAGTTCTACCATTCACAACATTATACCAAACTGCTGCATAGTAGATTGTCATTTTTACATGTCAGGATCTTCATTATACATTCCAATAAAAAAACAAAAGCTTAAGTATATACATGGTTCAATCCTTTAGGCTTGCCCAAAAAGAGATATTGTCTTATACAAACCCTGAATGACCCCACTTCAAACTCACTCTGCTTCTCTGTTTGTCCGATCACCTAAAAAATAGACGTGAGTACCAAAGAAATGGTAACTCAGTAGGCAGATGAGGCTGCCTTCATAAGAATTTGCCATCCAAATAATTGAAGCAGAATATGTACATTGCATAAAAACATTAAACCTAACAGAAAATAAAACTATCACATAATACATATCTGCATCAGAATTGTATGCCAATAAGGAAATTGAAATACATGATTCATAATATCATGCTAACTCTGAATCAAAGTTACACAAGCTTGTCAATATATGAATATGGCCAGAATACAAAACAGAATACAGAACTTAAGATTATTAAGTTGATTTACTGAAAGGACATATAGATTGTAAGATATAAAATTTGTTTTTCAGACAATAGGTTCTCACTTATTATAGAAATGCTCAGACACACATCCAACCGCCACTATGAGCCAAAAATAGAACACATAAACTGAGCTCCTAGGTACGTACAGAGTTAAGTCATGGGCGTAGCACTACCCCGAGGGTCGTCACCCCACCTTAACAAAGGATTTCTACCTGCGGCCCCCGGGTAACAGAGCTAATGGGTTCTAGAGGTGGCTCCCACATTTTTAGGTGTAGCACGCAACCCCATAATAAATGGGTCCTGGTGAGGATGTTACCACCATTTCCCTAGAACAATACTCATTTAGTGGCTATGTTCGATCGGCATGATTATTAACATTATGAGAACAAACTTAATATTTATGTAACTACAACGACATATACAAAAGAAAATGACTAATAACTTTAGAGATTTTGTTTTTAGGAAATCATAAACTAAGAATACCTCGAAATTATAATTAAAAAAGTAAATAAATCATGTTCTAAGATGAATTTAAAAACAATTTGTTATAAACTCAGACAACATATAAGTAAATCACAAATCTCCTACAGAAGTAATCTGTCCACATTTAAAACACTGATTTTATTAACACAGAAAAGTACTTCCAAAAATCCTAAAAATTTCACATATTAAACTAATTCACATTAGGTACATCCTTTAAAAATTTGAGCTCAAATTATTTTCGACAAATATAGCAGAAAATCAAACATCGGGGTACTATCCCTGAGTTACTGAAATGTCAGAGTGGAGTATGAACCTTGTTACACATACCAGGAACTATTATCATATGAATATTAAAATTCTTGAAACATTTTATAGAGATGTATAATAATGAAACTATTATGTAATAAAAATTTTAGATCATTCTGTAAAACATATAAATTACTAAAATTTACGTTATAACATGCTATCAAATGAAATCTGAAAACTATATCTACAAATTATACCATATTACCCGACATGAAAGCATCACCATAAGAATATAAAAATTCATAAAATTTTTTATGAAGATGTATATTAATATTAGTATTATGTCATAAATTTCAGATTATTTTGTGAAATATGTAAATTACTAAAATTCACGTTCTAACATTCTATCAAATGAAGTCCGAAAACTACACTACAAATTATATCATGTTACCTGACCTGAAAGCATCATCATATGAACATCAAAATTCATGAAACGTTTTTTGAAGATTTACACTAGTATGAGTATTAGGTCATAAAAATTTAATATTATTTTGTAAAACATATAAATCACTAAAATTCATGTTCTAACATTCTATCAAATGAACGTAGAAAACTGTATATGAAAATCACAGTCATTTTCATGACCTAGAAATATTACCATATGAATATGAAAATTTACGCCGATTTTTTTTGGAGATGTCCAATCATGTCATAAGTTTTTTATACAAAATAAAATCATAAAAATTTGAAGGTTACCCTACTGTCATAAGAGTTACAGAAAAATCTGGGTTGCAGAAATTTAACTTCTACTATGCTTAATATATTCTAGGATTTTAAAAATTTAAATCCCTACATCATTCAACTATTTCACACTTAAGAACTTCACAAGAACATATAATTTGAAGATATAAAAAAATTATATTACAGATTTACTTATTTCTTATGATTAACTAAGCTAAACTCTTATGAAACTAGCACCCATGCAACCTACCTTCTTCAAGAATACCGAGAACACTTCAAGAACACCAAGAACACTTCAAGATGGCCTCCCAAATCCTTCCCTTGCTGCTCCTACGTTTTGGTGCAGAGAATATGCCAAACCAAGGTCAAAACCCAAGTTTAGGTCCCTTAAATAGGATGGGTTTAGTTAGTTTTACCATGGTTACTTAAATGACTTTAAAAATTATTAATTTTAACCATCCAAGTTACATTAACTTAACCATCCCACTAACAATAACCATGGTTAATACTAACTTTGACCAACCCACTAACTTTAACCAAGGTTAAACTAACTTAACTATTCCACTAACTTTAACTAAGGTTAATACTAATTATGACCACCCCACTATCTAATATAATATTAATATTTCTAGGATAAGCACTAACTAATAAAATACAAATTTCTAACCATAGGTTTTAGTTTTCTACTATATAAAATAATTATTCATCAAATGGTCATCCTACTTTTAATAATTACATATTTACCCTTAATCTCCAATTAATCATTATAATCTAAATCTGATTATAATTTACACTAAGTTTTCTATCATAATTGATCATATCTAATTATTTTATGGGATTTAACCAACCAAGTTTAGTCTTTGTACATATCTTAACATACATAATCTATTAGCTCAAAATTAATTAATAACACAATTATGCTAATTACATGCTAATAATCGATTGTTACACTATCTTAGATCAACCATATCATGATAATTGCAACTCCTTGCAATATCCAATCTTATTTCGGCACCCAGGTTATTAATGGTTCTAGGTAAAGACAATAGACCATTATACCTGGTCTTAGCGTTACCGTCAGTACGTGATAGAGTAGAGTAGAAATATAGTTTCCGGGTAAACACGAGGATAGCTACATCATTCCTCTACTCCAATCTCAAAGCATCTAATGCTATAGTTAATAGTCCTCTCATTAGATGTTGGCAAATCTCGGATAAACACGTAAAAAATGTCACCACTGAATTAAGTTCTAAAAACTATATTGATGGAGAGCCACATGGTACATTCTTAATGACTCGCGTTATGGCTTAGACTTTATAACGAAGGTTTTATTTTATTGCATATATTATATACTAATAACTTAGGTAATTTGCTTCATAATCAAAAGAAACATACACGCATCGTATACATGTCATGGTGTGGTCATGGATAGCACTATGGTTTGACTTGAGCCAGACAGTCAAACACACACATATACACAATATAACATTTATATTATGAGTCTACAAACTCATAAGCTGAATGAACTCATTCATTTTCTTCTTAGTTGCAGTTGTGGATCGTCCTCGCTCTATGCTCGGTCGCCCCGATCAAATTACACAATAAATTTACAATTTAGATGATAATTTAAAAGAAGCCTTATGGTGAGTACATTAAGGAGGGAGGTAGAGATACAATGAAATATGAGAGAGGGAGAGGTACGCAAACCTATATTTATTAACAATTAATAATCCAAACATACCATTGATCCATATCCACACATCATCCCATGAAATTATATCATGTGCTTATCTATGACCACATGTAATTTTTAATTAAATAAATCAGACATGAATTAGCACATCACATGGCTAAGGAAATAGAATTTTCGAAAATATATAATTTGGTTTCATAAATCAGGGACCAAACAAAATTTAGATTTGAGTTTTTGAAAAGTTTTTATTTTTGTTGAAACATGCTAATTTAAATCACAGTTGCGCATGGAACCTGACGGCGGCCACCCCTTAAGGTGGCCTTCTCCGGTGCCAGCCCGCCAGTAACGGCGCCGGCGTCGGCCGGCGACCGGGGTTGGCTCCGGGAAGGGCTCCGGTAGGGGTTTTTCCCCTTCCTCAAAATGCCCTATTCCGGTTTCCAAAACATACAGGAAGAAGAAGAAGAGGGCCATGGCCAGCCTGCCTTCGCCCCCATGCCGCCGACAACTTGTCCAACACCAGTGGGCATGGTTTGCAGCGACTCGTGCCTCAAGGATCCATCCTATGGATCTGCACATCCCTAAAGAACGAAGCGTTCTTCGTCCAACGAAGAACACTACGAAAATAACCCCAAAAATTAATTTTCTGAAGAATTAAAATACGATCCCATCGCAGTATTCATCTCATGAATACTAACCAAACAGAAAATCAAATTCAAGCATGGAATAAAATTCGAAAACTATAAATTTTAGAGATTGAAAAGGCGAAGAACACAGTGGAACCTGGCTCTGATATAACTGTTGGGTTCGCTATGTTGGATCCGAACAAACGTAGCGGAATTTTGGATCCATGCCATTTCAGATACAAAAATAGATAAGGAGAACGATTCTTTACCTTGCGCAGATTCAAATCCGCGATCAACCGGTTCCGTCAGTGTGATGCCGCAAGCCGCGCAGGTGTCCGGCCACTAGCGGTATCCATGCGGTCTTCCTCTCGATGGATCGTCCTCGCTTCCTCGCTCGGTGCAACGTCTGTGGATCCCATCTGGCTGCATGTAATCCTCTGCGACATGCGGTTTCAGAATTCCTATCGAATGGGATGCGGAGCGGGCGGGAGAAGGAGCTGAGCCTCCTAGGGGCCGGCCACAGGGGGGGGGGGAAGAAAAGAGAAAGAGGGGGGGGGGGGGACAACGGCTAGGTCAGGATTGCTGGTCCCCGACCTAGCAGCGGTTTTTTTATGATAAGTGGTTTCGGGATTTTTCAGAAAAATCCACACTTATCCGAAACTCTATCAAAATATCCATCAACTTGAAAACCTTTTGCGTGTGACCCTCTAGGCCCAAATACCAGTCCAGTTAATGGCCCGTTAAGTCCAGTAACTCTTTACGAACCCACTGAATTAATTAATATCCTTACATTAATTACTTAACCAAATTTAATGACCTATAATTAATTCGGATGGGCTTCCGATCACTTTGGGTGCCAAGCAACATCGCGTGATCTAGGAAGGCATTGAGGTTTATGCAACCCAGTATGGGAACCTTTCCGTCATCGGTTACCGCGCGGATATAATCCTTCATCCATGCAATGTTCCCGAATCGACCTAGTATATGGTTTACTGTTAACCTTAGCCGGTCAATTCACTCGAATTAGATGCCGCTAATCTATATCAGATAACTCTTTATCTGATACAGAGTTTGCCTTAGTCAGGGACTTAAGCGCATCATTTTTGGAACATTCTCTCTCCTATTACTGAGGGCGGATGATTCTGTATTGAACACACAATTACCTTCGAGGGCATCTCCATGAACCCGATCACTTGACTTATAGATAACCTATGGTTAGAGATTCGTTAATCAAGGTCAAAGTTCAGAGATGTACCAACAAGGTATCCTTGGTATTTCAAGTCAAAGGACCATCCACGCAACCATGACAAAAGAATCGAGCTGGTTAACAATTAGGTAGATACCATCCAATGATTTATGGTTGGATTAGTTCAATGAACTCATTCACTAATGAGCACCTACAGGTCCAGCATAGTGTCTCCATACAAGTGACTTATAGGATCAGTCACCCTCATCATATGAGCTGAAGAAACCTGTACTAGTCTATCTTGATGTTTGATGTCCTTCTCGAACATCCTCCGACTAGGAACAATTAAGAACATGTGTTTATAAGTCTTCGGTCCCGTAATTATGATCTCATCATAATCCGAAGACCATTACACATATTCATGAACTTCATTGTAATACGATAAACAAAGATCGATTTAATTACACACTGAATTTATGCCATTATATTAATAAACTGAATATTAAAAAGTATCGGATTGGCTTGTAGGCCACATAATACTAACATAAGTGTAATGACCCGTCGCCCTATAATCGGGGATCCGATTACTAAATAGATACCGAACCATTAGAATTTGGACCCAAGCCAAGATTTCGATAAGTCCTGGAAATAAATGATAAATTAAGCTAAACAATCAATAATACATCGAATTGTAAAGGAAGTGAAGAAATTAAAAATTATTACAATTTGACTCAACTCAGCAAATAATTACATATTCCAATTAAAAAGAAATAATTAAGCGTATAGGCCTGAAAAGGAAATAACAACTACATCGGGGCATACCCCAGAACGATGGTTGTTGGCGCGCAATCCGAGACGAAACTCCACCACGGTACGTTTGCCGGGAACCCTCACCTGTAAACCGCAAAGGTGAGTCACACCGAAATTGACTTAGTAGGGATCCTTCGATCCCTACCACTCACACACGCACCTACAGTGCAACTAGACTAGATATAGGCAATTAAAGTAAAGCAGTAAACACAACTCCCTAAAGATTCTCAAATTCCGATATAAAACACATGCATTTGTAAATGCAACCGGTACAACTCTGAAACCACTCCACCACAGAATCCACAACCAGCGTCTTGGCTAAACACACAAACCACGCAGCCGAACGCGGAAAACACCGACTTGCTGGGACGGAACAACAACCCCTCAGATAGCGCGCTGGCTATTCCAGCCTGTCTAGTTCTAGGTGGTTCTGCCTTCTCCCAACCCCACGAGTGACACTCCGAAGCGTACCACTCCCACACTGGTACTAGCTATATCTCGGGATACGCCAGGTAACCCTCTCTCACTAGGCGTCACCCTACCACTCCCACACTAGCACTATGTCACTCCCACACCGACATAGGGTGTTAAGCGCTAACAACTGTCACTCTAGGTCCATGATCGCACAAAACACAACACAGTGCAATCTAGTCACGTGGAAATATTCGTCCTCAATGTACGATTTTCAAACATGCATTTAACCGAATTATCTAATAATGTAAACACATATTAATTGCATGAATTAATGAGATTCTATCTTGAATGGTATTCGCCCGTGGTTGATGTCATTCAAGACCTCTAAATAGGTTCTGTGTTCTGCAATATTGGGACCCAGGGGATATATCAGCTCTTTATCCTCGCACTGGCCTCGGGGTCCGAGAAAATGGGTCGTAAATCGTGTCGGCCATGGTCGACACCATTATAAATGGCGTCACCTGGTCTCGACCCCATTTAACGCCCAAAACCGAGGGATCCTCCGGCCTTCACTGAGCCAAAATCTAGGTCCCTTCTTCCCCAAAAGCACCAAAAAACGCAAGAAGATAGGGGAAGAAATCCAATAACCAATTTAACACCCAAAATCTCCTTTCATAAAAATGCCTATTTTCACTAAAAAGCCCCTTAAAACATGCTTTCTACCCAAAATTCTCCATACACATCGCATGCTTCTAAGTGGGAAAATCATGGTTTTAAACAAAATACAATGAGGATCGTCACTCTACCGGTTTAGCTTGAACTCCTCCTTGCTCCTTGCCGTCGAACCGCCGCGCCACAAGCCGCCGCCGGTACCGTTGTGGACGCCGTCACTCGGCCAGGGCATCGGCCGCCGTCCGGAGAGTGCAGTGCTGCGGAAGAGATGGTGGTGGTAGTGGCGGGAGGTAGAGGGGCGTCGGAGTGGTGGAAGAGGAAGAAGGGAAAGAGGGAGGTAAGGAGAGGGTCGGAGTGAGAGTGAGAATGAGAGAAATGAGATAAGGAGGGAAGGCTCGGGCGTCAAACCGAACAAACCGAAATTGCGTCATTCTAGGAAGATGCCATTTAGGCGACATGACAGGGGTTGTACACTGACAGATCTCTGAATCGCGTCTACCACGCACAACGTCAATCAGACGATGAGACTGGGCCGTACGCACACGCCCCAATGTTGGCCCACGCGGCACAGCAGCAGCTCCTCTAAATGGCGTCTCCCTAGGCTGACGCCATTCAGAATGGCGTTGTGCACGCTACACGCCAAACAGAAGCCAAGTCCCAGTCCCACAACGGTCCATCCAAAGGCGTCCGACACTGAAACAGACCCAACAACTGGATTCAAAACCTCAGTCCTTATAATAAGTCTCATACGACTTAGCAAGCACATGATCCCACTACATGGATTATCATATATAAGCATAAAAAGAAATTTGATAATACCATATAATCATGTCATTATAGAGTATAACATAGCAAGCTTCAGCTAACGTAGGGATCATGGCAAATCATGGCATGGTCGAAAGATCATGGTGTAGCGTGGCATGGCGTGAGTATAAACATAAAGATCATGGCATGACATCATAACCTAGCTTGGCTTGATCATACATAGCATCATGGCATGGTTTGACTTGATTATGGCATAGCATCATGGCATGGAATGAGTACAAGCATAAAAGATCATGGCATGGCAACATAACGTGTCATCATAGCATGGCATGGTTGAAAGATCATAGATCATATATATATATATATATATATATATATATATATATATATATATATAAATTAAGGATTAAAATCTTTGAGTTTTTCATAAATTTATTGCTGATTTCTTTTATTCTTGTTCTGACCACAACATGAGGAGGTTTAACATGACGTGCAACCAGCGGTAAGGCAAATGCCCAATGGTGCTTCCACTACGCAGTAGGGGGACCCACCCGTCTCACCAGGACTGGGAGAACTGTACCTAGGATTTTACCCATTTGCCTCGGGTTGTCTCTTTTACTTAATGTCCGCCTCATAAGGATGCTTGTATGATTCGGACGCATGGACTCCTAAGGTGGCACTGTCCGTAAGCATGTTCGATTTTAATATGGGAGACTTAGAGAATTGGATTTAGGCATTGGTTGGGAGTCCATTTAGGCTCTTATATCATTTTGGCAGCACATCAATTTAATAGCATCTAGTTAAATTTGTAGGAAAATACACGTTTGAAAATAGGCCATTTGTGATAGGAAAATAACTACAGAGACATGACCATGTACTTGCCTTTAAATTAGAAGCTCACTTGTACACGGCAGGAACCTCCTCCTCCTCCTCTTGCGCGTGTGAAAACCCTCGCGAGCAACTCCCATTCCCGCTCTAAATCTTTCTCTCTTCCTCTCTTTCTCTCTTTCTCTCTTCCCTTCTACCTCCCTTTCTCTCTTTCTCTCTCTCTCTCTCTCTCTCTCACTTGGGCGTAGGGATAGAAGGGGAAGGAATGGGGAGAATGAGAGGGGCTACCTCCCTATTTAAAGGGGTGGACATGTCCTAAGATGGGGACATGTGTCTAGGATATGTGTCCCTTTAATATGAGTCTTGCTTGGATTTGTGCCATGTGTCTAATGAGGTGGCATGGGTTTTTTGGGGGCTAAGAAACTTTACCAGTTTCCTTATCCTTTACCATACCACTATCCTTATCCTTTAGCTTACCAGTATCCTTATCCTTTATTACTTTTACATTTTAGTCCCTATATTCTCTATAATTGCCTTAAGAATTCTATGCAACGCCTCTGTCTAAGGTTGAGCTCTTTCTAAGAGAAAATATATTTAAGGTTCTGATGATATGTGAAGACTTGAAATTGCACTCCATATAAATAATGCCTCCATATTTTGAGTGCATGAACAACTGTTGCTAACTCAAGATCCTTTAGTTGGCGGGATGCATAAGCAATTACCTCCATGCTGCATGAGCACACAACTGATACCTTGTCTTGAGGCATCAGTATAGATGATAAAACCTTCGGTTCTACTAGGCAGGGCAAGAACTGGAGTTGTAGTTAATCTTTTCTTTAGCTCCTAGAAGTTCCTTTCACATTCTTCTATCTACAAAAATCTTACCCCTTTTCGGGTTAGCTTAGTAAGAGGGGCTGCTAGAGTAGCAAATGTTAGGAATCGTCTTTGCGCAACATAAAATTAAATGATTCCTATGTATCGGTTGTTGGGATCGTAAAACGGACAATTATAAATTACGCGGGAAGAACTAGTCTTCACCTTTGCGGGGTTTCGAATCTCCCGTAGATTCGACCGATTCGGTAAACGCGCACGCGCACGATCTCCAAAGGTATCCACACGAGCTCCCGACGTAGACGCGATTTCCTTCTCGACTTGAGTACTTGGACCCGATCTCAAATCCACCATGCGCGGAGAGAGAGAGAGATCTACTTCAAGAGAGAAAAAGAGAGATATAGGAGAGAGAAACTCGAAGGGTGTGTTGTACGTCCAACCACCACCACCCCTCCCCTTGGCCTCCTTATATAAGAAATAAGGATAAGCACAAGGATTATTTCTCATGATTATCCAAGAGCTTGGCCTTGGATAATTCTCCATTAAATATTCATGTTTATCCTGCGGCTTTTCACAAAAATCCAAATAACCATAATATTTAACATCTCTCACCGTCTTACGAGAACTCTTATGTGTGTGACCCTCCATGCCCATATATCAGTCTGATTTCAAGCCCATTAAACTTAGAACTAATTCTAAAGTTTAATATTTATTAATTATTATTTAAACATCATATGTGAAATAATTAATTAATAAATATGTGGTTTATCATCTGATGATTAATCCACTTGACCGTTTGACCATAAACGGCACCAAACACTACCGCATGATCCCAGAAGATATAAGGGATACTGTTCCCCTTATTTGAACCTTTTCGCTTATAGATACCGCACAGATAAAATCCTTCACTCATCCAATGTCCTAATAACGCAAGGGTGTGGTTTTACAGTCAAATCCTCTATCGCATTATTCAGATAGATTCTAGTACTCAGTTAACTTCTAGAAAGACATCTCTTTCAGTTGACCATGGCCAGGGATTTTTGGGCGCACATCCATAGAACATTCTCTCTCTAGTCTTATATCAGGAGCGAGTGATCCCTGTTGTTCACACAATTACCTTCGCAAGCTTTCCACTGTATCTGAGAGACTGACTATCGTGGACTTAATGGTTAAGGTCCACAAATCAGAGAATCAAGACACAATGGTCTACAAGTAAGGTATCATTGGTGACTCAGGTCAAATGACCAACTGTGCTACTGCAACGATTGAATTCCTTGGTTGACTAATATGTATAATTACCATCCAAGAATTCTTATTCGGATCTGTTCAATGAACCCATTCTCTAATGAGCACCCACAAGTTTGTCGTAGTGTCACCACACGAGTGAATGTGAAATCTTTCACCCTCATCGTATGAGTAGAAATAACTTGTGTCGATCTTATTGGATATTTAATGTCCATCTCAAATATCTTATGATCGAAAACTGTTTAAGACAAGTGACTAAGAATATTGCTCTCACTATCATGATCTCATCATGATTCAATATCCCATACATTTGTCTACGGACCTTCGTTACGATAGTTAATTTGCGAGAACTATAAATGAAGAAATAATTATCTTTATTAATAATTTGAACTAGAATGTACAATGATTGGCTTTGAGGCCATCCAATTCTATCATTCTCCCACTTGGACTATAGCCAATCACTCATGTGTCTAAGTCCCATAGACTTAAGGTGACGTTCTAAATTGTTTTGAGATAATGACTTAGTCAAGGGATCTGCTACATTATCTTCGGATGAGACTTTCTCAACTACTATATCTCCTCGAGCGATAATCTCACGAATCAGATGAAATCGTCTCAGAATGTGCTTTGACTTCTGATGCGATCTTGGCTCCTTTGCTTGTGCTATTGCCCCATTGTTGTCACACAAAAATGGAACAAGATTTGAAATGCTTGGAACTACTCCAAGTGCAGAGATGAACTTCTTCATCCAAACCGCCTCCTTAGCCGCTTCAGCTGCAGCAATGTATTCTGCTTTAGTCGTCGAATCTGCAGTTGTTTCTTGTTTGGAACTTTTCCAACTTACTGTACCTCCATTTAACATGAACACAAATCTAGACATGGATTTGCTATCATCCATATCCGACTGTAAGCTCGAGTCAGTAAACCCTCGAAGTTCCTAGTTGTTTCCTCCATAGACGAGAAATAGATCCTTAGTCCTTCTTAAGTATCTAATGATACATTTCACTGACTTCTAGTATTCCTCACCTGGATCAGCCTGATATCTACTTGTGACACTTAGTGGGTGTGCCACATCAGGCCTAGTACATAGCGTTACATACATGATAGATCCTATTGCCAAAGCATAAGGAACTCTATCCATGTATGTTTTCTCTTTAGTGTTGGGATCGCTGTGTCGGGATCTGACCGAAAAACGCAGCGGAATAAAATTATTTCGGGATCGGATCTGTCCCGTTTCTATTAACAAAATAAAATCGGAGTAAATCGGATTTACCTTGCCCGGATTCTAATCCGCGTTCGTTTTCCGGTTCCGTCGGAGCGATGCCGCAAGTCGCGCAGATGCCCGACCTCTAGCGGTATCCACGCGGTTCTCCTCGCGATGGATCGTCCTCGCTTCCTCGCTCGATTCGACGTTCGTAGATCCCGTCTGGCTTAGCGTAATCCGCCGCTACATGCGGATTCAGAATCTCCCGTCGGACGGAAGGCGGAGCGGTCGGGAATTGAAGCAGAGCCTCCAGAGGGCCGGCCTTGTGTCGTGCATCTGGAAGAGAGGATAGAGATGGAACGACGGCTAGGTTAGGGTTGCTGGCCCCCGACGTAGTATCCGTTCTTTTATAATAAGTCTGTTTGCGATTTTTCATAAAAGCCCAGACTTATCCGAAATCCTGTCGGATTATCCATCGACTTGAAAACCTTTTGCGTGTGACCATCTAGGCCCAAATACCAGTCCAGTTAATAGCCCATTAAGTCCAGTAACCCTTTACTGACCCACTGAATCAATTAATATCCTCATATTCAATTAATCAGCCGAATTTAATGTCCCACAATAAATTCGGACGGACTTTCGATCACGTTGGATGCCAAGCAACATCACATGATCCTGGATGGCACTAGGGTTATCGCAACCCTCTATTGGAACCTTTATGTCATCGGTTAACGCGCAGATATAATCCTTTATCCGTGCAATATTCCTGAACTGACCTAGGGTATGGTTTACTGTTAAACCCTATTCGGTCGATTCACTTGAATCAGATGCTGCTAATCTGAATCCGATAACTCCTTATCGAAGAGTCCGCCCTGGCCAGGGACTTTAAGTGCATCATTCCCGGAACATTCTATCTCAAACTACCGAGAGCGGATGATCCCGTATTGAGCACACAATTACCTTCGAGGGCATTTCCTTGAACCCGATCGCTTGACTTATTGATAACCCATGGTTAGGGATTCGTTAGTCAAGGTCAAAGTTTAGAAACCTACCAACAAGATATCTTTGGCGTCTCAGGTCCAAGGATCATCCACGCAACCGTGACAAAAGAATCTAGCTGGTTAACAGTGAGGTGTTTACCATCCAACAATTCATAGTCGGGTCAGTTCAGTGAACTCATTCGCCAATGAGCACCTATAGGTCCAGCATAGTGTCTCCACACAAGTGACTTATAGGATCAGTCACCCTCATCATATGAGCTGAAGTAACCTATACTAGTCTATCCAGATGTTCGATGTCCTATCTCAAACATCCTATGACTAGGAACAATTAAGAACATGTGTTTATAAGTCTTCGGTCCCGTAATTATGATCTCATCATAATCCGAAGACTATTGTACATGTTCATGGACTTCATCGTGATACGATAAACATAGATCAAATTAATTACACACAATGAATTATTGTCATTTATTAATAATCTGAATCAGTACATAGTATCGGATTGGCTTTGAGACCATCTAATACTAACAATCTCCCACTTGGACTAAAGCCAATCACTTTTATACAGAATACCCATATTCTCTAAGTGACGCTCAAAGACATTTTGAGACAAAGGCTTTATAAGTGGATCTGCTATGTTGTCGGCTGAAGGAACTCTTTCCACCACGACATCTCGTCGAGCTATAATCGCTCTGATCAGATGAAAGCACCGCAGAATGTTCTTCGACTTCTGATGAGACCTCGACTCTTTCGCTTGAGCAATCGCCCCATTGTTGTCACACAACAGTGGGACGGGACCAGATATGCTTTCCACCACACCAAGATCGCCGATGAATTTCTTCATCCATACAGCTTTCTTGGCGGCTTCAGCAGCAGCAATATATTCGGCTTCCGTTGTCGAATCAACAGTGGTTTCCTGCTTAGAACTTTTCCAGCTCACTGCTCCCCCGTTGAGTGTGAAAACAAAACATGATGTTGACTTGCTGTCTTCAGGATCAGATTGAAAACTCGAGTCAGTGTATCCTTGCAGCTTTAAGTCTCCTCCTCCATAGACTAGAAATAGATCCTTAGTCCTTCTCAAGTACTTAAGGATGCATTTCACAACCTTCCAGTGTTCATCACCTGGATCTGCCTGATGTCTGCTCGTAACACTTAGAGCATATGCTACATCAGGTCTGGTACATAGCATGGCATACATGATGGACCCTATGGCATAAGCATAGGGGACTTTATCCATCACAACCCTCTCTTCAGGTGTCTTGGGAGACTGACCTTTAGAGAGTGAAATTCCATGTCTCATCGGTATGAGACCTCTCTTGGAATTTTCCATGCCAAACCTTTTGACAATGGTTTCTATGTACATAGATTGGGTTATATGCTTCTCCCAAATCCTTCATGGAGAAGTTCTTTGACAACCATATCTTTATTGATGACATCATTCCTACATCATTCCCAATGAGTAGGATGTCGTCAATGTAAAGAATCAGAAATGTGATTGCACTCCCACTGTTTTTCTTGTATACACAAGGCTCATCTTCATTCTTAATGAAGCTATAAGATTTGATCGCCTCATCAAATCTTATGTTCTAGCTTCGGGAAGCTTGCTTCAGTCCATAAATGGACCTTTGCAACTTGCATACCATGTTTGGAGATTCTTTGGATGTGAATTCTTCTGGTTGTATCATATACACCTCCTCCTTAAGGTTTCCATTGAGGAAGACAGTCTTCACATCCATCTGCCAGATTTCATAATCATGGTAGGCAGCAATGGCGAGAAGAATTCTGATCGACTTAATCATAGCAACGGGTGAAAAGGTTTCGTCATAGTCAACACCTTGTCTTTGACGATCGCCTTTCGCCACTAATCTTCCTTTATAAGTCACAATACGTCCATTTGCACCGATCTTTCTTTTAAAGATCCATTTGCAGCCGATAGGTACTATACCATCGGATAAATCTTCCAACTTCCAAACATGGTTGATGTACATGGACTGTATTTCAGAATTCATGGCTTCCCGCCATTTCCCGGCCTCTGGACTTTCAATGGCCTCCTGGTAAGTTTTAGGATCATCATCCTCATTATAGGGTATCCTTGAACAATCCAAATTAATATGTCCCACATATCTTTTTGGTGGTTTAGATACTCTTTCAGACCTACGAGGTTCCTGTGTATCTTTTTGAACAGGTTTAGAAACTGACGGTTCATCTGATGAACCATTACTAGTTTGTGGGTCTGGAATTTCTTCCAGAATTACTTTACTCCCATTGTCCTTCTGGAGAATATAATCTTCTTCCAGAAAGACAGCTCTCCTGGCCATAAACACCTTTTGTTCGCCAGGATGATAAAAGTAATATTCATAAGTTTCCTTTGGATATCCCACAAATCTGCATTTGTCAGTTATGGACTCCAGCCTACTTGCGTTATGTCTTTTAACATGAGCATGACATCCCCAGACTTTAACATGTTTAAGGTCTGATTTTCTTCCATTCCATATCTCATATGGAGTGGTTTCAACAGACTTGCTGGGTACCTTGTTCAGGATATACATAGTCGAGCTAAGTGTATATCCCCATAAGGACACTGGTAATTTGGACATACTCATCATGGATCGCACCATTTCCATTAATGTGTGATTTCTCCTTTCTGATACACCATTCATTTGAGGTGTATAAGGAGGTGTAAGCTGAGAAAGGATACTATTATCCTTTAAGTATTTAA
The DNA here is from genome assembly GCA_030544215.1 of Zantedeschia hybrid cultivar. Lineage (NCBI taxonomy): Eukaryota > Viridiplantae > Streptophyta > Magnoliopsida > Alismatales > Araceae > Zantedeschia > Zantedeschia hybrid cultivar. Next base: position 45,106,662 of record JARZZO010000002.1, on the reverse strand, counting down.
TGAACTCAGTACTCAAGTATTCACCACCTCGATCAGATCGGATGGTTTTTATACTCTTTCCTGTTTGTTTTTCTACTTCATTCTTAAATTATCTGAATTTCTCAAAGGCTTCATATTTATACTTCAATAAGTATATATATATCCAAACCTTGAGTAATCATCAGTGAATGTAATGAAGTATGAGAAACCACCAATGGCTTGGGTTGACATAGGACCACATACATATGAATGTATGAGTTCTAATATGTCTTTGGCTCGTTCTCCAGTTCCACTAAATGGAGACTTAGCCATTTTACCTATTAAACATGACTCACATGTTGCATATGATTCATAATCAAATGGATCCAAGTATTCATCTTTATGCATCCTTTGGAGTCTGTTTTCACCAATGTGTCCAAGCCTACAATGCCACAAGTAGGCTTTGTTCATTTCATACTTACTTCTTTTAATTGAAGAATCGATGTGTAAATTATCATGAGACACATTTAATAGATACAAACCATTGGACAAAATAGTAGAAGCTATTAATTTATTTCCGAAATAAATTGAACAACTATTGTTCCCAAAGTTTTAAATTGTATCAAATTCTATCTAAACATGAAATAGAAATAGTGTTCCTTATTATGCTAGGTACATAATAACATTCATCTAATAAAAATATGTCTGCGGATGGTAGCTTGAGCTTCATTGTCCCCACAGCGATCGCCGCAACTCTTGCGCCGTTACCTAGCCTCAACTCCACCTCGCCGGTTCTCAGCTTACGTCTTCTTGTCAGTGCCTGCACAAAATTGCAGATATGAGATACACATCCAGTATCTAATACCCATGATGTACAATCTCTTATTGACAAGTTTACATCTATCATATAGATACCTGAAGCGTCCTGCTGCTTCACAGTTCCTTGAGCCTTGTCCTTGAGGTATTCTTTGCAATTCCTCTTCCAGTAGCCCTTTTGGTGACAGTAGAAGCAATCACCTTTCTCAGTACTTTTACCTTTGTCTTTCTTGACAACCTTTGCCTTTCTCTGAACCTTGTTCTTATTGTTTCGAAAAGCTTGGACTGCAAGTCTTTTTCTGTTGGTCTTACCAACCATGAGGACTTAGGGTTTATCCTTCAAAAGGTTCCCTTCAACAGTCTTTAACATGTTCAGTAGTTCAGCTAAGGTGGCCTGGATCTTGTTCACGTTAAAATTAATGATGAACTGAGCATATGACTGTGGAAGTGAAGATAACACGAGGTCTGTGTGCATCTCCTTAGGAAGTGTAATCCCAAGAGCATCCAGCCTCTCCACCCACTCAATCATCTTCAGCACACGATTCTGCACTGAAGTTCCCTATACCAACAGAGCCTTGAACATATTCTTCGATATCTCATATCGTTCGATTCTTCTCTACTCACCAAATAGCTCCTTCAAATGAAGCATGATGGATCTAGCATCCATCTCTTCATGTTGCCTCTGCAACTCATTGCTCATAGAGGCTAACATGTAGCATTGGGCCATGGTGGAATCTTCCTTCCATTTTTTATACGCTATCATTTCCTCCTCTAGGGTATCTAATGCTGGTTCAGTAGGAGGTTCATTATCCAAGACGTAGGCAATCTGCTCAAACCTGAGGACAATCTTCAGGTTCCTGAGCCAGTCTGAGTAGTTAATGCCTGTCAAATGGTTGGCATCAAGTATGCCTCGCAATGGGTTATGGTGCAACATTCTAGCCTACAGGAGATAATTAAATGATAATTAGCAGATATTCAGATTAACTAAAGCAAGATATTGTCTTTTATTATCTAGTTTTACTCCTACTAATTTTCGACGGACTGTATAACCTTCAGATATACAGAACGGGAGACGCCGACTGTCTCCTAGTGGGGATCAGAATCTCCAAGCATCACAGTATGACCTCGGGTAAACACGTAGTATCATACCGCTATCTCGGAGCAATCATCTCATGATAATTGCAACTCCTTGCAACATCCGATCATATTTCGGCTCCCAAGTTATTAATGGACCCGGGTAAACACAGTAGACCATTATTCCCGGTCTAAGCATTACCATCAATACGTGATAAAGTAGAGTAGAAATATAGTTCCCGGGTAAACACATGGATGACTATAACATTCCTCTACTCTTATCCAAAGGCATCTAATGCCATGATCAATAGTTCTCTCATCAGTCAATGGCAAACCTCGGGTAAACACATAGTATTTGCCACCACTGAATTAAGTTCTATTAATCATATTGATGGACAGCCACGCGGTGCATTCTCAATGACTCGCGTTCCGGCTTAGAATTTGTTACGAAGGTTTTACTTATTTAGTTTGGTCTCATCCTAGGTGATAGTATTAAATATATTGAATATATTATAAATACTAATAACCTAGCTAATTTGATTCAGAATCAAAATAGAAACACACGCATCACATACATGTCATTAGTGTGGTCATGGACGGCACTATGGTTTGACTTGAGCCAGACAGTCAAACGCACACATACACAACATAACAGTTTATATTATGAGTCTGCAAACTTATAGATTTGATGAACTCTTTCATCTTCATCTGGTTGCAGTTGTGGATCATCCTCGCTCCGCGCGCAGCCACCTCGATCAAATTACTTCATAATTCGCAATTACAAGATAATTTATAGAAAGAGGAAGCCTTATGGCGATTACAACAAGGAGGGAGGTAGAAATACATTGGAATATGAGAGGGAGAGGTTCGCAAACCTTTATTTATTAATAAATAACAAACCACACAATCACATTCCATATCCACAACAAATGCTCGTCCATGACCACCATGCATTTTTATTAAACAGTCCACACATGATATAGCACATCAAAATGGCTAAATTAAATTTTTCAAAAATAAATAATTTTTGGTTTCATAAAACCAGGGACCAAACAAAATTTGGATTTAGAATTTTCGGAAAATTTTCATTAAGTCTAAGCATGCTAATTTAAATCTTATTTAAAACAAACAGTCAACATACATCTAATGCATTAAGATTCCAAAACATAAACATCTAGAATATTCCATGCATATATAACAAGATTAATCTAACAATTAGATTAATAAAGTCATTAAACAACTAGATTAATCATTATCTTATTAAAATCTAACACTTAGATTATCTAGTTATAAATAATCATCAATTCAACATTTAAATTAATAATTAATTATAACTACAAACTTCAATTAAGATAATGATGTTAATCAATTGCAATGGGTCTCAAAAAGGTTAAATTGAATAAAAATTTAATTTCAAAACAATTTTGAAAATATAAAGTTTAAAAACAATTTAATCTTATTAAAACCAGATTTTTAAAATCATCTAGGTGGCTCAGCCCACCCCTGGTCCGAGCCCATGGCTCAGCCGGACCAGGGCGCTTGGCTCGGGCTAGGGGGGGGTCCATGGGCTCAGACCCGGTCTGAGCCCGGCCCCCCGGCCTGGTCGGACCGTGCGGCTAGGGAACCCTAGCCGCATGGGCCCGAGCCCTCCCCCTTCAACCCCAGCGGCGCCTGGTTGTAGGAAACCGTGGGGGGGAAGGGGGGGAGGCAGCAGCCGGCGACCGCCCCGGCGCCGGACAGCGCCTGGGGTGCTGTTCAACCCCAAAAAGGGGTGCCCGAAAACCCCCAAAACCTGCGTTTAAAACAAGGAGATGGGAAGGCCTGTACCACCCTATCACCGCCGGCAACACCACACCGGCGCCGGAGGTGATGTCCACGGCGGTTGGCAAGATCCTTTGGTCATACCAAAACCCTACTTGGAAGCATCGCATCACATGAGATTATCCGAACAACACCCCACAAACTCTCCAGAGGGCCGGCCTCGTGTCGTGCGTCTCGAAGAGAGGATAGAGATGGAACGATGGCTAGGTTAGGGTTGCTAGCCCCCGACATAGTATCCGTTCTTTTATAATAAGTATGTTTACGGTTTTTCATAAAAATCCAGACTTATCTGAAATCCTGTCGGATTATCCATCGACTTGAAAACCTTTTGCGTGTGACCCTCTAGGCCCAAATACCAGTCCAGTTAATGGCCCATTAGGTCCAGTAACCCTTTACTGACCCACTGAATTAATTAATATCCTCATATTCAATTAATCAGCCGAATTTAATGTCCCACAATAAATTCGGACGGACTTCCGATCACGTTGGATGCCAAGCAGCATCGCGTGATCCTAGATGGCACTGGGGTTATCGCAACCCTCTATTGTAACCTTTCTGTCATCGGTTAGCGTGCGGATAGAATCCTTCATCCGTGCAACGTTCCCGAACCGACTTAGGGTATGGTTTACTTAAACCCTATTCGGTCGATTCACTTGAATCAGATGCTGCTAATCTGAATCCGATAACTCCTTATCAAACACAGAGTCCACCCTGGCCAGGGACTTTAAGTGCATCATTCCCGGAACATTCTCTCTCAAACTACCGAAAGCAGATGATCCCGTATTGAACACACAATTACCTTCAAGGGCATTTCCCTGAACCCGATCACTTGACTTATTGATAACCCATGGTTAGGGATTCGTTAGTCAAGGTCAAAGTTCAGAAACCTACAAACAAGATATCTTTGGCGTCTAAGGTCCAAGGATCCTCCACGCAACCGTGACAAAAGAATAGAGCTAGTTAACAGTAAGGTGTTTACCATCCAGCGATTCATAGTCGGATCAGTTCAGTGAACTCATTTGCCAATGAGCACCTATAGGTCCAGCATAGTGTCTCCACACAAGTGACTTATAGGATCAGTCACCCTCATCATATGAGCTGAAGTAACCTATACTAGTCTATCCGGATGTTCAATGTCCTATCTCAAACATCCTATGACTAGGAACAATTAAGAACATGTGTTTATAATTCTTCGGTCCTGTAAATATGATCTCATCATAATCCGAAGACTATTGAACATGTTCATGGACTTCATCGTGATACGATAAACATAGATCGAATTAATTACACACAATGAATTATTGCCATTTATTAATAATCTGAATCAGTACATAGTATCGGATTGGCTTTGAGACCATCTATTACTAACATTTAGGTGTCTTGGGAGACATTCCTTTAGAGAGATGAATTCCATGTCTCATCGGAATGAGACATGTCTTGGAATTTTCCATGTCAAACCTTTTGACTATGGTGTCTATGTACATAGATTGGGATAATCCGAGCATCCTTTTGGATCTATCTCTATAGATCCTTATTCCCAGAACATAGGATGCTTCTCCCAAATTTTTCATGGAGAAGTTTTGGGATAACCAAATCTTTACTGATGACAACATTCCTACATCATTCCCAATTAGTAGAATGTCATCAACGTAAAGTACCAAAAAGGTAACTGTGCTCCCACTAGTCTTTTTGTATACACAAGGTTCATTTTTATTTTTAATAAAGTCATAAGATTTGTTTGCCTCATCAAATCTTAAGTTCCAAATTCGGGATGCAGCCTACATACCTTACTTGAATATTCTTTGGAAGTGAATCCTTCAGGTTGTATCATATACACCTCTTCTTGAAGGTTCCCGTTAGGGAATGTTGTTTTCACATCCATTTGCCATATTTCATAATCATAGAATGCAGCAACAACAAGAAGTATTCTGATTGACTTAATCATGGCAACTGGAAAAAAAGTTTCGTCATAGTCAATGCCTTGTCTTTGACGATACCTTTTCGCGACCAGCCTTGCCTTGTATGTGTCAATCTGTCCATCTGCCCTGATCTTTCTTTTAAAGATCAATTTACTGCCAATAGGTACTATACCTTCTGGCAGATTAACCAAGTTCCAAACTTGGTTGGCATACATGGACTGAATTTCTGAATCCATTGCCTCTTGCCATTTCTCTGATTCTTGACTATTCATGGCTTCTTGATAGGTTTGAGGATCATCATGCTCATTTAAGTGCACTATTGGTTTGCCGTCATCAATATGTCCAACATATCTTTCAGGCTGCTTAGGCACTCTACCAGATCTACGAACCTTTTGTGTATTGTCTTGAACAAGTTCTTGAGTCAATGACTCATTAGATGAGCCAGCATTGATTTGCGAGTCTGGAATTTCTTCCAGTTCTATCTTGCTTCCACTGTCTTCTTTTAAAAGATATTCTTTCTTTAAGAAGACAGTTCTTTTTACGACAAACACCCTTTGATCGTTGGGCTGATAGAAATAATATCCAAAAGTCTCTTTTGGATATCCTACAAACCTACACTTTTCTGTCTTGGAATCCAGTTTATCTGGATCATGTCTTTTGACATGTGCAGGACAACCCCAGACTCTAACATGCTTAAAGTCTGGTTTCTTCCCTTTTCATATCTCATATGGAGTGGAAGATACTGACTTACTAGGAACTTTGTTCAACAGATATGCAGCAATCAATAGTGCATATCCCCATAAAGAAATTGGAAGTTTAGCATAACTCATCATTGATCATACCATATCTAATAGAGTACGATTTCTCCTTTCCGATAGACCATTTAACTGTGGTGTATAGGGAGGAGTCCATTGAGACATAATACCATTATTCTTATGATATTGTATGAATTCTGTACTTAAGTATTCACCCCCTCGATCTGATCAAAGTGTTTTGATACTCTTTCCAGTTTGGTTCTCAACTTCATTTTTAAATTCTTTAAATTTCTCAAAGACTTCTGACTTATATTTCATTAAATATATGCAGCCATATCTTGAGAAATCATCTGTAAATGAAACGAAGTATGAGTGACCACCCCATAGCATGAGTGGACATTGGACCACATACATCACTATGTATTAGTTCCAATAATTCCTTAGCTCTTTCTCCATGTCTTGAAAATGGAGTTTTGGTCATTTTTCCCATGAGACAAGCTTGACAAGTTTCAAATGATTCATAATCAAATGGATCAAGATATCCATTCTTTTGCAACTTAATGATCCTATTCTCATTTATATGACCGAGCCTACAATGCCATAGGTATGACTTATTCACATCTTTATCTATTCATTCAAGAGACTTATTTACTAGACAAACATCATATGAAATATCAAGTAAATATAAACTATTCAATAAATATCCAGAAGCAAACAATTTGTCTCCTTGATAAATGGAACAACCTTTATTCTCAAGTTTCATAGAATATCCTTATTTATCTAAACATGAAATAGATATGATATTCCTAATAATGGTTGGAACATAATAACAATCTATTAGTTCCAATGAGTCTCCTGACGGCATCTGAAGTCTTGTTGTCCCCACAGCTAACGCAGCAACTTTTGCTCCATTCCCAAGTCTCAAATCCACGTATCCGCGATTCAATCTTCTTTTACTTGTTAGCACCTGCAAGTTATTGCAGATATAAGAAACATATCCAATATCTAATACCCAAGATGTTAATTCTCTATAAGACAAGTTAAGATCAATCATGAGTATACCTGAAGTTTCACCAAGCTTCTCCTTTGCTTTTTTTGCTTGATAAATCTTGCAGTTTCTCTTCTAGTGATCTTTATGACAGTGGAAATACTGACCTTTATCGTTGACTTTAGCTTTGTCCTTTTGAACCGTTGGTTTGCTTTTCACTGGCTTCTTTGGCTTACCTTTCTTAAAGGTCTGTCCAACTTTTCTTTTCTTATTGGTCTTACCAACAAGCATTACATGTGGCTTATCTTTTTGGATAGTGCTTTCCGCTGCCTTCAACATGTTGAGCAGTTCAGCTAGTGTATCCTCAATCTTGTTCATATTGAAGTTGATGATGAATTGTGAAAATGAATCTGGTAGGGACTATAGGATTAAGTCGATGCTTAAGTCATTGTTCATAACAAAACCAAGCACTAGAAGCCTCTCAATCCATTCTATCATCTTGAGCACATGAGTTTGCACAGATGTGCCCTTGCTCATTCTGGTCCTGAACAGTTTCTTAGATATCTCATATCTTTTTGTTCTCGATTGTTCACCAAACAACTCTTGTAGGTGAATCAGAATGGACTTGGCTTCCATGTTATCATGCTGTCGTTGTAGTTCATTGTTCATTGAACCAAGCATATAACACTGGACTTTAACAGAGTCCTCCTTCCAGCTTTCAAACATCATTAATTCATCTTTGTTAGCATTTTCACCAGGTTGATCCAGGACGTAGGCTAGTTTTTCACATTTGAGGACAATCTTCAGGTTGCGTAACCAGTCAATGTAATTTGGTCCCGTGAGTTTGTTTGCATCAAGCATGCAACGAAGGGGGTTAGGTGACGACATAGCGACCTACAAGGAAATATAACGAAATAAGCAGATAGTTCTAAAATCAGATTTAGGACTTTTAATCTAGATTTTTACTCCCACTATTTTTCGGCAATCTGTATGACCCTCTAATATACAGAACGGGAGATTTCGGTGATCTCCTAGTGAGGATCAGAATCCTTCGGGTATCATTCATGTGATCTTGTAGAAGCACAACAAATCACATCAAGTCCCTTAGGCAGTCAACTCTTGACAATTGCAACATTTGCAATATCCGATCAAATTTAACCCCTGAATCAGAATGATCTTGTGGTAGCACAACAAATCAAACGATTCAGTTAAGTTTATCCATAATTACTGAGATAACATGAATTCGTAGTGCAATCCTTGTGGTAGCACAACAAAACTACATTATTTGTCCATCTATCTTAATGACATCACATGTCGTAGACTTAGATTAATTTCTAAATCAAATAGACTTTATGGTAGCACAACAAATCTATTTGAAATAAGAATTATCCTTAGATCTATAACGATGGTGGGTTACGTAGATTATTCTGAACATCTCACGTTTACAACTTAAATTTTGAAAGAGGGGTTTTAAGTTGATTTATAAAATTCGTGCTATTAATAATATTTCAATTTGAAGTATCATTATACTATATAGAAATACTTATTTAACAGCATATTCCACAGATATCACATATATGCAGAAAAATAAATAGAGATGATCATGGACTACTTAAGCTACTATGGAATCATCGGAGTCAAACGATGATCTATAATATAATCCTAGTGTGAATTCAGTAACACCGGTTCCATTTGATACGAGTCCTTCCTCTAGAGGTGTCTTCAGAAGATCTCGTCCTCAAAACTTAATCCGCAATATAAATTTAGGACTCGTAGGTCCATAAATGTACAATTAAATAATAAGAAATCTTGATGTTATCAAGGGGAGTACAAACTCAGAGGAAGATAGAATGTACACTTGGATTAAGAGAGAGGAGGACACGCAGGTCCTATTTTAAAATACCAAATGAAACATGCATCGCATTCATTCATAACAATCATCACATGATAAAACTAAGTCCATGATCTTCCCACCATAAAACACATCACATGCATCAAATAATTATCAGATAATTACTGTTGGTATTAACTGTTATAAATATAAAATATAATACCATAAGATTTTTGAAATAATAGTTATTTCAAATTTTAAATCAACATGTATTCATAATATTATTGACAAAAGATTTAACTAAACTATTTAGTTAACTTTTTTCTCATGCACAAACAATTCGAACAATTTAGTATATTTCAGGTTATGCAAAAAAAAGTTAAGTTTAAGAATCTAATTCTCAACTTAATAGTTTTAAAAGGAGTTAAGTTAACGATTTAAAACTATTTTAAATAATTAACAAATATCCCATTAACTTTAAACCCTTAAAATTTTAACTAACAGTTAATTAAAAAAATTAATAATATGTTAATTAAAATATTTACAGTTTAAACAATTTTTAAAACTGAAAAAAATAGGATTAAAATTAATTTAAATGGGCTAAATAGGTGTTAAAAGGGCCTAACGGGTTGTGGGGGGTCGCCGGGTCCGGACCCGGTTCAGTTAGGCGCGGTCCGCGCGGGTCCGGGCGGGCCGACCCGGCAGCCCACGCGCCTTCACCCCCGTCGCCCGTTAGGGTTTCGGGGGGAGGCCGCAAGAAGGACGCTGCTAGCTGGGGCAGGGGCCAGGGATGCTCCGGCCGGGCGCGAACCAGGCGGCGCAAAAAGGCCGCTGCTAGCTGGGGCAGGGGCCAGGGATGCTCCGGCCGGACCCCACGGCGCCGGTGGACGTCGCCGGCAACGCCGTTAGACGTCGCCGGACGTCCGTTTCTCCCTGAATGCAAATCCAAAGCCTTGCATGGCCGGTACTCAACGCGGCTTTGTCCGCATGCTTTCATAACAGAAAGGGGATCGTAGGAAGTCATACGACCAAGAAAAATTAACCCCAGTCACCACCGGGCACAGGTCTCGTCAATCCAGACGCCGGTGTGAAGCCAGGGACTATACCTGCAGCTTCCAAAAATCTTATAAACAGAGGCTTGTAAAAACCGCATGTTCTACAGAAAAGAAAACGGGGTGACCGGTGGCCACTCGATCTGGGAAATATCCGGGTCATCAACAGATACTAGTCTGGTCATACCAGACGCCGGAGTGAAGCAAGGGACTATCCCTTCGGCCTCCAAAATCCTTTGTAAACATGGTTTCTTTTTGTGGTTATGGCATGAGTAGCATGCATAATCCATCAATTTAATCTGCAAGATGCAGCCCTCAAGATGACTCTGTCAATCCCATCGTTCTATCCTAAACTCCATGCAACAGCAGAGAATTGAAGACAATCTTGGATGGTCGTGCAGTTAGGGTTATTCTCACAAGAGAGAATAATAGAATAATCGGCCATGGTTATTCTACCAGTATGGCAGTCCCACATTAAGAAGATTGGAAAAACTAATACCCTGCCATCAGACCGCCTGGGAACAATTCCTTATTATCAGATTAATCAATATTTAATTTAGCCCAAGAACATGTGCAGTACAGTTCTTCACGCATAACGAGAAATAAACACGCAAAATGATGCCGTTTTACGATCGAACCAGCAACCTGGCTCTGATACCACTGTTAAGAATTGCCTTTGCGCAACGAAAAATTAAATGATTCCTATATATCGGATGTTGGGATCGTAAAACGGACAATTATAAATTACGCAGGAAGAACTGTTCTTCACCTTTGCGGGGTTTCGAATCTCCCGTGGATTTGACCGATTCGGTAAATGCGCACGCGCACGATCTCCAGGGATATCCACACGAGCTCCCGACGCAGACGCAATTTCCTTCTCGACTTGAGTACTTCGACCCGATCTTAAATCCACCATGCACGGAGAGAGAGAGAAAGATCTACTTCAAGAGAGAGAAGAAGAGAGAGAGAGGAGAGAGAAACTCCAAGGGTGTGTTGTACGTCCAACCACCACCACCCCTCCTTTTGGCCTCCTTATATAAGAAATAAGGATAAGCACAAAGATTATTTCTCATGATTATCCAAGAGCTTAGTCTTGGATAATTCTCTATTAAATATTCATGTTTATCTTACGGCTTTTCATAAAAACCCAGATAACTATAATATTTAACATCTCTCACCGTCTTACGAGAACTCTTATGTGTGTGACCTCCAGGCCCATATATCAGTCCGGTTTTAGGCCCATTAAACTTATAACTAATTCTAAAGTTTAATATTTATTAATTATTATTTAAACATCATATGTTAAATAATTAATTTAATAAATAAGTGGTTTATCATCTGATGATTAATCCACTTGACCTTTTGACCATGAACGGCACCAAACACTACCGTATGATCCCAGAAGATATAAGGGATACTGTTACCCTTATTTGAACCTTTCCGTCTACAGATACCGCATAGATAAAATCCTTCACTCATCCAATGTCCCAATAACGTAAGGGTATGGTTTTACAGTCAAACCCTCTATCTCATTATTCAGATGGATTCCAGTACTCAGTTAACTTCTAGAAAGACATCTCTTTCAGTTGACCCTGGCCAGGGATTTCTGTGTACACATCCATAGGATATTATCTCTCTAGTCTTATACCAAGAGTGAGTGATCCCCTGTTGTTCACTCAATTATCTTCGCAAGCTTTCCACTGTATCTGAGAGACTGACTATCGTGGACTTAATGGTTAAAGTCCACAAGTCAAAGAATCAAGACATAATGGTCTACAAGCAAGGTATCATTGGTGACTCAGGTCAAAGGACCAACTGTGCTACTGCAACGATTGAATTCCTTGGTTGACTAATAGGTATAATTACCATCCAGGAATTCTTATTCGGATCTGTTCAGTGAACCCATTCTCTAATGAGCACCCACAAGTTTGTCTTAGTGTCACCACATGAGTGAATGTGAGATCATTCACCTTCATCGCATGAGTAGAAAAAACTTGTGTCGATCTTATCGGATATTTAATGTCCATCTCAAATATCCTATGATCGAGAACTATTTAAGATAAGTGACTAAGAATATTGATCTCACTGTCATGATCTCATCATGATTCAATATCCCATACATTTGTCTACATACCTTCATTACGATAGTTAATTTGGGAGAACTATAAATGAAGAAATAATTACCTTTATTAATAATTTGAATTAGAATATATAATGATTGGCTTTGAGGCCACCCAATTCTATCAGCAAACCCTTCTATAAAGCGTCGGTAGTATCAAGCTAGACCTAGAAAACTCTAAAGTTCAGTTGGAGTCTTAGGTGCTTCCCAATTAAGTATAGCTTGAATCTTGACTAGATCAACAGCTATGCCTTCTTTAGAGATAATATGGCCAAGGAATTGAATCCGTCATAACCAGAACTTATACTTGCTAAATTTGGCATATAATTTGTAAGTTCTGAGAGTTTCCAGAATAATCTTCAGGTGTTCCTTATGTGCTTCTTTAGTAGGAGAATATATCAGGACATCATCTATAAATACTACTAATAAATGATCTAAGTACGGTTTGAACACCAAATTCATTAAATCCATAAAAGCTGCAGGGGAATTGGTTAAACCAAAAGGCATGACTAGAAATTCATAATGCCCGTACCTTGTTTGAAATGCTGTTTTGGGAATGTCTTCTTCTTAATTGATGATATCCTGATCGAAGATCTATCTTTGAAAAGATGGTGGCATCTTGTAATTTGATCAAATAGATCATCAATTCAACTTCCGGTAATCTACATAGAGCCGCAAAGATCCATCCTTCTTCCTAACAAATAAAATAGGAGCACCCCATGGAGACACACTAGGGCAAATAAACCCCTTGTCTAATAATTCTTGAAGTTGTTTCTTAATTCCGCCAACTCTGCAAGTGCCATACGATAAGGAATTTGAGAGATGGGCATTGTGCCTGGGAGAAACTCAATTGAGAAATCGATTTCCCTTACTGGCAGCAGACCTGGCAATTCCTCTAGAAAGACATCTGGATATTCTCTAACTACTTTAATGTCAGAGATAGAGAGGGCTTCCTTTTCTTTAGGGATAGAAACGACACTGACTAAGTAAGCTGAACAACCTTTGTCAATGTAGCGTCGTGCTTTAAGTACTGAGATGATTTGTTTTCCAAGTTTGGGGAGCTTAAGAGAGAACTCTTCTTCCCCTGGAATTCTAAAAAGAATCTTTTTCCTTCGACAATCAAGCATAGCATGGTATTGTTCTAGACAATCCATCCTTAAAATGATATCAAAGTCTTTCATCTTAAGCACATGTAATTGAGTAGAGAGTCGCCTACCTTCGATCTCTACCTTAAGAGAGGTCATGCACCTTTGGGATTGGAGAACTTTTCTAGGGGTGAAAATAGTCATAAGAATTGGAGTTTCAACTAGATTTACCTTGTCAGGTAATGATTGTATGAATTCTTTTGTTCTACTATGGATAAGCTTGTTATACGGCATCTGCAGCTACCATATCATTAACTTAGCATAGTTTTGCTAAGTAACATAAATGTATCTTAGTGCTCTAGTCTTCTTAAGTAAACACTAACCTACAAATCCCTAGAGTGCATTAAGTTACCTTATGCTTATTCTAGTCAGACTTTTCCTTAAGTCCTACAGTATTTCAAGCAAGGACTTAATTAATTAACTAGCTTATTGCTCTATCAATTGTTCTAGTTCCTTCCTGCAGTATATAACTTGCCAGGCTTATCTTGTCGTGTACACTTCACCACTGTAGGGTCGCTCTCCCCATTAAAGAACAGTAGATCCATCTGCTTAAACCTAATTCCTCAGAATCTTATACCTATGTTTCTAGTTCAGTGGCTTAGGTTGATTATACTTACGTGCTTAGTCTGGAACTGCTCTGATACCATTCTCTGTAACGCCCCGTTGATCCGGTTCAGGCATGTCGGCTTACTTCGAACCAGCGAGTGTCCCACAGTGGGAACAACCCAAACATATACTTACTCCAGAGTGAGCACATACATACATCCATAACACCATGAATCAACCATTATAATTACAAATTTATCCACTAATAACAAATAATGTACATTACAATACTTGCTCAGAATCTCTAAACATATTATATATTACATCAACTAAGTAGTAGTTCGATCTTCAAGATTTAAATCTCCTAGTGCCATAGCTTAGCCTTTAATTCTCTATGCCTAAAAAATGTTAGGGAGTAAGGATAAGTCTCATCTGACTTAGCAAACACATGATACCACTACATGGCTTATCATACATAAATATAAAAAGAAACATGATGATACCATATAATCATGTCATGATAGAATATAACATAGAGAGCTTCAGCTAACATAGGGATCATGGCAAATCATGGCATGGTCGAAAGATTATGGCGTTGCATGGCATGGCATGAGTATAAACATAAAGATCATGGCATGGCATTATGACGTGGCCTGACTTGATCATGCATAGCATCATGGCATGACATGAGTACAAGCATAAAAGATCATGGCATAGAAACATAGCGTGGCATCATAGCATGGTGTCGGTATTATAAAGATTATGGCATAACATGGCATGGTTGAAAGATCATAGATCAAATATATATAGAGAGTATGGCATAGCATGAGTACAAGCATAAAGATCATGGCATAGCATGGCATAGTTGAAAGTCTCATACGACTTAGCAAGCACATGATGCCACTACATGGATTATCATATATAAGCATAAAAAGAAACATGATAATACCATATAATCATGTCATTATAGAGTATAACATAGCAAGCTTCAGCTAATGTAGGGATCATGGCAAATCATGGCATGGTCGAAAGATCATGGTGTAGCGTGGCATGGCGTGAGTATAAACATAAAGATCATGGCATGACATCATGACGTGCCTTGGCTTGATCATTCATAGCATCATGGCATGGTTTGACTTGATTATGTCATAGCATCATGGCATGGAATGAGTACAAGTATAAAAGATCATGGCATGTCAACATAACGTGGCATCATAGCATGGCATGGTTGAAAGATCATGTATATATATATATATATATATATATATATATATATATATATATATATATATATATATAGCATAGGCATAGCATGAATCTTATTACTTGTTTAATGGACATGCATCTAAACCACAACATGAGGAGGTTTAACATGACGTGCAACCAACAATAAGGCAAATGCCCACTCGCGCTTCCACTGTGCAGTAGGGGGACCCAACCGTCCCACCTGGACTGGGAGAACTGTACACGGGATTTTACCAATTTGCCTCGAGTTATATCTTTTACTTAATGTCCGCCTCACAAGGATGTTTGTATTATTTGGACGCATGAACTCCTAAGGTGGCACTGTCCATAAGCATATTCAATTTTAACATGGGAGACTTATAGAATGGGATTTAGGCATGGGTTGGGAATCCATGTACGCTATTATGTTATTTCGGTAGCATATCAACTTAGTAGCATCTACTTAAATTTGTAGGAAAATACATGTTTGAAAACAGGCCATTTGCGATAGAACAATAACCATGGAGACAGGACCATGTACTTGCCTTTAAATCAGAAGTTCACTTGGACATGGCGGGAACCTCCTTCTCCTCTTACGCGTGCGAAAACCCTCATGAGGAACTCCTGTTCTCACTCTAAATCTTTCTCTCTTCCTCTCTTCCTCTCTTTCTCACTTCCCTTCTTCCTCCCTTTCTCTCTTTCTCTCTCTCTCTCTCTCTCTCTCACTTAGGCGTGGGGATAGAAGGGGAAGAAATGAGGAGAATGAGAGGGGCTACCCCCCGATTTAAAGGGTTGGACATGGCCTAAGATGGGGACATGTGTCCCTTTAATATGAGTCTTGCTTGGATTTGTGCCATGTGTCTAGTGAGGTGGCATGGGTTTCTTAGGGGCAAAGAAACCTGTCTAGTTTTCTTATCCTTTACCATACCATTATCCTTATCCTTTACCTTACCATGACTCGTCGCCAAGGCTAGAATGGTATTCATTATCTTTTCTGAGCAAGGGGCCAAAATAAACTATGTAAATAATTTTTTCTTAGTGTTTATGTGCAAGAGCAAGAATGGTCCTATCAAAGGAAACTCGTAGCTACTTAAATTTGAACATGGTAGGAAAGAAGCACGAGGATCCTATCTAGCAAGATCCACATTTATTTTATGTCTAGATGAGGATAGAGGTAAACATTTGCACACAAGAGTCTTTCCGGAAGAAAAAAGTCGCAAAATCTGCTTAAGACCATTAGACGGCCAAGTAGATAGCCTTCTGATGCATCAGACGGCCACCAGTTTGGCCTTCTGATGGAACCATCAGACGGCCAGATCGATGGCCTTTTGATGCATCAGACGGCCATCAGTCTGGCCTTCTGACAAAATATTTCAAAAAAAATATGAAAAAAAATCTGAAAAAATTAGAAAAATGTGTGTTTCTTACTTTTACCATTGATATGATGATCTAACATCTGATTTTGTGGGAAGAAGAAGATTGAAAAGTTTGCATTAGTTTAGAAAATTGGAGGCTAATAACTAAAGGCACATAAACTTAGAGTTCCCCTTTAACAAAAATGATGATGGGTTTATGAGCTTTAAGTTATTTGATCAGCCTAGAATAAATCTTCCAGAGTCTTGCATTATATAGGTTTTTTACTTTTAAACCCAGCATGCATCATTCAGTCTTTGTGCATACCATTGCAGAGGAGGATAGGGCCCTATCGTCCTGTACTTGGATAATGCAACTTTGGAATCTTCTATTGTCTACAAAATGTTTTGATCGAGTCTAGGAATGTATCTTTTTCCCCTTTGATTGCCATCCCTTGAACCCCTTCGACCGGACAAGAATCCCAGCGTGCGTCGGAGTCTCACGACAATTGCCAGAGGACCTCTTAGGTTGTGGTTTATGGGTACACAATTCTTTCCATCCATCATTCCTAGCTTGCATCACCATAGTGTCAAACTTTGAACAAGTTTCCCATTAGGTGGAGTGGTCGAAAATAGGGTGTAGTATCCATATCATCCACTTATCAGTTTGTCGTGCTCCCCTGCAAAGAGGATGCCACGGAGGGGCAGGTGTAGACACCCAATTTGAACTTTATTTGTGTTAACGGCCCTTTATGTTGACCCATTTTGTCCTTCTCCCGCTCATTTGGACCTTTTAAAACTTAAACTTTAATCTTTTTGAACTTTTTTTTGTCATCCTTGATGAGTGTATCAGAAGGCCAAAGTGCTGGCCTTCTGATGCATCAGACAGCTAGGTAGCTGGCCGCTTGATGGATCAGAAGGCCAAAGTGTTGACCTTCTGATGCATCAGAGGCCACGTAGGTGGCCATCTGATGCATCAGATGACTGGGTAGGTGGCTGCCTGATGGATCAGAAGGCCAAAGTGCTGGCCTTCTGATGCATCAAACGGCCAGGTAGGTGGTCGTCTGATGTATTTGTCACAAAACTTTCATATTTCAAAAGATGCACGATTTCAAAACTGTTTTTGACTATTTTAAGATCCTCCATTTTAATTTGTAATACATTTGGATTTTTAAAAATTCATTTTTTAAACCGTTTTGACCAATTTTTAACTTTTTTTAAGTTCGTTTATGCTATTCTCCAGAGTTTTTGACCATTTCTCCAGCATTTTTTCACTCTAATGGATTGGGATGAAGGTGATTTAGGGCTTAGGTGGCAATTCTTGATTGGATTTTGGCCTAGGGTTGTTTAGGATCCCTCTTTCTACTCTTCTTCATCCTTATCTATTCGCATGTGAAGGAGGGGGTTCCTAGCGTTTTAGCTCGGCCCCCTTGACCTATTTAACATCCCCTCAACCATGGGGACGGGAGAAGGGGGTCCACTAGGGTTAGGGTACGATTTTTCACCAAAAGAGAGAGAAAAGAGGTACTTCAGAGACTAACGTTAGACATCTCCTTTGGAGCACGTGGGAAAGGACGACCATGGAGTCTTGAAGGCTCCAGGAAGGAGGAACGCGCCATCAACCTTGTGCCCATGCAGTACTCTCTTCAATGTCAAAAGGGAACCCTACTCTCCTGTTAGTGTTAGGGGGCCCGAAAGCCAATCCGATACTATGTATTATTCAGTTTATTAATATAATGGCATAAATTCATTGTGTGTAATTAATTCGATCTATGTTTATCATATCACGATGAAGTCGATGAACATGCGCAACAGTCTTCGGATTATGATGAGATCATAATTATGGGACCGAAAACTTATAAACATTCGATAAGGACATCAAACATTCGAATAGACTAGTACATGTTTCTTCAGCTCATATGATGAGGGTGACTTATCCTATAATTCACTTGTATAGAGACAGTATGCTGGACTTGTAGGTGCTCATTGGCGAATGAGTTTACTAAACTGATCCAACCATGAATCGCTGCATGGTATATACCTCATTGTTAACCAGCTCGATTCTTTTGTCACGGTTGCGTAGATGATCCTTGGACCTGAGACACCAAAGATATCTTGTTGGTACGTCTTTGAGCTTTGACCTTGACTAACGAATCCCTAACTATGGGTTATCAATAAGTCAAATGATCGGGTTCGGAAAATGCCCTCGAAGGTAATTGTGTGTTCAATACGGGATCATCCGCTCTCGGTATTTGGAATGAAAATGTTCCGCGAATGATGCGCTTAAGTCCCTAGCCAGGGCGGACTTTGTATCTGATAAAGAGTTATATGATATAGATTAGCAACATCTGATTCAACTGAATCGACCGGCTAGGGTTTAAACAGTAAACCATACCCTAAGTCGATTCGAGAACATTGCACGGATGAAAGATTATATTCGCGTGGTAACCGTTGACGGAAAGGTTCCTATAGTGAGTTGCATAAACCCCAATGCCTTTCAGGATCATGCAATGTTGCTTAGCACCTAACGTAATTGAAAGACCGTTTGAATTTATTGTATGACATTAAATTCGGCTGATTAATTAATATAAGGATATTAATTAATTTAATAGGTATGTAAAGAGTTACTGGGCTTAATGGGCTGTTGACTGGATTGTTATTTGGGCATAGAGGGTCACATGCAAAAGGTTTTCAAGTCGGTGGATATTTTGACGGGATTTCGGATAAGTGTGGGTTCTCTTAAAAGAACCGCAACGCACTTATTATAAAAGACTGGGGCTAGGTCAAGAGCCAGCAATCCTGACCTAGCCGCCCTCCTCTCTCACTCCTCTCTGTCTCTAGCGCCCCCCCACATCAGGCTGGCCCCCGACTCCTGCCTGTTCGGTCTTTTTGTCTGACGGGAATCTGAATCCGCATGTCGCGAAGGATTACGCGAAGTTAGATGGGATATGCGAATGTTGCTTCGAGCGAGGAAGCGAGGACGATCCACTAAGAAGAAGACCGCGGGGATACCGTTAGAGGACGAGCACCTGTGCGGCTTGTGGCATCACACCGACGGAACCATACAAACGCGGATTCGAATCCGCACAAGGTAAATTCAATTTACCGTTTAGTTTTTGTTAATCGAAATGGGACGGATACGATCCCGACTTTAATTTTTATCCGCTGTGTTTTGGTCGGATCTGACACAGCGAACCCAACATCTCCTCTCTCATTTCATCTTTTTCATCATTTTTTCATAGTCCTATGCATGCATGCACACGACCTAGGATTTTATTCATGTTTAGATTTCGTTTGCACACACATGCACTCATGATTCGGTACCTTAGGTCCTTACTAAGGGGTTTACTTTGATCCAAAACACCAAAAATGGGAAGGTGGGTGGGCATAACACTTGGTCACTCATCCTTCTTACCCACACATCTGGTAAGCTCACCTCTAATTGATATATTTTTAGCTTAATTAATGGATACTATGCTAATTAAGAGTCTAATGGGTGTTTTGATTTGTGGTTAATTTACAAGAAATCAAGGCGTGAAGCCCCATCTCCTTGGACGGCTGAGGGGAAGGAGTGTGGACTACAAATTCCACTCCACAAAAGAGGTCTTGGAGTGTCATTCGCGATCAAGGTAGTTCCTCTGGGTCGAGGTAAAACACCACGGCGATCACCATTTTGTTCTTGGTGTTTTAGTTCATAGAGAGAGATTGGGAAAATGAGTAAATGAGGGGGAGAGAGAGTTCACCGGGAAAGTGAAGATCGCCGGAGAGCTCGCCGGGAGGATGCTCAACAGAGTAGAAGAAGATGGCAGGGAAAGTGAAGGAAATCACCCGAGAATACCCTACTGTCGCCAGAGAAGAAAGAAGAGAGGAGAGAGCAAGAGAATGGAAGAATGAGGAAGGAGAGCTCGGGCTTGGGTTACTTAGTGTAAAACGCATGGACCTCAGGGGATGCGATTTAATGGCACACAAACTGAGGCACGGTTTAAAATTTTGAAAATAATTGAAAGGCGTCGACCGTAGACGACGTGGTTTAGAGAATTACAGCCTTGGTTAATCAGCACCGTAGTATGGAAAATCATTAAAATCATGAAAGACGTCGACTGTAGGCAACGTGATTTAGAAGATTAATGTATTGAAAATTGTGGAAAGTATAGTGGAAATCATGATAGGCGTCGGCTATGGACGACGTGATTCAAAAGATTTAATGCATTGAAAATTGGGGAAAATATGAGAGAAATTCTAAAAGGCATCGAGCATGGTCGACATGATTTAAAGGCATTTGAGGAATAATTTTAAAATTTTAGAAATTGAGTTTGGCTAAAAAGGCGTCACCCTGAGTGGACGCGATTTCAATTACCCGAAGCGATGATTTTTGAGGAAAATGAGTGGTTTTGGTTAAAGAAAAACTCCAAAAAATTGCATAATAATAAGGAAGGATCTTCATTGCATTAAAGGAAAGATTTTCTATTTAAAATAAAATTTAAAGTACAGTAATCTTTGGGGAAAAGATGAGAACTCTCAGGCCGAATTTTCTGGAGCTCTTTTACATGGTTTTTCTAGAGCTCTCAATTTGCCTCATAAGGAAGTTTGAGATAACGGGTGAAACCGATGTTCCACAAAGTTGCAATAAGCTTTATTGCCTTGAAGTCTTTATCAGTTCCTAAAGCCTGCTTCTTAATTGGAGAAAGGCTGGAAACTTATGGAAATTCATAGCGGGGCATGCTAGTTGAGGATGACAGTGATGGGGATTATACAAGATGAACTCGGTCGCCCCGATCAATCTAGCTCTGTGCGTACAGAGTAGCGCACCCGAACTGCCTTTTCCTGGAGAGTGAGTGGTGTAGATTTGAAGCCAATCGTCGGTATGGTCTTGAGGCAGTTGCGCCAGTTAGCTCGAGTCTTGAGGTTGGGTACTCGATTGGTCATGTTGTAACAACTCGCCACCCTATAATCGGGGATCCGATTACTAAATAGATATCGAATCATTAAAATTTGGAGCCAAACTAGGATCTTAATAAGTCTGAGAAATCAATGATAAACTAAGCTGAACAATCCACAACACATCGAATTGTAAAGGAAGTGAAGGAATTAAAAACTATTACAATTCGACTCGACTCAGTAAATAATTACATATTCAAACTGAAAAGAAATAATTAAGTGTACATGCCTGAAAAGGAAAAATAACAACTACATCGGGGCATACCCCAGAACAGTGTCTACTGACTCGTAACCCGAGACGGAACCCTCCACGCTACGCCTGCCTGAAACCCTCACCTGAAAACCGTAGGAGTAAGTCTCATCGAAATGGACTCAATAGGGATCCTCCGATCCCCACTACCCACTCACGCACCCACAAGTGCAAGAACACAAATATAGGCAATTAAATAAGTAAAGCAGGAGAGCTATAGCCACAATGGCAAGAGCAAAAGGGATGAACCCAATGATAGAAAACACGATTCTAAAGATTCCTAAATTTTGACATGAAACACATGTATTCGAAGATGCAACAGGCATAACTTTAAAACCACTCGACTCAACACTAGAGTCCACAACCAGCGTTCCTACGAAACACACAAACCACGCAGCCGAACACGAAAAACACCGACCTACTGGGACGGAGTAGCAACCCCTCGGATAGCACACTGTCTACTCCGGCCTGTCTAGATCTAGGTGGTTGTGCCTCCTCCCAGCCACGAGTGACGCTCCGCAGTGTACCACTCTCACACCGGTGCTAGCTATACCCTAGGGTACACCAGGTGACTGTAGACACGTTAATTTTGACTTCACATTGAGTAAATTTTATGTCATAATTATAATGTCCCAAAATAGTCTGATTTTTAATCATTAATTAATTTTTATTGATTTTTTGAGATTTTCACTGATTATGTCGACCGTGGCCGACACCTTTTTGATTCATAGCAGAAATCAGTTCGGAATTAAATTCTTAAATTTAGATAGAATTAATTGAATAGCGTCGCCCATGGACGATGCCGTTAGTTCCTAATCCGTCTATATTTTCGATTTTAAATTCGGATTACTTTCCTAAATTATCTAAAGCACGTCGCCCATGGACGACGCTTTTTAGGTTTACTAATTATTTCCGGTTTCCTTCGCCAATTTTATTTCTATTTTGGCCCCTCCTAATTAGTTAAATGGCATGCCGGATGGATGACGTGTTTCAAGAGTTTCTTGATAAGCATGATTTGGCCGAGATAATCCGGTTTAAGAGGTTAGAAGTGTTTCTAATTCCTTCCATGATTATCTAAGGTAAGTCCGAGTGCGGAAGAGAGCCCTTTTGAAGCCCTAAATCACTCCAAAACCTACTCTATATATACATATATCCTTTGGCCTTTGAAAAAGGTTCAAAAAATTGGAGATTTGGAGTTCATATCAAGGTCATTGAAGGATCCCTTTGCAAAAAACGTGGAAAGCTTCATCCTCTTCATCCTATTCATCCTTTGAAGACTTTTTGAAGACCAAGGCTATAAAAGGGCCAACTCTTTCTTCTTCTTCTTCTTAGTTTTATTACTAGTTTTGATTGTTTTTCATATAGATTCTTCACTGTTTTACCTTGTTTTTCATTACATCACTTTATCATACACACACCTACATCATTTTTCCATACCTATGCATGCAATAGGGGTTTAAAGAAATACAAAAAATGAGTCTTTTTAGTTTGGTTGCATGTTTGATTTGCTATATAGGATAGATACTACACTACTCTAGTTCTAATCTACATTCTTTCTTTTATTTTGATTGTGTCTTTTGCAAGGTATTGGAGGAGAAAAACTTGAAGGAAGGAAGGATTGAAAGGCTAATAAAACAACCAAACAACAAAAACGAGAGTAGAGAAAAGGCTCTTCTTTTTCGATGGGCCGAAAGAGAGGAACAAAGGAACACAATCTCCCAAATTCCGCAAGGTTAGTAGCGATCATCTTTTCCTTTGAACCCTATGGCTTATGGCGATCACACTTAGTTTATTCATTTATTTATTATGTTGACACATGATATCATGAGAATCACACATACTATCTGAGCACCACAGTTTTTTGGCGATCACGGTGGTACCTATCTTGTCCTTTTTCTTACTCTTGTTGATTTTCTATTGGACACCCTCGTGTGCATCGTTTATGTCCCTCGGGCACGTTTATGGTTGGTTGTTTGGTTTTTATCCCTACGTGCACCTCGTGCACACTCCTAGTGGCAAGATTTTGCCCTCCGATTATTGTTTGAAGTTGGAAGTGTTAGAAGAGCATGTGTGTTCGAATTGATATCCATGTTTGTTTACATGATAACTTATTTATTTAAACTGAGTCTCGCATAGTTGGTAATTACTTTCCCTCGTTAGTTTGAATGGATTGTCCCTGTTTATTTTCTTGTTTTTCTGTTTACGGGGTTTAAATAGCGTCGAGACAGAGCGACGCCATTTTGAACGACGTGGCCCAGGCACGACGCCATTTAGCCTGGCTATTCTGTTTGCCTTGCTACTCGAGGCTCTGTTGACACTGGGTTACTGTGTTGAATAACGTCGACTCAGAATGACACCATTCAAGCAGCCTAACCTTCAGCTGACAGACCTTAGATTTTTTACTTGTTTTCATTATTATATTAATATCTACTGCATAAGAGGCCACCCCGGCCATAGGTCATTAGCATTGGGAGTTTACTCCCCATTTTTGTAGGAACACCCCTCTTGGCACTCTCACCTCTCTCTGACTAGGTTGGTCCCTCGGTCAGACTAGACTGGTTATTGTTAAGACCTCTGTAAGTCCTCAAAAGTAGGTAATTTCTCTCTGTTCATCGGGCTGGTTGTACCTTCGAACTACCGGATAGATCTTCATACCATTGTGAGTGAAAGCCATAGCATATAACGGCGAAAAATTGAACTGAAACTAGGAACCTACCCATTGAGAGAACTCATTCAAAAAAGTTCAATTAATTCAACAAGAAATTCTCCAAAACAACGTAAGCATTAACTTGTTTGTTAATTGTGTGCAAATTTGTTGGAACTCTGTGAATTACTCAAACACCATGCTACTATGTTCAGGTAGAACTCTCGGCATGGTTGCTCTTGAGCCGGAAGATGTGGTTGGGTACGAGGGAGACGCCCCTCAGGTTCATGATTCTTTATACTCTGAAGATGAGAGAGATGCTCATTCCTCTTATAATCATAATCAGTTCTAAAATACCTATGAGGGAGATGCTTATGCCCCTCAAGCTCAAATTCATCCTAATCAATGTCATCTGAATGTGGATGACCCTTCCCATGTGAATCGGGACCCTCTGACTTGGACCATGTCTATACATTTTGTCAAAGGGCCTATGATCCGGCATGACAATAACAATACTGTGGTGATAGCCTCCTACTTTGACTTGCATGATATCTATGGGACAGAGCTGGCCAGACATTGCACACCACTGCTGACGTACCAATCCTTGGAGGCTCTACGGCCTATGAAGGGGAGAAAGTTTCAAGACCCAGGGTGCGAGTGGTACAGGTGGTTTGATACTTGGGACCTTTATATACCTTTGAATAGGCTATTTCTGCATCCTACTGAACCTCAGTGGCCACCGTTGATAAATGAGCTGATTGAGAGGCATCGGGCTATCTTTGATAAAAGAATTTTGCTGAGTGAGGAAACAGATGAAGGGGAATCAGATGACCCCTATGAAGTAGGGTTGACTACAAATCACCTTTGGAGAGCCACCTATCCATCACATGTGTTTACTCTCCATACTCTATTCCGCACTCTCTTGTTGACTCCGACTTGGTCGAGAGTCATAACTGAAGACATACCTCGGGCTCTGCCCATTGTCATTACTCTGTCCCCTCGGGACTTTCTTCCCCGGATTCCTCTCGACCTCGAGAGGATCCGTGACTTAATTTGGGACATATTTTTGTATGATCCCCCTAATCCTTTGGCCATGGTGCCATTTTCCTCATCCTTTACTCAGCCTTCTTTCTAAATTCATTCATGCTTTATAATAAATAATGAAAATCACCAAAAAAAAAAAAAAGTCCATTTCCAAATCCCCTCCCAAATCCTCGTTGAGGAGACATCCTACTACTTGTCTGAATGTACCCCATGACACAGGTCATTCGGGTAAGATTCTCTCTTAGATCTACTCTGCCCTTCCTCTCAAGAGGATTCCCCTATATCTTATCATGTACCTTTCATTTTTTATCCTTCTTTGTCCTCCTTAGGTCAGGATAGGGAGTCTAGTTATAGGGTGTCTAGTGAGATTCGGCAGCTTAGGAGTCTAGGAAGTCTAAGGGTAGACAGATTCCGAATAGATACCTCCAAGAGTTAGCTTCTAAGTGCTTTCCATTCTATCAAATCCCTCAACTGTTAGAGGATCCCATTCAGTTGCCAGAAGAATGTGAGGTGGATGAGTTGGTTGATGACGGGTATGGAGTGTATGAATTGATACATGAGAAAGACCCCTTCATTGAAGAAGAAGAAGATGAGGACGCAGCTGAGGCGTATGCTAGTGGAGTAAAGAGATTTGACGAATCCTTAGCTGCTGTAGAAGAACCAACCAAGGAAATCAATCTAGGAACTGAAGAAGAACCTAAGGTAGTCCTCATTAGTCAAACTCTTCCTAAATCAAACGAAGAGGCTTTGGTTTGAGTTCTTAGAGATTACAAGGACACTTTCGCCTAGAGTTATGAAGATATGCCGGGATTAGATTCTTATCTAGTGGAACACCGATTTACGTTGAAATATGGAGCTAACCCGGTTAAATAGAAATTAAGGCTATTCCACCTACTGATGGCTTTGAAAATGAAGGAAGAGGTCGATAAGTTGCACAAAGCCAAATTTATTAGAGTTGTCCGCTATCCACAATGGGTGGCTAATATAGTCCCAGTTATGAAGAAGGACGGAAAAGTCAGGATATGTATTGACTTCCGAGATCTGAACTGGACGTGTCTTAAAGATGATTTTCCACTGCCTCACATGGACGTGTTGATCGATAATACGGCTGGATTCGAGACTCTAGCTTTCATGGATGGCTTTTCAGGATATAATTAGATTAGATTGGCAGAAGATGATCAGGAGAAAACATCATTTACTACACCATGGGGAATATATTGTTATGTAGTCATGACGTTTGGGTTGAAGAATGTTGGAGCCACCTACCAAAGGGCAATGATGGCGATATTCCACGATATGATGCATATAGATTTAGAGGTGTATGTGTATGATATTTTGGTTAAATCTAAGACTAGAGCTGAGCATGTTGAAGTCCTGGCAAAAGTTTTGGAAAGATCAAAGGAGTATCAGTTAAAAATGAACCCAAAGAAGTGCGTGTTTGGTGTCTCTTCAGGGAAGTTGCTATGATTCAACGTCAGTAAACGGGGCATTGAGATCAATCCCAACAGGGCTAAAGCTATCATTGAAATGCCACATCCCAGGAATTTAAAGGAATTGAGAGGATTAATCGGGAGGTTGCAATTTATTCGCCGCTTTATCTCTCAGTACTCACAAAGGTGTAAGACGTTCTACAAGCTTACTAAGTTGGGAGTCAAATTTGATTGGGATGATAAATGTCAGGAGACATTTAATGGATTGAAAACATATCTGACAAGTCCTCCTGTCTTGAGACCACTATCTTCAGGCAAACATTTAGTCCTATACATTTCTGTCCTGGATGATTCGGTGAGGGCTGTCTTAGCACAAGAGGATGAAAAAGAGAAGGAGAGGGCAGCCTATTATCTCTCTAAACTTCTCAAACCCGTTGAACAAAGGTACATGGCGATGGAAAGATGTGTACATCATTGGTATGGGTAGTTCAAAAGTTGAAACACTACTTTCTGGCCTATGAAGTTCATCTCATCGCTAGGATGAATCCTGTTCAGTTCTTTCTTGAGAAATCTGTCTTGACAAATCGATTAGCACGTTGGTAGATATTTCTCTCCCAATTCGATATCATTTCCATTCAGCAGAAAACAATCAAAAGGTATGCCATAGTAGAAAACCTTGCTCATCACCCTCTTCCCATATTTGATCTGGTCCGATCAGAGTTTCCGGATGAGGAATTAATGTCCATAAACAAAATCAAAGATGATATGTTGACTTTGCATTTTGACGGACCTCTGAACTCTCATGGTAAGGATATAGGCATTGTTCTTCTATCACCTGAAGATGTCACCATTCCCCATGCCTTTTAGTTTGCTTTTCATGTTACAAATAATATAGCTGAATATGAGGCTCTTCTCGCTGGCCTCAAGGCCGCTCATTTGCATGGTGCCACCAAGCTGCAGATTGTAGGTGATAGTCAATTGATTCTTCACCAAGTGTTCACCAAGTATCGCACCCTTGATCCCAAACTCAAGCCATATCAAGAACTCACCTCAGCTTATGCCAAGCTATTCACCAAATTGATCTTCGTCCATATTCCTCGAAATCAGAACATCTTAGCTTACGCTCTAGCTTCTCTTGCATCATCTCTTAATTTTCCAATCAGCAAACACTCTGAATCAATCATTGTCCATAGGCGTCTTTCTCCTGCTATAGAGGACCCTTCCTTTCTTAGGATTAAGCAGAAGTTGCTGAAGAAGGTTAGAGATGGAAATATTATGGAGAAGAGAGAAGTCATGTTGTTAGAATTACAAGAAGAGATGGAAGATGAAGAGAAACTATGGTATTACGAAATTGCTAAATATTGTGAAGATCAGAATTACTCTGAAGAAGCCACGACTGAGGAGAAGAGGGCTATCAGGAGAATTCCTCAGAGATACACCATAGTTGGAGGGGAGTTGTATAGACGTGGATTCGATGGTGTTCTTCTAAGATGCTTAGATGAAGATGAGCTTTGGAAGATCATGGAAGGATCTCATGCTGGAGTTTGTGGTGGCTATGTTAATGGACAGATGCTATCAAAGAAAATCCTTATATTACTAGCCGACCATGGAAGAACATTGTGTAGGGTATGTCTGTAGGTGTGCTAAGTGTCAACTTCATGCCGACAAAAATCATTCCTCCGCATATTCACTCCATCCTCTGTCCTTCCTATGGCCTTTCTCCATGTGGGCATTCGACATCATTGGCCCTCTTGGCGATCCCAACTCCTCGATCAAGGAGAAATCCTTCATACTCACGGCGATAGAGTACTTCACCAAGTGGGAAGAAGCCGAAGCTTTCACGGAAATTAAAGCATCTATAGCCTGCAAGTTTATCATGAGGAATATCATCACCAGATTTAGAATTTCAAGCACCATCATCACCGACAATGGACCACAGTTCTCACAAGAGCTAAAGGACTTCTGCAATAGGCATAAAATTGCATTGCATCATTTGTCTCCGTATTATCCGCAAGGCAATGGCCAAGCAGAGGTAACTAATAAAACCTTAATCAAAATCATAAAGAAGAAATGTAAGTTTAACAAATATGCAGACTGGCCAGAAAAACTTGTTGAGGCTCTATGGGCTTACCGAACTTTAATCCGTACTCCCACTGGACAGACCCCATACTCATTAGCATTCGGAATGGAGGCGGTAGTTCCGTATGAACTCCTCATCCCATCATTAAGAGTACAATTGAACAAGGAGTTTTCCATTGACAAACAACGTTCTGCACTCCTCGCTCAATTGGAATTCTTAGATGAGAAGATATGGTCCGCGGCTAATCATATACGAGTTTATCAAAATAGACTTACACTTTTTTATCAAAAGAAGGTTATTGAACGAAAATTCAAAGTTTGTGAAATGGTAGTTAAGAGGATTTTTGTAAAACCTGGTGGTCCACTCTCTAATCTCCAACCCAACTGGGAGGGACCTTATGTTGTAAAAGATACTTTTCCTGGTAACGCCTATAGGTTAGTTAATGCAGAAGGCCAAGAATTAACTTATCCTTGGAATGGTTTATATCTTAAGAAGTACCACCCTTAGATTAAGAGTGTCGACTAGCATGATACAAAGATGAGTGAAGTTAGAAAATTTGAAATCTTAAATTCCTTTGTTAGTCTTCGATAGTCTAATTTAGGCACATTATACACACAAAAACACGCTTTGTTCTTGAGTAACAAGAGATGTGAAGTTCAAGGAATGCTGACAGCTTGACTAAGAGTGTAAAGTATAACCTATTCTTGTTTTCCTTCCCTTTTTATTATTGGCTCATGATGTCGGAACGAGGCTCAGGAAAGACTACTGAAAATACCCACCGTCTTAGTAGGAAGCCGTCATAAAAAAAGGGGGAAAAACAAAAAGATCCGCCCTACAAAAGAAAAAGGCAAAAGCCAAATCAATCAAAAGGCCACAAACGTCAAATCTAAAGGCCAAATATCCAAATGAAAAGGGAGCGCAAGGTTAAAAATACCTATAAAGTGAAAATGACCAAACCCCAGTGGACAATAGGGTAAAGGATGGACATCTTCCTGAGTCTCCGGAACCCTCTCATGAGCTTTCTAGACCATTTCTTCCCTTCTCCCTAAGGGGTGTACTCCAAGCTTAAGGAATGGCCTAAGCTGACTAAGGGTTGGACCATCAAATGGGATCATGAACATAAGCACTATACAAGCACGATGAGCCTAGATTAGGTTACTAAAAAATAATTAAGGAATTAAGATAATGAATAAGTAAGCTCTTTTGATCTATGTACCATGTTGGTCTTTAGGTTAGAAAAAATGAATATTTCAAAACCCAAAAAGAAAAATGGATATTTCAAAACCCAAAAGAAAAGAATGAATATTTAAAAAAAAAAATGAATATTTCAAAATCACAAAAAAAAGATGGATATTTCAAAAGCACAAAAAAGATGGATATTTCCAAAGTACAAAAATGGATATGTCAAAACACAAAAAAGAATTTCAATTAGCATCTGCTTGTTACATCATGTGTGCTACTGCATCTTTACTTCCAGTTAGCATCAGTGTGCTTATATGTTGCATATTGTCTTTAAATTATCATTTTGTCTTATTTATTCACCTTCATTAAATAAAAGCTTTGCCCCTTGACCCTTCTACCAAGAATAGGATCAAGTAGTTGGTTACTTAACCGAGCAAGGGGCTAAGCCAGAATAGATATTTAACTTGTTTGTTCAAGATATGTGCAGGGTACAGGTATACAAAAGTTAGAAAAGAGACGGTCAAAGAACAAAAGAATTTTCATTCATATCAAAAGGTTTTGTACGTGTGTAGAAAGATAAAAGGAAAAGTTCGTCATCATGACTTCAAAAGAAGAAGTACATCATCAACATCCCAACCAAATATAATGAAGATGGAAGCAACATCATTAGCAGTAGACGACTTCTCACGGCTGGCTCTTACCGGCGCCCTCATCGAACTGGCTCTGGGTCTCGTCTTGGGCATCTAGTGTTGGCGCTCTAGACGGTGGTAGTTGTGGCCCCATCATGCTTGGCCGGGCCTGACCCAAAGAGATGGCGACATTGGCAGTAAAGTCACTGCCATGTCCTCTCTCCTGAGCCCGCTAACGAGCGCGCCGATAATGTTCTTCTATGCTACGCCTCTCATGCTCGGCAACTCTAAGTTGGACTCGAAGAGAGGACACCTAGGCGTCTATTTACTGCTGCTCCTGCTGTTCGCACTCCCTCTCCTATGTGATGACCTCCAGACATGATTGTAGGTGTGAAAGCTCTTGAGGAAGATCCCCGGAGGAGAGGCGTGCCAGCTGCTCCTCCAAGGCCCTAATCCAAGCAGTGTCAGCCTGTGCCTGGGCCGCTGTGACTCGAGTCTGCTCGAGCTCTGCCTTAGCCCTCTAAAGGGCTTATTGAAGCTCGGCAACCTGCAACAGAAAACATTGTTAGTCCAAGCAGTTCAAGTAAAATACAAGAACGGAAAGTCAAGAAGACAGAGACTTACCCGGAAAGTGCAATGGTCTTCCGCAACAGAGGCCCGATGGATGGCTCGAGCCAAACGTTCTTGAAGCTCGGTGAGGGCAGCATCATGGGAGGCGCCAGAAGATGAGGCTCTAGCCGTATAGGTGGGAGGCTGGGCAGCCTGGGTGTAGGCGGCACGCTATATCAGGAGAAACACCGTCAGTGGCTATGTGTCAAAATGATTAGTAAAAATGAATTCATTCATGTATTTAAATAACTTCATGCATACATACCAGATTATTTTTCTCCTTATGGACTTGATCGAGATGGGCCTCTGCGTCCTGGAGTCGAGCCCGGAGGGTGATGATGGTCGCATTGCGCGCTTCCTGCACATTCACACATGTCATTCATGCATTCACAAACTTAAGTAAAGATAATACTAAAATGAAAGAAGTATAAAAGCATACTCACATCGAGAGGGCGTAGCTGCCGGAGCTGAGTGGCATAGTGTATTCGGTATTGTTGGAGGTAGCCCTCGCTACTCTTTGCCTGTGACTCAACCGGGACACCGCCTCGAAACCAGTTGTCGCGCTAGTCCGAGAATTTGGCACGCCAGTCCATGTGCGCCTGCTTGCCCCTCATCGATCTGCCGATCTCATCTAGGATCTCCTCCTGGATCTACTCTTGATGGAGCCCCAGCGTTCACATCTCTAGTTGGAGGTGAAGGAGCTCGATCTCGTTCATGTAATGGACCCACACCTGATGTCCATATCTTGCTTGGCCGGCTGCCACCCACGGTTGCCTCTCCTCATTCATGCCCAAGTACGGGCTCCAGATAACCAACATGCATTCAAGATTAGTTGCATTCATGATGAATAAATTATGTTTAATTGAAATAAATAAATTGCATTAAAATAAACAATTGTATTTAAATAATAATAATACTCATCAGGAGCTCGGGATAATCTAAGAACTGACGGCGGAGAGCCGTCAACTGGTGGTGCTGTACAGCCGTGTCCACAATTGGCTGCCACCTGCGCGGTTGTGGTACAACATTAGGTCGGATGGCCTTTGCCTAGCCTAGAGGAAAATAAAAATAGCTCCAAATCCGCATAAGCAAATATATAGGTTAAAAATCATGCATTTAAAACATTTCACAATAGTTTCATGGAATAAAATGAAAAATACAATAAATGTACCTGAAGAAACGGTGCGAAGCCGCTGATAGTGGTCTCACGGTCCGGCGTGACCGCAGACAGGTCGGCGAAGAGGTGGGCTAGGAGGGCAGCACCCCAAGCATACTCGTGGATCCTATCTAAGTCCTCTAACAAACTTAGAAACCTACAGTGGATGTGGTCACCCTTCGTCTCGAAGAGCAACTGACCGAAGAAGAAAACAAGAAAGATCCTAAGTTTCCGGTCCACTAACTCTCTCTGGCTCTCACCCCAACAATAAGAGCTGACAGCTGACCTAGCTAATCTATTTATGAATCCCTCCCTGGACTCACCCTGATCTTGCCTAGGGTCAACTAACCCCAAGGCGTCCTCTACCTCTACCCTCCGGAGGGTCCTAGACTCTCTGCCCGGTGGTCCCGATACTCTTAGACCGAGAAGGCATCCAACCATCTCTCGATAATCGGGATAAGTGATCCTGCTCACCGCCCGTCCCTCTACTCAAAGCTCGGTGATCCTGGCCACGTCCTCGAGGCTGGGGACCATATGTCCTTAGGGCATCAGGAATGCCATGCATTCCGGATCCCACCTCTCCCTTAGAACCTGAAGGAGGACCAAGTCCTGCTAAAAAGGCTCTATGTCCAAAACCTCACCAAATCCCATCTCCCTTAGACGGGCCTTTTGAAAGTTCGGAAGCCCTTGGTACGCAGCTATCATGAAGTTCCAAGAGATTCGAGTCCTCATTGTCCCCTGCCAAATTGTCAAGAAAATATTAGAAAAATCATCATAAAGGTAATTAAAAATAATTTTTAAAGTTAATTTTGGAATAGGACCCCTCCCTTGAATGGCGTCGGCCATGGTCGATGCCCTTTGAAAGGCGTCTTCCTGACTCGATGCCATTTGACCACAGGTTCCCGGACCCGTGGTTCTTCCCTCTCTTCGATTCCCCATCCCCAAGTGTTATAAAAAGAAAGGTTTTGAGGCTTACCAACAAGAGGCTGGCCTCTTCGGCCAGTGCCTCCATCGGTGGAGGTTCTTCCACCTCCATAACCCTCGATTTCGGCTAGAACTTGTGCCGCAGCCGGTTGAGGTGCTTAGACCTCGGGGATCCCTTCTTCCTCGTCAATGTCGATCGCCAGGATGGCCGCCACTTGTTGACGCTTCCCGCTTGGGCCTCTACGTTCCATGATGTGAGGGGAAAAGAATCGAGCTTGAGAGATGGTTTTAGAGAGAGAGGGAGCTCGTGAGAGTGAGAAGGATTAAAGGGATGAAAGAAGGAAGATGGCCGATCGCCAGGGAGCTCGCCTGTGACGAGAAGATGGCCGGAAGCTTGAGGATCACCGGAGGACGTTGGACGTCGCTGGAGAAGAAAAGGTGGAGGAGAGAGAATGCAAGAGAGGGGAATGAGGAAGGAAGGGGCTCGGGCTCACGAACCCTGTTCAAAATTCTTAAATAGTGTCAACTCAAAGCGACGCATTTCAGTGGCGCACAAACTGAGGTAGGTGGTTCGAATTTTGAAATTTAGAGAAAAGCGTCGTCCATGGACGACGTGTTTTAGGTTTTACCGCCTTTCATGGTCATAGTTGTACCACAGAACCTGGGGAAAATCAGAGAAAATCTGGAGAAAATCAGAGAAAGGTGTCGACTGTGGGGGACGTGATTCAGGGAATTTAATGCTCGAGAATTTCTGGAAAATGGGAAAGAGAAAGTTAAAGGCGTTACCCATGGTCGACGTGATTAAGTTCTTTTAAGGATTAAATCTTAATTTTTGAAAATTGATCTTTATTGAAAGGCATCTCTTTGTGTCGACGCTATTTATATTCATGAGCCCAAAACATAGAATTTTGAGGAAAATGAGCCATTTTGCTTAAGGAAAAATTTCAGAGAATTGCACAAATATTAAGGAAAGATTTTTATGGCAATGAATGAATGATACTTTATTTAAAATAAATTCAGAAATTACATCAAAATTTGTGCAAGAGTTGAGAGCTTTCAAGCCATATTTTTTGAAGCTCTTTTATATAAGTTTTCCATAGCTCCTGTTTGCTTTATGAGGAAGTTTAACACAACGGGTGAAGCCGACGTTCCACAAGGTTGCAATAAGTTCTATCATTTCGAGGTCTTCATTAGTTCCTAAAGCCTGCTTCTTGATTGGAGAAAGAGCAAAAATCTCAGGAAATTCATAGCGAGGCATACCTAGTTGAGGATTGCAGCGATGTGGATTGTATAAAACGAACTCGTTGCCTCGATCAGTCGGACCTCTGTGCCTGCATAGCGGCGCACCTAAACCGTCTTTTCCTTAAGAGCAAGTGGTATTGATTCGAAGGCGGTCTTCGGCATGGTCTTGAAGTAAGCTCGCCAGTCAGCTTGAGTCTTGAGGTTGGGCACCCGTTTGGTTATGTTGTGGTTGAACTTCAGAATATTGGCAATGTGAAAGATAGGACTATGCTGATACATCTGAGATATCTTGGGAACTTCTTCTTTATTATAGTTAAACTTGAAGTGCAAGTCAATCCATAGAGTCAAGAGTAGTATGCTGCCATAAGGAGGTTGACCAATAGAAGCCATTGAGAGCCCACTGTATAGATAGGCTAGGACCACTGTGCTTATCTGTTTTCCCTGGGATATCCCACAAATCGCGCTGAGTTGATCTTCCAATAAGATGTTGTCCTAGGCAGGGAATAGTAGATCTCTAGCCAGGCATGCAGTGAACGCGATCATTACGGTCCTTATATCTTCCTCCTTGGCCTTTTCCATCTTCTTCAGAGTTCATTCTGCAAGCTTTGTAAGATTAATTCATTTCTGAATAAGAACACTCTGGATTTCTTTCAAACTATCCATGATTCTTTCTAAGAACTGATGGCAAGTGACCTTTTCTCTCATCAATAGCATATCTGTCACCTCAGGTTCATCACTGTTAGACTTGAGCTTAGGAAGTCC
This sequence comes from Zantedeschia hybrid cultivar, assembly GCA_030544215.1. NCBI lineage: Eukaryota > Viridiplantae > Streptophyta > Magnoliopsida > Alismatales > Araceae > Zantedeschia > Zantedeschia hybrid cultivar. The sequence continues at coordinate 45,071,172 of JARZZO010000002.1, read as the reverse complement.
CAATAGGAGTTCAGCTTCTTCCAGCAAGATGGTAGCTTCGAAGGAAGTGAAGAGGAAAGTATGGGTTTGAGGATTCCACAATTCAATCAATGCACCCATTGCAGCCCAATCTATAAGTTCGCTCTTGTAATGTTTTGCATGAATCACTAATCCTTGGATATGCCACTTGGAGATATACGACTGCATGGAGAGATTGATTTTCTCCACCAACTTGGAAATCCATGGGAAAGAAGAAAATCTTCTTGGACCAGGGAAGAAAGGATATTTCTTGGAAAGAAAAGAATTGGCATAGTTTTATCATATTGAAGAGAATTTAGAGCATGGAGAATTCATGTAGAAGAATAAAAGGAAAGAAAAAAAATTGAATGTGAAAAAGAGAGAATAACTGAATGTGAAAAAGAGAGAATAACTTACTTGTAGGTTAGAATCTTGCCCACTTAGATGGCCTTCCACGCTAGAAAGTCTCTCAATCATCTTCTTCGCCCTCTTGTTTGATGTGGAATCCTTAGTAAAATTCGCTATCCTTCTTGAATGCTTAATCTCCTTCTTGTTCTTCCCTCTTTTTCCTTCTTTCACTTGAGCTTCGAAGAGAATTCCTTAGCTTTCCTTCTTGATTGCTTGTTGTGATGGTTTGGTATGAAGGGAGAGAGGTTACATAGAGTGATTAGCAAAGTTGGGAAGCCCTTTCCGAGTTGGAACCGGATTGGAGTTAGAACAGCCTGTTTCGGTAAGTTAAATGGCGTTTTGACAGGGCGACGTAATTTAAATGACGTCGACTCAAAGCGATGCCGTTTAGGAGTTTTCTTATATTTGCCCGAAACAACATATTATTTGCTATTTGTTCTTGATTATCCCTTTGCATGAAGTTATTGATGAAATTTGAGTGCAAGAAAATTCAAAGAAAGAAAAATGAAGCTGAGTTTAAATAAGGTCCCACTGTAGGAGTTTCACTGAATTCCTACTGTGACTAAAAGACGATTATCTCTATCCTTATATTCTCTTATGTAATTTGATTTGCATTAGCATTACTATATGTTAAATATTTATTAGATCATATCAAGGATCTTGTGATTTTGATGAAATTAGAATTTGAGTTCCCATCTATCAAAAACAGTGATAATTCCAGAGAATTCTTAATCGCATGGATAAGCCGTTAGATTGTTAATTATTGGGGATGATGGTTCTGCTTTTGTGAAATGGTACATGGACAAACGAGCTTCGGCTTAGCACTGAATTACAAGACTGGTGTTTTGACTCATCAATGACAGTTTAATAATATTATCCTTGATTAATTTATATTTTATTTTATTTTAATTTTCTTTTTAGCCTAGCATGCATTATGTAGGACTTTGAAATAATTGTGATAAAAATTAGTTATTGATTAAATTTTTGGACATTGATCAAAATAAATCCCAATGTGATATAAAATATTCCACTCCGAATTGATCTTTTAATTATCTTCGAGATCTTTTTGAAGATATCTTTGGAATTCCTTCTTTACTTGGATTCTTTATCCCATATTTATTGTTTCCTTTTAAGATCCATCATGATTGTTGCATGTTCACGTTGGCTGGTAATCGCTCTCTATGATGAAACCTATAAGGTTTGTGACCTAGGGTACTTCCCCACGTGGAAGTTGATCGACCTTATTTTATTTTCTAGTCTATCTCATCTAGATATGATTCATTCCATTGATCTCTTTGAGTCGCTTCATTGATCATTATGAGAAAAATTCTTATCATATGATGTTGAGAGCGTGTCTCATCACACCTTGGTATCACCTTTTCAATATATTTCATTCCATTTTACTCCCTTGCAAAGTCAATGCCAAGGTGGGGCAACTGTAGCCACGCTAATTTTGACTTCACATTAAGTAAATTTCATGTCATAATTACAATGCCCCAAAATAGTCTATTTTTTAATCATTAATTAATTTTTATTAATTTTTCGAGATTTTTGCTGATTAACGTCGACCGTGGCCGATGCCTTTTATATTTCTAACAGAAATCAGTTCGGAATTAAATTCTTAACTTCAGATAGAATTAACTGAATAGCGTCGCCCTTGGACGACGCCGTTTAGTCCCTAATCCGTCTGGATTTCTGATTTTAAATTCGAATTACTTTCCTAAATTATCTAAAGCATGTCACCCATAGACGACACTTTTTAGGTTTCCTAATTTTTTTCGATTTCCTTCGCCTATTTTATTTCTATTTTGGTCTCTCCTAATTTGTTAAATGGCGTCCCAGATGGACGACGCGTTTCAAAAGTTTCCTAATAAGCATGATTTGGCCGAGATAATCCGATTTTAGAGGTTGGAAGTATTTCTAATTCCTTCCATGATTATCTAAGGTAAGTCCGAGTGCGGAAGAGAGCCCTTTTGAAGTCCTAAATCACTCCAAAACCTACTCTATATATATGTATAACCTTTGGCCTTTGAAAAATGTTGAAAAAATTGGAGATTTGGAGTTCATATCAAAGTGTTTGAAGGATCCCTTTGTAGAAAACGTGGGAAGCTTCATCCTCTTCATCCTTTGAAGACTTTTTGAAGTCCAAGGCTATGGAGGGCCAACTCTTTCTTCTTTTTCTTAGTTTTATTACTAGTTTTGATTGTTTTTTCATATAGATTCTTCAGTGTTTTACCTTGTTTTTCATTACATCACTTTATCATACACACACCCACATCATTTTTTCTTACCTATGCATGCAATAGGGGTTTAAAGAAATACAAAAAGTGAGTCCTTTTAGTTTGGTTGCATGTTTGATTTGCTATATAGGTTAGATATGACACTACTCTAGTAATAATCTATATTCTTTCCTTTATTTTGATTGTGTCTTTTGCAAGGTATTGGGGGAGAAAAGCTTGAAGGAAGAAAGGATTGAAAGGCTAAGAAAAAACCAAACAACAAAAACGAAAGTAGAGAAAAGGATCTTCTTTTTCGGCTGGCCGAAAGAGAGGAACAAAGGAATACAATCTCCCAAATTCCGCAAGGTTAGTAGCGATCATCTTTTCCTTTGAAACCCACAGTTTCTGGCGATCACACATAGTTCAATTCATTTATTTATTATGTTGACGCATGATATCATGAGAATCACACACACTATTTGAGCACAATGGTGACCCTCTCTCACTAGGCATCACCCTGCCACTCCCATACCGGCACTGTGTCACTCCCACATCGACATAGGATGTCAAGCGCTAATAACTGTCACTCTAGGTCCACGAACGCATAAAACACAGCACAGTGCGATCCGGTCACGTGGAAAACCTTCGTCCTCGAAGTACGGTTTTGAACATGCATTTAACCAAGTTATTTAAAAATGTATACACATGTTAATTACATTAATTAATGGGGTTCTGTCTTGAATCGCGTCGCCAGTGGCCGATGTCATTCAAGACCCCTAAACATGTTCAGTTTTTCGTAAAGCCATTGGGACCAGGGATAGTGGCCTAAATAGCGTCGCCCATGGCCGGCGCTATTCAGCCCTTTATCCTACACAAGCCTTGGAAACCAAGAAAATGGGCCGTAAATGGCGTCGACTCAACCTGACGCCATTTCAAATGGTGTCACCTGGTCTCGCCGCCATTTAACGCCCAAAACAGGCCTTCCTTCGGCCTCCACCAAGCCACACAGGGGTCCCTCTCCCCCAAATTACATGAAAAACCTAAAATAGGAAGGGGAAAAACATAAACATAATAACATGCAAAATTCCATTTTTTGAAAACACCCTCTTTCCATTAAAAAAACCCTTAGAACATGCTCAAAAGCGGGAACAACATGGTTTTTAAAGCAAATAAACTACACATAAGGATTGTCATTCTATCGGTTACTTGAACTCCTCCTAGCTCCAAGCCGCCGCCGCTACACCGCAAGCCGCCACTGGTACCACTGTGGATGTCGTCACTCCACCGGAATGTCTGCTAACGTCCGGAGAGCAAAGTGCCACAGAGGAGATGGTGGTGGTAGTGGTGAGGGTTAGGAGGTTGATGGAGTGAAGGAAGAGGAGGAATGGAGAGAGGAAGGTAAGGAGAACAGGAAGGGGGCATCGGAGTGTTCAGAGAGGATGGGGAGGAGAGAGAGAGGAATGGACAAAATGAGGGAGGGCTTTGGAACGTCAACTGAAACCTCGTTAAAACGCGTCGTTCTTGGACGACGCCAATCAGAGGACAGGATGGGCCGTACATTGGCGAACTCCTGAATAGCGTCATCCATGCAAGATGCCATTCAGACCACACGACCGGGGCCGTACACACGCGCCCCAACGCCCGCCCATGCGGCACCCCTGTAAAGCTTCTAAATGGCGTCCCCCTTGGCCGACGTGGTCCAAAATCGCGTCGTGCACTAGACCTACAAGGGCCCAGGCCAAGGGTCCGACACCGAATCCGATCTGATAACCAGATCCGAAGCCTCAGTCCTTACACATGTTGCTTTTGAACTTCACTGCATTGGGTATATGAAAGATAGGAACTCGATTAGTCATGATGTTGTTGAACTTTACTGCACTGGCTATATGAAAGATAGGACTGCGCTGATATATCTTGGACATCTTGGGAACCTCTTCATTGTTATGGTCGAACTTGAAGTGAAGATCGATTCATAAGGCAAGGGGTCGCATGCTACCATAAGGAGGCTGACTAATAGAAGCCACTGAGAGCCCAATGTAGAGATAGGCTAGGATTGCTATGCTTATCTGATATCCCTTGAAAATCCTACAAATTCCACTGAGATGATCTTTTGATAATGTGTTGTCTTGGGCAGGGAATAGGAGAGCTCCAGCCAAACATATAGTAGATGCAATCATCATGGGCTCTGTGTCTGCCTCCTTAATATCTCCCATCTTCTTCAAGGTCCATTCTGCCAGCTTTGCCAGATTAATCCATTTTTGAGTAAGAACGCTCTGGACCTCTTTTGGACTTTTCATAATTTTCTCTAAGAGCTGGTAAGAGGTGATATTTTCCCTCATGAGCAGCATATCGGTCACATTTGGTTCTTCACTATTAGCCTTGAGCTTTTAAGTCCTAGGAGTAATTCAACTTCTTTTAGTAGGATGGTAGCTTCAAAGGAAGTGAAGAGGAAAGTGTGCATTTGAGGATGCCCCAGTTCTATAAGGACGCCCATCGTGGCCCAATCCATATACACACTCATATAGTGCTTAGTATGCACTACCAAGTCTTGGATATGCCACTTTGAGATATAAGATTGCATAGAAAGAGTGATTTTCTCTACTAACTTTGGAATCCATAGAAGTGGGGCAAATCTCCTTGGGCCAGGAAAGAAAGGATATCCCCTGAAAGAAAGAGAATTGGCATGGTCTTCTCACATTAGAAAGAGGAAACTAGAGCATTTGGAGAAAAGATGTAGAAGAAAGAAGAAAATTGAATGAGAAAAGATAGAGGAACTTACATTCAAGTTTGGATCTCACTTAGGTGACCCTCTATACTAGAGAGGCTCTCAATCGCCCTCTTTGCCTTCCTGTTTGATGAAGAATCCCTTGGAAAGCTTGACATCTTGATTGTTTCTTTTCTTCTTTGCTTTCTTCCTTCATGTTGATCTTTTGGAGAATCCCTTAGCTTGTACTCTCCAAAGTTTGTTATGAGAGAATAGAACCAAAAGATGTGGGTTATATAGAAGGATTTGCACTTGATTGAAGACCTTTTCCGAAAGAGGGAATTCAAGGGAGCAAATTTGTGTTCGGAGTGGAGTCAGAAAGAAACTATTTCAGTAACTTGAACCGCGTCACTTCGATACGACGTCATTCAAATGACGTCGACTCAGGTCACGCCTTTTAGAGATGATTTTGTTGGCTTCCTAAAATTAAATGTTTAATGATAATTGTCTATTTGTATGATGTTATTGACAAGTTTTGAGTGCAAGAAAATCCGAAAAAAATAATGAAATGTTATGGAGCTTCACTGTGATCATTAAATAACGGTTATTTGTTCACCTGTATTCTTTCGTGTATTTGATTTGCATCATCATTATTATATGATAAATATTTATTAGATTATATTAAGGACCTTGTGGTTCTGATGAAACTGGAACTTGAGTTTTCTTTTAACAAAAACAATGATGATTCCAGAGGATTTTTAATCCCACAAATAGGCCATTAGATTGTTAATTGATGGGGGCGATGGTTCTACTTTTGTAAAATGGTGCACTGACAAACAAGCTTCGGCTTAACACTAAATTGCAAGACTTGTGACCTGACTCATCAATAGTAATTTAGTAGTATTATCCTTGATTAATTTATATTTTTTTATTTTAATTTTTCTTTTTAGCCCAGCATGCATTCATGTAGGATTTTGAAATCATTGTGGTAAGAATCAATTAATGATTAAATTTTCAGACCATTCGATTTAATAAGTCCCAATGTGATATGAAATATTCTATTTTGAATTGAATATCTCAATTATCTTTGAGGTTTCTTGAAGATATCTTCAGAATTCTTTCTTGTTCGGATCTTTATCTTATATTTCTTTATTTTATTTCAAGATCCTCTATGGTTGAAGCACATCCGCATCAGATGGTCATCGCTCTCCATAGTAAAACAAACAAGGTTTGTAACCTAGGGTACTTCCCCTCGTGGAGGTTGATCGACTTTATTTTATTTCATTTATCTATCTCATCCAAATATGATTAATTCCATTGACATCTTTGAGTTCTTTCATTGTGAAAAATTCTCATCATGTGATGTTGAGAGCGTGTCTTATCAAACCTTGGCATCACCTTTTCAGTTTATTCTGTTTCATTTCATTCACCGCTATTTATTCCATTTCATTTCATTCCCTTACAAAGTCGATGCCAAGGTAGGACAGTTATAGACACACTAATTTTGACTTCACATTGAGTAAATTTCATGTCATATTTATGATACCCCGAAATAGTCTGATTTTAATAATTAATTAATTTTTTATCTATTTTTCTGAGAATTTCTCTAATTAGCATCGCTCATGGTCGACGTCTCTTAAATTTCTAGTGAAAATTAATTCTGACTAAAATTCCTTAATCGATAAAGATTAAGTTGAATGGCATCACCCATGGTCGACATATTTACCTTTCCAAATCCTTTCCGATTGCCAATTTTACTCTTAGTTAATTTATTATTTATCTAAATCGCATCATTCGTGGTCGACGTGTTTTAAGTTTCTTAATTATCTTTCATTTTCCAAAATTATCTTTCTTATTTTGTCCCCTCAAAAGATGTTATGGTTGGCCGACGTGTTTCTAATATGCGTCATCTTGGAGTGACGCGTTTCACTGACTTAATGATAAGTGCGGTTTGGTTGAGATTATTTGGTTTCTATGTAGGAAAGGTTTCTAAATTCATGATAATTATCTATGGTAATTCAGAGGCCGAAGTCGAGCCTTTTAAGAGTCAAACTACTCCAAACTACACCTTATATATACATAACCCCTTTTAGCCTTCAAAATGGTTAGTTATGGTATGAATTGGAGCTCTCCTCAAGGTGAAAGGGGGAGCCTCCTGTGCAAAAGGTGGACAAGTTTTGGAGCTTCTTCTTCTTCTTCCAATCTCTTCTTTGAGAGTGTAGAAGGATGATGGCTTTTGAGGGGCCAACCTTCTCTTCTTTCTCCTTCCTTTTCTTATAGTTTTATTGCTTAGATCTGTAGACACGCTAATTTTGACGTCATTTTGAGTAAATTTCATATCATATAATAATGCCTCATAATGGTCTGATGTTTAACCATTGATTAATTTTTATTAATATTTTTAAGTGTCGGGTTAAACAGACATGTTTAAGTTAATCAATCGAATTGATTTTAACTCAAATTTCAGTTAAAATATGAAAAAAGTCTAAAAGGCGTCGACCCATACAGACGCCATTTAGAGTTTATTCGTATTTTAACGTTTAAATTTGAATATTAATTAATTGATTTATTAGCTGAAAGGCGTCTGTGAAAGTCGACGCGATTTAGGTTTCCTAAGCTGTTTTAACTTCTCTTCCGGATGTTTATCCTTATCTTAATTAGAGTAAAAGACGTCTACACACGTGGACGCGTTTTAGCTAATAAAGATAAAGATAACTTTTCCCGGATATTTATCCTTATCTTAATTTAATCTGAAAGACGTCACCCAAGGTGGACGCGTTTTAGATAATTACAGATAAAGATGAATTAATCAGTGATTATCTGTCGATTAAGGTGGATAAATCCTAGATTTTTCTATGTTAATCGCGAACGCAGAAAATGCCTATAAATACCTTGCATCTCAAGGAGTTAAAAAAAAAAGAGAGAGAGAATTATAGAGCCACAGCGTTATAGCAATTTGAAGATCGGAGCAACCACGTCGGAACGCCGGAGCGCTGCCATTTCCAGAAGTCGGCATCCTTATTCCAGATCTTCATCTCCTTCAAAGCTTCAACCAACTGGACTGGGCATAAGTTTTTCATATCTGAATTTCATTTTCATTTATTAGTTTCATTCTCTCATACTCACTTCATGCAACACACACCACATCATTAATTTTCCAAAACCCATCTGTTCTTAAGGGGTTTCAAAGTCATTTAAAACAAGTGAGTTGCTGTTTAAACATGTTTATAATCATAGTTAAATTTGATATTATTTCCATTTAGATTCTCATCATATTTCTCCTTTATTTTTCTGTCTCTCTGTCTCTGCTGCATTCAACAACAACAACAAGAAATCAAAAAGAGGGAAATCAAGCACGAAGCCAGGAGAACTTCTGGACGATCCTCAACATTCAACAGCAAGAACAAAAGAACAAGAAGAGGCTCTTTTTCTTCAGCCGGCTGAAGGAGGGGAACCAAGGATTCATTCTTCCGCATTTAAACAGGTAGGCGATCAAACTCTTTTGAAGCTTTTTAGTTAAAAGTTTCTGGCGATCACAGCACATTAGTTGCATTTTTTTTAATAGGTTAATTTACTCTAAACAACTTAGTTTTTCACATAAATCACATGAGCAAATTTTCAGCACCTACAGCTCTTTTGGCGATCACGGTGGGACTTGGTCTCGCCGTCTTTTAATTTCTTTTGTTCTTGCTATTACCATACCGGGCACCCACGGTGCACCACTTGTGTCTTTCGACACGTCCTCACCAATTGGTGAGTGTTTAGTTTGTTTAATTTCCCTCGTGCACCACGTGCACACCCAGTGGCAAGATCTTGCCTCCCCTTTGATTAGTTTAAAAAGCTGTTTTTGGTGATAAAATGCTGTGTGTTTGAGTGATTTCTTAGTTGTTTAGATAGTAAACCATTCTGTTTAAAATCTGAAACTAAAAATCTTTGCATGAGTCGATTGTTTATTGCATTTTTTCCTGTTTAAGGAGGATCCGACCCAGAAAATCCTTCTGGAAATCTGTTTCTGCGAACTGAAAGGCGTCCAGGAACAGCGACGCGTTTCGAAACCGCGTCAGTGCTCCTAGACGCCTTTTAGCTTCCAGATTCTCTCTGTCGTTTACATCTGTTTCTGTGAAATAATTAACTTCTGTGTTGAATAGCGTCGACCATCATCGACGCTATTCAGGCAGTTTTTAGTTATTTTCCAGGTTCTCTTTGCTGTTTGCATCTGTTCTCTGCGAAAGAATTAAGTTATGTTCTGAATAGCGTCGACTATCATCGACGCGATTCAGACAGTTTCTTAATTATTTTTCAGTTTCCAGATTTCTATGTTGAGTGCTAGCTACACATTACTCTATTAAGCATTAGAGGCCATCCAGGTCGCAGGGCATATGCATTGAGGCTAAAACCCTCCTTTTCTTAGGAACACATTACTCGACGTTAGCAACTCTCTCTGATTGGGTTGGTCCCTTGATCAGACTAGAGAAGTTGACGTTGAGACCTCCATAAGTCCCCAAAATCAAGGTATTCCTCCTTGATCATCGGGCTGGTTGTACCAATTGAAGTCCCGGCTAGATTCCGAAAGCGTTGTGAGAGAAAAACCTTAGAAAATAACGGTGGAAATCAAACTGAAACTAAGATCCTTCCCTGAGCGAAATTGTGGTTTAATCCAATTCAAATAACTCAACAAGGAATCCTGAAATCACGTTAAGCATCCACTTGTTTGATTAATCTCTGCACAACTTGTTTGATTAATTTTTTTTTTGAAAAGAGAATCTAATATAATGTTGCTGCGATCAGGCAGAGATTTGAGTATGGCCCAAGACGCCATTATCAACTACGAGGGAGATGCTAATGCCCCTCGCAATTCTGATTTCAACTACGAGAACGGGAGAGATGCTGATGCCTCTCGTAATTCTGTACCCATTCCAGTTCGACATGACGGGAATGTACGAACTCCTCTTTTTAATCCGCACGATCAATATCATGATCTTCCTCCACATGAATATGCGATTCCCAATCCTGACTTTGAGGGGGACATGAATCAGCATGATCCCTCATCCTCCGATCCTACGGATCTTGTCAATGCTCTGGGAGTTCTCGCCTCCCGACTGGACCCTCAGCAGTTCGAGGCGATCCAGTCCATTTTGAAGGGGAAGGCACCCATGCAGCCTGCTGAGCCGAACCCTGTGGCTCCCCCCGTTGTTCCTCAACAACCTCTTCCTCCTCCTCCTTATATCCAACAGGCCATGGAAGGCCTTCATCTTACTTCTCGGCCAACTGGGCCACAACTTTCTTCATCCAGGCAACCGGCTAGACCGCAGACGCCCATTTACCAAAATGCCCTCGGGCATGGCGGAAGCTCTGCCGGACCTCATCCTTATTATCCTCCTTGTCCAACGTACTCTAGGCAGCAGGCCTATCAGGTACTTCCTCCTCCTCCGCCTCCCCAGGCAGATCTAACCACGCAGACGTTGCTGGCCAAGATGGAGCGCATGGATGAACAGTTCAACAATCTTCAGAAAATGATGGGGGTTAAAGCTGTGCCGGAAATCAATTTGCCGAGCCTGCCAGTGTTCCATCTGCCACCCTCTGAAATGCCAGTGTATCGAAAGTATAACGGTACTGGTAACCCCTTCACGCACCTGAAGGAGTTCATGTACGAATCCTCTTTCTGGCAGAATGATAAGAGGTCATTGGCTTTCTTGTTCAGGAGATCCCTAGAGGGACCAGCCCTCGAGTGGTTCTTTTCTCTGGAACCCTCAGAAGTAGAGGATTACGGTATCGTTTCACGTAAATTTATCCAACGATACCAGGACAGAGTCGCACCCTCCTTGTCTATCACGGATCTTATTGCAGAAAAGATGAAACCGGACGAGGAGTTTGTCAGTTTTGCTGACAGGTGGCGGGGCCTGGCTGAAAAAGTGAAAGATCACTTGTCCGAATCCGAACAAGTGAAAATGTTGATTTCTAACGCCACCCCCCAGTTCAAGCTAGTCCTCTCCTTGAACAACTTGATGAACATGGCAGAGTTCTATGAAAGGGCACGGTACTGCCGGAATGCTTTCAAGGACGCTACGTTCTCTAGCGTCTTTGATCCTCACAGACCTAACAGGCCTCCACCTCGGAAGCCTGCAGTGCCAAATTCTCCTAGCTCAGGTCCAACTACTGAGGGCACGCTCTCTCACGAGCAGGTCAGTACTATGAACAATAACTCGCCCCAGTTTGTGAGGAATCAGCAGTACCAGAGGCCACCACAGCCGAGCCAGCAGGGGTACAGGCAACAACAGAACTCCCATTACCAACAGCAGTACCAGCGGCCCCAGCAGCCGAATCATAACCAGCAACAGCAACAGCCGCAACGGCAACAGCAGTATCAGCAGCCCCCTCAACAGCAGTATCAGCAGCCACATCAGCAGCACCAGCAACAGCCACAGTACCAGCCGCGTGCACCGCCGGCGTACCACAATGTCCCTCCTCCTGGTGACTACAACCAACAAAGGAGACCTCCAGGCCCGAAAAGGGCAGAGTACCCGGCCCTCCCAGAATCCTTGGCAGATATCTTCAGCGCTTTAATGGCAGCCAATGCCTTAGCTTTGCCGAGAGAGAAGGCCGTCTAGCCTCAAAACGCCGATACGTCTAGGTATTGCTACTTCCACAGACAACCTGGGCATACCATTGACACCTGCTTCCAATTCAGAGATTATATCCATGATCTCAACGAGCAGGGCGGCATTGACTGGGAGGAAATGAAGAAGTACATAACAGCCCTGAAGGCGAGGAGACCGCAGCAGCAGCAGCAACAAGCAAGACCACCGGCACAGGCAGTAGCACCACCCAACATGGGTATAGTGCAGAATCCACTCCCGGAGCATCAGAACCAAAACCAGGTTGCTCCCATCTTGACGAACAGCCAGTCTGAGGCTGGTCGTGGGCAGCAGTGGAGAGTAGAGGACTCTTCCTCTCTTTGTTCAACGGGTCACGTTCAAAGTACCGCAGAGCGACCACCACGCCGCACCATCCACATACCCAGACCACAACCTGTTACCATTACCCCTATACCCACACCTACATATCACTCACCCACACCCAATAACCCATTACCACTACCCGCCTTCCTAAGACCCATTACGCCCCGCACCACTACGCCTCCATCATATAGCCCCCCGCAAACCAATAACGCACCCCTCCTACCATCTAGGCCACTATTACGCATACCGTTTCCTACTTCACCCACTACCACTACCACTTATCCAGATATGCCTTTACCATCTAGACCGCTATTACGCGTACCATTCCCCACTTCACCAACCACTTACCCATCCACCATCCAACCCTCTAGGCCTTTAATCCGCACCACGCCATCACCACCTAGCCCTACGCCATCACCTACCTACCAACCCTCTGCGCCATCCGCACCATCCAACTCTGCGATACTTAAAGTGTCACCCGGATCCTCTACGGTTGAGGAACACGCGCTCCGGAGTGGAAGGATTTTCAACAAGGTCTTTCCTCAGTCCACAGTCAGAGACGGCCCATCACAGCCGACTGAGGAAGCCCACAATGAAGAGAGTGCACCAGGCACTCAATACGACCTGTTGAAACACCTGGATCGGACACCGGCACGGATCACTATACTAGAATTAATCAAGAGATCCAAAAGTCACCAAGAAGCTTTGATGGAATATCTGCAGAAGGTGATGGTCAATGAAGACGTGCCGGTAGAGAAGATTGCAGCACTACTAGTTCCTCAGGGGGATCAGCCCTCTATAACTTTCCATACATCGGAACTAGCACCGCCGGCAGCCAGAAGCATGGCTCTGAGTATCACGGTCAACATCTGTAAGAAGGCCGTGGATGCATGCCTGGTTGACACAGGGGCTTCGATCAATGTTCTACCTCCGAAGATCCTGGAGCTGTGCGGTGTGCCCAAAGAGAAATGGCTGCCCAGCCCCATATCAGTAACAGCATATGACAATTCTACCCGTTCCCCTCTGGGAATGGTTTATTTAAAGGTGGAGCTGGGCCCCGTAAGTCATGCGGAGGTTGAATTTCACATCTTGGAAATCGACCCTTCCATAAATGCCATTTTGGGCCGTCCTTATATTAAAACTCTCGAGGCGATTCCTTCTACGAATCATCAATGCCTCAAATTTCCTTACAAAGGACGAATAATTAAAGTAACGAGCATGCCGATCCTTGCTGCTGCTCATTCCTTGAACATTAAGTCTGCTGTTTTACCTGGCCGACAACCTTTTCTGTCGGTATTACAGGTCTACCGTCCAGTGGCTGATCCTCTGAAAGCCGCCACTATTTCTCCATATCCGTTAGATGCTATCAAGAGAGGGAAGTGCATGAGTACCCCAGGATGGAGGATCATGATGAAGAACAGCTACGAGCCTGGGAAAGGTCTGGGCACTCAGTTGCAAGGCAGGACCACCCTTGTCAGAAATCATCGAGCAACACCTGGAAGTGGTCTGGGCTATAGGCCAATAAAACTGAAGCAAGATCCGGTTCAGAAAGCAGAAAGCAAAGAAGGCACGAAAATCTGGGAGGCAATGTCTACGCCACTCAAAGAAGGCCGAGATCCCCTAACATGGACCCTGTGTACGCACTTCGTGAAAGGGCCCATACTTAGCTATGACAATACGATAGTCATTACTTCCTGTTTTGACTTCCATGATATATATGGGAGGGATTTGGCCAGACATTGCTCTGAACTGCTTACGTACCAATCCTTGGAGGCTCTGCGGCCTATGAAAAGGAGGAAATTTCATGACCCTGAATGTGAATGGTACAGGTGGTTCGATCTGAGGGACCTGTATATTGCACTGAACAGACTATTTCTGGATCCTGCAGAACCTAAGTGGCCGCCGCAGATTGATGAACTAATTGAAAGCCCTGGTACTATATTTGACAAGCGGATACTGCTGTCCGAAGAGACTGATGAAGGGGAGCCAGATGACCCCTATGAAGCTGGTTATACAACAGATCTGCTCTGGAGGGGGACATATCCTTCACATGTCTTCATGCTCCATACCTTATTTCGTACACTACTCTTGACCCCGACTTGGTCGCGGGTCATAACTGAAGATATTCCACGGGCTCCGCCCGTCATGATTACTCTGTCCCCTCGGGACATTATACCACAACCTCCTCTCGATCTAGAGAGGTTGTATGATCTAATCTGGGACATATTACTATATGATCCCCCCAATCCTCTGGCCTTGGTGCCACTTCTTCCGTCTGATTCTCCTCCCATTTGTATTCATTCATGTTTCATGTTTAATTCTTTCATTTTCCAAAAAAAAACGCCAATTTGGCAACAAATTCTTCCCAAATCCTTATTGAGGAAACATCTTACTTGTCCGATTGCACCCCGCCACGCGGGTCCTTCGGTCAAGATTCTCTTCTAGATTTACTCTGTCCCTCCCCTCGGGAGGATTCTCTTGTATTTCCACTTGTATCCCAGGATTTTCATCCTGCTTCGTCTTCGTTAGGTTATGATAGTGAAGTTAGTCAGGTTAGGAAGTCTAGGAAGCCTAAGGGTAGGCAAATTCCAGATAGATACCTCCAGGACTTAGCTGATAAGTGCTCTTCTTGCTCTTTGATCCCTCAGCTTTTAGAAAATCCAATTCAGATGCCAGAAGATTGTATGGACGATGAGTCAGTCAATGATGGGTACGGGGTATATGAATTAGTACATGAAAAGGACCCCATTGTTGAAGAGGAAGATGACGAGGACGCGGCTGAGGCATACGCCAGTGGAGTGAAGAGATTCGATGAACCCTCAGCTGCCGTAGAAGAGCCTACCAAAGAAATTAATTTAGGGACTCAAGACGAACCTAAGGTTGTCCTCGTCAGTAAAAATCTTTCTTCAGAGGATGAGAACGCAATGGTACGAGTACTAAAGGACTATAAGGACACTTTCGCCTGGAGTTATGAGGATATGCCGGGGTTAGACTCGTCTTTAGTTGAACACAGGTCGACATTAAAAGACGGAGTTAGCCCGGTCAAGCAGAAATTAAGGCGATTCCACCCACAAATGGCTTTAAAGATGAAGGAAGAGGTCGAGAAGTTACATAAAGCTAAATTTATTAGAGTTGTCCTCTATCCACAATGGGTGGCCAACATAGTCCCGGTTATGAAGAAGGACGGGAAGGTCAGAATTTGCATTGACTTCCGCGATTTGAACCGGGCGTGTCCTAAAGATGATTTTCCATTGCCTCATATTGATGTACTCATCGATAATACCGCTGGTTATGAGACTTTATCATTTATGGACGGATTTTCAGGATATAACCAGATTAAGCTGGCAGAAGAAGATCAAGAGAAAACGTCATTCACTACACCTTGGGGAACATATTGTTATGTTGTCATGCCATTTGGATTAAAGAATGCTGGAGCCACCTATCAAAGGGCTATGATGGCAATATTTCATGACATGATGCATATAGACTTGGAAGTGTATGTGGATGATTTATTGGTTAAATCGAAAACAAAGGCTGAGCACGCCAAAGTTTTGGCAAGGGTGTTAGAAAGATCGAGAGAATATCAGTTAAAGATGAACCCCAAGAAATGTGTATTCGGGGTATCTTCAGGAAAATTGCTTGGATTTATTGTCAGTAAACGGGGAATTGAGATCGATCCTAATAAGGCGAAGGCTATTAGAGAAATGCCACCTCCTAAAAACTTGAAAGAGTTGAGAGGATTAATCGGGAGGTTGCAATTTATTCGCCGTTTTGTCTCTCAGCACTCACAAAGGTGTAAGCCGTTTTACGAGCTTACCAAGCCGGGAGTCAAATTTGATTGGGACGATAAGTGTCAGGAGGCATTCGATGGATTGAAGAATTATTTAGCAAGTCCTCCTGTTTTGAGACCACCATCTCCAAGAAAACCATTGATACTTTACATTTCAGTCCTGGATGATGCTGTGGGGGCTGTCCTAGCACAAGAGGATGAAGAAGGAAAAGAGAGGGCAGCCTACTATCTCTCTAAACTTCTCAACCCTGCTGAACAGAGATATACGGCGATGGAGAAAACATGTGCAGCATTGGTTTGGGTTGTGCAGAAATTGAAGCATTATTTTCTGGCCCATGAAGTCCAACTCATCGCTAGGATGAATCCAATCAAATTCCTTCTGGAGAAATATGTTCTTACTGATACGTTAGCGCGATGGCAAAGCTTTCTATCTCAATTCGATATCACTTATATCCAGCAGAAAGCGATCAAGGGCTATGCCATAGCAGAACATCTCGCTCATCATCCCCTTCCTAGATTTGATCCAGTGCGATCAGAGTTTCCGGATGAGGAACTGATGTCCGTAAATCAAATCAGAGATGATATGTGGACTCTGCATTTTGACGGAGCTCTGAATTCTCATGGAAAAGGGATCGGTATCGTTCTGTTATCACCTGAAGGTATCACCATTCCTCAAGCCTTTCAACTTGATTTTCCATTTACAAACAATATAGCTGAATACGAGGCACTCCTTGCTGGTCTCGAGGCTGCTCATTTCCATGGTGCCACCAAACTCAGGATTGTAGGTGATAGCCAACTAATTCTTCGCCAAGTACTGACCAAGTATCGAACTCTTGATCCCAAGCTCAAGCCTTATCAGGAGCTTACTTCTGCTTACTCAAAGCTTTTCACGAAATTGATCTTTGTCCATGTCCCTAGGAATCAGAACATCTTAGCTGACGCTCTAGCTTCACTTGCATCTTCTCTGGATTTTCCAATCAGCAAACAATCTGAATCAATCATAGTTCATAGGCGTCTTTCACCCGCCGTGAAAGACCCTTCATTCCTTAGAATTAAGGAGAAGTTGCTGAAGAAAGTCAGAGACG
Organism: Zantedeschia hybrid cultivar; assembly: GCA_030544215.1. Lineage (NCBI taxonomy): Eukaryota > Viridiplantae > Streptophyta > Magnoliopsida > Alismatales > Araceae > Zantedeschia > Zantedeschia hybrid cultivar. The sequence continues at coordinate 45,054,010 of JARZZO010000002.1, read as the reverse complement.
GAGATATCATTGAGAAAAGGGAAATCATGTTAATGGAGCTGTTAGAAGAGATGGATGATGAACAGAAGCCGTGGTATTATGAAATTGCAAAATATTGTGAAGATCAATCATATCCTGAGGAAGCTACAACTGAGGAGAAAAGAGCTATCAGGAGAGTTGCTCAACGATACACTCTAGTTGGGGGATCATTATATAAGAGAGGTTTTGATGGAGTTCTTTTGAGATGTCTAGACGAAGATGAGCTTTGGAAAGTTATGGAAGGAGCTCATAGTGGAGTTTGTGGTGGTCATGTCAATGGACAGATGCTAGCAAAGAAGATCCTTAGACAAGGATTTTATTGGCCAACCATGGAAGAAGATTGTGTAGGATTTATTCGTAGGTGTGCTAAGTGTCAACTTCACGCCGACAAAATTCATTCTCCTGCATCTTCACTCCATCCTGTTTCTTCCCCATGGCCTTTCTCCATGTGGGCTTTCGACATTATTGGACCTCTTGGTAATCCAGATTCCGGCATCAAGCAAAAATCTTTCATTCTCACGGCAACGGAATACTTCACCAAGTGGGCAGAAGCTGAAGCGTACGTGGAGATCAAACCATCAACCGTCTGCAAGTTTATCATGAAGAACATCATCACCCGATTCGGAATTCCAAGCACCATCGTCACCGACAGTGGACCGCAGTTCGTGTCACAGGAATTGAAGGACCTCTGTAACAGGTATAAAATTGCATTGCATCATTCATCTCCTTATTATCCGCAAGGCAATGGCCAAGCAGAGGCAACTAATAAGACTTTGATAAAAATCATCAAAAAGACGTGTAAATCTAATAAATTCACAGATTGGCCAGAAAAATTGGTTGAGGCTCTATGGGCCTATCGAACTTCAATCCGCACGCCTACTGGGCAAACTCCTTATTCCTTAACATTTGGAATGGAGGCGGTAGTTCCATATGAGATCCTCATACCGTCATTAAGAGTACAATTGAATAAGGAATTTTCTATTGATGAACATCGTTCAGCACTCCTTGCTCAATTGGAACTTTTAGACGAGAAAAGATGGTCAGCTGCTAATCATGCAAAAGTTTATCAAAATAGACTAGCACGTTTTTATCAAAAGAAAGTCATTGAACGTAAGTTCAAAGTCGGTGAAATGGTTGTTAAAAGAATTTTTATAAAACCTGGTGGTCCGCGTTCTAAGCTCCAACCCAACTGGGAAGGACCTTATGTTGTATCGCACGCTTTTCCTGGTAATGCTTATCGTCTTGTTAATGCAGAAGGAGAAGAGTTAAAACATCCCTGGAATGGTTTATATCTTAAGAAATACTACCCTTAGGTTAAAGAGTCGATCAGTATGGTACAAAGACCAGTGGAATCAGAAAATTTATAAACTCAAATTTCCTTATTAGTCTGGATAATTTAACTTTAAGGCCATTACTACACACACTGACACGTTTGATTCGTGAGTAACAAGAGATGACAAGTCCTAAAGAATATCGAAAGCTTGACCGAAAGTGTAAAGTACAAATCATTCTTTTTAAAGCAAAAATTCTGTTTTAACTCGGCCCATGATGTCGGAACGAGGCTTAGAATAGACTACCAAGAATACCCGCCATCTTAGTAAGAGGCCGTCATAAAAAAATGGGGGAGATCCGTCCCGAAGAAAAGGAAAAGAAAAGCAAAAGGCAAAAGCCAAATGTCAAATCAAGAAGGCCATTACATTACAAACATTACATCAAGGCCATGAAATGAAATGAAAGGGAACGCAAGGTCGATAAATACCCCGGAAGAAAATGACCGAACCCCAACGGATATTAGGGTAGGAAAGGAACATCTTTTTAAGTCTCCGGAACCTTCTCATGGGCTTTCTAAACTTATTCATCTTTTCTTTCTAAAGAAATGTACTTCAAACTTAAGGAATAGTTTAGATCGACTAAGGGTCAAATCATCAAATGGGATCACGAATGGAAACACAAATTCAAACACGATGGGTTTAACTTAAGTTGTTGAAGAACAATTTGGAAATTAAGTTAATAAATGAATATGATCTTTTGATCCAAGTACCATGCTGATCTTATAGTCAAAAATCCAAAAAAATACAAATGTTTCAAAAATTCAAAAAAAAAAAAATATATACAAATGTTTCAAAAATTAAAAAAAAAATATACAAATGTTTCAAAAATTCAAAAAAAATACAAATGTTTCAAAAATTCAAAAAAAAAAATACATATGTTTCAAAATTCAAAAAAATACATATGTCAAAAAAATTCAAAAAAATACATATGTCGAAATTCAAAAAAAAAAGCATATATTTCAAAACCCCAAACAAAAAGGAATATTTCAAAATAAACAAAAATATTTCAATTAGCATCTGCTTGTTGCATTTAGTGTGTTTCATCCTTTTTATTTTTAGCGAGCATCTGTATGCTTGTATGTTGCACTTTGCTTAAGTTTGATTATTCTCATTACCTTTGTTAATAAAGGCCATGCCCCTTGACCATTTATTGAAGAAAAGATTGATTGACCATTTATTTGGTCAGGCAAGGGGCTAAGCCTAAATAGATACTTAACCTGTTTGTTAAGTGTGTACAGGATGCAAGATAAATACAGGAACACAAGATTGGAGCCAAAAGTTTCATGTATATTATCAAAAGGTGTTTTTGTACATGATACATGAAGAAAAAAGAAAAGATACATAAGCCCTCAAGGCTGGCTCTCCCCTCCGCCCTCGTCCAACTGGCTCTGGGCCTCGTCAGGCGCATCCGGTGCTGGCCCTCGGCTAGGAGGTGGAGGTGGTCTCATCGCGCTCGGACCCGCCTGACCGGAAGACGCGGCAGCACTGGCGGTGAAGGCACTGGTCAGACCGCGCTCTTGTGCCCGTTGTCGACCACGCCTGTACCTCTCTTCCACACTCCGGCGCTCATGCTTCGCGATGCCAAGCTGGACCCGAAGAGTGGATATCTCAGCATCCATCTTCTGCCGCTCCTGCCTTTCCCGCTCTCGCTCCTCGTTGATGACTTCCAGGCGAGTCTGGAGGCGCCCAAGATCTCCAGCCGAAAGTCGGGCCACTTGCTCCTCCAGAGCCCGGATCCGTTCTGCATCAGCCTCTGCCCGAGTCGCTGCAGCGCGGGCATGCTCTGTCTCCGCTTCAGCCCTCTGAAGGGCTTCCTGAAGCTCAGCAACCTGCAAAGGAAGATTTCGTCAGTCCAAGGCAATCAATTAAGTAATCAATTCCAGAATTCAAAAATTGAAGAACTTACCTGAGCAGCACGGTCCTCCTCCGCTAGAGAAGCCCGGTGGATGGCGGAGGCGAGCTGACTCTGGAGGTCAGCCATAGCAGCGTCACGAGTGGATGAGGAAGATGAAGCTCCATGAGTAGGAGGAGCCGCCTGGGTGTAGACGGCTCGCTGTACCAGGAAGACAACTATCAGTGGTTAATTGCCAAAACAATTAATTATTTAAAACATGCATTCATATTCATTCATACATACCAGGTCATACAGTTCTTTCTGAACTTGTTCGAGCTGGGCCTCCGCGTCATGTAGGCGGGCCCGGAGGTCGACAATGACAGCATCACGCGCATCCTGCATGTCATACATACATTCATTTACAAATATAAATCAAGATAATAATAAAATTAAAGAAGCATGAATGCATACTTACATCGAGTGGTCGGAGGAGCCGAAGCTGATCGGCGTAGTGGGCCCGATACTGCTGGAGGTAGGCCTCGCTACTCTCCGCTCGTGACTCCACTCTGATACCCCGACGGTGCCAGTCCTCGTACTGCTCCGGGAACTTGGCACGCCAATCGGTGAGGGCTTGCTTCCCCCTCATGCTCCTTCCGACGCCCTCCGGGACCTCCTCGTCAATCCACTCCTGGTGGAGGCCCAGGGTCCTCATCACGAGCCGAAGGCGGAGGAGCTCGATCTCGTTGAGGCAATGCACCCACATCTGCCTCCCGAACCGCCTCCTGCCAGCCGTCACCCACGGCTGACCCTCCTCATTCATGCCCAAGTATGGGCGCCATATCACCTGCATATAGGTTAGATGTATTCATAAATAAATTGCATTTAATAAAAGATTTAATGAAATTGAACAAGTTAAAAGCTTACCAGGAGTTCTGGATAATCTAGAAACTGACGGCGGAGGGCCGTCAGCTGGTGGTGCTGTGGAGCCGTATCCACAATCGGCTGCCAACGGCAGGCGAAAGGGACGGCGTTCGGACGAATAATCCTCGCTCTGCCGAGCGGAAAGTAGTAGTAGCTCCACACCTGCATTCATGAACATATAGGTTAGAAAAAGCATCATATCATATTGTACTGCATATAACAAATAATTAAACACTTTAATACCTGAAGAAATGGTGAGAAGCCACTGATAGTAGTCTCACGGTCCGGCGTGACCGCGGATAGATCGGCAAAGAGGTGAGCCAGAAGGGCTGCACCCCAGGCATACTCTCCTAGGCTAGCTAGGTCATCTAACAAGTAAAGAAATCTACAGTGAATATGGTCGCCCTTCGTACCGAAGAGCAACCTACCGAAGAAGAAAACTAAGAAGACTCTAAGCTGTCTATCTACCTCCTCTACCTGATCAGGATCGCTGCAATAGACTGAGGAGGACGACTCGGCTAGCCTATCCCTAAACTCCTCCCGGGTCTCGTCAGACCGACGCCGAGGCTCATCTAATCCTAGGGCTGCCTCTACCTCTACCCTAGGGACCATCCTAGACTCCCTACCTATGCTGGATACCTCTATTCCTAGTAATGCTTCAGCCAATCCCTGATAGTTGGGGTAGGTCACCCCGCTCACAGGTCGGCCCTCTACCCTGAGGCCAGTAATCCTGGCCACATCCTCTAGGGTGGGGATCATATGCCCCCACGGCATCAGGAAAGCACGGCTTTCCGCATGCCATCTCTCTCTCAAGGCCTGCAGCAGGACCAGATCAAGCCAAAATGGCTCGATGTCCAGCACCTCGCCGAATCCCATCTGACGCAGGCGCGCCTTCTGGAAATCCGGAAGCCCTCTGTAAGCCCCTATCACTAGGTCCCATGAAATCCTAGCCCTCATCACTCCCTGCAAATAAAAACATAAAAATAAGGGTCAGTAATTAATAAAAACATGGAAATTCACTTTCTGTTTTGAAACGCGTCAACACACACAGACGTATTTTAAAACACGTCAACATACGTTGACGCAATTCAAGATTTTTACTCCTATTTAAAAAAATCCGGAATTTATCTTGAAAGACGTCGACCCATGATGACGCCTTTTGAATGGTGTCACCTGGTCTGGACGCCTTTCAAGCCCAGATTCCGGGTTCTTTGAAGAACCCCGTTTTTCTCATCCAATCACACCCACAGGGAGCTTACCGTGTGGAGGTCGCCCTCCTCTTCTTCTTCCAACGCCATAGGTGCCGGTGGAGGGAGTTCTTCCTCCAAAAACGCCGCCGCCTCCGCGAGAGCCGCCGGGACCTCCTCGGGAGCTTCTTCTTGCCTCCGCCTCCTCTTGGCTAGGGTCTTAGTCTTCCCGTAACCTTCACCACGTTCCATGGTTTGAGAAGAGGGAGATTTGGGGGAGAGATCGCCGGAGTTCGAATCGCCGCCGGTGAGGGAAGAGAAAGTTTTGGAAAAGTGAGGAAGAAAAGGGGGCCTTCGCGGGTCTGTTAACGAAGGGCTGAAAGGCGTCTACTCAAAATGACGCGTTTTAGGGCGCAAAAGTTGAGCGGCACTGACAGAGGTTTGAATTTGACTGAAAGGCGTCCACCTAAGTAGTCGCGTTTCACTATTTTTGTCAGAACCGTACAGAGGAAAATCATTAAAGGCGTCTTACTGTGTTGACGCGTTTCATAGAATTAATCATGGAATTAATGACAGAATCCTGGAAAAAGTAGGAGAGAGAGCAGAAAGGCGTCGTTATGTAAAGACGCTGTTTAACGTTTAAATCGGGTTTTTGAGGATTAAATTGAATTTCTGGAAAAGAATTACGGTTTAAAGGCGTCAGGTTGGGCAGACGCGTTTTAACTTTTTCATTGAATTTATTATTGAAAAGCGTCTTTCTGACTGGACGCGTTTTTGCATTTAACAGAACCCGAACTGTTGGATTTTCAGGAAAAATCAAGTTTTCTCTAAAGGAAAAATCATGTGCACTTCATAGAAAGTTGAGGAAAGGTTTTGAGGCATAAAAAAAAAAAAATTTCTTTATTCAATGAAATTCTTTATTACATCATGAATAAAAGAAAGGGATCTTCAAGGAAGGATTTCATGAAGACCTTTAAGATAAGGAAATTTCAATCCTTTGTCTCTATCTTTAGAGGATCTTACACGGTAACTGAAGCCAAGGTTCCATAAGGTGGTAATGATTTGTATGGCTTCATAGTCTTCGTCGGATTCCAAGTCGCGCTTCTTGATCGGAAGTGTGGGAGAGAACTCGGGGAATTCACGACGGCCCAAGCTAAGTTGAGTAAGGCACCGATGTGGATTGTACAGCACGAACTCAGTGGCTCCAATCAACTTAAGGTCTGCTCCTGCTGCACGACGCACCCACACAGGTTTTCCAACCAAAGCAAGTGGAGACGAGTCGAATATGTCGGACGTCATGAGCTTTAAATATTCTCTCCAATCAGCTCGGGTCTTGAGTTTTGGAACCTTGTTAACCATGTGCTCGTTGAACTTTACAACATTAGCTATGCAATGAATTGGGCTATTCAAGTAAATCTGAGATGGATTCAGAGGCCTTTTCTTGCTGTGCTCAAACTTAAAGTGAAGTTCAACCCATAAGGCGAAGAGAAGCATGCATCCGTAAGGAGGACGGCCCACAGACGCTGCAGAAAGCCCACTATAAAGATATGCTAAGAGTGCAGTGCTAATGGATTTACCTTCGAAGATTGCGCATATAGCACTAACTTGGTCATCTTCTAAGATGTTATCCTGTGCAGAAAAGAATAAGGCACCGGCTAGGCATGTAACTAAAGCTTTTGTTACATCCTCTGCTTCATCCTCTCTTAGATCATCAATTTCATACAGAGTCCACTCGGCTAGCTTGGTGAGATTGATCCCTTTCTTAGTGAGACATCCTTTGGCTTCTGAAGGATCTTTCATAATAGATGTCAACAATTGTTGACCGGTGATTCTCTCCTTCATCAAAGCTATCTTCTCTTTGTTTTCTTTGGTCTTTGGGAGACCTAAAAGAAGCTCCGCCTCCTCTAAAAGAATCGTGCACTCGAAATCTTGGAAGAAGAACGTGTGAGTTTGGGGATGCCACCACTCGATCAAAGCGCCCATAGCCGCCCAATCCGCGTTCGCGCTCTTGTAATGCTTGGCAAGCACTACAAGACCTTGAAGATTCCACTTGGATATGAATACTTGCATGGAAAGCTTGATACTTTTTGCAAGTTTACGGATCCAAGGTAAGGAGGTGAACTTCCTTGGGCCAGGAAACATGGGATAGTTCTGAAAATCAAAAGAAAAGACGAAGAACATGATGAGGAACATGAAGAACGTGATGAAGAACATGAACATAATTGAAGAAGAAGTTGATTGAGCTTACTTGGAGATTGGGATTTCTTCCATTGAGGTGATTCTCCACATCTGAAAATTGCTCCAAGGACATCTTCATCTTCTTGCTTGAACTCATACTCCCTTTTTCGGAGTTCTTCCTCCTTGAAGCTAGAGAACCTTGGAAACCTTGGAACTTTGAAGAAATCTTGAAGAAAACTCTACTTTTGATCTTTGGATTGTAGTGGGATTGCTTGGGAACGACCTAAGGGTGTTTATATAGACAACATTGCGATCCTAGGAAGACTTTTCCGGATTGGAAAAGGGGTGTGCATTGATAGAGTTGGAATTCGAATAGAGAACAGCCAGAAACCTGTTTCTGTGAGTAAAAGGCGTCTAGGAGCACTGACGCGTTTCAAAGTTAAAAAGCGTCTTCGCGACACGACGCGTTTCAGATCTTTATGTGCTTTGTCCGAAATTCCATGTTTTGATGTTTTAAATTGAATATTTGTTTGGAACTAACAATTTTGGTTGCAGGAAATTCAAGAAAAAGAACCTGAGAAAGCTGGAAAATATCAAGAAGATCCCACTGTGGGAGTCAAGAAGTCCTCACCGTGGCTAAAAAGACGGTTATTTCTATCCTTGTACTCTTTTCATATAATTATTGTGCATTAGCATTACTATATGATAAGTATTTATTAGAGCATATCAAGGACCTTGTGTTTTTGATGAAACTGGAATTTGAGTTCCCCTACAACAAAAACAGTGATAATTCCAGAGGATTCTTAATCGCACGGATAGGCCGTTGGATTGTTAATTAGTGAGGACGATGGTTCCACTTTTGTGAAACGGTGCGTGGATAAACGAGCTTCGGCTTAGCACTGAATTACAAGAATTGGTATCTTGACTCATTAATGGCAATTTAACAATATTATCCTTGATTAATTTATATTTTATTTGACTTTATATTTTTCTTTTAGCCCACCATGCATCATGTAGGACTTTGAAATCATTGAGATAAGGATTAGTTATTGATTAAGTTTCAGACCATTAATCAAATAACTCAAAACATGATATGAAATATTCCATTCCGAATTGAGTATCTTGATTATCTTTGAGATTCGCTTGAAGATACCCTTGGAATTCTATCCTTGATTGGATTCTTTATCCAATATTTCTTGTTTTCTTTTTAAGATCCATTATGGCTGCAGCACGTCCACATTGGCTGGCAAACGCTCCCCATGATGAAACCTACAGTGTCTACGACCTGGGGTACTTCCCACTCCGAGGAGGTTGATCGACCTTATTTTATTTCCTTGTCTACCTCATCCAGATAGGATTGATTCCATTGATTTCTTTAAACTATCTTCATCGATGATTTTGAGAAAAATTCCAATCATGTGATGTTAAGAGCGTGTCTCATCACACCTTGGCATCACCTTTTCAGTACATTACATTCCATTTCACTCCCTTGCAAAGCCGAAGTCGAACCTTTTAAGAGTCAAACTACTCCAAACTACACCTTATATATACATAACCCCTTTTAGCCTTCAAAATGGTTAGTTATGGTATGAATTGGAGCTCTCATCAAGGTGAAAGGGGGAGCCTCCTGTGCAAAAGGTGGACAAGTTTTGGAGCTTCTTCTTCTTCTTCCAATCTCTTCTTTGAGAGTGTAGAAGGATGATGGCTTTTGAGGGGCCAACCTTCTCTTCTTTCTCCTTCCTTTTCTTATAGTTTTATTGCTTAGATCTGTAGACACGCTAATTTTGACGTCATTTTGAGTAAATTTCATATCATATAATAATGCCTCATAATGGTCTGATGTTTAACCATTGATTAATTTTTATTAATATTTTTAAGTGTCGGGTTAAACAGACATGTTTAAGTTAATCAATCGAATTGATTTTAACTCAAATTTCAGTTAAAATATGAAAAAAGTCTAAAAGGCGTCGACCCATACAGACGCCATTTAGAGTTTATTCGTATTTTAACGTTTAAATTTGAATATTAATTAATTGATTTATTAGCTGAAAGGCGTCTGTGAAAGTCGACGCGATTTAGGTTTCCTAAGCTGTTTTAACTTCTCTTCCGGATGTTTATCCTTATCTTAATTAGAGTAAAAGACGTCTACACACGTGGACGCGTTTTAGCTAATAAAGATAAAGATAACTTTTCCCGGATATTTATCCTTATCTTAATTTAATCTGAAAGACGTCACCCAAGGTGGACGCGTTTTAGATAATTACAGATAAAGATGAATTAATCAGTGATTATCTGTCGATTAAGGTGGATAAATCCTAGATTTTTCTATGTTAATCGCGAACGCAGAAAATGCCTATAAATACCTTGCATCTCAAGGAGTTAAAAAAAAAAGAGAGAGAGAATTATAGAGCCACAGCGTTATAGCAATTTGAAGATCGGAGCAACCACGTCGGAACGCCGGAGCGCTGCCATTTCCAGAAGTCGGCATCCTTATTCCAGATCTTCATCTCCTTCAAAGCTTCAACCAACTGGACTGGGCATAAGTTTTTCATATCTGAATTTCATTTTCATTTATTAGTTTCATTCTCTCATACTCACTTCATGCAACACACACCACATCATTAATTTTCCAAAACCCATCTGTTCTTAAGGGGTTTCAAAGTCATTTAAAACAAGTGAGTTGCTGTTTAAACATGTTTATAATCATAGTTAAATTTGATATTATTTCCATTTAGATTCTCATCATATTTCTCCTTTATTTTTCTGTCTCTCTGTCTCTGCTGCATTCAACAACAACAACAAGAAATCAAAAAGAGGGAAATCAAGCACGAAGCCAGGAGAACTTCTGGACGATCCTCAACATTCAACAGCAAGAACAAAAGAACAAGAAGAGGCTCTTTTTCTTCAGCCGGCTGAAGGAGGGGAACCAAGGATTCATTCTTCCGCATTTAAACAGGTAGGCGATCAAACTCTTTTGAAGCTTTTTAGTTAAAAGTTTCTGGCGATCACAGCACATTAGTTGCATTTTTTTTAATAGGTTAATTTACTCTAAACAACTTAGTTTTTCACATAAATCACATGAGCAAATTTTCAGCACCTACAGCTCTTTTAAGATCCATTATGGCTGCAGCACGTCCACATTGGCTGGCAAACGCTCCCCATGATGAAACCTACAGTGTCTACGACCTGCGGTACTTCCCACTCCGAGGAGGTTGATCGACCTTATTTTATTTCCTTGTCTACCTCATCCAGATAGGATTGATTCCATTGATTTCTTTAAACTATCTTCATCGATGATTTTGAGAAAAATTCCAATCATGTGATGTTAAGAGCGTGTCTCATCACACCTTGGCATCACCTTTTCAGTACATTACATTCCATTTCACTCCCTTGCAAAGACGATGCCAAGGTGAGGCAGCTGTAGACACGCTAATTTTGACGTCATTTTGAGTAAATTTCATATCATATAATAATGCCTCATAATGGTCTGATGTTTAACCATTGATTAATTTTTATTAATATTTTTAAGTGTCGGGTTAAACAGAAATGTTTAAGTTAATCAATCGAATTGATTTTAACTCAAATTTCAGTTAAAATATGAAAAAAGTCTAAAAGGCGTCGACCCATACAGACGCCATTTAGAGTTTATTCGTATTTTAACGTTTAAATTTGAATATTAATTAATTGATTTATTAGCTAAAAGGCGTCTGGTAATGTCGACGTATTTTAGGTTTCCTAAGCTGTTTTAACTTCTCTTCCGGATGTTTATCCTTATCTTAATTAGAGTAAAAGACGTCTACACACGTGGACGCGTTTTATCTAATAAAGATAAAGATAACTTTTCCTGGATATTTATCCTTATCTTAATTTAATCTGAAAGACGTCACCCAAGGTGGACGCGTTTTAGATAATTACAGATAAAGATGAATTAATCAGTGATTATCTGTCGATTAAGGTGGATAAATCCTAGATTTTTCTATGTTAATCGCGAACGCAGAAAATGCCTATAAATACCTTGCATCTCAAGGAGTTAAAAAAAAAAGAGAGAGAGAATTATAGAGCCACAGCGTTATAGCAATTTGAAGATCGGAGCAACCACGTCGGAACGCCGGAGCGCTGCCATTTCCAGAAGTCGGCATCCTTATTCCAGATCTTCATCTCCTTCAAAGCTTCAACCAACTGGACTGGGCATAAGTTTTTCATATCTGAATTTCATTTTCATTTATTAGTTTCATTCTCTCATACTCACTTCATGCAACACACACCACATCATTAATTCTCCAAAACCCATCTGTTCTAAAGGGGTTTCAAAGTCATTTAAACAAGTGAGTTGCTGTTTAAACATGTTTATAATCATAGTTAAATTTGATATTATTTCCATTTAGATTCTCATCATATTTCTCCTTTATTTTTCTGTCTCTCTGTCTCTGCTGCATTCAACAACAACAACAAGAAATCAAAAAGAGGGAAATCAAGCACGAAGCCAGGAGAACTTCTGGACGATCCTCAACATTCAACAGCAAGAACAAAAGAACAAGAAGAGGCTCTCTTTCTTCAGCCGGCTGAAGGAGGGGAACCAAGGATTCATTCTTCCGCGTTTAAACAGGTAGGCGATCAAACTCTTTTGAAGCTTTTTAGTTAAAAGTTTCTGGCGATCACTGCACCTTAGTTGCATTTTTTTTAATAGGTTAATTTACCCTAAACAACATAGTTTTTCACATAAATCACACGAGCAAATTTTCAGCACCTACAAGATCATTGTTCTTTTTCACTGTTTTGCATTAAAACATCCATTACTCATCATATCTTATTTCTTACACACTCACTTCATTCAAATCAACCTATTATTTAAGGGTTTAAAAGAACATAAAACAAGTGAGTTTTCTTAGTTTAGTTACATGATTTTCATTATCTTTAGAATAGATATTACACTATTACCAAAGCACTAACCAATTTTTTTTTCTCTTGTTTTTCTTTGTTTCTTTGCAAGGAATTGAAGAGGAATTGATAAAAAGAGAGAGTGAACTAGAAACAAGGCTCTTTCTTTTTGGCCGGTCGAAGAGAAGGAAATAGAGGACTCCACAGAATCTCCCTCATTGGACAGGTATGTAGTGATCACTGTATTCTATTGAGATCCTCGATCTCTGGTTATCAAGATCTTCTTTGTTTTCCATGTTTATCATGTTAATAATTGACTCATGATATGATGTCACATTAATTGAGCACTCACACTTGCCTAGGTACATTGGTATTTGTGTAGGTTGTTCTTTATATTGTAGTTGGATGCATATCCGATGTATTTAAGTGAAAATATGATAATTAATATGTCGTTTGATATGATCATCCGATTTGACTTATAATATGAAATTTTATTTAATCTCCTAGTATTCTATCTAAATCACTTATTTGATCAGTTATGTTCTTACTTGATTAGCTATCTATGGTGTCTTTTGATTAGTCTATTGATCAACCTTTCGTCCCTTTTAATTTGATAATCATGCTCTAATATGGTTACTCTTTTATTCATGATTTTATGACTGTTATGATCTATAACATGTGAAATATAATTAAGCTAACATGTTACTAGCCATGTGAGAATTTGATATGTGCTATGTAAACTCGTATGATTAGAGGTTATTTGTTCCATAAGTGCATTGGCTAGAGTATTATGATATGAAACATAAAATTTACTATTTGAAAATCATGATTTGACCTAATGATCATTTTATTTAGATCTGATTATTTGTATTAGAAAATATTCGTATGATGATATTTGACAAATATGACATGCTTTGCATCATTTCCTTATTATACTATATATAGAATTTGATCTAATCATCATGCTTAGTATAGTTGTATAATGTGATTTGCAAAGTTGCTATATATTAAGTCAAGTAAATGGTTTGAAGCCAAGTTAGTGGTAGACTCATAAATTTGACCAAACATTTTTTAGGAAGAATCGATTCAGGATTGAACTAGGTGAGAAGTCAAGCCTATTGGACCATTGGAAGAATTTTTAGAAGATTATTTTTCAATTTAGCAGTTTGATGTAGTGGGATTAGTTATGAAAAATTTAATTTAATTTTCATTACTTGGTGAGACTGAGAGTTGACATATTATTTGATGGATATTGTAATTTGTAGACTTTGATATTTGGCTATTTATTTAGACTATGTGCTGGTAACGACATTTATTTAAATTATCTTGTGGTATGTTTATCTCTCATATCCATTTGTTAAGCCGCTATTGCGTATTTGGATTTCGATGTGAGTCGGTGTACTGAATCGAATTTTGAGAGTGTAATAACTAGTCTCTTAACAATGCAAATAATGAAAAATTAGGACAACAATGAGTTGTAGAAAATCTAACTTTATTTCAAGATTATCTGTCACGAATAATGGTGGCTAGTTAGTTCAATTTAAAGTTCTCATTTTTCCCATTACACTTGGAGTCGCGATAGGCGATTGTGCATAAAAATTAACATGCTTGGAGTTTATTTTTACCCTTTCTAGTTATCGTCGCCTTTGCTATTCCTTGGGGCAGAACTACAAGGAGAGGGAGGGGGGGGGGAGGCGGTGAGAAGATAAAAAAAAGGAATCTCCCGATTAGTTGGAAAGATCATTTTTCAACTTTCGCCTTGACTAAACATTTTTTAGGACTTGGTCTAATTTTTGGTACGAGGGACTTTTGATTTAGCATGGCTTTTTCATTTAGTTGCACTATTTGTCTTTGGGGGGTGCGTACTTTTTGCCACCCACCTTTTTTTGGCTCTTTCGAAGCATATTTGTTGTTTGGCATTTAGTTAGCATGCTTAAAATTGTCTATGTTTTTTAGATGACCACCTCCTTAGGGTGTTGAGTGAGTTGGTCCTCTATTACGAATCACGACCTTGCTTTCGTTCAACCCAAAAGAAAAAAAGAAAGGTAGTCCTATCCGTTGGGCCAACTCTAGTAACTCTATACTTTCAAGGTCTTTCACTTATTCCAAGTTGCCATGTGTGTGTGAAAATCATCCCTGTCGTGGTTTCTTGCGGAGGCGAGATATTTTGAACGTCTAAAACTTTACCAACTGACTAACTTTTTGTGGAAGGCTATCTTGATGAAGCATGATCGTATGAAAGTTCAACTATGATGTAAAAATGTAGCAATTTTTGAAAAAAAAATTGGACATAATTTTTATCACTGAAAAATATATGTTTTGTTCAAAAAATTTTACAAAAATGCATAATGGTTGCTCCCCCCAACTTAAATGACGTTGTCCATAATGGCATAAAACGTATGAAGCAATTATACCCAAAAGAAGTTAGGGAAGGAGAGATACTACCTAGGACATCAAGAATTTCCATCCACTTTACGCTCAAGCCAGCCACCACCCAAATTATTAAAACCTATAAAGAAAATGGAAAGACATTGGATTGCACCCAATAAGTACTAAGTTTAACGTCTTCAGCCAGACACAATGTGCACACTATCCAATACCTGTTGGCACAAATTTCAAGATATACATTTTAAAGTTTGTTGGTTGGAGTAGGCCAAGCATTGCATGCACGCTATGGGCCGAGGAGTCAACTTTTAGTCTCAAAATAGCAAAGACTTCCAACATGGTTAAATAAAGATTGATATCTTGTGAATCTAGGACCATATCAACAACATTACTTCTTTCCTCCCCTGGCAAGGGTTTTTTGAGATTGGAAATGTGAATTTGGACTTTTTGATCCCCACATGAAATGTTCCTGAGTCCAGATTGACGATTTATGTTGACAGTAATAGTGACCAAGATTGGATGGCCCTAGATGATATGATTTTTGTTAAGGTTTTGGGAAGACTCCATGTCAAGAATTAATAAATTAGCAAGTAAGAGACAAGTGTCTACCCTCACCAAAACCTCCTCGATTGGCCTACATGATGTTTTGATAGATTGATCAGTGGTGCATGATAACTAACATGGGCTTCAAGTGTATTTGCATCTTCCTACTTAGCCTAGCATTCTCCTCCATAAAGATCACATGTGGATGGTAAAGGTTTGAACTCAGGTTGTGGAGGAGATTCATGAGAAAGCAGTGTTGGCTCAGATTGCAAGGTCACTAAGGGTGTAACTCTAGGCCTAGGATTGAGAGCATGAGCAGAATCATGTAGTGCATCTAATTCTTCTATGGGAAAGAAAAAATTCTCAAGGTCCGGACTATCATGGGTGTTTACTTCCTTTATGGAAAACATAAAGTATTCAAAGTCTGGAATAATATTAAGAAAGTCACTTACTTTCTCTTCTCCTTTTTCCTTTAAGCTCACCTCAGGACTGAATTTAGTGATAGGTGTGATCATAGATTCTCCTTACTGGTCAGTCTTAGGGTTTTCTATAGTTATGGATTGATTTTTACTAGCATTCCCTATTTTTTCCTGATAAGACTCTTTGAGATTCTCTTCATTTTTAAAATCAGACATTATGTGGCCATTCTTGGGCTGAGAGATCTCAAGTTAAATTGGCGAATTGAATTGTTGGTCAAAAACATGGGAAGATCTTCAAGATTTGCAATGGGCTTGCTAGGCACTTGTTTCAAATCCACCCCTAGAGCAGCTTTAGTTAAACAGTCTACCAAGCCCTGCATTCTGTCAATGGTTTATTGTTGGGTCAAGCCTATTTGCTCAAACAGCCTGAATTATTTCTCTTCATGTTGACTTAACTATTGCGAAGGTGGGTAAGTGGGCTGATTGTTAGATTGTGGAGACCAAGGAGAGGGGGATTAAGTGTGTATTAAATAGTCAAATTGTCCTTTAAGATGGGCCTGGTCATAACAGTTGTGTTGGATTTGGGCCCAATCTTGAAAGTTTTAGATGTAAGGACTTTGAGCCTAGGCTAATTGGAGTTCCCAAGAGGAGTGAGGGTGGTTTTCCCAGCCTAGGTTGTAGGAATTGGATAATGGATCATTACCTATTTGGGGGAAAGTTTAGGTGGCCTGTTCCTAGAAGTTGTTTTGATATTGGGCCCAATTTGAAATGTCTTGGATAGGTGGACTTTGGGCCTGCTGAGACTCCCAAAAGAAATGAGAGTGATCTCCCAAACCAAGGTTGTAGGCGTTTGAAAATGGATTGTAATTAGGTAGGAAAAACCCTTGGGCACTATGGGTCTGCTCTTGAGTGGATTGGAGAAACTACACCCTATTCGGATAGTTAATAGCATAATGGGCTAGGTTGGTCCCCTTGGAGAAATTCTCCTGATAAGAAGGTGGAGTGTAGTGATAGAATTGGGTGGGCTTAATGCCAATCATAAACTCATTTTTTACATTCTAGTTCTAGTATATATTAATAAAGGCAATCTTTTCATTATGTGGTTCTTGCATATTTAACTAGCGTAATGAATGTCCATAGATATATGGAAAGGATATTAAATCATGATGAGATCATGATAGTGAGATCAATATTCTATAAACATTTGTCTTAAACAGTTCTTAAACATAGGATATTTGAGATGGATATCAAATATCCGATAAGATCGGTACAAGTTATTTCTGTTCATGCGATGAGGGTGAATGAATTCACTTGTGTGGTGACATTAAGACAAACTTGTGGGTGTTTATTAGAGAATGAGTTTGCTGAACAGATCCGAAAAAAAATCCTTGGATGGTCATTATACCTAATAGTCAACCAGGGTATTTAATTGTTGCAGTAGCACAGTTGGTCCTTTGACCTGCGTCACCAAAGATACCTTGCTTGTAGACTATTTTGTCTTGATTTTTTGGCTTATGGACTTTACACATTAAGTCCACGATACTTAAATCTTTTAGATACAGTGGAAAGCTTGCGAACAAAATTGAGTGCACAACAATGGATCACTCACTCTTGGTATACCACTGGAGAGAGAATGCCTTATGGACTTGTACTCAGAAATCCCTGGCCAGGGTCAACTAAAAGAAGTGTCTTTCTAGAAGTTAACTGAGTACTGTAATCCATCCAAACAATGCTTTAAAGGGTTTAACGATGAAACCATACCCTTGTGTTGTTGGGGCATTGGATGAGTGAAAGATTTTATCTGTGTGGTATATGTAGACGGAAAGGTTCAACGAAGGGAACATTATCCTTTATATCTTCTGGAATCATGAGGTAGTGATTGGTGCCGTTCATGGTTTTAAGGTCTAGTGGATTAATCATCAGGTGATAATCCACTTATTTATTGAATTGATTATTTAACATATGATGTTTTAAATAATAAATATTAAACTTAAGAAATAGTTCTAAGTTTAGTGGGCCTGAAATCAAATTGATATATGGGCCTAGAGGGTCACACATATAAGAGTTCTCGAAAGACGGGGAGAGATATTAAATATTCTTTTATCTGAGTTTTATGAAAAGTCGCAAGATAATTATCAGAATATTTAATCGAGAATTATCCTAGGGCAAACTGTTGAATAATCATGAGAATAATCTTTGGCTTTGTCCCTCTTATTATAATAAGAGAGTCAAATAGGACCAAGGAGGGAGGGGCGCACAAATGCTTCAAGTGGGGATTCTTACCTCTCCAATCTCTCTCTCTCTCAGAAGAAGAAGAAGAAGATGACCACTTTCTCTCTCTCTCCTCCTCTACAACTGCATGGTGGAGATTCTAAGATCCAGTCGACGTTTTCAAGGCGAGGAGGGAAGCTCGTTTGTGTCGGGAGCTCATGTGGATACCTCTGGAAATTGTACACCTACGCGATTAGCAAATAGGTACTTCGCACGGGAGATTCGAAATCCCGCAAAGTTGAAGAACGGTTCTTCTAGAATAATTTAATTAGTCCGTTTTTCGATCCCAGCAACATGATACATGCAATATATTAGTTTCCACTCTAATTACAGTAGTATCAGAGCCAGATTGCTAGTTCGATAAAAAATCGGCATCGTTTTACATGTTATTTTTCTTGTTATGCTTTTAGAACGTTGTATTATACATCTTCTAGGGTTAATTTATAAGGTGTTTTTACTATCATTTGATAGTTGGGAAATGTTCCCAAGCTTAAAGGGTTTTTATTTTATGCTCTTTGATATGTTGGTTGATCCTTCGGAGAGAACATGCCATGGTTGTCGGCTATATTTTCTTTATTGAGAATAATCCTCATGTGCACTGCTAATAGAGATCCTGGATTGTCCTTGCTTCTCTGCCGCTGCATTGAGGTCTGGTGACGAGCAAGGGCATCTACGGTTGCTTCTCCTACCGGCCAAGACACAGATATTTTTCCCTTTTCCTACGGGTATGTACAGAGAGTATGTTTTCAAAGCTTTGATAACAAGGGTTTTGAGAAAGCCTCAGGGAAAGTCCCTGGCTTCATGCCGTCGTCTAGTATGACCAGAGAGGTCTTTGGAGATGACCAGTGCTTACGCATCACGAGCGGCGGCCGGCGGCAACCCACTTTTCTTCCCGAGGGCATGCGAACAAAGTTTCGTGTAGAACCGACCATGCAAAGGGTTATTGAGCTTTGCATGGATTGTTGGGACGTCTGGCGACGTCCACTGGCGTCGTCCACTGGCGTTGCCGGTGACGTCTGCCGGCACTGTAGGCTCTGTCCAGAGCCTCGCCGCCCCTTGGCTCGTCCGGTAGTGCCCTCCTCCCGCCGGTAGGGCGGCGCACCAGGAGCCCTCCCCCCGCTGCAACCGTAACGGGCGTTGGGGGTGAGGGATGCGTGGGCCGGCAGGTTACCCGCCAAGGCCGGGACCTATACACGACCCACAGACAACCCGAATCGGGTCTATACCTGGCCGACCCCTCTTAGACCTGTTAAGCCCCTTTTAAACCCCTGTTAACCCATTTAAAATTGTTTAAACCCAATTGTTTTGCAATTTTTTAAAATCTGTTTAAACTATGATATTTTAATTAACATATTATTAAATTGTTTAATTAACTATTAATTAATTTAAAGGGTTTAAAGATTATGGGGTATTAAAACCGTTTTACATTGTTAACTTAATTCCGAATTAATCAATTAAGTTTAGAATTTGATTCTTAAACTTAATTCTTTTTCAGCATAACTTGAAATTTTTTTTTAACTTTGTTCAAATTGTTTGAGCATGTGATAGCTTAACTAAATAGTTTAGTTATTTTTCAATGGTATTACATATATTGTTGTTAAAATTGAAATAATTGTTATTTCAAAATTTATGATATTATATTTTTATATAAAATAATATCGACAATAATTATGTGATAACTATTTGAAACATTTGTTGTGTTATGATGAATAGTGGGATGATCATGGACTTAATTTAATCATGTGATGGTTAATGTAGTTGAATACAATGCATGATTTTATTTGATTTTTAAAAAAAAGACCTGCGTGTCCTCCTCTCTCTTAATTCAGACTTTACATTTTATCTCCCTCAAACTTTGTACTCCCCTTGATCAGATCAAGGTTTATAATTATAATTAAAATGTACTTTAGTAGGCCTGCGAGTCCAATGTTCATTATTACATGTAAATGAAGCGAGTTAAGATTTGAGGACGGGATCTTCTAAAGATCCCCCTGGAGGACGGACTCGCATCAGATGGAACTTGTGTTGCATGGTTCACCATAGGATATCATTATGGATCATCGTTTGGCTCCGATGATGCCATATTAGAATTAGTAGTCTATGATCATTCCGATGATGCCATATTAGAATTAGTAGTCAATGATCATTCCGATGATGCCATTTCTAACAAATTAACCTAGGTCTAACCTAAGCCCACCCTTACAATTGTCAACCGGCCAAGTAAGAGGTGGGGTAGTGGGAGGCTTCCCTTACTTTTGTAGGGACCTAATTAAATAATCACTGACCTACTTAGACATTTGCCATTTGATCTCTAACCTTAGATACTGATCTTCAAAAGTGATAGTGGGTTCAAGTTAGGCCCAAATCTCACTGTAAACCTTAGGTTTAATTTCTATAAATTTTAATGAGTTTGGGTTAGTCAAAAGTATAGGGGATGGTTGTTTTTAGGCCAAGGAGGGATAATGAAATTTCCAGCTTATCTAGTTAATGGACTTGTCCTTAAGATATTTTTATGTGAAGTGCACAACCAATTCAAACAAGGGGTTCTATGCAACTATGGAAATGCATGAACATAGTATTTAGGAAGGTTAGAGATCTCACCTTGTCCCCCGCAATTTTCAACAAAAAGTAAATTTACAAGAAGGGAAACTTTCTAATTAATGTAACCCTAAATAATGCATGACCTAAATATGGACAATTTTTAATCTTGAGATGAAGATTTTTATTTTTGAATTCTTTTTATTTTTCTTTTATGAATTAATGGAAACTTAATTATGTTAGTAAACTAACTAAAAAGGAAATTAAAAAGAAGGGCAAGTTTGAACAAACTCACTGGGAGGGCGATTTTTATTTGTTTTTCCAGTTTCCACTTTTTTTTTATGTACCTATAAAATAAATGAAAAAAATATTAGTATGAATATGTACAATGAATCTAAGATTATCAAAACTAAAAATCTACTACTCTGACAATGGCGCCAAAAGTTGGTATGCATGTGATACATGTCGTTAAAATGCTCACGGCAACCAATTTCAAATTATCAGACTCACAATTAATTTAACAGTAGTTAAGTGTTGAGACCTGAGCCTATCCACGTAGAAATAGACTTTTAGTTTCGAAAACCTTGGTTTTTATTAAAATCTTAAGAGATTTGAAGAGAGAGAAAGAATCGATTAAGGCAAAGATTTGCAAATGGTTGATCTATCCTAAAATTAGAAACAAACTAATTAATCATTAAAAAAAACATTCACTGCCTAGTTAATATTTGAAATTACTACTAAGATGCGATAAATGTTTTAATTAAGACTAACCTAAGCATCACATCTAAGTTTAAGAAGATAGCTGCTTCCTATAGATGTTCTCACTGTTATTCTTGTTCTTGCTAATTGCTTATCTCATATTCATGGTCCTGATAAACCTATATGGCAGCCTGACACTCATGGTTATTTTACTACTAAATCTGCTTGGAATATTGTCAGACATATCCGGCCTGAGCTTTCTGTCACCAAATGGATTTGGCATTCTCTTTTATCTAAGAAGATCTCTCTCTTTATCTACAGAGCTCTTATTGACAGGTTATCTTTTGATTCTGTTATTCAGAGATATAGGATTTATGTTGTGTCCAGGTGTTTTTGTTGTAAAGATCATTCTGTTGAAACTATGGATCATATTCTTGCCTTGGGTGATATTGCTAGATATTGTTGGGATTTCATCTTGAATTCATTCCAGATTCATGCTCAGATGAATTCTTTTGATGGCATATTTTCTATGTTTACTTTCAAGGCTTCCAGCACATCTCTTTATGGTTTTTGCATGCGTATTATTCCCTCCATTGTTGCTTGGACTATTTGGAAAGCTAGATGCTCTACTAGATTTGACAACTCTATTTGCAGCAAGGAACATATTGTGAGACAAGCAATCATTCTCATCAGAGAGGTTGCTTCTTTATTTCATCCCAAGAGGGCTTCATCATATACTGAGAGAATTTCTCTGCAGCCTTTGGGTTTGATTGATAAATTTTCTCCTGTACCCCCTTCTCTTGTTTATTGGATACCTCCCCCTAGATATTATGTTAAACTTATTACTGATGGTTGTTGTAGAGGTAATCTAAGTATTTCTGCAGGTGTTGCTATCCTCAGAGTTGATAGGGGATCTTTTATTTCTGCTTGTTGTGGTTATTTTGGTATCACTTGCAGCATTATTTCTAAGATCATAGTTATGATTATTGATTTACAGATGTGTCTTCAGATGAGGATTTCTTCTATTGTTGTGGAGTCTGATTGTCAGGTCTTGGTTATGCTACTACGTTCTGATGGCCAGAGGATTCCTTGGATCCTTCATCCTTGGTGGGATACACTTTGCTACTTGAAGGACTCTATGCATGTACAGTTCCAGCATGTGGTTAGAGAATGTAACAAGGCAGCAGATGCATTGACCAACTTCTCATGCTCCTCTCATACCACCCAGACTTTTTCTTCAACTGTTACTTTGCCTCCTTCTATTAGAGGAGAGTTGACTATGGACAAGTCTGGTGTTCCTCATTTTCGTTTGTGATTGGTTATTGTCCCTGAGGGGTTTGTTTTATTTTCTTTATTATTGTATCTCCCTGGGGCAATGAAGTCTGTGAATATGTGCGATAGTGATCAAATTATGATGAGATCATACTAATGAGACTGATCACTTAAACACACATATTCTTAATAGTTCCTAGTCGGAGGATATCCGAAAAGGACATCGGATATCTAGATAGACTAGTACAGATTACTACCACTCATAAGATGAGGATGACTGATCTCATAGTCACTTGTGTGGAGACACTAAGGCGAATCTGTAGGTGCTCATTAAAGAATGAGTTCACTAAACTGATCCGATTGAATCGCTGGATGGTATTGTACCTCACTGTCAACCAGCTTAATTCTATTATCGCAGTTGCGTGGATGGTCCTCGGACCTGAGACACCAAGGACACCTTGTCTGTGGACTTTTGCACTTTGACCTTAGTTTATGAATCTCTAACCACGGGATTCTAAACAGCCAAGGATCGGGTACAGCGGAATACTGTCGAAGGGAATTGAGTGTCAATAAGGAATCATTCGCTCTCGGTACGATGACAGAGAATGCTCTAGGAAGGATGTGCAAAAGTCTCTGGCCAGGGCGGACGCTAATATCGGGAAAGGAGTTTTTCGATATTCATCAGCGGCATCCAATCTAAGTGAGTCGACCAGTTAGGGTTTGACAACACGCCATACCCTGAGTTGACTCGAGAGCATTGTACGAATGAAGGATTATATCCACACGGTAACTATCGGCAGAAAGGTTCCAAGAGTGGGCTACTTAACTCCGATATCTTCTAGGTTCACGCAGTGTTGTTTGGCACCCCACGTGATCGGAGGCCCGACCGAATTCGATGTGCGACATTGATTCGATTGATTAATTAATTAATATGAGTTATTAATTAATTAATCAAGCCAATGAGGAGTCACTGGACTTATTGGGCCATTAACCGGACTTGTTATTGGGCCTAGAGGGTCACACGCAAAAGATTCTCAAGGCGATGGATAAATAAGTGGGTTTTATATAAACTGAGGGTTTTTATGAAAAATCGTGCAGTTAGTATAAAATATAGCGAGCGGGCTGAGCAGGCCAAGCTGCTACTAACCCTAGCCGCCCCCTCCTCTCTTTCTCTCTCTCTCTGGTGCCCTAGAAGAATTGGGATCCCCGGATTTGCTCCGTCGCTTCTCTGACTCCTGTCCGATGGGAAATCGTCCGCACATTGCGGCGATTGTTGCGGCGAACGACAAAGACTTCGTGGGCTGCGAAGAACGAGGAATGTGAGGATATCCATCGCGAGGAGGATCGCGTGGACTCTGCTAGAGGCTGGGCGCTTGTGTGGCTTGCGGTGTTACACTGACGGAACTGAACGGTTGCGGATTCGAATATGCGCACGGTAATGATTGATTACCTGTTCTAATCTGTTTTAGATTTTTCGAAACGGGAACGGATCTCCGTTTTTTTATTTATTTCTGTTGCGTGGGAGATCCGAAGAAACCGCGAGAATCCAACAGTAGTATCAGAGCCAGGTTCCACTGTTTCTCATCCTGTTTCGGGCTCCAAAATTAATTTTTTCAATGATTTATTCCATGCTCGAGTTCTATTACGATGAACATAAAATAATTTGATTATTTTAAATCTGCAATTTTCTCATTTATTTGGGGATTTTTTTTTTGTGTTCTTCATGAGATGTAGAACGGGGTGAATCGCGGTCTCGTTTGATTTTCCAAGTGTTGGAATGAAAGTCGAGACCCCGGATCTCCTTGGGATAGTCACCACTATCCACCGGACACCAAGACCGTCACCAGGAGAGGCCGTTGCAGGAACTCGAGGGGTTCTTCATCTTTGTTTTCGGGTTTGAAAACCAGAAAAATAGGGGATTAAAGGGGCTTTCAAAGCAGCATTTTGAAGGTACTTGCCGGCGCCGGTGAACCCGTCGGCGTCGGGACGTCGCCGGCGGGGCCGGGCGGCGTCGAGCCGGGCACTGGCAGCACCCTCATGCATGCCCAGCCACCGGGTCCCAATCCGGTTGGATAGGACCGGGTGCAGTGGTTTGGCGCCTAGCTGTAGGCGTCCGGAACGTCCCCCGCCGCGGCTGCGGGTGTTCGGGCGAGGGTTCCTCTCCGTTCGTCTTAGCACTGTGGCGATTCAGAAGGGGGGGTTAGAAATAAATGATGTGATCGCCAGGAGCATTACCTTACGGTCCCTGTGCTCTGCAGGATGGTGGGGATGTGATCGCGTTTTGTGGGAGCGAGGGCGGAGAGTGGAGGAGATCGTGGGGAAGACAGAGTCAAGGGGGTGGTTAAGGAGTGGACGGCCAGGTGACATGCCTTCCATTCTTGTGGTGGAAGGCGGCCCGGCTGGCCTTCGAAGGGGGTGGAAGGCGAGGGGTGGCCTTCGAAGGTGGTGGAAGGCAAGGGGTGGCCTTCGAAGGTGGTGGAAGGCAAGGGAGTTGGCCTTCCACGAAAATGTGGTAAAAAGTGAAAAAGGTGGCTAAAACGGTGGAAGGCGAGGTAGCTGGCCTTCGAAGGGGGTAGAAGGCGGGGGGTGGCCTTCGAAGGCGGTGGAAGGCAAGGGGTGGCCTTCGAAGGTGGTGGAAGGCAAGGGGGCTGGCCTTCCACGGAAAGGTGAAAAGGGGTCGGGATTTGGTTGATGGGCCTGGCTGGTAGTGGGCTTAGATGGCTGAAATGAGGGGATTTTGGTGATGACAAGCTAATGATGGATTGGGTTCTTGACCAAAAGGCCGGTCTAAAATCGGTGTCTACAAATGCCCCTCCGGGACACCTGTTTTGCAGTGGAGTGGAACGGAATGATAAACAGGTGTTCCGGAAATCGAAACTGATTTTGGACAGCCCGAAAAGGAGTGAGCTACCCCCCGGGATGATATGCGAATGCGGCAAGTGCGTGAAAGCTGGCTATTTGAGTTGCAAGAGTGGTTTAGGAAAAGGAACAAGGTTCAGTACTAGAGAATCACAGTCCGTGGGACCCCCGGGTGCTGGAACCGCAAGGCCTTGGCGTACCAGATTATAGTGATCTGGCCCAAGGGGATCTCGAGCATGAAAGGTGTAGGAGTGTGACTTGAAGAGCTCTCAACACAACGGGCGCGCGGTGGCCTGGCGCATCATGGGATCGCCAAGTGAGAGGTTCTTAAGCACACGTGCTGAAAAGCGGAAGAGGTCTTGCAATTCGAAGGGCTAACCGATACACATCTGCCAGAATCACAGATCAGCGATGGGTTAAGCAAAGTGATGAATGATGGTCATTGCCCCTAGGGCGAGGATGAATGCTTATGCAAATGCATGCTGGGTTGAAATTAAAATAAATTCCTAATGGAATTCCTAATGCAAACAGGAGGAACTTATTGGCCAATCGAATAACTTGGAGAATATAGACTCCTCATTATTTTGTTTAAAGAGGAACTCAGAGTCTATACGCCCGAAGTTATTAGCCTCCTGCGTCTTCAATCCTACTTGCTTCGGATTCCCTGCAGCTGCAAGAACGCACATCAGTAAATGTAAATAATCAATGATTCACAGTATCTTAATGACAAGATGTAAGGAAACGAGGGACAAAGGTCCCTGTCGAGTCGAAGCCAGCACGGAAGATATGGCCATTCTCAAAGTAGAATGCCAATCCGGCTGCTTTCGGCTTCGACTCGATAGCAAAAGTGTCCACCTTTTGGACAGAATCATTTCCTGTATGCACAAAATGAAGGGGAAGCAGTTAGTATTATCTGTTTTCGGCCCCTTGCCCAAAATAGAGCAACTACCTTTTCCCTAGCCTTCGCATAGGGTCAAGGGGCCGTGTTCAACTAACCAGACAAAAGGGAGAGTATTGAAACTGATGCGACAAGTGAATATGCAAATGCTGGTGGATATTAACAAATGAGGTGTGTGATGAAAACATGTTTTTGATTCCGCCTGCCTGGTAGTTGCCCAAACTTAGCCTAGTCGAATGATAAAAGGGAAATGCACACTCAACTTCCCAGGTATCCTAAGCTTGCATCTAGATTGATTTGGGCCTCTAGACTCCTCGAACTAACCTTGACCGGTTAAGACTCATATTGATGACAATACCGTCATGCCATGCTTAGGCTCCCAGCTGTTTCCGACCACCAAGTTTGCCCAAAAAGTTTTCGAGGTAAATGATTTGCCCGACCCGGGTCTCTTTCCTCACAATCTAGAAGGTATATGATGGAACACCTTGGAACCCTAACGGTCAACCGCGCGACGCTGACCCAGAATCAGACGCCGTCGCACCGATTGGTGACGCGCATGCATTGACCTAAGCCCGAAGTTGTAAGAGTACACATTGAGATTATGGTTAAGAAATTAGTTCACCAGAAACATCGACATTACTCTTCACCCATTTTGGACTCCTGTGATCATGTGAGCATGTGACGATTTTTGAAAACGAACGATTTTGAAATGATATTCAGTCTTTAGATAGCTATCTCATGTCAAACCTTGGGGGAGAAAAAGTGAAGAAATTGTGGAGACAAACTTCACAGGAGGATCGACAAAACCGTTAAAAGGGGGAGCTGTGACAAAACGGACCCCTTTTGACCTCTTAGATGCCCCTATTTTGACTTTTCAGGCCTTTGGTAAATTTCATGGCCAGGCACGGTCACGACCAGGCTTTTTTTCATGATTGCATGAACCCCTTTTTCTTTTTTTGTATTTGACATTTTTGGGGTTATTTGGTATTCCGCCTGCGGGGACACTGCCCTCTTCACGTGCTCTGTTCTTTTACATTTCAATTTTGGGCCCTTTTTTTTTGTTGAGGGGTTACATCTATCGGGTTGTTGAGGAACCGCAATTTGCTGAGCTCGACCGTTTAAGGGCGTCAACTGTCCTGATTGGTCGAGAGACGAAGAGCAAAGGTTGCATTTGACAGTGCACTAAAGACTTGGACTCATTTTAAACAGGTTCTCTTTGAAAAACGTGCAGGTGTGTGCATCTCACGATGAGCATAGGGATCCGTATGAAAGTAAAGTAGACACGTCCAAGCTTCTGGTGGACCAAAATCTTAGCCGAATCCTAATGTCAACCCAACCTATCATGCAACTAGACCTAGACAGGGGGTAACGTGGCAGTCACCAGACAGTTGGACTTTGTGTCTTTTCTGATATATTTTTTTTTTTCATTAAAATATTTTTGATGCTTCTTGGATATTCGATTTTTTTTGGGAGATTTTGATTTTTTTTGTATTTTGAAGGTAAAACTTCTTCAAATGACTCCTATCCAAAGGAAAGCTTTTCAACAATTTTCAAATATTTACACTTATTTGCTAACTAGAAATGAAAGAACTTACCTACCTCTACAACTTGTAGATAAAGAGGAAGCTATCCAATCTCCAACCGATTATGCACAAGACTCAGAGGGTGAGTCAGACATGTTGCAAAGATGGGTCCTTGAGACAGAGACCCAATGATGGCAGAATTGCCCCAAGAGTGTGCTACGACCGGTGATAAGAACCTGAGAGGGGCAGGTGTGTGAAATAGTAAGGGAATGAGGGCGGTGGATACCTGTTCATCCTTCACTAAGGAGGCTCCTTCTCGTCGAATGGTTGGTTCATAGAACAGCAGCTGTGTACCGAAATCTTCTGCCTCTTCTCTTTGAGCTTCATTGATGAACTCATCCTCAAGATAGTGTATCTTGAGTACCTCTTGATTTTCCTTCACGAGGTGATCCAAGAGACTCCATTTTCTTGATTCCTCAGTTGGTCTGGTTAGTATGTATCCCAATTTGAATCCTCCAATGGTTGGATTTTCAAAGATAGGTTCTTGAATTCTCTGCTCTTCTTTGTCTAACCCAGGTCCCGAACTATACCCCATTTTGTCCATAAGCTGCCAACCTATGCTAGGCTTGGACTTGAGCTGAGAGTCAACCGATGAAAGGATGAGCTCTGCCCCTTTTCCAAGAGTGATCGTGGATGGAATTTGTTCAGTCGAGACTAAATCCAAAGGCTCAAGATAGGGGGTACCCTTCATTTTGACAATCTTCCCCTTGTATGGGAATTTATAGCATTAATGATTAGTGGAGGGCACTCCTAGGGTCTGGTCCATCTAAGGCCTTCCCAGAATGGCGTTGTATATGGGCTTGACACCAAGGACGCAGAATTCAAGGATCATGGCCACTAAGCCAACTTCCAGTTTCCCATTTGAGACCATCATGGAAGTAGACTCAACCTTTTCTGGATCAATCCCTACTTTCTTGGGGGTCTTGAGCGGACAGACATTGATTGATGCCCCAGTATCCAACAGGATGGAGCCCAATGAGTGACCCTTGAGTGTTGGAGTCAAGCATGAGGGAAGGGATTGACATTCAGGGGGAGCTAGATTCTTATATGTGAAGGATATGGTATGTGTCTGGGTGACTGAGAGAATGGCATTGGTGACCCCCCTGATAGGAAGATCTTCATTGAATGTAATGCGCTGGAGGAACTTGAACAATGTCTCCCTGTGTGTAGGAGATCTCCTAATCAACTCTAGGACTGGCATCTTGGTGGGAGTTTTCCCTAGATGCTGTAGGATGTCATACTTAGACAGATCTGAATCCTCTTGAGAGTCCAAGGGTTGACTTGTTGGGGGAATGATGCGATTTCTCAGTGTAACACCAATTGGACTGGGGTCCATTGCCTGATGTGACTTTAGTGGTTGAATTGGTGGTGAATTTATTAGGCAGAATTGGGTTACTGGACTTGGCTTTGGTGTTGGACACAAGATGGAGGGAGGAGGTTCTCTGATTGAAATTGAAGGAACTTGGACCAGAGTAACTGGGTTGATGGCTGTTGGTTGTTTCTTAGGTCGTATCAAGACCAAAGGTTTGTCTTGGATGATAGTGGAGACTCCTTGCAACGGCTCTCTAGGTTTGGTCGTCCTAGTAGGGCACTCACGCCATATCCCAACCTCTTCATACTCCCAGTGTTGTCCTCTGTGATCGACATTTGGTTCCAAATTTTTGACAAGGGTGCTCACCCTTTCTAGAGAGCTAGATGGATCTTGGACCACCTGATAAGAGGGCGGAGGGCCCTTGACTTCCAAGGTTTCAGCAACCTCTTTCATGTGCCCCCGATTGATCTTGGCACTGGAGAAAGGGGGAACTGCTAAATATGGTTTCTGATTGGATTGGTTGTCTGATCTAGACATAGGACTGGGTGACCTAAAGAGCTGCCCCAAGGCACTCACCTGTTCATTGATTGTCACTCCCTCTATTGGTGGAATCCTCTTACTTCTATTCTGATTTTCAAAAAAGGATGGCAAAGTGGAACTCCAGATCTGAGATTGAACTACCCGAGCTCGATTATAAAGTTGTGCGAATGTGTGAAATTCGCTCAGCATGAGAATAGACCGAAACTGCGGGGTAGCGTTATTGACCAACATGGTGATAGCTTGAGATTCGGGAATTTCCACTTCCGCCTTAGAGGCCATTGCCCTCCACCTGTTGGCAAAATACGTGAACTCCTCTTCAGGCTTCATCTTCTCCATCACAAGATCAAACAAGGTGGGAGGCATGGTTGTCATATAACTAAACTGAGTGATGAATTTTTCGGAGACCATATCAAAATTGATTAGGTCTGTGGCGGGCAAGGAAGAAAACCATCTTAAGGCCTCACCTTCTAAGGATTTCTGGAACAGATGGACAAGGAGGACTCTATCGTAGAGCCATTGATGGGAATCCATGAGGAAACTTGACAGGTGATCATGAGGGTCAGAGGTGCCATCATATTTCCTGTACTCGGGGACTTTGAATCCTGGCGGAAAGTAGGCCGGAGGGAGCTTACAATAGCCCGAGAGAGAGTGCGGTTGTTTCAGGGTAAGTTTCTCGGCCATGAACTTACGCACATAGGTTTCAACCTCACTTTTGTAAATGAATTCTTTCTGCTCGGGAGGAGGTGTAGTTTGAGAGACTGGAATTGGCATGACGGGTGGAGCAACTGGAGTATGAATTGGCTGATTGATGCGAGTCTGAGCTCTGTTGGGAGATCCTTGGAAGTGAGTTCTCCGAGGAGTGGCATTTTGAGTTTTGCCACAGGAGACCCACTGGATGAGTTGATCAGGGGTGTATCGTGATAACACGGCGGTAAGGTCCGGATCCTCACTCGGGTTTCGGAGGGTTCTGTTGGACATTATAGGGTCACTTTCTGAAGAAGAAGATTCATCCAAGTGTCTTCTCCTAAATTCCTCTCCAGGTGTTTGGAACATGCCCACAAATGTTGGTTGTGGATCCTCTTCAATCTCAAACAGAGGGTTGTGTGTAACATTGTTGCCGAACTGGTCCATGTCATCATACACAACATTGACATACATTCGGTTCATTATGAAGCACAGACCCTAAATGATTTTATGTTCCACTTGAAATGTTTGCCAATGTTTTTATGAAAGTTGGTTTCTAACAAATCAAGTCTAACCCTTAACGACCCTTCACTTTTCCAAAGCTTGTTCCACCGAGATTCAATTAAGTGTCTTTAAATTTGAAACAGTTCACTAATTCCTCACATAAACCCAAGGTTCCTACAGGGTGGTTTCAGGTACAACCTGCTCGGCGGCCAAGTGGGAATCCCTGGCTCGCGGAGACTGACGGAGGTTCCCAACAGAATAAGACTAGTCACACCCGAGTGGGAATCCTCAGGTGGAGAGTCAGATCCTGCGGGAGAGGTAACTAGAAGTGTGATGCCGGCTCTTCCTTAAAACCCCCGCGGAGAACACCCCAAAAAAGCCCAGAAAGTTAACAAGCAGCAGGTCATAACAAATCAACAAAACATGGAGCAGAACAGCGTACGGCAACAACAAGCAGAAAAGACAAAGAACCGACAAGAGGTCGACGGCCAGGGGCTGGCCGTCCAAGGAGTCAGACGGCCAGGTGCTGGCCGTCCAAGGGGATGTCAACGGCCAGGGGCTGGCCGTCCAATGGGTCGGACGGGCAGGTGCTGGCCGTCCAAGGGGATGTCAGAGGTCGACGGCCAGCTGCTGGCCGTCCAGTGGGTCGGACGGCCAGGTGCTGGCCGTCCAGTGGAAGGTCGACGGCCAGCTGTTGGCCGTCCAGTGGGTCGGACGTCCAGGTGCTGGCCGTCCAGTGGGAGGTCGACGGCCAGGTGCTGGCCGTCCAGTGGGTCGGACGGCCAGGTGCTAGCCGTCCAGTGGGAGGTCGACGGCCAGCTGCTGGCCGTCCAGTGGGTCGGACGGCCAGGGGCTGGCCGTCCTGGGGTTAATGGCCGACCGGGATCCTTACCTTCTTTTCCTTTTCACTGCAACGCGTGCAGTGGGCTATAGGGGTCCCACCGTGATCGCCAGAGGGCTGTAGGCGTTCGGAACGTCCCCCGCCACGGCTGCGGGCTTCGGGCGAGGGTTCCTCTCCGTTCGTCTTAGCACTGTGGCGATTCAGAAGGGGGGGTTAGAAATAAATGATGTGATCGCCAGGAGCATTACCTTACGGTCCCTGTGCTCCGCAGGATGGTGGGGATGTGATCGCGTTTTGTGGGAGCGAGGGCGGAGAGTGGAGGAGATCGTGGGGAAGACGGAGTCAAGGGGGTGGTTAAGGAGTGGACGGCCAGGTGACATGCCTTCCATTCTTGTGGTGGAAGGCGGCCCGGCTGGCCTTCGAAGGGGGTGGAAGGCGAGGGGTGGCCTTCGAAGGTGGTGGAACGCAAGGGGTGGCCTTCGAAGGTGGTGGAAGGCAAGGGAGTTGGCCTTCCACGAAAATGTGGTAAAAAGTGAAAAAGGTGGCTAAAACGGTGGAAGGCGAGGTAGCTGGCCTTCGAAGGGGGTAGAAGGCGGGGGGTGGCCTTCGAAGGCGGTGGAAGGCAAGGGGTGGCCTTCGAAGGTGGTGGAAGGCAAGGGGGCTAGCCTTCCACGGAAAGGTGAAAAGGGGTCGGGATTTGGTTGATGGGCCTGGCTGGTAGTGGGCTTAGATGGTTGAAATGAGGGGATTTTGGTGATGACAGGCTAATGATGGATTGGGTTCTTGACCAAAAGGCCGGTCCAAAATCGGTGTCTACACTAGTATGGGCGGCCCAAGTCCGGACCTGGTTCGAGCCAAGGCTCGGGCCTGGCCGAACCAGGGCTCGAGCTAGGTTGCCTATTTGACTAAGCCCCCCTAACCCCTTAAACCCCTCAACCCCAAATTAAAACCCCATTTTGCCCATTTAAATATAAAATTGGATTTTAATTTTAATATTCAAAATTGTTTTGAAGTATTTAAATTATTATTGAATTTTAATTTTATTTGGCATTGATGATTTTGAATCATAATTAACAATTAGTTATTATCTAATTTGAGTTGATTATTAGATTAAAAGTTAAGCTAATAATTAACTTTAATTAACTAATTTAATTGTTAGATTTTTTATTAATAATTCTTAGTCTAATTGTTAGATTATTAATTATTAATTAATCTAATTATCAATTAAAGAGTTAGTTATTAAATTAAGTGTTAAATTAATAATTAATTTAATTGACTAATTTAAGTGTTAAATTAATAATTAATTTAATTGACTAATTTAAGTGTTAAATTAGTAGTTATTAATAAATTGGTGTTATTTATTAGTTTAAGAGTTAAATTAATAATTAACATTAATAAACTAATCTAAGAGTTAGATTAATAGTTAGTAATTAATTTATGTTAATTATTAGTTTAAGATCTAAATTAATGATTAACATTAATTAATTAACTTGTCTAAGAGTTAGATTAGTAATTAATAACAAATTAGAGTTAATAATTAATTTAAGTGTTAAATTAATGATTAATTTTAATTAACTGATCTAAGTGTTAGATTAGTTATTAATTATTAATAGTCTAAATATTAGATTATTAATATGGTTTAATCTAAATGTTAGATTGTTTGAATTATTAGAAATATTCTAATTTGCAAGGAATAATATGGAATTATTAATTTAGAGTGTGTGCATATGTGATGTGTGTTTAAATGCTTTTAAATTAGATTTAATTGCATGTTAAATTGATTAAAAGAGTTTTCGAAATTCAAATACTAATTTTGATTGGATCCCAGTTTTTTAAAAGCCAAAATTATTTAATTTTTAAAAACTCTTTTATTTTAGCCATGTGATGCGCTGAATCTTATGTGGAATGTTTAAAACACACGGTGGTCATGGTTATGTACTTTTAAATTATTCATGTGATGAATGTTTGTGTAGATCATGGATGAATGAGTTGGTTATTTATTAATTGTTAATAAATAGAGGTATGTGTTCCTCTCTCACTCTTCATACTCCAATGTAGTTCTACCTCCCTCTCTCTTATACTCTCCATAAGGCTTTCTTGTGTTTACATGTAAATTCTAGAATTTAATGTAATCCGATTGAGACAACCGAGGAAGGAGTGAGGATGATCCACAGCTGCAATCAGGAAAGCGATATGATGAATATCTCTTGCCTATGTGTTTGCTGGTTATCTAATATAATTGTTGTGTTAGATAATGTGTGCGTTTGACTGATGGCTCCAGTCAAACCCATTGTGCTATCCATAACCACACTAATGGCATGTATGTGATGCATTGTTTTATGTTTGATTATGAATCAAAGCAAATATAGTATTTAGTAAATATATACGATATATTTATATACTATCACCTAGGAGAGACCAAGATAAAAGTTATCTAAATACCCTCGTCTAAACTCAAAGCCGTAACGTGAGTAGTTAAGAACTTACTGTGTGGTCCACCATCGTTATAGTCATACGATTTGAATCACTTTATGCAGGTTTGTTGTGTTACCACAAGGCATGTCTAATTGTGAGGAGAGCTTAAGGCTATGACATTAGATGCCTATTTGATCGGGGTAGAGGAACCATGTAGCTTTGTTGTGCTATCCACAAGGGCTGCATGTAAATCTATGCTCGTCTCGTAATGATGCTTAGCTTAGACTAGAATTAATAGCCTGTTGTGCTATCCACAATGCCATTAAATCGATGGGGACTGAAGCTATGATCAGATATTACAAGGAGTTGAAAGTCCTATGAGATGGGTGCTCTTTGATTGTTTTACAGCTTTCTTGTGCTATCCACAAGGTTGTACTGCAAGTCATTGAGATTCTGATCCCCACTAGGAGACTGTCGGCGTCTCCCGTTCGGTATAACTGAGGGATATACAGTCTGTCGAAAAATTAGTGGGAGTTAAAACTTGAACAAAAGACCATGTCTTGTTTTATATTTAATAATTGAATGTCTGCTAAAATAAATTTTATTCATCTCCTATAAGGAATAATGTCATTGTATAATCTACTCCGTGGCATACTTGATGCCCTTTTGACTAGCCTGAACTACTCGGATTAGTTCAGAAACCTGAAGAATGTCTTCAGATCTGAGCACATTGACTATGTCCTTGATGTTGATCCTCCTGCTGAACCGGCATTGGATGCCTTTGACGCAGAGATAATAGCTAACGATAAAAGATCGAAGGACAAAGACAAAGGAGTAGTAAAAGGTGACTACTTTTACTGTAAGCAGCAAGGTCACTGGAAGAGGAACTGCAAGGAGTTCCTTAACGATAAAGGTCATGGAAAGGTGAAGTTGTCTGAAGCTTTATATATCTATATGATAGATATGTTGAGTTTTCTCGGTTTCTCCGGATCGCTCACGCAGCGGAAAAAAAATATATTTACAGCGATCGTTCCCGTTTCGAAATCTAAAATACAAGATAATCGGATTATCTTTTCTCACCGTGTGCGGATTCGAATCCGCAGCCGTTTGGTTCCCTCGGTGTGACACCGTAAGCCGCGCAAGCGCCCGGCCTCTAGCGAAGTCCACGCGATCCTCCCCGCGACCGATATCCTCGAGTTCGTCGTTCTTCGCAGCCCACGAAGCCTCCGCCGGTCGCCGCAATGATCGCCGCAGCGCGCGGACGATTTCCCGTCGAACGGGATTCGGAGAAGTGGCGGAGCAGATCTGGATCTGCCTGGGCGTCAGAGAAAGACAGAAACTGAGGAGGGGTGGCTAGGGTTAGCAGCAGCTTGGCCTGCTCAGCCCGTTCGCTATGTTTTATACTAATCGCGCGGTTTTTCACAAAAACCCCCGGTTTGTATAAAACCCACTTATTTATCCATCGCCTTGAGAATCATTTGCGTGTGACCCTCTAGGCCCAAGTACTAGTCCAGTTAATGGCCCAGTTAGCCCAGTGACTCCTCACTGACTTTATTAATTAATTAATAACCCTTTATTAATCAATTAATCAATCGAATTGATGTCGCACATCGAATTCGACCCGGCCTCCGATCACGTTGGGTGCCAAGAAACACCGCGTGAACCCGGAAGGTATTTGGGGTTAAGTAACCCACTCTTGGAACCTTTCCGCCGACAGTTACCGCGTGGATATAATCCTTCATTCATACAATGCTCTCGAGTCAACTCAGGATATGGCGAGCTGTCAAACCCTAACCGGTCAACTCACTTGGATTGGATGCCGCTGATGAATATCGGAAAACTCCTTTCCCGATATTATCGTCCGCCCTGGCCAGGGACTTTCGCGCATCCTTCCTAGAGCATTCTCTCTCTAAGTACCGAGAGCGAATGATTCCTTATTGACACACAATTCCTTCGACGGTATTCTGCTGCACCCAATCCTTGGCGTATTAGAATCCCGTGGCTAGAGATTCGTTGACCAAGGTCAAAGTACAGAAGTCCACCGCCAAGGTGTCCTTGGTGTCTCAGGTCCGAGGACCATCCACGCAACTGCGACAATAGAATCAAGCTGGTTGACAGTGAGGTACAATACCATCCAGTGATTCAGTCGGATCAGTTCAGTGAACTCATTCTCCAATGAGCACCTACAGATTCGCCTTAGTGTTTCCACACAAGTGACTTATGAGACCAATCACCCTCATCATATGAGCAGGAGTAATCTGTACTAGTCTAACCGGATATACGATGTCCTTCTCGGATATCCTCCGACTAGGAACGATTAAGAATATGTGTGTTTAAGTGATCAGTCTCATTAGTATGATCTCATCATAATCTGATCACCATAGCACATATTCACGGACTTCATTATGAAACGATAATTAACGCGATTTACACATAATGAATATTATGCCATTTTATTAATAATGAACGAGATTTACATTGTTAGATTGGCTTGTAGGCCACCTAAACTAACAAGATATTAACCTGTCAGTAAGAGATTCCACATCTAGGGTATTAGATACTGGATGTGCTTCTCATATCTGCTATGATTTGCAAATGCTGACAAGTAAGTGCAAGCTGAGAAAATGCGATGTGGAATTGAGGTTAGGAAACGGTGCAAAAATTGTGGCGGTTGCTGTTGGGACAACAAACATCAAACTTCCATCGGGCGACGTCTTATCATTAGAAGATTGTTATTATGTTCCTATCATAATAAAGAATATCATATCAATATCTTGTTTGGATACGATAGGATATAGGTTGTCTATTGAGAATAGAAATTGTTCGATTTATTATGGTAATAAATCAATAACTTCAGCATCTTTAGTCAACGGTCTATATCTTTTAGATATTTTTTATTACAATCTTCATATTAATAATGCTCTTAAGAAGAATAAGAATTGTGTAAACCAAGCCTACATGTGGCATTGTAGACTTGGACACATTAGTGAAAGTAGGTTGCAAAAGTTGCACAAGTGTGGTTATTTAACTGCATTCGATTATGAATCGTTTGCGACATGTGATTCCTACCTTGTGGGAACGATGGCAAAATCTCCATTTACTGGACATGGAGAACATGCCAAGGACATTTTGGAACTAATACATTTAGATGTATGTGGTCCCAAGTCCACCCAAGCCAAAGGTGGCTTTTCATACTTCATCACATTCACCGATGACTTCTCAAGATTCGGCTATGTGTACTTAATGAAGTACAAGTCGGAAGCATTTGAGAAGTTCAAGGAGTTTAAGAATGAGGTAGAGAAGCAGTTAGGAAAGAGTATTAAAGCTCTTCGATCAGATCGAGGAGGAGAATACTTGAGTACTAATTTCACACAAATGAATGGTATCCTTTCTCAGGTGACCCCTCCAAATACAGCACAAATGAATGGTGTATCAGAAAGGAGAAATCGCACCTTGTTGGACATGGTGCGATTCATGATGAGCTTTTCGGGATTACCAGTGTCCCTCTAGAGGTATGCGCTTGAGTCAGCAGCATACCTACTGAACAGAGTACCAGCAAGTCTGTGGCCTCTACTCCATATGAGATACGGAAAGGTAGGAAACCATAATTTAAACATGTTAAAGTCTGGGGTTGTCCTGTTCATGTAAAGAGGCATGATCCAGACAAGCTGGAATCACGAACTGATAAATGCAGGTTTGTGGGATATCCAAAGGAAACCTTTGGATACCATTTTTTCCATCCTGGTGAACAAAAGATGTTTGTTGCCGGGAAAGCTGTCTTCTTGGAAGCGGAATACCTTTTCTAGGAGGATAGTGGGAGTAAAATATTACTGAAAGAGGTTCCAGATTACCAAACAGCTGCATTATCATTAGATGAGATATCAGTTCCTGAATCTGTTCAGGTACACACAGATGAGCCTCGTAGATCTGGTAGATTACTTAGACAACCGGAACGATATGTGGGACATATCGGTGAAGGTAAGTCCTAGGTAGAATATAATGAGGATGATGATCCTAAAACCTACCAAGAGGCTATAGAAGGCCCAGAAGCCGAGAAATGGCGAGAAGCCATGAACTTAGAAATCCAGTCCATGTACACCAACCAAGTTTGGAACTTAGAAGACTTACCTGAGGGTATTGTACCCATCGGATGCAAGTGGATCTTTAAGAGAAAAATCGGTGCTGATGGACGGATCAATACTTATAAGGCAAGGTTGGTGGCAAAGGGATATCGTCAAAGACAAGGAATTGACTATAACGTGACTTTCTCACTAGTTGCCATGAAAAAGTCGATCAGAGTTCTACTCGACATAGCTGCACACCTCGATTATGAGATCTGGTAGATGGATGTGAAGACCGCCTTCCTCAATGGTAACCTTGATGAAGAAGTGTATATGATACAACCAGAAGGTTTCGCATCTAAGGAATCTACAAATAAAGTGTGCAAGCTTCAAAGGTCCATTTATGGACTGAAGCAAGCTTCCCGGAGCTGGAACATAAGATTTGACGAGGCTGTCAAGTCTTATGACTTCATTAAGAATAAAGATGAGCCTTGTGTGTACAAGAAGACCAGTGGGAGTACAGTCACTTTTCTAGTTCTTTATGTAGATGACGTACTAGTATTGGGAATGACGTAGCTATGATGTCATCAGTAAAGATTGTAATGAATCGCCATGAACGCAGCGGAAATAAAAATGATTCCATTGTATCGGTTGCTGGGGTCGTAAAACGGACATTAAAATCTAAGCGGGAAGAACAGTTCTTCACCTTTGCGAGGTTTCGAATCTCCCGTGGATGATGCCGACTCGATAATCGCGCACGCGCACGATCTCTAGAGGTATCCACACGAGTTCCCGCAGCAGACGCTATTTCCTCCTCGGCTTGAGTGCTCCGACCAGATCTCAAATCCACCATGCGCGGAGAGAGACAGATCCACTCCGAAAGAGAGAAGGAGAGAGAGAGAGGAGAGAGAGAATCTGGGGAGTAAAATTCGTCCAACTAACTTTTTACCCCTCCCCCTTGGCCCTCCTTATATAGAAATAAGGATAAGCACAACAGTTAATCCTCATGATTATCCAAGAGTTTGGCCTTAGATAATTCTCCATTAAATCTTCATGTTTATCCTACAGCTTTTCACAAAAACCCAGATAAGCATGAAATTTAACATCTCTCACCGTCTGACGAGAACTCTTATGTGTGTGACCCTCTAGGCCCATATATCAGTCCGGTTGCAGGCCCATTAAACTTAGAACTGTTTCTTGAGTTTAATATTTATTAATTAACATTTAAACATCACATGTTAAATGATTAATTTAATAAACAAGTGAATTATCATCTGATGATCAAATCACTTGGCCTTCTGATCATGAGCAGTACCAAACACTACCTCATGATCCCATAAGATATAAGGATACTGTTCCCTTCAATTGAACCTTTCCGTCTGCCGATACCGCACAGATATAATCCTTCACTCATGCAATGTCCCGATAACGCAAGGGTATGGTTTTATAGTCAAACCCTTTTTCGCATTATCCAGATGGATTCCAGTACACAGTTAATATCTAGAAAGACATCTCTTTCATTTGACCATGGCCAGGGATTTCTGTGTACACATCCATAGGACATTCTCTCTCCAGTCTTATACCAAGAGTGAGTGATCCCTTGTTATTCACTCAATTACCTTCGCAAGCTTTCCACTGTATCTGAAAGACCGATTATGGTGGACTTAATGGTTAAAGTCCACGAGTCAGATAATCAAGATACAATGGTCCACAAACAAGGTATCATTGGTGACTCAGGTCAAAGGACCAACTGTGCTACTGCAACGATTGAATTCCCTGGTTGACTAATAGGTATAATTACCATCCAGGAATTCTTATTTGGGTCTGTTCAGTGAACTCATTCTCTAATGAGCACCCACTTGTTTGTCTTAGTGTCACCACACGAGTGAATGTGAGATCATTCACCCTCATCATATGAGCAGACATAACTTGTGTCGATCTTATTGGATATTTAATGTCCATCTCAAATATCCTATGATCGAGAACTATTTAAGACAATTGCCTTAGGATATTGATCTCACTATCATGATCTCATCATGATTCAATATCCCATACATTTGTCTATGGACCTTCATTACGATAGTCGTTTGCGAGAACTATTAAATGAAGAAATAATTGCCTTTATTAATAAACTTGAACTAGAATGTACAATGATTGGCTTTGAGGCCACCCAATTCTAACAAAGATCTGGCTGTCGAAAAACCTCTCCATGAAGGATTTGGGAGAAGCATCCTACGTATTGGGAATACAGATCTATAGAGATAGATCAAAGAGGATGCTTGGAATGACCCAAACCTTGTACATAGATACCATAGTCAAAATATTTGGCATGAAAAATTCCAAGAGATGTCTCATACCGATGAGACATGGAATTAATCTCTCAAAGGAGCAGTCTCCTAAGACACCTGAAGAGAGGACATTCTGTTAGTCTTAGGTGGCCTACAACCCAATCTGACTATGTAAATATTGTTCATTTATTAATATAATGGCATAATATTCATTGTATGTAAATCATATTAATTATTGTCACATAATGAAGTCCGTGAATATGTCCGATAGTGATCAGATTATGATGAGATCATACTAGTGAGATTGATCACTTAAACACACATATTCTTAATCGTTCATAGTCGAAGGATATCCGAGAAGGACATCGGATATCCGGTTAGACTAGTACAGATTACTCCTGCTCATAAGATGAGGGTGACTAATCTCATAGTCACTTGTGTGGAGACGCTAAGGCGAATCTATAGGTGCTCATTAGAGAATGAGTTCACTGAACTGATCCGACTGAATCGCTGGATGGTACTGTACCTCACTGTCAACCAGCTTGATTCTATTGTCGCAGTTGCGTGGATGGTCCTCGGACCTAAGACACCAAGGACACCTTATCGGTGGACTTCTGTGCTTTGACCTTGGCTTATGAATCTCTAATCACGGGATTCTAAACAGCCAAGGATCGGGTACAGCAGAATACCGTCGAAGGGAATTGAGTGTTAATAAGGAATCATTCGCTCTCGGTACGATGAGAGAGAATGCTCTAGGAAGGATGCGCAAAAGTCCATGTCCAGGGCGGACGATAATATCGGAAAAGGAGTTTTTCGATATTCATCAGGGGCATCCAATCCAAGTGAGTCGACCGGTTAGGGTTTGACAGCACGCCATACCCTGAGTTGACTCGAGAGCATTATACGAATGAAGGATTATATCCACGCGGTAACTGTCTGCGGAAAGGTTCCAAGAGTAGGTTACTTAAGCCCGATACCTTCCAGGTTCACGTGGTGTTGCTTAGCACCCAACGTGATTGGAGGCCCGATCGAATTCGATGTGCGACATTAATTCGATTGATTAATTAATTAATAAAGAGTTATTAATTGATTAATAAAGCCAGTGAAGAGTCACTAGGCTTATTAGGCTATTAACCGGACTGGTTATTAGGCCTAGAGGGCACACAAATGATTCTCAAGGTGATGGATAAATAAGTGGGTTTTATATAAACCGGGGGTTTTTATGAAAAACTGCGCGGTTAGTATAAAATATAGCGAACGGACTGAGTAGGCCAAGCTGTTGCTAACCCTAGCCGCACCCTCCTCTCTTCCTCTCTCTCTCTGGTGCCCCAGGCCAGATCCGGATCGCCGGATCTGCTCTGCCGCTTCTCCAGACTCCCGTTCGACGGGAAATCGTTCGTGCATTGCGGCGATCGTTGCTGTGACCGACGGAGGTTTCGTGGCTGCGAAGAAGGAGGAACGTGAGGATATCCACCGTGAGGAGGATCGCGTGGACTCCGCTAGAGGCCAGGCGCTTGCGCGGCTTGCGGTGTCGCACCGACAGAACCGAACGGTTGCGGATTCGAATCCGCACTCGGTAAGACCTTGATAATATGATTGTCGGTTTTATTTATTCAAAACGGGAAAAACGGATCGCTATTTTTATTTTATTTTCCGCTGCGTGGGCGATCTGGAGAAACTCGAGAACCCAACAGTGGTATTAGCGCTAGGTTCCACTGTTTCTCGTCCCGTTTTGGATTCCGAAATTAATTTTTTCAGTGTATTATTCAATGCGATGATTCGATGATATTGCTAGAACCGTGTTCATATGATGGGCACAAAATAATCAAATTATTTAATTCTGCAATTTTTTGAATTTTTTTGGGGTTTATTTATGTTCTTCGTTGGACGAAGAACCGACGTTTTAGGCGGCCTCGTTCGGGATTCCCAAGTGTTGGGAAGGAGGGTCGGGATCCCCGATCTTAAGGGAAGGGTTGTTGATCATTCCTGGACCCATAGCCAGCGCCAGAGTGGCCTCTGGAGATGGCCGGTTGGTGCCACATCTCCTTCTTCTTCATTTAATTTCAAAAGGAACCCGAAAAACAGATTTTTGGGGTGTTTTTTTTTAGGGGCTCGACCTGGCCGAACCTTTGCCCTACCGGCGCCGGGCAGGTCGCCGACACCGGGGGGGTCGCCGGCGGCGACTGGCGGCGCCTGGGTGCTCGCCGGCGGCGGCCTGCCACCCCTCCAGCCGTCGGGCCTCCACCTAGGGTTTCCTGCAACTTTAGGGCTCGTCGGGTTGCAGGTGGGAGGAGGGTGGCCCGAGCCCGTTCAACCGGCTAACCCGGTCGACTCAGGGGGCCTTGATTGGGCTTAGGCCCCTAAGCCAAGGACCCGAGACCCTGGCTCGGGCCTTGGCTGAGCCCAGACTCAGGCAGTGGCTTAAGCAAGTACATGAATGGGCTGGGCCCATTCTGTGATTCCTTATTAAACCCCTTTAACCCATTTGAGAGTTAAAATTTGAATTTCAGTTTCAATATTCAAAAATTGTTTTGAATTAATAATTTAATTGGGCTTTGAATGATTTTGGATCAATTAATTAACAATTAGTTCTTAACTAATTAGGGTTAATTATTAACTTAAGTGTTAATTTAATAATTAACCTTAACTAACTAATTTAAGAGTTTAAATTAGAGGTTAATGATTATTAATCTAAATGTTAGATTATTAATTCTACTAATTGTTGATTAATTTATAAGTTAGTTATTAATTTAATTGTTAAATTAATAATTAACTTAGATGACTAATTTAAATGTTAAATTAGTAGTCCTTAATTAATTATTGTTAGTTATTAATTTAATAGTTAAATTAATGATAACTTTAATGATCTAATATAAGAGTTAGATTAATTAGTTAGTGTTAATTATTGGTTTAAGAGTTAAATTAATAATTAACATTAATTGACTAATTTAAGTGTTAGGTTAGTAGTTAATAATTAATTATGGTTGATTATTAATTTAAGTGTTAAATTATTAATTAACTTTGTTTGACTAGTCTAAGAGTTAGATTAGTTATTAATAATCTAATTGTTAGATTATTTATATTATTTAATCTAAATGTTAGATTGATTTAATTATTAGAAGTGTTCTAATTTGCATGGAATAATATGAAATTATTAATTTGGAGTGTGTGGATATGTGATGTGTGTTTTGATGCTTTTAAATTTGATTTAATTGCATGCTAGTATTATTAAAAGACTTTTTGAAATTGAAAAGCCAATTTTGATTGGAACCCAATTTTTCAGAGCCAATATTATTTATTTTGAAAACTCATTTGTTTTAGTCATGTGATGCGCTGGATCTTGTGTGGAATGTTTAAAGCACACCGTGATCATAGATATGTACTTATTTTATTATTCATGTGATGAATGCTGGATGTGGACCGTGGATGTATGGATATTTATTAATTATTAATAAATAGAGGTCTGCGTACCTCTCCCTCTCACATACTCCGATGTAATTCTACCTCCCTCTCTGTTGTATTCGCCATAAGGCCTTCTTCTATTTTACATATAATTCTAGAATTATTGTAATATGATCGAGGCAATCGAGGAAGGAGCGAGGACGATCCACAGCTGCAACTCGGAAGGCGATATGATGAAGATCTCTTGCCGTGTGTTTGCATGCTTATCTGATGTAAATGTTATGTTAGATTTTGTATGCGTTTGACTGTTGGCTCCAGTCAAACCCACTGTGCTATCCATGACCACACTAATGACATGTATGAGATGTATTGTTTTCTTTTGATTATGAATCAAAGCAGGTATAATATTTAGTAAATATATACGATATATTTATATACTATCACCTAGGAGAGACCAAGATAAAAGTTATCTAAATACCCTCATATTAATTCTAAGCCGTAACGCGAGTAGTTAAGAA
This sequence comes from Zantedeschia hybrid cultivar, assembly GCA_030544215.1. Taxonomy (NCBI): domain Eukaryota; kingdom Viridiplantae; phylum Streptophyta; class Magnoliopsida; order Alismatales; family Araceae; genus Zantedeschia; species Zantedeschia hybrid cultivar. The sequence continues at coordinate 45,009,631 of JARZZO010000002.1, read as the reverse complement.
CTTACTGCGTGGTCCACCATCGTTATAGTCATAGGATTCGAATCACTTTAGGCAGGTTTGTTGTGCTACCACAAGGCCTGTTTAATTGTGAGGAGAGACTGTGGCTATAACATTAGATGCCTAGTTGATCGGGGTAGAGGAACCATGTAGCTTTGTTGTGCTATCCACAAGGGCTGCATGCAAATCTATGCTCGTCTCGTAATGATGTTAGCTTAGACCAGAATTAGTGGTTTGTTGTGTTATCCACAACGCCATTAAATCTCTGGGGACCGAAGCTATGATCAGATATTGCAAAGAGTTGCAAGTCCCATGAGATAGGTGCTCTTTGATTGTATTACAATTTGTTATGCTATCCACAAGGCTGTACTGCAAGTCATTGAGATTCTGATCCCCACTAGGAGACTGTCGGTGTCTCCCGTTCTGTATAACTAAGAGTTATACAGTCCGTCGAAAATTAGTGGGAGTTAAAACTTGAACAAAAGACCATGTCTTGTTTTATATTTAATAATTGAACATCTGCTGAAAGGATTTTATTCATCTCATGTAGGGAATAATGTCGTCGAATAACCTACTCCGTGGCATACTTGATGCCAAACGTTTGACTAGCCTGAACTACTCAGATTGGTTCAGAAACCTGAAGAATGTCTTCAGATCTGAGCACAATGACTATGTCCTTGGAGCTGATCCTCCTGCTGAATTGGCATTAGATGCGCTTGACGTAGAGATGATAGCTAACGATAAAAGATCGAAGGACAAAGACAAATGAGTAGTAAAAGGTGACTGCTTTTACTGTAAGCAGCAGGGTCACTAGAAGAGGAACTGCAAGGAGTTCCTCAACGATAAAGATCATAGAAAAGTGAAGCTGTCTAAAGCTTCAGATATCTATATGATAGATATCAACTTGTCAGTTAGAGATTCTACATCTTGGGTATTAGATACCGGATGTGCTTCTCACATCCGCCATGATGTGCAGATACTGACAAGTAAGCGCAAGCTGAGAAAAGGCGAGGTGGAACTGAGGGATAGCAAACCTCAAGCTTCCATCGGGAGACGTCTTATCATTAGAAGATTGTTATTATATTCCTAACATAATAAAGAACATCATATCAATATCTTGTCTGGACAAGATAGGATATAGGTTGTCTATTGAGAATAGAAGTTGTTCGATTTATTATGGTAATAAATTGATAGCTTTGGCATCTTTAGTCAACGGACTATATCTCTTAAATATTTTTTGTTATAATCTTCATATTGATAATGCTCTTAAGAAGAGCAAGAATTGTGTGAACCAAGCCTACATGTGGCATTGTAGACTTGGGCATATTGGTGAAAGCAGGTTACAAAGATTGTACAAGCACGGTTATTTAAATGCATTCGATTATGAATCGTTTGCGACATGTGAATCCTGCCTTATGGGAAAGATGGCAAAATCTCCATTTACTAGACATGGAGAACGTGCCAAAGACATTTTGGAACTAATACATTCAGATGTATATGGTCCCATGTCCACCCAAGCCAAAGGTGGCTTCTCATACTTCATCACGTTCACTAACGACCTCTCAAGATTCGGCTATATGTACTTAATAAAGTACAACTCGGAAGCATTTGAAAAGTTCAAGGAGTTCAAGAATGAGGTAGAGAAGTAGTTAGGAAAGAGTATTAAAGCTCTTCGATCATATCGAGGAGGAGAATACTTAAGTACTAATTTCACACAATTCTTAGAGGATAATGGTATCGTTTCTCAGCTGATCCCTCTATATACACCACAAATGAATGGTGTATCAGAAAGGAGAAATCGCACCTTGTTGGATATGGTGCGATCCATGATGAGCTTTTCGGGATTACCAGTGTCCCTCTGGAGGTATGCTCTAGAGTCAGCAGCATACCTACTGAACAGAGTACTCAGCAAGTCTGTGGCCTCTACTCCATATGAGATATGGAAAGGTAGGAAACCAGAATTTAAACATGTTAAAGTCTGGGGTTGTCCTGCTCATGTAAAGAGGCATGATCCAGACAAGCTTGAATCACGAACTGATAAATGCAGGTTTGTTGGATATCCAAAGGAAACCTTTGGATACTACTTTTACCATCCTAGTGAACAAAATGTGTTTATCGCCAGAAAAGCTGTCTTCCTGGAAGAGGAATACCTTCTCCAGGAAGATAGTGGGAGTAAAATAGTACTGGAAGAGGTTCCAGATCTCCAGACAATTGCATTATCATCAGATGAGATATCAATTCTTGAATCTGTTCAAGTACACATAGATGAGCCTCGTAGATCTAGTAGATTACCTAGACTACCCGAATAATATGTGGGACATATCGCTGAAAGTGAGTATATCACTGCAGCTGAAGCCGCCAAGGAAGCAGTGTGGCTGAAGAAATTCATCACCGACCTCGGCGTAGTTTCCAGCATCTCTGAACTTGTTCTGCTGTTGTGCGACAACAATGGAGCCATTGCGCAAGCGAAAGAGCTGCGGTCTCATAAAAAATCAAAGTATATTATGAGGCGCTTTCATATTATTAGAGAGATCATATCAAGAGGAGATGTAGTTATGGAAAGAGTTCCATCTGTCGACAATGTAGCAGATCCACTAACAAAGCCGTTGTCTCAAATTGTGTTTGAGCGTTACCTAGAGTCTATAGGCTTATTGTATAAAGGTGATTGGCTTTAGTCCAAGTGGGAGATTGTCAGGCTTAGGTGGCTTACAAGCCAATATGACTTTGTAATCTTGTTCATTTATTAACAAAATGGCATTATATTCATGGTATGTAAATCGTATTAATTATCGTCTCATAATGAAGTACGTGAATATGTGCGATAGTGATCAGATTATGATGAGATCATACTAATGAGACTGATCACTTAAACACACATATTCTTAATAGTTCCTAATCGGAGGATATCCGAGAAGGACATTGGATATCCGGATTGACTAGTACAGATTACTCTTGCTCATAAGATGAGGATGACTGATCTTATAGTCACTTGTGTGGAGACACTAAGGCGAATCTGTAGGTGCTCATTAGAGAATGAGTTCACTGAATTGATCCGACTGAATCGCTGGATGGTATTGTATCTCACTGTCAACCAGCTTGATTCTATTGTCGCAGTTGCGTGGATGGTCCTCGGACCTGAGACACCAAGGACACCTTGTCGGTGGACTTATGTGCTTTGACCGTGGTTTATGAATCTCTAACCATGGGATTCTAAACAGCCAAGGATCGGGTACAACGGAATACTGTTGAAGGGAATTGAGTGTCAATAAAGAATCATTCGCTCTCGGTACGATGACAGAGAATGCTCTAGGAAGGATGTGCAAAAGTCCCTAGCCAAGGCGGACACTAATATCGGGAAAGGAGTTTTTCGATATTCATCAGCGGCATCCAATCCAAGTGAGTCGACCGGTTAGGGTTTGACAGCACGCCATACCCTGAGTTGACTCGAGAGCATTGTACGAATGAAGGATTATATCCATGCGGTAATTGTCGGTGGAAAGGTTCCAAGAGTGGGTTACTTAACCCCGATACCTTCCGGGTTCACGTGGTGTTGCTTGGCGCCCAACGTGATCGGAGGTTCGACCGAATTCGATGTGCGACATTGATTCGATTGATTAATTAATTAATATGAGTTATTAATTGATTAATCAGGCTAGTGAGGAGTCACTGGACTTATTGGGCCATTAACCGAACTGGTTATTGGGCCTCGAGGGTCACACGAAAAAGATTCTCAAGGCGATGGGTAAATAAGTGGATTTTATATAAACCGAGGGTTTTTATGAAAAACCGCGCGATTAGTAGAAAATATAGCGAATGGGCTAAGCAGGCCAAGTTGCTGCTAACCCTAGCTGCCCCCTCCCCTCTTTCTCTCTCTCTGGTGCCTCAGAAGAATCGGGATCCCCAGATCTGCTGCGCCACTTCTCCGACTCCCATCTGACGGGAAATCGTCCGCGCGTTGCGGCGATTGTTGCGGCGAACAGTAGCGACTTCGTGGGCTGCGAAGAACGAGGAACGTGCGGATATTCGTCGCGAGGAGGATCGCGTGGACTTTGCTAGAGGCCGAGTGCTTACACAGATTGCGGTGTCACACCGACGAAACCGAACGGTTACGGATTCGAATCCGCGTACGGTAATGATTGATTACCTATTCTAATCTGTTTTAGATTTTTCGAAACGGGAAAGGATCTCCGTTTTATTTTTATTTCCGCTGCGTGGGAGATCCGGAGAAACCGCGAGAATCCAACATGTTCCCCCGATATAAGTTGAATTGATTCTATCAATAAAAATCCAAGGGCCTGCCCAGGGTCCTAGATAAGGTTCCGGGCCTAAGAAAAAAAAGTTTAAGAAGATGGCCACATTCATGAATGAAGAACGAAGAGAGATATTAGGAGTGGGAAGAAAAATTTAAAACAACCCAATAATGTTTAAACTAACTTAATGAAAGGATACATCAATGTTTAAAAGAAAATAAACTACAAAGTGTTAAACACTCATATCTTTCAAACAGATTAGAAAACCTAAAAAAAATAACTAAGCCCATTAACTTCTTATTAAAGTAGATTAGAGGAGAAAGAGGCAGCATTGAGCGTAGTAGGGGGCACATGGGCGCAATGTGCCGGGCTTCTTGCATGCTGGGTGCGGTATTGGCACAGTTTGGGTAGGCTCATAGGTGGGCGTTACAGCTGGGTATAGACACGCTAATTTTGACATCATTTTGAGTAAATTTCATATCATATAATAATGCTTCAAAGTGGTCTGATATTTAATCATTAGTTAATTTTTATTAATATTTCCGGATTAATTATCTAAATGACATCGGTCAGACAGACATAATTTAAGTTAACTAATTAAATTGATTTTAACTCAAATTTTAATCAAATATGAAAAGATTCTAAAAGACGTCGACCTGTGTAGACGCCATTTAGAGTTAATTCATATTTTGATTATTATTCTGATTTTTAATTAATTTATTAATGAACTAAAAGACGTCTACCTGTCACGACGCCATTTAGGTTTCCTAAGCTGTTTCTGTTTCTTTTTCCGGATGTTTATCCTTATCTTAATTAGTCTAAAATACGTCTCCCTTGGGCGACGCATTTTAGATAATTACAGATAATGATGAATTAATCTGTGTTTATCTGTTTGTTAGTTGGATAAACTTCAAATTCTTTTATGTTAATCTTTAAATAACCGCGGATGCGTGAACTTAAGCCTATAAATACCCAACCCCTTGGTCATTAAAAAGTTAGTGATAATTCTTGAAAGATTAGTGATAATTTTGAGTGATCCAAGAAGAAGACGACGTCCAGACGCTGAAGGATCTTCGTCCTTTCAAGATCCATTCAAAGACCAAGGCTTTCCAAGGGCCATCCAACTTAGTTCTTAATTAATTTCTGCATCTTTCTCATATTTTTATCACATTAGCATTATATTTTCATCACATCACTCCATGTAATACACACTTACTAGCATAATTTCAAACCTATTTGTTTAAGGGGTTTAAAAGACCATCAAACAAGTGAGTTCTTTGTTCAAGTTGCATAATTAAAATTTTTACTGGAATAGATACTATATCTATTTGAGTTCTTATTTTTCCCTCTCTCTTTCTTTCCACTTTGTTGCAAGGTACAAAAAGAGATCAAGAGGAGAGAATCAACAATAAGGAAAAGGAATCTGGATGATCCTCAAAGTCCGATAAGCATCCAAAGCAAGAACAAAGTCAGAAGGGCTCTCTTTCTTCAGCCGGCTGAAGGAGGGGAATCAAGGATTTTAAAATCTCCCTATTCCAAAACAGGTAGGCGATCAAAATCTTTTCTTTTATAACTTTTTAGTTAAAAGTTTCTGGCGATCACATTCACTTAGTTTTTAATAGGTTTATTTGTCACATAATCAACATAATTTTTTCATGATAATCACATCTTAATTTGAGCACTCACAGCTTTTTGGTGATCACGGTGGGACTTGGTCTCGCCATCTTTTAATCTTTGTTCTTGCTTTCATCAATCAGGCACTCTCTGTGCACCACCTGTGTCTCTCGACACGCCCTCACTGATTGGTGAGTTTTAATTTAATTGTTATTCCTACGTACACCACGTGTACACCCCTGTGGTAAGATCTTGCCCTCCCCGTTTGATTGATTGGAAAGTTGTGGTTGTGATAAAAGATTGTGTGATTGATTGATATTTTAGTTGTTCATCTGATGAAATTATCCTGTTAAAAATTGAAAAAAAAAAAATTGCATGAGCCGATCATTTACTGCTTTCATCCTGTTTGTTTGAGGAGGAATCGATCCAGAAATTCCTCCTGAATTGTTGATTCTGTGACTTGAAAAGCGTCCAGGAGTAGCAACGCGTTTCATACCGCGTCGCTCAACCAAGACACCTTTCAGGCAAAATTCTCTGTTGTTTGCTGCCTGAGATTCTATGAAAAAAATAAGGTTATCTTTGAATAGCGTCGACCAATAGCGACGCGATTCAGGCAGTTTCTTGTTTTTCTTCAGTTCTCAGATTTCTGATCTGCTTGCTACTACACATTACGTAATAAGCATTAGAGGCCATTCAGGCCACAGGTCATACGCACTGGGGCTAACACCCCCTCTTTCTCTTAGGAACACCTTTCTTGACGTCTTCACCTCTCTCTGATTGGGTCGGTCCCTCGATCAGACTAGAGTGGTTGGCGTTAAAGACATCCGTAAGTTCTCAAAATCAAGGTATTCCTCCTTGTTCATTGATAAAGTGTTAAATTGATCATCTAAGGGCAATCATATGCATCATACTCATGTTTTTATCTGCAAAATAGCATGAAATGATAGATAATTGTGTAACAAGTCCAACGGTACCAATTTCATCAAATTCTGACTTAAAAACATCGTCATTTCATGTGATCAAAGGAGTATAGCGCATTTGCGGTTTTTCGACAAAACCGAGACGAAATGAATAAATATGATCATATTTTTATGATAATGCGCTAAATTATATTTATTTGATGTGAACAGGACATGCCGATGATGCAGTGCAGCTAGAGGAGTTTTCGGAAATTTGGGGGAGGTCTAGTGTGCGGATTTCAACTAAAACAGGGGTAAAAATACAATTTGATTCCTTCCTTCGCTGGAGTTTCCTAAAACCCACTATTTCCCTCCGTCTCTTCGATTTCCTAAACACATCCCTTCCTTTATTTTAAAATCCTCTCTCTCTTTCTCGTTTTAGAAAGTCGAATCCTATTTCTTTTCCAATTTCCTCTTCCTCTCCAGATCCAAATCATGTCCCTTCTCTAAGTCTCCCACATATCCTCCTCCTTTTCCAACTCAAACCCGGCAGCCTCTCCTCCTTCTCCTCTCTATAAATCTCTCCTCTCCTCTTTCTCTTCCTCCTCCACCCCGGTTTCTCTCTTTCTCTTCCCACGCATCCTTCTCTCTCCCTTATTCTTTCCCCCTCTCGTTCCAGCAACTTCTCCCCCTCTCTCTTCTATTCTCCTTCTCCACTCTCCGCAGCCCTCTCTTCCTCTCTCCCGTATTCTCCCTCAGTTCTTTCTCTCCTGTACCCTCTCTCTCTAGTTTTCCTTCCCGGTAGCCTCCCTTCCTCCCTCCTTGGTTCCTCTTTGTTTCCCACGCATCCTTCTCTCTCCCTTATTCTTTCTCCCTCTCCTGCAGCCTCTCTATCTCTCCCTCCTCGGTTTTCTCTCTTGCCGTCTCTCCTCCCTGTCCATGCAGCAACCAGGCCTTCTTTCTCTTCTCCTACCCTCCACGTACCACCGGCAAGCACCCAGCCAGCAGCAGCTGCACCCACGGGCCCAACCGCTGCACCTCCAGCGGCAGCACCAAGCAGCTCCAGCAACCCCCACGCATGCAGCAGCTTCCTGCATGTCCCAGTGGAGCCCAGCACCTCCATGCACGTCTCTCTCCAAGCCCCACACGCTGCACTTGAAGCTGAACCAGCACCTCCTCCACGCTCCAGCCTGCAGCCACGTACATCACCATCCTCCATGCGTGCATGCGCAGCCGGCAGCTCCTTCCTCCAACGCATAGCAGCCACCTCTCCTCCAGCAGCTGATTCCTTCAACACCTGTCACGTACACCAGCAACCAGCATCCTCCTGCAGCCACTCACAGCAGCCTCCTTCCCCAAGCATCCAGCAGCAGCTTCAGCAAGGGAATTGTTGTTAGAAGTTTTTGTTTATTTATTTCAATCATGTTGTTGTTTCGTACATTTGATCTAATGATTAGTTAATTAAGTACTAATAGTTCAAGTATTTTTATTTCTTATCATTAAATATTTGCATATTAGCGTTAATTTGATTGTTTAGATAGTTGCATGAACAGTAACGTCACTATTCACCTCTAACTTCCAGAATTTTATTCTTCCAATGTAAAATCTTTTTATTCAAATCAATCGATATCTAGTACTTGTTTTCATTTAAATTTTATTTAAAAAATGTTAAAAAAATAAAATAAAATGCAAAAAATCTTTTGATGAATAGTAACAAGGGGGTATGTGGCTAAGTTTGATTGGGCTCCATCACTATGCATGCGTATGCAGGGGCTTTGATTGAGTGTTCTTTTCATCATTTGTATTAATACCTTTGTTTAATTAGTTAAAGTTAATTGATTCCACTATTTTTTTTTACATTGTTTTTTTTATAAAAAAAGAAAAGATATCTAAATATCCAAAATCCAAAGTTTTCAAAGTTAAAAATTTAACTCCCTGTGGTTCGACTCGGACTCACCGCTATTAAATTTCCAAATTTTGATTTGAGTGAGCCGGATAAATTTAGATTGAACGTTTTCATGTGTTTAACGACGCACAATTCGAAACGATCATTCATCGGGTTGGTTGTACCAATTGAAGTCTTGGTTATATTTTCATAACGTTGTGAGAGAAAGCCATAGAGTATAACGGTGGAAATTGAACTGAAACTAGGATCCTACCCATTGAGTGAATTTGTGATTAATTGAATCCAAATAACCCAACAAGGAATTATGAAATAACGTTAAACATCCACTTGATTGCTTAATCTCTGTGCAACTTGTCTGCAAATCTTTGAAAAAATCTAATATCATGCTACTTCGATCAGGTAGGGATTTGAGCATGGCTTCAGATGCCCTAGTCAACTACGAGGGAGATGCTAATGCCCCTCTACCACTTTGAAAGCGGGGTGGATGCTGATGCCCCCCATAATCCCCATTCTTGTCCAGTTCGATACGAGGGAAACCACCAAACCCCTCTTCCTTGTGCTCATGATCAATATTCTGATCTTCCTCCACATGTGCATACAGTTTCTAATCCTATTTTCAAGGGAGGCATGAACCCGAATGATCCCTCATCCTCCGATCCCTCAGATCTAGTGAACGCTTTGGGAGTTCTTGCCTCCCGTCTGGATCCTCGACAGTTCGAGACAATCCAGTCTATTTTAAAGGGGAAGACGCCCATGCAATCTGCCGAGCTGAATCCTGCGGCTCCCCCTGTCATTCCTCAACCTCCTCCTCATCATACTTCCTTCATTCCCCAGGCCATGGAAGGCCATCAAGTCTCAACCTCTCGGCCAGCTGGGCCACAACTTTCTTCCTCAAGGCAACCGGTCAGGACACTGACGCTTACTTACCAAAATGCCCTCAGGTATGGCGGAAGCTCTGCCGGATCTCAGCCCTATTGTCCCCCATGCCCTACATACTTAGGCAACAGGTCTATCATGTACCTCCACCTCACCCTCCTCCCCAGGTTGATCCAACGACACAACCTCTGCTTGCAAAGATGGAACGTATGGATGAACAGTTCAACAACCTTCAGAAGATGATGGGAGTTAAAGCTGCACCTGAGATTAATCTGCCAAGTCTACCTGTGTTCCATTTTCCACCCTCCGAAATGCCAGTGTACCGAAAATACAACGGTACTAGTAACCCCTTCACTCATTTGAAGGAGTTTATGTATGAGTCATCTTTCTGGCAAAATGACAAGAGGTCGTTGACATTTTTTATTTATGAAGTCATTGGAGGGACCAGCCCTCGAGTGGTTCTTTCCTTTAGAACCTGCTGAAGTAGAAGACTATAGTATCGTATCACGAAAATTCATTCAACGATACCAGGATAGAGTTGCCCCCTCTCTGTCCATTACTAATTTGATAGCAGAAAAAATGAAACCCGACGAGGAATTCGTCAATTTTGCCGATAGATGGAGCGGCATGGCAGAAAAAGTGAAAGATGATCTGTTTGAGTCCGAGTAAGTAAAAATGTTAATCTCCAATGCTACACCTCAGTTTAAGTTAGTCCTCGCCCTGAACAACTTGGCCAGTATGACAGAGCTCTATGAAAGAGCACGTTATTGTCAGAACGCTTTCAAGGATGCTACGTTCTCTAGTGTCTTTGATCCTCATCGACCTAGCAGGCCTCCACCTCGAAAGCCTGCCGTGCCAAATTCTCCTAGCACAGGTCCAACCACTGAGGGCACTGTAACGACCCACCATCCTACGACCGGAGACCCAATCACTAAATGGATGTCGGCCCATTAACTGTGGGTTCACACCCGGATCTCACACAACACAACTGGAGGAGTAAGCGTTAAACAAGGCTAAATATAACAATCACACGGACTACAAAGATAATACAAGTGCGCAGGAAGGAAGATAACAATGTCCGTATACAGTCCAACAATAATTACATGGTCCAACAAATTACATAAGTACAGGCAGAAGTAAAGTACAACAACATCGGGGCATACCCCGGAACTGAGACAGCTGCTGGTCCGCGCACCAAGAAGACACCACGCGCCGCCACACGCCACGAGGTCCACACCTGAAACCGCAGGGAGTGAGCCACACCAGAATTGGGCTCAGTAGGGATCATCCGATCCCCTGCCTCCCACCCACACACCCACAAGTGCAACTAAACAGATATAAGGCAATTAAATAAAGCAGTAAACATAGCGCCCAAACCTGATATGAAACGTATGCATAAGCAGTAAAGCAGGAATAGTTCTAAGTAACCCGAAGAACCCAACACAAAGTCATGTCTCACAGCCAAAGTCCACAAAGCAATCGAACCACACTGTCGACCGAAGTGAAACGTCGCCTCACAACACCACCAACACTAACGCCTGTCCGCCCCTACAGTGTTCCGGGGCACCGTAGGGTGAGGCAGTGAGTCAAACTAGGACTAGCTGGGACCAGTGAACCACCACTGCCCAGCTACGTGTGCACACAAGCAGTCTAGACTACTGTCCTACCGACCGGATTTCCTCCACGCCAGGCCTCGGCGCTTCAGGAGGGCCCTGGGGACCGGCGAACCCCCGTCAAGCCGAAGCTACAGGAACTACCCACAACCCTAACCTCCCGGACTGCGTCAGGCCAAAGGGCGAAGGGTACCACTCGTAACCTTGATCAAAGGTCACATCAGCCCAGTGGCTAAAGGGGTAAAACAACTCCAACAGTACCACAACCAGCTCCACAGCAAGAAACACACCGGAAGCTGCCACGACAAACAGGGAAACCCCGACCCGCTGAGACCAAACAGCAACCCCTCGGATAGCACACCGGCTACTCCGGCCCGACGGGCTCAAGGTGGTTCTGCTTCCCTCAGCCAAAGGTAAAACACAACATGTACTACTCCCCCACCGGTACGGCAACAATGCCTCACAGACACCATGGCCCTTCCCCATCGGCCCAAGGTGACAAACGTAAACCACAGTTATTCCGATTCCATACTCGCAGAAGCACACACACACGCACACACAACTGATGTAATTCCATTCACACATAAATCCTCAGTCTCAGTATACAACTTAAAGCATGCATTTGAACCATCCAACCGTGAAACATGTGTTAATAACCAGAGTTAAAGCAGTTCTGTCTTGACTCACGTCGACCGAGGTCGACGCCATTCAAGCCCCTTAAACAGGTTCATTAGAATCGGATTATGCCCTAAAACGCGTCAGAGTCCATAGACGCCATTCACACCAGAATTCCAGAGTTGCAGAAGCCTCAGTCGGGGGATTTCCTGCCTAAAAGGCGTCATGATGTCTCGACGTCCTTCTAAAAGGCGTCGTCCATACATGACGTCTTTTAGCGCCAGAACCCCGTACTTACGAAACCTTGAACAGGGAGATTTCTACCCAAAAAGGCGTCATACTGGCCCGACGTCCTTATAAAAGGCGTCGACCAAGCACGACGCCGTTTAGCGCCAGAAACCTGGTTCCCTGGTTTAATCCGAGGGTTTCTCCCCTTAACCCCAAACGCCCCAAAACGCCTAAAACAGAAGGGGGAGAAAAGGGAAATCAAACTACCACAAGCATGCTACAATTCCACAATCCCGAACACAGCCATTCCCACAAGAAAACTCCCTAAACATGCTCATTCTAACCCAAAACACAACATGCCACGGCAAGGAAATCACGACCAAGATAACCACAGTCCATGCAAGGTTCGTCCCCCTACCAGTTCTTGAACTCCTCCAAGCTCCGTGCCGCCGTCCCTCCGCACCGCACACCGCCGCCGGTACCCCCGAGGACGTCGCCACTCCGCCGAGACGTCGGCCGCCGTCCGGAGAATGGAACGCCGCGAAGGAAGTGGTGGAGGTAGATGTGGGAGGTAGGGAGGTGTTGGAGTGATGGGAGAGGAAGAAGAGGAAGGGAAAGGGGAAAAGAGGGTCGGAGAGGGCGGAGAGGACGAAGAGAGAGAGGGTGGAGGCGAAAATGAGGGAAAGAATGGGAGGCTCGCGGGGTCAATCAGAAACTGGCTAAAACGTGTCGACAGAGACAGACGCCAATCAGGTGACAGGACGGGCCGTACTGACAGCACTCTGAAACGCGTCGACCACCATGGACGCCGTTCAGCTGACATGTCAGGCACCGTACACCGACACCGTAGGGTCGTAGTCTGAATCGCGTCGTCCATCATGGATGCCGTTCAGACGACGAGACAGGGGCCGTACTCTCGCGGCCCGAAACCCGCCTACGTGGCGCCCACGTGGCACAACATCAAGCAGACCTAAATGGCGTCCACACAACCTGACGCCTTTTGAAAGGCGTCGAGTAGTGCAGACGTCATTCAGTCAAAACTCTCAAGATCTCCCTCAGGGTCCAAACGAGGGGATCCGGCCCGAACCCGACCCGGATACTGAACCCGAAACCTGAGTCCTTACATTCTCCCCCCCTTAAAAGAATTTCGTCCTCGAAATTTGTAACCGCTCAACGATATTCTCCGCTAAACATCACATACCGGGCAACACGATTCACAACAATCATTCTCACCGTTCACACACATAAGGCTCCACATAACTAGCCAATCAAACCCACACCAAGCTAACCAAGATTCTCAATTCTTGCAAAAGCTGATAGATCGAAATAACCAAACATTAGCAAGGCACAAATTACAAAACTGATTCTCCACCAAACCCAAGTACATAAAAGTACCACAAGAGTTCACAACCACCTCTGAATAAGACAAGATAAAAGTGCTTATCTAGCCCAGCCTCTCGGACCTCCACAAAGGGACGCAACTCCACTCAACGTCTCGGACTCTTACTGACCACTCAGCTCCTGACCTGTCTTATTCTTCTGGGGACAGTTCCTCGCGAGATGTCCCTTCCTGCCACAGCCAAAACAGCTACCAGTGATCAATGGACAAATCCGATTGCCATGATACCTGCCACAACGGGGACAGCGATCCACAGCATCCCGCCTCGCTTCCTGTTGCCAGCTGATCTCCGTCTGCATCTGCTGAACCAAACCATCTTCATCCTCGTCACAAGGTACCTCTTGGAACTCGAGATTAAAGGAACTCGAACCGCCTGACGAAAAGACCGCTGATCTGTCCTTGCCTTGCTGCTTCCCTTGTGCTGATTGCTCCGACTCCTTCGCCGTGTGTTGGAACTGAGTCTCCACCGCTGCCGCGCACCGAACTGCTGACGCCAGATCCTTACAACAATGGGCTGCCACGAATTCCCTCAGATCATGCCGAAGTCCATCCACAAATTTCTCTGTCCTAAGATCCTCATGCTCAGATATGTGTGGAGCAAATCTCCCCAGAGCTACAAATTTCATCTGATATTCTAGAACTGTCATACCGTCCTGCACCAATTCCATAAACTCCCTTTCCTTGGCCCTCCGAACGTGCCTCGGAAAGTACTACCCACTAAACTCTCTCACAAAGTCTTCCTACATTATCTCTCTCAAGGACCTATCTGGAAACATCAACCCCTTGATGGTAACCCACCAATCATAAGCATCGTCCTTCAGTAAGTAGGTCGCCAACAAGGTCTTGTCACTCTCAGCACATTCAAGAACATCAAATGCCTTCTCTACCTCCTTAATTCAATGAGCTGCCGCGTCTGGAACTGGTTGGCCCGTAAAAGAAGGGGGCTTCAACTTCAAGAACCGCTCCATCACCATGGACTGGCCACTTCGGGAATTGGACCCCTCACTTCCATCTCCCTGCTGATATCTAGACATAGCCCCAATCATAGCTTCCATGAAACGATCCACATTATGTCCCTCTACCCTCGAACCACCATCATATGCTCTCGAACCACGAGCCAACGGAACTCTCCTCTTCGGTGCCATCACTACCCCACAACACGCAAATCGAACCAAAACACGTCAAAGCCTACCAATCTACACCCGCAGCCATCGCCTGTACAGACTCGTACTTATTGTTGGACTATAATATCTAACCTAGTTTACCACATACTCGACCAGACTGAGCTCTGATGCCATCTGTAACGACCCGCCATCCTATGACTGGAGACCCGATCACTAAATGAATGTCGGCCCATTAACTGCGGGTTCACACCCGGATCTCACACAACATATCTGGAGGAGTAAGCGTTAAACAAGGCTAAATATAACAATCACACGGACTACAAAGATAATACAAGTGCGCAGGAAGGAAGATAACAATGTCCGTATACAGTCCAACAATAATTACATGGTCCAACAAATTACATAAGTACAGGCAGAAGTAAAGTACAACAACATCGGGGCATACCCCGGAACTGAGACAGCTGCTGGTCCGCGCACCAAGAAGACACCACGCGCCGCCACACGCCACGAGGTCCACACCTGAAACCGCAGGGAGTGAGCCACACCAGAATTGGGCTCAGTAGGGATCATCCGATCCCCTGCCTCCCACCCACACACCCACAAGTGCAACTAAACAGATATAAGGCAATTAAATAAAGCAGTAAACATAGCGCCCAAACCTGATATGAAACGTATGCATAAGCAGTAAAGCAGGAATAGTTCTAAGTAACCCGAAGAACCCAACACAAAGTCATGTCTCACAGCCAAAGTCCATAAAGCGATCGAACCACACTGTCGACCGAAGTGAAACGTCGCCTCACAACACCACCAACACTAACGCCTGTCCGCCCCTACAGTGTTCCGGGGCACCGTAGGGTGAGGCAGTGAGTCAAACTAGGACTAGCTGGGACCAGTGAACCACCACTGCCCAGCTACGTGTGCACACAAGCAGTCTAGACTACTGTCCTACCGACCGGATTTCCTCCACGCCAGGCCTCGGCGCTTCAGGAGGGCCCTATGGACCGGCGAACCCCCGTCAAGCCGAAGCTACAGGAACTACCCACAACCCTAACCTCCCGGGCTGCGTCAGGCCAAAGGGCGAAGGGTACCACTCGTAACCTTGATCAAAGGTCACATCAGGCCCAGTGGCTAAAGGGGTAAAATAACTCCAACAGTACCACAACCAGCTCCACAGCAAGAAACGCGCCGGAAGCTGCCACGACAAACAGGGAAACCCCGACCCGCTGAGACCAAACAGCAACCCCTCGGATAGCGCACCGGCTACTCCGGCCCGACGGGCTCAAGGTGGTTCTGCTTCCCTCAGCCAAAGGTAAAACACAACATGTACCACTCCCCCACCGGTACGACAACAATGCCTCACAGACACCATGGCCCTTCCCCATCGGCCCAAGGTGACAAACGTAAACCACAGTTATTCTGATTCCATACTCGCAGAAGCACACACACACGCACACACAGCTGATGTAATTCCATTCACGCATAAATCCTCAGTCTCAGTGTACAACTTAAAGCATGCATTTGAACCATCCAACCGTGAAACATGTGTTAATAACCAGAGTTAAAGCAGTTCTGTCTTGACTCGCGTCGACCGAGGTCGACGCCATTCAAGCCCCTTAAATAGGTTCATTAGAATCGGATTATGCCCTAAAACGAGTCAGAGTCCACAGACGCCATTCACACCAGAATTCCAGAGTTGCAGAAGCCTCAGTCGGGGGATTTCCTGCCTAAAAGGCGTCATGATGTCCCGACGTCCTTCTAAAAGGCGTCGTCCATACATGACGTCTTTTAGCGCCAAAACCCCGTACTCACGAAACCTTGAACAGGGAGATTTCTGCCCAAAAAGGCGTCATACTGGCCCGACGTCCTTATAAAAGGCGTCGACCAAGCACGACGCCGTTTAGCGCCAGAAACCTGGTTCCCTGGTTCAACCCGAGGGTTTCTCCCCTTAACCCCAAACGCCCCAAAACGCCTAAAACAGAAGGGGGAGAAAAGGGAAATCAAACTACCACAAGCATGCTACAATTCCACAATCCCGAACACAACCATTCCCACAAGAAAACTCCATAAACATGCTCATTCTAACCCAAAACACAACATGCCACGCCAAGGAAATCACGAGCAAGATAACCACAGTCCATGCAAGGTTCGTCCCCTTACTAGTTCTTGAACTCCTCCAAGCTCCGTGCCGCCGTCCTTCCGCACCGCACACCGCCGCCGGTACCCCCGAGGACGTCGCCACTCTGCCGAGACGTCGGCCGCCGTCCGGAGAATGGAACGCCACGAAGGAAGTGGTGGAGGTAGAGGTGGGAGGTAGGGAGGTGTTGGAGTGATGGGAGAGGAAGAAGAGGAAGGGAAAGGGGAAAAGAGGGTCGGAGAGGGCGGAGAGGACGAAGAGAGAGAGGGTAGAGGCGAAAATGAGGGAAAGAAGGGGAGGCTCGCGGGGTCAATCAGAAACTGGCTAAAACGCGTCGACAGAGACAGACGCCAATCAGGTGACAGGACGGGCCGTACTGACAGCACTCTGAAACGCGTCGACCACCACGGACGCCGTTCAGCTGACATGTCAGGCACCGTACACCGACACCGCAGGGTCGCAGTCTGAATCGCGTCGTCCATTATGAACGCCGTTCAGACGACGAGACAGGGGCCGTACTCTCGCGGCCCGAAACCCGCCCACGTAGCACAACATCAAGCAGACCTAAATGGCGTCCACACAACCTGACGCCTTTTGAAAGGCGTCGAGAAGTGCAGACGTCATTCAGTCAAAACTCTCAAGACCTCCCTCAGGGTCCAAACCAGGGGATCCGGTCCGAACCCGACCCGAATACTGAACCCGAAACCTGAGTCCTTATAGGCACGCTCTCCCATGAGCAGGTTAGTAGCATGAACAACAATCAGCCCCAATTTGTGAGGAATCAGTAACCACAGTACCAGCGACCGCAACAGCCAAACCAGCAGGATTACCGACAGTAGCAACCGAACCCACAATATCAGCAGCCTCAGTACCAGCGGCCTCAGCAGCCGAACCAGCAACTACAACAGCAGACACAGCAGCAACCACAACGGCAACTACAATATCAGCCCCCACAACAGCAGTATTAGCCCCCACAACAACAGTAGTACCAGCCGCGCGCACCGCTGGCATACCACAATGTACCTCCTCCTGCTGATTATAACCAGCAGAGGAAGCCCCCACGCCCGAAAAGGGCAGAATATCCAGTTCTTCCAGAGTCCTCATCAGATATCTTCAGTGCTTTAATGGCAGCTAATGCTTTGGTTCTACCAAAAGAAAAAACTGTTTGGCCCCAAAATGTCGACACTTCTAGGTATTGTTATTTTCACTGACAACATGGACACACCATAGATATCTGCTTCCAATTCCGAGATTATATTCATGATCTCAACGAGCAGGGAGGCATTGATTGGGAAGAAATGAAGAAGTATATATCTGCCTTGAAGGCGAGAAGACCACAACAACAACAACAACAGCAACAACAACAACCAAGAGCGTCAGCGCAGGCAGCGGCGCAGCCAAACATGGGTATAGTGCAAAACCCACTCCCAGAGCACCAGAACCATAATCAAGTTGCCCCTATTTTGACAAATAGCCGGTCTGAGGCTAATCGAGGACAACAATGGAAGATAGAGGACTCTTCCTCTATTTATTCAACAGGTCACACTCCGAGCACCACTAAGCAACCACCATGC
Source organism: Zantedeschia hybrid cultivar (assembly GCA_030544215.1). Classification (NCBI taxonomy): domain Eukaryota; kingdom Viridiplantae; phylum Streptophyta; class Magnoliopsida; order Alismatales; family Araceae; genus Zantedeschia; species Zantedeschia hybrid cultivar. Next base: position 44,991,402 of record JARZZO010000002.1, on the reverse strand, counting down.
CGCACCCTCCATATACCTAGACCACAACCCACACGTATACCAACACCCGCATATCACTCACCCGCACCCATTAACCCATCACCACCACCCACTTTCCTAAACCCATTAACCCATCACCACCGCCCACTTTCCTCAAACCCATTATCCCCCATGCCACTACGCCTCCATTAAACAACCCCCCGCAAGCTAATCACGCACCCCTCATGCCATCCAGACCACTGCTCCGCATACCGTTTCCCACATCACCCACTACCACCACCACTTACCCAGATACCATATAGCCATCTAAACCTCTACTCCGCATGCCATTCCCCACTTCATCCGTACCAACCACTTACCCCTCCACCATCCAACCATCTAAGACCCTCATCCGTACCATGCCACCACCAACCAACCCCACGCCATCACCCACATACCAACCCTCCACACCATCTACACCATCCACTAACCCTGCGGTGCTTAAGTTATCACCTGGCCCTTCCACAACTGAAGAACATGCACTCCGGAGTGGGAGGATCTTCAATAAGGTCTTTCCTCAATCAACAGTCAGAGACGGCCCATCACAGCCGCCGGAGGAAGCACATAACGATGAGAGTGAACCAGGCACTCAATATGACCTTTTGAAACATCTTGACAGAACACCGACACGAATCTCTGTGCTTGAATTGATAAAGAGATTGAAGACCCATCAGGAGGATTTGATGGAGTATCTACAAAAAGTGATGGTCAACGAAGACGTGCCGGTAGAGAAGATCGCCGTACTACTAGTTCCTCGGGGAGATCAACCCTCCATCTTCTTTCATGCCTTGGAACTAGCACCACCAGAAGCCAGGAGCATGGCTCTGAGTATCACGGTCAATATCTGCAAGAAGGCCGTAGATGCATGTCTGGCCGACACAGGGGCTTCAATTAATGCCCTGCCTTCGAAGACCCTTGAATTGTGTGGTGTACCCAAAGAAAAATGGCTGCCTAGCCCTATCTTTGTAACAGCTTATGATAATTCCACCTGTTCCCCTCTGGGAATGGTCTATTTAAAGGTAGAGTTAGGCCCTGTATGTCATGCCGAGGTCGAATTTCACATTTTGGAAATCAATCCTTCCTTGAATGCTATTTTGGGTCGTTTTAATATAAAAACCCTCGAGGCGATTCCCCCTACGAATCATCAGTGCCTCAAATTTCCCTACAAAGGACGAATCATTAAAGTTACGAGCATGCCGATCCTTGCTACTACTCACTCCTTGAATATCAAGCCAACTTCTTCACTTGGCCGACAACCTTTTCTGTCGGTATTACAGGTCTACCGTCCAGTGGCTGATCCTTTAAAGGCCGCCACTCTTACTCCTTATCCACTAAATGCCATAAAGCGGAGGAAGTGCATGAGTACCCCTGGATGGAAAATAATGATGAAGGGTGGTTATCAGCCTGGAAAAGGCCTAGGCGCACAATTACAAGGCAGAACCATGCCCCTGAAGGATAACCGAAGGATACCTGGAAATGGCCTGGGCTATAGGCCAAGAAAAGTGAAGCAGGACATTACTCAGCAGGAAGATAATGAAGACGGCCAGAAGATATGGGAGACAATGTCTACACCATGCAAAGAAGGTCGGGACCCCTTAACATGGACCTTATACACACATTTCATCAAGGGACCCATGATCAGTCATGATAACATAGTGGTCATCACTTCCTGTTTTGACCTTCATGATATATATGGAAGAGACCTGGCCAGACATTGTTCAGAGTTGCTCACGTACCAGTCCTTAGAGGCTCTGCGGCTAATGAAAAGGAGAAAGTTTTAAGACTCTGAGTATGAATGGTACATATGGTTTGACTTAAGGGATCTGTATATTGCATTGAATAGACTGTTTCTTGATCCCTCAGAACCTAAGTGGCCGCTACAAATAGATGAACTGATTGAAGGGCCTGGTGCCATTTTCGATAAAAGAATATTGTTGTCTGAGGAAACAGATAAAAGGGAGCCAGATGACCCCTATGAAGCTGGTTATACCACGGATCTTCTCTGGAGAGGGACTTATCCTTCTCACATTTTCACACTTCATACCTTGTTCCGCACTCTGCTTTTGACCCCGACTTGGTCGCGGGTCATTACTGAAGATATTCCACGGGCTCCGCCCATCATGATCACCCTGTCCCCACGGGACTTCATTCCTCAACCTCCTCTCGATCTAGAGAGGATTTATGATTTGATTTGGGACATACTACTATATGATCCCCCCAATCCTTTGGCCTTGGTGTCGATTCCTCCATCACATTCTCCTCCTATTCACCTTCACTCTTGTTTTATGATTAATTCATCTTTTCTTCAAAAAAAATGCCAATTTGGCAACAAATTTCTCTCAGATCCTCATTGAGGAAACTTCCTACTTGTCCGATTATACCCCATCGTGTGGGTCTTTCGGTCAAGATTCTCTTCTATATCTACTCTGCCCCTCCCCTCAGGAGGATTCTCTTGTATTTCCGCATGTATCCTATAATTTTCATTCTGCTTCGTCCTCATTAGGTCAGGATAGGGAGTCTAGCGAAGTTAGGGAGTCTAGCCAGGTTAGTCAGGTTAGAAAATCTAGAAAATCTAAGGGTAGACAAATTCCAGATAGATACCTCTAGGATTTAGCTGATAAATGCCTTTCTTGCTCTATGATCCCTTAGCTATTAGAGAACCCTATTCAGATGCCAGAAGATTGTGTAGATGATGAGTCGGCTAATGATGGATATGGGGTGTGTGAATTGATACACGAAAAAGACCCCATTATTGAGGATGAGGAAGATGACGAGGACGCAGCTGAGGCATATGCCAGTAGAGTAAAAAGATTCGATGAACCCTCAGCTGCCGTAGAAGAGCCCACCAAAGAGATCAATCTAGGGACTGAAGATGAACCTAAGGTTGTTCTCGTTAGCAAGAATCTTTCTGAAATGGATGAGAAAGCAATGGTACAAGTTCTTAAGGATTATAAGGACACTTTCGCTTGGAGTTATGAGGATATGCTGGGGTTAGACTCATCACTAGTGGAACACAGGTTGACATTAAAGGATGGAGCTAGCCTGGTCAAACAGAAGTTAAGGCGATTTCACCCACAAATGGCTTTAAGGATGAAGGAAGAGGTCGACAAGTTACATAAAGCCAAATTCATTAGAGTTGTCCTCTATCCACAATGGGTGGCCAACATATTCTCGGTTATGAAGAAAGATGGGAAGGTCAGGATATGTATTGACTTCCGAGATTTGGACCGGGCATGTCCTAAGGATGATTTTCCATTGCGTCACATTGATGTACTCATCGATAATACTGCTGGCTATGAAACTTTATCATCTATGGATGGATTTTCAGGATACAATCGGATTAAATTGGCAGAAGAAGATCAAGAAAAAACATCATTCACTACACCTTGGGGGACATATTGCTATGTCGTGATGCCTTTTGGATTAAAGAACGCTGGAGCCACTTATCAGAGGGCTATGATGGCAATATTTCACGACATGATGCATATCGATCTAGAAGTGTATGTGGATGACTTGTTGGTGAAATCTAAGACTAAGGATGAGCATGCCAAAGTTTTGACAAGAGTATTAGAAAGATCAAGAGAATATTAATTAAAGATGAATCCTAAGAAATGTATATTCGGGGTATCGTCAGGGAAATTACTTGGATTCATTGTCAGTAAACAGGGAATTGAGATCAATCCCAATAAGGCAAAAGCTATCAAAGAAATGCCACCTCCCAAAAACTTGAAAGAGTTGAGAGGATTGATCGGGAGGTTGCAATTTATTTGTCGTTTTGTCTCCCAGCACTCACAAAGGTGTAAGCCGTTCTACGAGCTTACCAAGCCGGGAGTCAAATTCGATTGGGATGATAAGTGTCAGGAGGCGTTTGATGGATTAAATAATTATTTGGCAAGTCCTCCTGTTTTGAGACCACCATCTCCGGACAAACCATTGATACTATACATTTTTGTCCTGGATGATGTGGTGGGGGTTGTCCTAGCACAAGAGGATGAAGAAGGAAAGGAGAGGGCAGCCTACTATCTCTCTAAACTTCTCAACCCCGTTGAGCAAAGATACACAGCGATGGAGAAAACATTTGCAGCATTGGTATGTATGGTTTAGAAATTGAAGCATTATTTTCTAGCCCATGAAGTCCATCTTATCGCTAGAATGAATCCGATTAAGTTTCTCTTTGAGAAATCTATCCTTACTGATAGGTTAGCACGATGGCAAAGCTTTCTATCTCAATTCGATATCACTTACATTCAACAGAAAGCGATCAAAGGCTATGCCATAGCAGAACATCTCGCTCATCACCCCCTTCCTCGTTTTGATCTAGTCCGATCAGAGTTTCCGGATGAGAAATTGATGTCCATAGACCGAATCAAAGATGATATGTGGATTCAGCATTTTGATGGAGCTCTTAATTCCCATGGAAAGAGTATCAGCATTTTTCTGTTATCACCTGAAGGTGTCACCGTTCCACAAGCCTTTCAGCTTGACTTTCCAGTCACTAACAATATAGCTGAATACGAGGCACTCCTTGCTGGTCTTGAGGCTGCTCATCTCCAGGATGTCACCAAACTCAGAATTGTAGGTGATAGCCAATTGATTCTTCGCCAGGTGTTAACCAAATATCGAACTTTTGATCCCAAGCTCAAGCCTTATCAAGAACTTACTTCTGCTTATGCTAAGCTTTTCACAAAGTTGATCTTCGTCCATGTTCCTAGGAATCAGAACATCTTAGCTGACATTTTAGCTTCACTTGCATCTTCTCTTAATTTTCCAATCAGCAGACAATCCGAATCAATCATCGTTCATAGACATCTTTCACCTGCCGTGAAAGACCCCTCATTCCTTAGGACTAAGGAGAAGCTGTTGAAGAAGGTCAGAGATGGAGATATTGTGAAAAAGAGAGAGATTATGTTAATAGAGCTGTTAGAAGAGATGGATGATGAACAGAAACCATGGTATTACGAAATTGCTAAATATTGTGAAGATCAATCATATCCTGAAGAAGCCACAGCTGAAGAGAAAAGGGCTATCAGGAGAGTTGCTCAAAGATATACCCTAGTTGGGGGAGCATTATACAAAAGAAGTTTTGATGGAGTTCTTCTAAGATGTTTAGATGAAGATGAGCTTTGGAAGGTTACAGAAGGAGCTCATGCTGGAGTTTGTGGTGGCCATGTTAATGGACAGATGCTAGCAAAGAAAATCCTTAGACAAGGATTCTATTGGCTAACCATGGAAGAAGATTGTATAGGATATGTCCATAGGTGTGCCAAGTGTCAACTTCACGCCGATAAGATCCATTCTCCTGCATCTTCACTCCATCCTGTCTCCTCCCCATGGCCTTTCTCCATGTGGGCTTTCGATGTCATTGGACCCCTTGGTAATCTTGATTCCAGCATTAAGTAGAAGTCCTTCATCCTCACGGCAACGGAATACTTCACCAAGTGGGCGGAAGCTGAAGCGTATACGGAAGTCAAAGCATCAACCTTCTGCAAGTTCATCATGAAGAACATCATCACCAAATTTGGAATTCCAAGTACCATCGTGACGGACAATGGACCGCAGTTCATGTCACAAGAGCTGAAAGACCTGTGCAACAAGTACAAAATTGCATTGCATCATTCGTCTTCTTATTATCCGCAAGGCAATGGCCAAGCAGAGACAACTAATAAGACTTTGATAAAAATCATCAAAAAGACGTGCAAGTCTAATAAATTTACAGACTGGCCAGAAAAATTGATTGAGGCTCTATGGGCCTACCGAACTTCAATCCGCACACCCACCGGGCAAACTCCTTATTCCTTAACATTTGGAATGGAGGCAGTAGTTCCATACGAGATCCTCATACCGTCATTAAGAGTACAATTGAATAAGGAATTTTCCATTGATGAACACCGTTCAACACTCCTTGCTCAATTGGAACTCTTAGACGAGAAAAGATAGTCAGCTGCTAATCATGCAAGAGTTTATCAAAATAAACTAGTACGTTTTTACCAAAAGAAAGTCATTGAACTTAAGTTCAAAGTTGGTAAAATGGTCGTCAAAAGAATTTTTGTAAAACCTGGTGGTCCGCGTTCTAAGCTCCAACCCAATTGGGAAGGACCTTATGTTGTATCGCATGCTTTTCCTGGTAATGCTTACCGTCTAGTTAATGTAGAAGGGGAAGAGTTAACTCACCCCTGGAATGGTCTGTATCTCAAGAAATATTACCCTTAGGTTAAAGAGTCGATCAGCATGGTGCAAAGACCAGTGGAATCAGAAAATTTAGAAACTCAAATTCCCTTATCAGTCTGAATAATTTAATTCAAACATATTACTACACACACTGATACATTTGATTCGTAAGTAACAAGAGATGCCAAGTCCTAAGGAACACCGAAAGCTTGACTAAAAGTGTAAAGTGCAAACCATTCTTTTCAAACAAAACTCTATTTTTACACTTGGCCCATGATGTCGGAACAAGGCTTAGAATAGATTACCAAGAATAGCCGCCATCTTAGTAGGAGGTCGTCATAAAAAAAATGGGGGAGATCCGTCCCAAGAAAAAAAAAGAAAAAGAAAAGAGAAGTAAAAGCAAAAAGGCAAAAGCCAAATGTCAAATAAAAAAGGCCATTTACATTACAAACGTTACATCCAGGCCATGAAATGAAATAAAAGAGAACGCAAGGTCGATAAATACCCCGGAAAGAAAATGACCGAACCCCAACAGATATTAGGGTAAGAAAGGAACATCTTTTTAGGTCTCTGGAACCTTCTCGTGGGCTTTCTAAACCAATTCTTCTTTTCTTTCTGAAGAGGCGTACTCCAAGCTTAAAGAACGGCCTAGATTGACTAAGGATCAAATCATCAAATGGGATCTCGAATGGAAACACAAGTTCAAGCACGATGGGTCTAAGTTAGATTATTGAAGAACAATCTGTGAATTAAGTTAATAAATGAATATGTTTCTTTTTTATCTGAGTACCATGCTGGTCTTTTAGTTTGCACAATATTCCAAAATCCAAAAAAAGTACATATTTCAAAATAAAAAAGTACATATTTTAAAATCCAAAAAAAGTACATATTTCAAAATAAAAAAGTACATATTTCAAAATCCAAAAAAGTACATATTTCAAAATTTAAAAAAAGTACATATTTCAAAATCCAAAAAAAGTACATCCAAAATACATATTTCAAAATCCAAAAAAAAACACATCTCAAAATAAAAATAAAAATAAAAATTTCAAAAATCCAAAAAAATATATATGTTCCAAAAAAATCAAACAAAAATGAATATTTCAAAACAACAAAAATATTTCAATTAGCATCTGCTTATTGCATCTAGTGTGTTTCATTCCTTTTATTTTCAGTGAGCATATGTCTGCTTGCATGTTGCATTTTTTCTTATAGTTTGATTATTCATGTTACCTTTGTTAATAAAGGCTATGCCCTTTGACCCTTCTACCAAGAAAATGATTGATTGATCAATTACTTGACTGATCAAGGAGCTAAGCCTAAATAGATACTTAACCTGTTTGTTAAGTAATGTACAAGGTACAGGAATGAAAGCCAAGGAAATCACACAAATGCTGAGACACAAAGCTGAAGGCAAAATTTCATATATATATCAAAAAGGTGTTTGTACATGATATACAAAAGAAAAGAAAAGTACATACACAGCCCTTATGGCTGACTCTCCCCTGCCCCTTCATCAAACTGGCTCTGAGCCTCATCAGGAGCATCTGGTGCCGGTCCTCGGCTAGGAGGTGGAGGCGGTCCCATCGCACTCGTACCTGCCTGGCCGGACGATATGGCGATGTTGGCGGTGAAGGCACTCGCCTGACCACGATCGATAGCCCTCTGGCGGGCTCGCTGATATCTCTCCTCCACCATTCGGCGCTCATGCTCTGCCACGGAAAGGCGACCCTGAAGACTCTCCAGTCGAAGACGGTCGCAGTCCCTCTCCTCAGTCAAAATCTCCAGCGAACTTGGAGTCGTGCGAGATCCCCAGTAGAGAGACGCGCCACTTGAGCCTCCAGCTCAGCAATGCGAGCGGCTGAAGTCCGAGCCTCTGCCAGCTCTGCATCCCTCTGCTGAAGAGCCTCCTGAAGCTCAACGACCTATAAGAGGAGACACTGTCAGTTCAAGATAATCAAGCAAATCAAGTCCAAGCAATGAAAGATGAAGGATGTAACTTACTCGAGCAGCTCGATCCTCCTCCGCGAGAGAGGTTCGGTGAATGGCAGGGGCAAGCTGACTCTGGAGGTCAGCGAGGGTGGCCTCGTATGCAGCAGGCAGGGCAGAGGATGAGGCTTCATGTGTAGGGGGAGCCGTCTAGGTGTAGATGGCTCGCTGCACCAAAAGACAACCATCAGTGGCTAATTGTCAAACCAAAATAATTAAAACACTCATAAGCATGCATACATACTAAGTCAAAAAGTTCCTTCTGGACCTACTCCAGCTGGGCCTCGGCGTCCTGGAATCGGGCCCGGAGGTCGATGATCACAGCATCTCGTGCATCCTGCATACCATACATACACACATTCATCCACAAATATAAGTTAAAGATAATAATAAAATGAAATACGCATAAATTATACTTACATCGAGTGGTCGGAGGAGTCGTAGTTGGTCGGCGTAATAGGTCTGGTATTGCTGGAGGTAGGTAGTACTATCCTCCGCGTGGGACTCTACCTGTACGCCGCGGCGGTGCCAGTCCTCGTACTGCTCAGGAAACTTGGCACTCCAGTCTGTGAGGGCATGCTTACCCCTCATACTCCTCCTGACGCCCTCCGGGACCTCCTCTTCGATCCATTCTTGATGGAGGCCCAGCGTCTTCATCACCAGGCGGAGGCGGAGCGGCTCGATTTCATTGAGGCAGTGGAGCCACATCTGCCTCCCAAACCGTCTCCGGCCAGCCGTCACCCACGGCTGCCCTCCTCGCCCATGTCCAAGTATGGGCGCCAGATCACCTACATATAAGTTAGATGCATTCATATGAATAAAATTGCGTTTAATAAATGAAACACTGCATTTAATAAAACTGGATAAATTAAAGACTTACCAGGAGCTCCGGGTAATCAAGGAATTGACGGCGGAGGGCCGTCAGCTGATGATGCTGTAGGGCCGTGTCCACAATGGGCTGCCAGCGGCGAGCCAAAGGGACAGCGTCTGGCCTCATGATCCGCGCTCGGCCGAGTGGGAAATAGTGATAACTCCAAACCTGCACATAAACATGTAAGTTAGATAAGCATCATATCACTGCATTTCATTAAATAAACAAATAATAAAATGAAATTTACCTAGAGAAATGGCGAGAAGCCGCTGATGGTGGTCTCACAGTCCGGCGTGACTGCGGACAAGTCTGCGAACAGGTGGGCCAGGAGGGCCGCACCCCAGGCGTACTCATGGAGACTCTCTAAATCATCTAACAGACTCAAAAATCTACAATGGATATGGTTGCCCTTCGTACCGAAGAGCAACCGACTAAAAAAGAAAACAAGAAAGACTCTAAGTTGTCTATCCACCTCATCTATCTGACAAGGGTTACTACAATATACAGAGGAAGAAGACTCAGCTAGTCTATCTCTAAACTCCTCCCGGGTCTCGTCCGACCGACGTCTGGGCTCAACTAGTCCTAGAGCGGCCTCTACCTCCACCCTAGGTACTGTCCTAGACTCTCTATCTAGAGTAGAGACCTCTATACCTAATAGGGCCTCCGCCATCCCACGGTAATCGGGTTAGGTCAACCCGCTCACCGGTAAGCCCTCTACTCTAAGACCAGTGATCCTGGCCACATCCTTTAGACTTGGGACCATGTGGCCCCAGGGCATTAGGAATGTCTGACTCTCCGCGTGCCAACGCTCCCTGAGCGCCTGCAGCAGAACTAAGTCGAGCCAGAAGGGCTCGATGTCTAAGATCTCCCCAAATCCCATCCGGCGCAGCCGCATCTTCTAGAAGTCGGGTAACCCTCTGTAGGCTCCTATAACCAGGTCCCATGAGATACGAGCCCTCATCGTCCCCTGCAAATAAAAACAAGAAAAAATTTCATTAGTCAATAAATAGAAAATCAATAAAATATTCCTTTTAAAAGGCATCGAGCAAAATGGACGCCCATTGAAAGGCGTCCACCATCCCTGACGCCTTTTGAACCCATTCTCTGTCCTATTTAAAAATTGATTTTGGCTTGAATGGCGTCGGACCAGGACGACGCCCTTTGAAAGGCTTCACCTGGTCTGGACGCCATTCAAACCCGGTTTCGGGTTCTTCCAAAGAACCCCTTTCTCCCTCTTTTTCTCATCCCATTCAATCACACAGGGAGCTTACCAGGTGTAGAGCCTCTTCCCCGCCTTCCTCTTCGGCCATGGGCGCCGGGGGAGCTTCTTCCTCCTCCAAGAAGGCCGCTACCATCGCAAGCTCGGCCGGTACCTCTTCGTGGACCTCTTCTGTCGGCACCACCGCGAGGGAGGCCGTCCGCTGCTTCTTTGCTATGGCCTTGCGCGATCCTTCGCCCTTCTCCATTGCTTCAAAGGCTTGAGAGAGAGAGGATGGCCGGGGAGGAGGACGGTCGCCGGTGTCGAAAGGTGTAAGAGAGAGGAAGAGTTTGGAACAAATGAGGAAGAAAGGAGGCTTGAGCGGGTTCTGTTAGAGCAGATTGAAACACGTTTGGGTACAACGATGCCATTCATGGCGCATAAACTGAGGCAGCAAGGCAGATGTTTGAATTGGATAAAAGGCGTCTACACATCACGACGCGTTTCATTTTAAACTGTCAATTCTGGTCAGAACAGTACAAGGCATAATGATTAAACGCGTCCACACCTCTTGACGTGATTAAGTGGATTAATCACAGAATTAATGGCGGAATTTTGAAAAAAAGTAAGAGAGAGAATTGAAAGGCGTCTTTACATCTGGACGCGGTTAAAGCATAATTTAGGATTTTAAGGATTAATCTTTGATTTTTGGAAAAAAGATTTTGATTGAAAGGCGTCTACACGGATGGACGCGTTTCTCTATTTTTTGGAAAATGAATTATGATTAAAAGGCGTTTTTCTAAGTGGACGTGTTTTACATTAAGTAAACCCGCATTATCATATTTCAAGGAAAAATCAAGTTTTTATTTAAGGAAAAATCTTGGACCAGTCACAGAAGGTTAGGGATAGATATCAAGGCATAAAGGAACAATTCTTTATTACATCATAAAAAAAGAAAAGAGAGTTTTCAAGGACGAATTTCCTAAAGCCCCATTACATATGGATAGGTTAAGCCTCTATGAGCATTCTGAGAGGATTTTACACGATGATTGAAGCTAATATTCCACAATGTAACTATAAATTCAGTAGCTTCATAGTCTTCATCGGATTCCAAGGCACGCTTCTTGATTGGAGATGTATGGGAAAACTCTGGGAATTCATGGCGTGGCAGGCTGAGTTGAATATAGCAGCAATGAGGATTGTACAGCACGAACTCAGTAGTCCCAATCAGTTTAAGCTCTGCACCCGCTGCGCGGCACACCCGAATGGGCTTTCCTACCAGAGCAAGAGGTGAAGAGTCGAACCCATTTGCTGACATTGTTCTCAGATAATCTCTCCAGTCAGCTCAAGTCTTGAGTTTTGGTATTCGATTGATCATCTTCTTATTGAATTTCACAATATTGGAAATATGGAAGATAGGGATATTCTGATAGATTTGAGACGGTCTTGCATAATTTCTAGTGTGATATTCAAACTTGAAGTGCAACTCGACCCATAGAGTGAAGAGTAGCATGCAACTATAGGGAGGCTGACCTGTAGACGATGCAGAAAGCCCACTGTAGAGATAGGCTAGAATGGTTGTGCCAATCTGTCTTCCCTCAAAGATCTCGCAGATTGCACTGACTTGATCATCTTCTAGTATGTTGTCTTGAGCAGGAAAGAACAAAGCTCCAAATAGGCACGTAGTGAAAGCTTTCATCACGTTCTCAGTGTCATCCTCTCTAAGATCTTCAATTTCGTACAGAGTATACTCTGCAAGCTTTGCAAGGTTGATTCTTTTCTTAGTGAGGAACCCTTTAACTTCTTTTGGGTCCTTCATGATTTTCATCAACAATTGTTAACCGGTGATCTTTTCTCTCATCAAAGCCATCTTATTCTGGATCACTTTATTATCACCGTACAACTTGATTTTGGGAAGGCCCAATAGAAGTTCAATCTCCTCTAGAAGAATAGTGCGTTCAAATTCAGGAAAAAGGAAGGTATGGGTTTGAGGATGCCGTAATTCAATCAAAGCACCCATAGTCGCCCAGTCTACGTTTGGACTCTTATAATGCTTTGTATGGACTACTTGACCTTAGATGTTCTACTTGGAAACAAAGGATTGCATGAAAATAGTAGTACTTTTAGCAAGCTTGCGAATCCAAGGGAGAGATATGAATTTCCTTGGGCCGGGAAACAAAAGATATGCCTAGAAAATAACGGAAGAATTGCTATGAAGAACAATGAAGAACTTGAAGAACATGGAGAAAAAAAGGAAATTGAAGAAGAAGGATTGAAGGAAAAGAGGATTTAACTTACTTGGATGTTAGGATCTCTTCTACTTAGATGATCTTTCACGTCGGAGAGCTTCTCTAGCGTCTTCTTCACCCGCTTGTTTGAAGAATCCATCTTGTTCTTGAGCTTTTCCTTCTTGAAACCTTGAAAACCTTGAAAATCCTTGAACTTTGAAGAAAATCTCTAGCTTTAATCTCTATATTGTGTTAGGGTTGCCTTGATACAAGTTAATGAAGTTTATATAGAGGGATTTGCGATTCTAGGAAGGCTTTTCCGGATTAGAGAATAAGCATAGAGAGAGTTGGAATCCGGGTAGAAGTTAGCCAGAACCTGTTTTTGCGACTGAAAAGGTATCGTTGAACAGTGACGCGTTTTGATTTATCTTAATGGCGTCGGCCCGACACGACGCGTTTCATAGTTTTCTGCTATTTACCCGAAATTCAATGTTTATCCATATTTTGACGCTTAATTAAATGTTTGTTTGAAGTTACTGATGATTTTTAGGTGCATAAAATTTAGGAAAATCCAAATGAAGCTGAAAATTCAAGAAGATCATACTGTGGAAGTTTATGAGTCCTGACCGTGGCTAAAAAGATGGTTATCTCTATCCCTGTATTCTTTCATGTGATTAATTTGCATTAGCATTACTATATGTTAAATATTTATTAGACTATATCAAAGATCTTGTGGTTTTGATGAAACTGGAATTTGAGTTCTCCTTCAAGAAAAATAGTGATAATTCTAGAGGATTCTTAATCGCACGGATAGGCCGTTGGATTGTTAATTAATGAGGACGATGGTTCCGCTTTTGTAAAACGGTGCGGGGATAAACGAGCTTCGGCTTAACACTGAATTGCAAGAATTGGTTTCTTGACTTATTAATGACAATTTAACAATATTATCCTTGATTAATTTATATTTCATTTAACTTTATATTTTTCTTTTAGCCCAGCATGCATCATATAAGACTTTGATATAATTGTGATAAGAATTAATTATTGATTAAGTTTCAGACCATTGATCAAATAATTCCAACATGATATGAAATATTCCATTCTGAATTGAGTATCTTGATTATCTTTGAGGTTCGCTTGAAGATATCCTTGGAATTCTATCCTTTCTTAGATTATTTATCCATAATTTCTTGTTTTCTTTTAACGATCCATCATAGTTGCAGTACGTCCACATTGGCTGGCAATCGCTCCCCATGATGAAACCTGCAGTGTCTATGACCTGGGGTACTTCCCAATCCGTGGAGGTTGATCGACCTTATTTTATTTCATTATCTATCTCATCTAGACATGATTGATTCCATTGATCTCCTTGAGTTACCTTCATTGATGATTTTGAGAAAAATTCCAATCATGTGATGTTGAGAGCGTGTCTCATCACACCTTGGCATCACCTTTTCAGTACATTCCATTTCATTTCACTCCCTTGCAAAGACGATGCCAAGGTGAGGCAGTTGTAGACACGTTAATTTTGACATCATTTTGAGTAAATTTCATATCATATAATAATGCCTCAAAGTGGTCTGATATTTAATCATTAGTTAATTTTTATTAATCTTTCCGGATTAATTATCTAAATGACATCGGTCAGACAGACATAATTTAAGTTAATTAATTAAATTGATTTTAACACAGATTTTAATCAAATATGAAAAGATTCTAAAAGACATCGACCTGTATAGACGCCATTTAGAGTTAATTTCTATTTTGATTATTATTCTAATTTTTAATTAATTTATTAATGAACAAAAAGATGTCTACCTGTCACGATGCCATTTAGGTTTCCTAAGTTGTTTCTGTCTCTTTTTCTGGATGTTTATCCTTATCTTAATTAGTCTAAAACACGTCTCCCTTGGGCGACGCGTTTTAGATAATTATAGATAATGATGAATTAATCTGTGTTTCTCTGTTTGTTAGTTGGATAAACTTCAAATTCTTTCATGTTAATCTTTAAATAACCGTTGATGCGGGAACTTAAGCCTATAAATACCCAACCCCTTGGTCATTAAAAAGTTAGTGATAATTCTTGAAAGATTAGTGATAATTTTGAGTGATCCAAGAAGAAGAAGACGTTGAGATGCTGAAGGATCGAGGTACTGCTACTTTTAGGAGTCTTGAAGTAAGCTACATCCTTTCTGAATCCGATCTTCGTCCTTTCAAAATCCATTCAAAGACCAAGGCTTTCCAGGGGCCATCCAACTTAGTTCTTAATTAATTTCTGCATCTTTCTCATATTTTTATCATATTTTCATCACATCACTCCATGCAACACACATTCACTAGCATAATTTCAAACCTATTTGTTTAAGGGGTTTAAAAGACCATCAAACAAGTGAGTTCTTTGTTCAAGTTGCATGATTAAAATTTCTACTGGAATAGATACTATATCTATTTGAGTTCTTATTTTTCCCTCTCTCTTTCTTTTCACTTTGTTGCAAGGTACAAAAGGAGATCAAGAGGAGAGAATTAACAACAAGGAAAAGGAATCTAGATGATCCTCAAAGTCCGATAAGCATCCAAAGCAAGAACAAAGTCATAAGGGCTCTCTTTCTTCAGCCGGCTGAAGGAGGGGAATCAAGGATTTCAAAATCTCCCAATTCCAAAACAGGTAGGCGATCAAAATCTTTTCTTTTGAAACTTTTTAGTTAAAAGTTTCTGGAGATCACATTCACTTAATTTTTAATAGGTTTATTTGTCACATGATCAACATAAATTTTTCATGATAATCACATCATAATTTGAGCACTCACACCGGGCGGCACGTGTCGTTGGCTAGCGGCTGGGGTGAGGGGGAGCCGGTGCGGACGTGCCGCATGACGTGGTAGTTGCGGCGTGAGCTCGCCGCATAGGCACGTGCGACGATGCCCTCCGTGCGAGGTTTCGTGGGGCCGCCGGGTGGCAAGTCTGTATGGCAGAGAAAGGGAGAGAGGAGAGAGATAAAGAGGGAGAAAGGAAGAGAGAGTGCAAGAGAGAGAGAAAGAGAGAGAGAGAAACACAGAGAGAGGGAGAGAAAGAGAGAGCAAGAGAGAGCGGGAGAAAAAGAGAGAGAAAGAGAACACATAAAGCAAGAGTGCAGAAGAGATTGAAATAGAGAGCTGCCTAGAACTTTTTGGCCAGAACAATGGAAGTGGGAACACATTATTAGGGATTTTGTTATAGGACTGTCCAAAACAAAGAAGAGGCATGATATGATCTGGGTAATTGTGGATAGATTGACAAAATCAACTCACTTTTTGGCGACTTAGGGAACCCAGACTTTGGAAGCCTTGTCCAGGTTGCACATTAAAGAAATTGTCAGGTTACGTAGAGTGCTAGTATCTATTATATCATACACAGATCTATGCTTCACTACTAGATTTTGGTAGAGTTTACAGGAAGCTTTAGGGACTTAGTTAAAGTTCAATTTTGCATTTTATTTCGAAATGGATGGATAGTCAGAAAGGATCATTCAGACATTAGAAGATATGCTCAGAGCCTACAACATGGAATGGAAAGGGTTTGAAATGAGCAATTGTCATTAGTGGAATTTACATATAATAATAGCTATCATGCTAGCATTAGAATGCCACTATATGAAGCTTGCTATGGAAGACTTTATAGATCACCTGTGTCTTGGACTGAGGTTGGAGAGAGGAGCTTGTTAGGCCTGCAAATTGTACAAGAATGTTCTGAGAAAATTGAGCTTATCAAGAAGAAATTATTGGCAGCACAGAGTAGACAAAAGAGCTATGAAGACAGCAAGAGAAGAGAACTGAATTTTGTTGTTGGAAATCATGTGTTTCTAAAAGTATCTGCTATGAAAGGAGTAATGAGATTTGAGAAGAAAGGCAAGCTAAACCAAGATTTATTGGCCCATTTAAAATCTTGAGAAAATTGGATCTTTTGCTTACAAGTTGGTATTACCAGTTGCATTATCTAGTGTGCATCTAGTGTTTTATGTGTCAATACTCAGGAAGTATGTACAAGATCCATCACATATCGTATGAAGAGCAACCTGTAAAAAGTTTGGATCATAAGGAACACGTGCTGACAACTAAAGTGATACCATTGGTAAAGTTTTTGTAGGGAAACTATTTCACTGAAGAAGCAACCTAAGAAACTGAAGATGAGATGAAGAGTAAGTATCCCTAATTATTTAGTAAGTTGGCCTTTTTTATTCGAGGACACAATTTCTTTAAAGGGGAAATGATGTTATGTCCAATGTTTCAAGATTATGTAACTACTTAGATGCCTATAGTATAATCGATTAGATGTATTATGCTTTGGTTTAAAGCTATATAATCGATTTGGTTCAGAGATGTAATCGATTAGAGGCCAGTTGTGTAATCGATTAGATGAGTCACCTTGTTATGACCTTTGATTAGAGCTATTTTGCTGAAATCGAATTAGAGGTTGTTCTATGTAATCGATTAAAAGATAGATTGACAAGTAGATAGTTAATTAATTAGTTAGTTAGTTATTAATTAAAGCAATTAGTTAATTGGTTATAAATTATTTCAGGTGATTAGTTATCCATTACTTGTTAGTTTGTTAGCTATTTTACTCAGGCAGTTAGTAGTGACTGGGCTATCAGATATTTTTGATCAGGTAGTTAGTAGTAGGGTGAGCTAGCAGTCCAGGTTGTTAAAGGCACCCATGGAATTTGAGATGTTGTTCTAGAAGCTATTGGCAGGTGTAGTGAAGTAATAGAATTGGAGTCAAGTTAGCGGGTGCAGAGCCAAAAGGATCAAGCTTTTGGAGGGAAGACCCAAATTAGGTAGCCTATAAATAAACCCCTTTAGCCTAGTAACCATCCATTTTGTTGGGACTTTTCTTAGAGGTATGATGGATTACACACGTGCGTTGTTAAACACTCGTGCAACCGTCAATTTAAATTAAAGCAAACTCATGTACTTTAAACATATGGCATGAAGCAAGTGGTGAGCATGGGGCGAATCCACAGGGAGATCTCAGATTTTAAAGTTGAAAGCATTGAGTTTTTAGAAAAAAAACAGAGAAGAAAGAAGAGAGAGTATGATGATTTGATAGAGAACAATTAAGCTTAGTCAAACTTGCTACGAACTCACAAAAAGAGAACCTTGAGACGAGCATAATTAGACTATCTATTGAACTAAGAGTACCCTTAAAATATTAAACAACAAAAGAATACAAAATTTGAGTGATGTCAACAGAAGAAAAATAAAGAGTTGTAGAAGAAAAAGATGGAGAAAATGCTATTTGTTCCAAACTGTAAAATGGAACTATAACTTCATGAAATTTTATAGAGATATTGAAAATGGAAAAACAATGATTCTCAGAAGACAACTTTTACAGAAAATATTCAAAATACTGTGTAACAAAGACAACTTAAAAATTAGAGAGAGAAAAGATAGAGAGAGAAAACTAGTGTTTGCAGCAGTCGCAGCCCTTCGCACGGATCCTTGGCAGCCTTGGACTCCTTCCAGTGGTCATTTGCAGTGCCTTGAGTCCGCCTCCAGCCCTTAGCAGCCACTAGTTTGAGAGAGATGTAGAGAGAGAGAGAGAGAATGAAAGCTAGAGAGAGAGAGGGGGAGAGGTTGCTACACTAACGTGGTACTGTAGCAGAGAGAGGGAGAAAAAAGAAAAGAGGAAGAAGAAAGAGGAGAGAAGAATAGAAAATAAAGAAGGGTTTGGATCTTTTAAAAAGAGGAGAGAGAGAAAAGGAAGGAGAGAGAAAAAAAGGAAAGGGGGAGATGGGGGCGGCGGCTCCTCCTTATGGTTTTATTGGAGAAAAAGTTAGAACATTCTTCTTATTGATTTTCATACCCAAAATGTCCTTACATTTATCCCGTGCACAAAAATAAACAGTATTACTGGAATTTGAACTCAGGTCACTCTAATGGGCATTAAGTAGTCCAACCAACTGTGCCACATGTTCTTTATGTCATGTTCACACAAAATAAATTAAAATAAGATTTTTGTAATGAACAAAATAACAATTATGCTCAAATAAAGTGATTATATATCCCGAGTTTGCAGAAAACTCACAAATGCGCTACACACAATTTTTCACATGAAATGACGATGTTTTTAACTCGAAATTCAACAAAATGGGTATCGTTGGAAAGAGAACAAAATTATCTATCATTACATACAATTTTTCAAGTAAAATCATGAGTGTAATGCATAATTTTAATTAGTTAATGCCTAGGAATGTATAATTATCATACCCTCCAACTTAATCATTGCTAGTCCCTTAATAATGCAAATAATGAAAAATTAAGACTACAATGAACTTTGAAAAGTCACCCTTTATTTAAAGGTTATCTTCACAAATAATTAAATGATAACCGGTTAGTTAAGCTCAAATTCTTATTTTCCCCACTACACTTAGAGTCTCGATAGGTGATTGTGCATAAAAATTAACATGCTTAGAGTTCATTTCCACCCTTTCTAGTATATCATCGCCTTAGCTGACCCTCGGAGTAGAACTACCTAGAGGAGATAAGAGAAAAAGAAGTCTCCTAATCAGTCGGTAAGGATTGCTTTTTAACTCTCGCCCCAGCTCGACACTTTTCAGGACTGGTCTAACTTGATATGAGGGACTTTTAAATTAGTGTGGCTTTTTCATTTAATTGTACTTTTTGCTTTTGAGAGTGCATACTTTTTGCCACTCTCTTTAGTTTGCCTAAGGGGAGGGACGTACTTTTTGCCACCTGCCTTCCTTTGGTTCTTTCAAAACATTTTTGCTGTTTGTTATGCGATTTACATGCTTATAACCGCCCCTTTTTTGCTGACCGCCTCCTTAGGGTGTTGAGTGGGTTGGTCCCATATTAAGAATCCTTTAGTTCAACCCAAAGATATAAAAAAAACAAAATAAGTAGTCCTACCCTTTAGGTTAATTCCAGTAATTTTACACTTTCAAGGACTTCTGCTCACCCTAAGTTGCTGTGTGTGTGTGAAGATCATCTCTGTCGTGGCTCCTTATGGAGTGGGGATTATTTCGAACTTCTTAAGCTTTGTCTAATTTACTAACACAAAATTGATTTGTTTAGAAATCCCTTAATAGAGCATGATTTTATGCAAGCATAAGTGGAGTGTGAAAAAGAATTTTTGAAAAACTTTGAGCTTTTTTATCTGTGAAAAATATGAGTTTTATTTAAAATATTTTATAATTATACGCAATAGTTGCTTTCCCCAACTTAAATAACATTGTTCTCAATGGCATAAAGATATGAAGGAATTATAGCAAAAAAGGGTCAAAGAAGGAGAGATACAACTTGGGGCATCAAGATTTTTTTTTATCCACTTTACGCTCGAGCTGACTGCCAGCCAAATTATTAAACTTATAAAGAAAATAAAAAAAGTTATTAAATTATCCTAACAATATTGGGTTGCCTCCCAATAAGCACTAAGTTTAACGTCTTTAGCCAGATGCAATGTGCACAATATCCAATGACTACTAGCACAAATTTTAGTGCATGCATTTTGAAGTTTGTTGGTTGGAGTGCGCTCAGCATTACATGCAGTTGATGAGTTAGAGTGTTATCATTGAGGTTTCAGAGAAAAGAATTTTTTAACATGGTCAATGGGATATTGGTTTTACTTGATTCATAGGCCATGTCAACCACGTACCCCGTTTCTTTTCTTTGATTGGACTGAAGGATTTGATCTTCCAGAAAAAAGATCAAAAATTCCAAGGATGATACATCATTGATTCAACATCGGGGGTGATTCAATGTCAAGGATGAGGAAGTCAACAAACATATGGCTCCTATCCACCTGAATGAGAGTATCTTGGATTATGCCACGTGGTTGTTTAATGAATTGATCAATTGACTGTAGAGCAACCGACTTGGGCTTTAATTTGTAGAGTCCAAATTTCTCAAAGACATTGATTGAGAACAGGTTCAGCTTAGCCTCAAGTTTCAATAGAATCCAATAAAGAATGATGTTTTTAATGCTGCAGGAATTGAGTAGGGCAACCCATTGGGTTTCTTAAGAAAAGGGCTGTTGATGTGGACTGTGCCTAATAATTCCATCATCTCTTTTACTCAGTCCAACTTTTGGAGGCTAGTGGGCCTCGATTCTTTGGCACTTGAGAAACGGATCGTGCGTAGGTGAATATCTGAGTTCTCACTAGACTTCTTCTCGTCCCCTTCATCTCCCCCCAACTTACCCTCAATAGGCTCTGCCTGATGATTAGTCAAGTCTATGGCTTTAGCTTTCTCTTGATACAATTCCTCAAGATGATTCACTTTCTGATCCATTGGAAAGAAGAAATATTCAAGATCCAGACCAGCATGTGTATTTAATTCCTCTGTGGAAAATACAAAGTGTTCAAAGTCCGAGTGAATATCGAAAAGATCACTCATTTTCTCTTCCTTCTTTTCATCACTTACGCTCTCCTCCAGATTGACAGGTGTGGTTATTGATATATCTTGTTGGTCAGTCTCAGGGTTCTCCATATTTCTGATTTGATTAGTGCTAGAATTTTCTATTTTCTCATGATGTGACTCCTAAAGACTCTCTCCGTTTTCAAGATTAGGCACGATGTGACCATTTTCGGGTTGAGAGATATCATATAGAATTTGTGAATTGAATTGTTAGTCAAAATCAGATGAAAGAGATTTCAGATTTTCAATGGGCGTGCTAAGCACTTGATCTAAATCCATCCTCAAATTAGCTACAGTTAAACAGTTTACTAAGGCCTGCATTCTACCAATAGTTTGTTGTTGGGTCAAGACCATTTGTTCAAGTTGCATGAATTGATCCTCTTGAGGATGTGGATAACTGGGTTGATAATCAGACTTCGAAGAAGATTATGTGGAATAATCTGATTGGAGGCAAGGTGGAGAAGAACTTATGGACAATGGATAATTAGAGTGTCCTTGATTGTGGGCCAAACCACTACAGTAGACTTAGAATTGGGCCCAATCTGAGAAGTTTTGGACAAGAAGACTTTGGACATAGGCCTGGTGATAGTCCCAAGAGGAATTGGATTGGTCTCCCCAACCCGAATCATAAGTGTTTAGAACTGGGTTGTAATTGGGTGTAGGGGATTCCTGAATAATTTGAGCCTGACAAGGTGGTAATTGGAGAGCAAGTGGGCTATCATAATGGTCCTGGTGGGTCCAAATAGGGCATCTCTCCTGATAGGTATAAGATTGTGTGAGAGATGAGGAAGGTTTTGGGCCTAAAACTAGAAATTGACCAATCTTGTGGGCCAAGTTGTCTAGCTTATCTAATTTGTGAGTCAGATCCATATGAGGTAGTAGAGGGAAAGGTCTGATGATATTAAGACATGGGCCAAGAAATTGGTTCATTTGAGTCCACTCCATGTTGAAAATCTTTTTTTTTTTTTTTAATGCAAACAAGTTAGCACACAATTATTCCTAAGACAACTATGGTTAAACTAACCTAAATGATGTGTTTCTCACAAATTAATCTAGGTCTAATTTAAGTCCACTCTTACAATTATCAATCGGCCAGGTAAGATGTGGGGTGGTGAGAGGCTCCCCCTACTTTCGTAGGGACCTAATTAGAGAACCACCAACCCACTTAGGCATTTGCCATTTAACCTCTAGCCTTAGACACTGATCTCCAAAAGTGATAGTGAGCTCAAGGTAGGCCCAAATATCATTGTGAACCCTAGATTGAATTCCTACTCAATTTTAATGGGCTTGGATTAGTGAAAGAGTGAAAGGGATGGTTGTTTTTGGGTCAAGGAAGGGTGATGAAATCCCCACCTTATTTTGTTAATAGACTTCCCCTTAAGATATTTTCAAGTGATGTGCACAACCAATTCAAACAAGAGATAATATACAACCATGGAAATGCTTGAACATGGTTTTAAGGAAGGTTAGAGATCTCATCATGTCCCCCGCAATCTTTAACAAAATGAAAATTTACTAACAAGGAAACTGTCTACAAATGCAATCCTAAATGATGCATGGCCTAAATATGGACAATTTCTAATTTTAGAATAAAGATTTTTATTGAGTTCAAGTGATTTTTTTTTTAATTTAATGTCCCTATCTAACCAAAAGAACAATATATATATATATATATATATATATATATATATTAAGCTTAAACATGCAAACTAGTTAAACAAGGAAGCTTAAATAAAATAACACAAAAGTAGTGGTACGTACCTCAGAAAATTTTTAAATTTTTACAGAAAGCCAATATCTTTTTTTTATGATTTTTGGTATTTTTTTCAAAATTTTCTGATTTTTTAAAACAGTTTTCATTTTTTTTTGTTTTTCAACTATTTTTCACTATTTTATGATTTCCTGACTTTTGCACACATCCCAAGGCATATCAAGAACTTGAGACTTTCCATAGACCTTTTTTTCTCCTTTTATTATTTTTACATATTTTTTTTCAGATTCTTTTCGAATTTTTCCTGCACAGAATTAAAAGATAATATTAATCTAAATTGATTCCATGCAAAAAAGAAAAAGGTGAAGATAGATGTATATACAAGAACACCCAAAGCTAATCAAAATAAAAAATACAGAAATCTCTCCGGCAATAGCGCCAAAAATTGATGGATCACAAACGTGTGTCGTTAAACACTCGTGCAACCGTCAATTTAAATTAAACCAAACTCATGTACTTTAAGCAAGTGGTGAGCATGGGTCGAATCCACAGAGAGATCTCAGATTTTAAAGTTGAAAGCATTGAGTTTTTAGAAAAAGAACAGAAAAGAAAGAAGAGAGAGTATGATGATTTGATAGAAAACAATTAAATCCAGTCAAACTTGCTACGAACTCACAAAAGGTGCACCTTGAGATGAGAATAATTAGACTATCTACTGAATTAGGACTACCCTTAAAATATTAAATAACAAAAGAATACAAAATTTGAGTGATGTCAACAGAAGAAAAATAAAGAGTTGTAGAACAAAAAGATGGATAAAATGCTATTTGTTCCAAACAAACTACTGTCAAATGGAATCATAACTTCATGAAACGTTACAGGGATATTGAAAATTGAAGAAAAATATAACTCTCAGAAGACAACATCTACAGAAAATATTCGAAATATTGTGTAACACAACAAACTTAAAAATTAGAGAGAGAAAACTAGTGTTTGCAGCCGTCGCAGCCCTTCGCGCGAATCCTTGGTAGCCCTGAACTCCTTCTAGTGGTTAGTTGCAGTACCTCGAGTCCACCTCCAGCCCTTAGCAGCCCCTGATTTGAGAGAGAGAGAGAGAGAATGAAAGCTAGAGATAGAGAGAGGGAGAGGTTGCTACAGTAACGTTGTACTGTAGCTGCTACAGTACCATTGGTACTGTAGTAGAGAGAGAGAAAAAAAAGAAAAGTGGAAGAAGGAGGAGAGAAGAATAGGAAATAAAGTGTTTGGATCTTTTAAAAAGAGGAGAGAGAGAAAAAGAAGGAGAGAGAAAAAAAAGAAAGGGGGAGATGGGGGACGGCGGCCTCCTTATGGCTTCATTGGAGAAAAAGTTAGGACGTCCTTCTTATTAATTTTTTTACCCAAAATGTCCTTACATTTATCCCGTGCACAAAAATAAATAGTATTGCTGGGATTTGAAATCAAGTCATTTTAACGGGCACCAAGTAGTTCAACCAACTGCGCCACATGTTCTTTATATTATGTTCACACAAAATAAATTAAAATTAGATTTGTATAATGAACAAAATAACAATTATGCTCAAATAAATTATTATATATCTCAGGTTTGCAGAAAATCCACAAATGTTCTACACTAAGTTTTTCACATGAAATGACAATGTTTTTAACTCAGAATTCAACAAAATGTGTATCGTTGGAAAGAGAACAAAATTATCTATCACTACATGCAGTTTTGCAAATAAAATCATGAGTCTAATACATAATTTTAATCAGTTAATGCCTAAGAATGTATAATTATCAAGGCCTATGGTTGCTAGAGAGAGAAAATGAGAGCGCAACTTAGGGGTTTGGAGAGGAGAGCCTCAACTATGAAGTAAGTGGATCTACCAGAGTAAGAAATATTTGCATATATGAAAACTATATTACTTTGAGGTTCTAAATATATTTTTGAGATATGCATCAGTTCTTAATTTGAATATGTTCTTGATCTGAACTTCTTATGATCTGCATCTATTCATGAATCTAAATATGATCTATTCTATTTACTCTTTAGTAGTTTAAAATGTAAATATATTATTGATTTTAAATTTGGAATTAGAAATTGATTAATTTATTCTATATCTAAATTTATATTCTATTCATTATCTATTTTGAATCTAGAATTTATATTTATTAAATTCTATAATGTTCTTTTACTTACAAGCTTGTTCAGATTTGATCCTCGATAATTTGTTGGCTATGATCTATCAGTTCATAGTCAGTACTTTGATAACTTGTGGATTCATAACATGTTTTGAATTCTAAAATCTATGCAATTTATATGAAGAACTATGATTCAAAAATTGTCATTGTATATATATAACCTGTGGGGAACAGGTGAAATCCTGGAACCATGATTATATGAATGGTATCTTGGATAAGACTAGAGACTCTCTAGTACTGCACAGGGACTAAGACCTCAGCACTATATTAGCTAGGTGCGTTGGTACGTGTTAGTCAGTAGGTTTTGAATGGCAATAAGCATTTCTTATAGTTTTGGTTTTGAATCCTAATTTGATATGTGATATATGTTTGATAAGCTTTATTTTAGCATAGATATCTGTCAATTCGAATTATGAATATGAGATGATCCATTAGAATATTTTGAGTCGGTTTTATACATTAGGATTACCTTTGAATCAGTTCCAATTTATGATCAATCATGTATAATTTAGTTTTGCGGATTCAGTTTAATCTAGTTCAGTATGATTTAGTTCAATTCAGTTTAGTTCAGTTTAATTTAGTTCAGATTTTGTTATTCTTGAAACTCTGATTATTTTGGATCCTTTGAATTAGCTTAGATTGTTGAAATCAGTCACATATTAATTCAGATTAGTTCAGACTTTAAAATATGTGAATTCTGATCATTATTAATCTATTTGACTGAAATTTATCTTCTATTAATTAGTTTATTTTTCTACCAATTAATTGGTTCAAACTTTAGAATAATTGATTGAAAGATTATCTCAAAAATTAATTATTTAAAGGCATAGATATTGTTCAAGAGGTTACAAATCTAAATTGATTAACTAAAGAAAGATAGGTTAAGTTATAAGTTTAAAATATCACTCTGTAATATCAATTACATCAAGTTCTGATACCAATTATATGTTCAGTTTAGCTATTAATTTCATTTGTAATCTATTGATTAAGCTGTCAATTGAGTTAATGACTACATGCCTTCTTGTCGATTAGCTATTATTCTTGTAATCGACTAGCCTCATGTCTTGTAATCAATTAGGCCTTTATTTCTGACTCCGATTATGTTTATATCTAGTAATTGATTATGTCTTTATTTTGTTAATCGATATGTGCAAATAGGACTTCGATTATAAGTAGAATCTTATATCGATTACCTGATTTATAGTAGTTGATGATGCTCTTTTATCTTCAGTTATGCTATGATTTGACTTTTATTAAGTCCATTTCCGAGATCGATTATCTAACCATTTGCAAGCGATTATAGTCTAAATATTTCTAATTAACTATTAGATAATTAATCTTTTTATGTCAAATTTGATTATTTATCTTATTTCTCTAAAATTTATTTTTTTAGAATATTCTTTGAATTCGATTATTTTTTACTTGAATTTAATTATCTAAACTTTTGAAATCTACTTTGATTATTTGTTCTATCAAATTATTATTTTTCTGAAAATACTTTTAATTATTCTAAGATTATGATCAAGCTTTGTAAATTGTTCCTTTAAATTTAGATATATGCTTAGACCTGTATATTCTTCATAAATGGATACCATATGTCGATTTAAATTATTATATAGTTAGCTTGTAATGATTTTGAAGCCTACTAACTATTTGTACTCATTAAACCTATTAACGTTTTTAGATTATGGAGTTGAGGAGGCTCTACGAGCTTAGGCCTCTTGATCTTTTGCTGAGAATTTTCTACTGCTATTCCTAAGGTGTTGACTCAAATTTTAGTCATTTTAGTTTTGATTTAGTGTAATTTGTAATAGGAGCTTTAAAGGAATAATGTAATTTTTGGTCCAGCATGAGAGATTGAGATTTGTTCTATCTGAAAATTTTGGCATTGTAATTAGAGTATTTTTGGTACTCACATTATGAGTATTTTGGATACTTTAATGGCATGGTTATTTCTTAAGCTTTTGGTTATATGCCCCACAATATTCCTTCTGTTCAATGGGTTGTTCTCACTGTCATACATGCCCCAACTTCACAGTAGACTTGTGATCTAACTTAGTGTTCAGGAGGTGTGACAAGAAGTGATAAGGAGTCTCAATTAGGAGGGTAGGACTTGGCAGTTTGCATGACGTCCTTAGATTGATGTAATGTTTTGCATTCTTCATGGATTTGGCTATGTAGTAACAATTTTTCTTGAACATTGCAACTTTTATTTGATTCTAGACATATATGGGTATTTAATGAATAGAACTTATTTTCTTCCCTATTGCATTTTAAATTCTTCTCTATTTATTTCACACTTATAATCATCTCTAACCTATGAATTGATATTGAACAAGTTTCGATTTGGAGTGTGCCACCTCCTTCTAAAAAGATTAATATGTGATCTGAGATAAATTTGCAAGGTATGTAATCTAAACCATCCACAAATTTTATTACATAATCATGCTCAAAGTATAAACATAGGATAATTATATTGTTGCCAACTATAACATTTAATTTACAAAATTCATAACAAACTAAATTACATAAGTTCGGGACCTACTAGTTGATCCACAAACCACAAAATCGCCTCAAGATCAAATCTAAATCCCTCCTTCTGGTTTACTATCCACCAGGTCCTCCTTAAAAGTTTAATAGTTGGGTGTATAAGTAAAACATAACAGACATTAGAACCATTTATATGTTTATATACATAATAAACTTTTTGTAAACGTATGATATCTTTATACAATATATGATTTGCAAGTAATTTCATACACATTTCATAAACAAAGAATAAAGAAAAGATCATTTTGTATTTATGTCATAATTTATCCATGCATGCACATTGTGCATAACACATTTTTATTACATATACTGCTTACAAATGACATGTACGTATCAATACCCATCTGCAGTTTTAAAGCAAATCAATTTCATACATAATCGATTCATATTTCAGTAGGTTAGTTTCATATACATCCAGTTGTTTATGTGCAGAACAGTTCAAATGATGCCCCAGTGTTAACTAAAATAAGTTTTTAATTTTTATACTTTTTGACAGATATCCAAACCACAATATAAAAGGTCGTAAATACTCAAGTGCCTAGACAAATGAATGCCTTGGTCTTGATACAACCAGCTGGGATCGAAATTTTGTCCCACCATCCATCAAACTAAAGTTCAGTTTCAAAATTTTAGTCTTCATTGTCATCGGAACGTAAATTGACTACTACTACATTGGATGCTCACTGCGGGTTCTTCTATAAATATCCCTTTAAGATGGTATCGCCTAAGTATACTTAAAATGTAATTACTTCTTATACACAATAGCTCAGTTATGCATAATTATGCGTAGTTCAAAATAGATCCTTATAGTAGATTTTTAACGATACATAATTAAAATTTAATAAATAAATATTTAATAAAAAATTATATCATAATTAAGGTCATAATCATGATAGTTTCAGTGCTAAATACATACAACACAAACATTTTCTCATAGTATTATAAGTTTATTTATTACCCAAAAATGCCTAAACACGAATTTGGAATATCAAAATACAACTTAAAATAATATAAATAACAAATAATATGCAATTAATTCATGATACACTTGCTTGGAATGAAAAATCCTAGCAACCTTTATCAATTCTTGATTTTTTAAAATTATTTCAGCACCACCTACACTCTTCTTCTTCTATTTCTCTATCTACTTTCCTATTTTTTTATATTTTCTGTGGAAGGAATGAAATATTCTTTTTCACTTAAATTTACTTAAAACCCACTATAGAATTGTCTTGACCCTTAACATAGTCATAATTGATAAGAATCATTTATAGGTATTCACATAATTGATAACTTCTTGATATAGTAACGCTAATTGATATGTGTTTTGTAATTGATAACTTATTACTATAGTAACGTTAATTAATATGTGTTCTCTAATTGATAATTACTTGCTATTACAGTAACGTTAACTAATAACTCAACTTCAATTGTATATGTTTAGGTAATCGATTATCAATTACTGTTGCAATAACTTTAATTGATAATTTAACTTCAATTTCCTATGTTAGCTATAGTAACTTCGATTATAATTGTTCACTACAGTAATATTAATTGATATTTCAATTATATGTATTTTGATAATCGATTATAAGTATTTGCTACAATAATTTTGATTATAGTTGTTCACTATAATAATACTAATTAATATTTTAATTACATATTTTCTAATAATCGATTATTAGTGCTTGCTATAATAACATCGAATATAGTTGTTCGTTACAGTAACAGTAATTGATATTTCAATTACATGTGTTCTGATAATTGATTATAAGTATTTTCTACAGTACCTTCGATTATAGTTGTTCGATATAATAACGCTAATTGATATTTTAATTACATGTGTTATGATAATGGATTATAAGTGTTTGCTACAGATAATTTTGATTATAGTCATTTGCTAAAGTAATATTAATTGATATTTCAATTACATGTGTTTTGATAATTGATTAATTGATCTTTCTATCAATTAACTAAAAGATTTATATCAATTAACTAAATTCTTTTTAATTTTCTTAAACGATTATTTGGTACTTATTATTATTTATTGTTTTTATTTTCTTCTCCTCGTCCTTTTGAGATCTACTATATTCCAACTACCATATCCCTAATACATTTAATTATAAATATGATGTTACACGGGGTCATCCGAAGTCAAGAGCATTGACTTGGAGGGGATTTGATGTCCCAGGGTGTCGCACTTCTGATCCACTTGTCCAACATCTTCAGGCTGAGCTTTTGTGGTTTAAAAAAAATGATCGGGATTACAGAGGTAGGTTGCTTTTGATTTGAGCTCGTCTTATTGGGCTGCATAGACTCTCTGCGCTTAATGGGCCAGCGGCACTTTTGCCTTCTTCAAGGCCCTTTTGACTATACGAGCATTTAATTCAAAAGATTTATTCTTTTGGACTTCACACATTCATGTCACCTGCTTCACTTATGGCCCAAGTCCGACACAGACAAACACAAAAAATAAAAAAGGCAAAAAGGCCCAAGTAAATAATAGCAAACATTTACACATACCGCAAATGAGCTTGTTAGTTGTTACCTTTTCCTCGTCCGTTAAAGGTAGCTGCCTAAAGATTCTGAGGTGGGCTGTCATGCACATGGTGGTCCATGCCATATGCCTCCCATCCTCACTTTTCTTGAGACATCTACTAGCTAGATATTATGCGTTGAGGGAAGGAATTTGGAGAGGCTGCTTTGGGGCGGAAGAAAGCGTGAAAGAAATGTTTCAAGAGGGTATAACAATTGAGAACAAGTAAGAAAGAGAACTATGGGCAACAAGACGAGGGAATGAGAGAGAGAAAGCACGTCATTATTGCTTAACCAGATTAGGGGGTGGGTCGGTATGCTTAGGCAGAAGTTGGACCCACTGCATTATATTATTTGTCTAACAACATGGTGATATAAATAGTCAAAAATTGTGAAAGTCTCCCACATTAATCATGGATATATATATATATATATATATATATATATATATATGGTGAAACTATTATGCTGATTCGAATTTTGTATCAAGTCAAATTAACATTAAAAAAATTGACTTGAATCTTCCTCAATCTGATCTGGACTCGTATTTTTAACATTATATCATTTCGATCAATTCTGATCTACCTTGACTAGAATTAAATGCGAGTAAAAGATAATTGGAAAAATATTTTCTATATTCCCATAATATTCTTTCTTATTTCGAGGTCTATTTCCCCACCTGTCCTCATAAGGAAATGTCTTCACGGAAAATACTTAACACACACTCTCTCTCTCTCCATGTAACTCCAACCTCCCCATGTGATTATTCGCAGTAATGTTTTTTGTTTCACAAGGACATATATACTTTCAATGATGTTTTACTCGATCTCCAAATATTATTACTTGTGATTCTTTACTTTGCGTGAAAATATTGAGAACACATATGCCCCAAATTTCTCTGAAGTCGAATCAAATCAACTTAAAGTCAAATAACTTACATCGATCTGTACTAATAGTTTGACACAATTTAATTTCGACGACATGAATTCTATAAATTAGACGATATATACAGGAGATGATCAGGTTGACACGCATAGATGTAGCAAGGACACGAATTAACCAATTGACACCAATAATTGATGGAAATTAATTAAGGAGTTCACCCAGTACTGCCCCAACCCCAGGAAAAGGTCCTGCGCACTGTGCCGGGCCAACCCTGATAACTCACAAACGGAGGTTGACAAGAACAACAATAACGACGTTATAATTAAGCTTGTGATGTTGTGATGGGGGAAGGGCTAGGGCTGTGGCCTGTGGGGCCTTGGCGCGCCTTACCATTGGTGTTCTGGGATCCCCCCCCGCGATAAGCTCAAGGCATGTTCCGCTTGGCCACCTCTCTTTTCCCTCTCTCGCTGTTTGGGCCCCCCGTTACAGCTGTTGCAATGTGTTCCTTTTTGCTCCCCCCTTCTTCCCCCCCCCCCCTCTCTCTCTCTCTCAATCTACAGCCTTTTTTTTTTATCCCTCTTCCAAAATGTCTACCTGTATTTGTACTGCTTGTACTGTGCTTCAGCTTAAATAATTCAACACTTGTTATTTAGATATATAAAACATCAACTTCACATTTTCATTTATCACCACGTAATGCTAGCTATTCTCTCTCTAGATCTCTCTCATTGTATTTGGGATCCAGCAGAAATGAATGCCTTCCTTTCTAGTTGTACGTAGTAAATGGCAGTATTGATTCTGAAATGGTTAACTTTTAAAATCAAGGGGAGCGAAAATTTTAATCTTTAGATTAAAAATAAGAATAAGAACGAAGAATGCCATATAGGTTAATACAAATTTGAAATACAACATTCTACTACAGTCCTTTGACGTAATAAGAATATTTTACTTGAGGATAATTTTATGACATTTTACTATGCTTTATGGTGCACCAGATGCTTCCTTTTAATTCATTCTAGGGCATTTTGCTGAATCTTTTAATCGAAAACCACTTCTATGTATTAACTTCGGCATGATATATATGTAGGAGAATGGTTACAACTGAATATTTAAGCTAAAATATTATCACTGGCAACCTCATTTTTCTTCTCAATCTAGCTGCAATTTAGAACTTTTTGGTTAAAAATCGGAAACCATCATTAAGCTTCCGAAGTCTATAGCAGGCTCCCCTTAAAATCTAAACCATTACTGTTTGAAGGCGAAAATAGTACTGTAAGTTATTGATTTTGAAATATTATTAAATATGCGAGCAGCAAGAAAAGCTTCAATTTTAAAATCACAAGTTTCAAAAACCTTTTTTTTTGGTACATTTTCAGTAGTTTTGAATTGAGAATTGAGACTGCAGAGGGACCATCTCATCCTTGTTATCATGATTGTGAAACTAACAAACTTAAGAGACTCTAGTAGAGGTAAAGGTTCCAAATTGATGTAACGTAGCCATCTCCAGTAAAACACTCCAATCCCCTATCGGAAAAATTC
The DNA here is from genome assembly GCA_030544215.1 of Zantedeschia hybrid cultivar. Taxonomy (NCBI): domain Eukaryota; kingdom Viridiplantae; phylum Streptophyta; class Magnoliopsida; order Alismatales; family Araceae; genus Zantedeschia; species Zantedeschia hybrid cultivar. The sequence continues at coordinate 44,959,100 of JARZZO010000002.1, read as the reverse complement.
ACAACTCTTTTTCAGGGGATTCTATAAAATTCTTGTCTTGGCAATTCAAACTTTGACAAATAAACGTCCAACTTGAAAAGTTTCATGGGATCGATATCTCTCCGGATTCAATAAGGCAATCAGTATCGATCGTAAAATAGTCCTTGACATCTCAGATATAAAAATACTATATTTCTCAATATATATTGAATAACCTTTTATAATTGTTTACATCACATATATATAAATGATTCTTAATTATAAATTTATAGAAATTCATAAATATGTATGCCGATCGATGGGAGGCAGCGCACATTTGATCAGTCTGGAGCAGCATCGGCGGCAGGCATTCCAATCTTACATTTCCACTATTTAGCTGAGCCCATGTTTAGTTTATTCTTCTCGCCTCCCGCGCGTTATGTTCGATCCTTGTGTATTTTAGACGAAATTATAAGAAGATCTTTTCATCGTACGTACTCTCATTAGAGAGGTCGACCCTTCATGATAGAGAGCAGGAAGTGTATAAGAGGAAGAGAAGAATTACAATTAATTAGGAAATGTAATTATAGGCGTCTTAGGTTAATTACAACTATGCCGTGCCTCCGAGAAAAGGCTAATTAAACCACGCGCAGGGCAAAAGGCTTGGAATTAACCCGAGATATTTCAGCTGAGAGAGAGAGCGAGATAACCCCAGGATATTTCAGGTGTGAGAGTGTCCGCGTGTGTGTTTTCTTCTAGATCTCTCTTCATTTTTCAGTATAAGTTACAGCATACAAGTGTAGATGTTTTCTTTTTCTTTTCCTTTTTAATTAATCTCCTGTTACAGCTCCACCCTCCTAGATCTGCATGTTCCTTCTTTCTTCCCGCTCCCTCCCTCTCTCTCTCTCTCTCTCTCTCTCTCCGGCCGGGGATCCAAGATGCTCCATTATTAAGCTTAGAACGCTAGCTAACATGTTTTATGTCATACCGTTCCGTGCTCCCTTCTCTCTCAACACCTTCACCACCATTATCCATCTTCTCTCCACGCAACCCCTCTCCCCTCTCTCTCTCTCATATATCACTATTCATACCTTCCCGGCCGGGCCTCGCTGTCTTCAGATCTTGTCCACTCCGCCCTTGCCTGCCATCTCTCTCTCTCTCCATCCATAATTATATAACTTTGCCTATTTGTGTATTTACATGTGCTTAATATTCCTGCTATTTCTTATTTGTTACGCTTTTCCAGTTCTAGGGGTGGAGTTCCCATCCTCCCTTCCTCCCCCGCTTTCCAGTTGGCTCCCCACGCCCCCTTCTCCTCTCCTTTCGACAACACCTTAGTTAATTGTACTGATCTCGCTTCCGGGTGTCCCAATTCCGCCTCCAATTGTCAAGTCTCTCCTCCTCTCCCTCTCACAGTCCATCTCGCGCGCGGTTTTAGAGAGAGAGAGAGAGAGAGAGAGGTGTCCATATATCCACGCTCGACTTAGCTCTAGTTCTGCAGCTGCCGCGGCCATCCTCGTAATTAACGTAGACCAAGGAGCGCCGGTACGCAGCCGCAGCAGATGAAGGAGGCGAGGTTGTGGGGAGCTGGAGGAGATCCCTCATCAGTTATGCAGCACGGCGGCTCCCAGTATGGGGCGCCTCCGCCTGATCACATGGCGCCCTTCGCCCCCGGGACTAGCGCTCAGCAGCAGCCGCAGCCGCTGGCGGAGGCGGCGTCCCCCATCAGCAGCCGCGCGCCACCGCGAGCAGGCGGCTTGGAGGAGCTGCCCCCCGGCGCTCCGGGCGGCTTCCCAGACGAGGACGCGCTGGTGGCGGCCGCCGGGGAGGAGGCCGCCGAGCGTGGGGGCGCCCCCGGCAACCGTTGGCCCCGGCAGGAGACGCTGGCCTTGCTCAAGATCCGGTCGGAGATGGACGCCGTCTTCCGCGACGCCACCCTCAAGGCCCCACTCTGGGAGGACGTTTCCCGGTGAGCAGCATTTCTAAACGTTTTGAAGGGCCTCGCCCGCATCGCTACGTCTTCGCGCATTCTACCCCTTCTAGCTATGGGAAATCTCTGAACTCTCTTCATCTACTCTCTCTCTCTCTCTGCATCTTCTTTTTTTGTGGGCTGCGCTCTCTCTACTCACATCAAGCGCTTGTTAGATGTGAATTATTATTGTTCCTCTCTTTCTCTCTCTCTCCATTTTTTTTTTTTTTTTTTTGTCGGTCGTGGGCAATTCGCGGATCCCTTGTGATACGGAGATCTAACTAGACTGTAAGACCGTGTAGAAGCAGCAGCAGTAGCAGGCTAACTAGAGCAGCAGATACGTGTGTGCGTGTGTGAGAGCTGCTGCGTCCGTATGCGCGCTCGGAGAAGGGGGGATAACGGTTTCCTCGGTTTTCATCTGGAATTAAACATGGGCGAGCTTGCGAAAAGGAAAGAGAGACGAATCAAAAGCAAGAGAAAAAGGGAGGGAAGAAGATTAATCATAGGAGAGCAGAGGCGATAGACGGGGATGCTCGCGGAGATGGCAGAGAGAGAGAGAGAGAGCGCGGCATGTTCGTACCACGGTTTCCTAGACAACTACTGTTGCTGCTGGTGTGGTGACGCTGCTCTGCTACTGCGCGCCTGTTTGTTGTTTCTCTTGATTACTTCATCGTTTTGGGGAAAGAAGAAAAGTAAAAAGCACCCCTCGTCACCTTATCCTCCACCGAACCACTACCGCTGTCCCCCTCTCTCTTCTCTCCCATCTCAAAAGAGCAGCATCTTTCTTAATTTCTTATTGCTTTTGCGTTTCTCTAAGCTAATCAAATCCATTTTGTGTGTGGTGGGGGGCGCGGGAGGTAATTTATATTTGTCTCTGAATTTGATACCAGTCGCCCGTCAGATGCACTGCATCAATCCCGACTAGTACCAATTTTTCTAACCTTTTACTTCTGCTGGCCTCGAGCACCCCAAGGACAACAACTGCAGAAACCCCACCAGCTCCAGCAACCCACATGCATTCCCGGCCTCTTACTTCATCACCCCCTTCGCTGGTCTGTACTCTGTGCCCTTTGCCCTTCTCTATCCCATCGTCTACTCTTTTCCTGCTTGCTGCTTGCTTTATCTTTAACTGTGCTATTAGATTAACAAGTTTGATATATATATATATATATATAAATATATATATTCGTCAGATGGGTCTGCCCAGATTTCAGATGCTTGATGCGTAATGTGTTGGTCTTTCTCTCTCTACACCTGCATTCGCTAGTTGCTCAGGATCTTGCTGCTTTCTAATACCATTGCTCCAGGAAGCTTGCGGAGTTGGGTTACAAGAGGAGTGCCAAGAAGTGCAAGGAGAAGTTCGAGAACGTCCATAAGTACTACAAGCGCACCAAGGACGGCCGGGCCGGCCGCCAGGACGGCAAGAGCTACCGCTTCTTCAGCCAGCTTGAAGCCCTCCACAGTAGCGGCGGCGCCGCCCCGGCCCCAGCTACAGGCAGTACAGCCCCCAACACCGTGACGTCCTCACTCGGCATGGTGGGCTCCTCCTCCGGACCGCTCCAGCCTACCCCCTTGAACACTATCCCACCCGCCGTCGGGACGGCACATCGTGGGGTCTCCGACCCCCCCATGGCCGCGGTGTCCGGCCCCTCCGGTGGCATTAGCTTCTCCGTCACCTCGTCCTCGTCGGCTTCCGAGTCGGAGGAGGACACTGAGGAGGGCCTCACCGGCCAACCACGGAAGAGGAAGCGCCGGGGAGGCGGCGGCAGCGGCCGCAAGATGATGACTTTCTTCGAGGAGCTGATGAGGCAGGTGATGGAGAGGCAGGAGGCGATGCAGCAGCGGTTCCTGGAGGCGATCGAGAAGCGGGAGCAGGACAGGATGATACGGGAGGAGGCGTGGAAGCGGCAGGAGGTGGCCCGACTCAGCCGTGAGCACGACATGATGACCCAGGAGCGCGCCATGTCCGCCTCTAGGGACGCCGCCATCATCGCTTTCCTGCAGAAGATTACCGGGCAGACGATACCGGTCCCCGAGGCCGCAACCCCGCGGCCGCAGCCGCCATCCCAGCAGTACCCACCCCCAGCTCCTGTGTCCCCGCCACCACCGGAGCAGACGCGCCCACCCCCGCCCCAGCGGAGCCAGGGCCAGCAACCACAACTACAAGTACCGCCAGAGACGGCACCAGTACTCCGCACTCAGGCTTCCACATTGGACATAGTCCCCGCGTCGGAGACCCTGGAGGTCGTGGCCAGTGGCGCCGGGGGCAGCGGCATGGACCCGGCGTCGTCACGATGGCCCAAATCGGAGGTGCACGCGCTCATCAAGCTGCGAAGCGAGCTGGAGGCTAGGTACCAGGACGCCGGGCCCAAGGGGCCCCTGTGGGAGGAGGTGGCGACTAGGATGCAGCGGATGGGGTACAACCGCAGCGCCAAGCGGTGCAAGGAGAAGTGGGAGAACATCAACAAGTACTTCAAAAAGGTGAAAGAAAGCAACAAGAAGCGACCGGAGGACTCCAAGACCTGCCCTTACTTCCACCAGCTGGACGCCCTGTACCGCAGGAAGCTTGTCGGAAGCGGAGGCGGAGTCGCCGAGAGCAGCTCGAGCGACCGGCCCAAACAGCAGGCACTCGTGGCAGACGACCCGCATAAGCAGCCACCACCACCTCAGCAAGCGGAAACAGAAGGCGAGGGTGACGGCGGCGGTGGTGGCAGCAACAACAGCAACGGCGGCGGCAACCCCGGTAGGAATGGTGGATCGTCGTCCTCCGGCCAGAAGATACAGACCAGCAACGGGGGACTCAAGCCCGGCATCAGCTTCGACGAAGGTGTGGGCGGCGGCGGATCAGCAAAGAAGGTGCGCATTGCTATAGCTCTGAGCTTCGTTGGTCTGCTGCCATGCATCCATATCTTCTCTGGTCTGACGATTTCAGCTAATATATGTATGTGTATACTGTTATTCTACTGATTCTTGTCTTCCCCGGCCCATGTGAAGCCAGAAGACACTGTGAAGGAGTACTTGATGGATCAGCCGCAACAGCGAAGGCAACACCAGGCTATTATGATGGGCGCCGACTATGACAAATCTGACGAACTCGACACGGACGAGGATGTCGACGAACACGAGGAGGACCAGGGGATGCATTACAGGATTCATTACCAGCAGAAGGCAGGCGTCAATGCCACCAGCTCCAACGGCGCGGCGGCGGCCGGTTCCTTCATGGCTATGATGCAGTAGAGATGTCCCCGGCCCGTCTCCTCTCTTATGGGTTTCCACCAACGCACCACCATTTACCCTATTTGACATGACACCTTGGGGCAAAAAGAGTAGAAATATGGGAGTGATCCGAGACACAGAAGCTTCGAAAATTTACTTCCCTTCTCTTCCCCCTTCTTCTTCCTTGGTAGGGTACTTTAGGCAGTCATTTTTGATAGAGAGGAAGGTGATTTGAGGATGTGATCCTTCCGTATATATTTGATTATTGATTTGTTGTCGAATAAAGTTCGTACGCGCCAGCGAAAAGAAGAGGAGGAGGGAACCGAATAGGGATCGGAAGCAATTACCTTGCGTCCGTTAGCAAAGGATTTAGTGGAGGAGACCGTCCAAGTGCAGCAGCGATATATAGAATTGATGTGGGGTGTGCACGGACATGGTGTAGCTAGGAATCTCTGCAATAACACTGGACAGTGGGGCTTGCTAGAGGCAGGCACAAGAAAGGCCAAACGAATAAATTTTCCTCCATGACTTGAGGCCAACTCCGTAGAGTAAGAAAGGAGGCTGTAGAGTTGCTGCCGAGAAGGTTAGCCTTCTTCTCTTGTACTTTGGTTGCAGTCTGCTAAATTATTTTGATCTCTCTGTCACTAGGATGAGACTCCAATGAAGGAGAGAAGAACGCATGTTAATTTGTGCAAAGATTTGATTCACTTTTAGCTTTCCTCCCTTTTCTTTTTGTTACCAATGACGCTTATCGTGTGTGATTTTTTTTCTGTTCTTTTCCTTCTTCTTTTTTGTTGAATTCCGATCTGTTACAGTATTGGTGGGTTGCAACTCTTCAACCTTACAATTCTCAGTCAAGGATTTACATTAGCTGTTGAGTTCCTTATTTAATTGGTTTGTACATTTTTTTCCCTTTTTCCATTAAAATTGGTTATTTATGTCTGTAATTGCATGTAACTGGAACATTACATTTATCTTTAATTTTCTCAGTGTATGTGTGCGAATGTGCTGTCTGCTGTTTCTGATGTGATGGGATATATAACATCCCGCTTCATACCCTTATGAAAGAAATATATATTAAAAAAATACTGGAAGCAAAGGGAATAATTAAGCAGCTGGCTGGGGAATTAGGAGGGGGGAGGAGTTGATCAGAGATGGGCAGGTGGTTTTGTGAACGATCTCAGGAAATGGCTCCTCTCTGGATGCTCGTGGCTTCCATTTTTCTTACTCTCTGGAAAATTAACGCAGGCCACTTGAAATAAATCCTCTCCTCCCCTGCAGTAGCAATAGCACCGAAGCAGCAGGAAGACGACACAAGAAGCAACTAGTGCCAGTAGGAGAGGACAGCGAAGGAAGACGAAGGAGACGGCAATGTAGTGTTATCCGTTTCCAGCTCCTCTCCCCCGGCTCTTATATATTGTGAAAACGCCCATGCCCATGAGCGCACATGCATGTCCTCTCCCCGCTCGGTCCCCTACTCGGCTTCTCGCAGTTAATATGTCCGAAGCAGCATTGCTTATCACAACCATCATCATTTACTGACAGCCAATAGTTTACTGATGCTTCGCCAGTGTGGTGTCCGTTTCTTACGGATGACAAAGCTGCACGAGAGAGAGAGAGAGTAGGGGAGATGGGAGGGATAAATGACGGGAGGGAACAAAGGAAAGGATGACAGATGTAGGTAAAAGAGGGGATAGTGTTGGGAAAGTGGATGAAGTAAGTACTAGAAGTAGCGTTTGCTGCTGCTCTTTCGCATAGCAGGCAACCATCACATCGATCTCCTCTGCTAGAATCGGGAGGAGACGCACGGGAGGGCAAGAGAAGAAGATCCCGGCTTCCCTCGAGTCGGACTGGGGCCGCACACAGGAGAGGAGAGGGCCGGTGAGAGCGTTGGAGAGCGAGGTGGGTGGCTGCACGTAAATTTGAAGAAAAGAGAAGCAAAGTGAAAGAAAAAGGAGGAACACAACGAGACAAAAATACAAGAAACTGGCCGGCAGCATGTGCTTGCGCTCACAGTTCACGAGGGTGGGTGGGCCTACACGCTGCATGCTGTGATCAGCAGAGAGCGCCAAGGTGCAACGAGGCCCATCTCCGGGGGGAAGGATGAGAGGATGGATGATCCAACGCGGTCTGAAGCTGGAGAAAACTCGGAATCAGATTTTCTGGATTTCACTTTTAATTTTTTTTAACGGTTATTCGTCTGAAGCTGGTTTTTTATCTCATCGGATTATGATTTTTTCCTACGGTAATGTGAGTAGAGAAATCTACCTTTTTGAGGTCTAAACCTTCGCTCCATCACCTTAAGGAATCTTACGTGTGGTAAAGTTGGTGGTATATAAAACAATTCACCTTAAATGATCAATGAATGTGTCTTTTGTTTCTTTAATTGGAGTTGAATTTTTATGTAGGTGCCAATGGGTTGGCCACCTTGGTGGGCCGGCCAGAATGCCCAACCCGTTATATACCAACTAAAACAGGCAATGAAAAGGTTTCTTTTGTCTAGTTCCACTTACTTGTCAACTCGGGCTGGACATGATCAGGAGCATATTTGTGCCGAATTGCAATTATTAATAGTGCGCTCATGTGCACGCAAGCACACGCACGCACACACACACTGAAGTCTAAAGTCTAGGGGATCGATTAGCTCAAAATTCTTTCATAAAGTTTAAAGGCTAGGGATCGATTGACTCAAAATTCACCCATGAAAATTGTGAACAGCAGAAGTACACCCAAAAGCAAATGCAAGCCGAGCTCACCGATAGGATTACCCAAAGTCCATGTGCATTTGCATAGATAAATATCTTTCCATTTTCAGACATGTAAAAACCATAAACGATATTGCAGTGGACACGTTATTTTTGAGATCACATTAAGTACATCTCATATCTTATAATAATGCCTCTAAATGGTCTTTTCAATGAGTGTGTTGATTGATTTCTCTTCATTTTTTCTTGAAATTCTAGAAAGGTCCAGAATTGTTTAAAATGCGTCATCCATAGCTAATGCCTTCCAGGTTAATCGATTGAATCTTGTTGAATAATCGATTTTAGAATGTCGACTGATTCTTTTGTGGATGTCAACCATGATTGACACATTTAATCTTTCCATAAATACAAATTTTCTTTTCTTCATATTTATTTGCCTTTTTTCAAAATTTTCAACTCTTCCGAAAGGCGTCATTTGTTCTGAATGCGTCTTAGTTTGTCATATCAAGTTGAGCTGATGCATCTCAAAGTTCTCCAACAGAAAACACGTTCTGAATCAAAACTTGGTGTTTCCCTTCAATGGAGCTTTCTTGTGTGTGAATGGAAGTTCTCTAATGTTTATAAATCATGTTTGGAATGTCTTTGAACCCTCTTTCCATCCATCAGTGACTTAGGCACCAAGTGAGGATTTCTTGAAGCCACTTGTGTGAAAATTGATTATTCTATATATACATATGGTGTTCTAACTTCGAAGGGGGTTGGCCATTGCAAGAGAGAGAACCACTATTGAAAGAAACATCCCCTTCAGCTTGTGCATGAATTTTAAGCGTCCAATCACCTTCTCAAACCTCATGGAATTCCCCAAGAGCTTCTCTAATATGAAGATCTCATCAAGCTCTTGGTGTTCTCGAAGAGGAACTTCAACAGTAACAACTCTCTCTTCTCTTCTTCTTCTTTCTTTTTCTATGTTGTTTGTGTAGTTTTACTTCCTTAGTTTTGCATCTATATCATCATTACCTCTCCACATAGAGGATTTTTCAATTTATTTGCTATTTTCGTTCAATCTTTGCATACCATAATCATCACATGTATTAATCTTTCCTAGTGCATATAGGGGTTTAAAAACACACAAATAAGGTGTGTATTAGTTAAATTTGCACGTTTAGATTAATTTTAGAATAGACACTACACAATAGCTTCTTTTAATCTAGTTCCTTTACTTCCTTTTTTGTTTTCCTGCAAGGTGAAATTAAGAAGAAGGCTCTCTTTGTTCGACTGGCCGAAAGAAGAGAAGATAGAATTTGCAATCTCTTTGAATTGTCAAGGTGAGTTTCTTAGAACGATCATTCTTTATTTTCCTTCTTTGAGATCCTTGTATCTTTGGCAATCACACCACTTTTGAACTTTTCCTAGCAATATTTTATTGTCTCTCGATAGCACGCTTGAGTTATCCTCAACTTTTTGGCAATCGCGGTGGGACATATATATTGATGTAAATAGCCCACTATCTTCTTAAGGTAAAAAATAATTACTTATATTAACTTACCTTAATGGTTTTTTCTTGGAAAGATTCGACTGTGTGTACTTACTGAAGTACTAGTTGAATGCATCTGAGAGATTAAGAAATAGAAGATCAAGATGAAGTGACTAATTGGAAAGAGTATTAAAATTCTTTGATTTGATCAAGAAAATTAATACTTGAGTATGAGATTCACACAATACATTAAAAATATAACAATATCTTCTCGCAATTGATTCCTCATTGTACATCATAGCAATATGATATAATGAGGAATTACACTTTATTGGATATAGTTCTATACATAATAAGATTTGCTTAATTCTTATATCCTTGTAAATATAAGTATGAACATTAGATGTTCATACTTTACATATAATTCCAAATAAATCATTGTGCCCATATAAGATATTGAGATAAGATAATTCATATGAGATGTGAATTATAAGCAAACATGATTTTAAGGATGTTAAAATCAAGGAATGTCCTCGTCTTGTGAAAAAGGCATGATCTAAAGAAGTTGGATCCAAAAGAATATAGTGTATTATAATTTTGTGAGATGTCTAAAGAGTTCGAATATTACATTTATTGGCCGGATGATAATAGAATAATCATTGTCCAGAAAACTGTCTTCTATGAAGAGGTACATGCCCTTAGAGAAGACAGTGGGAACTGATAAAACTAGAAAATATTCTAGACCCACAAATTAACACAAGATTATTAGATAATCTTTGATTTTTTGGAATTATTCGTAACACACATTAGAGAGCTTCATAAATTTTTGAGATTCTCTCAATTACTAGAAGGATATGTTTGATATATCAGAGATAGCCGAATGAGAGAAGCTCAAAGATATAGATTACGATTCAAAATCTATTAGGAAGCTCCCTATCATTATTACAACTTTGAGATTGGCAAAAAGTTAAGAATTCTAAGCCATAGTCTATAACACCTATTAAGTTCAGAATTTGATAGTATTGCTAGAGGGTATTGTACCTATCAGAAACAAGTAAATCTTCAAAATAAAGATTAGTACAGATGTACTACTTAAAATATATATGACAAACTGAAGAAAATGGTCAAGGTCAAAGTATTGACTTGGACAAGTTTTTCTTCAGTGATTACCATAAATAAGTTTATTAGAATTCTACTTACTAATATTGTCTATCATGATGATGAGATAAAGGTAGTTGGATATTAAAAAGTATTTCCTCAATATGATTGAGGAAAATGTGTATATGATACAACTTAATGCTTTTAGAATATCTAGGAAGCATGTTATGATTTCAAAGATTATTTTTGAATCAAATTGAAGTTTCCCAAAGTTATAATAAGAGTTTTGACCTAATGGTCAAATACTAAGTGATCATTAAGAATGATCACGGATTGTGTCTATATAAGGAGGACAGTAGGAGCACGGTCGCATTGGAAATGTTTTATGATAATAACATAAAGGTCATTGGGAATGACATCAGGATGTTACTATCAATATAAACATTATTATCCATGTATTTCTTCATAATGGGTTTGGATGTAACATCTTGCATATTGGGAATACAAATCTATTAGTATAGATCAATGAGGATGTTATCATCAATAACATCAACATGTATGTCAAAATATTTGACATTATAAATTTCATAATTAGTGTCAATTGTTGAGACATAGAATTTATTTCTTTAAGGAAAAGTTCTTTGAAGGATATAGGAGAACCTTAATAGTGAGAGTTAAGCACATCACTATATACTTAAGAAGTGCTAATGGTGCACTCCAGGATGATGGAGAGGATGATTTGAAACTATAAGGTCGCATTAACTCAAATTTCAAATCAGACATGAGTTTAACCTTCTAATGATAAAGCAGTGGATTGTAAAAGTTCCAAGTTTGAAACCACTGCTAACATGATTACAGTTGATACTGTTGCTAGAATAACATGGAGTGGATTGGAAGGGTTCCAACCCAGAATTCACTTCTAAAAATAACAACATAAACATGTGATACTGTTATTGGAACAATATAGATAAAAGAGTTCATCCCTAAATTAGATGTAGTTCTAAAAGGTCTTTGATCCCGTCCCGTTGTAGTAGGACAACAATGGAAGCGATCAATTTTGTGGTCGAGCCATGATCTCATCAGAAGTTGTAAAAATATTATGAGGTTCTTTCACTAGTTAAGAGACAAAGAATTAAGATAAGATAACGTAATGAAAAATATTCCATCTATAGATAATTTAGCAGATTCCTGACCAAACCTTAGGCACAGACTTTATGTGAGCATCACCTAGATTTGATGGAGATCAAATGTGAACGTGATTGGCCTGAGTCCAAGTAGGAGATTGTTGGATATAGGTGTCCTCTGAAATAATCATTAGGCACCTATTACAATCTAGTTCACTAATAAATGACATTTATTTCATTATGTAGATTGGCATATTTATAGTAGCGCATAATGAAGTCCATGAATGTGTGCAATAGTCATCCGATTATGATGATATCATAATAATGAGACTGATGACTTATAAACACATGTTCTTAATTTTTCCTAGTCATAAGATATTTGAGGAGGACATCAAACATCTAGTAAGACTATTACAAGTTGTTCCAGCTCATATGATGAGGGTGACTGATCTCCTTAATCACTTGTGTGGAGACACTATAGTGAACCTGTAGGTGCTCATTGGGGAATAAGTTCACTGAGTTGATCTGACATGAATCGTCGATTGGTAATTTGCCTTACTGTCAACCGGCTTGATTCATCGTCATAGTAGCGTGGTTGATCCTTAGATTTGAGACACCAAAAACATTTTGTCAGTAGACTTCTGGGCTTTGACCTTGACCTACGAATTCCTATTCATGGGATCTCTAATAGTCAAGGATTGGGTCTAGCGGAAGACCTTCGAAGGTGATCGAGTGTTCAATAGAGGATCATTCGCTTTCAGATAATTGGAGAGAGAATGTTCTAGGATAAATCCACAGGAGTCTCTAGCCAGAGCATACACAATATTAGAAAAAGTATTTTCTGATATTGTACGACAGAGTCTGATCCAAGTGAGTTGACCTTCTAGGGTTTGACTATTTGACCATACCCTAGGTCGACTCAAGAGCATTGTACGAATGAAGGATTATAGGCATGTGGTAACTGTGGATGGACAGGTTCCATGAGTAGGTTGTTGAACCCCATTACCTTCCGAGATCATGCAGTGTTGCTTGACACCAACTTGATCGGAAGTCCGCCGAACTTACATGAGATGTTAATTCGATTAAGTAATTAATTAAATATAAGATATTAATTAATTACTATAAGCCAATAAAATGTTATTGGACTTAATGAGCTAAAAAACGGATTGGTAAATAGCCCTAGAGGGTCACACGTAAATAGATTCTCAGTCGGTGATGTTTAAGTGAGATTTATATTAACTCGGGAACTTTAATGAAAAGTTGCACCGACTTAATATATATACAGGCTGTAGAGAAACACTGGGCCAAGCTCCAGAGTCTCCCCTTGTTGGCCGTCCCCCTCTCTCTCTCCTCCTCCTTAGGGCGCTGGGTGCTTTCCCATCTCTGCTGCACGCAAATCTGGAATGTCAAGTATTCCCGTCCGCATATTCCAGATGTCGTAACGACGAGGGATCTTCAACGAGCTTGCTGATCTGGACGAGGGAGCGAGGACGAACCACCGCGGAGGATCCCGTGGATACCGTTGGAGGCCAGATGCTTGTGAGGCTAGCGGTATCGCCTCGATGGAACCGACACGGATTCGAATCTGCGCGTGGTAATTTGATCACTCTCGATTTTTCAATTTACCGCTTTTGTTCCGAAACGGATCTGTGGGCATCAGGCGGGATATTTTTTTATGTTTCCGCTACGTTCTTCACGTCCCGCCTAGATAACAACATGATTTTTACTGCTTATTTCTTAAATTTTATTAAGTCTTCAGAATCGCGTCTTCTATGCTAAACGCCATTTAAGTTTATAGTCCTAATTTACTAATCGAACTTTTAGTTGATTATAGAACAATCTGAGTCGCGTCTTCCATGTTGGACAACATTTAGAATTTTAATCCTAATCGGCTAACTATTTGATTTTTTAATGGATTACTATTCACTTGAAATACATTCACTATAACGGACGTAATTTAAAGTTTTCATATTTATCTTAGATTTTGTTTCCTTTTTAGTATCTCAAAAAGACGTCTTGGTTGGAGGACACGTTTCTAAAATGCGTCTACTCGACTAGATACAATTCAGTTGCGTAGCCTAGTAGACTTAATGTAACGACCCGCCATCCTATGACCGGAGACCCGGTCACTAAATGGATGTCGGCCCATTAATTGCGGGTTCACACCCGGATCTCACACAACACATCTGGAGGAGTAAGTGCTAAACAAGGCTAAATATAGCAATCTCACGGACTACAAAGGTAAGCAAGCGCGCAGGAAGGAAAATAACAATGTCCGTATACAGTCCAACAATAATTACATGTCCAACAATTAAATAAGTACCGGCAGAAGGAAGTACAACAACATCGGGGCATACCCCGGAACTAAGACAGCTGCTGGTCCGCACACCAAGAAGACACCACGCTACCGCTGCGCCACGAGGTCCACACCTGAAACCGCAGGGAGTGAGCCACACCAGAATTGGGCTCAATAGGGATCATCCGATCCCCTGCCTCCCACTCACACACCCACAAGTGCAGTAACAGGAATATATGACAATTAAGTAAAGCAGTAAACATAGCACCCAAATCTGATATGAAACGCACGATAAGCAGTGTATCAAGAACCATTCCAAGCAACCCGAAGAACCCAACACAGAGTTACGACTCACAGCCAAAGTCCACGAAGCGACTGAACCACACTGTCGACCGAAGTCAAACGTCGCCTCCCAACACTACCACCACAGCTCACGCCTGTCCACCCCTACAGTGTTCCGGGGCATTGTAGGGTGAGGCAGTGAGTCAAACTAGGACTAGCTGGAACCAGTGTACCTCCACTGCCAGCTACGTATGCACACAAGCAGTCTAGACTACTGTCCTACCGTCCGGATTGCCTCCACGCTAGGCCTCAGCGCTTCAGGAGGGCCCTGGGGACCGACGAACCCCCGTCAAGCCGAAGCTACATGAACTACCCACAACCCTAACCTCCCGGGCTGCGTCAGGCCAAAGGGCTAAGGGTACCACTCGTAACCTTGATCAAAGGTCACATCAAGCCCAGTGGCTACAGGGGTAAAACAACTCCAACAGTACTGTAGACACACTAATTTTGACTTCATTTTGAGTAAATTTCATATCATATAATAATGCCTCAGAATGGTCTGATATTTAACCATTGGTTAATTTTTATTGATCTTTTTGAGTGTCGGGTTTAACAGACATGTTTAAGTTAATCAATTAAATTGATTTTAGCTCAAATTTCAGTTAAAATATGAAGAAGTCTAAAAGGCGTCGACCCATGTGGACGCTATTTAGAGTTTATTCCTATTTTAGCGTTTAAATTTGAATTTTAATTAATTGATTTATTAACTAAAAGGCGTCTGTTAAGGTCGACGCGTTTTAGGTTTCCTAAGCTATTTTAACTTCTCTTTCGGATGTTTATCCTTATCTTAATTAGTGTAAAAGACGTCTACACACGTGGACGCGTTTTAGCTAATAAAGATAAAGATAAGTTTTCCCGGATATTTATCCTTATCTTAATTAATCTGAAAGGCGTCAGCCATGGTGGACGCGTTTTAGATAATTACAGATAAAGATGAATTAATCAGTGTTTATCTGTCGTTTAAGGTGGATAAATCCTAGATTTTTCTATGTTAATCGCGAATGCAGAAAATGCCTATAAATACCTTGCATCTCAAAGAGTTAAAAAAAAAAGAGAGAGAATTGAATTAAGTTGAGCCACAGCGTTATAGCGAATTGAAGATCGGAGCAACCACGTCGGAACGCCGGAGCGCTGCCATTTCCAGAAGTCGGCGTCCCTTTCAATATCTTCATCCCTTCAAGGCTCCAACTGGGCATAAGTGTTTCAATTTCTGCATTCATTTTACATCTTCATTCATTTCATTCTTCATAATCACTTCATGCAACACACACCACAGCATTAATTTTCCAAAACCCATTTGTTTTAAAGGGGTTTCAAAGCCATTTAAACAAGTGAGTTGCTGTTTAAGCATGTTTATAATCATAGTTAGTTTTGATATTATTTCTATTTAAATTCTCATCAGTGTTTCTTCATTTCGTTTTCTTTCTCTGTTTCTGCTGCACTCAACAACAACAACAAGAGGACAAACAAAAGAGGAAATCAAGCATCAAGCCAGAAGAACTTCTGGACGATCCTCAACCTCAACCTCAACAGCAAGAACAAAAGAACAAAGAAAGGGCTCTCTTTTTTCAACCGGCTGAAGGAGGGGAACCAAGGATTCATTCTTCCGCGTTCAAACAGGTAGGCGATCATACTTCTTTTGAAACTTTTTAGTTAAAAGTTTCTGGCGATCACTGCACTTTAGTTGCTATTTTTAATAGGTTAGTTTACACTAAACAACATAGTTTTTCATATTAATCACACGAGCATTTTCAGCACCTACAGCTCTTTTGGCGATCACGGTGGGACTTGGTCTCGCTGTCTTTTAGTTTCTTTTAGTTCTTGCTATCATCATATCGGGCACCCACGGTGCACCATTTGTGTCTTTCGACACGTCCTCACCAATTGGTGAGTGTTTAGTTTAATTAATTTCCCTCGTGCACCACGTGCACACCCTAGTGGCAAGATCTTGCCTCCCCTTTATTAGTTCAAAAAAAGCTGTTTTTGTGATAAAAATGATGTGTGATTGAGTGATTTCCTAGTTGTTAGTTAGTAAATCATCCTGTTTAAAATCTGAAACTAAAAATCTTTGCATGAGTCGATTGTTTACTGCCTTTTACCCTGTTTGAGGAGGATTCGACCCAGAAAATCCTCCTGGAAATATGTTTCTGCGAACTAAAAAGCGTCCAGGAACGTTGACGCGTTTCAAAACTGCGTCAGCACACCCAGACGCCTTTTAGTCTCCAGACTTTCTCTGCTGTTTGCTTCTGTTTCTGCGAAATAATTAAGTTCTGTGTTGAATAGTGTCGACCACCATCGACGCGTTTCAGACAGTTTTTAGTTATTTTTCAGATCTGTTTCTGCGAAAGAATTAAGTTCTGTTTTGAATAGCGTCGACTATCATCGACGCGATTCAGACAGTTTCTTAATTATTTTTCAGTTTCCAGATTTCTGTGTTTTGAGTGCTAGCTACCCATTATTTTATTAAGCATTAGAGGCCATCCAGGCCGCAGGGCATATGCATTGAGGCGAAAACCCTCCTTTTCTTAGGAACACATTACTCGACGTCAGCAACTCTCTCTGATTGGGTTGGTCCCTTGATCAGACTAGAGAAGTTGACGTTGAGACCTCCATAAGTCCCCAAAATCAAGGTATTCCTCCTTGATCATCGGGCTGGTTGTACCAATTGAAGTCCCGGCTAGATTCCGAAAGCGTTGTGAGAGAGAACCCTAGAGAATAACGGTGGAAACTGAACTGAAACTAGGATCCTTTCCCTGAGCGAAATTGTGGTTTAATCCAATTCAAATAACTCAACAAGGAACCCTAAAATCACGTTAAGCATCCACTTGTTTGATTAATCTCTGTACAACTTGTTTGATTAAATCTTTGAAAAGAGAATCTAATATCATGTTGCTGCGATCAGGCAGAGACTTGAGTATGGCCCAAGACGCCATCATCAACTACGAGGGAGATGCTAATGCCCATCGCGATTCAGACTTCAATTATGAGAACGGGAGAGATGCTGATGCCTCTCGTAATTCTGTCCCCATTCCAGTTCGACATGACGGGAATGTTCGAACTCCTCTTTTTCATCCACACGATCAATATCATGATCTTCCTCCGCATGAATATGCGATCCCTAATCCTGATCTAGAGGGGGACATGAATCAGCATGATCCCTCATCCTCCGATCATATGGATCTTGTCAACGCCTTGGGAGTTCTTGCCTCCCGACTGGACCCTCAGCAGTTCGAGGCGATCCAGTCTATTTTGAAGGGGAAGGCACCCATGCAGCCTGCTGAGCCGAACCCTATGGCTCCCCCTGTTGTTACTCAACAACCTCCTCCTCCTCCTCCTTATATCCATCAGGCCATGGAAGGCCTTCATATTGCTTCTCGGCCAACTGGGCCACAACTTTCATCGTCTAGGCAACCGGCTAGACCGCAAATGCCTATTTATCAAAATGCCCTCGGGCATGGCGGAAGCTCTGCCGGACCTCATCCTTATTATCCTCCTTGTCCAACGTACTCTAGGCAGCAGGCCTATCAAGTACTTCCTCCTCCTCCTCCTCCCCAGGCAGATCTGACCACGCAAACGTTGCTGGCCAAGATGGAGCGCATGGATGAGCAGTTCAACAACCTCCAGAAGATGATGGGGGTTAAAGCTGTGCCAGAAATCAATTTACCGAGCCTGCCAGTATTCCATCTGCCACCCTCTGAAATGCCAGTGTATCGAAAGTATAATGGTACTGGTAACCCCTTCACGCACCTGAAGGAGTTCATGTACGAATCCTCTTTCTGGCAGAACGACAAGAGGTCGTTGGCTTTCCTGTTCAGGAGATCTCTAGAGGGACCAGCCCTCGAGTGGTTCTTTTCTCTGGAACCCTCCGAAGTAGAGGATTACGGTATCGTTTCACGCAAATTTATCCAACGATACCAGGACAGAGTTGCACCCTCCTTGTCTATCACGGACCTCATTGCAGAAAAGATGAAACCGGATGAGGAGTTTGTCAGTTTTGCTGACAGGTGGCGGGGCCTGGCTGAAAAAGTGAAAGATCACTTGTCTGAATCTGAACAAGTGAAAATGTTAATTTCTAACGCTACGCCCCAGTTCAAGCTAGTCCTCTCCTTGAACAATTTGACTAACATGGCAGAGCTCTATGAAAGAGCACAGTACTGCCAGAATGCCTTCAAGGACGCTACGTTCTCTAGCGTCTTTGATCCTCACAGACCTAGCAGGCCTCCACCTCGGAAGCCTGCAGTGCCAAATTCTCCCAGCACAGGTCCGACTACTGAGGGCACGCTCTCTCACGAGTAAGTCAGTACCATGAACAATAATTCGCCCCAGTTCGTGAGGAACCAGCAGCAGTATCAAAGGCCACCGCAGCCGAGCCAACAGGGGTACAGGCAGCAGCAGAACCCCCATTACCAACAGCAGTACCAGCGGCCCCAGCAGCCGAATCAGAACCAGCAACAGCTACAGCAACAGCCACAACGGCAACAGCAGTACCAGCAGCCCCCTCAGCAGCAGTATCAGCAGCAGCAACAGCCACAGTACCAGCCGCGCGCACCGCCGGCGTACCACAATGTCCCTCCTCCTGGTGACTACAACCAACAAAGGAGACCTCCAGGCCCGAAAAGGGCAGAGTACCCGGCCCTCCCAGAATCCTTGGCGGATATCTTCAGCGCTTTAATGGCAGCTAATGCCTTAGTTTTGCCGAGGGAAAAGGCCGTCTAGCCTCAAAATGCCGATACGTCTAGGTATTGCTACTTCCATAGGCAACCTGGGCATACCATTGACACCTGCTTTCAGTTCAGAGATTATATTCATGATCTCAACGAGCAGGGCGGTATAGATTGGGAGGAGATGAAGAAGTACATAACAGCCCTGAAGACGAGGAGACCGCAGCAGCAGCAGCAGCAAGCAAGACCACCGGCATAAGCAGCAGCACCACCCAACATGGGCATAGTGCAGAATCCACTCCCGGAGCACCAGAACCAAAACCAGGTTGCTCCCATCTTGACGAACAGCCAGTCTGAGGCTAGTCGTGGGCAGCAGTGGAGAGTAGAGGACTCTTCCTCTCTTTGTTCAACGGGTCACGTTCAAAGTAACGTAGAGCGACCACCACGCCGCACCATCCACATACCCAGACCACAACCCGTTACCATCACCCCTATACCCACACCCACATATTACTCACCTGCACCCAATAACCCATTACCACTACCCACCTTCCTAAGACCCATTACACCCCGCACTCCTACGCCTCCATCATATAACCCCCCGCAAACCAATAACGCGCCCCTCCTACCATCTAGGCCACTATTACGCGTACCATTTCCTACTTCACCCGCTACCACCACCGCCTATCCAGATATGCCCTTACCATCTAGACCGCTATTACGCGTACCTGATAAAGTGTTAAATTGATCATTTAAGGGCAACCATATGCATCATACTCATGTTTTTATCCGCAAAATAGCATGAAATGATAGATAATTGTGTAACAAGTCCAACGGTACCAATTTCATCAAATTCTGACTTAAAAACATCGTCATTTCATGTGATCAAAGGAGTGTAGCGCATTTGCGGTTTTTCGACAAAACCGAGACGAAATGAATAAATATGATGATATTTTTATGATAATGCGCTAAATTATATTTATTTGATGTGAACAGGACATGCCGATGATGCAGTGCAGCTGGTGGAGTTTTCGGAAATTTGAGAGTGGTCCGGTGTGCGGATTTCAACTAAAACAGGGGTAAAAATACAATTTGATTCCTTCCTTCGCTGGAGTTTCCTAAAACCCACTATTTCCCTCCGTCTCTCCGATTTCCTAAACACATCCCTTCCTTTATTTTAAAAAACTCTCTCTCTCTTCTCGTTTTAGAAAGTCGAATCCTATTCCAATTTCCTCTTCCAAATCCTGTCCCTTCTCCAAGTCTCCCACATATCCTCCTCCTTTTCCAACTCGAACCCAGCACCTCTCCTCCTCCTCCTCTCTATAAATTCCCACAAATTCCTCTCACCCAGATCTCTCTCCCCCACGTTTTGGTTTTTTCCAGTTTTAATTCCTAGTCGGTTTTCCCTCTCTCTTCTATTTCCTCTCCCTCTCCACGGTTCTCTCTCTCTCTCGGCTCCTCCGTAGCTTTTCTCTCCAGCGACACAGCAGCTGCCCTCTTCCTCTCTCTCCGTTCTCTCTTTCTTGGTCTCCCTTCTCTCTTCCCTGCTCGTCCAGCAGTGGTCCAGCAGCGCATGCACCTCCTCCACGCAGCCACGTACACCAGCATCTGCAGCACCAAGCAGCTTCACGGCACATCCATCCACCAGTTCCAGCAGCAGCTCTTCCAGTGCGCATGCCGGCAAGCAGCAAGCTCCGCAGCATCTTCTCCTGCAGCCACGCATAGCAGCAGCCTACCAGCGGTAATAGCAGCAAGCGGCAACCAAGCAAGCATCCACGTGCTCCTCCTCTTCCAGCAGTAGCCGCGAACCAGCTCCAACCTCCTTCCTCCAACGCAGCAGCTCCTCTTGCAGCCACGTACACCAGAAGCCTCCTTCCTCAAGCAAGTCCAGCACCGAAGCAACCACCAAGCGGCAAAGCAACGGCAGCAGATCTTCTCCAACCCGGTGAAGCTGGTCCACTGCACCGCTTCCTTTGGGCCCGGTCCATTGCGCCGGAGTACCAACAGATTTCTATTATTGCTCTGTTCTTTTCCTTCCCCTATTAGTATAATAATTGTTTATTTAATTAGGATTAGTTAGTCGTGATTTAATGTTTTGTTTATTTAGATTAAACCATTAAATGTTGTAAGTTGTTTCATAATTTTTAGTTAATTAATCAATTACACTTAGTTAAATAACAGTTTCTTTGTTAATTTTTTTAGTCGTGCTTATTTTCCATATATGTTTGTATTCAATTTCTGAAAAAGAAAAGAAAAATAAAAAAGATTTGTTCAACTTGAGTAATCTTATTTTTAGGTAATATTAGTTAACTTAGTTTTAGTTTAATTAAGTAATTAGTTTATTTAAAATCTCACTTATTTTTAGATTAACTAAAGTTCAAAGTTTTCAAAATTAAAATCTTAACTCCCTGTGGATCGACTCGGACTCACCACTATTAATTTTCAAAATTTGATTTGAGTGAGCCGGATAAATTTAGATTGAACGTTTTCATATGTTTAACGACGCACAATTCGAAACGATCAATTTTTGGCGCCGTTGCCGGGGAGTTAGATTTTTAATTTTGATTATCTTGGATTTAGTGTAATTAGTCTCTAACTAACCTTATTTTTCTTATTTTTGCAGGTAAATTGAAAAAAGAAAAAGAAAAAAAAGAAAAGGAAAGCGAAATCATGGTCAGTGTGTTCCAACTTTCTGTGTTTCAATTTCCTTACTTTAGTTAGTTTCTTTTTTTTGTAGTTTCTAGTTTAGATAGGTTTCCATTAACTAAAAAAAAAAAAAAAAGAAACAAAAAGAGGAACATCCAAATTTAAAAACCTGCATTGCCAAGATTAGAAACTTTCCATGCTAGGCATTCATCATCCTAGGAAAGCATGAGTTGGTTTCCTTTCACAGTTATTTCCATAAATTGTTGAAGATTGCGGGGGAAAGGTACGTGTTTCAATTTTTAGCAAGTCATTCATGATTGCATCAACACACCTTGCATTGATTTGTTGCCTTGTATTGCATTCAAAACGACTCTAAGGGCAGCAACTTTAACCACATAAGGTAGGGATTTGATTACCCTTCCTTAGCCCACAAATCACCTTCCTTGCATTGGCATTTCCTAATCCAACTAAAAGCAAGTCGAAAGAGAATCTAGGGTTTACACCGTGAGTGGTTTAAATCTCGAGTTGCCTCCATTTTTGGAAACGGTGTCTAGGCTAGAGGTAAAAAGGCAAACGTCTAAGCGGGAAAGTGGTTCTCTAATTAGGACCCTACGAAAGTAGGGGGAGCCTCCCACTACCCCACCTCTTACCTGGCCGTTGACTGATTGTGGTTGTGACTCGAGGTGGACTCCATCCACCTTGTAAGAAAATTCACATAGAGAGTCTAGGTTAACATTAGATCATTAGGATAATTTGTTTGTCAACATTGATTGCATTTAAAAAAAAAAAAAAACAAGAAATAGAAAACAAAATCCTTTCTCCATAAGTCCTAGTGCATGCAAGGTAGGAGATCTCAAAATCCTAACCTTCTAGGACCACTTGCTGAAATAGAAAGAATCATACATCAAAGAAATCCACCACAAGATCCAATGGCTGATAATCAGGACCCACCAAAGCAAATGAAGGACTATTTCATTCCAAATCGATATCAACCTTCATCTTGTATTCATCTTCCTCAGAATCCAGCCAATCAATATGAAATCAAATCTAGCACCATTCAGATGCTCCCATCCTTTTATGGGAATACTAATGAAGATCCTTATAAGCATCTGGATGAATTCCTAGAAATCTGTTCCACGGTGAAGATCCAGAATTTCACCGATGATGGCCTTAAACTGACCTTATTTCCCTTTTCATTAAAGGACAAGGCTAAATATTGGCTGGGAACCATAGGAAGGCCCATTAGGACATGGGAAGAAATGCAGAAAGAATCTCTCAAGAAGTTCTATCCCATCGGGCGGACCAATACCATGAGACGGGCCATCACGAGTTTTACCCAAACTCCCGGGGAATTGATCCATGAATCTTGGGAAAGACTGAAAGAATTGCTTAGAAAATGCCCTCATCATGGGCTTTCAAAATGGCAAATTGTCCAAGCATTCTATGAAGGATTGTCTGAACAGTTCAGACAAATGGTGGATGCTTCATGTGGAGGGGCGTTTATGATGAAAATGAAGATGAGGCTTATGATCTGTTTGAGATGTTAAGTGAAAATTCCATCAATCATGCCTCATTATCATCTTATGAAAGGTCTGTTGGGCCATCTAAACGGACTGGAATGTATGAACTTAAGGCCCGCGGAGAGCCCGAATCCAGAATGGACATAAATCTGATTAATCAGAAGTTGGATAAGGTAGACGTCTTGGCCCAGAAACTAGACCAACTCTTGGCCTTAAACAAGCAAGAGCCTACTTACCCAACACAATCTAGTCCATATGAAGGCCCATCTACTGCTAATCATGATATTTGTGCCTTATGCGCAAGTCCAACCCATCAAGTGAATGAATGCCCAACTGCGGCCCAACTTCCACCATTCATTCAAGAACAAATTCAGGCCGCCCAGGGATTCTCCAGGCCCAATAATGATCCATTCTCAAATACTTACAATCCTGGCTGGAGAAATCATCCTAATTTCTCTTGGAAGAATCAGCAGGCCCCATTACCAATGTCCCATCCTCCTATGCATCAAGCCCAAAAGCCACAGAACTCATTCCAACAACAATCTAATTTCTATGGAAATGTTCAGGCTAGGGGACCTCAAACCCAGTTTTCTCAACCGGCCCAGTATCAATCAGGTCAACCGGCCCAATATCAATCAAGTCAACCGGCCCACTACCACTCATTCCAATCAGGACAACCAACCCAATACCATCCTCCACCCACTTACCAGCAACCTCCTCAGCCCAACTTTGATGATAAATTCACTCAACTCCAACAACTGATTTTGACCCAGCAACAATCCATTGCTAAGTTGGAAAGTCAAATGGGCCAACTAGCTGAGGCCGCGATGAGAAGAGAAGTAGGCCAACTTCCTAGTCAACCCGTTGCCAATCCAAGGAATCAACCTCCAGGTTTTGCACAGCAATCGGGCCTTTTACCTCAGCCTGGCCCGGTACCACAGCCTAAAGGGCCACAATTTGAGAATGCTAAAGCCATTTCAGCCCTTAGGAGTGGGAGAAGTTTAGAAAAACCACATGCAGATGGAGAGTTAGCTAAAGGTTCCACTGATGGGCCTCAGGAAATTGAAAGTGAGAGTGAAGATGAACCCATCATAGAGAAGTTGGCGGAGGATCTGAAAGGAAAAGGGAAGATTGATGAAGGCCCGAGTTCTTATAAACCTAGGGTGCCATTTCCTAATGCCTTGTTAGCTAAGCCCAATACCAGGAAGAAACTGGCCCAGAATGAGGAGTTGTTGGATTTGTTCAAACAAGTCCAAATTAATATTCCACTCCTCGATGCCATCAAGCATGTGCCAGCTTATGCTAAGTTTCTCAAGGACTTATGTACTCCACGAAGAGAATCTAGAATGGCACCCGAAAAGGTTCGGCTTTCTGAGGATGTTAGTGCAATTGTGATGAATCATTTACCCAAGAAGTTAAAGGATCCTGGAGCACCTCTAATTTCATGTGACTTAGCTGGAGTTACATTTGATAGAGCTTTATTGGATCTAGGTGCGAGTGTAAATCTATTGCCAACAGCCATTTATGAAAAATTTGATATTGGAGAATTAAAGCCCACACCCATCATCTTGCAGTTGGCTGATAGGTCTGTGAAAACTCCACGGGGATTAATTGAGGATGTTATCGTAAAGGTTCATGATTGTTATTTTCCCGTGGATTTTCTTATTCTGGATATGGCATTACCTGAGGAACTCATTCACACCCCGATCATCTTAGGTCGTCCATTCTTAGCCACTGCCAAAGCTAATATAAATTGTGAAACTGGCATAATGGACATTTCATTTGGGGGTCAAAAGGTCCAGATTAATGTCTTCAAAGCATCTCAATACCCAGATCATGAAAAAGAGTGCCATACTGTTGATATCGTGGATAATCTGGTTGAAGAAAATGGGATGTCCACATATGATCTTTTGGAGGAAGCCAATACTTTAAAGGACTCCCCTGGCCCATTAACATCTTGGCCCATGGTTGAACCTTTACCAGTCTTGCAGTCTGAACCCGCTTTGCCATCTTTAGAGGACCCTCCTGAGCTTGAACTCAAACCATTACCGGAATCTCTCAAGTATATCTTTTTGGGTCCGGACCAAACTCTCCCGGTCATCATTGCGGCAAATCTCACATCGCCGCAGGAGGCCCAATTAACCGAGGTCCTCAAAGACCACAAAGGTGCTATTGGATGGTCGGTGGCCGATTTGAAAGGAATAAGTCCGTCCATTTGCATGCATCACATCTATATGGAAGAGAATTCTAAGCCCAGTCGGGAGATGCAAAGGCGGCTTAACCCCAATATGAAAGAAGTGGTGAAGAAGGAAGTTGTGAAATGGTAAGATGCGGGTATTATTTACCCAATATCAGACAGTAAATGGGTCAGCCCAACTCAAGTAGTACCCAAGAAATCTGGATTAACAGTTGTTAAGAATGATCATGGAGAAGAGGTACCCACTAGGCTCACCACGGGATGGAGAGTGTGTATTGATTACAGAAAGTTGAATCTCATGACTAAGAAGGACCACTTTCCACTCCCATTCATGGACCAGATTCTGGAAAAGTTATCGGGCCAGAAGTACTTCTACTTCTTAGATGGGTACTCCGGGTACAATCAAGTGGCTATTTACCCGGAAGATCAAGAAAAGACCACCTTTACGTGCCCTTATGGCACGTTTCCTTTTAGGAGAATGCCATTCGGGCTATGCAACGCACCAGCCACATTTCAACGGTGCATGATGGCCATCTTCTCCGATATGGTGGGAGAATTCCTCGAAGTGTTCATGGATGATTTCTCAATCTTCGGGGACTCTTTTGAAAATTGCCTGGAAAATCTTAAACAGGTGCTAGCACGATGCATAGACACCAATCTGATTCTTAGCTGGGAAAAGAGCCATTTCATGGTTCGAGAGGGCATTGTTCTAGGCCACATTGTGTCTGAAAGGGGGATAGAGGTAGATAAAGCTAAGATTGATCTCATATCCAATCTTCCTCCTCCTACTTCAGTCAGACAGATCCGTTCATTCCTTGGCCATGCCGGTTTCTATCGCCGGTTTATCCATAATTTTTCTCAAATTGCCCGGCCCCTAACTCTTCTCTTAGCTAAGGATGTCCCTTTCCAAATGGATGAATCTTGCATCAAGGCATTCAATTCTCTGAAGGAATCTTTGACCAAAGCCCCGATTCTTCAATCTCCAGATTGGTCTTTACCCTTCGAAATCATGTGTGATGCCTCGGATTATGCTATCGGTGCAGTTTTGGGACAAAGAATCAACAAGTGTCCCGTGGTGATCTATTATGCAAGCCGCACCCTTGCCGATGCTCAAATGAATTATACCACCACAGAAAAGGAATTATTGGCCGTGGTTTTTGCCCTAGAAAAATTCAGATCTTATCTTTTAGGGGCAAAAGTCATAATCTATTCTGATCACTTAGCTCTCAAATACCTGTTGACCAAAAAAGATGCAAAGCCTAGGCTTATTAGATGGATCTTACTCCTTCAGGAATTTGATTTGGAAATTCGGGATAAGAAGGGTTCTGAGAATGTGGTAGCTGACCACCTATCCCGAATTCCGATCTCTGACAGTACACCAATCACTGATTCCTTTCCTGATGAGCATCTACTGACCATTTCCCACACTGTTGCACCTTGGTATGCTCACATTGTCAATTACAAGGTGACTAATCAACTTCCGGAAGGATGGACCAGAAGTGAAAAGGACAAATTCTTTTCTCAGGAAAAATATTATTTCTGGGAGGATCCTGAATTATTCAAATTTTGTCCTGATCAAATCATTAGGCGATGTGTTCCCGAAGAAGAACATCAGAGTGTTCTTAACTTCTGCCATAATCTGGCCTGTGGGGGCCACTTCTCAGGAAAGAAAACTGCAGCCAAAGTCCTACAAAGTGGTTTTTACTGGCCCACACTTTTCAAAGATGCCCATGAATTTAGCAAAACTTGCCTCCGATGTCAGGCTGTAGGGAATATGGCGAAAAGGGATATGATGCCACTCAACCCAATCTTGGTGGTTGAAGTCTTTGATGTTTGGGGAATTGACTTTATGGGACCTTTTCCACCCTCTTTTGGACATACATATATTCTGGTAGCAGTGGATTATGTCTCAAAATGGATTGAAGCGGTAGCCACCCGAACCAATGATCATAAAGTGGTCATTAAATTCGTTCAAAAGAATATCTTTTCTCGGTTCGGGTGGCCCAAAGCTATCATTAGTGATGGGGGAACGCATTTCACGAATTACCAGTTTCGGGTTTTGCTTAAGAAATATGGGATTAATCACAAGGTAGCCACCCCCTATCATCCCCAAACTAGTGGCCAAGTGGAAGTTTCCAATAGAGAGATTAAGAACATTCTGCAAAAGTCCGTTAGGCCCGATAGAAAAGATTGGTCTGAAAGATTGGATGATGCTTTATGGGCCTATCGGACCGCTTACAAAACTCCTATTGGCATGTCCCCTTATCGCCTAGTTTTCGGAAAAGCGTGCCACCTTCCAGTGGAATTGGAACATAGGGCTTATTGGGCCATCAAACAAGTCAATCTAGACCTAGCCCAAGCTGGTTCCCACCGCACCTTACAACTGAGTGAGCTGGAAGAGTTGCGTAACGAGGCCTATGAAAATTCAAAGATCTATAAAGCCAAAACCAAAGCTTTTCATGATAAACATATTGTCCGAAAATCATTTCTTCCAAATCAGAAAGTTTGGCTATTTAATTCTAGGCTTCGCCTATTTCCTGGAAAACTGAAATCCAGATGGGATGGACCCTTCGTGGTCGTTAAAGCCTTCGATCATGGAGCCGTTAAAATTCTGAACCCCAAAAATGGGAACACTTTTACTGTTAATGGTCAACGGTTGAAACTATTCATTGAAAATCTTCAAAATGAACCACCTGAATCCATAGAACTGAGTGATCCACACTAACTGAACTTCCGTCTGGCTGAAGACGATAAACTTAGCGCTTGTTGGGAGGCAACCCAATATTTTATTTCAGCTTTTGTATCTCTTTCCTTTTAGGTCCCTAAGCAGCAATCGCCGTGGGTATGTCGCCGCCTCGTCATTACAGGTTGTTTCGCTCCTTCACAAATTCTCTTCTGGCTGCATGTTTTTCATATCTTTTATGCCATTGAGGACAATGTCAATCAAGTTGGGGGGTGGGACAATCATATGCATTTATTGAAAATCTTTTGAAGAAAACTAATATCTTTCACTGAAAAATGGTCAAATTTTTTCAAAAACTTCTTTTCACATCCTAGGAAAATTGCATGAAAATCATGTTTCATTAAGTAAATCTTAAACAAATCAGTTTCTGTTAGTCACATCGGTTAAAGAGCCTTTAAAGTTCAAATATTCCACTTTACAAAAATCCACGGCGGGATGATTTTCACACACACACGGCAACTTAGAATAAATGGAAGATCTTAAAAGTATAGAATTGCTGGAATTAACCTCAAGGATAAGACTACTTATTCTAATTTTTCTTTTGGATTGAACGAAAGGAATGTGTAGAATCCGTAATAGGGGACTGTCCCACTCAGCATTCTAAAAGAGGCGGTCATTTCAAATGGACAGTTGTAAACATTAAAGGCAAAAGAAGGCGATAAAAGAGCTAAAGGAAGGTAGGTGGCAAAAAGTACGCACCTCCCCTCAAGCAATTCAAAGAGAGTGGCAAAAAGTACGCACTCTCAAAAGCAAAAGTACAATAAAATGAAGAAACGCCATGCTAAAAAGTCCATCGTACCAAAATATGACCAAGTCGTGAAAAGTGCTGAGTTGGGACGGGAACTGAAAAACGGTCCTCACTGACTGATCGGGAAATCTTTTATTCTCTTCCCCTCCCCAAGTAGTCTTATCTAAAGGGTAGTAAAGGCAAGAATATACCAGAAAGGTCGGAAACGAGTTCTAAGTGTGTCATATTTCATGCACAATCACCTGTCTGAATCAAAATATTGTGGGATATGAAAACTTTTTAGCTCAACCAAACGGCTACCACTTAAATTGATTGTGAAAGATACTACAAATGAAGCATGAAAATTCATTATTTGTCCTAAACTTTTCCTTATTTGCATTGCTAAGGGACTAGCAATGAGTAAGTTGGGGGGTGTGATAAAGTGTTAAATTGATCATTTAAGGACAACCATATGCATCATACTCATGTTTTTATCCGCAAAATAGCATGAAATGATAGATAATTGTGTAACAAGTCCAACGGTACCAATTTCATCAAATTCTGACTTAAAAACATCGTCATTTCATGTGATCAAAGGAGTGTAGCGCATTTGCGGTTTTTCGACAAAATCGAGACGAAATGAATAAATATGATGATATTTTTATGATAATGCGCTAAATTATATTTATTTGATGTGAACAGGACATGCCGATGATGCAGTGCAGCTGGTGGAGTTTTCGGAAATTTGAGAGTGGTCCGGTGTGCGGATTTCAACTAAAACAGGTGTAAAAATACAATTTGATTCCTTCCTTCGCTGGAGTTTCCTAAAACCCACTATTTCCCTCCGTCTCTCCGATTTCCTAAACACATCCCTTCCTTTATTTTAAAAAACTCTCTCTCTCTTCTCGTTTTAGAAAGTCGAATCCTATTCCAATTTCCTCTTCCAAATCATGTCCCTTCTCCAAGTCTCCCACATATCCTCCTCCTTTTCCAACTCGAACCCAGCACCTCTCCTCCTCCTCCTCTCTATAAATTCCCACAAATTCCTCTCACCCAGATCTCTCTCCCCCACGTTTTGGTTTTTTCCAGTTTTAATTCCTAGTCGGTTTTCCCTCTCTCTTCTATTTCCTCTCCCTCTCCACGGTTCTCTCTCTCTCTCGGCTCCTCCGTAGCTTTTCTCTCCAGCGACACAGCAGCTGCCCTCTTCCTCTCTCTCCGTTCTCTCTTTCTTGGTCTCCCTTCTCTCTTCCCTGCTCGTCCAGCAGTGGTCCAGCAGCGCATGCACCTCCTCCACGCAGCCACGTACACCAGCATTTGCAGCACCAAGCAGCTTCACGGCACATCCATCCACCAGTTCCAGCAGCAGCTCTTCCAGTGCGCATGCCGGCAAGCAGCAGGCTCCGCAGCATCTTCTCCTGCAGCCACACATAGCAGCAGCCTACCTGCGGTAATAGCAGCAAGTGGCAACCAAGCAAGCATCCACGTGCTCCTCCTCTTCCAGCAGTAGCCGCGAACCAGCTCCAACCTCCTTCCTCCAACGCAGCAGCTCCTCTTGTAGCCACGTACACCAGAAGCCTCCTTCCTCAAGCAAGTCCAGCACCGAAGCAACCACCAAGCGGCAAAGCAACGGCAGCAGATCTTCTCCAACCCGGTGAAGCTGGTCCACTGCACCGCTTCCTTTGGGCCCGGTCCATTGCGCCGGAGTACCAACAGATTTCTATTATTGCTCTGTTCTTTTCCTTCCCCTATTAGTATAATAATTGTTTATTTAATTAGGATTAGTTAGTCGTGATTTAATGTTTTGTTTATTTAGATTAAACCATTAAATGTTGTAAGTTGTTTCATAATTTTTAGTTAATTAATCAATTACACTTAGTTAAATAACAGTTTCTTTGTTAATTTTTTTAGTCGTGCTTATTTTCCATATATGTTTGTGTTCAATTTCTGAAAAAGAAAAGAAAAATCAAAAATATTTGTTCAACTTGAGTAATCTTATTTTTAGGTAATATTAGTTAACTTAGTTTTAGTTTAATTAAGTAATTAGTTTATTTAAAATCTCACTTATTTTTAGATTAACTAAAGTTCAAAGTTTTCAAAATTAAAATCTTAACTCCCTGTGGATCGACTCGGACTCACCACTATTAATTTTCAAAATTTGATTTGAGTGAGCCGGATAAATTTAGATTGAACGTTTTCATGTGTTTAACGACGCACAATTCGAAACGATCAGTACCATTCCCCACTTCGCCAACCACTTACTCATCCACCATCCAACCCTCTAGGCCTTTAATCCGCACTGCGCCATCACCACCTAGCCCTACGCCATCACCTACATACCAACCCTCTGCGCCATCCGCACCATCCAACCATGCGGTACTTAAAGTGTCACCCGGATCCTCCACGGTTGAGGAACACGCGCTCCGGAGTGGAAGGATTTTCAACAAGGTATTTCCTCAGTCCACAGTCAGAGACGGCCCATCACAGCCGACTGAGGAAGCCCATAATGAAGAGAGTGCACCAGGCACTCAATATGACTTGTTGAAACACCTGGATCGGACACCGGCACGGATCACTATACTCGAACTGATCAAGAGATCCAAGAGTCACCAAGAAGCTTTAATGGAATATCTGCAGAAGGTGATGGTCAATGAAGACGTACCGGTAGAGAAGATTGCAGCACTACTAGTTCCTCAGGGGGATCAGCCCTCCATAACATTTCATACATCGGAACTAGCATCGCCAGCAGCCAGAAGCATGGCTCTGAGCATCACGGTCAACATCTGTAAGAAGGCCGTGGATGCATGCCTGGTCGACACAGGGGCTTCGATTAATGTTTTACCTCCGAAGACCCTAGAACTATGCGGTGTGCCCAAAGAAAAATGGCTGCCCAGCCCCATCTCAGTAACAGCATACGACAATTCTACCCGTTCCCCTCTGGGAATGGTCTATTTAAAAGTGGAGTTAGGCCCTGTAAGTCATGCGGAGGTCGAATTTCACATCTTGGAAATCGACCCTTCCATAAATGCCATTTTAGGTCGTCCTTATATTAAAACTCTTGAGGCGATTCCCTCTACGAATCACCAATGCCTCAAATTTCCTTACAAAGGACGAATAATTAAAGTAACGAGCATGCCGATCCTTGCTGCTGCTCATACCTTGAACATTAAATCTGCTGTTTTACCTGGCCGACAACCTTTTCTGTCGGTATTACAGGTCTACCGTCCAGTGGCTGATCCTCTAAAAGCCGCTACTATTTCTCCATATCCGTTAGATGCTATCAAGAGGGGGAAATGCATGAGTACCCCAGGATGGAGGATTATGATGAAGAAGGGCTACGAGCCTGGGAAAGGTCTGGGCACACAGTTGCAAGGCAGGACCACTCCTGTTAAAAATCATCGAGCAGCACCTGGAACTGGTCTGGGCTATAGGCCAATAAAACTAAAACAAGATCTGGTTCAGAAAGCAGAGATCAAAGAAGGTCCGAAAATCTGGGAGGCAATGTCTACACCACCCAAAGAAGGCCGAGATCCCTTGACATGGACCCTGTGTACACATTTTGTGAAAGGGCCCATACCTAGCCACGACAATGCGGTGGTCATTACTTCCTGTTTTGACTTCCATGACATATATGGGAGGGACTTGGCCAGACATTACTCTGAACTACTTACGTACCAATCCTTGGAGGCTCTGCGGCCTATGAAAAGGAGGAAATTTCATGATCCGGAATGTGAATGGTACAGGTGGTTCGATCTGAGGGACCTGTATATTGCACTGAACAGACTATTTCTAGATCCTACAGAACCTAAGTGGCCGCCGCAGATTGATGAACTGAGTGAAAGCCCTAGTGCCATATTTGACAAGCGGATACTGCTATCTGAAGAGACTGACGAAGGGGAGCCAGATGACCCCTATGAAGCTGGTTACACAACAGATCTGCTCTGGAGGGGGACATATCCTTCACATGTCTTTATGCTCCATACTCTTCTTCGTACACTACTCTTGACCCCGACTTGGTCGCGGGTCATAATTGAAGATATTCCACGGGCTCCGCCCGTCATGATTACTCTGTCCCCTCGGGACATTATACCACAACCTCCTCTCGATCTAGAGAGGTTGTATAATTTGATCTGGGACATATTACTATATGATCCCCCTAATCCTCTGGCCTTGGTGCCACTTCCTCCGTCTGATTCTCCTCCCATTAGTATTCATTCTTGCTTTATGTTTAATTCTTTCATTGTCCAAAAAAAAACGCCAATTTGGCAACAAATTCTTCCCAAATCCTCATCGAGGAAACATCTTACTTGTCCGATTGCACCCCGCCGCGCGGGTCCTTCGGTCAAGATTCTCTCCTAGATTTACTTTGTCCCTCCCCTCGGGAGGATTCTCTTGTATTTCCACTTGTATCCCAGGATTTTCATCCTGCTTCGTCTTCGTTAGGTTATGATAGTGAAGTTAGGCAGTCTAGTCAGGTTAGGAAGTCTAGGAAGCCTAAGGGTAGGCAAATTCCAGATAGATACCTCCAGGACTTAGCTGATAAGTGCTCTTCTTGTTCTTTAATCCCTCAGCTTTTAGAAAATCCAATTCAGATGCCAGAAGATTGTATGGATGATGAGACAGTCAATGATGGGTACGGGGTATATGAATTAGTACATGAAAAGGACCCCATTGAGGAAGATGACGAGGACGCGGCTGAGGCATATGCCAGTGGAGTGAAGAGATTCGATGAACCCTCAGCTGCCGTAGAAGAACCCACCAAAGAAATTAATTTAGGGACTGAAGACGAACCTAAGGTTGTCCTCGTCAGTAAAAATCTTTCTACAGAGGATGAGAACGCAATGGTACAAGTACTCAAGGACTATAAGGACACTTTCGCCTGGAGTTATGAAGATATGCCAGGGTTAGACTCATCATTAGTGGAACACAGGCTGACATTAAAGGGAGGAGCTAGCCCTGTCAAACAAAAATTAAGGCGATTCCACCCACAAATGGCTTTAAAGATGAAGGAAGAGGTCGATAAGTTGCATAAAGCTAAATTTATTAGAGTTGTCCTTTATCCACAATGGGTGGCCAACATAGTCCCGGTTATGAAGAAGGACGGAAAGGTCAGAATTTGCATTGACTTCCGTGATTTGAACCAGGCGTGTCCTAAAGATGATTTTCCATTGCCTCATATTGATGTACTCATCGATAACACTGCTGGCTATGAAACGTTATCATTTATGGATGGATTTTCAGGATATAATCAGATTAAGCTGGCAGAAGAGGATCAAGAGAAAACGTCATTCACTACACCTTGGGGAACATATTGTTATGTTGTCATGCCGTTTGGATTAAAGAATGCTGGAGCCACTTATCAGAGGGCCATGATGGCAATATTTTATGACATGATGCACATAGACTTGGAAGTGTATGTGGATGACTTATTGGTTAAATCGAAAACAAAGGCTGAGCACGCCAAAGTTTTGGCAAGGGTGTTAGAAAGATCGAGAGAATATCAGTTAAAGATGAACCCCAAGAAATGTGTATTCGGGGTATCTTCAGGAAAATTGCTTGGATTTATCGTCAGCAAACGGGGAATTGAGATCGATCCTAACAAGGCGAAGGCTATTAGAGAAATGCCACCTCCCAAAAACTTGAAAGAGTTGAGAAGATTAATCGGGAGGTTGCAATTTATTCGCCGCTTTGTCTCCCAGCACTCACAAAGGTGTAAGCCGTTTTACGAGCTTACCAAGCCGAGAGTCAAATTCGATTGGGATGATAAGTGTCAGGAGGCATTCGATGGATTAAAGAACTATTTAGCAAGTCCTCCTGTTTTGAGACCACCATCTCCAGGCAAACCATTGATACTTTATATTTCAGTCCTGGATGATGCTGTGGGGGCTGTCCTAGCACAAGAAGATGAAGAAGGAAAAGAAAGGGCAGCCTACTATCTCTCTAAACTTCTCAACCCCGCTGAACAGAGATATACGGCTATGGAGAAAACATGTGCAGCATTGGTCTGGGTTGTTCAGAAATTGAAACATTATTTTCTGGCCCATGAAGTCCATCTCATCGCTAGGATGAATCCGATCAAATTCCTTCTGGAGAAATCTGTTCTTACTGATAGGTTAGCGCAATGGCAAAGCTTTCTATCTCAATTTGACATCATCTACGTTCAACAGAAAGCGATCAAGGGCTATGCCATAGCAGAACATCTCGCTCATCATCCCCTTCCTCGATTTGATCCAGTCCGATCAGAGTTTCCGGATGAGGAACTGATGTCCGTAAATCAAATCAGAGATGATATGTGGACTCTGCATTTTGATGGAGCTCTGAATTCTCATGGAAAAGGAATCGGTATTGTTCTGTTATCACCTGAAGGTATCACCATTCCACAAGCCTTTCAGCTTGATTTTCCAGTCACAAACAATATAGCTGAATACGAGGCACTCCTTGCCGGCCTTGAGGCTGCTCATTTCCATGGTGCAACCAAACTCAGGATTGTAGGTGATAGCCAATTAATTCTTCGCCAAGTGCTGACCAAGTATCGAACTCTCGATCCCAAGCTTAAGCCTTATCAGGAGCTGACTTCTGCTTACTCAAAACTTTTCACAAAATTGATCTTTGTCCATGTCCCTAGGAATCAGAACATCTTAGCTGACGCTCTAGCTTCACTTGCATCTTCTCTTGATTTTCCAATCAGCAAACAATCTGAATCAATCATAGTTCATAGGCGTCTTTCACCTGCCGTGAAAGATCTTTCATTCCTTAGAACTAAGGAGAAATTGCTGAAGAAAGTCAGAGACGGAGATATCATTGAAAAGAGAGAAATCATGTTAATGGAGCTGTTAGAAGAGATGGATGATGAACAGAAGCCGTGGTATTATGAAATTGTAAAATATTGTGAAGATCAATCGTATCCTGAGGAAGCTACAACTGAGGAGAAGAGAGCTATCAGAAGAGTTGCTCAACGATATACCCTAGTTGGAGGAGCATTGTATAAGAGAGGTTTTGATGGAGTTCTTATGAGATGTCTAGACGAAGATGAGCTTTGGAAGGTTATGGAAGGAGCTCATAGTGGAGTTTGTGGTGGTCATGTCAATGGACAGATGCTAGTAAAGAAGATCCTTAGACAAGGATTTTATTGGCCAACCATGGAAGAAGACTGTGTAGGATATGTCCGTAGGTGTGCTAAGTGTCAACTTCACGCCGACAAAATTCATTCTCCTGCATCTTCACTTCATCCTGTTTCCTCCCCATGGCCTTTTTCCATGTGGGCTTTCGACATCATTGGACCTCTTGGTAATCCAGATTCCGGCATTAAGCAAAAATCTTTCATTCTCACGGCAACGGAATACTTCACCAAGTGGGCAGAAGCTGAAGCGTACGTGGAGATCAAAGCATCAACCGTCTGCAAATTCATCATGAAGAACATCATCACCCGATTCGGAATTCCAAGCACCATCGTCACCGACAACGGACCGCAGTTCGTGTCACAGGAACTGAAGGACCTCTGTAACAGGTATAAAATTGCATTGCATCATTCGTCTCCTTATTATCCGCAAGGCAATGGCCAAGCAGAGGCAACAAATAAGACTTTGATAAAAATCATAAAAAAGACATGCAAATCTAATAAATTCGTAGATTGGCCAGAAAAATTGGTTGAGGCTCTATGGGCCTACCGAACTTCAATCCGCACGCCTACTGGGCAAACTCCTTATTCCTTAACATTTGGAATGGAGGCGGTAGTTCCATATGAGATCCTTATACCGTCATTAAGGGTACAATTGAATAAGGAATTTTCTATTGATGAACATCGTTCAACACTCCTTGCTCAATTGGAACTTTTAGACGAGAAAAGATGGTCAGCTGCTAATCATGCAAAAGTTTATCAAAACAGACTAGCACGTTTTTATCAAAAGAAAGTCATTGAACGTAAGTTCAAAGTCGGTGAAATGGTTGTCAAAAGAATTTTTGTAAAACCTGGTGGTCCGCGTTCTAAGCTCCAACCCAACTGGGAAGGACCTTATGTTGTATCGCACGCTTTTCCTGGTAATGTTTATCGTCTTGTTAAGGAGAAGAGCTAAAACATCCCTGGAATGGTTTACATCTTAAGAAATACTACCCTTAGGTTAAAGAGTCGATCAGTATGGTACAAAGACCAATGGAATCAGAAAGTTTATAAACTCAAATTTCCTTATTAGTCTGGATAATTTAACTTCAAGCCCATTACTGCACACACTGACACGTTTGATTCGTGAGTAACAAGAGATGACAAGTCCTAAAGAATATCGAAAGCTTGACCAAAAGTGTAAAGTACAAATCATTCTTTTTGAAGCAAAAATTCTGTTTTAAATTCGGCCCATGATGTAGGAACGAGACTTAGAATAGACTACCAAGAATACCCGCCATCTTAGTAGGAGGCCGTCATAAAAAAAAAGGGGGAGATCCGTCCCGAAGCAGAAAGAAAAGAAAAAGCAAGGCAAAAAGCCAAATGTCAAATCAAAAGGCCATTACATTACAAACGTTACATCAAGGCCATGAAATGAAACAAAAGGGAACGCAAGGTCGATAAATACCCCGGAAAGAAATGACCGAACCCCAACGGATATTAGGGTAGGAAAGGAACATCTTTTTAAGTCTCCGGAACCTTCTCATGGGCTTTCTAAACTTATTCATCTTTTCTTTCTAAAGAAATGTACTCCAAACTTCGGGAATGGCTTAGATTGACTAAGGGTCAAATCATCAAATGGGATCACGAATGGAAAGACAAACTCAAACACGATGGGTTTAAGTTGAGTTGTTAAAGAACAATTTGGGAATTAAGTTAATAAATGAATATGATCTTTTGATCTAAGTACCTTGCTGATCTTTTAGTCAAAAATCCAAAAAAATTACATAAGTCAAAAATCCAAAAAAATTACATAAGTCAAAAATAAAAAAAAATACATATGTCAAAAATCAAACAAAATACATAAGTCAAAAATCCAAACAAAAATACATGTTTCAAAAATTCAAAAAAATACATATGTCAAAATTAAAAAAAAAACATATATTTCAAAACCCCAAACAAAAATGAATATTTCAAAACAACAAAAATATTTCAGTTGGCATCTGCTTGTTGCATTTAGTGTGTTTCATCCCTTTTATTTTCAGCGAGCATCCGTCTGCTTGTATGTTGCACTTTGCTTAAGTTTGATTATTCTCATTACCTTCGTTAATAAAGGCTATGCCCCTTGACTATTTATTGAAGAAAAGATTGATTGACCATTTATTTGGTCAGGCAAGGGGCTAAGCCTAAATAGATACTTAACCTTTTTGTTAAGTGTGTACAGGATGCAAGACAAACACAGGAACACAAGATTGGAGCCAAAAAGTTTCATGTATATTATCAAAAGGCGTTTTTGTACATGATACATGAAAAAAAGAAGATACATGAGCACTCAAGGCTGACTCTCCCCTCCGCCCTCGTCCAACTGGCTCTGGGCCTCGTCAGGCGCATCCGGTGCTGGCCCTCGACTAGGAGGTGGAGGTGGTCTCATCGCGCTCGGCCCCGCATGACCGGAAGATACAGCAGCACTGGCAGTGAAGGCGCTGGTCAGACCACGCTCATGGGCACGCTGCCGAGCTCGCTGGTACCGTTCCTCCACCATCTAGCGCTCATGCTCCGCAACCGAGAAGCGACCCTGCATAGCCTCCAGTCGAAGGCGGTCGCGGTCTCTCTCCTCAGTCACAACCTCCAGGCGAATCTGGAGGCGTGCAAGATCTCCAGTCGAGAGAAGAGCCACCTGCTCCTCCAGAGCCCGGATCCGCTCTGCATCAGCCTCGGCACGAGCCGCTGCAACACAAGCATGCTCTATCTCCGCTTCAGCCCTCTGAAGTGCTTCCTGAAGTTCAGCAACCTGCAAAGGAAGTCATTGTTAGTCCAAGGCAATCAAAATAATCAAGTAATCAATTTCAGAATTCAAAAATTGAAGAACTTGCTTGAGCAGCACGGTCCTCCTCCGCTAGAGAAGCCCGGTGGATGGCGGAGGCGAGCTGACTCTGGAGGTCAGCAAGAGCAGCATCATGAGCAGCGGACGAGGAAGACGAAGCTCCGTGGGTAGGAGGAGCCACCTGGGTGTAGACGGCTCGCTGCACCGGAAGATAACTATCAGTGGTTAATCGTCAGAACAATCAATTAATTAAAACATGCATTCATATTCATTCATACATACCAAGTCATATAGTTCCTTCTAAACTTGTTCTAGCTGGGCCTCCGCATCATGTAGGCGGGCCCGGAGGTCGACGATGACCGCATCACGCGCGTCCTGCATGTCATACATACATTCATTCACAAATATAAATCAAGATAATAATAAAATTAAAGAAGCATGAATGCATACTTACATCGAGTGGTCGGAGGAGCCGAAGCTGATCGGCGTAGTGGGCCCGGTACTGCTGGAGGTAGGCCTCGCTACTCTCCGCCCGTGACTCCACTCTGACACCCCGGCGACGCCAGTCTTCATATTGCTCAGGAAATTTTGCTCGCCAATCAGTGAGGGCTTGCTTCCCCCTCATGCTCCTTCCGACGCCCTCCGGGACCTCCTCGTCAATCCACTCCTGGTGGAGACCCAGGGTCCTCATCACTAGCCGGAGGCGGAGGAGCTCGATCTCATTAAGGCAATGTACCCACATCTGCCTCCCAAACCGCCTCCTGCCAGCCGTCACCCACGGCTGACCTTCCTCATTCATGCCCAGGTATGGGCGCCAAATCACCTGCATATAGGTTAGAAGCATTCATAAATAACTTGCATTTAATAAAAGATTGCATTAAACAAGTTAAAAGTTTACCAGAAGTTCTGGATAATCCAGAAACTGACGGCGGAGGGCCGTCAGCTGGTGATGCTGTGGAGCCGTGTCCACAATCGGCTGCCAACGGCAGGCAAAAGGGACGGCGTTTGGACGAACAATCCTCGCTCTGCCGAGCGGGAAGTAGTAGTAGCTCCACACCTGCATTCATGAACATATAGGTTAGAAAAAGCATCATATCATATTGCACTGCATATAACAAATAATTAAACAAGTTAATACCTGAAGAAATGGCGAGAAGCCACTGATGGTAGTCTCACGGTCCGGCGTGACCGCGGATAGATCGGCGAAGAGGTGAGCCTGAAGGGCTGCACCCCAGGCATACTCTCCTAGGCTATCTAGGTCATCTAGCAAGTAAAGAAATCTACAGTGGATATGGTCGCCCTTCGTACCGAAGAGTAACCTACCAAAAAAGAAAACTAAGAAGACCCTGAGCTGTCTATCTACCTCCTCTACCTGACTAGGGTCGCTACAGTAGACTGAGGAAGATGACTCGGCTAGTCTAATCCTAAACTCCTCCCGGGTCTCGTCAGACCGACGCCGGGGCTCATCTAATCCTAGTGCAGCCTCTACCTCTACCCTAGGGACCATCCTAGACTCTCTACCTATGCTGGATACCTCTATCCCTAACAATGCCTCAGCCAGTCCCTGATAGTTGGGGTAAGTAACCCCACTAACCGGTCGGCCCTCTACCCGGAGGCCAGTAATCCTGGCCACATCCTCTAGGGTGGGGATCATATGCCCCCACGGCATTAGGAAAGCACGGCTTTCCGCATGCCATCTCTCCCTCAAAACCTGCAAGAGGACTAGATCAAGCCAGAATGGCTCGATGTCCAGCACTTCACCGAATCCCATCTGACGCAGGCGCGCCTTTTGGAAATCCGGGAGCCCTCTGTAAGCCCCTATCACTAAGTCCCAACTAATTCTAGCCCTCATCACTCCCTGCAAATAAAAACATAAAAAAAAGGGGTCAGTAATTAATAAGAACAGGAAAATCAGTTCTGTTTTGAAAGGCGTCAGCTCACATGGACGTCTTTTAAAACACGTCAACATGCCTTGACGCGATTCAAAAATTTTATTCCTATTTAAAAATCCGGAATTTATCTTGAAAGACGTCGACCCATGGTGACGCCTTTTGAATGGCGTCACCTGGTCGGGATGCCTTTCAAGTCCAGATTTCGGGTTCTTGAAAGAATCCCGTTCTCTCTCTTTTCTTCATCCAATCACACCCACAGGGAGCTTACTGTGTGGAGGTCGCCCTCCTCTTCTTCTTCCACCGCCATAGGTGCCGGTGGAGGGAGTTCTTCCTCCAAGAAAGCCGCCGCCTCAGCTAGCAACGCCGGGATCTCCTCGGGAGCTTCTTCCTCTTGCCTTCGCCGCCTCTTAGCTAGGGTCTTAGTCTTCTTGGAACCTTCACCGCGCTCCATGGCTTGAGAAGAGGGAGATTTGAGGGAGAGGTCGCCGGTGATCGTCGCCGGAGAGAGGAGAGAAAGAGAAAAGTTTTGGAAAAGTGAGGAAGAAAGGGGGCCTTCGCGGGTCTGTTAACGAAAGGCTGAAAGGCGTCGACTCAGGCTGACGCGTTTTAGGGCGCAAAAGTTGAGGCGGCAGGGACAGAGGTTTGAATTTGAATGAAAGACGTCCACCTAGGTAGACGCGTTTCAATATTTTTGTCAGAGCAGTACAGAGGAAAATTATGAAAGGCGTCTTAGTGTGTTGACGCGTTTCAGAGAATTAATCATGGAATTAATGACAGAATCCTGGAAAAAGTAGGAGAGAGAGTTGAAAGGCGTCATTATGTGAAGACGCGTTTTAAGGTTTAAATCGGGTTTTTGAGGATTAAATTGAATTTCTGGAAAAGAATTACGGTCTAAAGGCGTCATTATGTACAGACGCGTTTTAACGTTTAAATCGGGTTTTTTTGAGGATTAAATTGAATTTCTGGAAAAGAATTATGGTTTAAAGGCGTCAGCTTAGGAAGACGCGTTTTTCAGGATTAAATTGAATTTATAGTTAAAAGGCGTCTTTCTGACTGGACGCGTTTTACATTTTCACAGAACCCGAACTGTTGAATTTTCAGGAAAAATCGACTTTTCTCTAAAGGAAAAATCATGTGCACATCACAGAAAGTTGAGGAAAGGTTTTGAGGCATGAAAATTGTTCTTTATTCAATAAAATTCTTTATTACATCATAAAGAAAAAATAAAAGAGAAAGAGGACATTCAAGGAAGAATTTCATGAAGACCTTTAAGGTAGGGAAATTTCAATCCTTTATCTCTATCTTTAGAGGATTTTACACGGTAACTGAAGCCAAGGTTCCATAGAGTGGTAATGATTTGTACGGCTTCATAATCTTCGTCGGATTCCAAGTCGCGCTTCTTGATCGGAAGTGTGGGAGAGAACTCGGGGAATTCACGACGGCCCAAGCTAAGTTGAGTAAGGCACCGATGTGGATTGTACAGTACGAACTCGGTGGCTCCAATCAACTTAAGGTCTGCTCCTGCTGCACGGCGCACCCACACAGGTTTTCCAACCAGAGCAAGTGGAGACGAGTCGAATATGTCGGACGTCATGAGCTTTAAATACTCTCTCCAGTCGGCTCGGGTCTTGAGTTTTGGAACCTTGTTAACCATGTACTCATTGAACTTTACAATATTAGCTATGCAATGAATTGGGCTATTCAAGTAGATTTGAGATGGATTCAAAGGCCTTTTCTTGCTGTGCTCAAACTTGAAGTGAGGTTCAACCCACAAGGCGAAGAGAAGCATGCATCCGTAAGGAGGACGGCCCACAGACGCTGCAGAAAGCCCACTATAAAGATATGCTAAGAGTGCAGTGCTAATGGATTTACCTTCGAAGATTGCGCATATGGCACTGACTTGGTCATCTTCTAAGATGTTATCCTGCACATAGAAGAATAAGGCACCGGCTAGGCATGTAACTAAGGCTTTTGTTACATCCTCCGCTTCATCCTCTCTTAGATCATCAATTTCATACAGCGTCCACTCGGCTAGCTTGGTGAGATTGATCCCCTTTTTAGTCAGACATCCTTTAGCTTCTGAAGGATCTTTCATGATAGATGTCAACAATTGTTGACCGGTGATTCTCTCTTTCATCAAAGCTATCTTCTCTTTGTTCTCTTTGGTCTTTGGGAGACCTAAAAGAAGCTCCGCCTCCTCCAAAAGAATCGTGCACTCGAAGTCTTGAAAGAAGAACGTATGAGTTTGGGGATGCCACCATTCAATCAAGGCGCCCATAGCCGCCCAATCTACGTTCGCGCTCTTGTAATGTTTGGCAAGCACTACAAGACCTTGAAGATTCCACTTGGATATGAATACTTGCATGGAAAGCTTGATGCTTTTTGCAAGTTTACGGATCCAAGGTAAGGAAGTAAACTTCCTTGGGCCAGGAAACATGGGATAGTTCTGAAAACCAAAAGAAAAGACGAAGAACATGATGAGGAACGTGAAGAACATGATGAAGAACATGAAGAGAATTGACAAAGAAGTTGATTGAGTTTACTTGGAGATTGGGATTTCTTCCATTGAGGTGATTCTCCACATCAGAAAACTGCTCCAAAGACATCTTCATCTTCTTGCTTGAATTCATCCTCCCTTTTTCGGAGTTCCTCCTCCTTGAAGCTTGGAAACCTTGGAAACCTTGGAACTTTGAAGAAACCTTGAAGAAAACTCAACTTTTGATCTTTGGATTGTAGTGGGATTGCTTGGGAACGACCTAAGGGTGTTTATATAGACAGCATTGCGATCCTAGGAAGACTTTTCCGGATTGGAAAAGGGATGTGCATTGATAGAGTTGGAATTCGAGTAGAGAACAAGCAGAAACCTGTTTCTGTGAGTAAAAGGCGTCGAGGAGAAGCGACGCGTTTTAACTCTAAACGGCGTCTGCGCGACACGACGCGTTTCAGATCTTTATATAATTTACCCGAAATTCTATATGTTTTGATTGAATATTTGCTTGGAATTACTAACAATTTTGGTTACAGGAAATTCAAGAAAAACTGAGTAAAGCTGGAAAATGTCAAGAAGATCTCACTGTGGGAGTTCAAGAAGTCCTGACCGTGGCTAAAAAGACGGTTATTTCTACCCTTGTACTCTTTCATGTGATTATTTTGCATTCGCATTACTATATGATAAGTATTTATTAGAGCATGTCAAGGACCTTGTGGTTTTGATAAAACTGGAATTTGATTTCCCCTTCAACAAAAACAGTGATAATTCCAGAGGATTCTTAATCGCACGGATAGGCCATTGGATTGTTAATTAGTGAGGACGATGGTTCCACTTTTGTGAAACGGTGCGTGGATAAACGAGCTTCGGCTTAGCACTGAATTACAAGAATTGGTATCTTCACTCATTAATGACAATTTAACAATATTATCTTTGATTAATTTATATTTTATTTGATTTTATATTTTTCTTTTAGCCCAGCATGCATCATATAGGACTTTGAAATCATTGTGATAAGGATTAATTATTGATTAAGTTTCAGACCATTAATCAAATAATTAAAACATGATATGAAATATTCCATTCTGAATTGAGTATCTTGATTATCTTTGAGGTTCGCTTAAAGATATCATTGGAATTCTATCCTTGATTGGATTCTTTATCCAATATTCTTGTTTTCTTTTAAAGATCCATCATGGCTGCAGCACGTCCACATTGGCTGGCAAACGCTCCCCATGATGAAATCTACAGTGTCTATGACCTGGGGTACTTCCCACTCCGAGGAAGTTGATCGACCTTATTTTATTTCCTTGTCTACCTCATCCAGACAGGATTAATTCCTTTGATTTCATTGAGCTATCTTCATTGATGATTTTGAGAAAAATTCCAATCATGTGATGTTAAGAGCGTGTCTCATCACACCTTGGCATCACCTTTTCAGTACATTCCATTTCATTTCACTCCCTTGCAAAGACGATACCAAGGTGAGGCAGCTGTAGACACGCTAATTTTGACGTCATTTTGAGTAAATTTCATATCATATAATAATGCCTCAGAATGGTCTGATATTTAACCATTGGTTAATTTTTATTGATCTTTTTGAGTGTCGGGTTTAACAGACATGTTTAAGTTAATTAATTAAATTGATTTTAGCTCAAATTTCAGTTAAAATATGAAGAAGTCTAAAAGGCGTCGACCCATGTGGACGCTATTTAGAGTTTATTCCTATTTTAGCGTTTAAATTTGAATTTTAATTAATTGATTTATTAACTAAAAGGCGTCTGTTAAGG
Source organism: Zantedeschia hybrid cultivar (assembly GCA_030544215.1). Classification (NCBI taxonomy): domain Eukaryota; kingdom Viridiplantae; phylum Streptophyta; class Magnoliopsida; order Alismatales; family Araceae; genus Zantedeschia; species Zantedeschia hybrid cultivar. Next base: position 44,914,337 of record JARZZO010000002.1, on the reverse strand, counting down.
TCGACGCGTTTTAGGTTTCCTAAGCTATTTTAACTTCTCTTCCGGATGTTTATCCTTATCTTAATTAGTGTAAAAGACGTCTACACACGTAGACGTGTTTTAGCTAATAAAGATAAAGATAAGTTTTCCCAGATATTTATCCTTATCTTAATTAATCTGAAAGGCGTCAGCCATGGTGGACGCGTTTTAGATAATTACAGATAAAGATGAATTAATCAGTGTTTATCTGTCGTTTAAGGTGGATAAATCCTAGATTTTTCTATGTTAATCGCGAATGCAGAAAATGCCTATAAATACCTTGCATATCAAAGAGTTAAAAAAAAAAGAGAGAGAATTGAATTAAGTTGAGCCACAGCGTTATAGCGAATTGAAGATCGGAGCAACCACGTCGGAACGCCGGAGCGCTGCCATTTCCAGAAGTCGGCGTCCCTTTCAAGATCTTCATCCCTTCAAGGCTCCAACTGGGCATAAGTGTTTTAATTTCTGCATTCATTTTACATCTTCATTCATTTCATTCTTCATAATCACTTCATGCAACACACACCACAGCATTAATTTTCCAAAACCCATTTGTTTTAAAAGGGTTTCAAAGCCATTTAAACAAGTGAGTTGTTGTTTAAGCTTGTTTATAATCATGGTTAGTTTTGATATTATTTCTATTTAAATTCTCATAAGCGTTTCTTCATTTCGTTTTCTTTCTCTGTTTCTGCGGCACTCAACAACAACAACAAGAGGACAAACAAAAGAGGAAATCAAGCATCAAGCCAGAAGAACTTCTGGACGATCCTCAACCTCAACCTCAACAGCAAGAACAAAAGAACAAAGAAAGGGCTCTCTTTCTTCAGCCGGCTGAAGGAGGGGAACCAAGGATTCATTCTTCCGCGTTCAAACAAGTAGGCGATCATACTTCTTTTGAAACTTTTTAGTTAAAAGTTTCTGGCGATCACTGCACTTTAGTTGCTGTTTTTAATAGGTTAGTTTACACTAAACAACATAGTTTTTCATATTAATCACACGAGCATTTTCAGCACCTACAAGTACCACAACCAGCTCCACAGCAAGAAACACGCCGGAAGCTGCCACGACAAACCGGGAAACCCCGACCCGCTGAGGACAAACAGCGACCCTTCGGATAGCACACCGGCTACTCCGGCCCGTCGGGCTCAAGGCGATCCTGCTTCCCTCAGCCAAAGGTAAAACACAACATGTACCCCTTCTCCCACCAGTACGGCACAATGCCTCACAGACACCATGACCCTATCCCCATCGGTCCATGGTGACAAACGTAAACCACAGTTATTCCAATCCACAATCGCATAAGCACACACACACACATAACATGATGTAACTCCATTCTCGCAGAAGTCCTCAGTCTCAGCGTACAACGTAAAGCATGCAATTGAAATCGTCCCACAGTGAAACACATGATAAAACCAGGATTACACATTTCTGTCTTGAATCGCGTCGACCGAGGTCGACGCCATTCAAGACCCTCAGACAGGTTTATTGAAGCCAGATAATTCCCTGAAACGCGTCGTCATAGGGAGTCGCCTATCTAAAACGCGTCCAGGTCCACAGACGCCATTCACACAGAAATTCCAGATTTACAGACCCTCACTCGGGGTGATTTCCTGCCTAAATGGCGTCATGATGTCCCGACGCCCTTCTGAAAGGCGTCGTCCATCCATGACGTCATTTAGCGCCAGAACCCCTATCTTGCGAAATCTCGAACAGGGAGGTTTCTGCCCTAAAAGGCATCGTACTGCCCTGACGCCCTTCTGAAAGGCGTCGACCAGGCACGACGCCGTTTATCGCCAGAAACCTGGTTCCCTGGTTCGAACCGAGGGTTTCTCCCTTAACCCCAAACACCCCGAAAGGTCCCAAAACCAGAAGGGGAGGAATAGGAATTCAACCACCACAAGCATGCTACGAATCCACGATCACAAACACAGCCATTCCCACAAGGAAACCCCCTAAGCATGCTCAATCTAGCCCAAACACATCATGTCACGCCAAGGAAAACACGAGCAACACATGCAAGGTTCGTCCCCCTACCGGTTCTTGAACTCCTCCAAGCTCCTCGCCGCCGACCCGCCGCACCGCAGACCGCCGCCGGTACCCTCGAGGACGCCGCCACTCCGCCGGGACGTCGGCCGCCGTCCGGAGAATGGAACGCCGCGAAGGAGGTGGTGGAGGTAGAGGTGAGAGGTAAGGAGGCTATGGAGTGATTGGAAGAGGAAGAAGAGGAAGGGAAGGGGAAGAAGAGAGTCGGAGAGGGCGGAGAGGGCGAGGAGAGAGAGAGAAAAGGCGAGAATGAGGGAAAGAAGAGGAGGCTCGCGGAGTCAACCTGAATCCCGCTAAAATGCGTCGATCGAGGTAGACGCCTATCAGTCTGACAGGACGGCCGTACTAACAGCGGTCTGAAACGCGTCACCCACCGTGGACGCCGTTCAGACGACAGGACAGGCCGTGCTGACAACGCTCTGGCGCCGCACCCTGACATCGCAGAGGTCACAGTCTGAATCGCGTCGGCCAACCTGGACGCCGTTCAGACGATGTGACCGGGGCCGTACTCTCGCGCCCCGAAACCCGCCCACGTGGCGCAACAACCAGTAGACCTAAATGGCGTCCACACAACCTGACGCCTTTTGAAAGGCGTCGAGCAGTGCTGACGCCATTCAGTCAGAAATCTCAAGACCCCACAGGGTCCAAATCAGGGGATCCGGCCCGAACCCGACCCGAAAACAGAACCCGGAACCTCAGTCCTTACATTCTCCCCCCCTTAAAAGAATTTCGTCCCCGAAATTGCAACCGCTCAATGCTCGATTCGGCTAACCATCATACGCCGACACACACCAATAACAACAATCATTCTCACCAATCACCCACACAGGGTTCCAACACATTCACGCCAAGTTAACTAAGATCCTCAACTATGACAAAAGCCGATAGATCAAAATATCCACACACTAGCAAGGCACAAATTACAAAACCGATTTCTCCACCAAACCCAATTACATACAAGTGCCACACGAGTTCACAACCACCACTGAAAAGGACAAGATAAAAGTGCTCTTCTAGCACAACTCTCGGACCTCCACAAGGAGACGCGACTCCAATCACGCCTCGAACACTCACTAACCGCTCGGTCCCTGACCTGCCTGGTTCTTCTGGGGACAGTTCCTCGCGAGATGTCCCTTCCGACCACAGGCGAAACAGCTACCAGTGATCAAGGGACATATCCGGTTGCCATGAAATCTGCTACATCGGGGACAACGATCCGTAGCGTCCCGCCTCGTCTCCTGCTGCCAGCCGACCTCTGTCTGCATCTGCTGAACCGAACCATCCTCATCCTCGTCATAAAGTACCTCCTGGAACTCGACCTCAAAGGAACTCGGATCACCTGACGAAAAGACTGCTGATCTATCCTTGCTATGCTGCTTCCCCTGTGCTGAATGCTCCGATTCCTTTGCCGCGTGTTGGAACTGCATCTCCACTGCTGCCGCGCACCGAACTGCTGACGCCAAATCTTCACAACAATGGGCCGCCACAAACTCCCTCAGAGCATGCCGAAGTCCATCCACAAATTTCTCTGTCCTAAGATCCTCACGCTCAGATATGTGTGGAGCAAATCTTCCAAGAGCTACAAATTTCATCTGGTACTCTAGAACTCACATATCATCCTGCACCAATTCCATAAACTCCCTTTCCTTGGCCCTACGAACGTGCCTCGGAAAGTATTGTCCACTAAACTCTCTCACGAAGCCTTCCCAAGGAATCTCTCTCAAAGGCCTATCTGGAAACATCAACCCCTTGATGGTAACCCACCAATCATAAGCATCGCCCTTCAGCAAGTAGGTTGCCAACAAGGTCTTGTCACTCTCAGCACATTCTAGGACATCAAACACCTTCTCCACTTCCTTAACCCACTGAGCTGCCGCATCTGGAACAGGTTGACCCGTGAAAGAAGGGGGTTTCAGCTTCAAGAACCGCTCCACCACCATGGATTGTCCACCTCGGGAACTGGACCCCTCACTTCCATCTCCCTGCTGATATCTAGACATAGCCCCAATCATAGCTTCCATAAAACGATCCACATTATGACCTTCTGCCCTCGAACCACCACCATCTGCTCTCGAATCACGAGCCAACGGAACTCTCCTCTTCGGCGCCATCACTACCCCACAACACGAAAATCGAATCAAAACACGTCAAAACCTATCAATCTATACCAGCAGCCATCGCCTGTACAGACTCGTACTTATTGTTGGACTATAATATCTAACCCAGTTTACCACATACTCGACCAGATTGGGCTCTGATACCATCTGTAACGACCCGCCATCCTATGACCGGAGACCCGGTCACTAAATGGATGTCGGCCCATTAACTGCGGGTTCACACCCGGATCTCACACAACACATCTGGAGGAGTAAGTGCTAAAAAAGGCTAAATATAGCAATCTCACGGACTACAAAGGTAAGCAAGCGCGCAGGAAGGAAAATAACAATGTCCGTATACAGTCCAACAATAATTACATGTCCAACAATTAAATAAGTACAGGCAGAAGGAAGTACAACAACATCGGGGCATACCCCGGAACTAAGACAGCTGCTGGTCCGCACACCAAGAAGACACCACGCTACCGCTGCGCCACGAGGTCCACACCTGAAACCGCAGGGAGTGAGCCTCACCAGAATTGGGCTCAGTAGGGATCATCCGATCCCCTGCCTCCCACTCACACACCCACAAGTGCAGTAACAGGAATATATGACAATTAAGTAAAGCAGTAAACATAGCACCCAAATCTGATATGAAACGCACGATAAGCAGTGTATCAAGAACCATTCCAAGCAACCCGAAGAACCCAACACAGAGTCACGACTCACAGCCAAAGTCCACGAAGCGACTGAACCACACTGTCGACCGAAGTCAAACGTCGCCTCCCAACACTACGACCACAGCTCACGCCTGTCCACCCCTACAGTGTTCCGGGGCACTGTAGGGTGAGGCAGTGAGTCAAACTAGGACTAGCTGGAACCAGTGTACCGCCACTGCCAGCTACGTATGCACACAAGCAGTCTAGACTACTGTCCTACCGTCCGGATTGCCTCCACGCTAGGCCTCAGCGCTTCAGGAGGGCCCTGGGGACCGGCGAACCCCCGTCAAGCCGAAGCTACAGGAACTACCCACAACCCTAACCTCCCGGGCTGCGTCAGGCCAAAGGGCTAAGGGTACCACTCGTAACCTTGATCAAAGGTCACATCAGGCCCAGTGGCTACAGGGGTAAAACAACTCCAACAGTACCACAACCAGCTCCACAGCAAGAAACGCGCCGGAAGCTGCCACGACAAACCGGGAAACCCCGACCCGCTGAGGACAAACAGCGACCCCTCGGATAGCACACCGGCTACTCCGGCCCGTCGGGCTCAAGGTGATCCTGCTTCCCTCAGCCAAAGGTAAAACACAACATGTACCCCTTCTCCCACCAGTACGGCACAATGCCTCACAGACACCATGACCCTATCCCCATCGGTCCATGGTGACAAACGTAAACCACAGTTATTCTAATCCACAATCGCATAAGCACACACACACACATAACATGATGTAACTCCATTCTCGCAGAAGTCCTCAGTCTCAGCGTACAACGTAAAGCATGCAATTGAAATCGTCCCACAGTGAAACACATGATAAAACCAGGATTACACATTTCTGTCTTGAATCGCGTCGACCGAGGTCGACGCCATTCAAGACCCTCAGACAGGTTTATTGAAGCCAGATAATTCCCTGAAACGCGTCGTCATAGGGAGTCGCCTATCTAAAACGCGTCCAGGTCCACAGACGCCATTCACACAGAAATTCCAGATTTACAGACCCTCACTCGGGGTGATTTCCTGCCTAAATGGCGTCATGATGTCCCGACGCCCTTCTGAAAGGCGTCGTCCATCCATGACGTCATTTAGCGCCAGAACCCCTATCTTGCGAAATCTCGAACAGGGAGGTTTCTGCCCTAAAAGGCATCGTACTGCCCTGACGCCCTTCTGAAAGGCGTCGACCAGGCACGACGCCGTTTATCGCCAGAAACCTGGTTCCCTGGTTCGAACCGAGGGTTTCTCCCTTAACCCCAAACACCCCGAAAGGTCCCAAAACCAGAAGGGGAGGAAGAGGAATTCAACCACCACAAGCATGCTACGAATCCACGATCACAAACACAGCCATTCCCACAAGGAAACCCCCTAAGCATGCTCAATCTAGCCCAAACACATCATGTCACGCCAAGGAAAACACGAGCAACACATGCAAGGTTCGTCCCCCTACCGGTTCTTGAACTCCTCCAAGCTCCTCGCCGCCGACCCGCCGCACCGCAGACCGCCGCCGGTACCCTCGAGGACGCCGCCACTCCGCCGGGACGTCGGCCGCCGTCCGAAGAATGGAACGCCGCGAAGGAGGTGGTGGAGGTAGAGGTGAGAGGTAAGGAGGCTATGGAGTGATTGGAAGAGGAAGAAGAGGAAGGGAAGGGGAAGAAGAGAGTCGGAGAGGGCGGAGAGGGCGAGGAGAGAGAGAGAAAAGGCGAGAATGAGGGAAAGAAGAGGAGGCTCGCGGAGTCAACCTGAATCCCGCTAAAACGCGTCAATCGAGGCAGACGCCTATCAGTCTGACAGGACGGCCGTACTGACAGCGGTCTGAAACGCGTCACCCACCGTGGACGCCGTTCAGACGACAGGACAGGCCGTGCTGACAACGCTCTGGCGCCGCACCCTGACATCGCAGAGGTCACAGTCTGAATCGCGTCGGCCAACCTGGACGCTGTTCAGACGATGTGACCGGGGCCGTACTCTCGCGGCCCGAAACCCGCCCACGTGGCGCAACAACCAGCAGACCTAAATGGCGTCCACACAACCTGACGCCTTTTGAAAGGCGTCGAGCAGTGCTGACGCCATTCAGTCAGAAATCTCAAGACCCCACAGGGTCCAAATCAGGGGATCCGGCCCGAACCAGACCCGAAAACAAAACCCGGAACCTCAGTCCTTACACTTAATCTAAGCCAAATCGAGGAAATTAGCTCCAATATGATTTCTTTTTGTGTTAATCCTTATTTCCATGGATTGATTCAAGGGAGAAAGTAAGTTTTGGATGGTTTCCTTTCCTTAGAGTGCCTTAGAGCCCAAGAACACATTTTTGCGTTATTTTATTATGGGAATTTACGCTCTATATAAACATACGAGCATTGGAGCTTGAAAGAAGTTGGTCAATTGAGCTTTATGAGTTCCATCAAAGAGAGAAGAGTGCTCTTTCACCTCTGCACGAAAATCAGCAAGCTTGAAGCTCTTCTTTCTCTCCCAAGAAGCCTTCTTCTTCCTTGAATGGTGCTTTAAATCAAGGGTGGCTTTTGGAGGGGCCAATTTATTCTTTTCTTCTTTCTTTTCTCATTCATAGTTCATATCACTCATATCCATCTTCCCTCTTGCATATAAGGGTTTTAAAGGAAAAGAACAAAAAAAAGTGAGTTTCTAGTTTAGTTGTATGTTTATTTTCTCTTCAAGAATAGATACTGCAGTATAGTCAAGCTCTAATCATCTCTTTATTTGTGTTTTTCTTTGCAAGGATTGGATCAAAATCCATCAAAGAGAATGAAAAGCTATAAAGAAAGGCTCTTCTTCTTCAACTGGCTGAAGGAGGAGAAGTTAAAGAACCATAATCATCCCAAAATCACAAGGTACACATGATCATTTGTTCATTTATTTTGAGAATCTAATTCTCTGGCGATCACATATTTCATTATTTTAGCACAATATTTTTAAGTCTCTTTTCAATATCATAATTTGAGCGGTCACACTAATGACTTAATCCCTAAGTCAAAGTCATTTCTATGCAAATCAGATTCAATTCACACAAACTACAGCTTTCTTTTTTGAAAATCTTTAAATTTAACCCCATAAATGTTTGAATTAGGAAAAATCTCTTCTACAAAGTTTTATAACTTTTTATTTCAATTCTACTAATATCACTATTTTTAGACATTTTTACAAAAAGTTATCTCTATTTTACTGACACGTTATCTTGAGTACTCCGAACCGAAAAATCTGGTAGATTTCGTAAACGACTTATTTTAAATATATAGTCTTCATGTTGTCTTATTTTATTTGTAACTTTATACATGCAGTTATGTTTAAGATATCAAGACTGTGTCAAGTAAATCTGTGTGTAGAATCCTAGTTCAAGTAAGCATCCAATTATAACTTTCTACCTACTAATTAGAATCTTAATTATACTTAAATTTATTATATTTCTACTTCTAATCTATGTCAAATATGTCATACATAACTTTTCAGGTCATGGTTAACTTTAATTATATCTTCTCTTGTTTTCTAATTTGGATCCTAGTTCTATTAGAACTTGTTTCCCATTGTAACCCTTCTTAAAATTGATTATTAATATTTTTAACCTTTAAAATAATTGAATCAGTAAAAATGGTCTCCTACAAAATTTTATATCTTTTCATGCTTTTTCCAATGATACCAACCATGCCTTAATCTAAATTTTTTACATAAAATTATCATTATTTTACTATACTGCTATCTAATGTACATGAACCAGAATTTTAACTAAATTAGTAGACTATTTTTAATAGTATAATTAGGCTAATAGGCTTTCATAATAAAGTTAACTGGACTAAATAAAACCATTTTAACTCACTAGTAGACTCTTTAATTAGTTAATTGGTCTAATTTAAATTAATTGAATTCATTAATAGGTTGTAAAAGTGCAAGGCATCACACTATGTGATTGTTTGGTTTTATTAATGTAAGTTGTTATATTAATTAGTGTGATTGACTGTATAGCTCTAGTCAAATCTTTGTGTTGTTTATGACCACATAATAAACATGTATGTTGATGCATAGTTTAGTTATTTATTTTGAATTAAATTTTAATTATCTAGGTATAGTATATATCCAAACATATATGATATATTTATTTACTATTACCTAGGATGAGATCAAGATAAAATAATTAAATCCCTCACTGATAACAATTTTAAGCCATAGCACATTTATTAAGAATGCACTGTGTGATCCTCCATCATTATAGTTTTAAGATTGGACTCAGATTGAAACAGATTCGTTGTGCTCATTTCTAAGACCTGTGATATTTGATAACAAACTAAAACTATAGCATGATGATGCCTGTAAACGGGATAAAGTCACAATGTAGCCTTGTTGTGATCATCCCAAGGTCTACATCCTAATCTTTGTAATGATGGTAATGCTTAAACCAGAAGTTAATGATTTGTAGTGCCCATTTCCTAGGCGACTAATGTTCTGGGGGCCGAATTAAGATTAGATGTTGCAACAAGTTGCAACTACCAAGAGTTGGTTGCTTTCTGATCATATTGTGGTTTGTCGTGCCCATTTTTGAGGCTACATTATGAGTCAATGAGATTCTGATCCCTACTAGGAGATTATCAGCATCTTTGTTCTGTATGTCAGAGGGTTATACAGTCTGTCAAAAATTAATGGGAGAATAACTAGATAAGATTTATATCTTGTTTTAATCTAAATAATTAAATCTTTACTAATTATATTTTATTTCTCCTATAGGCGACAATGTCATCAAATAACCTACTTCATAGCATACAGTATGCCAACATATTTATAGGCCCTAACTACTCTAACTAGCTCAAGAATCTAAAGATTGTCCTCAGGTTTGAGTCGATTGCCTATTCTTGGAGGATGAAGCTTTGCCTAAATTGGCATTAGATGCCTCTAGAGGAGATATGATTACCTATGAAAAGTGGAAAGAAGACTCCATCATGGTCCAATACGACATGTTAGCCTCAATGAGTAACGAGTTGTAGATGCAACATGGAAAGATAGATGCTAGGTCCATCTTATTCCATCTAAATGAGCTCTTTGAAGAGCAGAGTAGGGTTGAAAGATATGAGATATCTAAATACCTATTCAGGGCTGGTATGGCAAAGGAATTTTTAGTGTAGACCTATATACTAAAGATGATAGAGTGGATTGAGAGATTAGCTGTGCTCAAGGTAGACCTACCCAAGAAGATGACTACCGACCTTGTTCTTGCTTCACTTCTTGATTCATGTGCTCAGTTCATAGATTATTTTAACATGAACAAAATTCAGGATACATTGGGAGAGCTGCTTAGCATGATGAAGACTATAGAGGGCAACCTTCAGAAAGAGAAGTCCGCTGTCCTTATAGTTGGTAAGACCAACAGGAAGAGGAGAGCAGTCCGGGTCTTTAAGAAAGGCAAGACAAAGAAGCAGACCAAAATAAATCACCCTCTAAGAAGGACAAGGGCAAAGGAGCTGAAAAGGATGAGTGTTTCTACTGCCATCAAAAAGGAAACTAGAAGAGGAATTGCAAGTAGTACCTAGATGACAAAGCTTAAGGAAATGTGAAGCTTGAGGAAGCTTTAGATATATGTATAATAGATTTAAACTTGTATCATCTTGGGTATTGGATACTAGATGTGCATCTCATGTCTACAATGATCTAAGCAAGGGCGAGTAGACTTGAAGCTACAAAACGGTGCAAAGATTATAGCTCTCATTGTTGGGACAGTCGACCTCAAGCTTCCTTCTAGACAGAAGATCTTGTTACATAATTGTTATTATGTTCCTAGCATAATAAAAAATATTATTTCTATTTCTTGTTTAGGTAAAATAGAATACAAATAAACCATTCTGGACAAATGTTATTCTATTTATTTTATAAATAATTTATTAGCATCTTCTAGTTTGGTTAATGGTTTGTATTTGTTGGATGTTTCATGTGATTCTCTTTGCCTTGATAGAGCTCCCAAGAGGAGAAGGAATAATATGAACCAAGCCTTCCTTTGGCATTATCGACTTGGACACATTGGCGAGAACAAACTCTAAAAGTTGCTTAATGGTGCACATTTAGAATCATTCGATTATGAATTGTATGCAACTTGTAAGTCATTTTTAAAAGAAAAAATTGGCCAAATCTCTATTTACAAGATATGGAGAGAGGGCCAAAGACATATTAGAACTAATACATTCGGATATATGTGGTCTAATATCCAGCCAAGCAAAAGGTGACTTCTCTTACTTCATCACGTTTACTGATGATGTCTCTAGATTCGACTATATATACTTAATGAAGTACAAGTTCGAAGTCTTTAAGAAGTTTAAAAAAAATTTAAAATGAGGTAGAGAAACAAACTAGAAAGAGTATTAAAACTTTTCGATCATATCGAGGAGGTATATACTTGTTATAGACTTCACACAATTCCTAAAGGATAATGGCATCCTTTCTTAATGGACTCCTCCTTGTACACCGTAGATGAATGGTGTGTCTGAAAGGAGGAATCGCATCCTATTGAATATGGTGAGATTTATGATGAGCTTTGCACAATTACTAGTGTCCTTATGGGGATATGCACTAGAGTCAACAACATATCTATCGTACAGGGTTCTTAGCAAATCTATCACTTCTATTCCATATGAGATATGAAAGGATAGGAAGCCTGACGTTAAACGAGCTAAAGTCTGGGGTTGTCTTACTCATGTGAAGAGACATGATCTAGAAAAGCAAGAATCATGAACCGAAAGATGTAGATTTGTGGGATACCTAAAGAAAACTTTCGGTTACTACTTTTAACACAATGGTGAGCAGAAGGTATTTGTCACTAGGAGAACTATGTTCTTGAAAGAAGGATATCTTCTCTAGGAGGACAGTGGGAGTGAGATAGTGCTGGATGAGGTTATGATTTTAAAACCTATTCAAGAATATACACAGGAATCTCGTAGGTCAGCGACAATACTCAGACAACCTGAAAGATATGTGGGACATATCAGTGAAGGTATGTTTGAGATATAAAGAAGATGATGATCCTAAAGACTACAAGGAAGCTATTGAGAGTCCCGATGTCAAGAAATGAAAAGAGGCTATGAACTCTAAAATATAGTCCATATGCACCAACTAGTTTGGAACTTGGAAAACTTGCCTAAAGGTATTGCACCTATCAGATACAAATAGATGGACGAAGCGATACTTATAAGGCAACATTGGTGGCAAGGGAATGTCGTCAAAAATAAGGAATTGATTATCACGAAACATCCTCACTAGTTTCTATAACAAAGTCGATCAGAGTCTTACTTGCCATTGGTATACACTATGACTACGAAATCTTATAGATGGATGTGAAAACTATCTTCCTCAATGGAAACCTTGAGGAAGAAATGTATATGATATAACCTGAGGGTTTAACATCCAAGGAGTTTCCAGACAAAGGGTGTAAGCTTCAAAGATCTATTTATAGATTAAAGCAGGCATCTCGGAACTAGAACATAAGGTTTGATGAAGCTAACAAATCTTATGCCTTCATTAAGATGAAGATGAGCCCTATGTGTACAAGAAAAACAATGAGAGCACAGTAACATTTCTTGTACTTTATGTTAATGAGATCCTACTCATTGTGAATGATGTAGCGATGTTGTCATCAGTTAAATTATGGTTGTCAAAGAACTCCGTAAAGGATTTAAGAGAAATATCCTACATATTGTGAATATGGATCTATATAGATAGATTAAAGAAGATGCGTGGTATGACCCAATCATTATACATAGACACCATTGTCAAAAGGTTTGGCATAAAAAATTATAAGAGAGGTCTCCTCCCGATGAGATATGAAATTTATTCCTCTAAAGAGCAGTCACCTAAGACTCCTAAAGATATGGCATTTATAGATAGAGTATCCTATGCCTCTGCGATAGGTTCCATCATATATGTCATGCTATATATTAAGCCTGACGTAGCATATGCTTTAAGTGTTATGAGTAGATATTAGGCAGATCCAGGTTATGCACGTTGGAAGGGTGTGAAATACATCCTTAAGTACTTGAGAATGACTAAGGATATGTTTCTAGTCTATGAAGATAGAGAATTGAAGCTTCGAGGGTACACTGACTCGAGCTTCTAGTCTAATCTAGATGATAGCAATTCCACTTCCAGATTTGTGTTCACATTGAATGAGAGTGCAGTGAGCTGGAAGAATTTCAGGCAGAAAACTACTACGGATTTGACGACAGAAGCTGAGTACATTGTTGCAACTAAAGACACCAAGAAAGTTGTTTGGATGAAGAAGTTCATCACTGATCTTGGTTTAGTGCCGAGCATCTCTAATACCATCCCGTTGCAATAATGGGACGATATCCCAAGCGAAAGAGCTGAGTCTCATCAAAAGTTGAAGCACATTCTAAGGCACTTTCACTTGATTAGAAAGATCATCACCAGAAAAGATGACATAGTGAAAAGAGTTTCATCAGTCGACAACATAGTAGATCCACTGAAAAAGCCTCTGATTCAGATTGTGTTTCAGCATCACCTAGAATGTATGGAGATATAGTATAGAGGTGATTGACTTTAGACCAAGTGGGAGATTGTTAGTATTATGTATGGCCCACAAGCCAATCATATATTATCTTGTTCAATTATTTGAACGGCAATAAATATTCATTATGTATGAATCAAATATTTTTTATTGTTATCATTTTTATCATTATTCATATCATAGTGAAGTCTATGGGTGTGTGTAATAGTTGTCAGATTATGATGAGATCATAATAATGAGATTCACAACTTATAAACACACATTCTTAATAGTTCCCAGTCAGAGGACATTTGAGAAAGGCATCATATATCTGGTTAGACTAGTACAGGTTACTCCAGCTCATGTGATGAGGATGACTAATTTCATAGTAACTTGTATGGAGACACTATGTTGAACCTGTAGGTGCTCATTAGTGAATGAGTTCACTGAACTGATCTGACTTAGATCGTTAGATGGTAAGTTACCTAACTGTCAACCAGCTTGATCCAACGTCACAGTTGTGTGGATGGTCCTCAGACTTGAGACACTAAATACACCTTATCAATGGACTTCTGACTGATTATCATCAAATAATAATTTGATTAACATGATCGGCACTTAACATGATCGAACACCTGGCTGATTATCATCAAATAATAATTTGATTAAGTAATTAATTAAATATATGATATTAATTAATTATTGTAAGTCAATAACTTGTTATTATATTTAACGAGTTAAAAACTAAACTGGTACTTGGGCCTAGAGGGTCACATGGACACAGATTCTTAGTTAGGGTCAATTAGTTGGGTTTATAATAAACTAGAGACTTTTGTGAAAATCTATACGAGTTTAATGTAAATAAATGCCATGAGGGAACCCTGGGCCAAGCTCTAGGGTTTCCCCAGTGCTGGCTGCCCCCCTCTCTCTCCTCCTCTTCTGTGCACCCCAAGCATATTGCCCTGGGCTCCGCCGTCTCTCCACCTCTGACTCCCGCGTCTCAGAAAAATCTCCCCCCACATGCCCTGGGCACTGTCGGACGAGAGAGAGAGAGGATAATTCCATAACAAGAAAATCGCGTGAATATCGCTGGAGGCTGGGATCTACGCAGCTAGGTGGTGTCACTCCATCGAAACAACGCGAATGTAGATTTGAATCCACGCAAGGTGATGAATGATCATCCATATTTTACTTTTTATTATTCAAAATGCACGATGATGATAGGATTTTATTTCAACTATCTCTCGTCTAAAAGAAGACTACTCTTTGGGGATCCCATGGCTACTAATCTTCCAAAGAGATAGAAGTTTACTTGCTTCATGTCCTCTTAAGTTCTATAGGCACTAACAATACTTGACAAAACTAGCTTGGCCTTTCTATCTCTCTTATCCTTTCTTGTTTACTCAATGACCTTCAAGGGTCCTTTACGTATATTGCATATACTCTTGTATATAGTTCCTTCCCTTTGGGAAAGAGGGTCAATCTTATGAGATCGGAGGTTTGTACGTTCCCCTTTAGAAGAGAGCCAATCTCGTGACTTTGGAAGTTTGTTCCTTCCATTAGAAAGACAGTTGTTTGTTCCTTATGGTAGAAAGATGGTTGATCTTTTTAAGCTTAGTGTTTGTTCCTTTTGTTGGGAAAGGTCAATCACAATGGCGTCACCTGGTCCCGACGCCATTTAACATTCGAAACTGCATTCTACCGAGCCAAACCAAGGGTCCCTCTTCTCCCAAAAAACACTTAAAAAAATACAAGGAAGATAAGGAGAGAGGCCCAACAATCCAATTTACTTCCTAAAAATCCAAAAATGTCTATTTTTATCAAAAACCCCTTAAAACATGGTTTTCTACCCAAAATCTTCCACACACAACACATGATTTAAAGCGGGGGAAAATATGATTTTAAACAAATACAATGAAGATCGTCACCCTACCAATTACTTGAACTCCTCCTTACTGCTAGCCGCTGAACCGCTATGCCACGAGCCGCCGCTAGTACCGCTGTGGACACCGTCACTCCACCGGGACGTTGGTTGTCGTCCGGAGAGTAATGTGCCATGGAGGAGATGGTGGTGGTAGTGGTAAGGGTTAGGAGGTTGATGGAGTGGAGGAAGAGGAGGAATGGGGAGAGGAAGAGAAGGAGAAAGGGAAGGGGGCGTCGGGGGTTCAGAGAGAGGGAGGAGAGAAAGAAAGAGAATGAGAGAAATGAGGGAAATGAGGGAAGGCTCGGACGTCAAACTAAACAAGCATAAATCGCGTCGTTCAAGGAAGATGCCATTCAGACGATAGGATGCGGGTCGTACACTAGCAGCTCTCTAAATTGCGTCGTCCATGCAAAACGCTATTCAGACGACACGACCGGGGCTGTACACACGCGCCCCCCATGTCCGCCTACGCGGCACCCCTACAAAGCTCCTAAATGACGTCCCCCTAGGACGACACAGTTCAAAATCGCGTCAAGGCCCACAAGGGCCCAAACCAAGGGGTCCGACACCGAAAACGATCCAACAACTAGATCCGAAACCTCAGTCCTTAGATTATCCCCCCCTTAAAAGAATTTCGTCCCTGAAATTACCGGAACAGAATTAGCACTAACGACGAGATAACACAAGCTTAAAAAGGAACTTACAAAAAAAGGTAAGGAAACTGCTCCCGCATCTCATCCTCTAGTTCCCAGGTCGCCTCTCCTCCGGAACGATGCTGCCAAATCACCTTGACCAGAGGAACTATGTTGTTCCGAAGGACCTGCTCTCTGCGATCCTCAATACGCACTGGAAATTCAGAAAAGGACAAGTCCTTAGTGACCTCCGATTCCGAAAAGTCCAAGACATGGACGGATCCTGGATATACTTTCTCAGCAAAGAAACATGGAACACATCGTATGCTCCTGCAAGACTGGGTGGCAAGGCTAGCTGATACGCCGTTTCTCCAATTCAAGCAAGAATGGGAAAATGCCCAATATATCGCGGACTTAGCTTACCTCGCTTCTCGAATCTCATCAGACCCTTAGAAGGCGAGACTCGGAGAAACACGTGGTCCCCAACCTCCAATTCAAGCGGTCTCTTATGGATCTCTACATAACTCTTCTGCCTGCTCTGAGTTGTAGTCAGCCTCTGCTGCACCACTCTGGCAACCTTAGCACACTACTGTACCAACTCTAGCCCTGCTATTCGCCTCTTACCAATCTCAAACCAATTCACAGGAGATCAACATGGCTGCCCATACAATGCCTCATATGGCGCCATGCTGATACTAGAATGATAACTGTTGTTGTAAGCAAACTCCACCGTAGACAAGTGCTGCTCCCAAGAACCTCCCCAATCTAGGTAACAAGCCCTCAATATATCCTCCAAGGTCTAAATGGTCCTCTCTAACTGCCCATCAGTCTCAAGATGGTAAGTCGAGCTGAAGGCTAACTGCATATCCAAGGCCTTCTGAAAACTCCTCCAAAATCTAGAAGCAAACCACAAATCCCTATCTGACACAATAAACAAGGGCACCCCATGCAGAGAGATGATCCGGTTTACAAACAACCTAACCAACTTACCGACTGACCAATCCTTCCTAATAGCTAGAAAGTGTACTGACTTGTTCAATCGATCAACAATGACCCAGATCGTTTCTCTCCTGTTGGGTGACACGGACAATCCCATCACAAAGTCCATAATCACATGTTCCCATTTCCATTCTGGAATCGGTAATGGCTGCAACAACCCTCTTGATTTCTGGTGCTCTGCTTTAACTTGCTGACAACTCAGGCACCTTGCCACATACTCAGCCACATCCTTCTTCATACTAAGCCACCAAAAGTGCCTCCTCAAACAATGATACATCTTAGTCGTTCCGGGATGCACTGCATATCTAGAACGATGTACCTCATCTAGGACATTCATGTGCACCTCGTCCTCTGCTGAAACATAGAGTCTGCCTCTAAATCTGACCATGCCGTCATCTCACAACTCTACCTCTGATATATGGAGAATCTGTGGTAACTCTGTATCCGCCCTTTGAGTCTCGATCACAGAATGGTAAACCGCTAGCCTCACAGTCAAACTGGCCAACTCGGCTCTATCAACCTCTCGAGCAATTCTAAAGGAAGATTCCACAATCTGCTTATACAATCTCCATTGTTGAATCATGAGATATGACATGACCGTCTTTTGATTCAAGGCGTCCGCCACCACGTTCGCCTTGTCCGGATGGTAAGAGAGGTCAAGATCATAGTCCTTGATGAACTCCATCCACCGACGTTGCCTTAAGTTCAGATCCCTCTGCGTGAATACTTACTTCAGGCTCTTGTGATCAGTGAAGACCTAAACTTCTCTCCATATAAATAGTGTCACCAGATCTTCAGTGCAAATACAACGGCCGCCAACTCCAAATCATGAGCGAGGTAGTTCTCCACATGTTTCTTCAACTGCCTAGAAGTATAGGCCAAAACTTGACCATGCTGCATAAGAACCGCACCTAAACCTCGACGAAATGCATCTGAGCAAACCACGAATCCACCGGAACCAGATGGAAGCCCTGAAGACCCAGTTCATTAAATCCATAAAAGTCGCCGGAGCATTGGTTAAACCGAAAGGCATAACCAAAAACTCATAATGTCCGTACCGAGTCCTGAGAGCCATCTTACGTACATCAACCTCATAGATCCTCGTTTGGTAATACCCTGACCTTAAGTGAATTTTCGAGAATACCTTGGCAGATTGCTACTGATCGAATAGATCATCGATTCTCGGAAGTGGGTACTTAAGTCAATCTTCGAGAATATACTGGCTACTCTGGCCTGTCTAGCTCTTGGTGGTTCTACCTCCTCCCAGCCATGAGTGACACTCCGAATGTACCACTGCCACACCGGTACTAGCTATACCCCGAGGTACACCAGGTGACCCTCTGGAAACCCTCGTTGTCGAACTACGGTATCGAACATGCATTTTACTGAATTATCTAATAATATAAACACATGTTAATTGCATGAATTAATAGGGTTCTGTCTTGAATCGCGTCGTCCGTGGCCGACGTCGTTCAAGACTCCTAAATTGATTCAGTTTCTCATAGGTACTGGGACCTAGGGATACTAGACTGAATGGCGTCGCCCATGGCCGACGTCTTTCAGCTTTTAACCCACGCTAGCCTTGGGAACCGAAAAATTGGGCCTTTAAATCGCGTCACCTGGTATTGACGTCATTTTAAACGGCTTCACCTGGTCCCGATGCCATTTAACGCTCGGAACTACATTCCACCGAGCCAAATTAGGGCCCTCTTCTCCTCTAAAACACTAAAAAAAACATAAGGAAGATAAGGGGATAGGCCCAATAATCCAATTTACATTCCGAAAACCCAAAAATGTCTATTTTCATTAAAAACCCCTTAAAACATGCTTTTCTACCCAAAAACCTCCACACACAACCCATGCTTTAAAGTGAGGAAAAACATGATTTTAAATAAATACAACGAAGATCGTCACCCTACCGGTTGCTTGAACTCCTCTTTACTCCTAGCCGTCGAACCGCCACACCACGAGCCGCCGCCGGTACCGCCATAGACGCCGTCACTCCACCGGAACGTTGGCCGCCGGCCGGAGAGCAATGTGCCGTGGAGGAGATGGTGGTGATAGTGGTAATGGTTAGGAGGTTGATGGAGTAGAGGAAGAGGAGGAATGGGGAGAGGAAGAGAAGGTGAAAGGGAAGGGGGCGTCGGGGGTTCAGAGAGAGGGAGGAGAGAGAGAGAGAGAATGAGAGAAATGAAGGAAAGGAGAGAAGGCTCGGGCGTCAAACCGAACAAGCCTAAATCACGTCGTTCGATGAAGACGCCATTCAGACGACAGGACGCGGGTCGTGCACTGGCAGCTCTTAGAATCGCGTCGTCCATGCAAGGCGCTATTTAGACGATACAACCAGGGCAGTACACATGCGCCCCCACGTCCGCCCATACGGCACCCCTACAAAGCTTCTAAATGGCGTCCCCCTAGGCAGACGCCATTCAAAATCGCATCGAGGCCCATAAGGGCCCAAACCAAAGAGTTCGACACCGAAACTGACCCAATAACTAGATTCGAAACCTCAGTCCTTACATTCTCCCCCCCCTTAAAAGAATTTCGTCTCCGAAATTATCGGAATAGAATTAGCACAAACAACGAGATAACACAAGCTTAAAAAGGAACTTACAAGAAAAGGTAAGTAAACTGCTCCCGCATCTCATCCTCTCATTCCCAGGTTGCCTCTCCTCCGGAACGATGCTGCCAAATCACTTTGACCAAAGGAACTATCTTGTTCCGAAGGACCTACTCTCTGCGGTCCTCAATACACACTGGAAATTCAAAAAAGGACAAGTCCTTAGCGACCTCCAATTCCGAAAAGTCCAAGACATGAGACGGATCCTGGATATACTTTCTCAGCAAAAAAACATGGAACACATCGTGCACTCCTACAAGACTGGGTGGCAAGGCTAGCTGATACGCCATTTCCCAATTCGAAAAAGAATGGGAAAAGGCCCAATATATTGCAAACTCAGCTTACCTCGCTTCCCGAATCTCATCACACCTTTGGAGGGTGAGACTCAGAGAAACACGTGATCCCCAACCTCGAACTCAAGCGGTCTCCTACGGATATCTGCATAACTCTTCTACCTGCTATGAGTTGTAGTCAGCCTTTGTTGCATCACTTTGGCAACCTCAGCACACTGTTGTACCTTCTCTAGTCCTGCTATTTGCCTCTTGCCAATCTCAGACCAATTCACAAGAGATCGACATGGCCGTCCGTACAATGCCTCATATGGTGCCATGCTGATTGTAAGGACTGAGGTTTCGGGTTCGGTTTTCGGGTCGGTTTCGGGCCGGATCCCCTGGGTCGGACCTTGCGGGGTCTGGAGAATTTCTTCTGAATGACGTCTACACATCACGACGCCTTTCAAACGGCGTCTTGATAGGTGGACGCCATTTAGGCGATTTGCTGTTGTGCCACGTGGGCGGGTTTCGGGCCCCGAGAGTACGGCCCATGTCTTGTCGTCTGAACGGCGTCCATGATGGACGACGCGATTCAGACTACCACCCTGCGATGTCAGTGTACGGTGCCTGACTTGTCAGCTGAACGGCATCCATGGTGGTCGACGCGTTTCAGACAGCTGTCAGTATGGCCCGTCCTGTCATCTGATAGGCGTCCTTCTCGCTCGACGCATTTTAGGTAGTTTCTGATGACCCCCGCGAGCCCTCCTTTCTTTCCCTCATTTCTCACCTCTCGCTCTCTCTCCTCTCCCTCTCCGCCTCCTCCGACCCCTCTCTTTCCCTTTCCCTTCCTCTTCTTCCTCTTCCACCACTCCAACGCCTCCCTACCTCTCACCTCTGCCACCACCACTTCCTTCACGGCGTTCCATTCTCCGGACGGCGGCCGACGTCCCGGCGGAGTGGCGACGTTCTCGGGGGTACCGGCGGCGGTCTGCGGCGCGGCGGTTGGGCGACACGGAGCCAGGAGGAGTTCAAGTATCCGGTAGGGGGACGAACCTTGTATGTGTTGCTCGTGCTTTCCTAGGCGTGTTTTGATGTGTTTTTGGCTAGATTGAGCATGTTTAGGGGGTGTTCTTATGGGTATGGCCGTGTTCCTGTATGTGGTTTTGTAGTAGGTTTGTGGGGGGTGAACTTCTCTTTCTCCCCCTTCTGTTTTTGGAGGCTTTTTCGGGGCATTGGGGTTAAGGGAGAAACCCTCGGTTCGAACCAGGGAACCAGGTTTCTGGCGCTAAACGGCGTCGTGCCTGGTCGACGCCTTTCAAAAGGACGTCAAGGCAGTACGACGCGTTTTAGGGAAGAAACCTCCCCGTTCGAGGTTTCACGAGTTAGGGGTTCTGGCGCTAAATGACGTCATGGATGGACGACGCCTTTCAAAAGGACGTCGGGCCATCATGACGCCATTTAGGCAGGAAATCACCCCGACTGAGGGTCCGTCAACTCGGGATTCTGGAACTAAAAGACGTCATGGGTGGACGACGCGATTTGAATGGTGTCGGGTAACCATGACGCCTTTTAAGGAAGAAATCCCCTGGGTAATGTTTTCATGAAATTCTGGATTTATCAGCTGAATGGCGTCGGAGGATGTCGACGCCTTTCAAAAGGCGACTTCTGGTGTCGACGCCTTTTAGGCCAGATTCCCGTGGCCTCTGTTTTATGAACCAGTTTAGGGAACTTGAATGGCGTCGGCCTTGGGCGACGCGATTCAAGGTAGAACAACACTAATTCATGCCAGTAAAATGTACATACTGCTAGATAGTTGGTTAGTGCATGCTCTAGTATACTTGGTTTCTTTATGATCGGATGGCACTGCGTTGTGTGTAGTGCGATCGCGGGCTTTTCACGTGACCGGATCGTACTGTGCCGGGTTTTGGTGTTTTGAGTTACTGTGGACCTGGAGTGACATTGTAGCACTTTATCACCCTGTGCTGGTGGGGGCGTGAGCACAGCACTGGTGGGGGCGTGGGCGGGGTGACGCCTAGTGAGAGAGGGTCACCTGGTGAACCCCGGAGTCAGCTAGTACCGGTGTCGGAGTGGTACATTCGGAGAGTCACTCATGCTGAGGGAAGGAGTAACCACCTGAGCCAGTTGGGCCGGAGTAGCTAGCGTGCTATCCGAGGGGTTACAGTTTGGTCTCAGCGGGTCGGTGTTTCCTACTTGTGCTTGTGTGGACGGTGTTTCCCACTTACGGCTGTGTGGTTGGTGTTTCCTACTTTCGGAGGAGTGGTTGACGTGTTTTGCCGAGACGGGAGTTGTAGGCTCCTTGATAGAATAATTTTAGAATTATGCATGTTACATTCCGAAGGCACATGATTCATATCGAGATTTTAGGAGTAGCGTGTTACAGCTTTACTTGCTTCATTACCTGTATCTTTGCTACTGCACTTGTGGGTGTGTGTGTGGGAGGCAAGGGATCGGATGATCCCTACTGAGCCCAATTTTGGTGTGGCTCACTCCCTGCGTTTTCAGGTGTAGACCTTGTGGTGTGTGGCGGCGCGTTGTGTTCTCCTTGGTGTGCGGGCCAGCGGCTATCTCAGTTCCCGGGGTATGCCCCGATGTTGTTGTACTTTATTTCTGCCTGTACTTAATTAATTTGTTGGACATGTAATTATTGTTGGACTGTGTACGGACATTGTTACTTTACTTCCTGCGCACTGTACCCCTTGTAGTCCGTGTGAATGTTATATTTAATCTTGTTTAACGCTTACTCCTCCAG
Organism: Zantedeschia hybrid cultivar; assembly: GCA_030544215.1. Taxonomy (NCBI): domain Eukaryota; kingdom Viridiplantae; phylum Streptophyta; class Magnoliopsida; order Alismatales; family Araceae; genus Zantedeschia; species Zantedeschia hybrid cultivar. The sequence continues at coordinate 44,891,758 of JARZZO010000002.1, read as the reverse complement.
ATGTGCAAATAAGATCCTGGTATGAACCTACAGTTAATGGGCCGACATCCATTTAGTGACCGGGTCTCCGGTCATAGGATGGCGGGTCGTTACAGTTGGTATCAGAGCATAGTCTGGTCGAGTAAGCGGTAAACTGGGTTAGATATCGTAGTCCAACAATAAGTACGAGTCTGTACAGGCGATGGCTGCTGGTGTAGAGTGATAGGTTTTGACGTGTTTGTGTTGATTTTCGTGTTCGTGAGGTAGCGATGGCGCCGAGGAAGAGAGTTTTGTTGGCTCGTGGTACGAGATCAGACGATGGTAGTTCGGGGGCAGTAGGGCATAATGTGGATCGTTTCGTAGAGGCTATGATTGGAGCTATCGGTAGGTACCAACAGGGAGACGGTAGTGAGGGATCCAATTCCCGAGGTGACCAATTCACGGTGTTAGAGCGGCTTTTGAGGTTGGAGGCCCCTTCTTTCACAGGTCGACCAGTCCCAGACGAGGCAGCTCGTTGGATTAAGGAGATGGAGAAGGCGTTTGACGTTCTTGAATGTGCTGAGAATGACAAGACCTTGTTGGCAACCTATTTGTTGAAGGATAATGCATACGAATGGTGGGTTACCATCAAGACAAGGATGTTTGCAAATAGATCTTTGAGAGAGATCCCTTGGGAGGCATTTGTTAGAGAGTTTAGTGGACAGTACTTTCCGAGGCACGTCCAGGAGGCCAAGGAAAGAGAGTTCATGGAATTGGTGCAAAATGACATGTCAGTTCTGGATTATCATGCAAAGTTTGTGGCTCTTGGAGGATTCATTCCACACTTGTCTGGGCAGGAGGGCTATAGAACCGAGAGATTTGTAGATGGACTCCGATATGATCTAAGGACGATGGTGGCACCTCAGGGTTGTAGAGATCTGGCGTCAGCGGTTCGATGCGCGGCAGCGGTGGAGACTCAATTTCAGCAAATGGCGAAAGAGTTGGAGCGATCGGTACGAGGGAAGCAGCAAGGCAAGAGCAAATCAACGGTCCTTTCATCAGGCGGTTCGAGTTCCTTTGAGTTCGGGTCCCAAGGGACGTCACGTGATGAAGATGAGGACGATACGGCCCAACATATGCAGACTGAGGCTAGCAGGCAGCAGGGAAAGAGTCATGATGCGGCAGATTATTGTCCCCGTTGTGGTAGGTATCACGGCAACCGGGTGTGTCCATTGGTCGCTGGTAGCTGTTTTGGCTGTGGCAGGAGGGGACATCTCGCGAGGAACTGTCCCCAGAAGAATAAGACGAGTCAGGGGCCGAGTGGTCAGTAGGAGCCCGGTACCTTATGTAGTGTTGTGTGCCCTTCTTGTGGAGATCCGAGGTGCAGGGATAGATGAACACTCTTATTTTGTCTTATGAGGTAGTGGTTGTGAACTCTTGTGGCACTCTTTATGTATTTTGGGTCGTGGTGGTGATTTGGTATTGTAATGTGTACCTTGTAAGGTTATTGTATAATGATGTTGGTCTATCAATCTTGGTGAAATCATGGCACATAATTAGTTTAATATTGATTTGATTGATGGTTTGTGTGTGGGGAGCCCGTGTAAGAGTGTGATCGTTGAGAGCACTAGCAGGATTTTACCGATGGTTGGTCCAGGAGTTTTTCTTCGATAGCAACCCCCCCTTGTTGAGGTTGACTCGTAGGGGAGTTCGTCTCGCGTGGATTGAGGAGTGTGGGCGGAGGTTCATTAAGTTGAAGACTCGCCTCACTTGGGCTCCAGTGTTGGTACTTTTATCAGGTTCCGGTGAATTTGTGGGGTATTCAGTTACATCACATTGAGGTTTGGGCGCGTTTCTGATGCAACTTGGTAAGATCGTGGCCTATAGGCAGTTGAAGAAGCTTGAGGAGAACTATTCATCTATGACTTAGAGTTGGCAGCTGTGATGTTTGCACCATAGATCTAGGGGCATTGTTTGTATGGGGATTATTTGAGCAACTGTGGAATCTCCCTTTCGGATTCCACGTGAGGTTGATGGAGCCAGGTTGGCCAGCAGTGGACCATACCGTAATTAAGACTTAGAGGACAGATGCAGAGTTACCGCAGATTCTCCAGAGTTCAGAGGTGGAATTGTGGGGTAGTAGTACAGTCAGGTTAGAGGTAGACTTTGTGATTTGACCGTGAAGGACGTCCGCGGGTGTCCCTTTTAGAGGCACACTGTTCTAGAATAAATGATGCTTCCCGGATCGAGTAAGGCGTATCATTGTTGAGGTGGTCTAGTGAGAAGGAAGACAGGGGTGATTCTGTGATTGAATGCTTGAATTGTCGGCAGGTTAGGGTAGAATATCAGAGTGGCGCAGCGGTAGCGTGGTTACAGTCCTTGCTGATCCCGGTGTGGAGATGGGAGCTTGCGACTTGAGGCATGTGTTAGGATTGTTTTATTCCCTGGTGGAGGGAGCGTGATTTGGATTACCATTGAACTACTGACTACGTCAGTACACTTCCTGGTTATCAGGAAGGACTGGTCAGTCGGTAGGTTGACTGAGTTGTTTGTGAGTCGGATCATCTCTTTCTGCTCATTGTGCGCTTGCCCATCATGTCGGATCGGGCTTGAGATTTACTTCTTGATTGTGGGGAGAGTCTTTGGAAGACTTTGAGTACGCGGTTAGCCTTCAGCCCAGCCTATCATCCCGAGGCTGATGGGCGGTCAGAGGGGGGCCATTCGGATTTTAGAGGTTTTGCTTGTGGCATGTTGCCTAGACTGAGGAGGTTTTTGGGTGCAGCGTTTGTTTTCAGTGGGGTCTTGTGTACCATGGCAGTTACCACTCTAGCATTGGCATGACGCCTTATGAGACATTGTTTAGATGGCTGTGTCGATCCCCTGTGATCTAGTCTGAGATTGGCAAGAGGCAGTAAGCAGGATCAGGGTTGGTATGGCAGTATGCTTAGGTTGCCAGAGTTGTGCTATCATCGGTAAGAGACCGATTGGGTTTGAAGTCGGGGACCTCGTGTCTTTCCAAGTCTCGCCCTCCATGGGTGTGAAGAGATTTGAGAAGCAAGGCAAGCTGGGTCCGTGCCGTGCTGGGCCTCTTCCCGTTCTTGCTCGAATTGAGGAAGATTACCAGCCAGCCTTGCCGTTTAGTCGTGCGGGAGTGCACGATGCTTTTCGTGTTTCGTCTCAGAGGAATGTTCTGGATCCGCCCCAGGTGTTGGAATCTTCAGGACGTGAAGTCACTGAGGACTTGTCCTTCCAGTGTGTCTAAATGCGTTTTGAGAATCACTAGTGACAGGTCCTCCGAAACAAGTTGTATCCTTGGGTTGAGTGTGTTGACAGTGTCGCTCCGGGAGCGAGGCGACCTGGGGGCGTGTGATTGAGATGCTGGGAAGCAGTTCCCTATCCTTTTGGTAAGTCCCCATGCGAGTTGGCAGTGGAGGCGTTTTCACCCTCGTTACTTGTAGCAGGCAATTTCGGGGACGAAATTCTTTTAAGGGGGGGAGAATGTAAGGACTGAGGTTTCGGGTTCGGTTTTCGGGTCGGTTTCGGGGCGGATCCCCTGGGTCGGACCTTGCGGGGTCTGGAGAATTTCTTCTGAATGACGTCTACACATCACGACACCTTTCAAACAGCGTCTTGATAGGTGGACGCCATTTAGGCGATTTGCTGTTGTGCCACGTGGGCGCCACGTGGACGGGTTTCGGGCCGCGAGAGTACGGCCCATGTCTTGTCGTCTGAACGGCGTCCACGATGGACGACGCGATTCAGACTGCCACCCTACGATGTCAGTGTACGGTGCCTGACTTGTCAGCTGAACGGCGTCCATGGTGGTCGACGCGTTTCAGACAGCTGTCAGTACGGCCCGTCCTGTCATCTGTTAGGCGTCCTTCTCGCTCGACGCATTTTAGGTAGTTTCTGATGACCCCCGCGAGCCCTCCTTTCTTTCCCTCATTTCTCACCTCTCGCTCTCTCTCCTCTCCCTCTCCGCCTCCTCCGACCCCTCTCTTTCCCTTTCCCTTCCTCTTCTTCCTCTTCCACCACTCCAACGCCTCCCTACCTCTCACCTCTGCCACCACCACTTCCTTCGCGGCGTTCCATTCTCCGGACGGCGGCCGACGTCCCGGCGGAGTGGCGACGTTCTCGGGGGTACCGGCGGCGGTCTGCGGCGCGGCGGTTGGGCGACACGGAGCCAGGAGGAGTTCAAGTATCCGGTAGGGGGACGAACCTTGTATGTGTTGCTCGTGCTTTCCTAGGCGTGTTTTGATGTGTTTTTGGCTAGATTGAGCATGTTTAGGGGGTGTTCTTATGGGTATGGCCGTGTTCCTGTATGTGGTTTTGTAGTAGGTTTGTGGGGGGTGAACTTCTCTTTCTCCCCCTTCTGTTTTTGGAGGCTTTTTCGGGGCATTGGGGTTAAGGGAGAAACCCTCGGTTCGAACCAGGGAACCAGGTTTCTGGCGCTAAACGGCGTCGTGCCTGGTCGACGCCTTTCAAAAGGACGTCAAGGCAGTACGACGCGTTTTAGGGAAGAAACCTCCCCGTTCGAGGTTTCACGAGTTAGGGGTTCTGGCGCTAAATGACGTCATGGATGGACCACGCCTTTCAAAAGGACGTCGGACCATCATGACACCATTTAGGCAGGAAATCACCCCGACTGAGGGTCCGTCAACTCGGGATTCTGGAACTAAAAGACGTCATGGGTGGACGACGCGATTTGAATGGCGTCGGGTAACCATGACGCCTTTTAAGGAAGAAATCCCCTGGGTAATGTTTTCATGAAATTATGGATTTATCAGCTGAATGGCGTCGGAGGATGTCGACGCCTTTCAAAAGGCGACTTCTGGTGTCGACGCCTTTTAGGCCAGATTCTCGTGGCCTCTGTTTTATGAACCAGTTTAGGGAACTTGAATGGCGTCGGCCTTGGGTGACGCGATTCAAGGCAGAACAACACTAATTCATGCCAGTAAAATGTACATACTGCTAGATAGTTGGTTAGTGCATGCTCTAGTATACTTGGTTTCTTTATGATCGGATGGCACTGCGTTGTGTGTAGTGCGATCGCGGGCTTTTCACGTGACCGGATCGTACTGTGCCGGGTTTTGGTGTTTTGAGTTACTGTGGACCTGGAGTGACATTGTAGCACTTTATCACCCTGTGCTGGTGGGGGCGTGAGCACAGCGCCGGTGGGGGCGTGGGCGAGGTGACGCCTAGTGAGAGAGGGTCACATGGTGAACCCCGGGGTCAGCTAGTACCGGTGTCGGAGTGGTACATTCGGAGAGTCACTCATGCTGAGGGAAGGAGTAACCACCTGAGCCAGTTGGGCCGGAGTAGCTAGCGTGCTATCCGAGGGGTTACTGTTTGGTCTCAGCGGGTCGGTGTTTCCTACTTGTGCTTGTGTGGACGGTGTTTCCCACTTACGGCTGTGTGGTTTGTGTTTCCTACTTTCGGAGGAGTGGTTGACGTGTTTTGCCGAGACGGGAGTTGTAGGCTCCTTGATAGAATAATTTTAGAATTATGCATGTTACATTCCGAAGGCACATGATTCATATCGAGATTTTAGGAGTAGCGTGTTACAGCTTTACTTGCTTCATTACCTGTATCTTTGCTACTGCACTTGTGGGTGTGTGTGTGGGAGGCAAGGGATCGGATGATCCCTACTGAGCCCAATTTTGGTGTGGCTCACTCCCTGCGTTTTCAGGTGTAGACCTTGTGGCATGTGGCAGCGCGTGGTGTTCTCCTTGGTGTGCGGGCCAGCAGCTATCTCAGTTCCCGGGGTATGCCCCGATGTTGTTGTACTTTTATTCTGCCTGTACTTAATTAATTTGTTGGACATGTAATTATTGTTGGACTGTGTACGGACATTGTTACTTTACTTCCTGCGCACTGTACCCCTTGTAGTCCGTGTGAATGTTATATTTAATCTTGTTTAACGCTTACTCCTCCAGATGTGCAAATAAGATCCTGGTATGAACCTACAGTTAATGGGCCGACATCCATTTAGTGACCGGGTCTCCGGTCATAGGACAGCGGGTCGTTACACTGATACTAGAATGATAGCTATTGTTGTAAGTAAACTCCACCGTAGACAAGTGCTGCTCTCAAGAACCTCCCCAATCTAGGCAACAAGCCCTCAACATATCCTCCAAGGTTTGAATGGTCCTCTCTGATTGCCCATCAGTCTCAGGATGGTAAGCCGAGCTAATGGCTAACTGCGTATCCAAGGCTTTCTGAAAACTCCTCCAGAATCTAGAAGCAAACCACGGATCCCTATCTGACACGATAAACAAGGGCACCCCATGCAAAGAGATGATCCGGTCTACAAACAACCTAGCCAACTTACCAACTAACCAGTCCTTCCTAATAGCTAGAAAGTGCGCTGACTTGGTCAATCGATCAACAATGACCCAGATCGCGTCTTTCCTACCGAGTGATACAGGCAATCCCATCACAAAGTCTATAGTCACATGTTCCCATTTCCATTCTGGAATCGGTAATGGCTGCAACAACCCTCCTGGTTTCCGGTGCTCTGCCTTATCCTGCTGACAAGTCAGGCACCTTGCCACATACTCAGCTATGTCCTTCTTTATACCAGGCCACCAAAAGTGGTTCCACAAACAACGATACATCTTAGTCGTTCCGAGATGCACTACATGTTGGGTTCGGTCGTAACCCCCGAGAAATCACAGAAGCGGAAGAACATGAAACAAAATGATTTCCCAAACCAGTTCGTGCTTCGATTGATGCAACAAAAACGATCTAAATAAATCACACGAGATTTATCACCTTGCACAGAATATGTTATCCTGTGAAAATCGATGCCGAACTCCTCGAAGCTTTGAGCGGCACAAATGTCCGGCCTCTAGAGCTTAATGCACACCAACCATTCGCAGCAACGGAGTTCACCTTCTCTAAAACCTGCACAAACCCTCTTGCCTCAAGAACTTGGGAAGAGTCCAACTCTTCTTTTCCTCTTGACGGTCAACCTTTGGAATGGTTAGAAAGCTTTTTCTCTAGGCTACGAGTTGGAGAATATGTGGGTTATTTATACGAATGTTAAGGCGGCAGCTTGAACCGCCTCGTTTAACCAAACCCTTCTTTAACTGCCATAGTTAAAGCAAACCCCAAGGTATATTATATATCAATATATTATTATTAGCTTATTTATCAAACAAGCCTAATAGTACATATATTATATGTATGTCCTTTGTATTATTGCATATATACTTTTAAGTTATTTATAAATTCTTTTCTCAAAAGAATTTAATGATTTACTATATTATTCCATACAACAATATTCCGTTCTGCAAGAGTTATTTGTGTATGATCCTCTAGACCCATTTTCACTCTAGTTTAAAGATTCATTGGCTTCTAATCTAATTAGAAGTAAATTAAACCAATTATTCCCAATAACTGTTTAATCTATTCTGGACCTTTTGATCACTTTGGGTCAAGCAAATCCATGTGATCCCAGAGGATGCCGAGTTTATCTTCACCTTGTCTGGCACCTGTAAGTCTTCAGTTACCGTATCGCTATAATCTCTCGCTCATTCTATGAGTCCGATCCGATCGTGTGGTATGGTTTCGTCAAACCACTAGTGATCGTATCGTCTAACCATGACCTCCATACTAATTTCACGTTCGTTCCAAACGAACTGATACCACCCTAGCCAGGGATTTAGTGGAGCGTCTATGTCATGACTCATTAACTGTCTGTGATATACCTGACAGTGAGCGATCCCCTCTTGATCATTAACGGTCTTCGCATGTATCCCGATGTGGCTAATAATTCGATGTTTCATTACTTATGGTTAAAGTCACTTAACCAAACATTAAACCATACCAGTCCTCACGGAGGACCTCATTAATGTCTCAGGTTAAAGGATCAACGATACTACTGAGACAGATGGATCTTTAGTTGACATTAGGTATAATTAACCATTTGAAGATCCATCAGCAGATCAGTTTAGTGAACATCCTCCAAGATGAACACCCACACATATGTGTTGGTGCCCCGCACCTGTGACCGTGAGATTGGTCATCTATACATCATGTGTGCTGATTTACAAGTAATCAATGTCCCAGAGTGATTACTCTCCAATCAAGAACAGTTTAAGGTATGCGTCCATATACAGTCAAACTCACATTCGAGATCCCATCTCGAAATTGACTTTACAACCACATACCCTTGGGACAACGCAAAGCAATCCACAGATTACAAGTTTACGCTCTAAATACTACTCAAATATATTGAACAAGATTGTACTACACTTTGGGCCTACACGACCTATAATTGGTCTGTAGGACACCCAAAAAACTAACATTGCATGTAAGGATTGAGGTTTCGGATTCGGTTATCGGATCAGTTTCGGGGTCGGATCCCTTGGTTAGGGCCCTTGTGGGGCTTCTATTCTTTTTCTCGACGCGGTTCAAACAGCGTCCAGTGAGGTGGACGCATTTTAGGTTGTGCCACGTGGGCGCCACGTGGGCTAGTTTTGGGCTGCGGGAGTATGGCCCCAGTCTTATCGTCTGAACGACGTCTTGAATGGACGATGCCATTCAGAGTACGGCCATGGTATGTCAGCGTACGACCCGTCTTGTCGTCTAATTGGCGTCAACTTTAGACGACGCATTTTAGTTAGTTTCGATTTGACCCCGCGAACCCTCCCTCCTTTCCCTCATTTTCTCCACTTCTTTCTCTCTCCTCCCCTTTCTCTCTCCTCCCCTTTCTCTCTGAACCTCCGGCGCCCTTTTCCCCCTTCTCCTTCCTTTCCTCTCCCCATTCCTCCTCTCCCTCCACTCCATCAACCTCCTAACTTCCACCACTACCACCACCATTTCCTCTACGGCACATTTCTCTCCGGACGGTGGCCGACGTCCCGGTGGAGTAACAGTGTCCACGGCAGTACCAGCGGCGGCTCGTGGCGTGGCGGTTCGGCAGCTTGGAGCTCGGAGGAGTTCGAATAACTAGTAGGGTGACGATCCTCGCAAGGTTTTGTTTAAAACCATGTTTTTCCCGCTTTCAAGCATGTTTAGGGGATTTTCAAGGTGAAAATGCTAATATCACAAATTAGGAATGGTGGGTTTTTATTGGGTATTTGGGTTCTCCTCCTACTCCTCTATTTTATGGCGTTTTTGTGCCATTTGGGGGAGAATATCTCACCTTGTGAATTAGGGGGAAGCGGAGGGAGAACCTATCTGTGAGGGTTAAATGGCGTCTGGGCACAGCGACGCCATTTAAAAGGCGGCTTCCACCTACGACGCGATTTATCTCAGATAACATACTTTATCTCTGGATTGAATAGCGTCCAAGGACAGCGACGTCATTCAAATGGTGACTCTTTTGGACGACGTGTTTTAGTTCGGATCACACCGAGGCCTGATTTTGTTTCTGTCGCGATTAGGCGACCAAGGACAGCGATGCCTTTTAAAAGATGACTACCTTTCACGACGCGTTTTAGGCCATCTTCCGAGGCCAGTTTTCACATGAACCAGTTTAGGGGTCTTGAATGACGTCGGCCTTAGGTTACGCGATTCAAGACAAAATCTCATTAAAGCATGCAATTAACTTGTGTTTACAATGTTAGATAGTTTGGATAAATGCATGTTTGAAAACATACTCGAAGACGATGATTTCTACATGATCGGATCACACCGTGTTGCATTTTGTATGATCGTGGGCCTAGAGTGACAGTTGTTAGCGCTTAGGGACTCTGTGTCATTGTGGGAGTGACACGGCACCGGTGTAGGAGTTGTGGGGTGACGCCTAGAGAGAGCGTTTCACCTGGTGTACCCCGGGGTATAGCTAGTACCAGTGTGGGAGTGGTACATTTGGAGTGTCACCCATGCTGGGGGAAGCAGAACCACCTGGAGCCTGTCAAGCTGGAGTAGCCAGCGCACTATCCGAGGGGTTGCTGTTTGGTCTCAGCGGGTCGGTGTTTTCCGTGTTCGGCCGCGTGGTTTGTGTCCTTAGCCGAGACGCTAGTTGTGGACTCTGTGATAGGGTGGTTTCAGAGTCGTGCATGTTACTATTATGAATGCATGTGTTTTATATCGAAATATGGGAGTTGTGTTTACTGCTTTATTTAGTTAAATTGCCTATATTTGTGTATTGCACTTGTGGGTGTGTGAGTGGGTGGTGGGGATCGAAGGATCCCTACTGAGTCTCTTTCGATGAGACTTACCCCCCCTGCGGTTTTTAGGTGAGGGTTCCAGGCAGGCGTAGCGAGGAGAGTGTTGCCTCGGGTTGCGCGCTAGCAGCCACTGTTCCGTGGTATGCCCCGATGTAGTTGTTAATTTCTTTTCTGGCTTGTATGCTTAATTATTTCTTTTCTGTTGGAGTATGTAATTATTTGCTGAGTCAAGTTGAATTGTAATAATTCTCAATTTCTGCTTCTTTCACAATTCGATGTGATGTGGATGTTTAGCTTAATTTATCATTTATTTCCCAGGCTTATCGAGATCCTGGTTTGACTCTAAATTTAATGATTCGATACCCATTTAGTAATCAGATCCCCGATTATAGGATGGCGGGTCATTACACTGCATTTCTAGAACGGTGTGCCCAATCTAGGACATTCCTGTGCACCTCTTCCTCTGCTGGAACATAGAGTTTGCCTCTAAATCTGACCGTACCTTCATCCCACAATTCTACCTCTGATATTTGGAGAATCTGTGGTAACTCTACATCTGCCCTCTGAGCCTCGATCACAGAATTGTACACCGCTGGCCTCACAGTCAAGTTGGCCAACACGGCTTTATTAGCCTCTCGAGGAATTCTAAAGAAAGATTCCACAACCTGCTCATACAATCTCCACTATTGAATCATAAGATATGACATGACCGTATGTCGACTCAAGGCGTCTGCCACCACGTTTGCCTTGCCCGGATGGTAAGAGAGGTCAAGATCATAGTCCTTAATGAACGCCATCCACCGGCGCTGCCTTAAGTTCATATCCCTCTGCGTGAATACATACTTCAAGCTCTTGTAATTAGTGAAGACGTGAAACTTCTCTCCATATAAATAGTGCCGCCAGATCTTCAGTGCAAATACCACATCTTCCAACTCCAAGTCATGAGTGGGGTAGTTCTCCTCATGTTTCTTTAGCTGCCTAGAAGTATAGGCCAAAACTTGACCATGCTGCATCATAACCACACCCAAACCTCGACGAGATTCGTCTGAGCAAACCACGAATCCACCGAAACCAGATGGAAGCCCTAAGGACCCGGTTCATCAAATCCATAAAAGCCGCCGGAGCATTCGTTAAGCCAAAAGGCATAACCAAAAACTCATAATGTCCGTACCGAGCCTTGAGAGCCATCTTACGTCCATCAGCCTTACAGATCCTCGTTTGGTAATACCCTGACCTTAAGTGAATTTTCGAGAATATCTTGGTAGATTGCTACTGATCGAATAGATCATCGATTCTCGGAAGTGGGTACTTAAGTCAATCTTCGAGAATATACTGGCTACTCTGGCCTGTTTAGCTCTTGGTGGTTCTACCTCCTCCTAGCCATGACTGACACTCCGAATGTACCACTACCACACTGGTACTAGCTATATCCCGGGGTACACCAGGTGACCCTCCCTCTATGCGTCACCTCACCACTCCCACACCGGCGCTGTGTCACTCCCATACTGACATAGGGTGCTTAAGTGCTAACAACTGTCACTCTAGGTCTACGTTCGCACAAAACACAACACAGTGCGATCCGGTCACGTGGAAACCCTCGTCATCGAAGTACGGTATCGAACATGCATTTAACTGAATTATCTAATAATATAAACACATGTTAATTACATGAATTAATGGGGTTCTGTCTTGAATCGCGTCGCCCGTGGCCGACGTCGTTCAAGACTCCTAAACTGGTTCAGTTTCTCATAAGTGCTGGGACCCAGGGATACTAGACTGAATGGCGTCGCCCATGGCCGACGTCATTCAGCTCTTTACCCCATGCTAGCCTCAGGAACTGAGAAATTGGGCCGTTAAATCACGTCACCTGGTATTGACGTCATTGTAAATGACGTCACCCAGTCCCGACGCCATTTAACGTCCAGAACTGCATTCCTCTGAGCCAAACTGAGGGCCCTCTTCTCCCCCAAAACACTCAAAAAAACACAAGGAAGATAAGGGGAGAGGCCCAACATTCCAATTTACTTCTTAAAAACCCAAAAATGTCTATTTTCATCAAAAACCCCTTAAAACATGCTTTTCTACCCAAAAACCTCCACACACAACCCATGCTTTAAAGTGAGAAAAAACATGATTTTAAACAAATACAACGAAGATCGTCACCATACCGGTTACTTGAACTCCTCCATGCTCCTAGCTGTCGAATTGCCACACCACGAACCATCGCCGGTACCGCCGTGGACGCCGTGTCCATGCAAGACGCTATTCAGACGACACGACCGGGGCCGTACACACGTGCCCCCAACGTCCGCCCACGTGGCACCCCTGCAAAGCTCCTAAATGGCGTCCCCCTCGGCCGACGCCGTTCAAAATCATGTCGAGGCCCACAAGAGCCCAAACCAAGGGATCCGACACCGAAATTGACCCAACAACTAGATCTGAAACCTCAGTCTTTACATTCTCCCCCCCTTAAAAGAATTTTGTCTCCGAAATTATCGGAATAGAATTCGCACCAATGACAAGATAACACAAGCTTAAAAAGGAACTTACAAGAAAAGGTAAGTAAACTGCTCCCGCATCTCATCATCTTGTTCCTAGGTCGCCTCTCCTCTGGAACAATTTTGTAAAATCACCATGACCATAGGAACTATCTTGTTCCAAAGGACCTGCTCTCTGCGATCCTCAATACGCACTGGAAATTTTGAAAAGGACAAGTCCTCAACGACCTCTAATTTCGAAAAGTCCAAGACATGAGATGGATCCTAGATATACTTTATCAGCAAAGAAACATAGAACACATCATGCACTCCTGCAAGACTGGGTGGCAAGGCTAGCTGATACGCCGTTTCTCCAATTCGAGCAAGAATGGGAAAAAACCCACTATATCGCGGACTCAGCTTACCTTGCTTCCCGAATCTCATCACACCTTTGTAGGGTGAGACTCGGAGAAACACGTGGTCCCCAACTGCGAACTCAAGCGGTCTCCTATGGATATATGCATAACTCTTCTGCCTGCTCTGAGCTGTAGTTAGCGTTTGCTACACCATTCTGGCAACCCCAACACACTGCTCTACCAACTCTGGCCTTGCTATTTGTCACTCGCCAATCTCAGACCAATTCACAGGAGATCGACACGACCGCCCGTACAATGCCTCATATGGCTCCATGCTGATACTAGAATGATAACTGTTGTTGTAAGCAAACTCCACTGTAGACAAGTGCTGCTCCCAAAAACCTCCATAATCTAGGCAACAAGCCCTCAACGTATCCTCCAAGGGTTGAATGGTCCTCTCTGACTGCCCATCAGTCTCAGGATGGTAAGCCGTGCTGAAGGCTAACTGCATACCAAAGGCCTTCCGAAAACTCCTCCAGAATCTAGAAGCAAACCTCGGATCCCGATCTGACACGATAGACAAGGGCACCCCATACAGAGAGATGATCCAGTCCACAAACAACCTAGCCAACTTACCGACTGACTAGTCCTTCCTAATAACTAAAGTGCGTTGACTTGGTCAATCCATCAACAATGACCCAGATCACGTCTCTCCTGCTAGATGACATACGCAATCCGATCACAAAGTCGATAGTCACATGTTCCCATTTCCATTCTGGAATCGGTAATGGCTGCAACAACCCTCCTGGTCTCAGGTGCTTTGCCTTAAGTTGCTGACAAGTCAGGCACCTTGCCACATACTCAGCCACGTCTTTCTTCATACCAGGCCACCAAAAGTGCCTTCTCAAACAATGATACATCTTAGTCGTTCCGGGATGCACTGCATATCTAGAATGGTTTGCCTCATCTAGGACATTCCTGCGCACCTCTTCCTCTACTAAAACATAGAGTCTGCCTCTAAATCTGACTGTGTTGTCATCCCAGAACTCTACCTCTGATATCTGAAGAATCTTTGGTTACTCTGCATCCTCCCTTTGAGCCTCGATCACAGAATGGTAAACCACTGGCCTCACAGTCAAGCTGGCCAATACGGCTCTATCAGCCTCTCGAGGAATTCTAAAGGAAGATTCTACAACCGGCTTATACAATCTTCACTACTGAATCGTGAGATATGACATGACCGTCTTTCGACTTAAGGCATTCGCCACCACGTTCGCCTTGCCCGGATGATAAGAGAGGTTAAGATCATAGTCCTTGATGAACTCCATCCACCTGCTGCCTTAAGTTCAGATCCCTCTGCATGAATACATACTTCAGGCTCTTGTGATCAATGAAGACCTGAAACTTCTCTCCATATAAATAGTACCGCCAGATCTTCAGTGCAAATACCACAGCCGCCAACTCCAAGTCATGAGTGGGGTAGTTCTCCTCATGTTTCTTCAGCTGCCTAGAAGCATAGGCCACAACTTGACCATGCTGCATTAGAACCGCACTCAAACCTCGACGAGATGCATCTAAGTAAACCACGAATCCACCATAACCAGATGGAAGCACTAGAATTGGAGCCGAAGTAAGACGAGCTTTCAACTCAGTAAAGCTCTGCTCACACTCCTCACTCCACACAAAACGAACTCCCTTATGAATCAACCTCGACAAGGGGGTCGCTATTGAAGAAAAATCATGGACAAACTGTTTGTAATGCCCTGCTAACCCTAGGAAGCTCCTGATCTCAGTTACTGTCGTCGATCTGCCCCAGTCCATCACTGCCTCAATCTTAGCTGGATCTACAGTAATGCCGTCACCAGAAATGACATGCCCTAGAAAGTACACCTTATCTAGCCAGAATTCACACTTGCTAAACTTGGCGTAGAGTTGGTACTCTCTTAGAACTTGCAACACCACCTGAAGATGTGTGGCATGCTCTTGCTCAGAAGAAGAGTACACCTAAATATCATCTACAAACACCACCACGAACTGATCTAGGTAGGCCCTGAAGACCCGGTTCATCAAATCCATAAAAGCCGCCGGAGCAATGGTCAAGTCGAAAGGCATAACCAAAAACTCATAATGTCCGTACCGAGTCCTGAAAGCCGTCTTACTCACATCAGCCTCACGGATCCTCATCTGGTAATACCCTGACCTTAAGTCAATCTTCGAGAATACCTTGGCAAACGGCAACTGATCCATTAGATCATCGATTCTCGGAAGTGGGTACTTAAGTCAATCTTCAAGAATACACTGGCTACTCCGACCTATCTAGATCTAGGTGGTTCTACCTCCTCTCAGCCATGAGTGACACTTCGAATGTACCACTCCCATATCGGTACTAGCTATACCCCAAGGTACACCAAGTGACCTTCTCTTTAGGCGTCACCCCACCACTCCCACACCGGCGTTGTGTCAATCCCACACCAACATAAGGTGCCTAAGCGCTAACAACTGTCACTCTAAGTCCATGATCGCACAAAACACAACATAGTGCGATCCGATCACGTAGAAATCTTCGTCCTCGAAGTACGGTATCAAACATGCATTTAACTAAATTATCTAATAATGTAAGCACTTGTTAATTGCATGAATTAATGGGGTTCTGTCTTGAATCGCGTCGCCCATGGCCGACGTTGTTCAAAACCTCTAAACTGGTTCAGTTTGTCACAGGCGCTGGGACCCAGGGATACTGGCTTGAATGGCGTCGCTCATGGCCGACGTCATTCAACTCTTTATCCCATGTTGGCCTCAGGAACCAAGAAATCGAGTTGTTAAGCGTACTTAGTCAAGAATAGTATCGGGATAGGTGAGCACCCAAAAAGTCCCCGCTCTGGAGTCAATACTAGTAAAGGGACAAAACTGTGAAGACATGGGCCAAAGCGGGCAATACCTTGACGGGGTGTTGTCTGTGTGGAGTATAGGACGTTACATAATAAAAGTTCTACTGTAATGCATCTATATAGTATGACTTATAATTCTTAACATATCATTTAAGGATCATAAAAAAATAAAGAAAATAAATTTACAAAATAATCATATTTAGGATAATAATTTATCCACCTTTGAAATAGAAGGGTTTCTTCTTTCTTTCTAGTTTCCTAGACTTATTCTATAGATTTATGGCTTTCCTTTCACCCCTCTTAACTTCTTCAGATGATGTTCAAGCCATAGGAATCCTTGCTCCTCTTATAGCAAACACCTTCTCTCAAGCCTTCCCTCAAAGAGTAGAAATCTCTCTTTCTTTCTCTCTTACAAACTCTCACCAAGACCAATATAAAACTCCAAGCCTCATGCACGACCCCATCCGCTATTTTAGTGTATTCCTTATATTTTGATCCATATAAGATTCTAAATTATGTTAAATTATGGCTAACCATGAATTTATGCTCTCCTCTCATGAGTAAGTTTCCAACTTGAAGTAGAACCCACCCATATTTTCTATCATATTTCATTCCCATCCAAATATTTAGAAAATATATCTTGATTAAATTGTAGGTTTCAAGTTAGCTTTCTACTGGACTTTTCTCACGTAATTCTTAGTTATATATGGGAAGCTATATTCAAAATACTAGGATTGTATCATGTAAATCTATGAATAGAATCCTCATTAAAATAGAAATCTAGTTATGATCTTTCATGAATGAATTATAAGTATACGTATACTTAATTTTATTATGTAGCAACTATAGTCCAACTTCAAAACATCTCCACAAGCTTTCCAAGTCGAACTTACCAAAAGAGAAGTCCTTCCTCTCTTAAATAATTCAAATTCTACTCTTATTTGGACTGATTTTCCTACTTTCCAAAACCACCTGTTTGATTTCTTAATTGTTTGACCCTCATAATGTACAAATTAGAAAATATATTTTTTCAACAAAGTTATTGCGTTTTAAGTCCACTTTCTAAGCATCTAACCTAGCATTAATCAAAATTTACTACAAAGGATTATGCCTAAAATACTAAGATACTATCCTATAAGTCTATGAATAGTAACTGGATTAGTTTAAATTCTAATTAATAATTTCTTTCATTATTGACTTAGTTATATTAATATCCTTATTTATGTTAAATACCAATATTAATTAGATAATCATCCATGACATAAAAATACTCTATATAAGTTATATTTTTCTCATATGAATCTGATTCAAGCTCGAGAACTATCTTTCTTGAAAATTTTGCCAAACTAATCTCCAGTCATAATTGATTACAAAACTCCTATTGTACCCTAAAATTAACTAAAGTTCTCTCGATAATAACTTTATTAATTTAACTATCTTTACAATAAGCTTGGTTTTATCAAAGTTTAATTTTTCTACAAAAAATTATGATAGAGACGAATTTGACCATTCACCGCAGGCCTTAGAATAGAGGTTTACTTAACTTAGTGGGTTGTCTTCTAATGGCTTAATGGGTTAACTAGACTTAATATATTTATGTTAAATGTTCAAATAGGATGGGGTATAACATACTCCCCCCCTTAATGAAATTTTGTCCTCAAATTTTGATTAGTTGTAAGTCATTAAAATTAACCTCTTCTTTTAGTCCCCTTTTTAGTGAACTAATTAGGTGAAGTTAAAAATATAGCACCAGTATTTAATAAGTCTATGTCATGCATGCCATTTGGTCAATGTGAATCTAGTAGAAATACTAATAGCCGAAGGGTTAGTGTTACTAATAAGTCAATTTCCTAACAATTAATCAAACCTAGTGAATGTGGCACTGATCAATCTCTAGTTGGCTCTCCTCCTTAAAATTAAGTGCCTAATTCTCTTGATCGTATCCCGAACAAGGCATTCCTTACATAAGAGTCCAAGTGGTAGAACCTAACCCAACTCAAAATTAGCAATTACACACCCCAACTATCTTAGTAGTGACTTGTAACTAGACATAAACATAACTAGTTCTCCAATCATACGTCTAAAAAATCAATTAGCATAACCTATTATTAGATGGCAGTAGATGATTAATCTCCCATAATTGCTCTGATATCATTTTGTCACACCCCGGATGTAATATCCCAGATATTAGGCAGTCAAATTAGTCTAATTAAGTTGATTACATTGGATTTTAGTTACTTAATTTGGATAGAAAATTCCTTAGAGAGTAGTAGGTTTTTAGCAAAAGAAACTTAGAAATTTACCAAGTCCAAAATAATTGATTAGAAGAGATAAAAAAGAGCCCAATTAACTAATAAAATTGGTTACAATAAAACTAAAATAAACTCTATAATCAAGTTAAGGGAAGTAATAAACAATTAAAGATAAGCCAAGTAATTAAGTTAAGCTAAGTTGGTAGCCGAAGATAAATAAGCCTTGTAATCTAAGTTAAATTAAGGTACAAAATCAATTAAGCAAAGACAGATAATCAATTAACATAAGCCTCGTAATCAAAGTCAAAGTAAGTCATATAATCAATTAAGTGAAGACCTATAATTGATTAGGGTGACACCTATAATCGATTAAGTAAACATAGGTAATCAATTATAAGAACAATGTGTAGTCGATTAGAAGAAGAAAATGTAATCAATTAGAAGACTATCACGTACTCGATTAAATGCAGACTTAGTAGTTGATTAATTGAAGATTGACTAATTGATTAACTAAATAATATGTAATCGATTAGCAGCATAACGTGCAATCAATTCACTGAGCAACATAAAATTCAATTAAAAGACACACCTATAATCAGTTAAGTGAAACCCATTTAATCGATAACTTATGCTTGTAATCAATGTGTAATCGATTAGGTGTTACACACGTAATCGATACATGGACACATGTAATCAATGAATTAAGCTCTATAATCGATTAACTAAGTTATACATATAATCGATAGACAGAACATATTTAATGGATGACTTAACCTATGTAATCGATTTCATGGATAGAATTTAATTATCAATTACACATATAAAAAGATTAATATTTATAGGCTTATGTGGTGCTCAAAAAGTGTTGTGCTATCAATTGATATCAAGTGTTTATATGAATAATAAATCTAATCTAAACTAAGTGTGATCGCCATAAACCGTAGGTTTCAAAGGAAAAAATTGATCGCTTTACTAACCTTGCAACTGGGAGAAATTGGGCTCTTTGTTCCTCTTCTTTGGCCGACCGAAAAAGAGGAGCCTATTTTTATTCTTTACTCTTGTTTTTGTATTTTTCTTCTTCTTTTCTTCAAGCTTTTCAAAGCCTCCAAACCTTGCAAAAAAGAGATTAAACAAAGGAAAAGAAAATAAAAGATTAGAGTTATGATGGTGTAGTAACTATTCTAACTATGAATTTAAACATGCAACTAAACAAGAAGAACTCACTTGTTTTTGTTTCTTAAATCCCTAACTCATGTAGGAATGAACATATGATGTGAGTGTATGTATGATGGAGTGATGTGATGAAGAACTATGAAAAACAGTAAACAAATGATAAAAAACTAGGAAGAAACTAGCGAGAGAAAACAAAGGGGCTGAGTGTGGTTGGCCCCTCCATAGCCTTGGTCTTCAAGAGCTTCAATGGAGGAAGAAAATGAGGAAGAAGAAACCTTCAAATTTTTTTCACGTTTTCTGCAATAGAAGGCTCCTTTTCACCTTGATTTGAACTCCAAAACACTAATCGCCAACCTTTTTCAAAGGTTAATGTACATATGTATATATAGAAGCTTTAATTAGGGTTATTTGGCCTTCAAAAGGGATCTCTCATAGATCTGGACTACCATAGATAGACATGGAAAGAATTTGGAATCCTTCCAACCTCTGGAACCGGATTATCTCAGTCAAATCATGTTTATCAGGAAACTGCTTGAAACGCGTCATCCCTCCCGGACACCATTTAGCTAATTAGGAGGGGCCAAAATAGAAAGAAAATTCGGAAAGGAAACCGGAAATAATTAAGAAACCTAAAAGGCGTCGTCTATGGGCGATGCACTTTAGATGATTAGGAAATTAATTCGAATTTAAAATCGAAAATTCAAACGGATTAGGAACTAAAAGACGTCGTTCATGGGCAACGTTATTTGTCTAAATTTAATATTTTAATTCCGAACTAATTTCTGCCATGTAGCTAAATGGCGTCGGCCATAGTTGACCTTAATTATCAAAAATCTCGAAAAATCGATAAAAATTCATTAATGATTAAAAATCAGACCATTTCGGGGAATTATAATTGTGACATGAAATTTACTTAATATGTCAAAATTAGCGTGTCTACAATTTCCCCACCTTGGCATTGACTTTGCAAAGGAGTGAAATGGAATAGAATGTACTAAAAAGGTGATGCCAAGGGATGATGACATACGCTCTCAACATCATATGATAGGAGTTTTTCTCAGAATAATCAATGAAGCAACTCAAAGAGATCAATGGAATCAATCATGTCTGGATGAGATAAACAAATGAAATAAAATAAGATCGATCAACCTCCACAAGGGGAAGTACCCTCGGTCACAAATCATTCAGGTTTCATCATGGAGAGTGATTACCAACCAATGTGGACGTGCTACAACTATAATGGATCTTAAAAGGAAGCAAGAAATATAGGATGGAGAATCCAAGCAAGGAAAGAATTCCAAAGATATCTTCGAGAAAATCTCAAAGATAATTGAGATACTCAATTCGGAGTGGAAACTTCATATCACGTTGGGATTTATTTGAACCATGGTCTGAAATTTAATCAATAACTAATTCTTAGCACAATGATTTTAAAGTCCTACATGATGCATACTGGGTTAAAAGAAAAATTAAAATGAAATAAAATATAAATTAATCAAGAATAATATTGTCAACTACCATTGATGAGTCAAGACACCAATCTTGCAATTCAGTGTTAAGCCAAAGCTCATTCACCGTTTCACAAAAACGGAATCATCGTCCCCATTAATTAACAATCTAATGGCGGATCCGTGCGATTAAGAATTCTCTGCAATAATGGGGAACTCAAATTCCAGTTTCATCAAAATCACAAGGTCTTTGATATGATCTAATAAATATTTAATATATAATAATGCTAATGCAAATCAATTACATATAAGAAAATATAAGGGTAGAGATAACCGTCTTTTTAGTCACGGTAGAGACTCAGTGAACTCTTACAGTGGGATCTTATTTGATACTCGACTCAAATTTCATCAATAACTTCATGCAAAGGGATAAACATGAACAAATAGCAGATAATATTTAGTTTCGGAAAAATGTCAGAAAATCCCTAAACGACGTCACTCTAAGTCGATGTCATTTAAATGATGTCGCCCCGTCAAGACGCGATTTAACTTACCAAAACAGGGCTGTTCTGACTCCAATCCAGACTCCACTTACCTCCTTTAAACTCTCTCTTCGAACTCGGAAAGGGCTTCCTAACTTTGCAAATCACTCTATATATTCCTCCCTTCTTCAAATCAAACCAACATAACAAGTATTCAAGAGGAAAAGTTAAAGGATTCCCTTCAAAAGCTAAAGGGAAAGAAGGAAAAAGATGGGAAGAACAAGAAGGAGATTAAGCATTCAAGAAGATGGCGAGTTTTGCTAAGGATTCTACATCAAACAAGAGGGCGAGGAAGATGATCGCGAGGCTTTCTAGCGTGGAAGGTTGTCACGTCCCGGCCCGATAATCCATAATATATAAGGTAATTACAGAGATGGCCACAGCGCAACAGGGGGAAAAGAACCCTCAGAACAGATAATTGGGAGGGTACCATGTTTCAAATAGAAGCGTAGTATAAAAATTTGTACGACAAATCTAAATACTAAGGAAGTTCCACCATTCACAACATTATACCAAAGCGCTGGATAGAAGATTGTCATTTTTACATGTCAGGATCTTCATTGTACATTCCAACAAAAACAAAAGCATAAGTATATACATGGTTCAATCCTTTAGGCTCGCTCAAAAAGAGATATTGTCTTATGCGAACCCTGAATGACCCCACTTCAAACTCACTCTACTTCTCTGTTTGTCTGATCACCTGAAAAATAGGCGTGAGTACCAAAGAAATAGTAACTCAGTAGGCAGATGAGGCTGCCTTCATAAGAATTTGCCATCCAAATAATTGAAGCAGAATATGTACATTGCATAAGAACATTAAACATAATAGAAAACAAAACTATCATATAATACATATGTGCATCAGAATTGTATGCCAATAAGGAAATTAAGATACATGATTCATAATATCATGCCAACTCTGAATCAAAGCTACACAAGCTTGTCAATATATGAACAGGGCTAGAATACAGAACAGAATACAAAACTTAAGATTATTAAGTTGATTTATTGAAATGACATATAGATTGCAAGATATAAAATTTGTTTTTCACACCATAGGTTCCCACTTATTATAGAAGTGTCCAGACACACATCCAACCGCCATTATGAGTCAGAAACAGAATACAGAAACTAAGCTCCTACGCATGTACAGAGCCAAGTCATGGGCGTAGCGCTACCCCGAGGGTTGTCACCCCACCTTAACAAAGGATTTCTACCCGCGGCCTTCGGGTAACAGAGCTAATGGGTTCTGGAGGTGGCACCCACCTTTTTAGGTGTAGCACGTAGACCCAAAATAAATAGGTCCTAGTGGAGATCTTGGCACCATTTTCCCATAACAATTCTCATATAGCGGCTATGTCCGATCGACAGACTTCATTAATATTATGAGAATAAACTTAATGTTTATGTAACTACAACAATATATACATACGAAAATGACTAACCACTTTAGTGATTTTCTTTTAGGAGTTCATAAACTAAGAATAAAATGAAATCATAATTTAAAAGATAAATAAATCATGTTCTAAGCTGAATTTAAATGCGACTTGTTATAAACTCAGACAACACATATAAGTAATCATAAATCTCCTACATAAGTAATATGTCCATATTTACAACACAGATTTTATTAATATATAAAAGTACTTTAAAAAATCTTGAAAATTTTAAATATTATAATAATTCACATTAGGTACATACTGTAAAACTTTGGGCTCAAATGGTTC
Organism: Zantedeschia hybrid cultivar; assembly: GCA_030544215.1. Lineage (NCBI taxonomy): Eukaryota > Viridiplantae > Streptophyta > Magnoliopsida > Alismatales > Araceae > Zantedeschia > Zantedeschia hybrid cultivar. The sequence goes on along the minus strand of JARZZO010000002.1, from coordinate 44,868,816 downwards.
TCCACAAAGATAGCAGAAAATCAAACATCAGGGTACTATCCCTGAGTTACTGAAATATCAGAGTGGAATATGAACCCTGTTACACACACCATGAATCATTATCATATGAATATAAAAATTTATAAATTTTTTTTAAAATATTTATAATAGTATAATTATTATTTAATAAAAATTTTAGATTATTTTGTGACATATATAAATTACTAAAATTCACGTTCTGACATACTATCAAATAAAATCTGAAAACTGTATCTACAAATTATACCCTATTATCTGACCTGAAATAATCATCATATGAATATAATAATTCATAAAACTTTTATTTTAGTTGTATAATGGTATAATAATTATGTAATAAAAATTTCATATTATTTTTTAATATACATAAATGAATAAAATTCACATTTTAACATGCTATCAAATGAAATCTGAAAACTGTATCTACAAATTATATCATGTTACCCAATCTGGAAGCATCACTATATGAATACGAAAATTCATGAAACTTTTTTTGGATATTTATACTAGTATGAGTATTATGTCATAAAAATATAAAATTATTTTTTAAAACATATAAATCACTAAAATTCATGTTCTAACATGCTATCAAATGAACTCAGAAAAATGTATCTGGAAATTACAGTCTTATTCATGACCAAGAAGTATCACCATATGAACATAAAAATTTATGCCGATTTTTATGGAGATGTAAAATCATGTCATAGTTATTTAATAAAAATTTCATAAGTTTTATATACAAAATAAAATCATAACAATTTGAAGGTTATCCTACTGTCATAAGAGTTACAGAAAAATCTGGGTTGCAGAAATTTATCTTCTACTATGCTTAATCTATTTTAGGTTTTTAAAAATTTAAATCCTTACATCATTCAACTTTTTCACACTTAAGAACTTTAAAATAACATATAATTTGAAGATATAAAAAGTATATATTAAAGATTTACTTATTTCCTATGATTAACTAAGCTAAACTCTTATGAAACTAACACTCATGCAACCTACCTTCTTCAAGAACACCAAGAACACTTCAAGAACATCAAGAACACTTCAAGAATGGCCTCCCAAATCCTTCCCTTGCTGCTCCCCACGTTTTGGTGTAGAGAAGATGCCAAACCAAGGCTAAAACCCAAGTTAAGGTCCTTTAAATAGGATGGGTTTAATTAGTCTTACTATGGTTACTTAAATGACTTTAAAATTTATTAATTCTAATCATCCAAGTTACATTAACTTAACCATCCCACTAACACTAACTATGGTTAATACTAACTTTGACCATCTCACTAACTTTAACCAAGGTTAAACTAACTTTACTATCCCACTAACTTTAACCAAGGTTAATACTAATTATGACCACCCCACTATCTAATATAATACTAATATTTATAGGATAAGTACTAATTAATAAAACACAAATTTCTAACCATAGGTTTTAGTTGTCTACTATATAAAATAATTATTCATCAAATGGTCATCCTACTTTTAATAATGACATACTTACCCTTAATCTCTAATTAATCATTCTAATCTAAATCCGATTATGATTTACACTAAGTTTTCTATCACAATTGATCATATCTAATTATTTTATGGGATTTAACCAACCAAGTTTAATTTTTATGCATATCTTAACTTACATAATATATTAGCTCAAAATTAATTAATAACATAATTATGCCAATTACATACTAATAATCGAATATTACATATTCTCTCCTTCTTAAAATAATCTTGTCCTTAAAATTGAAATATTATCACCTGAATAGTTCTGAATACTTTGCCTGCATCTCTCCTCTAATTCCAGGTAGCCTCTTCCATTGAGTGATGATTACGATAACACCTTGACCATGGGAATGCTTTTTGACCTTTATTCTTGCACTTTTCGATCCATAATACGAATAGGTTCTTCGTCAAATGTCCAATCTGCTTTGATTTCCAATGTTGTGTGATCAATAACATGAGTTGGGTCATACACATACATTCTCAACATTGATACATGAAAAACATCATGAACTCCAATAAACTCAGGTGGCAACGCTAACTGGTAAGCTACTCTACCCACCCAAACCAAAATCTGAAATGGCCCGATGTAACGTGGGTTCAACTTCCCACATTTACCAAACCGAATCACACCTATAGTAGGAGAGACTTTTAAGAACACATGATCACCCTCTTCAAAATCTAGATCTCTCCTCCGGTTATTAGCATATTGCATTTGTCGGTTCTGAGCTACTACTAACCGCTGCCTGATGGTCTTGATCTTCTTAGTGCAATCCTGAATTGCTTCGAACCCCACCAATCTATCATCACTATCCTCATGCCAACATAGTGGGGATCTATAAGGTCGACCATACAATACCTCAAATGGAGCCATACCTATACTGGAATGGTAATTATTATTATAGACGAATTCTACCAAAGCTAAGTGCCGGTCCCAACTGTCCTTCCAATCAAGACTACATGCTCTAAGCATATCTTCCAATGTTTAAATGGTCCGTTCTAATCGACCATCTGTTTGAGGATGAAATGTTGAACTAAATCTCAATTGAGTTCCCAAAGCTGATTGCATGTTCTTCCAAACTCGTGATGTGAATCTTGAATCTCTATCAGATACAATGGTCTTTGGAATTCCATGGAGCTTTACAATCTCATCAATGTACAACTATGCCAAGCTCTCTACAGGCAAGGACTGTTTCATCGGTAGAAAATGAGCTGATTTAATAAGTCGATCAACTACTATCCAAATAACATCATGCTGCCTTCTAGTTCGCGGCATACCTACAACAAAGTCCATGGTCAAGTCCTCCCACTTCCACTGTGGGATCTCCAGAGGCTGCAAATAACCTATTGACTTTTGATGCTCAGCCTTAACTTGCTGGCATGTGAGACATCTGGAGACAAATTCTGCTTCATCCCTCTTCATGCCAACCCACCAGAAGCTTCTCTTTAAATCTTGGTGCATCTTGGTACTACCAGGGTGAATAGTGTACTTAGATATGTGAGTCTCATCTAGTACTTCATGCCTCAACATAGTTGGAACTATCATTCTGCCCTTGAAAATCACTGCCCCATCAGCTCTTTTGAGTGACATTTGACTTCCCAATCAAATCCTGTATTTGCTGATCATTTTTCTGTGCTGCCACAATTCGATCCACAAGAGCTGAATGAATGACCAACTGACCCACAAATATGTTGGACCTGCCTTGCATTATTCCCGGATCAAATCTTGCCACCTCTGCCAGATTCCTCCACATCCTTCTTAACTATACTGACATCAATTTCTTCCTTCTAAGGGCATCTGTCACCACATTTGCTTTACCTGGATGATATTGAAGGGAGAACTCATAGTGTTTAAGGAACTCTAACCATCTTCTCTGCCTTAAATTTATCTCCTTCTAAGAGAAAAGGTACTTCAAACTTTGGTGATTTGTAAAAACTTTAAAAGATTCTCCATATAAGTAATGCCGCCAAATCTTCAAAGCATGGACTACCGTTGCAAGTTTCAAATCATGTGTGGGATAGTTTAGCTCATTCTCTTTTAGCTGATGGGAAGCATAGGCTATGACATTCCCATTCTGCATCAATATGCACCCAAGTCCTTGCCGAGATGCATCAGTATAGACAACATAGCCACCTGTCCCCATAGGCAATGTAAGGACCGGAGCACATGTCAACTTCCTCTTCAGCTCTTGGAAGCTACTCTCACAAGCATCGGTCCATACAAACTTGACCCCTTTTCTTATCAACTTAGTCATTGGTGCCGCAATCTTTAAGAATCCCTCAATGAACTTGCGATAATAACCTGCCAAACCAAGAAAGCTTCTAATTTCTGTTGGGGTTCTTGGAGTCTCCCAATCAAGTACAGCCTTCGCCTTCTCAGGATCAACTGCAATACTATGTTTAGAAATCACATGTCCTAAAAACTTAACCTTGTCAAGCCAAAATTCACATTTACTAAACTTTGCAAACAATTGGTGCTCTCGAAGAGTTTAGAGAACTACCCTCAAATGTTCCTTATGAGCTTCTATACTTGAAGAATACACTAGCACATCATCTATAAACACAACAGCAAACTCATCGAGATAGTGCTTAAAAATACAATTCATCATATCCATAAAGGCTGCTGGTGCATTAGTGAGTCCGAAAGGCATCACTAAAAACTCATAGTGTCCAGATCTCGTCCTAAAGGTTGTCTTTGGTACATCCTCATTCCGGATCCTTAGTTGATGATACCCTGTCCGTAGGTCAATCTTAGAGAAAACTTGAGCCGATTGCAGCTGGTCAAATAGATCATCTATACTTGATAATGGGTATTTATTCTTTGCCGTAGCTTGGTTGAGCTTCCTGTAATCAACACACAACCTTAAGGTACCATCCTTCTTCTTGACAAATAAAACTGGGACTCCCCATGGAGACACACTCAGACGAATGAAACCCTTTGCCAATAAGTCTTGCAATTGCTTCTTCAACTCCATCAATTCAGCCGGTGCCATCCTATAGGAAGCCTTAGAGATGGGTTCTGTGCCAGGCATCAGTTCAATAGTGAACTCGGTCTCCCGAGAAGGAGGTAATCCTGGAAGCTCATCTAGGAAGACATCAGAAAACTCACGAACCACCTCAATATCAGCAATAGTTCTTGAGACTTTGGATGAGTCACCACACTAATGAGATAACCCTGACAACCTCGCATCAACCACTTCTCAATTTTAATTGCCGACACAACAATCTTAGTAAGTGCATGTTTAGGGCATTGAAAACAAAACTCTCTATCTCCTGGAATATGAAATACTACTTTCTTGGACCGACAATCCATCATAGCATAACAATGTTCGAGCCAATCCATCCCTAGAATAACATCAAAGTCATTCATATCTAGGAGGTGGAGATTGGCTAGCATGCATCTATTCTGAATCACCACATCTACATCATGTATGATTTGAGAAGTACCCCTCACCCATAGGGGTACTAACAGGTAAAGACTCCACATCATAAATATGATAAAACTTATGTAGAACGACAACAAATCTTCTAGATATAAAAGAATATAGCACCTGGATCAAATAAAACACGAGCATATGAATCTGCAATCAAAATTGTACTTCCTACTGCTGCTCCAGAATTTTCTACATCGTCTATGGTGAGATTATAAACTCTAGCTGGCACCCTTGGCCCATTAGCTCTAATTAGCTTTAGACAATTCTTCACCATATGGTCTGCAACACCACAATGGAAACACTTGCCTGACATCTTCCTGCAAAGTCCATCATGTATGACGCCACAATAACTACATATTGGAAGATCCCTTTGTAGACACGCTAATTTTGACCTCATATTGAGTAAATTTCATGTCACAATTATAATGCCCTAAAATAGTCTGATGTTTAATCATTAATTATTTTTTATTGATTTTTCTCAAAATTTGTTAATTAGCATTGCCGGTGCACAACGCCATTTAGATTCCTAGTAGAAATTAGTTCGAAATTAAAATTACAAATTCAGATACATTTAACTGAATATCGTCACTTCAGGAAGACGTCATTTAAGTCTTAATCTGTCTGAGTTTCCAATTTTTAATTAGAATTAATTTTCTAATTATCTAAAGCACGTCGCCCTAGAGAGACGCGATTTAGGTTTCCTAATCCTTTTCGGTTTTCTTTCCGGACTTTATTTTAATTTTAATTTTTAATCTGGCCGCTTTAATTAGGCAAATGGCATCCCGTCTGAGCGACATGATTTGAGAGTTTTCTGATAAGTATGATTTGGTCGAGATAATCTAGTTCTCAAAGTTGGGAAGGTTGCTAACTCCTCTATGCTCATCCAAGGTAAGTCCGACTGCGGGAGAGAGTCCTTTTGAAGCCCAAAACACCCTTAAACGACTCTCTATATATACAACACCATTTGGATCTTCGAAAAAAGTTGGCAATTGGTTATTTTGAAGCTCAAGGTAAGGTTTTTGAAGGCTCTAAAGAAGGAAAACGTGGATAACAAAAGGAGATCCATCCAAGGCTTCTTCTTCCTCATCTTCTTCATCCTTTGAAGCTTTTGAAGATCAAGGCTATGGAGGAGCCAACCAACTATCTTCTTTTCTTGATTTTTTTCTAGTTTCTTTCTTTGATTTCATATAGTCTATTCACTGATTTTTCATAGTTCATAATCACTCCATGTTCACACAAACACATCATATTTTTCTACACCTACATTCATATTAGGGGTCTAAAGAACACCAATCAAGTGAGTAGATTAGTTTAGTTGCATGATTAGACTTTTTATTAGAATAGATACTACACTACTTTAGTTCTAATTAGATTCTTTCTTGTTTATTTTAATCCTTTTTTGCAAGGTACAATCAAGAAGAGAAAAGGAGAAAAGAAGATTCAAAGTCATAACAATCGAGAAATCAAAAAGCAAGAACAAGAACGAAAAGGACTCCTTTTCTTTGGCCGACCAAAGAGATGGAAGTAAGAACTCTACTCTCCCAAATTTGACTGGTAAGGCGATCATTCTTCTTTTGAAACTTAACAGTTTCTGGCGATCACGTTTTCTTTAGTTTTCAATAGTTTTGTTCATCATATAAATAACATGAAATTCATGAAAATCACACACACGATTTGAGCGTTCACAACTTTTTGACGATCACGGTGGGACTTGGTCTTGCCATCCTTTAGTATTCGTTCTTGCTTTTTATCATCGGACACCCACGGTGCACCACTTGTGTCCCTCGGACACTCCTTTCACTACTTGGTGATTTTAGTTATTTTTATCCTTACGTGTACTACGTGCACACCCCTTTGCGGCAAGAGCTTGCCCTCCTGTGATTAATTGGAAGTTGTGAGTGTGATAGGAAGTGCGTAGTTGATTGAGTTTATGTTTGTTTGCATGATAATAAATCTGTTTAACTTGAATTTGCATGATCAGTTAGGCTTCTGTTTATCTTGATAATTTGGGAGGGGATTGTCCCCGGAATTGCTCTCTATTTACAGTTCTTAGTCTCTGAATAGCGTCTAAGCAGAGAGACGCAAATTAAACTACGTCGCTGCGCCAAGACGCCATTTAGCCCCATATTCTTGTTGGCGCTACTGCCTGAAGATTTGTTAACAGAAGAAGCTTCTGTCTTGAATAGCGTCGGTGAACAGCGACGCTATTCAAACAGTTCCTTCTTTCGCTCATCAGTCCTTAGATCTTTGGTTTCTTTGTTACCTATATCTATCTTATACTACATTAGAGGCCATCCAAGCCGTAGGTCATCTACATTGGGGCTCAACCCCCCCCCCCCCCCCCTATCCCTCATAGGAACACCTTTCTCAGCATCTTCACCTCTCTCTGACTGGGTCGGTCCTTCGGTCAGACTAGAGTGGTTGGTGTTAAGACCTCCATAAGTCCCCAAAAGCAAGGTATTACTCCTTGTTCATCGGGCTAGTTGTACCAATTGAAGTCCTGATTAGTCATTCATACCATTGTGAGAGAACCGTAGAGTATAACGGTGGAAAAATTGAACTGAAACTAGGATCCTACCCTGTTGAGTGAATTTGTGTTTAAAAATCTTAATAATTCAAGAAGAAATCCTAAGATAATATAACCATCCACTTATTTGCTAATCCTTTGCACAACTTGTTTGAAGTTCTGTCAATATTTAATATCATGATGCTCGGATCAGGTAGAACCGTCGGCATGGTTGCCATTGAACAGGAAGATGTGTTTGAATACGAGGGAGATGCTAATGCCCCTCACAATTATGATTATCATTCTGAGAATGGGGGAGATGCTAATGCCCCCCACGACTCCAACTTCTTTCACGCTGAGTGCGAGGAAGACACTTATGTCCCTCATCAAGCACAGTTTACCCATGACCAGTACGATCCTGGTACCAATCATCCTCATATGCACGTAATCTCCAATACCACTTATGAGGAGGCTCAAGATCAAGCTGAGCCTTCGTCTACCAACCCTTATGATCTAGTTACTGTCTTGGGAGTCGTGGCTACCCACGTGAATCCTCAACAACTTGAGGCTATCTAGTCCATTCTCAAGGGGAAAATGCCCTTGCGTTCTGCCGAACCAAATCTCGCGGTTCCCTCCGTTGTTCGTCATGTTCCTTCCCCTCACCATATCCCCTTTATTCATCAAGCCATGGATGGCCTTCATATTTCTACTCCCCAGCCATCTGGGCCACAATAATCTTCCTCGAGATACCTAATTAGACCGCATACGCCAACTCACCAAAATGCCTTCGGGTATGGCAGAAGCGCTGCCGGACCTCAACCGTACTGTCCCCTCACCCCAGTTACTCCAAGAGGCAAGCCTATCATGCTCCATCACCTCCTCCTCCCTAGATCGATCCAGTGACTCAGGCTCTACTCACAAAGATGGACCAGATGGATGAGCAATTCAAGAGTTTTAAGAAAATGATGGGAGTCAAGGCTGTACCTGAGATCACCCTCCCCAGTTTGCCAGTATTTCATCTGCTGCCTTCGGAAATGCCAGTGTATATAAAGTACAATGGTTCTGGTAGTCCCTTCACCCACCTGAAGGAATTCATGTACGAGTCTTCCTTCTGGCAGAACGACAAAAGGTCGCTGGCATTCTTGTTCAGGAAATCATTAGAGGGACCAGCTCTTGAGTGGTTTTTCTCTTTGGATTCATCTGATGTGGAGGATTATGAAATTGTGTCAAGGAAATTTATCTAGCGGTACTAGGACAGAATTGCACCATCTTTATCAATAACTGATTTAGTGGCTGAAAAGATGACGCCTGATGAAGACTTCATCACCTTTGCCGATAGATGGAGGGGTATGGCAAAGAAGATAAAAGATCACATATCTGAGTTAGAACAAGTGAAGATGTTGATTGCCAACGCCACGCCCCAGTACAAGGTAGTCCTCACGTTGAACAATTTGACTAGCATGGCGGAATTATACGAGAGGGTGCATTATTGCCAGAATGCTTTCAAAGATTCAACCTTATCTAGCATCTTTGACCCCCATAGACCCAGCAGACCTCCACCTCAGAAGCTTGCCATGCTAAATTCTCCTAGCATGGGTCCCACTATTGAGGGCACACTCTCCCACGAACAAATCAACACCATGAACAATAACCAACTACAGTTCATGAGAAATCAATAACAACAACCGTAGTATACAAGGCAGAGACCGCCGAATCAGCAGGGCTTTAGGCCGCCCCAACAATCATACCAGCTAGCCTACAATCAGCCTCAGCAGTAGTATCAGCAGATGTTCAACCAGCCACGTCAGTAGCCAGCAGACCACAATGTACCCCCCTCAGGTGATTACAATCAGCAAAGAAAACCTCTAGGCCCAAAGAGGGCATCCTATCCTCCACTCCCAGAGTCTCTATCAGACAACTTCAACGCCCTTATGGCAGCCAATGCTCTAGTATTGCCTAAGGAGAAAATTGTCTGGCCCTAGAATGTTGATACTGTGTCTTTCATAGACAACCTGGACACACAGTGGATATATGTTTCTAATTAAGGGATTACATCCATGATATCAATGATTAAAGGGGTATTGATTGGGAGGAGATGAGAAAATACATAGCCGCCCTGAAGGCGAGGAGACCACAACCGCAGCAGTAACAACAACAGATGCAAAGAGCACCAGCACAGGCAGCAACACCACCAAACATGGGTATAGTGCAGAACCCGCTGCTGGAGCATCAAAACCAGGTCACCCCAATTCTTACCAATAGCCAGTCTGAGGCTAATAGGGGGCAACAATAGAAGGAAGAGGAATCCTCCTCTGTTTATTCAACAGGCCACATCCCGAGTACCACCGAGCAACCGCCTCGCCGCATTCTCCGCATACCCAAACCCAAAACCATAACCGTTACTCCCATACCAACACCCGCCTACCATAGACCCACTCCATCACTTACCTTCCCTAAACCCATTACCCCCTCCGCCACCATGCTTCCACCAAATAACCCTCTGCAACCCAACCACGAACCCCTCATACCTTCTAAACCATTCCTACACATACCATTTCCCACATCACCTGTACCAATCATTCACCCCAATACCATACAACCTTCTAAACCACTTATCCGTGTTCCAACACCTTCACCGAACTGTAACGACGCGCCATCCTATGACCGGAGGCCCGGTCACTAAATGGATGTCGGCCCATTAACTACGGGTTCACACCCGGATCTCACACAACACGTCTGGAGGAGTAAGTGCTAAACAAGATTAAATATGACAATCTCACGGACTACAAAGATAAGCAAGTGCGCAGGAAGGAAAATAACAATGTCCGTATATAGTCCAACAATAATTACATGTCCAACAATTAAATAAGTACAGGCAGAAGGAAGTACAACAACATCAGGGCATACCCCGGAACTAAGACAGCTGCTGGTCCGCACACCAAGAAGACACCACGCTTCCGCTCGCCTCGAGGTCCACACCTGAAACCGCAGGGAGTGAGCCACACCAGAAATGGGCTCAGTAGGGATCATCCGATCCCTTGCCTCCCACTCACACACCCACAAGTGTAACAACAGGAATATATGGCAATTAAAGTAAAGCAGTAAACACAACACCCAACTCTGATATGATACGCACAGTAAGCAGTGTAAAAAGAACCATTCTAAGTAACCCGAAGAACCCAACACAGAGTCACGACTCACAGTCAAAGTCCACGAAGCGACTAAACCACACTGTCGACCGAAGTCGAACGTCGCCTCCCAACACTACCACCACTGCTCACGCCTGTCCACCCCTACAGTGTTCCGGGGCACTGTAGGGTGAGGCAGTGAGCCAAACTAGGACTAGCTGGACTCAGTGTACCGCCACTGCCAGCTACGTGTGCACACAAGCAGTCTAGACTACTGTCCTACCACCGGATTGCCTCCACGCTAGGCCTCAGCGCTTCAGGAGGGCCCTGGGGACCGGCGAACCCCCGTCAAGCCGAAGCTACAGGAACTACCCACAAACCCAACTCTCCCGGGCTGCGTCAGGCCAAGGGCTAAGGGTACCACTCGTAACCTTGATCAAAGGTCACATCAGGCCCAATGGCTAAAGGGTAAACCAACTCCCACCAGAAACACCACCAGCTCCACAGCAAGAAACACGCCAGAAGCTGTCACGACAACCAAGGGAAACCCCGACCCGCTGAGACCAAACAGCAACCCCTCGGATAGCACACAGCTACTCCGGCCCGACGGGCTCAAGGTGGTTCTGCTTGTCTCAGCCAAGGGTGAAACACAACATGCACCGCTCCACAGACACCATGGCCCTTCTCCCATCGGCCCATGGTGACAGACGTAAACCACAGTTAACCCGATCCACATTCGCATAACACAACCACACATATGACATGATTCCATTCGCACAGTAAACCTCAGTCTCAGTATATAGCTAAAGCGCACACACACACACACAGGTGATGCAATTCCACTCACGCAGAAGTCCTCCGTCTCAGTATACAACCCGAAGCATGCATTTGAACCATCCCAACGTGAAACATGCATGAATATAACAGAATTGAGCATTCCTGTCTTGAATCGCGTCGACCGAGGTCAACGCCATTCAAGACCCTTAGACAGGTTTATTAAAAGCCCGATTATCTCTTAAAACGCGTCCACCGTTGAAGTCGCCTTTTAAAACGCGTCTGGGTATCCCGACGCTATTCAACCCAGAAATCCAGATTGCAGAACCCTTAAACGGGGGCATTTCCTGCCTAAATGGCGTCATGATGGCTCGACGTCCTTCAGAAAGGCGTCGTCCATCCATGACGTCTTTTAGCGCAGAACCCCTAACTCAGGAAACCTCGAACAGGGAGGTTTCTGCGCTAAAACGCGTCGTACTGACCCGACGTCTTTCGGAAAGGCGTCGACCAGGCACGACGCCATTTAGCGCCAGAAACCAGGTTTCCTGGTTCAACCCGAGGGCTTCACCCTTGAACCCCGGGCACCCTGAAAAGCCCCAAAACCAAAAGGGACGGAAGAGGAGCTCAACCACATAATCATGCTATGAATCCACGATCACAAACACCGCTATTCCCACAAGGAAACCCCCCTAAACATGCTCAATCTAGCCCCACACACGCCACATCATGCCAAGAAGCAAACGAGTAACACATGCAAGGTTTCGTCCCCCTACCGGTTCTCGAACTCCGCCAAGCTCCGTGCCGCCGTCCCGCCGCACCGCACACCGCCGCCAGTACCCTCGAGGACGCCGCCACTCCGCCGGGACATCGGCCGCCGTCCGGAGAGTGGAACACCGCGAAGGAAGTGGTGGAGGTAGAGGTGAGAGGTAAGGTGGTGTTGGAGTGGTGGAAGAGGAAGAAGAGGAAGGAAAGGAGAAGAGGAGCGTCGGAGAGGGCGGAGAGGGTGAGGAGAGAGAGTGTGAAGGTGAGAATGAGGGAAAGAAGGGGAGTCCCGCGGGGTCAACCAGAATCCCGCTAAAACGCGTCGATCGAGGCAGACGCCAATCAGTCTGACAGGACGGCCGTACTGACACCGCTCTGAAACGCGTCGCCCACCGCGGACGCCGTTCAGACGACAAGACAGGCCGTACTGACAACGCTCTGGCGCCGTACCTTGACACCGCAGGTGTCGCAGTCTGAAACGCGTCGACCGAGCTGGACGCCGTTCAGACAAATCTGACAGGGGCCGTACTCTCGCGGCCCGAAACCCGCCCACGTGGCGCACACGTGGCACAACAACCAGCAGACCTAAATGGCGTCCACACACCCTGACGCCTTTTGAAAGGCGTCGAGCACTGTTGACGCCATTCAGCCAGAAATCTCAAGACCCCTCCAGGGTCCAAACCAGGGGATCCGGCCCGAACCCGACCCGAATACAGAACCCGAAATCTCAGTCATTACAACCGAACAATCCCCCACCATCACCCGTTTATGAACCCATTACCCCTTCTAAACCTCTCATCAACAAGGCAGTACTTAAGATCTCACCGGGACCTTCCAATATTGAATAGCATATGCTCCAGAGCGGGAGAATCTTCAATAAGGTCTTCCCTCAGTCTATAGTAAGAGACGGCCCATCACAGCCGTCAGAAGATATTCAGAATGAACAGAGTGCACCCGGCACTCAGTATGACCTACTGAAGCAGCTGGACAGAACACCGGCACACATTTCCATACTAGAACTGATCAAAAGATCCAAGATCCATCAAGAGGCTCTGCTGGAATATCTACAGAGAGTAATGGTCAGTGAAGATGTTCCAGTAGAGAAGATAACTGCACTGCTAGTTCCACAGGGGGATCAACCCTCTATAACATTCCACACATCTGAACTAGCACCACCGGCAACCAGGAGTATGGCGCTCAGCATTACAGTAAATATTTGCAAAAAGGCTGTGGATGCATGTCTGGTTGACACAGGGGTCCCTATTAATGTGTTATCACCAAAGACCCTATAATTCTGTGGTGTACCCAAGGAGGAGTGGTTGCCTTCACCCATCTCTGTTACCGTCTACGACAACTCTACCTGTTCTCCTCTGGGAATGGTTTACTTGAAGGTAGAGTTAGGTCACGTTGTCATGCCGAGGTCGAGTTCCACATCTTGGAAATCGACCCTCTTTAAAAGGCATCTTTGGCCGTCCCTACATCAAATCCCTTGAGGCCATACCTTCCACAAACCATCAATGCCTCAAGTTTCCTTATAAGGGACGAATTATTAAAGTAACGAGTATGCCAATCCTTACTGCTGCCCAACTTTTGAACACCAAACTGACTCCTCTACCTGGCTGACAACCCATTCTGTCGGTATTACAGGTTTGTTCTCCCTCGGCTGATCCTTTGAAAACCACTATACCTGTTCCAGCTAGTTGATATTGTGAAAAGGAGGAAGTGCGTGAGTACCCCTAGCTGGGACATCATGATGAAGGGTGGTTACCAACCTGGAAAAGGCCCGGGCACACAACTGCAGGGCAGAACCAAGCCTATCAAAGACAACAGAAGGATACCTGGTAATGTTATAGACTATAGGCCAGCAAGGGTGAGACGGCACATTGTTCACCAGCAGGAAGTGAAGGCGGTTAGAAAATCAGGAAGACAATGACCACACCGTGCAAAAAAAATCGGGACCCCTTAACTTGGATCTTATATACACACTTCGTTAAGGGACCCGTGATTAATCATGCCAATGACAACACGGTAGTGATCACTTCCCATTTCAACCTACATGACATATATGGCAGAGATTTAGCCAAGCATGCTCTGAGTTGCTAACGTACCAATCCTTGGAGGCTCTGCGGCCGATGAAAATGAGAAAAATTCAAGATTCGGAATGCAAATGGTACTGCTGGTTCGACCTATGGGACCTGTACATTGCACTAAAAAGGCTATTTTTTGACCCCTCAGAACCGAAGTGGCTGCCACTGATAGATGAGTTGATTGAAGGGCCTGGGGCTATTTTTCATAAGAGAATCTTACTAAGTGAGGAGACTGACGAAGGGGAGCCTGATGACCCCTACCAACCTAGATTCACCACTAATTGTCTCTAGAGGGGAACCTATCCTCGTCATGTTTTCACCCTCCATACACTGTTCCACACTCTGCTCCTGACTCCGACTTGGTCAAGGGTCATCACTGAAGATATTCCTCGGGCTCCGCCCATCATAGCTACTTTGTCCCCGTGGGACCTGATTCCTCTTGATCTTGAGAGGATCTATGATTCAATTTGGGACATATTGCTATATGATCCATCCAATCCTTTGGCCTCGGTGCTGTTGCCTCCGCATTCTCCCCCTTTCCAGATTCACTCTTGTTTCATGATTAACACTCAAAATCTCCAAAAAAAAAATGCCAATTTGGCAACTCCCTCCTCTCAAATATTAGTTAAGGAAACATCATATTATTTGTCCGAATATACACCCATCGTGCGGGTCACTCAGGCAAGATTTTCTTCTAGATCTGCTTTGCCCCCTCCTCTCGGAAGGATTCATCTGTATCACATCCTGTATTCTTTGATTTTTATCTTTCTTCATCCTCATTAGGTCAAGACAATGAGTCTAGTGGTAGGCTATTTAATGAAGTTAGGGAGTCTAGTGAAGTTAGTCAGGTTAGGAAGTCTAGAAGTCTAAGGGTAGACAAGTTCAAGATAGATACCTCCAGGATCTAGCTTTGAGATGCCTTTCGTGCTCTCAGATTCCCTAGCTGTTAGAGAATCCCACTCAGATGCCAGAAGAATGTGAAGTTGATGAGTTAGTCAATGACGGGCATGGGGTATATGAACTTCTACACAAGAAAGACCCCATTATTGAAGATAAGGAAGTTGACGAGGACGCGACTGAGGCATATGCTAGTGGAGTGAAGAGATTTGATGAACCCTCAGCTACTGTAGAAGAGCCTACCAAAGAGATTAATCTAGGAACTAAAGATGAGCCTAAGGTTGTCCTCGTCAGTAAAAATCTTTCTGAAGCAGATGAGGAGGCAGTGGTTCAAATTCTCAGAGATTACGAGGGCACTTTCTCCTGGAGCTATGAAGATATGCCGGGGTTAGATTCTTCCCTAGTGGAGCATCGATTGACATTGAAATCTAGAGCTAACCTGGTCAAACAGAAATTGAGGCGATTTCACCCTCAAATGGCTTTGAAAATAAAGGAAGAGGTCGATAAATTGCATAAAGCTAAATTTATTAGAGTTGTCCTCTATCCACAATGGGTGGCAAATATAGTCTCGGTCATGAAAAAGGATGGAAAGGTCAGGATTTACATTGACTTCCGAGATTTGAAATGGGCATGTCCTAAAGATGATTTTCCACTACCTTACATAGATGTACTTATCGACAACGCGACTGGTTATGAAACACTGTCGTTCATGGATGGATTCTCTGGATATAATAAGATTCGCTTGACAGAAGAAGACTAAGAGAAGACATCGTTCACTACACCTTGGGTTATTGTTATGTCGTTTTGCCATTTGGACTAAAAAATGCTAGAGCCAGTTATTAGAGGGCTATGATGGCTATATTCCATGACATGATGCACATTGATTTAGATGTATATGTGGATGATCTGTTAGTGAAGTCCAAGACTAAGACTGAGCATGCCAAGGTATTGGCAAGAGTTTTGGAAAGGTCAAGAGAATATCAATTGAAGTTGAATCCCAAAAAGTACGTATTCGGTGTATGATCAGGGAAGTTATTAGGATTCATCGTGAGCAAACGGGGCATTGAGATCGATCCCAACAAGGCAAAGGCTATTAGAGAAATGCCACCTCCCCGAAACTTGAAAGAATTAAGCGGATTAATTGGGAGGTTGCAATTTATTCGCCGCTTTGTCTCCTAGCACTCACAAAGGTATAAGCCATTTTACGAGTTTACTAAGCCGGGAGTTAAGTTTGATTCGGACGACAAGTGTCAGGAGGCATTTGATGGATTGAAAATATATTTAACAAGTTCTCCTGTCTTGAGACCACCGTCTCCGGACAAACCTTTGATTCTATATATATCTGTCCTCGATGACACGGTGGGGGCTGTCCTAGCGCAAGAGGATGAAGAAGGGAAGGAAAGGGAAGCCTATTATCTCTCTAAACTTCTCAACCTCGCAGAAAAAAGATACACCAAGATGGAGAAGACTTGTGTTGCATTAGTATGGATGGTTCAGAAGTTGAAGCACTACTTTCTAGCTCATGAAGTCCATCTCATCGTTAGGATGAATCCAATCAAGTTCCTCCTTGAGAAATATGTTCTCACCGATCGATTAGAACGTTGGTAAAGCTTTCTCTCTCAATTCTATATCATCTATATTCAGCAGAAAGCAAATAAAGGCTATGCCATCGTAGAACATCTTGCTCATCACCCTCTTCCTCGTTTTGATCCAATCCGATCGGAGTTTCCGGATGAGGAACTGATGTCCATAGACAGAACCAAAGATGATATGTAAACTCTACATTTTGACGGAGCTCTGAACTCTTATGGTAAGGGTATCGACATTGTTCTACTATCACCTGAAGGTGTCACCATTCCCCAAGCCTTTTAGCTTGACTTCCCTGTCGCCAACAACATCACTGAATATAAAGCTCTTTTAGCCGGTCTCGAGGCCGCTCATCTCCATGGTGCCACTAAGCTTAGGATTGTAGGTGATAGTCAACTAATCCTTTGCCAAGTATCGCACTCTTAATCCCAAACTCAAGCCTTATCAAGAACTTACTTTAGCTTATTGCAAACTTTTCACCAAATTGATCTTCGTCTATATTCCTCGGAATCAGAACATTCTAACTAACGCTCTAGCTTCTCTCGCATCATACCTAAATTTTCCAATCAGCAAACAATCTGAATCGATCATCCTCTATAGGCGTCTTTCACCCGTCGTGAAAGACCCTTCATTCCTTAAGATTAAGGAGAAATTGCTGAAGAAAGTTAGAGATGGAGATATTGTGGAGAAGAGAGAAATCATGCTATTGGAGCTGCAAGAAGAGATGGATGATGAAGAGAAACTATGGTATTTTGAGATTGCCAAATACTGTGAAGATCAATCATATCCTGAAGAAGCCACAACTGAGGAGAAAAGGGCTATCAGAAGAGTTGCTCAGAGATACACCATAGTTGGAGTAGCACTTTATAAACAAGGTTTTGATGGTGTTCTTCTGAGATGCTTAGACGAAGATGAGCTCGAAAAGGTTATGGAAGTTGCTCATGTTGGAGTTTGTGGTGGCCACATTAATGGACAAATGTTAACAAAAAAGATCTTTAGACAAGGATTCTATTAACCGACCATGGAAGAATGTGTAGGGTATGTTCGTAGGTGTGCTAAGTGCCAACTTCATGCCGACAAGATTCATTCCCCCGCATCTTCACTCTATCATGTTTCCTCCCCATGGCCTTTCTCAATGTAAACTTTCGACATCATTGGACCTCTCGGTGATCCCAATTCCGGCATTAAGCAGAAATTCTTTATTCTCATGGCCACGGAATGCTTCACCAAGTGGGCAGAAGCCGAAGCTTACACGGAAATCAAAGTGTCAATAGTCTGCAAGTTTATTATGAAGAACATTATCACAAGATTCGAAATTCCAAGCACCATCGTCACTAATAATGGACCACAATTCATATCACAAGAGCTGAAGGATTTCTATAATAGGTATAAAATTGCATTGCATCACTCGTCTCCATATCATACGCAAGGCAATGGCCAAGCAGAGGCAACTAACAAGACTTTGATAAAAATTATCAAGAAAACGCGTGAATCCAATAAGTTCTCAGACTGGCCAGAAAAATTGATCGAGGCTTTATGGGCATACCAAACTTCAATCCGCACGCCCATTGGGCAAACTCCATATTCCTTAACCTTCGAAATGGAGGTGGTACTTCCATACGAAGTTCTCTTCCCATCCTTAAGAGTACAATTGAACAATGAGTTTTCCATCAATGAGCACTGCTCAGCACTCCTGGCTCAATTGGAACCTTTAGACGAGAAAAGATGATCAGCTGCTAATCATGTACGAGTATATCAAAATAGATTAGCACGTTTTTATCAAAGTTGAAAAAATGGTTGTTAAAAGAATCTTTGTAAAATCTGGTGGTCCACGTTCTAAGCTCCAACCTAATTGGGAAGGACCTTATATTATCTCACATGCTTTTCCTGGTAACGCCTATCGTTTAGTCAATACAGAAGGACAAAAGTTATCTCATCCCTGGAATGGTTTATATCTGAAGAAGTACTACCCTTAGATAAGTGAGTCTATCAGCATGGTGCGAGGACTAGTAGGGTCTGAAAATTTGAAAACTCAAATTTCCTTGTTAGTCTTTGATAATCTAATCCAAACACGTTATTGCACACACAAACACATTTGGTTTGTGAGTAACGAGAGATGTGAAACCCGAAGAACACCGAAAGCTTGACTAAAAGGTCTAAAAGTACCACTCATTCTTTTCAAAAGAAAAATTCTATTTTAGTTTCAGCCCACGATGTCGGAACGAGGCTTACAATAGACTACCGAAAATACCCGCCATCTTAGTAGGAGATCGTCATAAAAAAAGGGGGGAGATCCGCCCTACAAAAAGGCAAAAGAAAAATACGAAAGGCAAAACGCCAACAAAATCAAAAGGCCACTCAACATTACAAACGTTACATCGAAATGCCACAAAATCAAATGAAAAGGGAGCGTAAGGTCGATAAATATCCCGCAAAAAGTGAAAATGACCGAACCCTAACAGATAATAGGGTAAAGGAGGGACATCTTTCTAGGTCTCCGGAACCCTCTCGTGGGCTTTCTAAACCAATTCTTCCTTTCCTTCTAAAGAGGCGTACTCCAAACTGGAGGGATGGCCTAGGTTGACTGAGGGTCAAACCATCGAATGGGATCACGAACATAAACATAACTCAAGCACGATGAGTCAGGATTAGGTCGTTGAAGAATGATTTGGGAATTAAGTAAATAAATGAACATACTCTTTTGATCAAAGTACCATGCTGGTCCGCAGTTTATTTAGTTAATGTCTTATTTCAAAACCACAAAAAAATTGAATATCCTAACCACAAAAAATTGAATATTTCAAAACCACAAAAAAATTTGTCTTATTTCAAAATCACAAAAAAAAATTGAATATTTCAAAACTACAAAAAAAAAAAATGAATATCAAAATCACAAAAAAATGAATATTTCAAAACCACAAAAAAAAATTGAATACTTCAAAATAAAAAATTGGATATTTCAAAAATTGCAATTGCAAAACAAAAATATTTCAATTAGCATATGCTTGTTAGATCATTGTAGGCGCCCGGAACGTCCCCCGTCACTGTTGTGGGCTCGGGCGAGGGCTTCTCCATTCGTCTTAGCACTGTGGCGATTTGGAAGGGTTAGAAATCAACGTGTGTGATCGCTAGGAGCATTACCTTACGGTCCTTGTGCTCCGCAGGATGGTGAGAGTGATCGTGTTCTGAGGGAGCGGGAGACGGCAGGTTCCTCTTCTCTTCCTCCGGCCGGCCAGAGGAGGAGAGCTCGGTAGTCTGCACGCAGAAATGCGGTAAGGGTCCCTGAAAGGAAAAGACAAGACAAAAGAAGAAGATAACCCGATTAGGACTGTGATGTGTAGAATCTATCCATGCAAATATAAAAACCAACTAGAATTAGAAGGAGGCGCACCGGATGGGTGTTTGGGGAGGGAAGATGACCATATGTTAAGGCTACCCACCTCCCGTTTTTTGTTTAAAACCTATGGGAGTAAGGGTTGCTAGGTTAGCCTAAGATGCATGCATGCAGATGGGAGTGCTCGTGTGTGAAAAGTGAAGTGATGTGTTAAAAGAGAGAAAAGAGCGAGAGGGGGAGATGATGTTACGGAGTGGATGGAGAGTGGAAATGCAATGAAGTGGAAAGGAGAAAAGTGAGGAGAGAGTTAAGAGGACAAGCCCATTTAGAATGCGAAAGATCCCTCCGGCTTCATGACTGCCAAGGCTTTCCCTCGCTTGAAGTTCTTCCTGAGGCTCTCTGACTCCTTGCCCGCTCAACGCCTCCTCTAACCTCAAAACCAACCCACTTGCCAACCTCCCTTCCCGAGGGGACATGGGGGGTTTAAATAGGTGAAGGGAAAATAGGAGAAAATAAGGGTCTAAATCCCCGTAAATCATCATAGAGCCAATGGGAAGTGGTCAAGAGTAGGAGGTGGTGCGCGCGGTAGTCGCCGGAGTGGGGAATGATCGGAGTAGTGGAGGTGAGGGTGGCGAGTAGAGGAGATCGTGGGAGGACGAGGTCAAGGTGGGAGTTAGGGGAGTGGGCGGCCAACCAACTTGCCTTCCAATCCCGTGGAAGGCCAGGTAGCTGGCCTTCTGCGAAGAGGTGGAAGGCGGCCCGGTTGGCCTTCGAAGGGTGGTGGAAGGCAAGGGGGTTGGCCTTCGAAGGACGGTGGAAGGCGGACAGGCTAGTCTTCGAAGGGCGGTGGAAGGAGGACAGGCTGGCCTTCGAAGGGCGGTGGAAGGCGGACAGGCTGGCCTTCGAAGGGCGGTGGAAGGCGGACAGGTTGGCCTTCGAAGGGCGGTGGAAGGCGGACAGGCTGGCCTTCGAAAGATGGTGGAAGGCAAGAGGGTTGGCCTTCTACGAAAAGGTGGCTAAAGTCGAGATTTGTTAATGGGCCTAGTTATTAGTGGGTTGAGATGGCTAAGATGAGGGGTTTGGTGGTGATGGGCTAATGATGGATGGGGTTCATGACCAAAAGGGGGGGGGTCCAAAATCGGTGTCTACAAATGTCCCTCCAGGACACCGGTTTTGCAGTGGAGTGGAACAGAATGATAAATAGGTGTTCCGGAAATTGAAACTGATTTTGGACCGCCCAAAGAAGAGATGAGCTATATCCAAAGATGGTATGAGAGTGTAGCAAATGCATGAAAGCTGGCTATTCGAGTTGCAAGAGTGGTTAAGGGGAACAACGTTCAAACTGGAGAATCACAATCTGTGGGACCCTCGGGTGCTGGAACCGCGAGGCCTTGGCACACCAGGATGCAACGATCTGGCCCAAGGGGATCTCAAGCATGAAACATGGAGGAGTGTGACTTGAAAAACTCTCGACACAACGGGCGCGCGGTGGCCTGGCGCATCATGTGATCGCCAAGTGAGAGAATCTCAAACACACGTATTGAAAAAGGATGGGGTCTTGCAATTCAAAGGGCTAAGAGACGAACAATTGCCAGACTCACAGATCAGCAATGGGTTAAGCAGAGTGATAAATTATGGTCATTTCCCCTAGGGCGGGAATGGTGGATGATGCTTATGCAATGCATGCTGGTTTATAAATTAAAAAACAAATTCCTAATGCAAACAGGAGGGATTTATTGGCCAATCGAATAACTTGGGGAATATAGACTCCTCATTGTTTTGTTTAAAGAGGAACTCATAGTCTATACGCCCAAAGTTATTAGCCTCCTGTATCTTCGGTCCTACTTGCTTCAGATTTCCTGTAGCTGCAAAAACACACATTAGCAAAGTTCATATATCCAATGGTCACATCATTTAAGTATTTAAATTGCGAAAGGATGAGAAGCAAATGGTTAGCTTCGAGTCGAAGCCGATATGGAAGATATGGCTATTCTAATGGCTTCGACTCGATTTCCAGGAATAACCATTAATTTGTTGATATTAAGCAAAAGTGGTCTCCTGAACTTGGGGGTGAAGTTACCTCCTCAAAGTAGAGAGGGGAGAAGGACAATATGCCCTTTTCGTAGGTGAGCCTTTTCTAAAATGGTGGAAGGCCAACTAGCATGCCTTCTACGAAAAGGTGGAAGGCCAAGGGATGTGCCGTTTATGCAAGGATGGAAGGCCAAGGGGTATGCCGTCCATAAAAAGGTGGAAGGGATATGCATGCCCTCCATCTTTTATGGAACGTGGAAAGTTTGTAGTTTATCCCGTGGCCTTAAAAGGGGAGGGTTGTCCCGAGGCTTTCTTCGAGAACTCAAACTTTCTGTGGGAAAAATGGCCTCGCCCTCTGCTCGTGCGACTGTTAGGGGACCTCAGGTTCTATCTGATGTTGAAGGCCATCTTAGCAACCTACTGGCTCATGGACAGGTATGCTCAAACTTTTATGTCGTTTACCTTGACTCTCTCCTCTCTCTCTTGACTTGACTTTTGGTTGTCCTGCAGCCTATTCCCAAATTCCCTGATGCTCGGCATACTCGCAAGTATGCATGACTTGTGGCCCTGATGGACGTGGTTACCCTAGACATGAGGGTGTATATGCGCCGGTGGAATCTGACCCGTTCCATTGTGTTCGCAAAGTGGTTCACCTCCATTCACTAGCACTGGGAGGGGCTGGGTGCACTGCTCGAACTGTGGCATCCGGAGACGCATACGTTCGTGTTACGAGAGTTTGAGGCGACAGTGTTGGTGGAAGAGGTAGAAATCTTCTATGGCTGGGAGGGCCTAGCCACCGGCGATCCGTCTGCTTTGCCTGCATGGGAGGAAATCTTTGCTGATATAGTGCAAGACAAACGGGAGGTATGCCGCATGACTGACAAGCGAGGAATCATCGTCGATCGCCTTGCGCACTGGTTGGTCCGAGAGATTAAATGCAAGACGGTCGAATCTGAGAGACTGATGCAAGGCTTATGCCTAGTCCTTGGGGGAGTCTTATGGTTTCCAACTTCAGGCTCTATGCTAGAAAGGGAGTATGTGAGTGTGTTGAGCTTATTGTGGAAAGGTCATTCTCTGGCCCCGGTGATTTTGTCACATCTATATGGAGGGCTTAGCCACATAAGCATGGGGCGATCTGAGAGGGGGAGCTTATTCACCTTGCAGTTGTGGATGGAGATGCACTTCGCTTTTGATTTTGATGAGAAGGTGGCTTCCACCTCCAGAATATTTCAGCACAGCGCATGGTATACTGCACGCTCACTTCTTGGTCCCAAGGATCAAATTAGGTGTCTCACGGCCCATCTCAAGACGAGGGATGACTGGCGTGATTACCTGAACTTTCTGACTGTGGAAAAATTTATCTTTGTTCCGATGATCCTTCGGGGTATGGAGTTTACCACAAGGGCTTCTCGTGAGCGTGAGTTGTGGCTAATCGGCCCTGACGAGTTAGCTGTGTACCAAGGGCATCGTTGCCATCTCCATATTGGAATTCCAAGACAGGTGCCATTCCCTGCTTTGCATGATATGTTGATTGTGCCGAGGCATACAGGGTACGCGAGGGAAGCGCAAGCTATAGAGCGATTCCGACGTGCATGGCGCCGTCACTCTAGATTCACTAGGGCTCACCTTGATGTAGTAGAGACTTCAGAGAGAGTCGAGAGATATGTGGATTATTTGACAAATGTACGACCTGCTGTATGTGCCTTTTTCATTGGCCGTAGAGCACTGGAATAATGTATTCATTGAAATTCTAGTGAATAATACAAATTTTGCTTTCCAAAAAGTTCCTTCGACATGGACAAAGATCCGGGCAGACGGCCACTCGGGTGGCCGTCCGTGACAATGGACGGCCACATAGGTGGCCATCCCACCTGTCGGACGGCCACGCGGGTAGTCGTCCGTGACAATGGACGGCCACATAAGTGGCCGTCCCACCTGTCGGACAGCCACGCGCGTGGCCGTCCACGTTGGCGGACGGCCATGCGTGTGGCCGTCTGACTCGTCGGATGGCTTTAAGAAGTCCCAGGGCCTTCTAGTTCTCTCCCTACCCTTTCTTCCTCTTCTTTTCCGATTCCGAGTTCTCCCCCACTCTTCCATGGCGCGAGTTTGGCTTCCCCGCTCTCTTAGGAGGAGGAGGACCGGTGGTGGCGATGAGGCGGCAACGGCCGGCGGCGGCAATGGAGCGAGCTCCAGCGGCGGTGGCGGCGGGGTGGGTATTGGTGGCGGCGGCGAGGACACGCTTCGCGCTGAAGAGGAAGAAGAAGAAGAAGATAGGGCGGAGGAGGGTGATGAAGAGGAAGAAGATGAAGTTGATGAAGAGGAAGAAGAAGAAGAAGGAGAAGGTAATGAGGAAGGCGGCGGCAACGAGGAGGTGGCCCCGAAGAAGAAGAAGGTGAGTTCCTTCGCTCTTTTATTCTTTTTGATCCGTGGTGACTGGTGTGGCGGACGGCAGGAGATCGTGCCGTCCGTCCGTACGGACGGCGGACGGCCCCGCCACCCGTCAGCGTGGACGGCTGGAGGCCCCACCGTCCGTGCGGATTCATGGTTGATGCGCCCTTCTTAGTGGCTTTGCGAGAGCGCTGGGATGACAGATACAGGGCCTTCATCATGCCCTGGGGACACATGTTGCCCACGTTGGAGGACGTATCCTTCTTGACAAGCTTGTCGGTCATTGGTGATACGGTAGTGGGTCCCGAGCTCAGGGATTACAGGCAGCTATCAGATCGACTCCTGGGTGAGGGGTACTATTTGGTTCAAGGAGCGCTATCTCACATACCCCTTGGAAATTTCGCCCGGTCTGTGGGATTGAGTCTGGTACGGCGGATGCCGAGCAAGACTCTTGAGGCTTTTGCTGAGAGAGTGGAGGCTTTGCTGGACTTGGATGGCCGCTCAGACGATGAGAACTTACGGATCTTCCTCTTGTTCTTCTTTGGAAGGCTGCTATTTGCTACAGCTTCAGACAAGGTAAACCTGAAGTATCTGCCGCTGTTGGAGGACCTCCAAGCAGCGAAGAAGATGGCATGGGGAGCCGCGATGTTGGGTCACCTCTTTTCCCATATGGTGAGCTATCGCTAGGGATCGGGCAATTTGAGTGGATTCACGCCTTTTCTTCAGGTAATCCTTCTTGGTTGTTGATCTCCGTCCTTCCTCACTTATGTTGGTTGACATTGACTGTGTTGTCCTTTGTAGATCTGGGGTTATACCCTCTTTCCCATCGGCCGAGGGGCCGTCTCTGCGGATCGTGAGGGATGGACTCCACTTATGGCACGGTGGGAAATGATCCGGGATTATCGTCCCGTGATGTACCACGTGGAGGACATCCGTGCCCAGCTCGACACATTTCCTCCTCATATGGTGAGTGATTCGAGATATATGTGCATCACGACCAATGATTAAGTCTGACCCTTCACTTCATTCAGGTGGTGCGGATGCCATATGCAGAGGAGGACCTGGCCGATCATCCATGGGTGTCTCAGAGTCTCTCCCAATTTCGACGGGAGGTTCCCTTGCTATGTGTGAACATTTGTGACGGCCTCTTTGTTCGGATGGCCTACCGCACGTGGGGATGGCATCAGCCTTTACTCGCCTTTCCGACCTATCCTGATATGAACCGCAGTTGTCGCCGATCTTCTGCAATTGGTTAGGATTGGCGAGTGGTGAGGCAGGCTGAGATTGAAGTATGGTACCGCACCGGGGATGCCCTGTAGGAGGATAAATTCCTGCGAGACAGTTATAGATACTTGGGGTATTACACTCGACGGTACGCGGATCGCATGTTTCTGGATGCGCGGCGTGTGCGTCACTCTAACCCTTCAATCCATTTCACCCAATCTTTTTTCACTGACTAATCTTAGTGATATTCCTGCAACATATGCCTGGAACTGAAGTTGTTCAGATTCTAAAGAATTAGAATGAGATTCTGGTTCTGCAGACGAGTGACCTGCTTCACTAGATTGGAGAATTGGTGAGAAGTCTGATTCCTGGTTTCAAGTGTGAAGTTGTCCTCTTATTTTTGTGAAACCCTTGTGATGCAGAGAGAAACGCTGGCCCGTCACGGGCTGCAAGGAGATCCTGGTGCGGGCTCATCATCTCAGGGGCCAGCTGCCCCTGCTGATTGGGAGGCGAGACTGCAGGATGCTCTCCGTCGTGCGGAGGCCCGGGAGGCGGATTTGGCACAACAGGTGATACTTGTTCCGCTCTTGTGTTATTCCGATTGAGCTTGCTTAACTCTAAGTTCCTTTGCAGCGCCAGGAGGTGGAGACCGCTTTAGCCAGGGCGCAAGAATTGGAGAGCCTCAATCAACAGTTGAGAGATCAGGTCTTAGAGGAGCGGACTGCTCAGGCCAGGCCAAGAGAAGGATCCCACCCCGACGTGTACTGGGAGGGTAAGATAGCCGGCTTGCGGGAGGAACTGACGAGGTAGCAGACAGAGGTGAGGGAGCATGATTTCAAGTACCGGACCCTGTGGGACCGAGTGATGAAGAAGGAACAAGAACGAGCCACGAGATCTAGTGCACAGAGTCCAGGAGCTCGTCCCCCTATTCCTGCCCCGTCGGCTAGCCAGGCACCTGCTGGGAGCTCTGTCTTTAGAGACCTTGACTCCCTTCTTGCTGAGGACGCGTGGAGAGCACTGCGACCTGCTGGCTCATCGGGGTCTATGCGACCGGCATCAGGTCATCGCCGTGCTCGGGAGGATGACACTGAGAGTCAGATGAGGCACTCTTCTCGGGATAGGAGAGATGATGAAGCGGAAAGAAGGAAGAGGGATTGAGAGCTGACACAGGGGTATGCCCCTGTGTCGTGATGTATGAAAATTATGTTACGCTTGCATATTTCACTATTTGTATCTGGGCACTTCTTGTTTTGCTTTTTTTTTGTTCATTACCTGTTATTCCTGCATGCACAACATTAGGGGAAACAGTTAGTAGTATCTGTTTTCGGCCCCTTGCCCAAAAGAGCAACTACCTTTTCCCTAGCCTTCGCATAGGGTCAATGGGCCGTGTCCTACTAATCAGACAAAAGAAAGAGCATTGAAATCAATGTGATAACAAAATATGCAAATACTAGCGGATATTAATAAGTGGGGTATGTGGTAGATGAAAACATGTTTTTGACGCCGACCCCCTGGTGACTGCCCAAACTTAGCCTGATTGAATGATGGAAGGGAAATGCACACTCAACTTCCCAGGTATCCTAAGCACACATCTAGATTGATTTGGGCCTCTAGACTCCTCAAACTAACCTTGACCGGCTAAGACTCATACTGATGACAATACCGTCATGCCATGCTTAGGCTCCCAGCTGCTTCCGACCACCAAGTTTGCCCAAAAAGTTTTCGAGGTAAATGATTTGCCCGACCCGGGTCTCTTTCCTCACAATCTAGAAGGTATAAGATGGAACACCTTGGAACCCTAACGGTCAACCGTGCAACGTTGACCCGGAATCAGACGTCGTCGCACCTATTGGTGACGCACAAGCATTGACCTAAGACCGAAGTCTTGAGAGTGCTCATTGAGATTATGGTTAAAGAATTGGTTCACCAGAAACACTGACATTACTCTTCACCCATTTTGGACTCCTGTGATCATGTGAGCATGTGACGATTTTTGAAAAATGAACCATTTTAAAATGATATTCAGTCTTTAGATAGCCATCTCATGTTAAACCTTGAGGGAGAAAAAGTGAAGAAATTTTGAAGACAAACCTCACAGGACGACCGACAAAACCGTTAAAAGGGCGAGCTATGACAAAACGGACCCCCTTTTGGACCTCCTAGATGCCCCTATTTTGACTTTTCAAGCCTTTGTTAGATTTCATGGCCAGGCACGGTCACGACCAGACTTTTTTGCATGATTGCTTGAACCCTTTTTTCTTTTTTGTATTTCTTTTCCACTCTTGACATTTTTCAGGGTTGTTTGATATTGCGCCTGCGGGGACACTGCCCTCTTCACGTGCTCTGGTCCTTTACATTTCATTTTTGGGCCCTTTTGAGGGGTTACATCTATCGTGTTGTTGAGGAACCGCAGTTTGCTGAGCTCAACCGTTTAAGGGTGTCGACTGTCCTGATCGGTCGAGAGACGAAGAGCAAATGTTGCATTTTGATAGTATACTAAAGACTTTGAACTCATTTTAAACAGGTTCTCTTTGAAAAACGTGTAGATGTGTGCATCTCATGATGACCATAGGGATCTGTATGATAGTAAAGTAGACACGTCCAAGGTTCTGGGGGACCAAAATCTTAGCCAAACCTTAATGTTAACGCAATCTATCATGCAACTAGACCTAGACAGGGGGTTACGTGGCAGTCACCAGACAGTTGGATTTTGTGTCTTTTCTAATTTTTTTGTCATTTTCATTAAAGTATGTGCATATTTACAGATATTTTTGTTGCTTTTTGGGATATTTCATTTTTTTGGATTTTGAAAATTTTGATTTTTTTGTGCGTTTTTTATGGGTAAAACTTCTTCAGATACACCCCATTCCATGGGTGGGGTAACTCCTCTCCTTTTTCATTGATTAAGCGGTATGCATTACCTGAGTATGCCTCCTTGATTACAAATGGACCTTCCCAATTTTCTTGCAATTTGCTCCTGGAACCAAGAATTTTGATCATTTTTCTCTTCAGTACCATTTCCCCAATTTCAAACTTTCTTTCGAGAACCTTCTTTGCATAGAATCTTGCGATCCTATTTCTGTAAACTTGAGCGTGGTTTACTGCCATTATCCTTTTTTCATCTAATAGTTCCAGTTGGGTTAACATGGCCTTACGACGTTCGGTGTCGCTAATTCCATTGTCCAACTGCACTCTTAGAGAAGGAAGGAGAATCTCATATGGAGTACCGCATCTGTTCCGAATGTCAGTGCATAAGGTGTTTGTCCGGTGGGGGTTCGGATAGAAGTACGATACGCCCAAAGAGCTTCTACTAAGCGATCCGACCAGTCTGAATAATTGTGAGATCTGCAAGTTCTTTTGATGATTCGAATGAGAGTCTTATTAGTGGCTTCGGCTTGACCGTTTCCTTGTGGATAGTAAGGCGAAGAATGGTGCAAATTAATGCCATACTTACTGCACATGTCCTGCAGCTCTTGGGAGATGAATTGTGGTCCATTGTCGGTGATGAGATCACGCGGTGTCCCGAACCTGGCGAGAATGTTGCGCTTGATGAATTTCACCACCGTGGATGCTTTCATTTCCACAAACGCTTCCGCTTCAACCCATTTAGTGAAATATTCAGTGGCCGTTAAGATAAATGATTTCCTTTTTATTTCGCCTGATCGATCCTCCAGAGGTCCTATATCGTCGAATGCCCACATGGCGAAGGGCCAAGGGGAAATGACGGATTTGAGAGATGATGAAGGTGCATGAACCTTGTTAGCATGTAACTGGCATTTCAAGCACCTCTGAACGAATATGGAACAATCAGCCTCTATTGAAGGCCAATAATAGGACATGAGGAGCTTCTGAGTTAAGGCACGACCATAGATATGACTGCCACAATCGCTTGCATGAGCTGCTTCTATGACATGGTGAATTTCGGTATCATCTAGACACCGAAGGAGCACCCCGTTGAAGGATCTTCTAAAAAGACGTCCGCCTAAGATAAGGTATCGTTGAGATGCACGGCGGATAGCCTTACGGTCAGAAGATGTGGCATAAGATGGGAATGACCCATCACGGAGGTAGTTCATGATATCAAAATACCACGGATTCCCATCATCCCAATCGGGGGTGAGTTCCTTCGTGATAGCAGAGACATGTTCAGATGAGCGAAGGAATTGCTGGAACCAGGGGTCCCGGAAGGAGGGCGAGTCTTGCTTGCGTAGAGTGATGGTAGCTGAACTTTTGGTGACGGGAATCTCTAGTGCTGAAGATAGGGAGGCCAGGGCATCTGCTAGGATGTTCTGAGACCTAGGCACATGTACGTAGGTAATCCTTCTGAAATGCCTGGTTAGCGACTTTACTAACTCCTGATATGGCTTCAATTTTGAATCCCGGGTTTGATACTTGCCCACGGTTTGATGGAGGATCAATTGAGAATCTCCAATTATCCTCAATTCTAGGACTTTAAGAACCAGCGCCAATTTTAAGCTAGCTAAGAGAGCCTCATATTCAGCGACATTGTTGGTCACTGAGAAGGAGAGTTGGCAAGCGTACGGAATACTTACCCCTTCTGGAGATACGAGGACCACTCCTATCCCACTACCTTGAGAATTAAGCGTCCCGTCGAAGTAAAGGCAGGATGGAGTATCATCCACTATTAGACCCAACTCCTCATCGGCGGGCGAAAATATAGGCAGCGGATGATGAGCTAGGTTTTCGGCAATTGCTTGCCCCTTCACAGCCTTCTGATTTACATAGGTAATGTCAAATTGGTTCAAGAAGGTCTGCAATCGCACCAGCCTATCTGTTGCAACTGACCGCTCTAGCAAATATTTGATCTGGTCCATTCTTGCTAGAAGTTTGACCTCGTGGGCGAGGAAGTAGTGCTTCAGTTTCTGCACTACCCAGACGACGGCCGCACATGTCCTTTCCATGGCAGTGTATCGCTTTTCGGCATCGTTGAAGAGCTTGGAGAGATAATACACTGATCTTTCTTTCTTCTCGTCGTCAAGTTGGGCCAATACTGCTCCAGCCGATTCTCCAGTGGTGGAGACATATAGCAATAAAGGCCGGCCTGGGATAGGAGCCATAAGGAATGGTGGATTGAGGAGATAGCTTTTCAATTCGTCGAAGGCCTTTTGACACTTATCACTCCAAATAAACTTTACCCTTTCTTTCAATAAATCATAAAAGGGTTTACATCTCACAGAATGTTGAGATATGAACCGTATGATGAATTGCAAACGACCGATGAGACCCTTTATATCCCTGACATTTTTAAGGGGGGGCATTTCCACTATCGCCTTCACTTTGTCCGGATCAACCTCAATCCCTCTTCTGCTCACCATGAACCCTAGCAATTTACCAGAAGAAACACCGAATACGCACTTTTTTTTGTTCATTTTCAGTTGGTGTTCTCTTGACCTCTGCATTACAGCCCTCAGAATTTGAGCATGTCCCTTCCTGGTTTTAGACTTCACTAAGATATCATCCACATAAACCTCCATCTCGATGTGAATCATGTCATGAAAGATTGCCATCATTGCCCTCTGGTAGCTGACTCCAGCATTCTTAAGCCCAAATGGCATGACCATGTAGCAATAAGTTCCCTATGGGGTTATGAAAGATGTTTTCTCTTGGTCTTCTTCAGCTAGTCGGATTTGATTATATCCCGAAAAACCATCCATGAAAGACAACATTTCAAATCCAGCCGTGTTATCGACCAGCAAGTCTATATGAGGTAGTGGGAAATCATCCTTTGGACAGGCTTGATTGAGGTTGCGAAAATCTATGCAAACCCTAACCTTTCCGTCCTTTTTTGCCACGGGGACGATATTAGCCACCCATTTAGGATAGAGCACTACCCAGATGAACTTGGCTTTGTGTAATTTGTCAACCTCTTCTTTCATTTTAAGTGCTAATTCCGGTTGTAGCCGTCTCAACTTTTGTTTCACGGGTTTAGCATCAGGCTTGAGGATTAGCCGATGTTCCACCAATTCTGTGTTTAATCCGGGCATATCCTCGTATGACCAAGCAAACCCATCACGATGTTTTCGGAGCACAGCTATTATGGACCCTTCTTCTTCTGGACTCAAACGGGCGCTAATTAGCACTATCTTCGGATCCTACTCTGTCCCAAGGTTGACTTCTTTAGTGGGTTCGTCGATGGCTGATGAAGGTTCATCAAACCGTCTCGTCCCATTGACAAGTGGTTCGGCCAAGTCATCCTCCTCTTCCCCTTCGCTAAGCTCAAATACTCCCAGACCATCACTGCAAGATTCGTCTTTCACAAGCTCCAAAGGTTCAGATATGACCCCTATCTGAAGAAACTTATCCAACTTTTCCAAAACTTTGCACCTATTTGCTAACTCCTGAACTAAGAACAAAGGAACTTGCTTAGCCCTACAATCTCTAGATAGGGAGGAGGCTATCCTAATTCCTAAACTACTATGTACATGACTTGGAGGATGGGTCAGTTTTGTCCTGGATGGGACAAGGGTAGACCCTTGGGACAAAGGTTCAACGATGGCAGGGTTGCCCCACCACGTAAGCTCTTCGAAAGTGACTTCCCCCCCTTCAGGATGAGAATTGGACTTTTTTTTTCGCGACCAAACGCCTCTAACATGAAACATTCAGGAGAAGTGGCGTCGACCGGGGCTGAGAGCATCGGGACGGAAGGTGGGTGGAACAAGAAAGGAATGAACGTAGCAGGAGCTGGTTCATTCCTGGCCAAGAAGAGCCCTATCGGTGGGTTGCTTGATTCATGAAACAAGGAAGATATGCCAAAATCTTCTTCATTTCCTTCTCGATTATCTTCTTGCACTCCCTCTTCTATCTTGGGCAATCCCTGCTTCTTTCTCACAAAGTGGTTCATGAGGGACCATTTCTTTGTTCCTTTTGGTGGTTCAGTAGACTTGTAACCCAGGCCACATCTCCCAATGACAGGTTCTCTAAGATGGGGTCACGAATGCCTTGTTCTTCTCTACCTAACCCGGAGCCTGAGCTATACCCCATCTTACTCATGAGCTGCCAACCTATGCCAGGCCTAGGCCTAAGATGAGAATTCACTGATGAAAGAACGGGCTCTTTGCCTTTCCTGGAAGTTATCATGGACGGAATATGTTCTGTTGTTACTGAGTCCAATGACTCAATGTAGGGAGTGCTTTTGACCTTCACAATCTTCCCGTTATACGGGAACTTATAGCACTGGTGGTTGGTGGATGGGACTCCCAAGGTTTGGTCCATCCAAGGTCTCCCTAGAATAGCATTGTAGATTGGCTTAACGTCCCGGATGTAGAATTCCAAAATCATGGCTACCGGACCGATTTCCAATTGCAGGAAGATCTTTCCATCTGCTGGTCTTTGGGAATTATCATAAGCTGAGACCATCATAGAGGTGGACTCAACCTTCTCTGGATCTATCCTTATCCTTTTGAGGGTCTTAAGGGGACAGACAGTAATAGAGGCTCCGGTATCCAGTAAAATGGAGTCTACTGAATGACCATTGAGAGTAGCAGTTAGGCACAAAGGAAGGGATCGGCACTTAGGGGGAGCTAGATCCTTTTCTGGGAAGGAGATCATGGGGGTCTGAGTGACTGAGAGGATGGCATTAGTGACTCCTCCACTAGGAAGATCCTCATTGATCGTGATTTGTTGTAGGAAATTAAACAGCGTCTCCCTGTGTGTGGGAGATTTCCGGATTAGCTCAAGGATAGAGATCTTAGTAGGGGTCTTCTCTAAATGCTGGAGGATGTCATACTCAGACTGGGTATTCCCCGCGGTAGGGATTGAGTTACCCTGGGAGTCCAAGGGTTGGCTCGGAGGAATGATGCGATTCCTGAGTGTTACCCCCATCGAGATTGGATCCGCTTCCATTGATGACCTTATGGGATTAAAGCAAGTCATCGATCCCTGGTTCCTGGTTGGACAGAAGATGGATAGGGTGGGGCCCTCTGCTGTGATCGGAGGGATCTGAATGAGAGTGACCGGCTTGAGGGTTGCTGGTTGCTCTTTGGGTCGGATTAGGACCAAAGTCTCGCTAGGGGAAAGCGTAGAGACTTCTAGAGTAACTCCTTTAGTCTCACGCGACCAGGTGGGATCTTGATGTTTTATTCCAGACCCTTCATACTCCCAGTATTGTTCTCTGCAAACTATTACAGGCTCCAAGTCTTTGATCAAAGTGTTGACCTTCCCTTGAGAACTGGAGGAATCTTGAACCACTTGATGAGAAGGTAACGGGTCTTTCACAATTCCTAGTTCCTTCTTAGCCTTCAAAGCATCAAAAGCCTTTCTCATGTCCTCCCAGTTTATCTGGCCTTCATCATTCAAGTCATACACCCAATCCCTGAAGGTAAAGCAATTGTAGATCGTGTGTCCTGGGATCCTATAGTAGGGGCAATACCTGGACGTGTCTGTATTGCGCGGAACACCTTCTCTTTGAGGTGGGAGTTGAATGGCGTTACAAGCTAGCAAGGCATAAAAAATGTCTGCCAATGATTCCGGCAGATGCGGATATGATGCTCGCTTAGCCATAGGATGACTATAGTTAGTCGGGGGGGGAACAACTAAATATTGTTTCTGGTTGGGCTGAGTGTCAGACTTAGGATGGGAATTGGGAACCCTGGTTGGCTGTGCTAGCATACTGACATGTTCATTGATGGTGACTCCTTCTGTAGTAGGAGTTGGTCTGGCTTTCTTGTTCCTGTTTCTGTTCTCAAAGAACGAAGGCAGAGTCGAGTCTCGGATTTGAGACTGAACTACCCTAGCTCAGTTATACAGTTGAGCGAATGTTTGAAGTTCACTAAGCATGAGAATAGCTCGGAGCTGAGGGGTAGCGTTGTTAACGAGCATAGTGACTGCTTGTGCTTCAGGGATGACAATCTCTGCTCTAGAAGCCATAGCTCTCCACCTATTAGCAAAGTGAGTGAAGTCTTCATCGGACTTCATTTTTTCCATTACAAGGTCAAACAAGGTAGGGGGCAAGGCTGCCATGTGGTTAAAGTGGGCAATAAATCTTTCCAAGACCATATCAAAGTTGATTAGGTCAGTGGCTGGTAGAGAAGAAAACCATCTCAAGGCTTCTCCTTCGAGAGACTTCTGAAAAAGGTGGACAAGGAAGACTCTATCGAAGAGCCACTGGTGGGAATCTATGAGAAACCCGGATAAGTGATGATGTGGGTCAGTAGTACCATCGTACTTCTTGTAGTTAGGTACTTTGAATCCTGGTGGAAAGTAGGCCGGAGGGAGCTTACAGTAGCTCAAAAGAGAATGAGGTTGCCTAAGGCTGAGATTTTCGGCCATGAGTTGCCGCACACAAGTCTCAACCTCATTTTTATAGATGAACTCCTCCTGCTTAGGAGGTGTGACCTGGTTGATGAGATTAGATGGGATTGTTTGAGTGGGTATTGCTTGATGTGCCTGGGGTCAGCTAGAAGATCCTTGGAATTGAGTTCTCCGAGGAGTGGCATCCTGAATTTTGCCACGGGAAACCAACTGGATGAGTTGATCCGGAGTATAGCGTGATAATACAGCAATAAGTTCCGGATCTTCTCTAGGATTTTGGAATGTTCTATTTGAAATTACCGGCTCATCTTCTCCCTGCGAGGTAGAAGATTCATCAGAATCTTTCCTCGGAAGTCCTTCTCTAGATGCTTGGAGCATACCTATGAAGGTTTGTTGTGGATCTTCTTCAATCTCGAACAGAGGGTTGTGTATAACATTGTTACCAAGCTCATCCATGTCATCATACACAGTGTTAACATACATTCGGTTCATCATGAAATACAGATCCTAAATAATTTTATATTTCACTTGAAAGGTTAACAGTGTATTATGAGAGATGGTTTCTAACAACTCAAGTTCAAACCCTTAACAACCCTGGACTTTTTCAAAACTTGTTCCACCAAGGTTTAGTTAGGTGTCTTAAATATTGAAATAACTCCCTCAGTGACACCTATGGGTGGAGGATTGTGAATGGAGAGGCTTAATTAATCCTTCACACAAACCCGAGGTTCCTATGGGGTGGTTTCAGGTACAACCTGCTCGGCGGCCAAGTGGGAATCCCTGGCTCACGGAGACTCACGGAGGTTCCAAACAGAATAAGACTAGTCACACCCGAGTGGGAATCCTCAGGTGGAGAGTCAAATACTGTGGGAGAGGTGACTAGAGATGTGATGCCGGCTCTTCCTTAAAACCCCCGCGGAGAATACCCCAAAGAACCCAGAAATTTAACAACCAACAGGTCAGAACATACAACAAATCAACAAAGCAGGCAGCAACAGCATACATGAACAGCTAACAGGATAACCATCAAAGTAGAAAGGACGGCCAGGGACTTCGCCGTCAAAGGTAGTGGACGGCCAGGATCTTGGCCGTCGAAGACAGAGGACAGCCAAGCAATTGGCCGTCAAAGGAATAAGACGGCCAATCGGTTGGCCGTCAAGTTGGAGATGGCGGCCAAGGGGCCCGCCGTCCAATGTAGTGGACGGCCTGTGCGTTGGCCGTCCAACAGAAAGGACGGCCAGGGGACTGGCCGTCCATGGGGGGTCGACGGCTAAGTGAATAGCCGTCCAAGGCGTTGGACGGCCAGTTCCTTGGCCATTTGGCAGCCTTAACGGCCTAACAACAGGTCGTCCAGATCAAAATAAAATATATCAGGACCTTACCTTCTTACCTTTGATCGCGATGTGTATAGCAGGCTATAGGTGTCCCACCGTGATCGCCAGAGGGCTGTAGGTGCCCGGAACGTCCCCCGTCATTGCTGTGGGCTTCGGGCGAGGGCTTCTCCATTCGTCTTAGCACTGCGGCGATTTGGAAGGGTTAGAAATCAAAGTGTGTGATCGCCAGGAGCATTACCTTACGGTCCATGTGCTCTGCAGGATGGTGAGAGTAATCGTGTTCTGAGGGAGCGGGAGACGGCAGGTTCCTCTTCTCTTCCTCCGGCCGGCCAGAGGAGGAGAGCTCGGTAGTCTGCACGCAGAAATGCGGTAAGGGTCCCTGAAAGGAAAAGACAAGACAAAAGAAGAAGATAACCCGATTAGGACTGTGATGTGTAGAGTCTATCCATACAAATATAAAAGTCAACTAGAATTGGAAGGAGGCGCACCGGATGGGTGTTTGGGGAGTAAAGATGACTATATGTTATGGCCACCCACCTCCCGTTTTTTGTTTAAAACTTCTGGGAGTAAGGGTTGCTAGGTTAGCCTAAGATGCATGCATGCAGATGGGAGTGCTCGTGTGTGAAAAGTGAAGTGATGTGTTGAAAGAGAGAAAAGAGCGAGAGGGGGAGATGATGTTACGGAGTGGATGGAGAGTAGGAATGCAATGAAGTGGAAAGGGGAAAAGTGAGGAGAAAGTTAAGAGGACAAGCCCATTTAGAATGCAAAAGATCCCTCCGGCTTCATGACTGCCAAGGCTTTCCCTCGCTTGAAGTTCTTCCTAAGGCTCTCTGACTCCTTGCCCGCTCAACTCCTCCTCTAACCTCAAAACCAACCCACTTGCCAACCTCCCTTCCCGAGGGGACATGGGGGGTTTAAATAGGTGAAGGGAAAATAGGAGAAAATAGGGGTCTAAATCCCCGTAAATCATCATAGAGCCAATGGGAAGTGGTCAAGAGTGGGAGGTGGTGCGCGCGGCAGTTGCCAGAGTGGGGAATGATCGGAGTAGTGGAGGTGAGGGTGGCGAGTAGAGGAGATCGTGGGAGGACGAGGTCAAGGTGGGAGTTAGGGGAGTGGGCGGCCAACCAACTTGCCTTCCAATCCCGTGGAAGGTCAGGTAGCTGGCCTTCTGCGAAGAGGTGGAAGGCGGCCCGGTTGGCCTTCGAAGGGTGGTGGAAGGCAAGGGGGTTGGCCTTCGAAGGGCGGTGGAAGGCGGACAGGCTGGCCTTCGAAGGGCGGTGGAAGGCGGACAGGCTGGCCTTCGAAGGATGGTGGAAGGCAAGGGGGTTGGCCTTCTACGAAAAGGTGGTTAAAGTCGAGATTTGTTAATGGGCCTAGTTATTAGTGGGTTGAGATGGCTAAGATGAGGGGTTTGGTGGTGATGGGCTAATGATGGATAGGGTTCATGACCAAAAGGGGGGGGTCCAAAATCGGTGTCTACAATCATGAGTGTTGCACAGTTTAATTTTAGTAACCATTTGCGTGCTTGTATATTGCATTTGTTTCCCCTTTATTTGTCTTTATTTGCCTTCATTAAATAAAGGCTTCGTCCCTTGACCCTTCTATCAAGAATAGGATCAAGTAGCTAGTTACTTAACTGGGCGGGGTTAACCCCGAATAGATATTTAACTTGTTTGTTCAAGCCATGCGCAGGTATGAAAGGAAAGTCAATAGAGAAGAAGTCAACTCAAGTATGAAGAAACACTCTTCATATATATCAAAAGTATTCATGTACAAGTGTATGTCCATCTATAGGACTTCAAAATAAAAGCAAGATATAGCAAAACAAAGGAAGATACATCAACATCAGCAGCCCTCACGGTTGACTCTCTCCTGCACCCTTATCATACTGACTCTGGGACTCATCCAGTCCAATTGGCCTACGAGTCGGTGACGGTGGTGGTCCTATAGCACTTGGCCCCCCTAGCCCGAAGAAATCGCGACGCTCGCAGTAAAGGCACTCGCTTGTCCCCACTTTTGAGCCCGCAGACGAGCACGCCGATAACATTCCTTTATGCTGCGCCTCTCCTGCTCGGCCACTCCAAGCTGGACTCGAAGAGAAGACATCTCTATGTCAATCCGGTGCCTCTCCTGCCGCTCACATTCCCTCTCCTCAGTAATGACCTCCAAGCGTGATCGGAGGCGTAAAAGCTCCTGAGGAAGGTCACCTGTGGAGATCCTCGCCAACTGCTCCTCCGACTCAGTGACACGGCCCTGCCCTACCCGGAGCCTCCTTGAGAGCCCGACAGAGCTCTTGAACCTGCAGCAGAAGACGCTGTCAGTCAACTAAGCAAAGGATGCCACGCAAAAATGAAAGAAGCAAGTTGAATACTTACTTGGGCAGTAGCATCGTCCTCAGCCTGGGTGGCACGGCGGATGGCTAGGGCCAACTAACTCCGCAAGTCAGTGATGGTGGCTTCATGCACGACACTCGAAGATGAGCCAGTGGCAGCAAAAGAGGAGGGAGGAGCTGCGTGAGTATAAGCGGCGCACTGTAACAAAGAAGAGATCACCGTTAGTGTGCAAGTGTCAAGACAATTTAATAAGAATTCATATTTCATTCATTCATATCATGCATGTTGCACTTACCAGTTCATTCAACTCTTTTTGAACTTGTTCCAATTGGGCCTTGGCATCCTGGGGATGGCCCTGGAGGCTGATGATGGTGGTGTCCCTTGCATCCTGCATATTCATACCATATCATGTCATACATTCACAAATATACGCAAGATAATTAATAAAGTAAAAGAAGCATTCATAACATGTCATATGCATCATACTTACATCGAGAGGATGGAGAAGTTGGAGGTGGGCCACGTAGTGGGTCCGGTAGCTCTGAAGGTAAGCATCGTTGCTCACCGCCTACGACTCCACCGGTGTCCCATACCAATGCCAGTCATCCCGTTAATCCGAGAATTTGGTGTTCCGGTCGGTGCGGGCTTGCTTGCCCCGCATGGTCCTCCCGATCCCCTCCGGGATCTCCTCCTCCACCCACTCCTGATGCAGCCCCAGTGTCCGCAACACCAGTTTCAGGCATAGGAGGGCTATCTTGTTCATACAATGCAACCACACCTGACACCCGAACCGACCCCTACCCTGCTCGACCCAAGGCTGTCTTGCATCGTCCATACCAAGGTATGGACGCTAGATAACCTGCATTCATATAAGTTAGTTGCATTACATTTCATATGAAAATCATGATAAATAAATTAATAAAACACTAAACGAGTCATGATAAACCTTTAAATCATCAATCAAATATTCAATCAAATGTTTAAGATAAATGTTAATTTAACTAGTATCTAAAAATATTTTAACAAAACAATTGATTAATCAAGCATTCTAATAACATGAAACATAATTATAATGGCAGGAAAAGAATTAAAACTTAACTATGGGTAGTTGAGGAATTGATGGCGGAGGGCTGTCAGCTGGTGATGCTGTGGCGCCGTGTCCACTACCGGATGCCACCGTTGTGCTAACGGAACTGCTGCCGGTTGTGAGGATGGCCTCGCCCGGCCCAGAGGAAAGTAATAATAACTATAGATCTACATACATGAACATACAACTTAGAATCATCACATGCATTGCATCATAAGCATTTAATAAAATGAACATATTTAAAATAAAGTACTTGAAGAAACGGCACGAAGTCGCTGATGGTGGTCTCCCGGTCCAGTGTAATGACGAAAAGATCTATGAAGAGATGAGCCAGAAGGACTGCACCCCAAGCATATTCTCCTAATCTATCAAGATCTACAAGAAGACTTAAGAAACGACAGTGGACATAGTCGCCCTTGGTTCCGAACAAGAGTCTACCAAAGAAGAAGACTAAAACCCTCCTAAAGTCCCTATATGCTCTAGCCCTATCGGAAGGATCCTGGCAATACACCTCGCTAGCCGCCTTGGCTAGTCTCGACCTCAGCTCAACCTGGGACTCGTCAGTCTGCTGCCTAGGCTCCTCTAGTCCTAGGGATCTCTCTACTGCC
Source organism: Zantedeschia hybrid cultivar (assembly GCA_030544215.1). Classification (NCBI taxonomy): domain Eukaryota; kingdom Viridiplantae; phylum Streptophyta; class Magnoliopsida; order Alismatales; family Araceae; genus Zantedeschia; species Zantedeschia hybrid cultivar. The sequence continues at coordinate 44,828,514 of JARZZO010000002.1, read as the reverse complement.
ATCCTAAGGAGAGTCCGGCTCTCCTGACCCTCTAGCCCTGTCACATCCAACCCCAACAAGTCTTGAGCTAGTCCATGGTAATCAGGATACGTGATCCCCCTAGCCGCTCGGCATTCTACTCGGAGGCCGGTAATCTTGCTTACGTCCTCGAGATTGGGGATCATATGTCCCTAGGACATTAGAAACGCCCTACTCTCAGCGTGCCATTGCCCTCTCAATACCTGTAGCAGTACTAGGTCGATCCAGAATGGCTCGTTCTCCAGTATCTCCCGGAAGCCTATCTCCTCCAACCGCACCTTCTGGAAATCCGGAAGACCATGGTACGCTGCTACCACCAGGTCCCAGGAGATCTTGGTCCTCATTGTCCCCTGCAATTTTCAAATAACACATCAAATTCGTTGCCAAGACATTAATAATTAATTTCCAAAATAATTATTAGCATTTTTTGAATCGTGTTAGGGAACAGGGACGCGTTTCAAAATGGCGTCCCTGTCCCCAAACGCCTTTCACCACAGGTTTCGAGAACCTATGGACGGGCCTCTCTTTCCCCCAAAAATTGAAATTTAACTATAAAAGGAGTGTTCTCAAGACTTACCACGCGTGGGCCGGCTTCCTCGGCCGGTGCCGCCTCCGCTACACCCTCTTGAACCGCGAGTGGGAGTTCCTCGGCCTCTATGAAGGCCGCCACCTCCGCGAGTGCCCCCGCCGCTTTGGCCGGTGCCGCTTCGGGATTTTCTTCGCCTAGCTCTACCACCTCAATGGCGGCAACCCGTCGGCGTTTCCCACCAAGCCGGCTAGGTCCTTCTTGTTCTATAGGGAGTATGGGAGAGTGGAGGATGAACCGAGTGGAAAAGAGGGAGAGGTTGAAGGAGAGGAGAAGAGAGAGGGCTCAAGAGAAAGAAAGAGAGGAAGGGAGAACGAGAGGAGCTTGCCTGCGTCAAAGAAGATCGCCGGAGTGAGGAAGGTCGCCGAAGATGGCCGGAAAGCTCAGATTCTGCCGGTGATCGCCGAACAGGGAAGAGATGCGAAGAGAGAGAAAGAGGATGAGAGAATGAGCAAGAAAGGGGCTCGAGCTCGCGCAACCCCTGTTTGAATTGGTTACATCGCGTCTGGGAACAGCAACGCGTTTCAGTGCGAGCCCTGTTTGAATTGGTTAAATCGCGTCTGGGAACAGCGACGCGTTTCAGTGGCGCACAACTGAGGCGGCAATAGAAACATTTTGAAATTTGTTAAAAAGCATCCCCCTTAAGCAACGCCTTTTGGATTTTACCGTCTTTTTTGGTCAGGGTCGTACCATAGAATATCTGGAAGAATTATTATTCGCATCTTGCTTACCAAACGCTATTCAAACAGTTATCGTCATGAAATCTCTGGAAAATAGGAGAGAGAAAGAGAAAGGTGTCTTTCTGACAAGACGCGATTTGGGTTTTTAAAGGATTAAATATTTATTTTTGAAAATTGAATTTGACTGAAAAGCATCTCTCTGTGTCGACGTGATTTGAATTAATTGAACCCAAAAGTTCATATCTTGAGGAAAAATCACACTTTTATTTCAGGAAAAATTCCTGAAAAATTGCAAAATATTAAGGAAGGATTTCTACTACATAAAGGAAGGATTCTCCATTGAAAATAAAATCAAAAGTACATTTGGAAGATAAGAGAGAGCTTTCCAGAACGAATCTTCTTAAGCTCCTTTACATAAGTTTTCCATAATTCTCGATTGGCTTCATGAGGAAGTTTAACACAACGGGTGAAGCCAATGTTCCATAGAGTAGCGATAATTTCTGTGGCTTCAAAGTTTTCGTCAGTTCCCAATGCCCGTTTCTTGATTGGAGAAAGAGAAGATATTTCAAAAAGTTCATAGTGCGGCATACCAAGTTGAGGATGACAGCGATGTGAATTGTAGAGAACAAGCTCGGTCGCCCTAATCAGTCGGAGTTCTATACCAGTACCACGGCGCACTCGAACCGCCTTCTCCATGAGAGCAAGTGGCGTAGATTCGAATCCAGTCCTGGGCATAGTCTTGAAATAAGCGCGCTAGTCAGCTCGAGTCTTTAGGTTAGGCACCCGATTGGTCATGCTGTCGTTGAACTTCACTATGTTAGAGATATGGAAGATAGGACTTCGTTGGTACATCTAGGATATCTTTGGGACCTCTTCTTCATTATGGTTGAACTTGAACTAGAATTCCACCCACATAGTCAAAAGAAGCATGCTACCATAAGGAGGTTGACCTCTAAAAGTTGCGGAGAGTCCACTGTATAGATAGGCTAGAACCGCTGTGCTGATCTACTTTCCCTCAAAAATCCCATTGATTACGCTTATCTGATCATCTTCTAGGACATTGTCCTGGGCAGGGAATAATAAAACTCCAGCTAAGCATGTGGTGAACGCCTTCATCACGTTCTCTATTTCTTCATCATTGAGATCTTCAATCTTCTTTAAAGTCCATTCAGCTAATTTAGCAAGATTAATTCCCTTCTTTGTGAGACAACCTTGAATGTCTTTTGGATTCTTCATAATCTTTTCTAACAATTGTTGACCCATGATTCTTTCCCTCACCGGCATCATATCACTCAAATTAGGTTTATCATTGTTGACTTTGAACTTAGGAAGACCCAATAGGAGTTCAACTTCTTCTAAGAGAATAGTGGTTTCGAACGTGGAAAAGAGAAAGGTATGAGTTTGAAGATGCCACAGCTCAATCAAAGCGCCTATAGCAGCCCAGTCCATGCTTGTGCTCTTATAATGTTTGGCATGAACAACTAATCCTTGAATATGCCACTTGGATATATAAGATTGCATGGAGAGATTAATCTTGTTGGCTAACTTTTGAACCCATGGAAGTGAAGAAAATCGTCTTGGACCAGGGAAGAAAGAATATCCCTAGATGAAGAAGGGAATTGGAAATAGTTCTATCTTGCTTATTGGAGAATTGAGAATTTGGAAAATATAGAAAGGGAATTGAAGAACATAAAAGAGGAATTGATTATAGGAAAGATTAGCTTACTTGTAAGTTAGGATCTCGCCCACTTAGATGATCTTTCACTTCATAGAGCTTTTCAATGGTCTTCCTCATCCTTTTGTTTGAAGAATCTTGAGTAGAATCCATCCTCCCTTCCTATTTGAATTGGGTTGTTTCCTCTTTGATTTCTTCTTGTTCTTCCCCTCTTGTTCTTAAGTTTTAAAGCAAACCCTTTAGCTTTCCCTCTTGATTGTGTATTGTAATGCTTTGATATGAAGAAAGGAAAGCTTATATAAGTGTTTTGTGAGATTGAGGAGTCCTTTCCGAGTTGGAGGAGGGACATGCATTGAAAGAAATTGGAGTTCGGGTTGGAAACAGGGAAGTTGTTTCTCTGAATTAAAAGGCGTCTGGACAGGGCGACGTCATTTAAATGACATCAGTGTACAGCGATGCTGTTTAATCCTTTTCTGTCTTTCTGTTGCTTTTCTAAGATTCAATAATTGCATGATATTTAATGTTGATTACTATTTGCTTGAAGTTACTGATGAATTCTAAGTGCAGGTAATTCAAAAAAAAAAGATGAATATGAAATTTCAAATAAAATCCCATTGTGGGAGTTCATGAGTCCCAACCGTGACTAAAAAGACGGTTATCTCTATCCTTATATTCCCTTTATGTAATTGATTTGTATTAGCATTACTATATATTAAATACTTACTAGAGTATATCAAGGACCTTGTGATTTGATGAAACTGGAATTTGAGTTGTCCTTCAACAAAAATAGTGATAATTAAAGAGGATTTTTAATCGCACAGATAGGCCGTTAGATTGTTAATTGATGGGGACGATGGTTCCGCTTTTGTGAAACAGTGTATGGACAAACGAGCTTCGACTTAGTACTGGATTAAAAGAATTGGTATCTTGACTCATCAATGACAGTTTAACAATATTATCCTTAATTAATTTATATTTTATTTCATTTTAATTTTCTTTTTGCCCAACATGCATCATGTAGGACTTTGAAATAATTGTGGTACGAATTAATTATTGATTAAATTTCAAACCATTGTTCAAATAAATCCCAACGTGATGTGAGATATTCCATTCCGAATTGATCTCTTAATTGCCTTTGAGGTTTTCTTGAAGATATCTTTAGAATTATATCTTTTCTTGGATTCTTTATCTCAATTTTCTTGTTTCCTTTAAGATCCATCATGGTTGTAGCACGTCCACATTGGCTGGTAACCGCTCTCCATGATGAAACCTGCAGGATTTGTGACCTAGGGTACTTCCCAATCGTGAAAGTTGATCGTCCTTATTTTAATTCCTTTGTCTCCTTCATCCAAACATGATTGATTCTATTGATTTCTTCGAGTTACTTTATTAAGCATTTTGAGAAAAATTCCTATTATATGATGTTGAGAGCATGTCTCATCACACCTTGGCATCACCTTTTCAGTATATTCCATTCCATTTCACTCCCTTGCAAAGTCAATGCCAACATGGGGCAGCTGTAGGCACGCTAATTTTGACCTCATATTGAGTAAATTTAATGTCACAATTATAATGCCCCAAAATAGTTTGATGTTTAATCGTTAATTATTTTTTATTGATTTTCTCAAAATTTGTTAATTAGCGTCGCCTGTGCACGACGCCATTTAGATTCTTAGTAGAAATCAATTTGTAATTAAAATTGCAAATTCAAATAGATTTAATTGAATAACGTCGCTTCATCCAAGGTAAGTCCGACTGCAGGAGAGAGTTTCTTTGAAGCCTAAAACACCCCTAAACTACTCTCTATATATACAACATCCTTTGGACCTTTGAAAAAGGTTGGCAATTAGTGATTTTGAAGCTCAAAGCAAGGTTTTTGAAGGCTCTAAAGAAGGAAAACGTGAATAACAAAAGGAGATTCATCCAAGGCTTCTTCTTCCTCATCTTCTTCATCTTTTGAAACTTTTGAAGATCAAGGCGATGTAGGAGCCATCCAACCATCTTCATTTCTTGATTTTTTTTCTAGTTTCTTTCTTTAATTTCATATAGTCTATTCACTGATTTTTCATAGTTCATAATCACTCCATGTTCACACGCACACATCATATTTTTCCACACCCACATTCATATTAGGGGTTTAAAGAACACCAATTAAGTGAGTAAATTAGTTTAATTACATGATTAGACTTCTTATTAGAATAGATACTACTCTACTTTAGTTCTAATTAGAATCTTTCTTGCTTATTTTAATCATTTTTTGTAAGGTACAATCAAGAAGAGAGAAGGAGAAAAGAAGATTCAAAGTCATAACAATCAAGAAATCAAAAAGTAAGAACAAGAACGAAAAGGGGTCCTTTTCTTTGGCCGGTCAAAGAGAGGGAATCAAGAACTCTACTCTCCCAAATTTAAAAGGTACAATGACCATTCTTCTTTTGAAACTTAACAGTTTCTGGCGATCACATTTTCTTTAGTTTTCAATAGTTTTATTCATCATACAAGCAACATGAAATTCATGAAAATCACACATACGGTTTGAGCGTTCACACCCTTCGTGGAATGGCTGGAATTGGTAGCGCTGCTCTTGGGGCATTCTTAAACTTCTTCCTTTGATCTCTTTGGAATCTCCATGGTTGCTCCTTGCCGTGCTAATGCACCCTCTGATTCTTTTGCATAGCTTCAATGTTGCCTTCTGCAATGCATGCAACACGATAGGCGGCCGCAATAGTCTTATGATCAAACAAAGACACACGATCTCGAATAGGACCTTGAAGCCCACAAACGAACTTCTTGGTACTCCTCTTCTCATCTGTGCATAGGTGAGGTGCATACTTGGCTAACTCAGTAAAGTGCGCCTCATATTGTGCCACTGTCATCAAACCTTACTGCAAATTCAGAAAATTCCAGCTCCATCTGATCTTGCACATGTTCAGGAAAGAACTTTGCCCTAAACAACACCTTGAGAAAATCTTCCCAACCAATATCAGCTTGTCCTGCAAATAATGTCCTCTTGGTTGTCTGCCAGCACTCATATGCTCGCTCTTGGAGCATGAATGTACCAAGGACAATCTTGTCTCCATCATCACACTGAATGGCATCAAGGATTTTCTCTATTTCTCTTATCCACCTCTCGGCTACTTCAGGTCGACTCTCCCCCTTAAAGGAGGGTGGATTCATATGGCGAAATTTCACCATCAAAGTAGCACCTGCCAATCTATCTGAATGCTCTGGTTGGGCTGCAGCCATCACCTGCAACTGCTCCTGCATCTGAGTCTGCATCTGAGCCTGGGTCCTGCCCTGGGCTTGCATGGCCTGTGGCAAGCATTGAAAAGTCTATAAGAAATCTCCATATCCTCCAGTTGCTGTACCCAATGGGTCACCGCCTCCAAATCCCTGAGCCTCTCCATTCCCATCCAAGGGATTCATCCTAGTGGGTCGCTTGTTATTTCATCTTGACTCTATTCCAGCCATGTATCTATAATACCCATAAAAACAAAAAAATTTAAGCACACATTGAAACTAAACTCAGACCATTTATTTGAAGTAACTTTTCATGTAAAGATCCTACGGTATAATCTTTGATTGGTGGGTGAAACACAGTAGAATCCCAATTAAGCTCTGATACCATAATCTGTCACGCTTCGGCCCGGTAATCTATAATATACAAAGTAATTACAGAGATGGCCAAAGCACAACAAGGGGAAAATACCCCTCAGAACATATAATTGGGAGGATACTACATTTCCAATGGAAGCGTAGTATAAAAATTTGTAAGAGAAATCTAAATACTAAGGAAGTTCCACCATTCACAACATTATACCAAAGCGCTTCATAGTAGATTGTCATTTTTACATGTCAGGATCTTTATTGTACATTCTAACAAAAACAAAAGCATAAGTATATACATGGTTCAATCCTTTAGGCTTTCCCAAAAAGAGATATTGTCTTATGCGAACCATGAATGACCCCACTTCAAACTCACTCTGCTTCTCTGTTTGTTCGATCACCTGAAAAATAGACGTGAGTACCAAAGAAATGGTAACTCAATAGGCAGATGCGGCTGCCTTCATAAGAATTTGTCATCCAAATAATTGAAACAGAATATGTACATTGTATAAGAACATTAAACATAACAAAAAACAAAACTATCACATAATACATATGTGCATCAGAATTGTATGCCAATAAGGAAATTGAGATACATGATTCATAATATCATGCCAACTCTGAATCAAAGCTACACAAGCTTGTTAATACATGAATAGGGCCAGAATACAGAACTTAGGAGTATTAAGTTGATTTACTGAAATGACATATAGATTGTAAGATATAAAATTTGTTTTTCAGACCATAGGTTCCCACTTATTATAAAAGTGCCAAGATATACATCGAACCGCCACTATGAGCCAGAAACAGAATACATAAACTAAGCTCCTTGGCATGTACAGAGCCAAGCCATTGGTGTAGCGCTACCCCCAGGGGTCGTCACCCCACCTTAACAAAGGATTTCTACCTGCGGCCTTCGGGTAACAGAGCTAATGGGTTTTGGAGGTGGCTCCCACCCTTTTAGGTGTAGAACGTAGCCCCAAAATAAATAGGTCCTAGTGGGGATGTTGCCACCATTTCCCCAGAACTATTCTCATATAGCAGCAATGTTCGATCGACAGGCATCATTAACATTATGAGAATAAACTAAATGTTTATGTAACTACAACAATATATACATACGAAAATGACTAACCACTTTAGTTATTTTCTCTTGGGAGTTCATAAACTAAGAATAGCTCGAAATCATAATTTAAAAGGTAAATAAATCATGTTCTAAGCTGAATTTAAATACAACTTGTTATAAACTCAGACAACACATATAAGTAATCACAAATCTCCTACCGAAGTAATCCGCCCACATTTAAAACACTGATTTTATTAATATAAAAAAGTACTTAAAAAAATCTTTAAAATTTCACATATTATACTAATTTACATTAGGTACATCCTGTAAAAATTTGGGCTCAAATTATTTTCCACAAAGATAGCATAAAATCAAACATCAGGGTACTATCCATAAGTTACTGAAATATTAGAGTGGAATATGAACCATGTTACACACATCAGGAATTATTATCATATGAATATAAAAATTCATGAAACTTTTTTTGAAGATTTATAATAGTATAAATATTATTTCATAAAAAATTTAGATTATTTTTTGACACATATAAATTACTACAATTCACGTTCTAACATACCATCAAATAAAATCCAAAAATAGTATCTACAAATTATACCCTGTTATCCGATCAGAAAGCATCATCATATGAATATAATAATTCATGAAACTTTTATTATAGCTGTATAATAGTATGAGTATTATTTAAGAAAAATTTCATATTATTTTGTAGCATATATAAATTACTAAAATTCACGTTCCAACATGCTATCAAATGAAGTCTGAAAACTGTATTTACAAATTATATCATGTTACTCGACCTGGAAGAATCATCATATGAATACGAAAATTCAAAAAAAAAATTATAATATTTATACTAGTATGAGTATTATGTCATAAAAATATCATATTATTTTGTGAAACATATAAATCACTAAAATTCATGTTCTAACATGCTATCAAATGAACTCAGAAAGATGTATTTGGAAATCACAGTCTTGTCCATGAACTCAGAAAGATGTATCTTATATAATACTAATATTTCTAAGATAAGCACTAATTAATAAAAGACAAATGTCTAACCATAGGTTTTAGTTTTCGACTATATAAAATAATTATTCATCAAATGGTCATCCTACTTTTAATAATTGCATACTTACCCTTAATCTCCAATTAATCATTTTAATCTAAATCCGATTATGATTTATATTAAGTTTTCTATCACAATTGATCATATCTAATTATTTTATGGGATTTAACCAACCAAGTTTAATCTTTGTGCATATCTTAACTTACATAATGTATTAACTCAAAATTAATTAATAACATAATTATACTAATTACATGCTAATAATCGAATGTTACAAAGGCCACCTAAATGGGTGAAATCCTAACCTACAAGTAAGTTATTCTCTCTTTCCCCATTCAATTTTTCTTTTCTATATTCTTCTACATGGATTCTCTATGCTCCAAGTTCTTTTCAATATGATAGAACTATGCCAATTCTTTTCTTTTCAAGGGATATCTTTTCTTCTCTAGTCCAAGAAGGTTTTCTTCTCTTCCGTGGATTTCCAAGTTGGTGGGAAAAATCAACCTCTCCATGCAGTCATATATCTCCAGGTGGCACATTCAAGGCTTAGTTATCCATGCAAAACAATATAAGAGCACACTTATGAATTGGACTACAATGGGTGCATTGATTGAATTGTGGTATCCTCAAACCCATACTTTCATTTTCACTTTCTTTGAAGCTACCATCCTATTGGAAGAAACTGAACTTCTATTGGGACTTCCTAAGCTCAAGTCTAATAGCGATGAACCTAACGTGACAGACATGCTACTTATGAGAGAAAAGGTCACTTGTCAACAATTCTTAGAAAAGATCATGGATAGTCCAAAAGAAATCCAGAGTGCTCTTATTCAAAAAAGGATTAATCTTGCAAAGCTTGCAGAATGGACTCTGAGGAAGATGGAAAAGGCCAAGGGGGAAGATACAGAGACCATAATGATCGCGTTCACTGCATGTCTGGCTGGAGCTCTACTATTCCCTGCCCAGGACAACTTCTTATTAGAAGATCAACTCAGCACAATTTGTGGGATATTCTAGGGAAAGCATATAAGTATAACAGTCCTAGCCTATCTCTACAGTGGGCTCTCAGTGGCTTCTACTGGTCAACCTCCTTATGGCAATATGCTACTTTTAGCCTTATAGATTGATCTACACTACAAATTCAACCATAATGAAGAAGAAATTCCCAAGATATCTCAGATGTATCAACGCAGTCCTATCTTCCACATCGCCAATGTCGTGAAGTTCAACAACAATATGACCAATTGGGTGCCTAACCTCAAGACTCGAGCTGACTGGCGCACTTACTTCAAGACCATGCTAAGAACTGGCTTAGAATCAACACCACTTGCTCTCAGGGAAAAGGTGGTACAGGTACGTCGCTGCGCTGGCACAGAGATCCGACTGATCAGGGTGACCGAGTTCGTTCTATATAATCCTCATCGCTGTCATCCTCAACTTGGTATGCCTCGCTATGAATTTTCAGAAATATCTAATCTTTCTCCAATCAAGAAGCGGGCTTTGGGAATTGACGAAGACCTTGAGACGACAGAGCTTATTGCAACCTTGTAGAACATCGGTTTCACCTGTCGTGTTAAACTTCCTCATGAAGCGAACTGGGAGCTATGGAAAACTTATGTAAAAGAGCTTCAAAAAATTAGGTCTGAAAGCTCGCAACTCCTGCCCAAAGTTTGATGTATTTTCTACATTTATTTTTAATAAAATATCATTTCTTATTGCAATAAAGATCTTTCCTTAATATTTGTGCAATTTTTCGGAATTTTTCTTGACAAAATTGCTCTTTTTTCTGAAAATTCAGAGTTTTGGGCCATTAATGTAAATAGCGTCGACTCAGAGAGATGCCTTTCAACAAAGATTAATTTTTGAAAATTAAAATTTAATCCTTAAAGAGCCTAAATCACGTCGACCATAGGCGATGCATTTAACTTTCTCTCTCCTATTTTCTAGAAATTTTCGGGCATTAATTCTTTGAACTACGTCACCCATGGTCGACGCTAATCATTAATTCTCTCCGTACTCCACATTTTCCAATGGATTAATTCTCTGAATTATGTCACTCATGGTCGACGTCTTTCTATGATCTTATCCAGAATTCGTGGTACGGCTCTAACTATCAAAGACGTTAAAATCTAAAACACGTCGTCCATGCGCGACGCTTTTCCCTGAATTTCTAAATTTGAACTGCCTACCTCAGTTTGTCTGCCCTTGAAATGCGTCGTTCATGGTCGACGCCATTTAAACTTTTTACTGTGCTACGCGAACCGAGCCCCTTTCTCCTTACTTATTCTTCCTTTCCTCTTCTCTCTCCTCCTTCCCTTCTCTTCTCCGGCGAACAGCGGTGCTCCCGGCGAGGTCTCGAGCTTCCGGCCATCTCTTCCGACCACCTCTTCTCTCTCTCATCCGAGCTCTCCCTCTCTCTCTCATTCTCGAGCTCTCTCTCTCTATATCTCTCGATCTTCATAGAGCAAGGAGGTCCTAGCGGATTGGGGAAGCGACAACGCATCATGGCCATGCTGGAGATGGAGGGGGACGAGGAGGATGTCCACCCGACGCAAGCTAAGATCATAGAAGACTTCGCGGCCATTGCGCAGCTGAGCAATTCATGGAAGCAAAGGATCCCCCACCGGCGGCGCCACCGGCATCGGCACAAGCTCAAGAGGCGGGGCCTTCTATAGTGAGTTCAAATTTCCATTTTTATAGCGTTTGGGTGGAATGGGGATCAAAAGGAGAGGCGGCCATGGGTCTACGGACCCGTGCCCGAATGGTGTCGAGACCAGGTGACGCCTTTCAAAAGGCGTCGACCATGGCCGATGTCATTCAAAAGAGTGATTTTTGGCCCAAGTTAAATTAAAAAATAATTTTAATTGTCTCTTAGATAATTTATCTAATGTTTTCTTTGGACAATTGCACGGCACGATGAGGGCCAAGATCTCATGGGAGCTGGTCATCGTGGCATATAGAGGATTGCCGAACTTCCAGAAGGGGTGATTGCGTTGGATGGGGTTTAGGGAGACTAGATACACTGCTGGTTCTTGGGGCTACTCAGGGACTTAGAGAGGCTGGGCGACTACACCTGGGGTGCGGCCCTGCTAGCCTATCTATTCACCGACCTGTCCGCGGTCATGCCAGACTGTGAGACCACTGTCAGCGGCTTCACACCATTTCTCCAGGTATTTATTTTAATTTCATTAGTGTTCATGCAAAATGTATGCTTATGATGATTTCTAACCTACATGTTTGCTTATGCAGGTCTGGAGTTGTTATTATTTTCCCCTGGGCCAAGTGAAGCCCATTCGTCCAGATGCCATCCTACTGGCTCACAGGTGGCAGCCAGTGGTGGACATGGCCCCACAACATCATCAGCTGATGGCTCTCTGCCGTCAGTTCCTCGATTATCTAGAGCTTTTGGTAAGTTTGTTCATTATTATTATGTCTATTAAATGTAATTTATTTATTTTGAATAAATGCAACTAACTTATATGCATGTAGGTGATCTGGCGCCCATACTTGGGCATAGATCAGGCACGACAGCCTTGGGTGGAGGAGGGCATAGCACAATATGGCAAGCAGATGTGGGTTCATTGCATCAACAAGATCGAGCTGCTCCACCTACGCTTAGCGATGCGGACATTAGGCCTCCATCAGGAGTGGGTGGAGGAGGAGATCCTAAGGGACATAGGAAGGACTATGAGGGGCAAGCGGGCTCGCACTGACTGGCGAGCAAAGTTCCCAGAGCAATGCACAGATTGGGAGAGGCGAGGAGTACCAGTCGAGTCCCAGGCAGAGAGTAGCAATACCTACCTCCAGCAATACCGAGTTCATTATGCCGCCCAGCTTTGACAGCTCCGTCCCCTAGATGTAAGTATGCTTTCATGCTTCTTTGAATTTTATCATTATCTTGCTTATATTTGTGAATGACATGTATGAATATGTAGGATGCTCGAGATGCGACCATCATCACCCTCTGGGCTCGCCTGTAGGACACGGATGCCCAGTTAGAGCAAGTTTAGAAAGAACTACATGATCTGGTATGTATTCATGACAATATAGGAATGCTCATTTTATTAATTGAATTATTTTAACACTTAACAACTGACAATGATTCTCTTGATACAGCGTGCCGCCTACACCCATGCAGCCCAGCCTCCTTCATACACGACCGTAGCCTCATCTTCCGGTACTGCTCATGATGCTGCCATCACCGACCTCCGGGAGCGGCTGGCTCGGGCTATCCACCGAGCTTTTGTTGCGGAAGACGATTGCACTTTCCGAGTAAGTTTCTATCTTCTTGACTTTCTATATATATATGATCCATGATCTTTCAATCATGCCATGCTCCTTGTGATACCCACGCCATGCTATAATGCAACGCTATGTTGCCATGCCATAATCTTTTATTTTTGTACTCATGCCATGCCATGATGCTATGCCATAATCAAGTTAAACCATGCCATGATGCTATGCATGATCAAGTCAAGCCACGTCATGATGCCATGCCATGATCTTTATCTTTATACTCACGCCATGCCATGCTACGCCATGATCTTTCGAATATACCATGATTTGCCATAATCCCTATGTTAGTTGAAGCTTGCTATGTTATATTCTATCATGACATGATTAGCTATCATTATCATGTTCCTTTCCATGTCTATATATGATAAGCCATGTAGTGGTATCATGTGTTTACTGAGTCGGTAAACTTACCCATACGATTTAACCCCCTTTCAGGAGAGGATCTTCCTAGGGCAGTCGAAGAATCTCTACGGTCTTAGTTAAGTTGAGCAAAGCTTAGTTTTTGTAAGTCCAGTCCCTATATAAACTTACAAGTTGTACCCATAGACTTGATGTACTGCAATGTATTGTATATGGCATCAATATAAAGTGTTTTGTGACTCACGACCGATCGCCTATTTATTTACATGCTAAGTGCTCAACCTTAATTATAAGACATGTTTGGGTTGTTCCCGCTGTTAACGGGTCCCTTCGGGTCAAAGTACGTCGGTATGACCGAACCGGCCGATAGGGGGTCGTTACATAAACAAGCAAAAAAGAAGAGCAACTGAACCCCCTTCATACGTCCTTAGGACCCACCCGCGGATTCGGGACCCGAACCAGATCAGCAAGGCTATTTAGTCCCCTTTAGGCCCTATTTTAGCCCATTTAACCCATTTAATTACGGAATTAAATTCTTTTGAAGTTCTAAAATTATTTTAAATTATTTTAAAGTACTTTAATGACATTAAATGATTTATAAAAATCTTTTTCACAAGTTAACAAATTTTAAATTGGTTTAAAACTTTGTTAACTTAGGTTTTTGTTAATTGTTAACTTAAGTCTTTGTTAATTGTTATTAGAATTTGATTCTAATTAAACATTTAATTATTTTAGTCTAAAATTCAGCATGCAATGACGAGAAATACAATATTGTCTAAATTATTTAGACTTTGTTTATGTTTTAACTAAAATCATTCAATTCAAAGTAAATGGTTTTAATTATATTGTGAATATAATTAATATTTTTGAAATAATAGTTATTTCAGTATTAACTATAGATAGTTAACATTCAACTCATGTGAAGTGTTTATGTGTGTGGATGGATGATCATGGACTAAATTATTCATGTGATGATATGTGAATGAATGCATTAAATGGTTAATGGTGTGAATTATTTAATGGGGGCTGCGTGCCTCCCTCTCTCTATAAAGTCCGAATTGTAATTTTTATCTCCCACTAAAAATGTATTCCCGTTTATTAAGATCAAGGTTTCTTAATATTTCATGTACATTTGTGGGCCTACAACCCATTTTATTAATTACATGTAATTTTAAGAGATGAATTGGACATGGAACAAGGACGACATCAAGCGGTATCATTGAACAAGAAATCACATCATGAAGAGCGTAGGATGTGAAGGCCAACTACGTTCACTCTTTATGCTATGTTGTGGTTCACCGATTGGCTCTAGTGTTACCATACATATTTAAAAATCTATGATCATCCATGTGGTTTTAACATATATTTGATATGTATTGGATGTGCTGCTAGTTAGATATCTCTTATATGAGTATATATATGATACTCCAAAGACTTATACATATGTAGTACTATTATTGATGAGACCAAAATTATAAATTCCTCCTCGATCAAATATTAGGATGATGACTGTGAGGCCTTAGGATTGATCCACATAGCCTTTCGTTGTTACAGTCTAGGTGAGGTCACCTTAGATTAAGTGAGTTTGTTGTGCTGCCACAAGGCCAACTCAGTAAGGGGTCAGTGACCTAGACTAAGGCTTGTGCCGAATTTTGGGAAGAGCAATTGGCATAACTTTGTTGTACTGCCATAAGTGTTATGTCAGAAACTCATTCTCATAATGAAACAAACGAGTTCAACCTAACCAGACTTTATAATTTGTTGTGCTGCCACAAGAATACAAGTGTTTAGGAGGCTGAATAAGACTGGAAGTTGCAAGGAGCTGCAATTGGAAAGAGTGCCTACCCACTAACTATGGGATGATTTGTTGTACTACTACAAGGCCATCATCATAAAGTTAATGGGATTTTGGTCCCCACTAGGATACCATTAGTGTATCCCATCTTTGCATACAGTGGGTTATGCAAATTTGTTAAAAATTAGTAAGAATTTTAAAATTAAGATTAAAAATCATATCTTAATTTGTTTAAAGAATATCTGCACGTTATCTAATTAGTATTATTTTTTCTTCTAAACTAACATGTCGAACAATTCGTTAAAAGCCATACTTGATGCCAACGAGCTTACTGGCCTTAACTATAGTGACTGGCTCAAAAATTTGAGAATTGTTCTCATTGCTGAGAAGACAGCGTACGTTCTTGAAAAGCCTTTACTTCTATTACTTGTTGATGATGCTGAAGAAGGAGAAACCCTTCTTTATGAGAAGCAAAAAGAAGATGCCACTCTTGCTCAGTGTTATATGTTGTCCTCTATGATTATGAGTTACAAAGGCAACATGAGAAGATAGATACAAACGCATTCTAACTCACCTTGAGGAGCTTTTTGGAGCTTAGAGTAGAATAGAACGATATAAGAGATCAAAAAATATGTTCGGGGCAAGAATGTCTGAGGAAACATCTGTCCAGACACATGTTCTCAAGACGATTGAGTGGAATAAAAGATTGGCAGAATTGGATTTTCCTATGAAATTGGAACATACTGTTGATTTGATTATGCAATCTCTTCCTAGATCATTCTTCTAGTTCGTTATGAACTTTAACATGAATAAGATATAATGCTCTCTGGCAGAGCTTCTGAACATGTCAAAGACTGTTTAGAATACTATGAATGGGAAGCCTCCAGTGATACTTGTTGGTAAGGCAAAGAAAGGCAAGGCAAAGAAGATACCGCAACAAGCAAAGGCTACAAATAAGGAAGAGGCTAAGAAGGTGATAGCTTAAGATTGTGCCGTTAAAAATCAAAGCTAACAATCTAAATTAATCGGCTCATTTAAATTGAATTTTTAACAATAGCAATGGTGAGTCCGAGTCGAATCCACAGGGAAATAGATTTTTAAAGTTGAAAACTTTGGATTTTTTTAGAGTAAAAACAGAGAAGAAATAAGATGGAGCATGATGATTTAATAAATAACAATTGAAACTAATCGGACTGGCTATGAACTCACAAAAGGAGCACCCCTAAAAAAGTATAATTAGATCATCTATTGAACTAAGACTACCTCTAAAATACTAATTAAAAGTTGAATATAAAGTTTGAGTAGTGTCAACAGAAGAAAAAATAAAAGTTGTAGAACAAAAAGAGGGAGAAAAGATAACTGTTTTCAAAGGAGCTACTGTCATTCGTTAACAGAACTATATAAAATTTTACAGAGACATTGGAAATAAAAGAATAAGATGAATTTTATAAGGAAACTTTTACAGAAAATATTCTAACTACAGTGTAACATGGAGAACTCAAAAACTAGAGAGAGAGGCGATGGAGAGAGAAAACTGGTGCTTGCAGCCGTCGTTGCCCTTCGCGTGGATCCTTGGCAGCCCTGGACTCCTTCCAATGGTCAATTGTAGTGCCTCGAGTCCACCTCCAGCCCCTAGCAGCTGCTGGTTTGAAAGAGATGTAGAGAGAGAGAGAGAGAGAGAACAACGTTAGAGAGAGAGGGGGGTGCTACAGTACCGAGAAGAAGTTAAAAATAAAGAAGGATTTGGATCTTTTAAAAAGAGAAGGAGAGAGAAAAAAGGAAAGGATAAAAGAGGGTTGCACAAAAATAAATGTTATTCCTAGGATTTGAACTCGGGTCACTCCAACGGGCACCAACTAGTCCAACCAACTACACCACATGTTCTTTATGTCCTATTCACACAAAATAATTTAAAATTATATTTATGTGGTGAACAAAATAAAAATTTTGTTCAAATAAAATTATTACATATCCCAGCTTTGCCGAAAACCCACAAATGTGCTACACTCAGTTTTTCACATGAAATGACAATATTTTTAACTCGGAATTCAACAAAATTGGTGTTGTTGGAAAGTGTACAAAATTATCTATCATCACACACAGTTTTACACATAAAATAATGAGTGTAATGTATAATTTTAATTAATTAATGCTAAAAAATATGTAATTATCAGAAGGACAAGGGCCAATGCTTCCATTATTACAAGGAAGGGCATTGGAAGAGAAACTGCAAGTTAATCTTGTAGAGAAAGTAAAGCAGAAGCCTATAGAAGCTTCAGGTATGTTCATGATTGACCTCAACTTATCATATAGATCCACATAATGGGTATTAGATATTGAATGTGCATCTTATATCTGCAATGATTTGTAGGTGCTGACAAATAGTAGGCGACTGAACAAAAGAGAGGTTGACTTATGATTAGAAAATGGAGCAAAGGTTGTTGCACTTGCCGTCAGAAGTATGAATATTAAATTATACTCAGGAGTTATCTTAGGACCTGAGGAATGTTACTATGTTCCTTCCATCATTAAGAACATTATTTTCATTTCATGTTTAGATAAAAGTAGATTTATTGTGAGCTTTGGAAAAAAAGATTGTTCTTTGTCCTTAAATGGTGAATTGTTTGCCAGTGGAAGCTTAGTAAATAATTTATTCATGTTAGAAATAGATACTTCTATGATGTATGTAGATAGTCCTCTTAAAAGAAAGAGAACCGGTCTGAATCAAGCTTATCTCTGGTACTGTAGACTTGGTTATATTAGCAAGGAAAGACTTAACAAGTTGCATAAATATGGATACATTGATTCATTTGATTATGAATCTTATGCAACCTATAAGTCTTACCTCATGAGAAATATGACCAACTCTCTATTTACTAGACATGGAGAGAGAGCCACAGAGTTGTTAGAAATCATACATTCTAATATATGTAGACCTATGTCTACTCAAGCCAAAGGAGGTCACTCATACTTCATCACTTTTATTGATGATTTATCTAGGTATGGATATGTATACTTAATGAAGTACAAATCTGAGGTCTTTAAGAAATTTAAAGAGTTTAAGAATGAAGTAGAGAAAGGAGGAATTGTACCTTATTGGACATGGTACGATCCATGATGTAATTACCCTTGTCATTATGACATAGCTGCTCAGCTTTTAAATAAGGTTCCATTTAATTAGTGTCTTCCACTCCACATGAGATATGGAAATGAAAGAAATTAGACCTTAAATATGCTAACATCTGGGGATGCCCTGCACATATTAAAAGGTAAAGTCTAGATAAATTAGAGTCTAAAATTAAAAAGTGCAAATTTGTGGGATATCATAAGGAAACTTATCGATAGTATTTCTACCAACCTAGTAATCAAAGAGTCTTTACGTGTTGTATTCCTAGAGAAAGAGTATATCCTTGAAGAAAACAGTAGGAACAAGATAGAACTAGAAGAAATTCTAGAACTACAAATAGGCAATGCATTGCCTTAGAAACCTATTCAAACTAACAAATAGACTATTCATAGGTCTGGCCATGTACCTATTCAATTAGACAGATATGTTGCACATATCTCTAATGGAAAGAATAAGATACATTATAATGAGGATGATGTTCCCAAGACCTATAAGGAATAAATAGTATTGACTCCAAGAGATGGCAAAAGGCCATAAAATCTAAGATGGATTCCATATACTCCAACTAAGTTTCGAACTTGGTAGATCCACTTGAGGGTATTATATCCATTGGTTGCAAGTAGATCTATAAAAGAAAAATTGGAACAGATAGAAAGGTTGAAACCTACAAAGCCAGACTAGTGGTGAAGGGATATCACCAAAGACAAGGTATTAACTATGACGAGACCTTCTCACCAGTAGCTATGATTAAATCCATCATGATTTTACTAGCTATCACTACATACCATGATTATGAGATCTGACAGATGGATGTAAAAATGACTTTCCTTAATGAAAATTTTGAAGAAGAGGTGTATATGATATAACTTGAATGGTTCACATCCAAAGAATATCCAGATAAAGTATGCAGACTTATGAAGTCCATTTATAGGTTGAAACAAGCTTCCCGCAGTTGGAGCATAAGATTTGATGAGACAATCAAATCTTATGATTTCGTTAAGAAGGAAGATGAACTATATGTGTACAAGAAAGTGAGTAGTAGTGCAATTACTATTCTGGTACCGTATGTGGTTGACATACTGCTCAATTGGAAATGATGTAGGCACGTTATCCTTAGTCAAAGTATGGTTGTCTAAGAAGTTCTCCATAAAGGACTTGGATAAAGCATTCTATGTGTTGGAGATTAAGATATATAGAGATAGATCAAAGAGGATGTTAGACTTGTCCCAATCCATGTACATAGACACCATTGTCAAAAGATTTAGTATGGAGAACTTCAAAAGCGGTCCCATACCGATGAGATACATACTTTACCTCTCCAAGAAGATGTCCCCTAAAACTCCTGAAGACAGAGCATATGAGTAGGGTTCCCTATGCCTCTACCATAGAGTCTATTATGTATGTCATGCTATGTACAAGGCTTGATATATCATATGCTCTAAATGTTACGAGTAGGTATCAGGCAAATCCATGTAAGTAACACTGGATGGCTGTGAAGTGTATACTTAAGTACTTGCGAACGACTAAGGATATGTTTCTAGTATATGGTGGAGAGGACTTGAAACTTCGAGGTTATACTAACTCGAATTTCTAATGTGATAAAGATGACAACAAATCAACCTCATGGTTCGTCTTTACCCTGAATGGCGGGGTAGTAAGTTGGAAAAGTTTCAAACAAGAAACTGTTGCTCATTCGACAATCAAGGCTAATTATATTGTTGTTGTTGGTGCAACTAAAGAAGCGGTCTGGAGGAAGAAGTTCATCACCAAACTGGGAGTTGTCCCAATCATCTCTGATCCTATTCCTATGTTTTATGTCAATAGTGGGAAATTGCGCAGACAAAGGAGCTGAGGTCTCATTAGAAATAAAAGCATATTCTGGGACGTTATCATGTGATCGGAGAGATTTAAACTAGAGAAGATGTAATAGTTGATAGAGTATCATCTAGTGATAACATTGTACATCCACTAACGAACTTATTGTCTCAAAAGATTTTTGAGTGTCACCTTGAGTTTATGGGTATTAGGAATGTAGGTAATTGACTTTAGTGCAAGTGGGAGATTGATAGAAATGTATGTCCTGCAAGCCAATCACATGAGATGTGATGTTATCATTTCATGTAATTATCTCATTCTTATTAATAATAAATAACAATTCTTCATTACAACTTATCATTTCATGTGCATTTATCGTTTGATATGATGAAGTCCAACACAACATGCGATGATGACTAAATAATAATGAGATTAGTCATCTAGATGCATGTATTCTAATTATTCCTAGTCATAGGATCTCCAAGATGGAACATTAAAGATCCAAATAGACCAGTACACGTGATACTTACTCATATGATGAGGGTGACTGATGTCATAGTCACTAGTGTGGTAACACCAAGGTATATATAAAGGTGCTTACAGGTAAAATGAGTTCATTGAACTGATCTGACCTAGAATTCTCTAATGGTCATCATATTGGCTTTCAATAGGGGCATTCTACAGTCACAGTTGCATGGTTAGATCTTAGACCTAAGTCACCAAGGATGTCTTGCTTGAGTAATATTAAGTATTTGATTTTTGACTTAAGGATCTCAAGGTTGTTATCCTATATAGTCAGTTATTCGGGTTTAGTGGGTTTCTCGTGAAGGCAATTGAGTTGACAACATGGAATCATGTACTCTCAGTATGTCATCGGAGAGAGAATGACATATGGAATAGTACTCAAAAATCTCTGACCAGAGTTTGATAATTAAATGGAAAAAGAGTTTTCTATTTAATTTAATATTAAGTATGAAGTTCCATTAGGTTAAGACATATTAGGGTATGACAGTACCTACTCTGACTAGAACATTTCATGGATGAGGATCTATAGCTATGTGATATATGTGGAGAAAGGCTATGATTAGTAGGTTGCATATATCTAATGTCTTTTGGGATCATAAGGTGTAGCTTAGTGTATTCCACAATAAAAAATTTCAAAGAATTCATCATGCGATGATGGATTATTGATAACTAATTATAAGATAATGAATAATAATTAATTAAGTCAAACAAGTTGTTATTGAGTTAATAGGCTGAAAACCAAATAGGTAGTTGGGCAGAGAGAGTCACACACAAAAGAGTTCTAACAGATCTGAAGAGGATTTAAGTTTATATAAACTTCTGATTTTTTGTGAATAATGCCTGGAGTTTATGAATAGTTACTATGGAGGAACCCTAGCCAAGCTTTAGGGTTTTCCTCTATGACCAGCCGTCATCCTTCCTCCTTCTCTCTCTCTCTTTGGTGCCACCTTCTCTCTCCCCATGTGTTCATGGCAGATTTGAGATTTGGACGGAGTTTGCAGAGTGCGAAGGAGATCCAGACTATCGTGGGGACTCATATGGATATGTCTAGAGGCCAGACGCTTGAACGACTCCCGATCCCGAGGTCGACCACTCATTCATCTCCAATTCAGCGAGGGATTTACATCCCCTAATGGTGAAAATTTGATCTTCATGCTTTGTTTATTATTTTGTCGCGATCTACGCATCTAAGAACTGATGCACATAGATCGAGAAAAGATTTAGTTCATTTTTAATTTTGTTGCACCATTGTTCTTCCCATTGTGAATTTTACAGATCTCTAATGACATCTCTGAGTTACTTTATTAAAACTTTGGAAAGATTCCTATTATGTTATGTTGAGTGCGTGTCTCATCATACCTCATCATTAACTTTTCAGTTCATTTCACTTCATTTCTATTTCACCACCATTTCATGCTCTTACACAGCAAATGCCAAGGTGAGCAACTGTGGACACACTATTTTGGGCATCACATTCAGTACATCTCATATCCTGCTATCATGCCCTAAAATGGTCTTTAAAATTGAGCCAATTAACTGATTGTCCACTTTTCTTGAAATTCAGCTATTTCTCTTAAAGGCATCAATTGACTTGGATGCGATTTAGCTTTCATCTAATCGATTACCTTGGTCATATAATGGATTACTTTTGTTTAGATAATAGATTACCTCTTTTAGGCATCAAGAATGCCTGATGTGATTCAAGTTTCTAATCGATTATTCATCCTCTCTTAATCAATTATGTATGCTTTCCTAATCGATTACATACCCTTCTTCTAATCAATTATCCATTATAGGTGTCAAATGGTGTCGACATAGTTCAAGTCCTATAATCAATTAGCTCTTTGAGTAATCGATTATCCATTGTTCATGTAATCAATTATCTATTACTCTTATAATCAATTATCCATGCTTCATCTAGTCAATTATTAGTCTTCATGTAACTGATTAGCTACTCTTCACATAATCGATTACCAGTCTTCATGTAATCGATATTGATGGGGTAGAATCCGATTCGGCCCATTAAACAGCCCAACAACAGCAGCCCAACAACAATAGCGGCCCACATGCGGCCCAGCGGCCCTCGGCCCACAAGCAGCCCTCGGCCCACAAGCAGCCCTTGGCCCAGCAAGTGGCCTTCAGCCCAGTTGCCTTCGGCCCGTTAGCGGCCCAGCGGCATTCGGCCCAACAGTAGCCCTCGACCTTCGGCCCAGTAGCCGTATCCGGCCCACTCCGGTGGGAGGGTTAGGCACTATGGCGGTTTACCAGTAAACCAAAACATAGTCCCATATCGGTTGCCACAACCAAGTAACCTCTATCCTCCGTTATAAATACACGGCTATTTATTACAAAAGGTATGTCTTCTTGACCAAGGACAATAGTCCAAAAGCTTTTAAGCTTCTTCTTCTTCCTTCCTTCTGAATCAAATCTTCTTCAGAAGCTGACTTAGCCGTCGGAGGGGGTTCTCTTGGGCCGAAGCCTGGGACCCTCACTGACTGGTTCTTCTTCTTGCAGGGGCCTCGGTTTGAATCTTCACCGACCTCTTCTGAACCAGCCTCAGCCACCGGTCTCGGTCTTCTTCCTCCAAAGCTCTCGGCCTCGCTTTTCACCGACCGGGTCCCCTTCGGCCAACGGAGTTTGCTCCCCCGGCAAGTCTTCGTCCGGGTGCCTCTCGGACTCGGAGCCTCGGTCCCGTACTCCGCCCCAGTTTCGGTCCGGATCCCTATCGGTTTTCTTCTTCTGTCTCGGATTCTAGTATCGAAATCCGACCGTGACAGCTTCGGCTACATCATGTGGCGCCGTCTGTGGGAAATCAACGAGAGGTCATGTCTCATCGTCCGGTGACCAGACGATCCGGCCAAGACGAAGCGGAGACGCGGGCGACTTTAGCACAGGCACTCCACTCCGAAGGTACTCCGTCTGTTCTTCCCCAAGGTTCCACCCTTCCAGTTATACCCGAGTCCATCGCTCCTAGAGACGACCGGGTGGAAGAACTCCAGCAGCAAGTGGCCACGCTGGCCACTACTGTCACCTCCTTGGCGCCCTTGCGAGATATGGTGTCTACTATCGCCCAGCATATGAGGTTGTTGAATTAGCCCACACAGCAGGTACCGCCTCCTCCTCCTGTTCAATACTTTCCTGCTCAAGCTACAAGGATACAACCAACACCCTCGCGGGCATCCCACGATGAAGCGGTTTCAGCACGCAGCGAGCCACTCAGGCCACAAGGCCAAATTCCTCGCGCTAGTTATATTCTAACGGAAGCGAACTATGCTTCGTCCGGATTTCATCCAACTAAAGCCGAAGGACGTTCGGTCACCACTTCAACTATCCCGGATCTAGACCAGCGACTGATAGCAATGAGGAAGGAAATGCAGCATATGGTATCTCGGCCCTATGGAGCGCCTCTCGCTAGCACCATTCTGGAGCAGACTCCTTTCTCTCCAGAGCTTCTGGTCATCGAGGTACCTTCCAACTTTAAACTGCCGAAAGGGCCTCTGTATGATAGAATGATAGATCCGGTCTACCACTTTCAGAGATTTAATTCCTACCTCTCTATCCGAGGGATTTCCGAAGCAGTCCGCTGCCGTCTCTTCCCCCTCACCCTAGAAAAAACAGCCTTGACTTGGTTTGAGATGTTGGCCCCCAATTCCATTCACTCTCTAGTGCAGTTAGGCCAACTGTTTATCGACCAATTTTATGATGCCACTCGACAATGTAAAACCTCGGCCAGTCTGCTAGCCATTCGGCAAGGATCGACCGAGACCCTTCAGGAGTATTTTACCAAGTTCCGAGCTGAAGCCGCCCAGATTCCAAATCTGGACAGTTCGATTGCGGTCTCGGCCGTAATCAGTGGATGCACAGACGAGGGGCTTCTTAGCTCCATCAGAAAGCGTCATCATCTCACCTTTCAAGACATGGTGGCTCGGGCCCATAAATACATCAACCGGGAGGCCCTGATGATGTCCAAGGGCAAGAGTACTGCCGAGGCAGTATCAACGGCTCCCTCTCCAACGGTTCGTCCTCGCCCAGAAGACCAGGAACCCTCTCGCAAGCGATACCGGAGGGAAGAATGGGACCGAGACAAGCGTCGGGATCTACAGCCGCGATATCTGCCACTACCTGCTCCACCCTCCCGGATGCTCATGGAGGTGAAAGGTATGCTTCGCCAACCTGAGCGTATCAAGACTGAACCTCGCCGAAGGGATCCCCGCAAATACTACGAGTACCATCGGGAAACCGGTCATTCGACTGATGAATGCCGGCACATTCGGGAGGAGATTGATCGCCTCATCCGGGAAGGCCGTCTGCTGCAGTATCGGCGGGAGCAGCCTCAACAACGGCAGAACCGGGACGTCCCCGAAGCAGCAAGGCAACGGCAACTCCCGGATAAAGAAGCCCCTCCTCAGCCGAAGGTGACTTCGGCCCCAGCGGAAGCATCACACCAACGACCCAGTGCCGAGTCGATTATGATGATATCCGGAGGACCAAGAGAGGGAGCAAAGCGTCATCGAGCCGATGTTACGGCAGAGATAGCAGCAATTGATGCCGAGCCGAAGCGGTTCCATCAAGAAGACATTGTCTTCGGCCAGGAGGATCTGACCGACGTTCAGTTCCCTCACGACGACGCCCTTGTTGTAAATGCTGTAATGAAAAGTTACGATGTTCATCGTATCTTTGTTGATAATAGAAGTGCTCCCAATGTACTTTTTTACGATTGTTTTTTAAAGGTGGGTTTGAATGAGGCTGACATGAAGCCTCACCGGGGGCCTCTATTCGGCTTTAATGGTTCACCTTGCCGAGTAGAAGGCATTGTTCGGCTACCTGTAACCCTAGGTACAACCCCTCGGCAATTGACCGTTGAAACGGATTTTTCCGTCGTAAAACTCGATTCGGCCTACAACCATCTTTGGCCGAAGGCTGATCGGCAGAATTGGAGCTGTACCTTCGTCTTTCCATCAGAAGCTGAAGTTCCGCACCGGCCATGGAATCGGCGAAGCCAAGGGAAATCAGGAAGCTGCCCGATAATGTTATATGATTTCGTTCAAAGGAAAGGCTGCGGCCGAATCCCTTTCGATCGAATCTTCGGCCGAAGCATCCCCAGGAGAGGAACTCACAACTATTCCAGTTCTGGGAGGAGAAGGCCGAACACTAATGATAGGTTCCGGCCTCGAGAAAACTGAAGCCGAGAGACTTATTGGATTCCTGAAGGAAAACCTCGATGTATTCACTTGGTCTCCTTCAGACATGACCGGAGTCGACCCGGAGGTAGCAGAGCATCGACTGCACATCAACCCAAACCAGCCTCCGGTCAAGCAGAAGCGGCACACCTTCAATCAAGAAAGGAGGATGGCCATCCAGGCTGAGGTACAAAAGGGGTTAAATGGGGACATCACCGAGAGGTACATCACCCCGAATGGATTGCTAATGTAGTAATGGTGCCCAAAAAGGACGGCAAGTGGTGAATGTGTGTAGACTTCACTAATCTTAATAAGGCTTGTCCGATGGACAGTTTTCCGCTGTCTCGGATAGACCAAATAGTGAACGCCACATCCGGCCATGAATTGCTCAGCATCCTCGACGCCTATTCAGGCTATCACCAAATTCGAACGCATCCGGACGACGAGGACAAAACAAGCTTTACAACGGACCACGGCTTATACTGCTACACCCGGATGCCATTCGGCCTAAAGAATGCCGGAGCAACTTATCAGTGCCTCGTCAACAAGATGTTCGCTCCGCAGCTCGGCCACAATATGGAGGTCTACATCAACGACATGCTGGTGAAAAGCCGCATTGCTGTGGACCATCTCACCGATTTAGCCGAGACATTCTCCACCTTGCGCAAGTATAAAATGAAGCTGAATCCAGCCAAGTGCGCCTTCGGCGTGGCCTCCGAGAAGTTCCTCGGTTATATGGTCACCCGCCGAGGGGTGGAAGCAAATCCTGCAAAGGTTGCGGCTATTATCCAAATGCGCCCTCCGGCCAACGTCCGAGAGGTTCAGAAGCTAGTGGAAGGATTTCCGCATTAAGCCGCTTCATGTCAAGAACGGCGGATCATTGTTTCCCCTTCTTCAAGTTACTGAAGAAGACTAGCACTTCTCCTGGACGGACGAGTGTCAGTCGGCCTTCGATCAGCTGAAAGCTTATCTCTCCAATGTTCCCGTCTTGTCTAAGCCGGTCCAAGAAGAGCAGTTGTTCGTTTATCTTGCCGCGTCTGAAACAGCTATCAGTGCCGTCCTCGTCCGGGAAGAAGATGGCGTATAGAGGCCAGTTTATTATATAAGCCGAGCCCTCCACGGAGTAGAGCCTCGGTATCCGACTCTTGAAAAGCTGGCTTTAGCCCTCGTCGCTTCCGCGAGGAGGCTCCGGCCCTATTTCCTCGCGCATTCAATAAAGGTCCTCACAGATCAACCTTTGAGGCAAGTCCTCTCTCGGCCAGAAGTGTCCGGGAGGCTAGCGAAATGGGCGATCGAACTGGGAGTGTTCAATATCTCTTATGGGCCTCGGACCGCAATAAAAGCTCAAGCTTTGGCCGACTTTATTGCCGAGCTCACTCCCGAAGCGTCCTCAGCCCCTCAGTCGGAAGTCAAAGCAAACCCTGAAGTCGAAGTCACTTCGGCTCCTTCGTCCTCGGCGGATGAATGGCAACTATACGTTGACGGGTCCGCATGCTCTTCGGGCAGTGGTGCCGGGTGGATCTTGGCATCTCTAGAAGGGGTCGTCACGGAGTATGTGCTGCGCTTCTCCTTCCCGGCTACCAACAATGCCGCTGAGTATGAAGCCCTTATATCAGGCCTTCGGGCCGCCAGAAGGCTTGGCACGCAAAGGATAAGGGCGTTCAGCAATTCTCAGCTTATCACCAACCAAGTCACCGGGAAGTACGAGGCCTGGGATGCATTAATGACGTCCTACCTCCAGGTAACCCGCAAAATCCTAGCTGAATTTATTTCTTTTGAGATTGTGCGGATCCCTTGGGCCAAAAATGCTCGAGCCGATGCTCTTTCCCGGCTAGCATCGACTCAGGATGGGGGAGGAGGCCGAATGGTCTTAGTAGAAGAATTGTCTAAGCCAAGTCTTGACGAATCCGAGGTCATGCAAGCGAATGAATTCGAAGCAGAGACCTGGATGACTCCCCTAGTCGCTTTTCTCCTCCGAGACGAGGTCCCGTCTGATCCAAAGGAAGCAAGGCCCGTCCGGCAGCGCTCTTCCCATTTTATAATTCTGGAGGGTATTCTATATAAGAAGTCTTCGGCCGACCACTCCTTCGATGTCTCGGCCCGGCCGAAGCCGATTATGCCCTCCGGAGGTACATGAAGGAATCTGCGGAGCACACGCAGGAGGAAGGGCCTTGACCCATAAACTCTTAAGGCAAGGGTATTGGTGGCCGACACTCCGAGAGGACGCTGCAGCTCTCGTCCACTGATGTGACCAGTGCCAGAGGTACCGTTCCCTCATTCATCAGTCGTCAACCCTCCTGACACCTCTGTCAGATCTTTGGCCTTTCGCCCAGTGGGGGATTGATATCTTGGGACCTTTTCCCATGGCCACCGGCCAGAGGAAATTCCTTATTGTGGTGGTGGATTACTTCACTAAGTGGGTCGAAGCCGAACCCCTCGCGTCTATAACCGATAGTAATGCATGGAACTTCGTATGGAAGTCCATCATCTACCGCTACGGCATCCCTCGGGCAATCATCTCAGATAATGGCAAGCAGTTTGACAGCCATCGGTTCAAAGACAACTGCGCAAGCTTCGGTATTCTACATAAGTTCGCTTCGGTAGTACACCCTCGGACGAATGGCCAAGTCAAAGTCACTAACCGAAGCCTATTGCGAGGACTGAAGACTCGCCTCAGCAAGGCTAAAGGCTGATGGGTCGAAGAGCTGCCAAGCATTCTATGGGCCTATCAGACAACAAGTCGAACCCTTACCGGAGAAACTCCATTCCGAATGGCCTACGAGGTGGAAGCAGTTATTCCCATTGAAGTCGGCCTGCCATCGCCAAGGGTTCTTACTTAAGATCCGAAGGCTAATGATAAAGCCCTGAGGGATCACCTTGATCTTATAGAAGAGACAAGGGATCATGCTCGCATTCGACTGGCGGCATATCAGCAGCGCATGGCGAGATATCACAACGCTCGAATGAAGCCCCGAAGTTTTGAAACTGGGAACCTCGTGTTGCGGAATGCCCACGCGTCCAAGACAGCCGAAGCCGCAGGAAAGCTTTCTCCAAATCGGGAGGGCCCTTATCGCATACGAGAAGTAATCCGACGAGGGGCTTATCGGCTGGAGACCACCCTTTCGGGCCAGCCTCTCCCTTGCACATGGAATGTGGAGCGCCTTCGGCGCTACTTCATGTAAGTTACTTTCCCGGGGTTCAACCGGACATCATGAATATATTTTTTGTTCCAAAGTATTGTGTCTGGCTCTCTCTAAGTCCGTGCAAACCGTACCGGGAGTGGCTTCGACCATGCAAACCGTATCGGGAACGGCACTATTCTCTAAGTCTGTGCAAACCGTACCGGGAGTGGCTTCGACCATGCAAACCGTATCGAGAGCGGCACTATTCTCTAAGTCCGTGCAAACCGTACCGGGAGTGGCTGCGGCCATACAAACCGTATCGGGAGCAGCACTATTCTCTAAGTCTGTGCAAACCGTACCGGGAGTGGTTTCGGCCATGCAAACCGTACCGGGAGCGGCATTATTCTCTAAGTCCGTGCAAACCGTACCGGGAGTGGCCTCGGCCATGCAAACCGTATCGGGAGCGGCACTATTCTCTAAGTCCGTGCAAACCGTACCGGGAGTGGCCTCGGCCATGCAAACCGTATCGGGAGTGGCACTATTCTCTAAGTCCGTGTAAACCGTACTGGGAGTGGCTTCGGCCATGCAAACCGTATCGGGAGCGGCATTATTCTCTAAGTCCATGTAAACCGTACTAGGACTGGCCTCGGCCATGCAAACCGTATCGAGAGCGGCACTATTCTCTAAGTCCGTGTAAACCGTACCGGGAGTGGCTTCGGCCATGCAAACCGTATCGAGAGCGGCATGGCTTCGGCCACATGCAGGATCGAATTCGGCTATTTATTCAGAAAGACATGCCATGAAACAAGCAAGAGCAAAATGCCTTTTATATATACACAAGTACAAAAACGGGCCGTGTGCTTGGCCCCGGCATCTTGAAAAACAAAAATAACCGGGACAAGCCCCCGGACTAGCTTTCGGCATCATCGCCATCCACGACAACAGGACTATGGCCGGGAGACGCCGAAGGGGAAGCATGGTCCGACCCGGCCGCGGCGCCTTCCGGAGAAGCCGGGGTTCTTTCGGCCTTAAGTGCTTGCCACCAGGACAAGATCTCTTCGCCCTCTTCGTCGGTAGGGTAGCCGAAGCCGGTTAGATCTGTGTCCGGACACGCCTTTTGGGCAATGGCCATCCCCAGATCAAACATGGTCGAGGCCTCCTTAGCCCCGGCCTCCAGCATCTCGTCGGCGTATTTCGGACCCTCCTTATAGCTCGCCACGGCCGTGCAAGCGACGTCGTCAGTTTCCTTGATCTTGGCCTCCAGGTCTGCCTTCAGGGCCGATACCTCCTCGACATGGCGGCGGCACTCCTCGTCCCGCTCCTTGGCCTTGTCCTGGATCTTGGCCTTCAAGGACGCGATCTCGGCCCGGGCCCGCTCCAGCTCCTTCTCGGCCTTCTTCTTGGCCTCCGAGGTGGTGCAGATCACCTCCTTCTGCTCATCCCGCTCGGACCGCAACCGCGAGTTAGCCCCGATGAGGACGTCGAACCTGGCCTCGAGATCGCGCAGCACCGAGGACACTTTGCCCGAAGCCAGCTGGTCCGAGGCCTGGTCGATGTCCTGAAGCTTCTGCTGGATAAGGGCCTGGCGGCGAGCAAGAGCCCCGCACATGACCGCGGCCTACAGTAGAAAGGAAAACGTGAGACGAAGCCACTAACGGAAACAACGAGAAGTGAGGACGAAGAGGGGGCTCTCACCTGGACAGCATGTCGGACACACTGTAGGGATAAGCCTTCCGAGGAAAGCTCCTTGATCTCGTCCCCGGCCATCGGAAGGGTCCAGCCATGAGCCAGGCGCGGACACGTCCGGGAGTCATCCAGATGCTCGTCTGCAAAGACCCCCGTGTCCGGGCGCCAAGGCTCGTGCCCGTACTCCCGGGACATGTGGATCTCGACCGCCCCGAAGGAGTAAGACAGCGTCTCTGCGGCGGCCCCGGTAGCCGAAGGAGAGTCGCCCATCTATGGCTGGGGAGGCAACGAGAGCAGGGCGTCCCTTCCCGACACCGGCCTCTTGGTCGCCGGAGCGGATTCCCTCTCGTCGAGGTCATCCGGGCGCCTCCGTTTCTCAGGCCGCCCACTCCCCCCGGTGACCGCATTTCCCTTCTGCCGCTCCCTCTCGAGAGCAGTTGCGGCAGCGCGGCCTTCGGCAGAAGCCGCTGTCTGCCTCGTGGTCCGAGTGCCGGGGGCCGGAACTCTTCCAGCCGTCCTCCCTTCCGCAGGCCGCGGCTCTGATGGTCGAGACGGTGCGGACTGCTTGGAGATCCAGCTTATGAGGCCCCGGAGACCAGACATCCCTGAAAGCAGAAAAGAAGTTAGCAAAAGTTCAAGAAGTAACTTTTGACTCAAAGCCGACTTACCCCCGGCCGTAGCTTCGGCGTCCTCTTCGGATAGACGGGCTTCGGTCGGAGCCTTGGTCGCAGTAGCTCTCGCCTCGACCTCTCCCGGGGTATCCTCGAGAGGGAGGTAGGGAAAGACCCAGGGAGGAGAGTACGACGGGTCCAGCCAGGCTCCCATCTCTATAAGCCTGTCCTCGTCCTCGAAGAGCTCCGCAATGTCGTACGGAGCCTCATCCTCGAAGAGGTGTGCGTCAGCAAGCTGCTCGGAGCTGAAGGTGGGTGGATCAGAAAGGCCCTCGGCCAAGGGTGCCCATTCAGTAGGAAAGGACCAGACACCCTTTTCCTCCTCCGGCAGAGAAATGAAAAAGAAGTCCTCTTTCCAGTGATGAATGGACGAGGGCTTCCCGGAAAAGATCCCTCGGCCGAAGCGGGGGATGAAGCAAAACCAAGAAGACTTCCCCTGAGGTTTAATCTTGAAAAGATAGCGGAAAATATTTACAGAGGGGTTGAGGTCGAGATGGGAATTCACGGCCAGGAAAGCATAGATTGTCCGCCAAGAATTCTGAAAGAGTTGGGACGGGGCCAGTCCGTAAAAGCTCAAAAGATTTATAACAAAAGAATGAAGAGGAAGACGAAAGCCCGCCCGGAAACTGTGCTCATAGATCGAGAAACAGCCCGGCCGAACGGTGTTGGCTCTGGTATGCCTCCCGGGCCGGATGGGAATCATCCAAGAAGGAATCAGATAGTAGTTAGTTATGACCTTAATGGCTTTGACATCAAGAGCACTAGCTACATCCGAGACTGTCTCGGCCTGACGACGGCCCATAGTGGAAGGCTCAGCAGCAGCCGGAACCGCTTCTGCCTCGTCTGCCATAACCGAAAGGAAAGAGTTCAAAGAAAAGGGAGATGACAGAGAAGACTGGGGAGGTCTAGACGAGGAGCACGATGAGCCACTTTCAGCCGAAAAGTTTCTCTCGGCCGAAGAAGAGCTACTGGACATGAATCGAAAAACAGAGAAGGCAGGAGCTGAGGCTTACCCTCAAACAAGAATCTCCCCGGCGACTAAGAATCTCCCCGGCGAAAGAGAGCCTCCCCGGCGACAGAGAACTTCCCGGCGACAGAGAACTTCCCGGCGACAAAGAGCTCCCCAGCGATGGACAGGACGTCCCCAAACGCCCTCGATAGCACACTCGCCGTCGGAGAAGCAAAGGTACTCGCGAAGCTGCTCGCGGGAACTCACTGGTGCAGAGAAGGAAAGAAAGAAGGCGAAGGAATAGTGATAAGGAGAAGAGGGCTGGTATTTATAGGAAGATTTGAGGGGGTCGGATGGCGAACCGACGGCCGAGATCCTCTCACCCCTCGGCTCTGCCCTACTCAGATGCTCGACGCATGTCCTGTCCTTCGCCATGATGACAAGTGGGCTGCCGGATCAAGAAGAGGCAATCAACGGCCGGATGCGGCCTAACCCTTCGACTATTCGTCCGGATGCTCGCCACGTGTCCCGATCCTCGTGCTGGAGGCCGAAGAGGCGACAGTCCAGGTGAAGTCTCGGGTAGAGAGCCGAAGTGACCGCGATCCGAGTGATCGCTATTAACGGCTGAGATCTTTTTGTGCTTTCGACAGCTCGGCTGGATGATAGACACGTGTCCTGTGTTTGTTGTGATGTGACCGTGAAAGCGGGAGACTCGAGGTCTTTCCCGCTCTTGCCTGGTGTTCTAAAGTGTTCCGAAATCCTTGCCTTCACAGCTGGGGACGAAGGTGTCTACGACAGGATCCCGGCCTGAGACGAGGCTATTTATCACCAGCCCTCGGCCAACCTAAGGCGAAGCCTTATCTCCCAGCTTTTCAAAACAGGGGTGATAACAGTTTCGGACAAGGTTCATGTCAGATGTTATTTTTCCGAAAGGGCTTCGTATTTTACTATCGGCGTTTCAATGAATTGAGAACGACAAGAGTAGGGGGCCATGTGATGGGGCAGAATCCAATTCGGCCCCTTAAACAGCCCAACAACAGCAGCCCAAAAACAATAGCGGCCCACATGAGGCCCAGCGGCCCTCGGCCCACAAGCAGCCCTCGGCCCAGCAAGCGGCCTTCAGCCCAGTTGCCTTCGGCCCGTTAGCGGCCCAGCGGCATTCGGCCCAACAACGGCCCTCAACCTTCGGCCCAATAGCCATATCTGGCCCACTTCGGTAGGAGGGTTAGGCACTATGGCGGCTTATCAGTAAACCAAAACATAGTCCTACATCGGCTGCCACAACCAAGTAACCTCTATCCTCCGTTATAAATACACGGCTATTTATTACAAAAGGTATGTCTTCTTGACCAAGGACAATAGTCCAAAAGCTTTTAAGCTTCTTCTTCTTCCTTCCTTCTGAATCGAATCTTCTTCAGAAGCTGACTTAGCCGTCGGAGGGGGTTCTCTTGGGCCGAAGCCCGGGACCCTCACTGACTGGTTCTTCTTCTTGCAGGGGCCTCGGTTTGAATCTTCGCCGACCTCTTCCAAACCGGCCTCAGCCACCGGTCTCGGTCTTCTTCCTCCAAAGCTCTCGGCCTCGCTCTTCATCGGCCGGGTCCCCTTCGGCCAACGGAGTCTGCTCCCCCGGCAAGTCTTCATCCGGGTGCCTCTCGACCTCGGAGCCTTGGTCCCGTACTCCGCCCCGGTTTCGGTCTGGATCCCTATCAGTTTTCTTCTTCTGTCTCGGATTCTAGTCTCGGAATCCGACCGTGATAGCTTCGGCTACATCAGATATCTACCATTCATGCAACTAATTATCAACTTTCATGTAATCGATTATTTACCAGTCTTAAAATCAATTATCTACAGCTCTTATAATTGATTACTCACATTATTTCTAATTGATTACCTCCTTTACATAATTGATTAGCACCATTCATATAATCAATTGCTCTCCTGCTTGCAATTGATTACCTATTCTAATCCTAATCGATTATATATTGATCTAATAGACATCTTCTAATCAAGATGCGATTCAATTTCCTATTCCTAATCGATTTAGTTTTTCAATCCTAATACCTAATGCTCTGATTCATGTCCAAGTTCTGAGATACCTTTCAATTTTCCATTTTTATTTTCCTTCCAACTTCTTCTCTACTTCTAGATTTTTCTTCCAATTTTTTTCTCTAATTGGCTATTCTGATTCACGTTCTGGTGGTTGGACACCTTTCTGAGGTTGTCAAGTCGAACTGACATGATTTAGCCTTTTAGTTCAGAAGGCCCAATCCAAGCCCAAACCTACCCTTTCATGTTGCTTCCCTATTTACAGCTTTCTCGTATGTGAAGGGAGGATCTCTGATGTTTCCAAATCATGTTTGGCAAGTTTCCATTCCTTCTTTCCATCCATTCATGGCTTGACCACCAAGTTATCAATTTTTGGAAGCTTTATTACGAGAATTCAGTCTTCTATATATATGGGCTATGTTTAAGCTTCAAGAGAAGTTGGTACAGGTTGGCTTGTGAGAATTGAACACCACAATTGAGAAAATTCTTCCCCTCCCTTTGAGCGCAAAAATTGAGGAGTCCAACCACCTTCTTCTTCACCAAGAGATTCTACATCGTCATGGAGAGCTTCAAGAGTTCTTGGTGTCTTTAAGGGGCCAATTCTTCTTCTAATTTTCTTCTTTCTAGTTCCTTTCTTCTAATCTCCCAACTTTAGTCTCTTAGTTCTTCTTTTAACTTCTGTCTTTGTTAGTTTAGTTTAATTTGCACACATCATATTCTTTTTCTCTCTGCATAGAGAAATCTTGTTCTTAAGTGCAACACTTGCACTCACCACTTTTATAGCATTCATCTACCCTTTCCTTTGCATATATGGATTTAAACAAACGTCAATGTTAGTTTAGATTAATTTTAGAATAGATACTACACATCTTTATTGTTCTCATTAGTTTTTCTTCTTATTTTTTGTTTGTTTGTTTGTTTTGCAAGGCACAACCAAAAGAAGAAAAGCAACAAAAGAGGGTGAAAAGCAAAAAGAAGTCTCTTGTCTTTCGGCCAGCCAAAAGAGAAGAAGATAGAATCCACAGTCTCCATAACCTATCAAGGTGAGTAACAATGGATGATAACTTTATTTATTTTATCTTTGGGATCCTTGTATATCTGGCGATCACACCTTTATTGTCTTTGTGAGCAATATTTTATCTAATTTCGAAAGCACACTTGAGCCATCATCAGAGTTGAAGACCAGACTAACCACAGATCCAGTCCTTACTTTGCCTAGTAGTTCATGTGGATATGTGGCATATATTGATGCATCTAGGAAGGGCCTGGGCTGTGTATTGATGTAGAATAGGAATGTAGTGGCCAATGCTTCAAGACAACTAAAAGACCATGAGCTAAACTATCCCACACATGACTTGGAACTAACAACAGTGGTTCATGCTCTGAATATTTGGAGGCACAACCTATATGGAGAATAGTTTGAGATGTTCATTGATCATAAAAGTTTGAATTACATCTTTTCTCAAAAGGAGCTGAAGGAGCTGAACTTGAGGCAGAGAAGATGGATGGAATTCTTGAAGAATTATGACTTTACAGTTAACTGCCACATAGGGAAGGCAAATATGGTTGCAGCTGCACTGAGCAGGAAGAGATTAATGACTGTGCAACTACACCAAGAGTAAAGAATAATGATTGATATGATAGAGTATTCTCCTATGAGTAATGATGGACAATTAGTTACGGCTCAATTACCCATTAGATCTGCAATGATTGATCAGATTGGGAAGCCCAACTCAGGGATCAACATCTGTAAGAAATGATTAGAAAGCTAGATTTTTCTCAAAGTATAGATGGAGTGGTTAGATTCTAAGGTAGATTTTGTGTCTATCAAGACGAACAAATCAAGAAGACCTGGCTGACAAAGGCATACAAATCTCAGTACTCCATCCAGGCAATACCAAGATGTACAGAGATCTGAAGTAGAACTATTAGTGGGTTTGCATGAAGAAGGACATAGCAAAGTTTGTGAGTAAGTGCCTCACATGCCAACAAGTTACGGCTGTACACCAGAGGCCCGTAGGGCCATTGCATCTAAGAGATTCCTCAGTAGAAATGGAAGCATGTCATCATAGACTTTGTGATGGGACTGCCAAGAACTTAGAGAAGACATGACTCCAATTGGATGATTGTGGACAAGCTCACCAAGTCAGCTCATTTTCTAGCCATAGCAAAGACTCAGTCATTTAAGGACTTAGCACAATTGTACATCCAAGAGATTGTTAGATTGCACGGTGTATCAATGTCCATTATATTAGACAGAGACTCAGTTTCATAGCTGAGTTTTGAAGGAGTTTGAAGCATGCACTATGTACACAACTGAAGTTTAGTTCAACTTTTCATCCTAAACTGATAGGCAATCAAAGAGGACCATCCAAACCTTAGAAGATATATTGAGAGTCCACAGTTTGGAGTGGCAAGGCAGTTGGGATGAATACTTGCCATTGATAGAGTTTGCCTGTAATAATAGTCATCATTTAAGTATTGAAACGGCACCTTATGTAGCTCTATATGGCTATATATGGCTGACCCTACAGATCCCCTATCTATTGGGATGAGGTTGGAGAGAGAAGATTGATTGGGCCCTAGTTGGTGCAGGACTATGTAGACAAAGTTGGGTTGATTAGAAAGAGGCTGCTTATAGCATAAACCAGGCGGAAGAGTTATGCAAACCACACAAGAAGGTAATTAGAATTTCAAGTTGGAGATTATGTGATTTCAAAGGTTTTTTTTCCCACTAAAGGAGTAATGAAATTTGGCAAGAAGGGGAAGCTCAGTCCCAGATATATAGGACCCTTTGAGATTTTCTAGAGAATTGGTGAAGTGGATTACTAATTAGTGTAGATACGCTAATTTTGACATCATTTTGAGCAAATTTCATATTATATAATAATGCCCCAAAATGGTCTGATATTTAATCATTAGTTAATTTTTATTTAATTTTCTGAAATAATTATTTCTCTAAATGACATCGGGTCAGAAAAACGCCATTTGAGTTTATTAATAAAATTGATTTTAACTCATATTTTTAATCGAATATGAAAATCATCCTAAAAGACGTCGGCCTATGAAGGCGCTATTTAGGGTTTTATTCATATTTCGATTTTTAATTTGATTTTTAATTAATTTGTTAATTGACCAAAAGACGTATTGATTACACGACGTCATTTAGATTTCCTAATGATAATGATTTCTTCTTCCCGAGTTTATCTTTATCTTAATTAAGCTAAAAGACATCTCCCAGGGGCGACGCGTTTTAGTTAATTACAGATAATGATGAATTAGCCTGTGTTTATCTGTTTCTTGGTTGGATTGGCTCCAAATTCTTTCATGTTGATCCATAAGTGGCCGCGGATGCGCATGCAAATCTTGAACTCAACTCTACATAAACCCAAGACCTTGGTCATTAAAAGGTTAGTGGAAAAAGGTTAAAGGAGAATTGAAGCGCTATGTGAAGAATTCCAGGAACATTCAAAGGAGAGCAAGTTTCATCCTTTCTTCATCCCTTTCGTCCTCTCAAGACTAAGGCTTCCAGGGGCCATTCAATTTCATTCTTTCCACTTGTTTTCATCATCATTAGTATCATAATTTCATAATCATAACTTCATGCTAGTCACACACTAACAACATTCATAATTTCTTACCCACATGCTAAAGGGGTTTTAAAAGACTATAAAACAAGTGAGTGATTCTGTTTAATTTGCATGATTAAAATTCTGATTAGAATAGATTCTACACTCCATTAGTTCTTATTAGTTTCCTTTCTCTTTCTTTATTTCTTTGCAAGATACAATCATCAAGAAGATCAAGTAGAGATCATCATCCAAAGAAGAATTGGAGCAAAAAGGAAAATCCTCAAATTCACCAAATCAAAGCAAGAATAGAAGCACTAGAAGGACTCTTTTTCTTCAGCCGGCTAAAGAGAAGGAATCAAGAATTCAACAATCTCCCAACTTCAAAACAGGTAAGCGATTATCTTTTTATCTTTTGAAGCTTTTTAGTCAAAAGCATTCTGGCGATCACACTTAGTTTTTAATAGGTTTTATTGTCATATAATCAACATGAAATTCATAATTTCACACATCACAATTTGAGCACTCACAGCTTTTTGGCGATCACGGTGGGACTTGGTCTCGCCATCTTTTAAACTCTTTTGTTCATGCTTTTATCAATCGGGCACCCATGGAGCACCACCTGTGTCCCTTGGGCACGCTCTCGCCGATCGGTGAGTTTTTAGTTTAATTGTTATTCCCACGTGCACACCCTTGTGGCAAGATCTTGCCCTCCCCATGAATTGTTTGAAAGTATTGTGATTGTGATATGAATGTGTGTGATTGATTGAGTTTTGTTTGGTTTGAATGATAAATCATCCTGTTAAAAATTAAAATTCGTATGAGCTGATTATTTATTGCTTTATCCTGATAACTTAAGAGGGAATTGATCCAAAAATTCCTTCTTATTTGCTGTTTTTGCGCCTTAAATAGCGTCTACGAATAGCGATGCGCTTTCAAACCGCGTCGCCATATCCCGACGCCATTTAGGCTGATATTCTTATTGTCTACTTCCTGAGGTCCTGCAAATAAAATAAAGCTCTATTGCGAATAGCGTCAGGTTACGGCAACGCGATTCAACCAGATTTTTGTTTTGTTCATCAGTCCTTAGATCTTTGATTTGATTGCTATCTACCCATTATGTATTAAGCATTAGAGGCCATCCCGGCCACAGGTCATACGCACTGGGGCTAACCCCCCCTTCTCATAGGAACACATTTCTTGACGTCTTCACCTCTCTCTGATTGGGTCGGCCCCTCGATCAGACTAGAGTGGTTGATGTTAAAGACCTCCTTAAGTCTCCAAAATCAAGGTGTTCCTCCTTGTTCATCGGGTTGGTTGTACCAATTAAAGTCCTGGTTAGATTTTCATAGCGTTGTGAGAAAGAGCCTTAGAATATAACGGTGGAAACTGAATTGAAACTAGGATCCTACCTATTGAGTGAATTTATGGTTAAAAGAATCCAAATAATCCAACAAGGAATCCTAAATCAACGTTAAAACATCCACTTGTTTGTCTAATCTTTGCACAACTTGTTTGAATTATTTACCAAAAAAAAAAAATCTTATACCATGTTGCTTCGATCAGGTAGAGATTTGAGCATGGCTTTAGGTACTCTGGTTAACTACGAGGGAGATGCTAATGCCCCTCATGAATCTAATTATCATCTTGAAAACGGGGGAGATGTTAATGCCCCCCGTGATCTTCAATCGTACTCATCTGAATATGAGGGAAACCTCCATATCCCTCCTCCTTTCATTCACGATCAATACAATTCTGGCATTGATCTTCCTCCGCATGTGCATGCGATGTCCAATCCTATCTTCGAGGGAGCCATAGACCCAAATGAAGCCTCATCCAACAATCCCTCCGATATAGTTATCGCTCTGGGGGTTCTGGCCTCCCATTTGAATCATTAACAACTCAAGGCTATCCAATCCATCCTAAAGGGAAAGATGCCCTTACATTCTGTTGAACTAAGTTTCACAGTTCCCCCTGTTGTTCCTCAACCTCCTCCCCAGCATACTTCCTCTATTCATCAGGCCATAGAAGGCCTTCATGTTTCAACCTCCCAGCCATCGAGACCACAATTGTCCTCTTCAAGGCAACCCGGCCATACCACCGACGCCAACTTACCAAAATGCCATCGGGCATGGCGGAAGCGTTGCCGGACCACAACCCTATTATCTACCTTGCCCCACTTATTCTAGACAACAGGCTTATCATGTACCACCACTACCTCCTCCCCAAGTTGACCCGACAACTCAAGCCTTGCTCGCGAAGATGGAATGCATGGATGAGCAGTTTAACAATTTCTAGAAGATGATGGGAGTTAAGGCTATGCTTGAAATCAATCTTCAAAGTCTGCCTGTATTTCACTTGCCACCCTCAGAAATGCCAGCATATAGGAAATACAATGTTACTGGTAACCCCTTCACCCACCTGAAGGAATTTATGTACGAATCCTCCTTCTGGCAGAACGACAAGAGGTCGTTCGCATTCCTGTTCAGAAGATCATTAGAGGGACCAGCCCTCGAGTGGTTCTTCTCGTTAGAACCGTCTGAGGTGGAGGATTATGGTATCGTATCAAGGAAATTCATTCAACGATACTAGGACAAAGTCGCAACATCTCTGTCCATAACTGATCTGGTTGGTGAGAAAATGAAGTCCGATAAGGACTTCATCGCCTTCGTTGATAGATGGAGGAGTATGGCAGAGAAAATTAAGGATCATATGTCCGAATCCGAACAAGTCAAAATGATGATCTCCAATGCCACCCCCCAGTACAAGCTGGTCCTTACATTGAACAATCTGACCAACATGGCGGAACTCTATGAGAGGACGCATTACTACCAGAACGCCTTCAAGGATGCTACCTTCTCTAGCATCTTTGATCCTCATTGATCCAACAGACCTCCACTTCGGAAGCCTGCTATGCCAAATTCTTCTAGCATGGGTCCAACAACTGAGGGCACGCTCTCCCACGAGCAAGTCAGCATCATGAACAATAATCAGCCCCAATTCATGAGGAACCAGCAACTACCATAGTATGCAGGGCAAAGGCCACCAAACCAGTAAGGTTACAGACCACCGAACCAGCAATACTAGCAGCCATAGCAGCGGCAGTACTAGCAGTCACCGAACCAACAGTACCAGCCTCCATAGCAACAGTACCAACCGCGCGCACCGCCGGCATATCGTAATGTACCTCCTCTAGGTGATTATAATCAGTAGAGGAAAACTCCGGGCCCGAAAAGGGCAGCATATCCAGCACTCCCAGAATCTCTATTAGACATCTTTAATGCCCTAATGGCAGCCAATGCCTTAGTCTTGCCTAGAGAGAAAATAGTATGGCCTCAGAACGCCGATACCTCCAGGTACTGTGTCTTTCATAAACAACCTGGGCATACAGTAGATGCCTTTTCCAGTTCCGAGATTACATCCATGATCTCAACGAACAAGGAGGCATTGATTGGAAGGAGATGAGGAAATACATATCCGCCTTGAAGGCAAGAAGACCTCAGCAGCAACAACAAGAACACCAACAGCAACAACAACCACAACAGCAACAACAATAACAACAACAGAGAGCGTCAGCACAGGCGGCAGCACCCCCGCATATGGGTATAGTACAGAACCCGCTGCCGGAGCATCAACACCAGAATCGGATTGCCCCCATCTTGACGAATAGCCAGTCTGAGGCTAACCGAGGGCAGCAGTGGAAGGTAGAGGACTCTTCCTCTATTTACTCAACAGGCCACCTCCCGAGCACCGCCGAGCAACCACCACGCCGCATTCTCCGCATACCCAAACCGCAACCCATCACCATTAAACCTACTACCCCCTCCATCACCACGCCTCCATCAAACTAACCCCCGCAAGCCAACTATACACCCCTCATGCCATCTAAACCATTACTCCTCATACCATTCCCCACATCACCCACCACAACTACTTACCCCATACAACCATCCAAACCACTGCTCCGCATACCAGTCCCCACTTCACCCGCACCAACCACTTACCCCTCCACCATCCCACACTCCAAACCCCTCATCTGTACCTTGCCTCCACCAAACAATCTCACGCCATCACCCGTTTATCAACCCGTCACCCTATTCGAACCACCCACCAAACCGGCGGTGCTCAAACTATCACCTGGACCTTCCATTGATGAGCAACATACGCTCTAGAGCGGGAGGATCTTCAACAATGTCTTTCTCAGTCCACGGTCAGAGACGGCTCATCACAACCGCCAAAGGAAGTACATAATGATGAGAGTGCACCAAGCACTCAGTATGACTTGTTGAAACAATTAGACAGGACACCGGCACGAATCTCTGTGCTCGAGTTAATCAAGAGATCCAAAACCCATCAGGAAGCTCTGATGGAATACCTGCAGAAGGTAATGGTCAATGAAGACGTGCTGGTGGAGAAGATCACTACACTGTTAGTTCCTCAGGGGGATCAGCCCTCTATTTCATTCCATACTTCGGAACTAGCACCACCAGTAGCTAGAAGCATGGCTCTGAGCATTACGGTCAACATCTGCAAGAAGGCCGTAGATGCATGCCTGGTTGACACAGGGGCTTCAATCAATGTTCTATCACCAAAGACCTTTGAACTGTGTGGTATACCAGGGAGAAATGGTTGCCTTCCCCAATTTATGTTACGGCCTATGACAATTCTACCTGTTCCCCTCTGCGAATGATTTATTTGAAGGTAGAGTTAGGTCCTGTTTGTCATGCCAAGGTCGAGTTCCACATCTTGAAAATCGACCCCTCTTTAAAGGGCATCCTTGATTGCCCTTACATTAAGTTCCTTGAGGCAATTCCCTCTACAAATCATCAATGCCTCAAATTTCCATACAAGGGACGTATTATTAAAGTCACGAGTATGCCAATTCTTGCTACCACTCATTCTTTGAACATCAAGCCGACCCATTTACCTAGCCAACAACCTTTGTTGTCAATATTATAGGTTTATCATCCTGTGGCTGATCCTTTGAAAGCCGCCACACTTATTCCCTATCCAATTGATGCTATGAAGCGGGGGAAGTGCATGAGTACCCCTGGCTGAAAAATTATGATAAAAGGTGGCTATCAGCCTAGAAAGTGCCTGGGCATGCAATTGCAGGGCAGAACTACACCCATTAAAGACAGCCAAAGGACACCCGATAATGGCTTGGGCTATAAGCTAAGAAGAGTCAGGCATGACATCATCCAACAACAAGAAGACGAAGACAGCCAGAAGGTCTGGGAAACAATGTCCACCCCATGTAAAGAAGGCCGGGATCCCTTGACATGGGCCCTGTATACACATTTTGTTAAGGGACCTGTAATTAATCATGATGATAACACTGTGATCATTACTTCCCATTTTGATCTGCATGACATCTATGGAAGGGACCTAGCCAAACATTGTTCAGAAATACTAACGTACCAATCCTTGGAGGCTCTACGGCCAATGAAAAGGAGAAAGTTCCAAGATCCAGAATGTGAATGGTACCGGTGGTTCGACCTGAGGGATCTGTATATTGCATTGAATAGATTATTCCTTGATCCCTCGGAGCCGAAGTGGCTGCCACTGATAGACGAGCTGATTGAAGGGCTTAGCGCCATTTTTGACAAGAGAATTTTGTTATCTGAGGAAACATATGAAGGGGAGCCAGATGACCCCTATGAAGCTGGTTACACTACTGATTTTCTCTAGAGAAAAACCTATCCCTCTCGCATCTTCACCCTCCACACTCTATTCCGCACCCTACTCCTGACCCCGACTTGGTCGTGGGTCATCACTGAAGACATCCCACGGGCTCCGCCCATTATGGTTACTCTGTCCCTACGGGACCTTATTCTTCAACCTCCTCTCGATCTAGAGAGGATCTATAATTTAATCTGGGACATACTATTGTATGATCCCCCCAACCCTTTGGCCTTAGTGTCGCTTCCTCCATCTCATTCTTCTCCCATTCATATCTATTCATGTTCTATGATAAATTCAAATAATTCCCAAAAAGAAATGCCAATTTGGCAACTTATTCCTTCCAAATCCTCGTTGAGGAAACCTCATACTTGTCCGATTATACCCCATCGTGCGGGTCATTCGGGCAAGATTCTCTTCTAGATCTGCTTTGTCCCTCATCTTGGGAGGACTCCCCTGTATCACATTCTGTATTCCATGATTTTTATCCTTCTTCATCCTCATTAGGTCAAGATAGGGAGTTTAGTGAAGTTAGGGAGTCCAGTTCTAGGCAGGTTAATCAGGTTAGAAAGTCTAGAAAGTCTAAGGGTAGGCAAATCCCAGATAGATATCTCTAAGATCTAGCTTTCAAATGCCTTTCTTGTTCTCAAATCCCTCAGCTGTTAGAAAATCTCATTCAGATACCAGAAAATTGTGAAGTTGATGAGTTTGTCAATGATGGATATGGGGTGTATGAATTGATACACGAGAAAGACCCTATTACTGAAGATGAGAAAGATAACGAGGACGCAGCTGAGGCGTATACTAGTGGAGTGAAAAGATTTGATGAACCCT
This sequence comes from Zantedeschia hybrid cultivar, assembly GCA_030544215.1. NCBI lineage: Eukaryota > Viridiplantae > Streptophyta > Magnoliopsida > Alismatales > Araceae > Zantedeschia > Zantedeschia hybrid cultivar. The sequence goes on along the minus strand of JARZZO010000002.1, from coordinate 44,784,142 downwards.
CAGCTACCGTAGAAGAGCCTACCAAAGAGATTAATCTAGGAACTATAGACAAACCTAAGGTTGTCCTTGTCAGTAGAAATCTTTCTGAAACAGATAAGGAGGTAGTGGTCCAAGTTCTCAAGGATTATAAAGTTACTTTCGCCTGGAGTTATGAGGATATGCCAGGGTTAGACTCATCACTAGTGGAACATCGATTGACATTGAAGGATGGAGCTAGTCCGGTTAAACAAAAGTTAAGGCGATTCTACCCACAAATAGCTTTGAAAATGAAAGAAGAGGTCGATAAACTGCATAAAGCCAATTTTATTAGAGTTGTCCTCTATCCGCAATGGGTGGCCAATATAGTCCCGGTTATGAAAAAAGATGGGAAGATCAGAATCTGTATTGACTTCCGAGATTTGAACAGGGCATGTCCTAAGGATGATTTTCCACTGCCTCACATTGATGTACTCATCGACAACACAGCTGGCTATGAAACATTGTCATTTATGGATGGATTCTCTAGATATAATCATATTCATCTTTCTAAAGATGATCAAGAGAAAACATCACTCACCACACCTTGGGGAACATATTATTATGTCGTCATGCCTTTTGGACTGAAGAATGTTGGAGCCACTTATCAAAGGGCGATGATGGCAATATTCCATGACGTGATGCACATCGATTTAGAAGTGTATGTGGATGACCTGTTAGTGAAATCCAAGACTAAGGTTGAGCATGCCAAAGTTTTGGCAAGAGTTTTAGAAAGATCAAGAGAATATTAGTTGAAGATGAACCCTAAAAAATGTGTATTCGAGGTATCCTCAGAGAAATTACTTAGATTTATTGTCAGTAAACTGGGCATTGAGATCGATCCCAACAAGGCAAAGGCTATTAGAGAAATGCCACCTCCTAAGAACTTGAAAGAGTTAAGAGGATTAATTGGGAGGTTGTAGTTTATTTGTCGATTTGTCTCCCAGCATTTACAAAGGTGTAAGCCGTTTTACGAACTTACCGAGCCGGGAGTCAAATTTGATTGGGACGATAAGTGTCATGAGGCATTTGATGGATTGAAGAATTATTTAGCAAGTCCTCCTGTCTTGAGACTACCAACTCTAGACAAACCTTTAATTCTATATATTTCTGTTCTCGATGATGCGGTGGGGGCTGTCTTAGCACAAGAGGATGAAGAAGGAAAAGAGAGGGTAGCCTATTATCTCTCTAAACTTCTCAAACCCGCAGAACAAAGATATACGGCGATGGAGAAATATGTGCAGCACTTGTATGGGTAGTTCAGAAATTGAAGCATTATTTTCTGACTCATGAAGTTCATCTCATCGCTAACATGAATCTCATTAAGTTTCTCCTTGAGAAATCCGTCCTCACTGATAGGCTAGCACGATGGCAGAGCTTTCTATCTCACTTTGATATTATCTACATTCAACAAAAAGCAATCAAAGGTTATGCCATAGCAGAACATCTTGCACATCATCCCCTTCCCTGTTTGATCCAGTCCGATCAGAGTTTCCGAATGAAGAACTGATGTCTATAGACAAAATCAAAGATGATATGTGGACTCTGCATTTTGACGGTGCTCTGAATTCCCACGGTAAGGGTATCAGTATTGTTCTGCTGTCACCTGAAGGTGTCAACATTCCACAAGCCTTTCAGCTTGACTTTCTAGTCACTAACAATATAGCTGAATACGAGACACTCCTTACTAGCCTCGAGACTACTCATCTCCATGGTGCCACCAAACTCAGAATTGTGGGTGATAGCCAATAAATCCTTCGCCAAGTACTAACTAAATATTGAACTCTTGATCCTAAGCTTAAGCCTTATCAAGAACTTACTTCATCTTATGCTAAGCTTTTCACTAAGTTGATCTTTATCCATGTTCCTCGAAATCAGAACATCTTAACAGACGCTCTAGCTTTTCTCGCATTTTTCCTCAATTTTCCAATCAACAGACAATCCGAATCAATCATTGTTCATAGGCGTGTTTCACTTGCCGTGAAAGACCCTTCATCCCTTAGAACTAAGGAGAAGTTGCTGAAGAAGGTCAGAGATGGAAACATTGTGGAGAAATGAGAGATTATGTTGATGGAGTTGCTAGAAGAGATGGATGATGAATAAAAACCATGGTACTATGAGATTGCCAGATACTGTGAAGATCAATCATATCCTAAAGAAGCCATAGCTGAGGAAAAAAGGGCAATCAGGAGAGTTGCTCAAAGGTACACTCTAGTTGGAGGAGCACTTTATAAAAGAGGTTTTGATGGAGTTCTCTTGAGATGCTTAGACGAGGATGAGCTTTGGAAGATCATGGAAGGAGCTCATACTGGAGTTTGTGGTGGTCATGTTAATGGACAAATGCTATCAAAGAAGATCCTTAGACAAGGATTCTATTGGCCAACTATGGAAGAAGATTGTGTAGGATATGTTCGTAGGTGTGCCAAATGTCAACTTCATGCCGACAAGATCCACTCTCCTGCATCTTCACTCCACCCTGTTTCCTCTCCATGGCCTTTCTCCATGTGGGCTTTCGATGTCATTGGACCCCTTGGTAATCCTAATTCCGACATTAAGTAGAAATCCTTCATTCTCACAGCAACGGAGTATTTCACCAAGTAGGCAGAAGCTAAAGCTTACACGGAAGTCAAAGCATCAACTGTCTGCAAATTCGTCATGAAGAACATCATCACAAGATTCAGAATTCCAAGCACCATCGTCACCGACAATGGACCGCAGTTCGTATCACAGGAGCTGAAGGACCTTTGCAACATGTATAAAATTGCATTACATCATTCGTCTCCTTATTATCCGCAAGGTAATGGCCAAGTAGAGGCAACTAACAAGACTTTGATAAAAATCATCAAAAAGACGTGTAAATCTAATAAGTTCATAGACTGGCCAGAGAAATTGATTGAGGCTCTATGGGCATACCGAACATCAATCCGCACGTCCACTGGGCAGACTCCGTATTCCTTAACATTTGGAATGGAGGCAGTAGTTCCATATGAGATCCTCATACCGTCATTTAGAGTACAATTGAATAAAGAATTCTCCATTGATGAGCATCGTTCAACACTCCTTACTCAGTTGGAACTCTTAGATGAAAAAAGATGGTCAGCTGCTAACCATGTAAGAGTATATCAAAATAGATTAGCACGTTTTTATCAAAAGAAAGTCATTAAACGTAAGTTCAAAGTTGGTGAAATGGTCGTCAAAAGAATTTTTGTAAAACCTGGTGGTCCGCGTTCTAAGCTCCAACCCAATTGGAAAGAACCATATGTCATATCCCATGACTTTCCTGGTAACGTGTATCACTTAGTTAATGCATAAGGTCAGGAATTAACTCACCTCTGGAACGGTCTGTATCTTAAGAAATACTATCCTTAGGTTAGAGAGTCGATCAACATGGTACAAAGACCAGTGGAATCAGAAAATTTAGAAACTCAAATTCCCTTATCAGTCTGGATAATTTAATTCAAGCACATTACTACACATACTGACACGTTTAATTCGTGAGTAACAAGAGATGAAAAGTCCGAAGGAATACTGAAAGCTTGACTAAGAGTGTAAAGTGCAAATCATTCCTTTTAAACAAAAATTCTATTTTTACACTCGGCCTACGATGTCGGAACGAGACTTATAATAGACTACCAAAAGTACCCGCTATCTTAGTAGGAGGCCGTCATAAAAAAAAGGGAGAGATCCGTCCCATGAAAAAGGAAAAGCAAAAGGCAAAAAGTCGATACAAAATCAAAAGGTCATTACATTACAAACGTTACACCAAGGACATGAAATAAAATGAAAAGGGAGCGCAAGGTCGTTAAATACCCCGTAAAGAAGATGACCGAACCCCAACAGATATTAGGGTAAAGAAGGGACACCTTTCTGAGTCTCCAGAACCCTCTCGTGGGCTTTCTAAACAAATTTTTCCTTTCTTTCTAAAAAGGCATGCTCCATGTAAGGATTGAGATTTTGGATCCAGTTACTGGGTCAGTTTTAGTGTCGGACCCCTTAGTTTGGGCCCTTGTGGGGCTGGGACATGGGTTCTTTATCGCGTCAAGCTTGCTCGACGTGGCTCAAACGGCGTCCAGTTGGGGGGACGCGTTTTAGAGTGTGCCACGTGGGTGCCACATGGGTTGATTTTTAAGCCACGAGAGTACGGCCTCGGTCTTATCGTCTGAATGACGTCTTGCATGGTCGACGCCATTCAGAGTATGGCCCTGGTATGTCGGTGTACAACCTCATCTTGTCGTCTGATTGGCGTCGGTATTGGACGACACGTTTTAGCGATTTTCGGTTGATGTTCCGAAGCCCCCCTTCCTTTCCCTCATTATTTCATCCTTCTCTCTCTCCTCCCTCTCTCCGATCCCTTTGCTCTCCCTTCCCCCTTCTCCTTCCTTTCCTCTCCCTCCACTCCATCAACCCCCTAACTTCCACCACTACCACCACCATTTCCTCCGCGGCGTATTGCTCTCCGGACGACGGATGATGTCCCGGTGGAGTAACGGTGTCCACGGCGGTACTGGCGGCAGCTTGTGGCATGGCAGTTCGGCAGCTTGGAGCTCGGAGGAGTTCAAGTAACCGGTAGGGTGACGATCTCCATTGTGTTTTGATTAAAACCATGTTTTTTCCGTTTTGGAGCATGTTTAGGAGATTTTTGAGGTGAAAATGCTAATTTTATAAAATGAGAAATGGTGGGCTTTTAACGGGTATTCGAATTCTTCTCCTCCTTCCCTATTTTGGTACGTTTTTTGTGCGGTTTGGGGGAGAAATCCCACTTTGTGATTCGGGGATGTCGGAGGGGAAAACTTGTCTGCGAGAGCTAAATGGCATCTGGGGACAACGATGCCATTTAAAAGGCAACTTCCACCCGAGATGCGATTTAGACCAGATAAGGGACTCTGTCTCTGTTTTAAATAGCGTCCAGGGACAGCGACGTCATTTAAATGGCGGCTGCCAGGGGCGACGCGTTTTAGGCCATATTCTGAGGCCAGTTTTTCGTATGAACTAGATTAGGGGTCTTGAATGACGTCGGCCATAGGCGACGTGATTCAAGACAGAACCACATTAATCCATGCAATTAACATGTATTTACATTGTTAGATAGTTTGGTTAAATGCATGCTTGAAAACATACTTCGAGGACCAGGATTCTACGTGATCGGATCGTATTGGGTTGTGTTTTGTGTGACCGTAGACCTAGAGTGACAGTTGTTAGCGTTTAGTCATCCTGTGTCGGTGTGGGAGTGACACGGTACCAGTGTGGGAGTGGTAGGGTGACGCCTAGAGAGAGGGTCACCTGGTGTACCCCGGGGTATAGCTAGTACTGGTGCGGGAGTGGTACATTCAGAGTGTCACTCGTGCTGTGGGAAGCAAAACCACCTAGAGCCGATCAGGCCGGAGTAGCCAACGTACTATCCGAGGGGTTGCTGTTTGGTCTCAGCGGGTCAGTGTTTTCTGCGTTCGGCCGCGTGGTTTGTGTGTTTAGCCGAGACACTGGTTGTGGACTCCGTGGTGGAGTGGTTTCAGAGTTGTGCATGTTACATTTATGAATGCATGTGTTTTATATCGAAATTTAAGAATCTTTGGGAGTTGTGTTTACCGTTTTATTTATTTAAATTGCCTATATTCGTGTTGTTGCACTTGTGGGTGCATGAGTGAGTGGTGGGGATCGAAGGATCCCTACTGAGTCCATTTCAATGAGACTCATCCCTGCGATTTTCAGGTGAGGGTTCCAGGCAAGCGTAGTATGGAGGGTGTTGTCTCGGGTTGCGCGCCAACAGCCACTATCCGGGGTATGCCCCGATGTAGTTGTTATTTTCCTTTCAGGCCTATACGATTAATTACTTCTTTTCAGTTAGAATATATAATTATTTGCTGAGTCAAGTCGGATTGTAATAATTTTTAATTCTGGCAATTCCTTTGCAATTCGATGTGATGTGGATGTTTAGTTTAATTTATCATTTATTTTCCAGACTTATCGAGATCCTGATTTTGCTCCAAATTTTAATGATTCAGTACCCATTTAGTAATCGGATCCCCGATTATAGGGTGACGAGTCGTTACACTCCAAGCTTAAGGAACGGCCTAGATTGATTAAGGGTCAGGCCATCGAATGGGATCATGAATGAAAACACAAGCTCAAGCACGATGAGTCTAAGTTAGATTATTGAAGAACAATTTGGGAATTAGGTTAATAAATGAATATGCTCTTTTGATCTAAGTACCATGCTGGTCTTTTAGTTTGCACATTATTTCAAAATCCAAAAAAAAATAGATATGTCAAAATCCAAAAAAAATAGATATGTCAAAACCCAAAAAAAAAAAAAGATATCCAAAAATCCAAAAAAAATCAATATCTAAAATCCAAAAAAATATATATACTTCAAAATCCAAAAAATATATATATATTTTAAAATCCAATATATATATATATATTTCAAAACAAAACAAATAATTCAAAATCAAATATTTTGCAAATTGTAAAGTCAAACAAAAATATTTCAATTAGCATCTGCTTGTCGCATTTGGTGTGTTTCATTCCTTTTATTTTCAGCGAGCATCTGCATGCTTGAATGTTACATAACTCCATTTCTTTTGATGGTTATCATTACCTTTGTTAAAAAAGGCTTTGCCCCTTGTCTCTTTTACCAAGGAAATAATCGGTTACTTAACTGGCAAGGGGCTAAGCTTAAACAGATGCTTAACTTGTTTGTTCAAGTCATGTACAGGACAAAGGTATGTAAGTTAAAATTAAAGGCAGAAGAAATGTAAAAAAGTTTCATCTATATCTCAAAAGTTTCATATACATGTGTGAAAAGATGAAGAGTCCATCAACATCAGGACTCACAAAAAAGAAGAAAAGTACATGATAAGCAGCCATCAAGGCTGACTCTCCCCAGTGTCCTCCCCACGAGTCGAAGGCAGTGGCGGTCCCATAGCGCTCGGCCCTACTTGACCAGAAGATATGATGATGCTCGCAGTGAAGGCACTCGCCTGACCTCGATCCAGTGCTCGCTGCCGCGCACCTTGGTACTGCGCCTCGATACTCTGGCGCTCATGTTCTGCTATCGAGAGTATTTTATTGAAGAACATGAAGAATAATGGAGAATATGGAGGAACATGGAGATAGAATTGAATAGAAGAGAGATTAACTTACTTGTAGCTTAGGATCTCTCCTGCTAAGATGATCTTTAACCTCTGAAAGCTTCTCAAGCGTCTTCTTCATCCTCTTGCTTGAAGAATCCATCTTGTTCTTGAGCTTTTTCTTCTTGAAATCTTAATTTTTCTTGAACGTTGGAGAGAATCCCTTGCTTTGATCTCTAGATTGTGTATAGATTTGCCTTAATACAAGTTAAAGAAGCTTATCTATAGTGATTTGAGATTCTGGATAGTCTTTTCCGAATTAGAGAAGGGATATACATGAAGAGAGTTGGAGTCCGGATGGAACACAGGGAAACCTGTTTCTGCGACTTAAAAGGCGTCGACGAACAGCGACGTCATTTGATTCTCTATAATGGCGTCGACGCGACACGACGCGTTTCAAGGATTTTTCTGTTATTTATCCGAAATTCCATGTTTATCTATATTTGATGATTGATTAAATGTTTGTTTGAAATTACTAATGATTTCTTAGTACAGGAAATTCAAAGAAATGACAATGAAGTTTAAAATTTCAAGAAGGTCCCACTAAGGGAGATAATGAGTCCTGACCGTGGCTAAAAAGATGGTTATCTCTGTCCTTGTATTATTTCATGTAATTAATTTGCATCATCATTACTGTATGATAAATAGAGTATATCAAAGACCTTGTGGTTTTGATGAAATGGAATTTGAGTTCCCCTTCAACAAAAACAGTGATAATTCCAGAGGATTCTTAATCGTACGGATAGGCCTTTGATTGTTAATCAATAAGGACGATGGTTCCACTTTTGTAAGATGGTGCATGTACAAACAAGCTTCGGCTTAGCATTGAATTACAGAATTGATATATTGACTCATTAACAACAGTTTCACAATATTATCCTTGATTAATTTATATTTTATTTCATCTTATATTTTTCTTTTAGCCCAGCATGCATCATGTAGGACTTTGAAATTATTGTGATAAGAATTAATTCCTGATTAAACTTTAGATCATTGATCAAATAAATCCCAATATGATATAAAATATTACATTCTAAATTGAGTATCTTGATTATCTTTGAGGTTCATTTGAAGGTATCCTTGGAATTCTACCTTTTCTTGGATTCTTTATCTCAAATTTTCTTGTTTCCTTTTAAGATCCATCATGGTTGCAGCACCTCCACATTGGCTGGTAACCGCTCTCCATGATGAAATTTGTAAGGTTTGTGACCTAGGGTACTTCTCAATCATGGAGGTTAATCGACTTTATTTTATTTCTTTATCTACCTCATCTAGGCAAGATTGATTCCATTGATATCTTTGAGTTACCTCCATTGATCGTTTTGAGAAAAATTTCCATAATGTTGAGAGCGTGTCTCATCACACCTTAGCATCACCTTTTCAATACATTCTATCTCATTTCACTCCCTTGCAAAGTCAATGCCAAGGTAGGGTAGCAGTAGACACGCTAATTTTGACATCATTTTGAGTAAATTTCATATTATATAATAATGCCCCAAAATGGTCTGATATTTAATCATTAGTTAATTTTTATTTAATTTTCTGAAATAATTGTTTCTCTAAATGACATCGGGTCAAAAAATCGCCATTTGAGTTTATTAATAAAATTAATTTTAACTCATATTTTTAATCGAATATGAAAATCATCCTAAAAGACGTCGACCTATGAAGACGCCATTTAGGATTTTATTCCTATTTCGATTTTTAATTTGATTTTTAAATAAATTATTAATTAACCAAAAGACGTCTTGATTACACGACGCCATTTAGATTTTCTAATGATAATGGTTTCTTCTTTCCGAGTTTATCTTTATCTTAATTAAGCTAAAAGACGTCTCCCAGGGGCGACGCGTTTTAGTTAATTACAGATAATGATGAATTAGCCTGTGTTTATCTGTTTCTTGGTTAGATTGGCTCCAAATTCTTTCATGTTGATCCATAAGTGGCCGCGGATGCGCATGCAAATCTTGAACTCAACTCTACATAAACCCAAGACCTTGGTCATTAAAAGGTTAGTGGAAAAAGGTTAAAGGAGAATTGAAGCGCTATGTGAAGAATTCCAGGAGCATTCAAAGGAGAGCAAGTTTCATCCTTTCTTCATCCCTTTCGTCCTCTCAAGACTAAGGCTTCCAGGGGCCATTCAATTTCATTATTTCCACTTGTTTTCATCATCATTAGTATCATAATTTCATAATCATCACCTCATGCTATTCACACACTCACAACATTCATAATTTATTTCCCACATGCTAAAGGGGTTTTAAAAGACTACAAAACAAGTGAATGATTCTATTTAATTGCATGATTAAAATTCTGATTAGAATAGATTCTACACTCCATTAGTTCTTATTAGTTTTCTTTCTCTTTCATTATTTCTTTCCAAGATACAATCATCAAGAAGATCAAGTAGATATCATCATCCAAAGAAGAATTGGAGCAGAAAGAAAAATCCTCAAATTCACCAAATCAAAGCAAGAACAGAAAGCACTAGAAGGGCTCTTTTTCTTCAGCCGACTGAAGAGAAGGAATCAAAAACTCAACAATCTCCCAACTTCAAAACAGGTAAGCGATCATCCTTTTATCTTTTGAAACTTTTTAGTCAAAAGCTTTCTGACGATCACACTTAGTTTTTAATAGGTTTCATTATCATATAATCAACATGAAATTCATGATTTCACACATCACAATTTGAGCACTCACAATTAGCCCTTTCGCCCAATACTATCAGGGGTTCATAGAGTCTTTCATATATCCATGTCAAGGAAGTATGTATCAGACCCCTCCTACATTATAGATTTTGAGATATTGGAGCTTCAACCAGACCTTACTTATGAAGAGAAATCAGTCAAGATTTTAGACAAAAAAGATCATGTGTTGAGAACTAAGACCACACCCATGGTGAAAGTTCTATAGAGGAGCAGCTCAATAGTAGAAGCAACCTAGGAGACAGAAGAAAGAAGAAGTACCCTCAATTGCTTGGTAAGTAGAATTTAAATTTTGAGAACGAAATTTATTTAAGGGGGAGAGGATTTGTAATATCCTAGATAGTAGGTAGTCAGATTAGTCTAATTAAGTTGATTAGATTAAGTTTTAATTAGTTAATTTGGATAGAAAATCCCTTAGAATGTAGCAAGTTTCCAGCATAAATAACTCAAAAATCAACTAAGTTTCAGATGATTGATTAGAAGAGCTAAAAGAAAGACCAATCAATTGATAAAATTGATTGTAATTGAAGCTAAAGTAAACTCCATAATTAAAGTTAATATAAGTCTTATAATTGATTTTAAGCTAAGTAATAATTGATTAAAGATAAGCCAAGTATGGAGCTAAGTTAAGCTGATAATCGAAGATAAACAAGCCTTGTAATCGAAATTAAATTAAGACATAAAATCAATTAATCAAAGATTGATAATCGATTAACAAAATCTTTATAATCAAAGTCAAAATAAGTTATATAATAGATTAAGTAAAGATCCATAATCGATTCAGAAAAGCTAGATAATCGATTAAGTGAAGACACATAATCGATTAGTCTAATACATATAATCAATGATCAAGTAACGGCAGGTAATCAATTATAAAAACAATGTGTAATCGATTAGAAGAAGAAAGCATAATCGATTAGAAGACTATCGCACAATCGATTAGATGCAGACTGAATAATCGATTAACTGAAGCCTGAGTAATCAGTTAACTAAATAACATGTACCCGATTAGATGCATAATGTATAATCGATTTATCGAGTAACCTAAAATCAATTAACAAACATAAATGTAATCGATGGAGCGGAACTCATGTAATCGATAACGTATGCTTGTAATCAATGCGTAATCGATTAGGTGTTACACATATAATCGATACTTGAACACATGAAATCGATGAATTAAGCTCAGTAAACAATTAGCTGAGTTATTCGTGTAATTGATAGACCAAACATATGTAATGGGTAACTTAACCTATGTAATCAATTTCATGGCTAGAATTTAATTATCAATTACACTTATAAAAAGACTAATGTTTTGTAGGCTGCATATGCCTGGCCTTAGCGCATTTTGATAGCTAAATACCTTAGGACTTTCTTAGATTCTTAGTAGGACCTTTACCCCATTAGGTAGCATATATGGGACACTTGCTTCCCAAATAATTCCAAGTAGCTTAGCGGTGTATTTAACTAGCTTAGCAGTGGGTTTATTAACCAGTTTTGGAATAAAATTTTACATTTCTTCCACTGTTTTCTTAAGCATTTGGCTGAGGAAGAGGAAGAGGCAGATATTCTTGGGCTTAGAAATTCGATGATTTCTTGGATTTTAGCTGAAGATCTTTATTCTAAGGTAGGTGCATGATAAGCCAATTCATGTTATTTTGTTACTTAGTTTTAAATATGTTTTGAAAAATAGATGACTGTGAAACCTATATGTGTGAGGTTCATACCTGATTATATGTTGTTTAAATTACATCTATCACATATCAAGCTTGCATCATTTTATATATATTCTGATTTTCCTATTATGATTTATTAGCATATTTAATGTACCCAAAAATTAAATTGTTCTGCATCTTGTTTTGTATTCAATCTTCCTTCCATATGATTTAGAAAATTGTGATAAACAAGATGTCTACTTTGAAATTTAAGAAACTATAATGTACAAGGATAGTGCCATCATAAAGTGGTTGTAAAGATGAACCTAAGCATATGTTGTGGTAGTAGTCATTTATGTGGACCTCATGGATGACAGGTCATAAGTAAAATCCTGAAGCTGAACTTCGATTTGGTGTAAGGTGTGGTATTGACCTCTAATTCCTCGTAGATACCAAGACTAGGGCACTAATTTCAATCTAGGTGCCAGGGTATTTGTAGGACCCCTTCTATCATAGTTTAGATACATGACCGAAGCTTAAGATCTAAAATTTGATAAATATGTGCATGTGATTCCTTCAGACATGATGAGGTCTACAAGAAATGTGTATTTCATTGCCCATATAGTATGTCTTTGGATGAGATAATGTACCTTATGATTTATTAAAAATTTGATGAAAAAATGAGCAGTGTCAATTCAGCAACTTTGTGCTAATTATCTACTTTTGATTTATGATTTAGCATGTGTATAACCTGTGAGATTTCAGTATGCTAACATGTGAATTCTGAGCTTTATTAGTTAGTAAGCATGCTTTGGCTTTAATCCCAACTGAGTCTTGGACTCGTGTTGGATTAGTTGATATATTTTCAGGTGATTCCAATTGTGGGCTATAGGTGGAGCTTGGCTGGAATATTTGAGGACATGGACCTAGAGAGTGCTACTGTATTAGAAAGTAGGCTCTGTAGTGTGTAATATTTCAGTTTCAATGTAATTTGTGAGGCCTGGACTGTAAATTTTAAGACTTTAGTTTTGCACTGTCATATAATTGAACATGTTGAAGTTAATGGATTTTAGTATGACTAAGTTGGATTTAGTTTGGTTTTGTGTGGATGGTTTGGCATTTAATTGCTTGCAGACTTCCCAAGACCACAACATAAGTGTACGTAAGGTGGCATTGCTCAAAAGGAGGTGTCACACCCGAAATCCAGTTCAGTGCATCAACTCACATCTCGACGCCAACTATGTAACATGGGGATAAATCCTAACATAGCAAATGGATATGAGGGATAAGGCATACCTCAAAGCAAATGTTCAATAAATGTCATATCCATCTCAAATGCGAAATAATTGCACATTATAAATCAATATCAAATCCACCAAAAAAAATAACTGAACAACTATCCAAAACTGTCAATCTATAAAGAAACGACAAATTACATCACCTTTCTCAAATAATCTACTATATCAATCCACTAAGTTTAAAATAAAATATCTAACCAAGCTATAGTAATCAGGGTCCTGATGATCCAATAAGTCCTCACTTCTCACCTAATTAGATTCCAATTCGGTCTCTCCAGAAAAATGGTTAGTATAATTTATGAATATCAAACTCAATAGACATCAAATCCCAACACATGACATAATATACAGGGAGTTTTGAAAATTCATATGATACATGTACATATAGTATTAGAACAGATTGAATTCTACATATAGTGTAGTAAAGAATTATATACAGTAAGTCTTATGTGCCAAATCTCAAACGAACATATTCTTAATCAAATATTCAATTTTGATATGATATGATCTAAAGTTTAAATAAATATGATCTTCTATCAAATTTACAGAGATAGTATAAATTTACATGAGTAATCATAGCTGCATGATTCAAATTAGAACTTATCTTATAGATCTAACTTGTGACTAACATATTGTACAAGTTCAATCTCCAACATATAAAGAGATCATATCATATCACATATCATAAGCTCACAGTCATAGTAAAATCATACTAGATCGAATATCTTATCTTAAAAATTCATATAGTGTACAAGTTAATCAAGATGAGCAAGATTGATCAAATAGGATAAAAACGACATAAGCTAGACAAAGGAGCATATAAACAGGCTATAATAGGGATCAAATCATAGAAATTAAGCATAAAATCGAATAAAAATTGATCATGGATTACTCATTCATACAAATATGTATCTGAATCGCAACATAAAAAGTCATACATACATATACTAAAGCACCTAGGCAATAGCTGGAAGGTCTTAGTTATTGGGGAATCTGACATCACACATATTCCACCATCAAACGAAATCTAGATTTAGTTGTTACCTTGGGGTTCACATATTCCACGTACTATTTATGATCTCCAAACTATCATTGTATAATATTATTAGGGATATGTAGAAGCCATCATTGTTACCTACTTAAGTGACTAGAGTTGATGTTATAATTTCTTCGATCTATCTTTGTAAGATAAAATTTCCTATAAAATTTCCTTAGCGGTGGCTAGTAGCCAATCCTATTGCCTTAGTGGTGACGCATGCCATCATCACTAATAATACTTTCAAATGTTTTTTGTTTTTGTAATATAAAAACTTATAGCGACTAGTAGAACTGGTGCCATCGCCCAGTAGTGGCAACGGCAACAGTCGCTGTACATTAGTAGCAATAAGCGAATGGCTGTCGCTAATAAGTTTGTAAGAATGACAAATATATAGCCATGGCTATTGCAATACTCATAATAAGGTGGTCCAGTCAACCGTCATTATTAAGTAGTAGTGATAGGCTTATGGTTTGTGTAGTTGTTACCAGTGCTCCCTTTCTCTGTAGTGTTTGAATCCAAATTTTTCAGATTTTTAGATCCTACAACATTTATCGGAAAAAGATGAGAACCTCTATATTTTCATCTCAAGTTTTTGTTCTAAGATGTATATAATTAAGTCACTAATTAAAAGATCTAAAAGTTTTAGGGAGTCTACATTCTCAGAAAAAGTTATTCACTTTTCATATCCCCTCAGATGGAGGAATCTAGATGAAGGAGTTTTTTAAACATTATCAAGTAAAAGTGTAACAACATTTTAAACCATTCGTCTCTCTTGTTCACCCACCTTAGTTCGATAAAAAATAGAAAAAAAAATCCGTCACGTTAACATTATCCTCCCCAAAAATCATAGCTTAGAGATAATTTTGAAGTGTCATTAATCGAGATCAAGTTGACCTATCGAGGCAAAAAGCTTATAACTCAGTGGCATTTGACCTCCTTTCTATAAGGAAGGTCGTGGGTTAAAAGATCCCATTGAGCAGTTGTGCAAGAGAGAAATGACTTACAAGTTGGCAGGGGTTTGCTTATATTTGACTACTTTTTGAGATATGATATAGATGATTGATAGATTACTAGTATTTCTACTTTCCTATCATACCATTTATCTATGATCATCTCGATGACTCGTAATTGACATGATATAATTATTAATAGAATATAAATTGTCATGGAATGACATGACTCAATGATAGAGTCGGATAGACATGATTAATCTTATGAATGATTTCTTTCTTATAAGATTGATTGTTGTGATTTTTGTTCAGTAGTGATTTTGCAGGCCTTCATAAACACAGGATCCTTATTGAGCTCTCCATTGTGAAGAGTCAACTCCTTCATTTTCAGGTTCCACAGAGCAAGAAGAATCTTGAGGAGCTAGTGACTCTAGGGCTTGTTGTGCTTATGGTGGACTTTGGCTAGGCGTGTCAACTGGGATTCAATAGTTATCTTCTTTCTTGTGGTGAACGTTTGGCTGTGTAATAATTTTACTTGAACCCTGCATTTATTATCTGTTAGATATGTATGAATGGTCTAATGTATAAAACTCGTTTCATAAATGTATATATGTTATTCTCTTCTTTCTAATTTATACTAATCATCCCTAACATGTGCATTGTTTATCGATCGAGATCCGACCCAATAACATGTCAAACCAGGTGAGCCAACCCAAATCAGTTCGGTATCATTTGGACCTTGGTGTTATATATATAGTTAAGATCCGGCACAAAAATAATTCTTTTCAAACCTACTCATGTCTCTCAATTCAATATGCCACCTATAAATGCAAAATGTATTTTATATAAATAATCACAATACTAATTTCACATTATCATTAGCAAGACTACTTAACCAATGTCCACCACAGTTACCTCTATTAAGAAAATTGCGAGCCTGGGATTGGTTTTTATAATTCTCTTAACATCTACATGAATAGAATGATGAGAAAATTATCATATACATGTTAAATAAATAACATGTACTTTAAGAATTGATGGGATGAATTTTTTGATACATGAGGAACAATTAGTAAGGTAGATAATAATGAGACTCTAATGTCATATGTTTATATCTTGGAATTCGTAAACATAGAAACAAAAATACAAAGAAAAAGTTATAAAATATATTGAAAAAAAATCATAGATGCATGATAGAAAGAGAAGGAGATCATATACATATCTTTATGAGATCTTTAAAAAAATAGTTGCTCAATGTGTGCTTATATGAAGGCAAGGTGGAGGAGAGGATCTAGGTTGGCCTGTAGTGCCCACATTGGAGCCCATCAAGTAGGGTGTGTACATAGTAGTGTTAGTGGCAATTACCCCCCTTTCTCCCTTCCCTCCGCCCCTGCATGCATCACCATTATATAGCATTTTCTACTATCAAAAGCCTCTTGTCATTTAATTGGTCATTAACCCTGTGACTAATGGAGTCTAAAATGTAAGCTTGTTAAAGCCCACAAATCTATCGGGCCCTAGCTCATCATAGGGTAGGTTTTGTTAGTGTTAGGTGGCCTACAAGCCAATCTGACTATGTAAATCTCGTTCATTTATTAATAAAATGGCATTATTTCATTATATGTAAATTCGTATTGTTATCGTCTCATAATGAAGTCCGTGAATATGCGCGATAGTGATCAGATTGTGATGAGATCATACTAATGAGATTGATCACTTAAACACATATTCTTAACAGTTCATAGTCGGAGGGTATCCGAGAAGGACATCAGATATCAGGTTATACTAGTATAGATTACTCATGCTCATATGATGAGAGTGATTGATCTCATAGTCACTTGTGTGGAGACACTAAGGCGAATATGTAGGTGCTCATTAGAGAATGAGTTCACTGAACTTATTCGACTGAATTGTTGGATGTTATAGTACCTCACTGACAACCAGCTAGATTCTATTGTCGCAGTTACGTGGATGGTCCTCGGACCTAAAACACAAGGACACCTTGTCGGTGGACTTCTATGCTTTAACCTTGGTTTACGGATCTCTATTCATGGGATTCTAAATAGCCAAGGATCAGGTATAGCAGAATACCGTCAAAGGAAATTGAGTGTCAATAAGGAATCATTCGCTTTCGATACTCAGAGAAAGAATGCTCTAGGAAGGATGCGCAGGAGTCCTTGGGCAGGGTAGACGATAATATCGGGAAAGAAGTTTTCTGATATTGTACGGCAGCATTCGATCCAAGTGAGTCGACCGGTTAGGATTTGACGGTACACCATACCCTGAGTTGACTCGAGAGCATTGTACGAATGAATGATTATATTCACGCGGTAACTGTCGACAGAAAGGTTCCAAGAGTAGGTTGCTTAACCCCAATACCTTCCGGGTTCACACGGTGTTGCTTGGCATCCAACGTAATCGGAGGCCCGGCCGAATTTGATGTGTGACATTGATTCAGTTAATTAATTAATTAATATAAGTTATTAATTGATTAATTGAGTCAGTGAGGGATCACTGGGCTTAATGAACGATTAACCAGACTGGTAATTGGGCTTAGAGGGTCACACGCAAATGATTCTCAAGGCGATGGATTAAAAGTGGGTTTTATATTAAACTGGAGATTTTTATGAAAAACTGCGTAGTTAATATAAAATGTAGCGAACAGGCTGAGCAGGCCAAGTGACTCCCCCTCCTCTCTCCCTCTCTCTCTCTCTCTAGCACCCCAGGCCGGCCCTCTGCTGTGGGTACGCTCAGCCGTCCTCTCTGACTCCCGTTCGACAGGAATTCGACCATGTATTGCGGCAGTCGTTGCAGCGAACGGCGAACCGTTCGTGGGCTGCGAGGAACGAGGAACGAGAGAAAATCCACCGCGAGGAGAATCGCGTGGACTTCACTAGAGGCCGGGCATTTGCGCGGTTGGCGGTGTCACACCGACGGAACCATTCGGACACGGATTCGAATCCGCCCTTGGTAATGTTCGATTACCCGTTCTAATCCGATTTTAGTTTAATCGAAATGGAAATGGATCGCAAAATTTTATTTCTTAATTTCCGTTGCGTTTGCGATCTCGAGAAACACCCGAAGAACCCAATAGGTTTAGGGCCCTAAAATGGGGTAAATAGGCCCATTTACAACATGTTAATCTGCGTCGTGTTTTCATATGTAGTTGGCAGCATACAAGCTATGCAATTTAAGATACTTCCAGAATCTATATAGTAATAGAATGGCTACATTTATCTATAATTAGGGTTTGACGCATGTCCATATCTTTGTGGTGACCTACACATGAGATATACTAAAGAAATCACAAAGATATGAATGTCTAAGAGATCTATAATCTACAGTTCTATGAAAAGAATATTTTGTAACAACTCAATCAAATCTTTATGAGGTATTTGCTTTGAGCTAAGAGCACATAGTTTTGTTCTCAAAAGGCAAGTTACAAATACAAGTACCTCATATATTTCTATTAATCGTTATGCAACTCCTAGAGGGAGGTGAATCAAAGTGCCAAATAAAAATTTAACCTTAAATAACTTACTGATTACAATTTTGAACTTTATGATGCAAGTTGACTAAAATAATTATGAAATGAAGAGGAAGGAAAGATCAATTACATAGCAGACACAAGCATTGTTACACTTGTTTAGTTTTCTCAGACTTATGTCCAATACATAGGCCGCACCTAAACTTTCCACTACTTCTTACAAAAAGTACACATTGATTTTTAATTAGGTGTCTAGATTCACCACACTACTAGTTTTTGATCAAGTGATAGTGCACTAACACTTGCCCAACAAGCAACACTTTATTGGATCCTCATATTTAAACTATCCTTGGATAGCTAAACCACAAAACTAAATTTTGACAAAAAAAACCTCTTGATGGGCTAGCAGTAGAGTAAATGAAGCACAACAAATATAAAAGCACAATTAGAATAAGAACTAAAAATTCAGTGCGCTTTGGCTACTGATGAAGAGGAGGCTCCAATTGTTGTTATAGACTTCAATGCAACAATACTCTATTGTATTCTTTGGAGAGAATTGATTGAGAATGAACTCAAGGAGATGACTTGAATGCAGTCGAGCTCTTATTTGCACAAAATTTTCTCCCTTCCTTTCTTTACATAGCTCTTTGATCTTTCTTTCTAATTTTCATTAGTTTCTACTTGAGTTGCTTGGTTCACTCCCTTCCCTTGTCATTCTTCTTTGTTTGCTTTGTCTTTAGATAGACCTTTCTCTTGGAGGGTACCTATTTTAGATCTATTAAATACTTCTTCATGAACAATCAATTAGTTATTGTCTAACATTTATCTTCTTTAGAAAAATCTAAACCATTGAGATTGTGATTGTGATCTTGATCATCATTCATCTTCGTCGATGGTTTCATACCAATTCCATGCTTGCCATGTATACTTTGTTCATTGGAACTTGCTAGTCTATGGTAAAAACTTTAGAAGAAAGAGGTTTACCTTTTCTAGCTTTTTACAACGTGCTCATTCTTGTTGCGTAACAATCTTGTTGTTATTACTTTAGTTGTTCTACTCAAAAGAAAAGGCTAATCTTCTGCTTAGAAATTAGTATAATAGTAACCAATGCAAGCACAAATTTCTTCAAAACCCCTGGAGATTTAGAAATACAATTCAAATTTTAAAAGCAATCAAAAAGGTAGTGCTCAGAAGATATGGTTAAAATCCCATGCAAGGAATCTTTTCGTGTTTCAATTGAGTCCTCTGATTTGTAGGTCCATGCCAGTTGGGATGAGTCTATTAAAAAAATTCTTCTATAATATATAGGTAGTGTTGGTTATATTAATGTTCACATTGGAGGTTTCTTCTAGATACTAAAATATTTGTCTAATAAAGAGGTTCATATCTAGATTTAACTATGTAAGCATTGTAAGATTGACTGGTTAATAGTTCCAAAGAGTCTATCACCTATCATTAAATTTCGATTGAGGTATTAAGGGATGGATTGATGCTTTATATGAAGGAGACAGTCGGATGATCCACTCATCAAGATCAAGAGCAAACTGATACTGTAACGACCCGCCATCCTATGACCGGAGACCCGGTCACTAAATGGATGTCGGCCCATTAACTGTAGGTTCATATCAGGATCTTATTCGCACATCTGGAGGAGTAAGCGTTAAACAAGATTAAATATAACATTCACACGGACTACAAGGGGTACAGTGCGCAGGAAGTAAAGTAACAATGTCCGTACACAGTCCAACAATAATTACATGTCCAACAAATTAATTAAGTACAGGCAGAAATAAAGTACAACAACATCGGGGCATACCCCGGAAACTGAGATAGCTGCTGGTCCGTACACCAAGGAGGACGCCACGCGCCGCCACACGCCACAAGGTCTACACCTGAAAACGCAGGGAGTGAGCCACACCAAAATTGGGCTCAGTAGGGATCATCCGATCCCCTGCCTCCCACACACACACCCACAAGTGCAGTAACAAAGATACAGGTAATAGGGCAAGTAAAGCTGTAACACACTACTCCTAAAATCTCGATATGAACCATGTGCCTTCGGAATGTAACATGCATATTTCTAAAATCATACTATCAGGGAGCCTACAACTCCCGTCTCGGCAAAACACGTCAACCACTCCTCCGAAAGTGGGAAACACCAACCACACAGCTGTAAGTGGGAAACACCGTCCACACAACCGTAAGTGGGAAACACCGTCCACACAAGCACAAGTAGGAAACACCGACCCGCTGAGACCAAACAGTAACCCCTCGGATAGCACGCTAGCTACTCCGGCCCAACTGGCTCAGGTGGTTACTCCTTCCCTCAGCATGAGTGACTCTCCGAATGTACCACTCCGACACCGGTACTAGCTGACCCCGGGGTTCACCAGGTGACCCTCTCTCACTAGGCGTCACCCCGCCCACGCCCCCACCGGCGCTGTGCTCACGCCCCCACCAGCACAGGGTGATAAAGCGCTACAATGTCACTCCAGGTCCACAGTAACTCAAAACACCAAAACCCGGCACAGTACGATCTGGTCACGTGAAAAGCCCGCGATCGCACTACACACAATGCAGTGCCATCTGGTCATGAAGAATCCATGTATACTAAGGCATGCACTAACCAACTATCTAGCAGTATGAATACATTTTACTGGCATGAATTAGTGTTGTTCTGTCTTGAATCGCGTCGCCCAAGGCCGATGTCATTCAAGCTCCCTAAACTGGTTCATAAAACAGAGGCCACGGAAATCTGGCCTAAAAGGCGTCGACACCAGAGGTCGCCTATTGAAACGCGTCGACATCCTACGACGCCATTCAGCTGATAAATCCAGAATTTCAGGAAAACAGTACTCAGGGGATTTCTGCCTTAAAAGGCGTCATGGTCGCCCGACGCCATTTGAATCGCGTCGCCCGCCCATGACGTCTTTTAGTCCCAGAATCCCGAGCTGACGGGCCCTCAGTCGGGGTGATTTCCTGCCTAAATGGCGTCATGGTGGCTCGACGTCCTTCTGAAAGGCGTCGACCACCCATGACGTCATTTAGCGCCAGAACCCCTAGCCTGTTAAACCTCGAACAGGAGAGGTATCTGCCCTAAAACGCGTCGTACTGCCCCGACGTCCTTCTAAAAGGCGTCGACCAGGCACGACGCCGTTTAGCGCCAGAAACCTGGTTCTCTGGTTCGAACCGAGGGTTTCTCCCTTAACCCCAAATGCCCCGAAAAGCCCCAAAACGGAAAGGGGGAGGAAGAGCAGTTGATCCACCACAAATATACTACGAAACCCCATTTCACAAACGCGGCCATACCCACAAAAACACCTCCTAAACATGCTCAATCTAGCCCAAAACACATCAAAACACGCCTAGGAAAGCACGAGCAACACATACAAGGTTCGTCCCCCTACCGGATACTTGAACTCCTCCTGGCTCCGTGTCGCCCAACCGCCACGCCGCAGACCGCCGCCGGTACCCCCGAGAACGTCGCCACTCCGCCGGGACGTCGGCCGCCGTCCGGAGAATGGAACGCCGCGAAGGAAGTGGTGGTGGCAGAGGTGAGAGGTAGGGAGGCGTTGGAGTGGTGGAAGAGGAAGAAGAGAAAGGGAATGGCGGAGAGTGGGATCGGAGGAGGCGGAGAGGGAGAGGAGAGAGAGTGAGAGGTGAGAAATGAGGGAAAGAAAGGAGGGCTCGCGGGGTCATCAGAAACTACCTAAAACGCGTCGAGCGAGAAGGACGCCTATCAGATGACAGGACGGGCCGTACTGACAGCTGTCTGAAACGCGTCGACCACCATGGACGCCGTTCAGCTGACATGTCAGGCACCGTACACTGACATCGCAGGGTGGCAGTCTGAATCGCGTCATCCATCATGGACGCCGTTCAGACGACAAGACAGGGGCCGTACTCTCGCGGCCCGAAACCCGCCCACGTGGCACCCACGTGGCACAACAGCAATTCGCCTAAATGGCGTCCACCTATCAAGACGCCGTTTGAAAGGCGTCGTGATCCTCCGACGCCATTCAGAGGAAATTCTCCAGACCCCGCAAGGTCCGACCCAGGGGATCCGGCCCGAAACCGACCCGAAAATCGAACCCGAAACCTCAGTCCTTACATTCTCCCCCCCTTAAAGGAATTTCGTCCCCGAAATTGCCTACTACAAGTAACGAGGGTGAAAACACCTCCACTGCCAACTCGCATGGGAACTTACCAAAAAGGATAGGGAACTGCTTCCCAACATCTCAATCACACGCCCCCAGGTCGCCTCGCTCCCGGAGCGATACTGTCAAAATACTCATTCCACATATGCAACCTTGTTCCGAAGGACCTATCACTAGTGATTCTCAAAACTCACTAGACACTCAGGAAAGGACAAATCCTCAGCGACCTCAAGTCCTGAAAGTTCTAACACCTGGGGTGGATCCAGAACACTCCTCTGCAACGAAACACGAATCGCATCGTGCACTCCCGCAAGACTGAACGGCAAGGCTGGCTGGTAATCTTCCTCAATTAGAGCAAGAACGGGAAGAGGCCCAGCACGGCACGGACCCAGCTTACCTTGCTTCTCAAATCTCTTCACACCCATGGAGGGCGAGACTTGGAAAGACACGAGGTCCCCGACTTCAAACCCAATATGTCTCTTACCGATGATAGCACAACTCTGGCAACCTAAGCACACTGCCATACCAACCCTGATCCTGCTTACTGCCTCTTGCCAATCTCAGACTAGATCACAGGGGATCGACACAGCCATCTAAACAATGTCTCATAAGGCGCCATGCCAATGCTAGAGTGGTAACTGCCATGGTACACAACACCCCACTGAAAACAAACGCTGCTCCCAAAAACCTCCTCAGTCTAGGCAACATGTCACGAGCAAAACCTCTCAAATCCGAATGGCCCCCCTCTGACCGCCCATCAGCCTCGGGATGATAGGCTGGGATGAAGGCTAACCGCGTACTCAAAGTCTTCCAAAGACTCTCCCCACAATTAAGAAGTAAATCTCAAGCCCGATCCGACATGATGGGCAAGGGCACATCGAGCAGAAAGAGATGATCCGACTCACAAACAACTCAGTCAACTTACCGACTGACCAGTCCTTCCTGATAACCAGGAAGTGTACTGACGTAGTCAGTAGTTCAATGGTAATCCAAATCACGCTCCCTCCACCAGGGAATAAAACAATCCTAACACAAGCCTCAAGTCGCAAGCTCCCATCTCCACACCGGGATCGGCAAGGACTGTAACCACGCTACCGCTGCGCCACTCTGATATTCTACCCTAACCTGCCGACAATTCAAGCATTCAATCACAGAATCACCCCTGTCCTCCTTCTCACTAGACCACCTCGACAATGATACGCCTTACTCGATCCGGGAAGCATCATTTATTCTAGAACAGTGTGCCTCTAAAAGGGACACCCGCGCACGTCCTTCACGGTCAAATCACGAAGTCTACCTCTAACCTGACTGTACTACTACCCTACAATTCCACCTCTGAACTCTAGAGAATCTGCGGTAACTCTGCATCTGTCCTCTAAGTCTTAATTACGGTATGGTCCACTGCTGGCCAACCTAGCTCCATCAGCCTCACGTGGAATCCGAAAGGGAGATTCCACAGTTGCTCAAAAAAATCCCCATACAAACAATGCCACTAGATCTATGGTGCAAACATCACAGCTGCCAACTCGGAGTCATAGATGAATAGTTCTCCTCACGCTTCTTCAACTGCCTATAGGCCACAATCTTACCAAGTTGCATCAGAAACGCGCCCAAACCTCGATGTGATGTAACTGAATATCCCACAAATTCACCGGAACCTGATAAAAATACCAACACTGGAGCCCAAGTGAGGCGAGTCTTCATCTTAATGAAACTCCGCCCACACTCCTCAATCTACGTGAGACGAACTCCCCTACGAGTCAACCTCAACAAGGGGGGTTGCTATCGAAGAAAACTCCTGGACCAACCATCGGTAAAATCCTGCTAATGCTCTCGACGATCACACTCTTACACGGGGCTCCCCACACGCAATCCAACAATCAAATCACTATTAAACTAATTATGTGCCATGATTCCACCAAAATTGACATGCCAACATCATTATATAATAACCTTACAAAGCACACATTACAATACCAAATCACCACCACGACCCAAACTACATAAAGAGTACCACAAAAGTTCACAACCACTACCTCATAAGACAAGATAAGAGTGTTTATCTATCCCCGCACCTCGGATCTCCACAAGAAGGGCACACCACACTACATAAGGTACCGGGCTCCTACTGACCACTCGGCCCCTGACTCGTCTTATTCTTCTGGGGACAGTTCCTCACGAGATGTCCCCTCCTACCACAGCCAAAACAGCTCCCAGCGACCAAAGGACACGCCCGGTTGCCGTGATACCTACCACAACGGGGACAATAATCTGCCGCATCATGACTCTTTCCATGTTGCCTGCTAGCCTCAGTCTGCATTTGTTGGGCCGAACCGTCCTCATCTTCATCACGTGACGTCCCTTGGGACCCGAACTCAAAGGAACTCGAACCGCCTGACGAAGGGACCGTTGATTTGCTCTTGCCTTGCTGCTTCCCTCGTACCGATCGCTCCAACTCTTTTGCCATTTGCTGAAATTGAGTCTCCACCGCTGCCGCGCATCGAACCGCTGACGCTAGATCTCTACAACCCTGAGGTGCCACCATTGTCCTTAGATAATATCGGAGTCCATCTACAAATCTCTCGGTTCTATATCTCTCATGCTCAGATAAGTGTGGGACGAATCCTCCAAGAGCCACAAACTTTGCATGATAATCTAGAACTGACATGTCATTTTGCACCAATTCCATAAACTCTCTTTCCTTAGCCTCCTGGACGTGCCTCGGAAAGTACTGTCCACTAAACTCTCTCACAAATGCCTCCCAAGGGATCTCTCTCAAAGATCTATTTGCAAACATCCTTGTCTTGATGGTAACCCACCATTCGTATGCATTATCCTTCAACAAATAGGTTGCCAACAAGGTCTTGTCATTCTCAGCACATTCAAGAACGTCAAACGCCTTCTCCATCTCCTTAATCCAACGAGCTGCCTCGTCTGGGACTGGTCGACCTGTGAAAGAAGGGGTCTCCAACCTCAAAAGCCGCTCTAACACGGTGAACTGGTCACCTCGGGAATTGGATCCCTCACTACCGTCTCCCTGCTGGTACCTACCCATAGCTCCAATCATAGCCTCTACGAAACGATCCACATTATGCCCTTCTGCCCCCGAACTACCATCGTCTGATCTCGTACCACGAGCCAACAAAACTCTCTTCCTCGGCGCCATCGCTACCTCACGAACACGAAAATCAACACAAACACGTCAAAACCTATCATTCTACACCAGCAGCCATCGCCTGTACAGACTCGTACTTATTGTTGGACTACGATATCTAACCCAGTTTACCACTTACTCGACCAGACTATGCTCTGATACCAACTGTAACGACCCGCCATCCTATGACCGGAGACCCGGTCACTAAATGGATGTCGGCCCATTAACTGTAGGTTCATATCAGGATCTTATTCGCACATCTGGAGGAGTAAGCGTTAAACAAGATTAAATATAACATTCACACGGACTACAAGGGGTACAGTGCGCAGGAAGTAAAGTAACAATGTCCGTACACAGTCCAACAATAATTACATGTCCAACAAATTAATTAAGTACAGGCAGAAATAAAGTACAACAACATCGGGGCATACCCCGGAAACTGAGATAGCTGCTGGTCCGTACACCAAGGAGGACGCCACGCGCCGCCACACGCCACAAGGTCTACACCTGAAAACGCAGGGAGTGAGCCACACCAAAATTGGGCTCAGTAGGGATCATCCGATCCCCTGCCTCCCACACACACACCCACAAGTGCAGTAACAAAGATACAGGTAATAGGGCAAGTAAAGCTGTAACACACTACTCCTAAAATCTCGATATGAACCATGTGCCTTCGGAATGTAACATGCATATTTCTAAAATCATACTATCAGGGAGCCTACAACTCCCGTCTCGGCAAAACACGTCAACCACTCCTCCGAAAGTGGGAAACACCAACCACACAGCTGTAAGTGGGAAACACCGTCCACACAACCGTAAGTGGGAAACACCGTCCACACAAGCACAAGTAGGAAACACCGACCCGCTGAGACCAAACAGTAACCCCTCGGATAGCACGCTAGCTACTCCGGCCCAACTAGCTCAGGTGGTTACTCCTTCCCTCAGCATGAGTGACTCTCCGAATGTACCACTCCGACACCGGTACTAGCTGACCCCGGGGTTCACCAGGTGACCCTCTCTCACTAGGCGTCACCCCGCCCACGCCCCCACCGGCGCTGTGCTTACGCCCCCACCAGCACAGGGTGATAAAGCGCTACAATGTCACTCCAGGTCCACAGTAACTCAAAACACCAAAACCCGGCACGGTACGATCTGGTCATGTGAAAAGCCCGCGATCGCACTACACACAATGCAGTGCCATCTGGTCATGAAGAATCCATGTATACTAAGGCATGCACTAACCAACTATCTAGCAGTATGAATACATTTTACTGGCATGAATTAGTGTTGTTCTGTCTTGAATCGCGTCACCCAAGGCCGATGTCATTCAAGCTCCCTAAACTGGTTCATAAAACAGAGGCCACGGAAATCTGGCCTAAAAGGCGTCGACACCAGAGGTCGCCTATTGAAACGCGTCGACATCCTACGACGCCATTCAGCTGATAAATCCAGAATTTCAGGAAAACAGTACTCAGGGGATTTCTGCCTTAAAAGGCGTCATGGTCGCCCGACGCCATTTGAATCGCGTCGCCCGCCCATGACGTCTTTTAGTCCCAGAATCCCAAGCTGACGGGCCCTCAGTCGGGGTGATTTCCTGCCTAAATGGCGTCATGGTGGCTCGACGTCCTTCTGAAAGGCGTCGACCACCCATGACGTCATTTAGCGCCAGAACCCCTGGCCTGTTAAACCTCGAACAGGGGAGGTTTCTGCCCTAAAACGCGTCGTACTGCCCCGACGTCCTTCTAAAAGGCGTCGACCAGGCACGACGCCGTTTAGCACCAGAAACTTGGTTCTCTGGTTCGAACCGAGGGTTTCTCCCTTAACCCCAAATGCCCCGAAAAGCCCCAAAACG
The DNA here is from genome assembly GCA_030544215.1 of Zantedeschia hybrid cultivar. NCBI lineage: Eukaryota > Viridiplantae > Streptophyta > Magnoliopsida > Alismatales > Araceae > Zantedeschia > Zantedeschia hybrid cultivar. Next base: position 44,756,703 of record JARZZO010000002.1, on the reverse strand, counting down.
GAAAGGGGGAGGAAGAGCAGTTGATCCACCACAAATATACTACGAAACCCCATTTCACAAACGCGGCCATACCCACAAAAACACCTCCTAAACATGCTCAATCTAGCCCAAAACACATCAAAACACGCCTAGGAAAGCACGAGCAACACATACAAGGTTCGTCCCCCTACCGGATACTTGAACTCCTCCTGGCTCCGTGTCGCCCAACCGCCGGGCCGCAGACCGCCGCCGGTACCCCCGAGAACGTCGCCACTCCGCCGGGACGTCGGCCGCCGTCCGGAGAATGGAACGCCGCGAAGGAAGTGGTGGTGGCAGAGGTGAGAGGTAGGGAGGCGTTGGAGTGGTGGAAGAGGAAGAAGAGAAAGGGAATGGCGGAGAGTGGGATCGGAGGAGGCGGAGAGGGAGAGGAGAGAGAGTGAGAGGTGAGAAATGAGGGAAAGAAAGGAGGGCTCGCGGGGTCATCAGAAACTACCTAAAACGCGTCGAGCGAGAAGGACGCCTATCAGATGATAGGACGGGCCGTACTGACAGCTGTCTGAAACGCGTCGACCACCATGGACGCCGTTCAGCTGACATGTCAGGCACCGTACACTGACATCGCAGGGTGGCAGTCTGAATCTCGTCGTCCATCATGGACGCCGTTCAGACGACAAGACAGGGGCCGTACTCTCGCGGCCCGAAACCCGCCCACGTGGCACCCACGTGGCACAACAGCAATTCGCCTAAATGGCGTCCACCTATCAAGACGCCGTTTGAAAGGCGTCGTGATCCTCCGACGCCATTCAGAGGAAATTCTCCAGACCCCGCAAGGTCCGACCCAGGGGATCCGGCCCGAAACCGACCCGAAAACCGAACCCGAAACCTCAGTCCTTACAGATACTCATTGTTGTATCAACTGGAGATGGAATTGATGTTGAGCGGTCGAAGGATTGATTGATAATATGGAATGCCTTTTGACCTTAGAAGTATTTCTTTAGTTAGATTTTCAACTAATATCAACTATTGTTGATATAAAGTAGTTTATTTAACAAACTGCCTAATGGCATTTGTTAAGTCATTTTATGGACTATCTTTAGCCAAATTATTATCATATAGTTACAAGCATAATTTTGCATATATTTGCTCATCTTCATATTTTGTCATCATTCTAAAATCTTGACATACTACTGTTGGGATCACTGTGTCGGGATCTGATCCTAAAACGCAGTGGAACAAAATATTCGGGATCGGATCTGTCCCGTTTCGATCGTTAAAATAAAATCGGTGTAAATCGAATTTACCTTGCGCGGATTCGAATCCGCGTCCGTTTTCCGGTTCCGTCGGAGCGATGCCGCAAGTCATGCAGATGCCCGACCTCTAGCGATATCCACGCGGTTCTCCTCGCGATGGATCGTCCTCGCTTCCTCGCTCGCTATGGCGTTCGTAGATCCCGTCTGGCTGCGCGTAATCCACCGCGACATGCGGAATCTGAATCTCCCGTCGGACGGAAGCCGGAGCACTCGGGAACCGCACGCCCAGAAGAGAGAGAAAGAGAGAAAGCACGAATGACGGCTAGGTCAAGGTTGCTGGCCTCAGACGTAGAATCCGTTCTTTTATAATAAGTGAGTTTGCGGTTTTTCATAAAAACCCAGACTTATCCGAAATCCTGTCGGATTATCCATCGACTTGAAAACTATTTGCGTGTGACCCTCTAGGCCCAAATACCAGTCTAGTTAATAGCCCATTAAGTCCAATAACCCTTTACTGACCCACTGAATTAATTAATATCCTTATATTCAATTAATCAGCCGAATTTAATGTCCCACAATAAATTCGGACGGACTGCCGATTACGTTAGATGCCAAGCAACATCGCGTGATCCTGGATGGCACTGGAGTTATCGCAACCCTCTATTGGAACCTTTCTGTCATCGGTTAGCGCGCGGATATAATCCTTCATCAGTGCAATGTTCCCGAATCGACCTAAGGCATGGTTTACTGTCCTATTTGGTCGATTCACTTGAATCAGATGCCGCTAATCTGAATCCGATAACTCCTTATCGATTACAGAGTCCGCCCTGGCCAGGGACTTTAAGCGCATCATTCCCGGAACATTCTCTCTCAAACTACCGAGAGCGGATGATCCCGTATTGAACACACAATTACCTTCGAGGGCATTTCTCTGAACCCGATCGCTTGATTTATTGATAACCCATGGTTAGGGATTCGTTCGTCAAGGTCAAAGCTCAGAAACCTACCAACAAGATATCTTTGGAGTCTCAAGTCCAAGGATCATCCACGCAACCGTGACAAATGAATCGAGCTGATTAACAGTTAGGTGATTACCATCCAGCGATTCATAGTCGGATCAGTTCAGTGAACTCATTCACCAATGAGCACCTATAGGTTCAGCATAGTGTCTCCACACAAGTGACTTATGGGATCAGTCACCCTCATCATATGAGCTGAAGTAACCTATACTAGTCTATCCGGATGTTCGATGTCCTATCTCAAACATCCTATGACTAGGAACAATTAAGAACATGTGTTTATAAGTCTTTGGTCCCGTAATTATGATCTCATCATAAGCCGAAGACTATTGCACATGTTCATGGACTTCATCGTGATACGATAAACACAGATCGAATTAATTACACACAATGAATTATTGTTATTTATTAATAATCTGAATAAGTACATAGTATCGGATTGGCTTTGAGACCATCTAATACTAACAACTACTAGTCAAGAGTCTAACAATCTCCCTATTTTTTATGATGACAAAATATTATGCAAAATAGATGTTGAGATCACATGTGTGTCTACTACTGATTTTTGCATATTTTCCCATTATTTCCTCTCCCCTCTTTTGGTTAATCAACAAAAAAAGAGTAAACCAACAACAGTAACAAAAATCTTAACAAGAACAACAAGGCATAACAATGTTTGACAATCATAATGTTCACACATAAATACACTATAGTCGAGTATCTGTTATATTTACATATGAAGAAGATTATAAGAACAATCCATAATGGGACTGGAGAGAAAAGAAAACTAGTTATCTATAAATTAAGCAACGGCGGTATAAAGCTAGTTTGGTTGGGGGGAGGGGAGGGTAGGGGAGAAGAAGAATCAGACGAGCGGATGCCTTCTAGCCCATAGAAGAGTGCAATGATCAGAGATTGGGACTTCATGGACGTAGGGGGATCTTCAACTAATATCTTGAGACTGATTTCAAGAATAGGCAAGTCCTATATTGATCTTTACGAACATAAAGATTGTGGCTTACAGACATAGCTAGCATCCATTTGTATGTACACCTTGGCTAGGATTAGACTGCATAGCAATGTGCTCGCATACCTCAATTGCCTTATTCTTTGCCACATCTTCCAGGATTTTAGGGATCCAATGACGTTGACTGGACAGGATCTATCAGGACATTCTAAACCTAAACATTGAAAATGAACAATGATAGAAACTAGTGTAGTTTCATGCTATTCTTTATTGATTACAATGATACGTAACTAACTATTCAATTGGATGGCACGTGATATCTGCGGAATTGGCCATGCAATAGCTTACACATGTAAATATTGAGTATTGTAATGTGATTTATCTATTGGATATAAGTCTTTATTTAATTTCAGATTTGATATTGTGATAGTCTCATTTATATGCCAAAGATTGATTTAATTATGAACTATATGATTTGTTCAACATAGGTTTTCATAAGCCTTCATGCGCGTCGGATCCCTACTGAACTCTCTTTTGGAAACTCAACCCATCGTAACTACAAGTTCTGATAAGCAAGAATCGTGAGAGGAGTCAATTGTGGTGGTTACGACTTAGCGACACATGGTGTCCTTAGTGGTCTTTGACCTTTCTTGTGGACTCTGCTTTGTAATATTAATCTTCTTTGAACTTTGTATCTTCCTCTTGATCTTCAACATATATGGATGGTCTATGTATGGGATTTATTTTCCTTCTAGCAATGTTTTAAATTATTGTCTTTTATTTTATGGTTGTCACTTCCAACAAATGAAATGGTCTTGTGCAAACTTCAACTTGGTGCCATTCCAAGTCAAGGGAGCTGACCCAACTTGATTTGGAGCCAACCTAAAACCAAATGTCAATATATAATCATAAAAATCATCGGCTTAATAGGTGCCACTATAGGAGAACCTAATTGATTAAGTGTCACTCTCCTTTGAAGCCTAAATTAGGTCAAACTTCATCATTTAATCTATTTATCTTCATTAATCAATCAAAGTTCATATAAATTAAGTCTCAAAGAATTTTAACTTCTGAATATGAGAGAAGAATGCTCACATACTGTGCAAAAGGTTCATGCATTGACCAAACAAAAACCACCATGATGCGCATGAAGTTAATTAACTGCCTACATACCCTTTGTGTCTGTTGCATGGCCACTAGCATTGCTAACATAGTCTTAACTCTTTGGGAAGCTTGAGGAGATGAGAAACCTCCTGTCCTCAAGAGGGTCCCCATGCCCTCTTGAAACTCTACTTAGAAGAGGACATCTAAGATGAGGTTTTGGATGAGATTTAGGATTCTTGTTGAACTAGAAAAGCATTGAAGTGGGGAAGGTCCTGGGTTCTAATTTCGATTGACAGACTAATCTCCACAACATTGCCTTCTTCTATATGTCTTATCTCAAGGAAATGTTGAGGAATCATGGACAAGTTTACAAAAACTCAGATGCATTCCAAATTATAATAGCCTAACAATAAGAGATTAGTGAGTCTTCTAGATAAAGACATTATCCAACCCTTGTGATGTATTATCCGCTTTAAACCAAGCTCGTATAGTTCTGTCCCCAAAAAATGTCTCACAAGTTATAGATTCAAATCTCTCATATGTGACCTAGCAAATTTTTTCCATTTTTTGATTTGAGACTAATCTTATTTATTGTCGATCCAGTCCTCAGACACAATGATGACTCTACTTTGATTTACTATGTAAGTAGCCCTTTATTCTTGTTCAACTCATGACTAAGTCATTGTAAGTCTACTAACTCCGTGTGATTCATATCTGAACAAGTCCATATTATATCGCACAGATCTAACTCTAATACCACTGTGTGACAACTCGATCCAACTTTTATGGGATATTGTTCTCTTTGAATTAAGCCCCCATGATTTGGACCTCAAAAGGCACCTCATAAAGTATGATCTAAATGCGTCATATATAGCCCAATAATTTTTTTTATTTATTTATTTGATGTGGGACTAACTTGGTGCATTTTCACCTCAACTCCTAGACACATTGATAGCTCCACTTCCATTTATTCTGCACGTAGCCCTTTCCTCCTGTTCAGTTTATGATTGGGTCACTGCAATATAGATCTATTATGAAGTAGCACCCTAATCTTGAAAGGCCATTCTCTAATGAAACCTAGTCGTTCACAGCGTTAGAGCAATATAAAAATCGTGAGTAATGCCTGTTGTAGACGTGCACAGCTGTGGGATTATGTCTACAGAAGAAAATATAATGGCTCGAATCGCATGGAGACGCAATTCCTTTTATTTCTTCTTTTACATCTGATGTAAGGATGCCAAGGTCTGTGATCTCCTAGGTTGGCAACTTCTTCTTTTCTAGAAGATAGAAAATTGCGTCCACCGTACTGCTGCCATCCGATAGTCGAAGATCATATGACAATGCCCTGAGCAGCTGACACATTACACCATGCATTATTGAAAAATATATGAGAAACTTTATTGTGGAAGAGTTTAAATGAGTTTTGGTGCCACTATATAGTGGTGCTTGTCTTTTCCAGCAGTTACAGACTATGCCAATATCAGAGTGAAAGATCAAAATTGTAGAGAATTTAAAGGAAGAAAATATGAGAACTTTATTGTGAAATAAGAATCAAGTGAAGCAAACGCTTTTACAGAAAGTTGTCATTTGGATGGGACTGTACAAAAGGTCCCTCACCTTGGGTGCTTCCAGCATCTTTCATTCTAGGGGACCCAACGGTCTCGATGGCACGTGTGATTGTCCCTGGTGCACTTTCACAAGTTTCTACACCCTACCAAGTCTAACGCTTGTCAACAAGACAGCCATATGCTTAGCTACAGCGAACATGCTATGGAACAAGATATCCATATGGACCATCCTGCTTCCTCCGAGGTAAGCAGTTCCAAAGCTCCCAGACAAGGCATCTAGGATATTATGAAGGAACGCATGGGTAATCCATTGATCATAGTTGGTTTCTTCTTTTGTCCGAGGGATGAACATGGCACTGGGATCACAAGCTCTAATGATCTAATCAGAAAAAAAAAACCCTAACCTATTCTTTGCAAAATGCACGTGAACGGGCTGCTGAACCCAACCGGTCACTGGAATAAGAGGCCAGAAATTTTGCATAATTTCACAACATTTGGAATAAAATGGTCACTGCACACACGGGGCAAAAAAAAAAGAATAAACCAAAACAGGGAGGGGGAATGTTGGACTTCCATCGGCTGCTGGAATGAAGAACAGGGAAATCTCGCTGGGTAAGGAGCGGAACAGGGCAAAGTGTGCAGTTTATTTCTCCCCGTTGGGAGACCTGGTGCGTTTCAAACCCATATTACTACTCTAAAAGTTTGAAGACCTTCTAACTACTGTGCCATATGAACCTCCCCGAAAAACGGAAAAAAACAAGAGAAATCCCTACTCAGACCACCAGCACCCTTACAACCGTGTGCTCTATTGTGCTGCTGTTGTTCCTAAAGGAAAATGTTCATGCCAGCAAACTTAGCACTACGGACGTAAATTAGGTGGGCTTGACTGAGTTATGTCATAAGTTGGGCCTAATTCAAATTCAAAATAATCCAACCCAAATTAAGTCAAAATTTAACCCAAATTCAATAATAAGTGAGTTGGAGTGACCCTCTTTATAAATGATTTGTTAAAAATATTTTACTTTTTATATGAATTATTGTAAAAGTCGATAAATTAAATTGAGCCAGTCCGTTTTCAACCCAACCCGGCTCAGATTTAACTTATGTCAACCCAAATTTACCCCAACCCAATTTATATAACTAAGGTCAACCTAATTTCCTTTAATATGGACTGTATTGAAGTGAGCCACGGACTAACCCACCCACTCGACGCCCCTACTTAGCACTGATTATGCAACAACATGCCAGAGGCCAGCCTCGGTTAACACTATCAAAACGGTTTTGGGCTGTTTGAACTTGGTAATCACCACTATTTAATCCGAGTCCACAATGACTGGGTTTCTACTTTTACATGTGTGACGCCAAGTTTGCAAGCAAAAGACCTTAAATAGGACGATAGACCCTCGATCACCAAGTACGATAGCAGCTCCACTGAGGAAGAGGAGGCTGAAAAGCGTCAACTTGCAGAAATGACAGGTCAGATTGGATATCAAAATGATGATTGGAATAATGATATTTGAAAGTGAACTCCCCGGGGGGTAAAGATAAATCTTTCCAAGAAAGTTATTGAATCCGATTTTGTGCAAAATATTTGAAAAAATTGAAAGATGATGCAAGTACTGAATCAACAGCTACTGGATTTTGCTTTCAACAGACCAATTCAGACGAAAATCACACAGAAGCGAGGACATGAGACTTGCCAAATATGTGCTTTAGTACGACATTATTATTAGGTTTGGCTGGTTTTCTCGTCCCCCAAAAACTTCACTGAAGAAGCAGCAGATGGCTAAAAATTTCGCAGCCAACCTGGATTGTCAATATGCCACTGAACCAGAGAAACATCCATTCAGATGGATGAGTACTACAATGTTATCATATAACATTATTGGAGTGTTTTGTATTGCCCAGCTACTTATCACAAGAAACAACTGGTTCATAGCACAAATCCATTGCCTTCTTTTCATCTAACTGCTAACCACAAGTTACGCCTGGGAAAAGAGAAACAATCATTTGGAAGGCTCTGACAGCTCCCAGGATGTACACATTCCATTTGTACTCAATCTATCAATAGGTGGGCTCCAACGACAGCCTTTTTGTGTTAAGGTGGCATACAACTGGTCCTCACAGTGGTGAGAGGCTAGTGGCACAGTCTCGCACCTGTGAAATTTCAAGATGTGCCTTAGATCCTTTTGTTTGCACAAAGCCCAACATTCTGCTGCTGCAATGAGATTCATACCGGCCGTCTCCCATGTCTTCATTGTCGTGCACCTTTCCGCGACCATGAGTATTGACTAGTGTGCATGCTGAGAAGTTGAGGATACAAACTGACAATATCTACCCATTCACAGCATTGAGATCCATACCAGCCATCTGCCCAGTCTCTCTTTTCCATGACCATCCACCTGTTATGAACTCTGAGAATGCATGAAAATAGAAGATCAAGCGGCAACTTTTTCATGCTATCCCTAACATAGCTTCAGGGGGAAGGAAAAACCTGCTTTACAAGTTCCAACCACCTTCCTAGGAACTTCCATGGGGCATTGCCAATTGGCTCCTTATTTCATCAAGACAGGCTTGAAGATCCCTGAACTCATCAGTATCTACAAACTTGACTCCCTGGAATTTAGAGAGCAAGATCAATACTAATAATAGAGAAATGAATGAAAGGATAAGCACACTGTAAAAGAAACATTTTCAGTTGATTGCATGGTGCAAGTCAAAATAGCTTGCATAGTTGCTAACTGATTGTCAACAATATTATAAACAGTGACAGAAAAATGAAGAAAACCTATTTAAACTCTCAGTCATCAGCTGAAAAGCACTTCAAAGCATTAACAGGCATATTAATGCAACGCAATGCAATCCAGATCTCTGATTCAATGTGGGTATCCATGGTGAATCCCTGGACACTCTGAAAACTAAGGCAGGCATCATGTGTCTTCAGTGCACATTGAAACAATTAGCCTTCATTTTTATCTAAACCAAACTCAGAAGCAAAAAAAACTACATTTCTATAGAATAGCACAATCAGTAAATACAGAAATGTATGTAAATGGGGATCTATTTTAAGATATTGTCTTCAAACAGAGTGGACGACATGCATACATAGATGGCAGAGATCAAGATATCAATGGAATGGCAAAAAGGAAAAAAAATAACATTTCTGAAGTTCGATCATGGTTGACTTGGTGTAATTGAACTTTTTTTATCCCTATTTTCGCCACATCCAGCAATACCAACTAAAAGAACACTTATTAAATTTTATATTGTTAAAATTATGGAACACGATTTGTGCTCAATGGATGAATCTGTTTTCCTATTGCTTCAATAGAATTTTACCTGTTTTATGGAGTTCCTGAGGTGCATTTCAGCTGTAGTAAGTTCACGAGAGCTCCCAGTGGATGAAGCGATTTCCATGTAAACCTTGCAAAGTTGCAATGAAGCATGGACAAACTTTCTAAACCGCTCAGAGTCATGCCATAAATCTGATCCCTGCGGCAAAAAGTTGTGCAAATTACCAACGTTGAGAAAAACTCAATTAACAATTAGTATCAAGACAGCTGAAGCTATTGATTCCCAAATGGGAGTGAAACATACCAAACATGATCACGTTTGAAGTTTGAACAAATGTATGACAAAATGAATGACTGGAAATATTAATTGTTCACATTCAATCACACTAAACAGCCATTTCAGTCACATGCACACTAGATAACCTTGTTACTATTGTTTTCTCAGTTAAGTATGACAATTGAATTTTGTTGGAACAGATACAATCTGTAGCATCAAAAGATAGATATCCAATTAATTATCTGCCGAAGGAGCTAATTTTATAATTAGTAAGTTAATCACTAAACTTAGGTTGAATCTGAACAGTAGGCACAGTTTTTGGGAGATACACTTGCAAGAACTTCTGCTGTCTTAGGTGTGTAGAACATATCCAACTACACCATCAACCTACCAGCTTCTAAGTTGACCATGGATTGATAGGATGAAAATGATGAAGTTGATGATGCACCATCCTGCTTGCTTCCGAAATTCTCTACTGTTATATCTTTCTGCGTCACTTATAGCAAAGATTGCCCCAATTTTGGGTCATGTAAATAGTCACCCAGAGGGATGGTGCTTTCATGAGTTACTCTCTTATGAATTATACGAATTGAAGTCACCATCACAGAAAGGAAACTACATCTTCCCAATTCATTTTCTCATTCCACCAGAAATATTTTAGGAATATTTACACACAAAATTTAGAGTCAAGTCAGAATTCAGATACCACTTATAATCCATAGTTAGCTGGTTGACCCTTGCACCAATAGAGGTTCATCAATACATCCTCTGTAGAGAGGCATACCAATCACAAGTTGACTTCACTGTAAAACTACGATTCAATAGTGTGCTGAAGCTAGATGCTGATTCATGTAAGATGGCCTTCTTGGAAAGTTTACAATAATGCTTACAACAACAGGAATATGAAGAGCATGATAAGTTAATTGTTTTAAAGAAAAGTTTCTCTCACCAACAAAGAATAAAATTGAAGTGCAGTTGGGAATAACATCCTTGCTTCCTGCAGTCATCTCTCCACACCCAGCATATGTGTATGCTACCTTAACCACCTTTTATATTCTATTTTATGACCTTAAGTCACTTAAGACATAGGCAATGAGCCAGAATACCCTTTAAAAAAATTAAACTTGACTCATCAAGATTCAATCAACATCTCTTTATATTTACAAAATAAATAAATTATATAAAAATATAAAAATATTAACTTAGCATAGCCAATAATTCATGCTTAGCCAATAAACCATGATCTAATAGCAGATCAATCTTAGCACGAAGGGATCTTTTTTCTTTAGAATCAAATGGCACCACGTGATTATAAAATTGAGCAGAGGACTACATCAAATGAAAAGAAGAAACAGAAACTTTGAAGCCAAACAGAATCCCAAAACAGTGGAACCTATTTACACTTTTCAAATATAACCAAAAATCTTAGACCCTGAAACCCATACACAAATAACCCAGTAAACCAAACCACACCCCCCCCCCCAAAAAAAAAACACAAAACAAAACCCCCAGGTAGACCTAGCCAAGGTTGTACCCAACAAAGAAGTCGGGACCTAAGCCCTTTTTGCTGCACGCCGCTGGCCCCATTGTATGAAGGCTTTCCTATGAAAAAAGCTAACTTTCTCTTCTTGACCCTAGCCTTCTATTGCAAAGAACTCTGATCTTACACAAATTTTGCATAAGCCACTCTCCACCATTTAGCAGATTCAGATCAAGAACCCGCCACAGTAAACCACTCTTCTTTTACTAAAAATTGAATGCCACAGTCTAAGAGAGAGGAAGGGGAGTTTTTTTTTTCAAAAAATATGTGGATTGCGCCACCAATTTTATTTAAAATAAATAGAGGTGATACAATGAAAAACAGATTGAAGAGGTTCCTATCACAAAGAAGAAAAGAAAACTTATTTCATTTCGCCAAGCTTCAGCTGATAAATGCTTGCTCCACATAACAGAAGTTGCAAAACCCTTTCACAAATATTTTCCACATACAATCTACTCCCATTAAAGATGATATCGTTGCGCTTTCATCAAATACTCCAACAAACCGCATGCAGCAAAAGTCGCAGAATACCGCTATACACTGACTTTGGTTGGTGAGTAGTTAATCCCTTGAGACTATGCCACAAATTTTCCGAAGAGGTCAAATCAACTTGGCATTTGAGAACTTTACCAAACTGCTTCCAGACTTCTTGAGTAATAGAACACTTAATGAACAAATGTTCCACGCCCTCCTCTTCCTTGCCACAAAATGAGCACAAAATATCCCCACTAAAATTCCATTTACTCCTGTACACCTTGGTAATTATGCATTTTTCAAAAACTAACCACATAAACGTTCTTACCTTTAGAGGGGATTTGACCTTCCACACTTCCTTGAACTTTACATACCTGGAACCTTCTCCTTCCATTGGGTTATAAAAAGATTTAACAGAAAACTGCCCATCATTGCTGTCCCACAAAAATTTATCAGGTTTGGTAATATTCACTTTAGTCTGTTCCAAAGTTCTCAGTAGTTCTTGATAATCTTCAATTTCTGCCTCCTTCAAATTTCTTCTAAGCTGAATAGTCCAACTTACTTGATCACCATGAATCTGAAAACAATCTTTCACCAAAGCCATTTTAAATACTGCAAGCTGAAATAATCTTGGGCATTTGTCTTTGAGAACAACTGCATCCCTCCATTTATCTGTCCAGAAAAATGTACAATCTCCTGACCCAACCTGAATTCGGATAGATGGCTGCATCAATGTACCTACTTTCAAAATGCCCCGCCAGATCGGTGACACATAAGAAGGACGATCTGGTTGTAAGAAGAATTTATTGGATGTGGCATAATGTTTATAGGCTATAATCTTCTTCCATGGCAGAATATCATCAGATAGCAACTCCCATATCCACTTACCTAGCAGGGCCGAATTCATCAATCCTAGGTCCTTCACTCCCAATCCTCCTTTTTCCTTAGACTTGCACACCTTTCCCCATTTGATAAGAGGAATTCCTGTATGAAGCACCACAAGAATTTCTGTCGGATTTGATCAATGGTTCGACAAACAGTCTGAGGTAGTATGAAAATAGAGAGGTAATGCTGAGGAATAGATGTCAACACAGAGTTCAACAATGTAATTCTCCCCCCCCCCCCAAGAGACAAATACCTTGCTTTCCACACAGCCAGTCTTCTTTGTAGCTTCACAATAACTGGATTCCAATCAGATATTCTAATCTGCCGACAATGAAGAGGTAAACCCGAGTACACAATAGGCAAGCATTCCACTCATCCCATAACTGCAGCACAACTATTACTCCTCATCCAAGTTTATTGGGATAATAGAACTTTTATCAAAATTCACTTTTAAGTGCTGAACAGGCCTCGAAAGCTTTCAACAAAAACTTGATATCTCTCACTTGATGTTGACCCCCTTCCATAAATAGAAGAGCATAGTCAGCAAATTGAAGGTGAGAAATAAGAAATGGAGAATGAGCAATCTTCACCCCATTGATCCAACGTTGAGTCTCAGCCCTTTTACACATCTTACACAATATATTGGCAACGCAGACAGACAATAAACGAAATAATGGATCTCCTTGCCTAAGCCTATGTGAGCTCTTGAAAAAGCCATGCGCTTCCCCATAAATAATAATAGACAAGTAAGCTGTAGACAAACACTTCTTCAACACAGAAATCCAATGCTCAGGGAACCTATAATTCTCCAACCACTTCCATAAACATTTCCAAGAGACCCTATCATACGCCTTATTAAGATCAAGTTTGCAAGCAATCCTAGGACACCCGGTCTTCTTCATGGAAAAAAGCAACTCATGAACCAAGATAAAATTATCTTTCAGTCTTCTGCCATACAAAATGCTGATTGATTGTCCTCAATAATCCTTCGCAGAACACTTCTCATTCTATTAGCTAAAACTTTGGTGAAAAGTTTATAAGGACCATTGAGGAGACTTATAGGCCGAAAGTCCTTTAATTCCATAGCCTCTTCCTTCTTCGGTATAAGGACTAAAAAAGTCTGATTGAACACCTCACATCCCTTTGCCTTGCAGAACATTCCTGTAACGCTGCTGTAAGGTCTGATTTCACAATGTCCCAAAATTTCTGATAAAAAAATTATCGGAAAACCATCAGGTCTAGGTGCCTTATCTCCCCCCAATTGAAAAACAGCTTTGATAATCTCCTCCTCTGACAAATCTACTACCAGACCCTGCCAATCCTCCTCTGAAATATGTTTAGGTTCAATGTCTGTCCATTCTGTATATAACCTGTTCTCTTCTGCGAACAATTCCTTGTAGAATCTAATCATCTCTGAAGCAGTATCCTTAGCCTTACTGCCCTCAATCCATGCATCTCCTTTCCGCAACAGTGTCACCTGTTTTCTTATTCTCCTGGCATTAGCAATCTTGTGAAAAAATGAGGTATTCAGATCCCCTTCTTGAAGCCATTGTACTTGTGATCTTTGACGCCACCTAATCTCTTCCTCAGAAGCCAATCAGTCAACTGATTTTTAAAACTTAAATCGTTCTATCATTTGTTGATCAGACAGATCACCTTGCTCAATTATTTCCAGAGTCTTCAATTTATCATGTAATTCAGTCACTCTTCTGCCTCTCTCCTCTTTCAAAGAGATAGCCTACTTCTTAATCATCTTTTTCAAATATCTAAGCTCGAAAGCCAAATTCTTAACCTTACTAGCTTGAAACTCCTCCCTCCAAGATTCAATCACCATATTCTGAAACTGTTCATTCTTGAGCCATACCTGCTCAAATCTAAATGGACGCCAACTGAACTCCTTAGCTGAACATTTAAGAATCAAAGCATTATGATCTGAAACATCCCTTGGTTTAATTGCCACAGTATCTGTAGGAAACACTTCATCCCAGGAGCCATGAACAAAGATCCTATCTAACATTGACATAGATGGAACAGATTGTCCATTACTCCAAGTAAATTTAACACTTGGATTCTCCAATTCAATAAGACCACATTCATCTACCCATTCATTAAAATGCTGCATCCCAAGAGTCAGTCTTCTCCCCCGAAGCTTCTCTTTGGGTTGTCTAACTTCATTAAAGTCTCCCAAGACACACCACGGAAAGGAGAACATCTGCTGACAGTCCATCAATTCTTTCCATAAGGTCTGCCAATCATGAATATTATGTGGTCCATAAACAACAGAAAGCATCCACCATGGTCCTCCATACTTGCTCTGCAATTTCATAGGAACTGAATATTCTCCAATGTTCAATAAGTGTCCTCACCTGTTCACATCCCAAGCCACAAGAATGCCACCAGAAGTTCCTTCAGCTTGTCGGAATGCAAAATCCACCTCTGCGAAGCTGGTCACTCTCTTAACTAACTCACCTGTCATCAACTGAAATTTTGTTTCCTATAAATACAACACCCCTAAAAGATTGCTTCTGACCAAATTTCTGGTAGCCTCCTGCTTCACGAGCTCATGCAAACCTCTAATATTCTGCTCATGCAAACTTCTAATATTCCATGCTGCCATATAAATCTGCTAACAAATGCTTCTCTGAGACTCCAGAGACAACTCCGAAGCCACAGCAGTAGAACACAAGCAAGCTTCAAAGCTCTCATTTCCGTCAACCTTTCTTCTGAGCTGGACGACACTCTTCATCAATTGTATGTATGAGTCGGCACAATCCAGTTCGACTCAATGTGTATCAGCTGATCAAACTCGCCTAGATATGAGTCCACTCGTATGAGTCAGCATGATCCAGTACTATACGGCAAACCATGCCTTCACTAAAGAGCAACAATTTATGCAAGCGACTCAAGATGAAGACCATTTGAGCAGGTTTGCTAGGGGCACACCAGCTGGAGACAATGGCAAAGGGAAGCAGCAACTACGACAACCAAGATTCACGAAGACGGCAGACAAACGTCAATAGAGTTTGCCCAAGACCACTTCTCTGATGCTTCATCTCAAACTCCATCGGAGAGGTATGGACCTTATACTCCTTATAGATACCTACCCCATGCAGGATATTATGCAACTTAACCACCATCATCCTCCAATGCATCGAGTTACTCAAAAGGATATGCAGTTTATCCTCAGTACTCATATACATCCTCCTATCAATCTTAGGAGGATCTTATTATGGAAGTGATACACAAGGATGGGTGCCAATGACAATCATCTACGGCCACACAGATGAGATAACCGATTTCTTGAAGAATATAGGCAATAGTATGAATCTTACATGTCCTGAGAAAACTATGTGCAAGTGCAACATTCGTATAGTTGTTACCGTGTGTTGACCCGAAAAATCTCCATGTGCAATAGTATTATTCAAGCATGCACATGATTGTGCGAAAAAAAAAAAAAAAAACTACTGCATGGCATATGCTCACATTAATGTGAGCTCATGATATGGAAAATATGCATAGCACATGTTCATATTCGTATGAGACTATGTTATGCAAAACAAAAATAAATAAACATGCACCTATGATATGAGGGTTGATGTTAAATGAAGACCCTCTTATATGCATGGGAATACATAGGACTACATGCATACATTAGGAGGGCAATGGGGCAAGAAACATACCTAGGCCAAGAGGCTTTAATCGAGGCTCTTGCAAAGGCCCAAAACAGCCCCGAATCGCTCCTATATGCTGTCCAAGATCAGCCCCTAAATCTCCTTGATAGCCTTAATGGAGGGGCCCAAAGGAGAGCCCTAAAATGCAGCAATAAAAATGCTCCAAACACTGCAAAATAAGAGCTCAAAACAGTCCCGAAATGGGCCTAAAACAGTCCCAAAATGAGCCCAAAATAGCTCCAAATGGAGGCCCAATAGCAAGGATAATGGGCCCAATGAGTGGCCCAATAAGGGACCCAATATAAGACCCAATAAGGAATCCAAATGGACCCAAAAACCAGTCCCACAGGACTCCAAAACCTGCAGCCCAAAAGGGAAAATCTTCAAAATCCCAAAGAGGAAATTTGCCCAAAATAGAAAAGAGCCAAGTGGTCCCCTCTCTCTCTCTCCCCCTTTATTTAAATAGGAAAGAAGGAGGGAGGAGAGAGAGAGGAGGAACCGGTGGGGGGTGGGGGGGGGGGGGAGGAGTTCCCTCCCTCTCTCTTTTGAAATTCAAAAAAAAAAAAAAAAAGTAGGGGAGGGGGGAGATTAATTAAAGGAGGGAGTTAATGAGTTCTTAAACCCTTTTCACACTTGGTTAAGGATCCCACTAAAGAACCCTTCATTTAATTCTCCATCTTAAAACCCCATTCACACTTGGCCAAAGGAATAATAAAGGGGCAAAGGCTCATTAAGAGCCAAAAGTCAAAGAAAACAAGAGAAGAGGGGAAAGGGGAGCACCCCCCACCGGTTTTGGGAAACCGGTGAGGGGTCCAAAACCAGTGGGAACCGGTGGGGGTGTCCACCGGACCCCCCCCCCCCCACTCTCTCACTCTCTCTCTTCTCTCTCACCCCTCTTGAATAAAAAAAGAAAAAAGGGAGGGGAGAGAGGGAAACCGGTGGGTACCTCCCACCTCGGGCCTCCCCGGTGGAACCCCCCACCGGGCCCAATTTGGGGCCTATAAATAGGACCCCATGGTCCTCAATGCAACACACACAAGGGCATACACCACTCCATATACTTAAAGGGTGGAAAATTTCCAAAGGAGAGGTTCTGCTGCGTTCAAGACCAAACTCGGTGTTTCTTACCCGTGTTTGCTGCGTTTTGGAGGATCCTCTCGTCCCGAAGGGCTCTCTTCCTAAAGTGGAAGCTCTGCCGATTTGTCTGTTGTAAAAAACCTTCTTTATAAGGCAAAGTTCTACTGAAATAAAAATGGCTATTCTATGTCAAACTGTGTGCCCGTGTGTCATCAAATTAAATAATTAATATCATGTTTTAATACTTTTAATATATATATTTAATTTTCTAATTACTCCAAAAATCGAATTAAAAATCTGCACATTCTTTTAATCTAATCTTGGCCTCACCCCACACATAACTAAGCATAGATTCATAAAAAAGTATACTTAGGTTAAAAAGGACTTAAATACCCCTCATGATTAGTTAATTAATAAAATCTGTAAAATTATTATTTAAATCAATAAAATGAATATAAAAATCAGAAATTTTCTGTAAAAACCAATAATATTCAGCAAAAATCAGAAACCAAATCTGAAAATTATATAAAACCAAAAATATGACTTAAGTACCCTTCATACATTTAATTAATTAATAAAAACCAGAAATTAATAAAAAAATCAGTAAAAATCAGTAAAAAAAACAGTAAAATTCAGAAAACCAAATCTGAAAACATATAAAATTTTCGAAATGCCCAAAATACCCCCAGAACTTAATACAAATTATCAAAATACCCTCAATATAATAAAAATAAGTGAAGATTTCAAAAAGTATATAAAAATATAAAAAATAGACTCTAAGTCTAATAAACCCGATTTAAGGTAAAATTACCAAAATACCCTTACAACCCAAACACACTTAAAATAACTCTAAAATACCTCCTAAGGTTTTGAAACCTTCCTAAAACATTAAAACTCATTTCACACACTAAAGTGACAATAATACCCCTATACCTTCCAACTTGGCATAATTACAAAAATACCCTTATGGGTCTAAAATACTTGGAATCAATCCAGATAACTCGGAGTCAATCCAAAATCTCTTAAAAAGTCCCCCAATCAATTATAAACCCATCCTAAACTTGGGTGAGGCCAAGACCTTAACCTAAAACATATCTTCATATGCATGTTCTGCCTGTAGTAGTAGTGTTACATGTTATAAGGGCATCAACGGACGGTTAATTAAGGGTTGTCGAGCAGTTGCTTGACGTAATTAACACTGACCGAGGTCAGTGAAGAGAGGTCATATACTCGGATCTTCGCCTGATCCGAAGTCCCGGACTCCCTGAAGGCTAATCCCAAGCTCTCATAGTCCGATAAATAAAATAAATAAAACCAACCTATATTTCTCTAGATAAAAGCAAAAAGAACAAAAACGACAGGATTTTTAAATAATCCGATAGGAGAGACAACTAGGTCAGGTTCCAAACACCGTGTAAGACTATAATGAATGTAAGTATACCCACATTTTCTTAGATATTTTCTTTTTTTTTTTACTTTCAACTTATTTTTTCTCCCTATCATGTATTCATGTTACTTAGGGGTAAGGTGTTGTGTCCCCCCAACGTATCCAACCTTTTTTTTGGCCAATTAATAGAATCCCAAGGGCTTACTCAAGGTCCTAGATCAGTTTCAGCCAACGGAAACTTGTTTTCTAATGTTTCATAAATTATCCAGCATTTTTTGAATTTTTTAACATTTTTTCTAAGAAAGTGGGTGACTGACCAGATGAGTCTAGATCGGATCGGCCGATCCAATCAGTCTAGGACTGGATCGATCTACATCCGATCCCCGATTATGCCTTCCTTGGATCTGTCAAATTCTATCAAACTCATAAAACCTCCCAACTATAGTTTGTTGTATCGTACTAGATCAGGCCGACTCGTACTAGTCGACTCGTATCTGGACAAGTCTGAATTGTTGGGACAGTTCTAGTCGTCAAGTCACATACGACTCGATGCGACTCGGTCTGACTTGTGCCGACTCGATGTGAATCGTGACGACTCATGTCATTGCGATCCAATACGGGTCACTATGTTCCCGCTTAAGCCTACTCAATGTGACTTAATGTGACTTGTATCTTATTAAGTGAGTTTTTTTCCTAATTTGATAAGTAATTAGACCTTTTTTTCTCCAATTGGTAAATAATTAGACTTTTTCTCTAATTTAATAGGTGATTTACACTTCTATATTGATTAATAGGGTTGATTTCTCCTAAATTTGTCTTGAAGTCATTGTCATTAATAAACTATTGGAGTTGAAAGTTTATTTCTGTCATAATTATTCACAAAATTAAAGAATCTGAAAAAATAAAAAAGAAGCATGGATCAGCCTGACTCATGCGAGTCGGACCAAGTTGGTCCGAGTCGGATCAGTATCGTATCATATCTAGGAAGATATGATCCAATACGGATCAGCGATACAGCGAACCTCACTCCCAACACAACTTTCTTTCTATTAAGCAATATACTAATTTGATATCATCTTCACCAAAAAAAAAAGAAAAAACACTAGTTTGATATGTAACTGAATTTAGAGGAGTTGATCTTCTACATCCACATAAGACTTCAAGAAAATGGGAAAGATGACATACAGATAAATGAAAAAAAATACAGCGGTCTGTAGTTTGTAGGAGTCTGATCACGAAACTCAGTGACTGATGCAATAACATTATGGACAAAATATGACATTCTATTACTATGGACTTTGTGCAGGAGTCTCAACCAACCTATCGAGGTCAATTTTACCCTCCTTTAACCTTTGACCATTTCTGGACCCTCTGTTCTGCAGGGATGTTGTATACGTGGACCCACCTGGGAAGCCTTCAAACATGTTCATGGATTCACTCACATCTTCTACTTTAAGTTACATGAATCCATCAAATTATTATTTCGGCTGACATGTTTTTTGATGTATTCGAAAGGACTACTTGCATTCTTTACTACTCTCTCTGACATTATTTTGTATTTAATTCCTGAGATTGATCATCTTGAATGCTTAGTTCATTATATAAATGACTTTTAATTCATTTTTATCACTCCTAAGAAAATGTTACTATTCAAAAGATGTTAACAATAATATTACATATAGGAGTACCCTATTTGAATTGCATTTTTTTATACTTAAGTGCCCTTGGGTGAATATTTAAAAAGGAATGATTTGTGTTACAGTTTTCCATCATATTGCTAAGAAAATTCTCATTTAAGAACTACTGTTACAACTTATGACATTTACCCCTTAGATTCCTAGCTCAAAAGCTTTGGGTATTATTATTTTCAGGAAGTTGATTAGTTAAGGTTTGTCACTTTAAGACTAAAAGACATTTTACAATCAAGGTACAACCAAGGTATTATTAGCATGTTCTATACTAGAATTCTTCAATATCGCCTGTCTATTTTACTCCAGAGCAAACGTTTGAGTTGACACGGGTTTCAATTCATCAGCTCAAACTGATATTTGGATTATTTCATATTACTGGAAGTATCAAAGAACTAGTCTCCTCAAAGCTAATCCGATTGAAAATTTGTCATATAGAATATCTTGTTTTAGGGTGTTAACATAGGGGCACATAATCTCTACAGCATTTGCTTAGAGATGTAACAAAGATAAGCATGGTGTGCCTGATTAGCATGAATCCAGGGGCCATTCCTAATATACAGTGCCCTGTCACTGAGGCAGGGACCTCAAAAAAAAAGTTGGGCTTTTAGGGACGGCTCTTCACGGCCATCAGATTGGCTCCAAGCCTCCTCAAGCCTCCAAACAAGAAATTAATACAACTTCACTACGGTACAGAGGACGGAAATATTTGTGACAGTGGAGAAGAATCTTTGCAGTCTGATCATCCCTTCAATGATGTGGTTTCTTCTCTAGCTTTGAAGTCTGATCTTTGTCTTTATAAGCATACGGAAGAAGAATCCCTACACAACGATAAACCGTGTGCCCAAATTATCTCATATGAAGGAATTGACGTGCCGTTGGCTGTAAAGCAGAGATCTGATGAGGAGGCTTGGACCAACGAAATACTATTATTTGGCCAGCGAATACGAGTTTCCTTTTTAGGTAGGGAGGAGATGATTCTGAGTTTTCTGAAGAAATTAAAAAGGAATGATGCATTGCAACAATCTGCCAATAGAAAGGGAAGGGGACGAGGTATTAAAATAGGGAAGAGAGAAGCAGATTTCGTGAAAAATAACACTATTGTAGACAGTCTTAGAGGTAAGAGGATCAAGGAGGTGGGTTTGCACATTGTTCCTTCATGCAGTTAATCTCATGGAATATCAGGGGGCTTAATGGGGATCATAAAGCCAGAGCGGTAAAAGATCTGGTCCTATCTCTACACCTTGACTGTTTCTGTCTGCAAGAAACTAAAATGAGTAGTCTTGATAGCTTTTCTTTATCAAGACTGGGTGGACCTTCACTAGACATGGCTGCAATCCTACTGGCTGAGGGACTCAAAGGAGGACAGTTGATTTTGTGGAATGGGAATAAATTTGACGGTTCTGTTTGTGATGTGGGCAGATTTAGTATTTCGGTATCTTTCAGCTGGAAGAATAGAAGGTCAAACTGTAACAGATGGGTTATCACATCAGTGTATGGCATGGTTGGCAGTACCGGCCGATACCGGTACGTACCGGCCGGCACCGGTACGTATCGGCCGGCACCGGTACCCACCGATACCGGTACCGGTACCGGTACTGCCATCCTTGGTGTATGGCCCTCATACAGATCAGCTGAGGGAAGATTTCTTTGAAGAATTACACAGATTACATTCTCTTTTTTCTGAGGCTTGGTGTATTGTGGGAGATTTCAGCTGTGTTAGGTTTCCTTGGGAAAGGAATGGTGTGCAAAACTGGAGTAAGGGGATGTTTAGCTTTAATCAATGGATTAGGGAGGTCAAGCTCATGGATTTGGATATTCCTAATAGAAAGTACACTTGGTCCAATCTTCAACAGGTTAGTAAGCAGTCAAGGATTGACAGAATCCTTATTTCCACTGATTGGTTCAAGTTATTTCCTATGTCTCAAGTTAAAGGGTTAAAACAGATCTGTTTCGGATCACATTCCCCTGCACTTCATTATGGAGGATAAGAAAAAGAAAGTCAGAATTTTTAGATATGAATTGAATTGGCATAAGGAAGAAGGTTTCAAAGAATTGTTAAATAAATGGTGGCAGGAAGCTCCAAAGGTTGAATCAGCAATGTACAATTTTCAGGGTAAACTGAAGTTTATCAGAAATTGCTTGAAGCAGTGGGCTAAACAGAAATTTGGGAGGGTTTTAGAAGAAAGACAGATTTTGAAGAACAATATTGAAGATCTGGAATCAAAAAGTGAGAGCATGGATTTATCTCCCAATGATATGATCTTACTCAAGAAGTTAAAGAGAATGTTGAATGAAGAGTTATTGAAAGAGGAAATTAAGTGGAAGCAGAGAGCCAAAGAACATTGGTTAAAGGAAGGAGATAACAATACCTCTTTCTTCCATGCGGTGGCTAGTTCTAAAAAGAGATTCCTTTCTATCGATCACATTAAAGATAATGGGATTGTCATTGAAGAACCTAATGAGATTAAGAGTAGGTTTGTGGATTTCTTTAAGAACCTTTTTTTGGAAGACTTTCCCTTGAGACCACATGTTGAAGAAGGTACGCTCCCCAGATTAGATGAATCAGAAGCTGTAACTTTGGTGGCACCTTTCTTGGAAGATGAAGTTAAAGAGGCGATCTTCAGTATGGATCCCAACAAAGCTCCGGGTCCTGATGGTATATCTCTAGGCTTCTATCAGTTTTTCTGGGACACAATTAAAGAGGACTTGATTAAGGTGTTACATGAATTCTTTGACAAACCGGAAAAGATCAAAGTTTTCAACTCAAATTTTTTAGTTCTTATTCCGAAAACAGAAGGAACTGAGAAAATGACTGATTTTCGTCCAATTAGCCTACTTAATGGGTGCTTTAAAATCATTCCCAAGATTCTGGCAACGAGACTTAAGAAAGTTGTTCACAAGATTGTGGGAAGCAATCAATCTGCCTTCCTACAACGTAGATTTATTATGGATAACTACATGGCAGCCTATGAAGCTATCCATCATTTTAAGCAGAGAAAAAAGGTTGGTGTCATCTTGAAGCTTGATTTTGAAAAAACCTACGACAGAATCAGCTGGAGTTGTCTTCAACATACTATGAAGCTTATGGGTTTCAATGGGAGATGGATTTCATGGGTTATGAATTGTATTTCCTCATCCACTTCTCTGTTTTAATTAATGGAGAACCATGTGGGTACTTCAAGAGCTCTAGAGGAATAAGGCAGGGAGACCCTTTGTCACCACTTCTCTTCTTGTTGGTTGGTCAGATTTTGAGTACTCTTTGGGACAATGCAGTTCAACAGGGGCTGATCGAGGGATTTAGTATTGGTCGGAGCAATATTATTTTATCTCATTTACAGTTTGCGGATGATACCTTACTGTTTACTCCAGGTAGTAATAATGATATTCAGAACATTAAAAAGTTGCTGATCTTGGTGGAAGCCATTACTGGACTGAGAATTAATTATGAGAAATCTGAAGTAGTGGGGGTAAATGTACCACAGGACAGACTTCAGGAAATTGCAAAGGTTTTGGAGTGCAGAATTAAATCTTTCCCTATTAAATATCTTGGCTTGCCCCTATCGGATGGAGTAATCAGGGTAAGGGATTGGGATGGTTTAATTAAGACAGGCTGGAAGGGTGGAAAGCTAGATTTCTTTCAGGAGGAGGGAGATTGATATTGTCCAAATCAGTACTTTCCTCTTTAGCTACTTATTATGCTTCTATTTTCAAGATTCCTAGAACTGTGGAGAATATCATAGAGTCAGCCAGAAGTGCCTTTTTTTGGTCAGGAGGGAAAAGGGTGAAGAGAGGAATTCAATTAATCAATTGGAAAAATGTATGCAAGAGCAAGGATCAAGGTGGTATTGGCCTTTATGGAGTAGCAACCTTTAATAAAGCCCTCCTCATGAAGTGGCTGTGGAGAAGGGGGGAGAGTACAAAAGCAATTTGGGCATGTATTATCAATGACTTGTACTATCATGATGTAAATAAATGGAGTCTTTATCCTTCTAACAGTTATAGTTTATCCCCCATTTGGAAGAATATAGTCAAGAATGCGGATTTCATGGCCATCTCCTGCAAGCTCCAAGTTGGCAATGGGGTTGATATCCTTTTTTGGAAAGATCTATGGTGCTCCAGATTGGCCTTTTCCTCTCTTTTCAGTAATCTGTTCAGTATTACCCTTAACCAACAGGCTTCGGTTGCAGATGTATTGTCTATTGGTAGTCCAGGCCACATTAATCTACAGCTGAGAAGGGGCCTTACTGATACTGAAATGGAGGAACTCTTGAATCTGATTAATCTTACCAATAATGCCAGAATCTGTGCTGAGAATCAAGACAAGATAATATGGAGATGGAATAGCAATGGGCAATATTCGGTCAAATCTGCTGTTCAACTCTTGAATGATGGTGGTTGTAGGGTTTGGTGGAAGAATTTGGTTTGGTCTTATCATATACCTAACAAGATTAAGGTGTTTCTACGGACGATTGCTTGGTCTAGAATACTTACGGGAAAGAGAGCCAAGAAATTCCATCTTTTAGGGAGTTCTTCATGTTTCTTCTGTGCAATCTTTGAGGAAGACCAAAATCATCTGTTTTTGGGATGTGGCATTATTATAGTTCAGTGGAAGATTCTGTGCAGAGTTTTTGGAATCACTTGGGTGGACCATTCTTCTGTTTTGGATCTTCTAAGTCGGTGGTCTAAAGCATGTCCCTACCCGAGTCAAGAACATCTATGGCACATTATCTGTCCAGCATTGTTGTGGGCTATTTGGTGTGAGAGAAATAGGAGGAAGTTCAGTGACCAATTCAGAAGTGCTACTGATTTACTAAACAGCACCTTTAGATGGGTGGGAGAGTGGGGAAAAGCTGCTGGAATTCTAAATGAAGGAAGCTCTGCCATTCTTCAGAAGGACAGTTTATGGAGAAGATTGTTTTTCTGAGGCTACTCTGATTGTAATTCTGAATGTAGGTACTCTGTCATTCTTCAGAAGGACTGTTAAAGCAGTTGGAATTCTGAATGATGGAAGCTATGCCATTCTTCAGAAGGATAGCTTATGGACAGTTTTTGGAGAAGCTTGTGTTTTCTGAAGCTACTCGCTATGTTATTCTGGTTTTATTTTCTGGATAAAATGAGTTATTTGTAATCTTCTTTCTTGATTTGGGCTACATCTGTTTTGGGGTATGTCTCATCCAGGTTGTAATGGGCCTTGGGTTTCCACTGTACTATTTTATTCTTCTTCATTAATGAAACAGTGACTTTCAGTCACCTTCTAAAAAAACTTCACTATGGTACATTGTGCCATAGTGATTGTTAAAATAACTTCAGTTCAGAGTCAACTAGCTTGTTTGTCGTAGGCTTTATGCACCACAGTCATGCAGCCTCTTTTTCTTTTTCTCTTTTTTGGGTGGGGAGGGAAGGGGGCAAAAGTCACATTTCATTCAATAAGGCAAAGGCAAAGGCAAAGTACAGAATACTAGAGGAGAGACGGTAACATTGCAACGTGTGATGTTTTTTCGATTTAGCATGATGTTTTTCCACTGCCCAAACTCTTGGGGGAGCTGGCTAAGGATAAATATGGAAGTGTCACGAAAGAATATGAAAAGGTACAAGCCCAACATAGCAGTGGAAATTTTACTATTGTTTGAAATGTAACTCTACAAGTCTCAATGAAAGTCTATACCCTTTTTTTATTTTTATTTTTTTGTTGACCACAAAAGTGAAAAAGATGGGATCGTGCTCGGATCAGCATGGATCAGATCGGATCAGCCGATCCTATAGGCCAAAGCCAGATTGATCTGAACCCAATTCTTGATCCTTCCTTTGATGGAGACAAGTGATGGTGCTCAATAGATTCCACCCCTTAGTAACATAAGTCGTAAGCGAGATCCTCGTACATAGGATGAACCACAAAATGATCACATGTAAGTAGTCTTAGTTTGGCATCCTTCACAGTAAGAATCCAACTTTCAATGGTATGGAAGCCTCTAACCAATGTGCACTTCAAAGTTCAATCTAAGATCAGCAATGAAATAAATATGCAAATCTGACTTCAATCTAGGATCACATGGAATGAATATGCAAATCTGACTGAAGCGGCACCAAGTGAGTCCCATTTCCCTATCCATTATTCTTCTACATGCTATTCCAGTGTCTTGGTTACCACCAAACCCAAGAATTTATTCTGTTCTACACCTAGGAAGAAACAGGCATATTTTGTTCACTTAATTTCAAAGGATCTATGAATGATTTCTTAACCTTTAAAAATTCATTTTCTTAGAGGATCAAAATAACGTCAAATATACAGAACACGAATAAGTTTACGGACACCCTCTTTTTCTTATAGTAACATAGGATTATTAAAAGAATAAGATTGACATTTAATTAGATATGGGAATTAAGCAACTCGAAATTTTAGGTCAGCCAAGGTAAATTTGGGTAACATCAAAGCCAAGATAAAATAAATTGCATAACTGCATTTTCTCTCATAAGTTTCTGAA
Organism: Zantedeschia hybrid cultivar; assembly: GCA_030544215.1. Classification (NCBI taxonomy): domain Eukaryota; kingdom Viridiplantae; phylum Streptophyta; class Magnoliopsida; order Alismatales; family Araceae; genus Zantedeschia; species Zantedeschia hybrid cultivar. The sequence continues at coordinate 44,730,039 of JARZZO010000002.1, read as the reverse complement.
AAAAAAAGTGACATAACCTTGCACATACAAAGACACTTATACATACTCTTATGAACTATGATGTGAATTGGAATAACTGTTTCTAGATTAGATCTCTTTTTGTGATATGTACATGCAGCTTCATGTCAAGGATCTTCGTTTGAATTTTTTTGCCCAACATTTGGAAGGTTCACTATGTACTCCCTTTCTAAAGCACTGACTAATAGACTTCATTTCACCACTAGAATACAAACCTCTTTAATTTTTCTTGAACCCTTGTAGCTAGAAATAAATAGTCCTCGCAACAATCTGCAAAGCATGATCCAACATCTCTAACCAAGTTGAAAATTAGATTGGCCAAATCGGCCATCAGCCAATCCATGGGAGATTGGATTGAATACACGGGGTGCTGAGGTACGGTGAAGAATACACATTTGCATCCACATGGAGCTTGACATGAATATTTCATGCCAGTTTGGGGCTCATTATCCTTTTACTTTTATTGCCCAAGAAGAAACATGTTTTCCCCTCAATGACCAAAGAGGAAGACGCTGATTCTGATCCAAACTGGCCAGAATAGACCAATTCTGAGAACAATGGCACCTATGAATGTCCTTTTGTTAAGTTTGTACAAAAAATACCACTGATGCCAAAAAATCAAAATTAAAAGCTTATGACACCAATACTTCAAAAAAGATTATGACACCAACATATCTGGATTGCAAGCATTTTGCCCGCAAAAAGTCGAGTTTACTTAGTATAGTTACCCTAACTCGGTAAAACATGTTTCACAATGGGTCGACAGATTTTGTTGTTCAAAAACAGTTTCAACAAAGTTAAATTCTCCAAAATAACATCATGGCGTCCGTTTAGATAAAGTTGTTGCTTGGAAATTTCAAACACAAGGTTTAACAAAGTTAAAGGTTCAAATGAAGACTGATTAGGTGTCATCTGAAATTTTAAATGTATGCTCCTGAAATCAACACATCAAGATGTCCTGAAAATTTTCAGGCACAATTCAAAATGTATGCTCCTGAAATCAAAGCATCAAGATGTCCTGAAAATTTTCAGGTACAATTCTGAAATCAACACACCAAGATGTGAGAAGAACCTATACAACAATGTGAACTTGACTGAAAGATTACAAACCAAAGCAATGTAAACTGTGATGACAGTGAGAAATTGAAAACTTAGTGATACCTGGTATGACCTGACTTGCTTCAATAGGGCTTCAGCACACATAGTGAGGTTCCCCTTTATTTTATGCCACCTTGCATACAGACCCCATATACTCTCAGGCCCACCAGCCCGAATAACCTACAGTGGTGAATGAAGATCAAAAGGGAGGAGATAAGAAAATGAGTTATGATTCCAGAAAAGGGTAAACTCATTTGTGCCTTTTCGAAGAAACATCAAATACAATGGACAGTTGAAATTGAACATGATACACATATTTCCCAGCATGCAAGAGAAAGCAATGTTGGAATTATATCCGATAACATTCTGAGGTGTAAAAAAAGAGAAAAAATCCTACATGGTTACAAGCCGCCAGATCCCTAACAAAACACTTGATTGTAATATTCTAGTCACAGTGCATCATCCTAAAATATTCAACCTACCAACCAGTTTGTAAAAGAGCAATTAAAAAGAATGAGATACCTGTTGAAGGATGTTGCCGAGTATGTTGACCAATAACTCAGTTTCCCTTGATCTCTCATTTCCTTCTTGATATGCAGCTACATCAACAGGCTTAGCACCAGAGTCATCCCCAATCCCATAAGTAGACCTATTCAGAGACTTCGAAATTCTATCCTCAACCACGAGCATTATTTTCTCCAGCAACTCAGCATCTACTCTTTTATTTTCGGTCAAATCTAAAACCATTTTGGTGGCCTCAAGTGCCTACACAGTGGGGAAATGCTTGTTATTGCAGTTCAGAAAACTTCAATGACATTAAATTCAAAACTTCAACAGTATACGGGAATGCTAAATCTTTTCATCTAAAACAAAGCCAATAATCTTTTCTTTTTTTCCAATAATCAGGGGAAACCCACCCCTGTGCCGTCGCACATGTAGCCAATGCTGGTTGTTATGTGGTGTTTAGACCCCAGGCTACATGCTTGCCCCAGGTAAGGCAAAACACAAGGCAATGAATCATGTCAGCCCCCATCAGCCCCTAATATCAAGATGATACAGGAACACTTTGGGGTGAACAACCTTTCATAACCACAAAACCAAAGACTATGATATGAATGACATGGACACGGATGTGAAGTATTGATATGGACGCATGTCAGAGATGGCAAATCATAAAAATAGGACACAAGGACAAAGAAATAATATAATTTGACATGTATAAATTATTTGTATTGATTATTAATATCTATCAAAAAAATTAATGAGGTTTTAGACTATTGATCAAGTTAATAGTAAGTTATCTATAATTTAGGAGAATACTCAAGAGTTTAGGTGTAAATGTACTATATATAAAGAATTTTTAATAAAAAATCATTAAAGAAAGAACCTAAACACACTCAAAGGGTCCTACCCATTCATCTTCTCATGCACAAATTGCAAGTTATCAACCCACAGGAGAGAGGAGAAAAGATGTTGCGTTGGGAGAAAGAGAAAGCAAAGCATGCCCAGAATGAAGAAAAGAAGCACGTGTGTAAAGCCAGAGAAAGAAAAATGGTAGTTTTGTTTTGGACCCCATATCGACATGAGTTGACATGCGTGTCCATGCCGACTCGTGTCGACACGGCTACGGGCATGCTTCTGCTGTGTCCCGCAAATCAGAGACCAACGAACAGGCAAGTCTGAGAAGTCAACAATTGGAAGAATAAGGAGATCTACAGAAGACAGTAGCCCGAAAACAAGATAACCCCCAACACTCGATATTAATCGTTAAGCAGTGATAGTCATGAATCTTATCTTCATAATAGAATTCTCATCAGAGAAGTCCTCGACTAAGTTGATGTCTATGTTTATTAGTTTCCATGTTCATATCAACTTTAACTTTAGTATGTGAAGAAAATGTACAAAAGAATTTTTTGTATCCGGCAAAACAAGGAGCTAATCCTTACTGGAATCCATATCAAAACATGTAATAAAAAAATGTATATACATTGTACGCCATAGTTATCTTGTCAGGGGTATTTCTGTCCTTTTTATCATATTTGCCCCCTTTATTCCCTCTGTTTATCCTTGTCTCTCATTGTCAAGCTTGGCTTCTTTGCTACAGGGGCATATGAATCTTCTCATATTGATTTGAGAAGCTAACTAAAATAATGGGTCTTGAGGGGCTGGCAGCTGCATGTGTGGTTGTGAGAGGAGTAAAATACCCTTCTTGTGTGAGAGTTTGCCCAGGAGTTCAGGGCTTACCAGACCACATAGAGGGAGTGCTTCTTGGCCAGTCCACATGGGCTGGGTGATCAGATTTGTACACCTCTTTCGCTGCCCTTTACCTCAATTTTGGGTAACCAGTACCCTGTTGTTCAGGACTGTACCAAGGGAGATGACCAAAAATCCTTGTGCCCCAGCATCCTGTTTTAGGTTTTCAAATCAAAGCAAATCAGCTCTAGTGGTTGAAGTGCAGATGGCCTCTTGTTGATGTCTGTTGCTTCATTATTGCTGCCTCAAGCATAGGTGTGTTCTTTTCTGGGAAGTGGTGTCCTCTACCAAAAAAACCCACAGCCAACATGTGAATAGAGAATCTATCACTATAGGACACACCAATGAAGTCAAAGGAAAGCAACTTCATGGTGTGGTCTGCAGCTGCTCATAGGTACATTGCAGGGAGATAGATTGGCTACGTCAATAGAAAATTCAAGACTGCAATGTTTCAAGATCCATAATCTGAGACATGGTACTTGGAAACCAATATTCTCATGTCCTGGTCCGCCTGGATCATTACTTCAAGGTATGATTGGCGAGGGAGATGTGGTTGATACTCATAGTGCCCATTATCCAAAAATAAATGAAGTTTGCATATACCAACTAACCCATGAGATCCAAGAGTTAAAACAAGGAAAATGGCACTGTTCAGAGAAAGTGGGAGGAGCGACACTATTATTCCAGAAACCTCTCTGTTACAAGTTATTCTGGCACTCTTTTGGAGCAAGTGGGAGAAGCTAAACTATTTTTCCATCGATGATTGGTGAAGTGAAATAGTGGAAAACTAATCTCCAATATCTTCAAAGGATAGAACATTCATATTCTTGGATGTGTTAAACCACAAGTATGAGGCTTTGGGAGGTCATATTATTAGCTCTAACTCCATCCCTTCCCTGGAGCAAATCTACTACAACGTGCTGATCAACAAGGAAACAAAAAGGCCATGAATGCTGAAGCCAGTACTCCTGTAGAGCACGGAATTGGAGAGTATTCAGTGCCAGTCAGCACTATAAATGAAAGTGAGAGGGTGGAAATGGACAGATAGAAAGAGATAAGCAAAGGGGTGAAATGCTACATAGGATAACCACCACATTGATGACTGTTAGGACCTCCACCCAAGGAAAAATCCCTTAAAATTCAGAACTGTGAAAAAAACAGCAAACTAGAGGGAATGTTGCCATCACCCAACAAGCCAGTGTCACTGTATCTTCATCTTCTGAAGGTGTTCCTGTAAATCCATCTATGCCAGAATTTATTGACTATTCATGGTTTGCAGGATCGGCTGATTTGGATCGAGACCGGCCCGTACAATGTAATTTCAAGGGAAAAATCCAATTCCTGCCCTAAAGCAAAAAAGAAGGGAAATATAGAGATCGACTTGAATCAACAAGAATGAGTCCAACATCAGCCAATTCAATACCGACCCGGATCATGTTGAGCCCTGTCGATCCCAAGAGCCAATTCAATTCTGCAGTCTTTGCCACTATTGCCATCATTCTTTGTCTTCTTTCACCCATTATAGTGAAAATGTAGACAACAGATCACTAACTCAGAGTCCTAGTACCTTTGAACAAAAATGTAGAACAAGTAGACATCAATTTCTTTTGCTGAGCAAAAATGGAGGCCCGCCTCTCCATCATCCCTGAAATCATGCCCAAGATTTTGCCCTGCATGACTAAGGTAATTTTCAGCTTCACGGTATTCTCCTCACTGGACCTAAATCAGTCAACGTCGGCCGACTTGGTGTATCGGAAATTAAAAGAGCTACCAATAGTTTGGAATCTGGAGCAAGAATGTGGGCTTAGATCTTGGAGGAGTCCTCCATTTTCACAAAGGTTTCCAGTGGGAGGAGTTTAATTGTTTAAAGTGTTGCTGTGTTTAGATTGCTTCTACCTTCTCAGTAGAGCAATCTTCACTGTTGTGGGTTTTTTTTTTTTTTTCCTTTTGCCTTTTCTGTGCTCTTCTTTTGTTGGTGTTGGATGAGCTGCTGTGATGTTGGTCTTTGACGGGTAAACCCCATTGTCCTTGTGAAGGGTTACCCAGGTGTATGTTCCCTTGTATATATTATATTTCTTTTTCAATCAATTGCGATTTTATGTCACCTTCAAAAAAAAGTATAAAATAGCCTCAAAAGAAAAGAACACTCCCAGGCACCCTATCTAGAAGAAGGCATGTTGTTTCTTTGCAGTATCCTTTAGATCTTTACCAGACAACCATTTAATGTTTTTCAATTGTATTCTCTCTGTTTTTTTTTCATTTCGATAAATATTCTAAGACATATCTTTGTTAAAAAGAAGTATAATCTGTTTAAATAATCCATCTGCAAGCCACAACCTAAAGACTAAAAGTGCCTTCAATCAACAAAGCTTCACTCCAGAAAAGTGAAAAACAAAAGCTGGTTACATTAGCTTTAAAGGTGCAACAGAATGTGTACCTGCGCATAGTTCTCAATATCCATAGCAACATGACTGTAGTTCTCCCAAAGTTGCCAGCTAGTCCTCCTGGAAGGAAGTGCTAATTACTCAGATTAACATTTTCTAAACTTATAAAAAAAAGGTGACCAAAAGAATAAACTGATACCTTAATTTTAATGCCTCTTTAAAAGCAATGAAAGATTCTTTGCTCCTCTTCTTTATCATATGCCTATGAAGAAAATGATGTAGTAAAGGATTCATTGAAGAAAACAGCAGATTCCCCAACTTACAAAAATTCATTTTCACTACATCTCTCTTATGCATTAACAAGATGTTACGGTTGCATTCTGTCATTGTTGAAGAAAAAAGTAACACAGAAAAGCCAGAAATCAAGATGCTGCCTAAACCACACACCATGTATATTCTAAAGAATCCAAACCAGGACTAATGCCTATGTACATACATATTTAGATAAATACAGCATAGGTAAATACAAGCTTAATATGTACATGTACATACCTCTCCTAAGAAATTGGAAGTAAAATAAAAATGAACTTACAAGCAAGCAATATTATTCCATGCTTCTCCATTTTCAGGATCAAGTTGCACTGCACGAGTAAATGCATCTATTGCCTTGTCAATATCCCGGGCCTGAAATATCAAAACTTAAGCATGTTTTTTTTTTCCAAGGAAAGGTGGACTGTACTACCAATTTTATTGCATAATAAAAATAGAGGCAGTACAGTCAAAACAGATTAAGAGAGGTTCCTACCCTCAAAAAATAATTCCAAATGCAGACAGGGCCTCTTTCCAATCATCACTAGAAAGCCCTAAAATATGCCTAGACCAATTATAAATCAGAGAAATAGCTCTAAAACAAATGTTTTCAAGGCATGTTCCACTTCTCTGAAAAAGTGCATCATTCCTCTCCCTCCATAAACTCCAAAAAATGGCATGTGGAATAAGTCCAAGGGTCACAAAAGCTAAGCATGTTATTCTTTGTCCAACGAAATCAGAAAAAAGAGTCATTTAATTTTAAATCATTGATAATGGTATCATATTTTCCCTTTTTTATGCTTTAGTGGACACATTGCAACATTTAGATGCCATAGAAAAACTATTCACAAGAATCCTGCAGGAGCACCGTCCATTTCATGAGCATTAACAGCACAATTAACAATCCATCAAACGCTCATCCAAATGCATGGAGATCCTTTATCATATAAAGTTATGCCCACTAAAAGTTGGTTCTAACCAAATGAAGGGAAGGTTAAAAGCTAATGAACAGTTCCCAAAAAGCTTAATCACAGGAAATTGTGATGATCATCTCGCAGTTTTAAATCAAGCAAAAGAAAATTCAACAATTATCTCGTGAAAGATGGATTCACTAAAGAGATAAAGACCAAGTAATTCAGGGTAATGACCTGTCAAGGGCAGTGTTGAACCCCTTTTTATGAAGTGTACAAAAGAAAAAAAAGAAGAGAGACGAAGAAGCAAAAAAAAAAAATCAATAAAAAAAGGCACATTGATGGCTTTAATGGGGCAATAAATAAAGGGAGAGGAAGGCTAGACCCCCTACTGGTTACCTCCCACTGGTGGGGGTCTTGCCACATTAAAAAAAAAAGAGAACACCCCCCCCCAACCGGTGGAGGGTCCCCCTCCCATTTAATACAAAGAAAAGCAAGGGGGGAGGGTGAGAGGAGAATTTAATGGCCTTTTATCGCCTTTATTTAAGAGGGTTAATGCCTATTTGGGCTCCCCATGTTAGTGGGTTCTCCACTAAAGAAGATTTTAATGGCCAATCATTGGCCTCCATTATTAAAAACTCTTTTTCCACATGACTAGAAAAGGGAAGGGGTTAAATGAGGTTTACCTCATTTAATACAAAAAAGGAAGAGAGAATGAAATTAAGAGGAGAGAGGGAAGGGGGTGGCCATCGGTCTGCTGGCCGGTGGCACCCCCCCCCCTGGAAAACCGGTGGGGTGCTGGCCGATGGCACCCTCATCGGTTCCCAACCAGTGGGGGTACCCACCAGGCCTTCCTCCCTCCTCTCCTCATCTCTCACAGCTCTCTCCCTCTCTCATTTATTTACGGTGGCACCCCCTACCGATCAAAGCCTTATAAATACCCCCCCAAGAGAGAGGAAGAACATATGCCTATTTGGGTAAAAATTCCTAGGAAACTCTGTCATTTTGAAGGCACGAACTTAGTGCTCTGCACAAGTTCAGCGCGCGCGCCAGGAGGAGGAGTCTCTTTTGGGTTCCCTTTTAAAGTTATATAAAAGGGATACTCTGTCGAAATCTTGTTGTAAATCCGGCATTACATAAGTCGTTACTCTGTCGAATTTTTAATGAAATAAAATATTGTCTATATTACTCTCATACTTAATGTATGTATGTATTTTTTTTTTGTGCGTGTAAGCTTAATCCTATATCTAATTAATCATGCATGCATGTAATTAGCCATATTGACCATATGCCTAATTAATTGTATACCTAATGACATAAATACCCTTGGCCTCTCCCCTAAATCTAACTATAACTTAAATAACATACACTTAACATGTTTAAAACACATGAACATCACTATACTCTTTTAATAATTCATCCAATTACGGAATTGATCCTAAATGACTCAAATGCCCCTCAACACATAAAAATCAGTAACAACCAGAGAAAAATCCTAAAAAATATAAAAAAACTCCCAGCATGCCCTTAATACCCCCAGAACCCCAGAAATGACCTTAATACCCCTGAACATTAAAAATGACCAACATGCCCACCTCATGACAAAAATCTGTAAAATCACAGAAAATTCTAAGAAAATATAAAAATCATTCAGTATGCCCTAAATGCCCTCAAAACACTAAAAATGAGCAAAATTACAAAAATAACCTTAAGATATCAAAAATCATTAAAAATTCTAAAAAATCATAAAAATGTCAATTCACTTAAAACATGATAAATACCCATGAAATCCACATTAACCTAAAATTACCAAAATACTCTTACTACCCAAACACACTTAAAATAACTCTAAAATACCTCATAAGGTTTTGAAACCTTCCTAAATCGTTAAAACTCACCTCACACACTAAATTGACTATAATACCCCTATGCCCTCTAACTTAACATAATTACGAAAATACCCTTGTCAGTCTAAACTACTTGGAATCAATCTAGATAATTCGGAGTCAACCCAAAACCTTTTAAAAATCTCCCAACCAATCATAAACTCATCCTAAACATGGGCGAGGCCAAGGCCTTGACCTAAAATATATCTTCATATGCATGTACCACATGTGGTAGTAGTGTTGTATGCATAGTTGTCAATTCCGTCCCGGTTCCTGTCCCGTTTTTCTACTGGGATGAGACGTCCCGGTGTCCCAGACAATTCCAGTGTCCCGTCCTGAAAATTTTTCCATATATATGCCAACAAATATAAGACATATATATACAATAAATAATATGAAAATAAACAGATAAACATATAAATAACACAAAATTAATGCAATTGAAGCATTGAGGACAGATTTATGAGTTTATAGATGAGTGTATTCATCAAATGAACCCCCCAAAATAAGTTTACAAAGAACTTAAGTACTTAAAAAAAATCTGATGTAAAAATACAAATTCTAGTTGGGAAAGGCCAAGACGGGCCGGGACAGACCAGGACAGGCCAAGATGGGCCGGGACATATCGGGATAGGTACTGGGACAGACAAGAAACTGTCCCATCTTGTTTTCTTACTGGGAGGCGACGTCCCGGCCGGGACAGGCCGAGACGGGACGGGATTGACAACTATGGTTGTATGTTACAAGGGTATCAGCGGACGGTTAATCAAGGGTTGTTGAGCGCTTACTCGACACAAGTAACACTGACCGAAGTCAGTATAGAGAGGTCATATACTCGGATCTTCACCTGATCCGAAGTCCCGGGCTCCTTGAGGGCTAATCCCAAACTTTCATAATCAAGAAACAAATAAATAAAATCGACTTATATTTCTCCAGATAAAACAAATAAAAGAAAATAAAAATATGATAGGAGAGAACTAGGTGCAGGTTCTAAACAAATGGCACGCCCAGTGGGACCTCTCTTTTCTTTCATCTCTCCGTCCAGTGATGCCCTCACTACAACCCTACTACTAATTTTGTCATGTATCATGAAGGTGATCGAGTTTCTGCTCAAAAGACAACAATGGCAGCAAGGGTCACGTATGGCCTACTTATAGTGGCGACTCACGCACAGTGTGGATACCTGACCACGCCAACATGCTTCGGGGACTTCCCTGCGGTGGTTGGATCTCCATACTTTCTGAGGGTTGTCCCGGGGCCGAAGCCTGTTCTAGAAAAGAAGAAGAGGTGCGCTTCCCACGCCAAAAAGAGCGACAACGACGGCCGACCTAAGCAAGTGCTCGCCGTCAATACTATTAGCATCTCTCTAGCCTCCTTGTCCAACAGGAGGCAAAAGCAGAAGGCTCTGACCACAAGCACATCCAAGACGAGGAAAACTATACTGGTGGGGAACATGCGCATTCGTCTGGTTGGCGGCAACCCATCATTCCCAAGATCCATTATATCCTGACAGTTTCTGTCCAGAACTGGTTCGGGATTCTACCGAATGTTTGTCAAGATGGGGGAATCTTCAAAAAGGAAAAAAAAGATTAAGGCTCCTCTCTAGCAAGAGCAACAATACAAATTCAAGTCAGGCATACATCAGAATTGGGCAAATCTATGCCTCGAATTGGGGGCAATCTGACAGATGATAGGAGCCTTTGCATAAAGAAAATGTGGGTAACCAAAGAGGAGCCCGCAAAATTCGTCAGGCTAAGGTCACCCTAGTAGAATAGCAACCTCAGCAACTCGTAGAGCCTGAGGGGTAAATAACTAACTCAGCTACTTGGCCTAATTCCCTGTGAGGTCAAAAAAGGAAAGGTGCGTATAAGGCATAGGAGCAAGTCCGACAGCGGACATCCGTTTTTGAGCGATTAGGCGCACTTGTCCGATCGACTCAGAAGAAGAAGCGAATTGCCAAAGTGACAGAGAATGGTATACGAGTCCACACATGCTACACCTCCAACACTACCAACTGGCAACCTTCCCAGCCGGAAGACTCAAATGTTATCGCCAACTTGCGCAACCGAGTGGGCCCATAACCCGTCAAATGGAGCAGACCATACATCTACTAAGCCGAGGAAGCCAAGGGGCAGAGCAACCCCAAATTGACAATAGCAATACTGTTGGAGAAGCTGATGAAGGCGGGACAAATGCCCCAGGTACTGAGGCCGCTCTAGAACAACCCCAAGATCAAATGTAGCCTTAGACCATAGGGGAGAGGAGGAAAGAAAATCAACAACTCCTATGGCCTAGTGCAAAAGATGGAGGAGTATCATAGGGTAGCTCAAGTCTCCCTAAATGCACCACCTCCAAGGGTAGTACCTATACCGGCAGTGGTAAGACTGCAAGCCGCTGAAGTCAACTTCAACCCTGGTGAGATATAGGAAAAGCGGGTTGAAAAGTCCAACCATAATAACCAGCAATCTCATACCTCTACAGAAAATGCTACAACATTGCAGAAGCATCTTATTGAGCAAATTGTTGAAGTCAAAATGGCAGAACAAGACGACAGAATAGGCACATTCGACTTATACAAAGTGTCATTCCCAGTACATCATATGTTCAAGAAGTTCCTGCCGGATCACGACAAGCGCCCTAAGTTTACCAGGTATGACAGGGAAGGTTCAGCCCAGGAACATATTGCCCACTATATAAGTGACTTAGGAGAGCTAGCTACTGATGAAGCCTACCTCCTGAGATTCTTTTCTACTTCCCTCACGGGCACTGCATTCTAATGATATGCAAAGTTGAAGCCCAAATCTATCAACAGCTAGAAGAAAATGTAGAAAAGGTTCATCAACCGCTTTAAGGTATCGGAGCGAAAGGTCACCATCACTGAACTGATGATCCTAAAACAAGGCAGAAACTAACATGCCATCGACTACATCAAGAAATGATGGAACCTCTGCATGAAACGCGACAATCCGCCGGCCAACGAGGATACGGTGCAATTGTGCAAAAGGGGCTTAAAGTTTGAGATAAGTGACAAGCTGATTACTGCAATGTTAGGAACTTTGATCAGCTAAAAAACATTGTGACGGAGGTCGAAATGTTCTTTGCAGACAATCCAACCATTTCCTCCATTGAAGGGAAAGTCTCAAAGTAGACTATAGATACATAAGAGGTCAATGTTGTAGACTTCGAATCAGCTGTAGAAATCACAGGAGACAAGAACAATGCAAATGCCTCGACATCTAATAGAAGGAGATCATATGCCACCCTCAAAGAAATGAGGAAAAATGTCTTACTCTTTCATCAGAAAACATACAAGAGAGCTGTTTGACGCCTACATGCGAGCAAATCTTTTGATGCTACCTAAATTAAAGAGGCCAGTAGAAGTTGGTAAAACATATGAACCCAATTATAGCATGTACCATCACATGTTAAGACATGTAATAGAAGATTGTTATATCTGTAAGAGGAAAGTTGAAAAGCTCATCCGAGAAAGGGTTGTGGAGATAGGAAAGTACCTGGTAGACCCGCCTCAACCACATAGAATACCCAAACAAACATTTGCAGGAAATGTCGTCCACATTAGTGAGAGTTCCTCAGAAGAAGAGCTTGCAGACGAGAACATGGATGCCCCTCCGAAGCAGGAAGTGATAGCATCATACCCTCCAACGGCCCCCCGCTCCAAATGGGTCTATCGTGGTGGCACTGGAGGAGATTCAGATGAATCTGACACGGCTCTCCCATTAGCAAGCCTCGCCGGAGCAGGAGGCAATACCATCATACCCTCCAGCGACACCCGCTCTAGAAAGGTCTATCATAGTGACACTAGAGAAGATTCAGATAAGTCTGACACGGCTCTCCCACCAACAAACCTCATTGGAGTAGAAAATAACTCCATCATATGCGCCAGCGACTCCCACTCTGGAGGGGCCCGTTATGGCAGCACTGGAGGGGATTCAAGTGACTTTGGGACAAATCTCTCTTCAGCAGTATGAACTCGCTTGGATAATGAAAGGTCTTGCGAGGTAGTGGACAAAAGTCCTGACAATGGACAGAGTCAATAAGCCCTTCTCTTGTGAAAAGCCAGGACCAAAATGCAGCCGTCCTCTAAAGAAGGACAAATTTGTCATAGACTTAAATGAAGCACTAGAAGTCCAGCACCGAGAGGGAATGGTGTTAAAATGGAAAGGATGTGAAAGTCATGACAACACCCCCGAGGTTACCTTTACAGCTGAATAAGGTTCTCGGGGAAAACAAGTTGCCGATGTAAAAACAGGAATAAGCTTTAAAGATACTGAATCCCTAACGAATAGGCTCAAGAGACCATATTCCTTCCCAAAGAAAAAGACCCAGGGACTCTTCGAGTTATGTATGAGCAGAAATGCAATTGTTCTGCCCAAGACAAAAAAGGAAGAAGAAATGCATCGGATAGATGCACCCAATTACTGCCCATACCACCGCTTTATCATCCATCCAATTGAACGTTGCTTTATGTACAAAGATGAAATGAAAAAGCTGATTCAAGAAGGAAAGATAAATATGGAGAAGTACTTGGTGAATCCCCACAGCCACATGATGTACATGTAGCCAATTACATAGTAGACATAATTCAGAATATTTACGGAGGTAGAAAAATTTTCAAAAAACTCCACTTAAGGGAACGTTCAGACCCCAACCTAAAGAAGTCCCTCGCTGTCAATATAAAGGGATAGCTTTGGATAGGCCGCCCACTACTCGAACCAAAGCTATTATTAACACCGTAACAACAATTGCAAAAAGCATGGAAAGACATACCCCTGGACAACAACAGGGAGCTCTGGAGGAAGAAGCAGAAGGCAATTCCTCTAAGAAAAAAGAAAAGAACACAATGGGTGAATACCAAATGTTGCCAGATATAGTGGTCGAACAAGCTACTAAAGCAACTTTTGACCACAACCAGCCAGAACAGTAATGGAGTAAGGTCCAAAAGAAGAAGTCAAAGCCGGCAAAACTGCCATAGAAAAAAGATAAAAAGAACAAGGCAATAGTCAGGAGTGCGCCGCCTCCAAGGGTGCAACCTCAATCCCGCTTCATCAGAGAGGCGACAAGGAGGAAGAAACAAGAAAAGAACAGAAAGAAAAATGAAAAGAGAAAGCTGAAGAGACATGAACCCTTGGCTAGTTCCTCAACTATGGCCAAAGACAGAGTGACGCCTATGTAGAGGCTCCAAAACATCATTGATAAGCTGGAAGAATACCAACCAGGACAGCCGACAAAAGGTATTTCCCTAGATATATGCATTCTATGGAAAGAACTCAAAAGGCAAACTCAATTAAAGACCTGGCTGCTACAGCTACGTGAGCATATACATGGGGCAAAAGAGGATTATCTTTCAGTCCCAGATGATGTTAGCATATTCTATAGAGAAGACCTAACACTCAAAAAGCTCAAGCGACAATTTCAGCCAATACCTTGCAGTATGATCTCGGTGCAATTCCAAGCTGGGGAGGACACCCTAGATGACAATATCAGATGCATCTCACATGAGTCCAAGCGAACTTGACACTTCCTCTATTAAATGGCCGTCATATGAAGTTGTACTATGCCCCAATGCATGAGGTCCCCGAGCATCAACAGCCAAAAGAGGACCAGTGCCATAGGATACAATACAAAAAAAAAAAAAAGGTGTCCAGACAAACTTGATTGGTCCCACTCCTGTAAGGGACCAATTAAGGGCATAAAGGTCAAGAACCCAACTCAACTGAAAATCCGAAAGGGCACCTCAGACAAAAATGGACAAACCCTGCGGTGTAAAAACCCGCAGGGGCGCACAGGCAAAAATAAGAAGGGGCTAGCTTCGGTGAAAACCCACAAAGGCGCAGATGTTAGTGAAAAAAAAAAAAATGTCATCATCATCCAGCAACTCACCGGGGTATGGCTCGCAAAAGCCGTTCGTACCAAGTGTGTTAAAAAAAATATGCACATACACATATAGCCATACTCGGTGGGGAGAGAACTCTCTCGGCCTATCCCAGGCAGAAATCGAATTTTCCCACATCCCTACCCAGAAAGAATATCACCAATGACGAAAAAATCCTTAGTGTCACTTTACATTAGGGCTACGATCGGAATGACGATGATGACGTCCTCCTGACTGGATAAGGCAGTGTGAAACTCGATTTCTCACTTGATAGGGCCAAGAAGAGCAATTCACCTTCTAGGCTAAAATCATTGGTCCCACCGGAAAAATCTCTACCAACAATTCATATTGAAACACCAAAATCCTTGCACTCCCGGGAGGCGTTGTATCCTGAAATTCAGTTAAAATTACGTTGCGCCCCCGGAAGGTTTTGTATCCCAAAATTCAGCCAAAACTCCTTTGCGCTCCTAGGAGGCATTGCATCATAAAATTCCGCTCATATATCATAGTCCCATTGGCGTCCCAATAGGTAAAAAAAATTTTGCATTCCTGGGAGGTATTGTATCCTAAAATTCAGCCAAAATTCATGTGCTCTCGGGAGGCATTATATCCCAAAATTCAGCCAAAATCGTTGCGCCCACGGGAAGCGTTGTATCTCAAAATTCAACCAAAATTACCTTGCGCCCCCGGAAGGCATAATATCCTGAAATCCTTGCACGCCCGGGAGGCGTAGTATTCCAAAATACTTGCGCCCCTGAGAGGCGTAGTATCCCAAAATCCTAAGTCTCCGAGAGCCGTTGTATCCCAAAATTCACGGCTACCTAGAACCCCATTTTCTTGGAAACTCTAGAAATTGCAAGACCCGTCGAAGTCTTTGTATCCACTATCCTTATCGGCTCACAGGGAAGCCTAAGTTCCCTACAAGAAAATTCTTTATCGGCTCATAGGGAGGCTTAGTTCCCTACCAAAAATTCTTTATCGACTCACCGGGAGGCCTTAGTTCCCTACCACATAATTCCTTATCGATTCCCAAAAAAACCTTAATTTCCTACCAGATAAAAATTCCTTATCAGCTCACAAGGAGGCCTTAGTTCCCTACCAGATAAAAATTCCTTATCGGCTCACAGGAAGGCCTTAGTTCCCTACCAGATAATTCCTTATCGGTTCCCAAGGAAGCTTTAGTTCCCTACTAGAAATTCATCATTTGTTTCTAAGAAAGCCTCAATTTCCTACAAGAAAATTCCTTATCGGTCTTCAAAGAAGCCTCAATCCCCCACCTACCACCAGAAATTCCTTATCGGCCTTACCATAAAGTAGACTCCTATCGACCCTGGGAACCATTGTATCCCAGAATCCTTGTCCCCCGAGAGCTGCCGCAAACCAAAATCCCATGACTGTCTGGATCCTTTATCCTCAAATAGGCAAAATAAACACAAGTCCCACCAAAATTCCCCCACTCAATCATTCCAACCCTCAGAGAAGTTGTAATTGTCTACCGAACTAAAAAAGAAAAGGAAAAAAAAGGGGGCTTGAAAATGAGGTGCCCATACGGACCTAATCGGTCTGACTCCCAAGGGGATCAGTTAAAGGTAAAAAGATCTTAAACTCAGCTAAGGTGAAAACCCGAAAGGGTGTCTTGGGCAAAATTGGGTAACCCCGCTGTATGAAAACCCAAAAGACATGCATGCAAAAATAAGAGGGGACTAATGTTGACGAAAACCTAAAAAGGCGCTAGTATTAGTTTAAAAAAAGAAGAAGAAAGAGATACATGCAATATACAACAAAGAGTTCATACTACCTAAGCTTAACATTGATCTTTAGAAGAATATTTGTAATACACTGAAGCAATGACAAGCTCGAGACAAGGCCTCTGGGTAGCTCGAATTCTTCAACAAAAAAGGGGGCGATAAGAACTACAATCGAGAAATAACATATCAATTCTGGCCCAGGGAAGAGCCATGTCCCGCCAGAGGCTACGATAGACCATCTACCAGCAAATGAAAAATTTTAAGCCTATGAAGAAATTAGGCTCCATCTCTGAAATGCTAGTCGAAGCGATGATCGATGGTTGCCACAAAATAAGAGTTTTCCCTCCAATAAAGCTTTAAGAATGTGCTTGCAGGCGTAAAGAGACAATTTGGGGTTCCTCGTATGCTATACTAGAAAGGACAATATCCTTCTTATATTGGAGCGCAGGAGTCTCCGCAACCCGAGTTGCATTAGCTGCCTCGATAATTTTAATCTCGGCCCACATCGGCAAAAGGTTGCTCGACAATTGGCGGGACTGGAATATTATCCTCCCCGTGTCCTGCCATGGGAACAACTCCCACATGGGCCATGAGGGCAAAGACAACAAACTACAAGAAGATAAAAAGAGAAAATAGGCATCAAAAGTCATAATAAAGTCTCGAGATACAAAATCCAACCAAGTCCTAAAGAAGTCATAGGACAAAGTCAAATTGCTATGCACCAAATATTAGGCAAGTCCATAACGCTTTGTGTGGAGCTCCTGAAACTGCCGAAATAAGGTATTGATACTCCAAGATAGAGAAAATGCCGGAAGAATCAAACGCCTCGCCCGCATATTCTTAAGGAGTCTCTATATCATGAAAGATAAGAGATTCCCTAAAATCGAGTAAACATCGAATGATTCGAGCGGCATCAAGTCTCGAAGAACCTCTAAGTCGTGAAGGTCAAGAGGATTCCGATAATTAGAGGGATTGAACGCTTTCAAATATATCCGGAGAGCCGAAAAGTTATGAAAATAAGGCTTCTTGGGCATATCTTAAGGTGCCTACGTACCAAAATTGAGGGTCATTGGGACCCAAATAAGCTCGGACAAAACATATGCACAGCAAGCCGAAGCGATGGGTCACCTAGTATATACGAGACGGCACTTTATTTCCCCCAATAGCCGCAAATACATAAGGCAAGACACGGAAAGTCATTAGGATAGCACTGACATGCCGCATGTGAGAGCCTCTTAAGCGTGTAAAATGAGGATTCTTTTAGCCAAATGGGGCACGAGACATGCACCTTCATCTTCACCTCCGACACATGTCCCGTGGGGGGCATTTGTTGAATTCCTTTTTATGAAGTATACAAAAGAAGAAGAAAAAAGAGACGGAGCAAGAAAAAAAAAATCAATTAAAAAATGCCCATTGATGACCTTTAATAGGGCAATAAAGAAAGGAAGGAGGAGGGAGGTTAGACCCCCCACCGGTTTCCATAGAACCTCCCACCAATAGGGGTCTTGCCCCCATTAAAAAAAAAGAACCCCCCCCCCAACCGGTGGGGGGTCCTCCATCCATTTAATACAAAGAAAAGCAGAGGGGGAAGAGGATTTAATGGCCTTTTATCGCCTTTATTTAAGAGGGTTAATGCCCATTTGGGCTCCCCATATTAGTGGGTTCTTCACTAAAGAAGATTTTAATGGCCAATCATTGGCCTCCATTATTAGAAACCATTTTCCCACATAACTAGAAAAGGGAGGGAAATGGGGTTTACCTCATTTAATTAAATAAAAAGGAGAGAATGAAATAAAGAGGAGAGAGGGGAAGGGGGTGGCCACCGGTCTGCTAGCCTGTGGCACCCCCCCCCCTCCCCAACCGATTTTCCAACCGGTGGGGGGTGGTCACCACCGGCTCCTTAGCCGGTTGGGGGGTGCTGGCCGGTGGCACCCCCACCGGTTCCCAACCGGTGAGGGTACCCACTGGGCCTACCTCCCTCCTCTCCTCATCTCTAACAACTCTCCCCCTTTCTCATTTATTAAGGTGGCACCCCCCATCGGTTAAGGCCTTCAAGGCCCTATAAATAACCCATTTGGTTCAAAATTCCTAAGGGGAAATTATGTCATTTTAAAGACACGAACTTGGTACTCTGCACAAGTTCAGCGCATGCGCTAGGAGGAGTTGTTTCTTTTGGGTTCCCTTTTAAGGTTATCTTAAGGGGATACTCTGCCGAAATCTTGTTGTAAATCCGGCATTACATAAACCGTTACTTTGCCGAATTATTAATGAAATAAAATATTGCCCATGTTGTTCTCATACTTAATGTATCTATGCATTTTTTTTTTGTGTGGTAAGCTTAATTCTATATCTAATTAATCATGCATGCATGTAATTAGCCATACTTAATTAACCATATGCCTAATTAATTGTATACCTAATAACATAAATACCTTTGGGCTCTCCCCTAAATCAAACTAAGTCCTAAAACATACCTAAAGCCTAATTAATAAATATAAACATACTCTCATAAACTATAACTTAAATAACATACACTTAACATGTTTAAAACACATAAACATCATTATACTCTTTTAAAAACTCATCCAATTACAGAATTGATCTTAAATGACTAAAATGCCCCTCAACACATAAAAATCAGAAAAAATCAGAAAACAAATCTTAAAAAATATAAAAAAACTCTTAACATGCCCTAAATACCCCCAGAACCCTAGAAAGGACCTAAATACCCCCAGAACATAAAAATGACCAAAATGCCCTCCTCATGACAAAAATCTGTAAAATCAAAGAAAATTCTAAAAAAAATATAAAATCACTCAGTATGCCTAAATGCCCTCAAAACCCTAAAAATGAGCAAAATTATCAAAATACCCTTAAGATACCAAAAATCATTACAAATTCTAAAAAAATCATAAAAAATGTCAAATCACTTAAAACATGATAAATACCCATGAAACCTACATTAACTTAAAATTACCAAAGTACCCTTACAACCCAAACACACTTAAAATAACTTAAAATACCTCCTAAGGTTTTGAAACCTTCCTAAATCGTTAAAACTCACCTCACACACTATGCCCTCTAACTTGGCATAATTACAAAAATACCCTTATAGGTCTAAAATACTTAGAATCAATCAAGATAATTCGAAGCCAATCCAAACCTTTTAAAAGTTTCCCAACCAATCATAAACCCATCCTAACTTTGTGTGAAGCCAAGGGCTTGACCTAAAACATATCTTCATATGCATGTACTGCATGTAGTAGTAGTGTTGTATGTTATAACGGCATCAGCGGACAGTTAATCAAGGGTTGTTGAGCAGTTGCTCGACGTAATTAACACTAACCAAAGTCAATAGAGAGAACTCATATACTCGGATCTTCGCCTGATCCGAAATGCCAGACTCGTTGAGGGCTAATCCCAAGCTCTTATACTCCAAGAAATGAAATAAATAAAACCGACCTATATTTCTCCAAATAAAATAAATAAATAATAAAAATCTGATAGGAGAGATCTAGGTGCAGGTCTCAAACAGGTAGCCACACATTTGCAAACATATAATGAAAGAAAATGTATACGAAACAGTAATAGTTGAATGAAAGAAGAATTGCCTTTAACGCCGCCGCTCCAAGTGCAAACCAGCCATCGGGGTACAAAGAGTTCAAGGCCATTGCAGATTCCCTGTAATAAAAGTCAGCAGATTATATTTTTAACATCCACAACACATGACACTTTTCCCACAAAAAACAGGCATACTGCTGATAAAAGTAATGTGCTACTCCAGACAAAAGTATCTTCAATAAAACATATATGCCATCAACTAGATATTAAACTAAGTTCAAGTAAAACATACCAAAGAATTTTAGATGTCACATAGTCACCTCTGTTGTATGCACTACGAGCCAGAGATCTCTGTCAATAAGATAGGGCTTTTGAGAGATTAACTTGTTAAGTGTTCGATAGACCAACCACACAGAAGAAAATTACCTTAGCTCGAGCAGATCTATTGTTTGAAACATCAAGTGCTTTCTCATAGTAAGCATCAGCATTTGTTGCATCACCAAGTGAACACCTGAAATAACTTCTAAGCATACTATCCACACAAACTGATGTCGTAGCCCAAAACATGAAGTGCTAAGTTGCAGGAATATAAACAGGAATAGTTCTTCTGAACATAGACATGGTTTAGGTACTGAGACATATTTCTGCACAGAGACTCAGTTTGAATGCTGTCATCAGAGTCATACCATAATCTTGGGTCATTTGGTGTATCCTTAAGCCGTGCGTTGATAAGGTCAACAGCTGCAGATTTCTTGTTCAATAGTCTGAAAAAAAAAAAAGAATTTACCAATTTTCCAAATTAAAGCACAAAATAATTGAGAGAGGACCATTTGAAACATATGCATTGATTGATCTAAGGTTAAAGAAAGGCACCATACTGGTAGCAAAAAATCAGATCATCCCATAACTCAAGATCCTCAAAAGTCTTTAGTGCTTCTCCAATCATACCATTACTCACTAAAAGCCTCCCATACTCTCTGAAGAGCGACAATAAGATGCATCAATATCAGAATTCAGAACAACTGAAAACATTTCTCTAAATTTATAAATAATTAAAAATAAGCTTAAGGAAACTGTCAAACAACAGATTCAACCAAAAAAAAAAAAAAAAACATACTTCCGCAGCGCAGGAATGTTCGGAACATACACCCCAAATGAGAAGTGAATCCTCTCTACGGCACTAGGAAGTGGTCCACTAACACAATCAACCTTGGAATACAGCAAGAGTTAACTTAGTGATGATTCCTTGTGCATGATATCAGCAAGGAAACTCCAATAATTTTCACACATTTAAAGAGCAGAATCATTTTGTTCTTCTCACTGCAAATACTCAAAAAAAGAATGTAATCTCATAGGTGTCACCCCCCACTAATGAAAACCAAAAAACAGGCACATAGAGGCAGTACTAAATGAAGAAACTAAAAGGACAATATTCCACTGTTCAAAACAAATGCAACCAAACTAAAAATTTCCCGCATAATCAGTGGTATACTACCCATTAGTGATGATCAGCTGCTTCATAATTAACTGAAGTGGCATTCCTACATCCTTATATTATATGCATTTGGAAAGTGGATGCTACCAACAAGGCTTTGGCAGTATAAGCATGTAGCTATTGTCAATTTCAAAGTAATTTCACAGAAAATAACACATGCTTCCTTGAACTGATCACGATGTAAGTCATCACCAACCTATCTCACCCTACCATCAAGTCCCAACAGTGAGTGGAGTTGTGGCCAGCTGACATAGATGCCAAGAATATTTCAAACCACACTTTCAACTTTGCCTTCTGTATAATGTCATTTCTTTCATTAGAAACATCAAAAATTAACTCAAGAGCATTTGAATTGCAGGATAAATGCCATGCATTTGCCAATAGATAATGCTTGCCAACATAGGAGATGCCTACAGAACTATAGAAGAATTCAATGCTAGATTGCAACGCCCACAAAGATAGTGGACTTCGTGTGAAGCCTTTTCCAATTTGTGGCATTAGAAGCCCAAGAAAGTAATCCAACTAAACCATTTTTTAAAATTATCCAATCTAAAATTAAGTGAAAATTACACGCATTAGTAATTTTCTGGCCACTTTAGTAGTTGACATCTTTCTTTTTGGAAGTGGATGGTACTACATTTTTGTAAAAATAAAAAGGAGAGAAAAGTTTTGTGAAAACTCAAACACCCAACTCTATATAACCAATGTCAAACTCTCCCCGAGAAATAGTGATGTAGGACAGCTAACAGAACTGACGGACTCACTAATAGACTCAGATCAGCAATAAGAAATATAATAATAAGTAGACGCAAACCTAAACACATTAAGTAAAGTTGGATAACCACGCTAAATAACAAAAGCTAGCCGAGTAATTGTCCATCTCGCAATGAAGAAACATGGGATCGTTTGGTAGTTGAGGAACTACCACAAGTCCAGGGAATAAGAACCACCCCAAAGTCCTGTTGGAAATATCAGGTAGGTATAATGTGTTCTCAAGCTAGCAGTGATGATGTAGCACAAGCTAGGTATCTTACCTCACAAGTCAACAACAGATGAAAAGCAAATACTAGAAAAAAAAAAAAAAAAAAAAACTGTAGCAGATGGGATTAACAGGTACCTCCATGCTGGTGCATGGGACAAGAACACCCAGTGCTCGTGTTCCACCCTCAAAGTACAACCAACAAGGGCCCATTCCTCGTAGGGAGATAACAGGAAACAATAAAATAAATAAAGGAATGGAAATATAACAATTGATGGGCCCACGGGCAATGTATGCACTGCTAGACGCTTCCTTGGGAAGTGTGCTACGAAATCGGGGGTGCTCAAAAGCTAGTGTGCGAATCGAGGTGGCTGACACAGGCCTCAGAGGCAGTACAAACTGAGACAGTAGATGCAGGCCTCGAGATGCCCAAACGAATGTATTTGGGGTGTGTGCATAGCAGGACACAAAACGAGGCACCGCTTGCGGATAGGGCACTGAGCAAAGTTGGCCTCGCCGTGAGGAAGCCGGCTGTACACTTGGTGTGCAAATCAGGACACGAATAGGTCTCAAAATGAGGGCAGTGCACTAAACTTTTGTTGCACCACTGGTGCAATAGGCCAAGTCGCACAGACCTGAAGAAGTGGTGCACAGAAACAAGGGGTCAGCTAGACCCGCTGGCCTGGGCAAATTGGCCTGGATGGTCCAAGTGCAAGTGAACTAGGGTCCCTGGACCCTAGTTTGGACCAGCGAGCCCGCTTGGGCCAGGTAGCAGACACAAGCACCTGCAGGTGCGCAGGGGCGTGCGGATCACAGGAGTTCCCACCCCATCTTCCTGCGACCAGAATGGGAACAAGGTAAGAGAGAAAGGTCTGCAGAGATAGAGAGAGGGGGCATGATATTGTTCAGGCGTGAACAGTAACTGCACGGGATTACCAGAGAAGGGGGGGGGGGGGGGGGGGGGGGAGAGAGAGAGAGAGAGAGAAAGAGAGGGGGAGGGAAGAAGAGGGCGGCATATGGTGGCTGCAGCAACGGCAAGGGCCAGCAGTGGCAGTGGCACTCCTCCTGCGTCGCACCGAAGGAGGAAGGGCGTCCCACCCTCCCCTTCTCGGGATCTCCTTCTCCATCCCAGAGAGGATCTCACAAAATAACTCAAGAAATTGACACTAAATTCTTCATTAATTTGAAAAGATATCATGCATGCATATATATAGTGTATAGGGTATGCAACTCCAACTCAACTACCTAATCCAACTATCGACTTAAATACCCATAACCAGATAAATCTTACGAAAATTCATAAAAAAGCCCTGTAAAATAGAAAATCACACCTAAAATCCTGAGAAAATAGAAAATCCACTAAATGGGCTCCAAAAGGGTCAAATAAGATACATGCAGACTCGTGGTCCAGAATCCTATCCATTAGACATGATCTGGGGAGTCTCTGAGACACAGGAACACCAGTGCAATTCTCTGACGACAGTGGGTGCCCTCTAAATCAAATATGTCAGGGACTCTTGTGTCCTTACCAAATAGACTTCAGTGATTACAGCTTTTCAGAGCCCCAAACACCCTTCCCCAAAAGATCAAAGTATAAGTTCATAACTTTAGCAAACATCATCTCAACCATTTCAAAGCCCTAAAACTTGCAAAATCTCCCTTCAATTTTTCTTTGGCAATGAACTCCATAGTCTTCATGATTGCCTGTTAATATGATTGGTCATGCTTTTAGGTACTTCATTAGAACCACCTGTGCAACCAACATGCCTTGCAAGGCCATGGGATCTCCTAGAGGCATCTTTAATACCCCAGGCCTCTTTGGCTCATCTACTCACTGAATTGGATACACCACATTGTGTAGGATTTTTCTCCTTCAACACTATGTGGATCCGGGCAAATGTCTGCAACAGACCAGGGTCATGTGTCATTGGAAAAGGGGTAAAAACTCGACAATTTAGTCATGATGCCACATCTCACCTCCCAACTCTTATGTCACGGAGTAATAGTGATGCGGGATAGGAATGGGGAACTCTGGATGAAGGCTCGGAGGCCAGGGAAGAAGAAGACTGGGGTAGCAGCAGGAGATGAAGAGGGGGGGGGAGATGAAACAGGGGCTTCTCACCCCTTCATACCGACCCTTCACGGGTCCTCACGCACACACAGCACAGTGGCAGCTGCAACAGGAAACCTTCTCTTCTCTTTTTCTCCTTCTAATCATTAGGTTTCCCTAAAGGGAATACATGGGGTATATATAGGCCCCAAAAAGGAAGCCCTAATACGAAAATTACCAAGCTATCCCTAGGACTCCTAAAATAACAAAAACATGCAGAAAATTACAGATAAAATAAAAAGGCACTAAATGGGCCTCTAATGGGCCAAATACAATATGCAAGGGCTCTTTGGTTCTGTTTCTGCAGTTCCTGGATTCCCATCAAATAGGGATCTAATTCTCAAAAAGGGGAGTGTCTAAATGGAGATTCTTCAGAACCACAGGTCACCTGTCCTCTCATTTGTAAATAATGCATAGCAAAGCCACCACCTGGTGCTTGATTGTGTCCTACTGTGTAAGAAGTAGCTCTCCATCTCTCAACAAGCGCCTAAGGGAATGGATTCTTCTGCTTGCAATAGCCCTCTGAAAATGGTCCCCCTCCTTTGTTCATCTCTCCTCCAACCTTTTGTCAATAGATCTCCTCCTTGGGAATGATCTCCCCATAATCAATCTTCAACTTAATTTTGAGTTCCTTGTTTCCATCATCCAGCAATACAGCCTCTTCCTATGCAACCAAACCCGACAGCTGCTCCAGCAATCTGTCCTCAACTGCTTTCTCTATGAGTGTTCTACTTGCCCCCCCCCTTTGGAGAGTGCCTGAGCAAACTTCTTCAACTTCAAAAACACCCTAACAATGGTAGAATCAGTAGCAACTTGGTCCTCCCAAGCCTTTCATCATGACATTCATAAATTCATCTTCCCTCGGCCCATATTTTTGCATCTTGAATCTTGGCACACTTCTATGTCTAGTAGAAGGTCTTGAGAAGAATAGGCTTGTTGTTAGATACTGGTCTTGAAAGGAGCAACACTTCCAAGTTCCAACCAAAGGAAACACTCCTCCCAATCCACTAACACCAAAACCTACCCAACTTGGAACAGGTCCTCCTTGAGGTGAACTTAGGGGTACAAATAATAGTTAAAGCAACCTCATCAATACAACTCTTGAAAGCAAGGTTTTAAAAATTGGTAAGGATCAGCACAGCTTGGCCAATTTGGATCAGTTTTATGGCAAATGTGCCAATCTTGTGCTACCTTTCAACCCCATGCACCTAGATTGACTGAATTGGGCTGATCCACAATGCAACAACTAGGTTGACTAGCCATTCGGCAGTCAAAGTAGCCATTGCTGGCTGTCTGGAAATGGCCAGCAACAGCTAGCTGGGGCCTTGGAGGTCTATACATGCGAGGGAGAGAAGGGCACCTTGGTGCCTTACGTGAGGTCTTGGGGGCTTTATTTCTCACTCTATTCCCGAGGAATCTAATTTTCATTTATTATGGCCTGCTGCAAGCCAATTCTGGATTGTTTGAAGTGGTAAATCATTTACCTTCTTTAAGTAGGCTTCAAACATATGCAGATAGTGTAGATCATAGAGGGTATTTGGAATACGATTTAAGGTGGCCAGAATATTGCATACTTCTTATCCTGAACTGTTATAATCTTGTAGATGGCACCCAACAGACAACATCCTGCGTGGGGGCATGGATACACAGTCCGTGGAAACTGAAGAACTCATTCTATGTATTGTGAGCATTTGATTAGCAATATCCACTGATTTGCAGAGCATTTGGCAGAGCGTATCACCAAATAATCATGCACAGTTCTTACTTATAGCATGCCTAGATCATGATCCTATAAACCAGCCAAATCAGATTGGAACCAGTGAGAACCTGTTTGGTTCAAACATGGTCAGAACCGGCCAAAACAGCCTTGGAACCTGAGCTGGAATCAGAACTGGCCAGGGCCTATCCACTTCCACAGTCTGGTTTTTAAAACCTTGGCAAAGACTCAATATACATGCTACCCAAGTACATCTTCTATTAGACAAGTACCCACAACTCCCGCTCCAACTCCAACTCCGACTTCGACGGGAGCTTATGAAGGCATGTAGAATATTATTTCCCATGTTTAGAATACCTTTTAGTTGTTCATATACCATCATTCATGCATACGTTTAGATGCATACAAATGTTCCCTCATGTTTAGCCACCCACGTAGAGAGATTTAGAAAGTTTTATAAAGTTAGATAGCTTTTCTTCATTTGATACTGATGATGATGAGTTAGTCACTACCCAATATAATGTATGCCAACAATAAAAGTAAGCTTTCAAGTTATTTCAAACGCATGCTTCACATTCTCAATTTGATGTTCCTTAATTTTAGTATTTTACCATATTTTTTATATGTTTATATGCTTCAAGATTTTTTTGAGTGCTAACAGTTGACTAAGAAAGGGCCAACAGAGATCAGCTCAAATTGGCCCGGATCCGATTGGATTGATGAATCCAATCAGTTTTGGCCAATTGATCCAGGGATTGATTCTGTGTTGCTTCCTTGATATTGCCAGTCTTGGATGGAATGACTTGCACATGGAGCTTTTCCAAGTTCATACTGAAACTAAAGATAAATAAGTCAATTGCAGAATCAATGAATCATGGGCTGTTTCAGAATAATCCTTGTCAGCATCCAGGTTGATGAGGAAGTAGGTCAATACTAGGAGTAAGCAAATGAAGTACTAGTAAGGAAACGAAGTACTAGACCTGGGATGAGGTCCTGACAGCTTACAAGACATAAATGCTACGAAAGGACTTAATTTTATCCAGCAGAGTGAAGATGGATGCACGAATTTTGAAGTTTCCTTGGAGATGAAAGAATTCCTTGGAGATGAAAAAAAGGTTAGGGAATTACATGACAAGGTAGGAAGGAAAAAGTCTTCGAAGGGTGATCAGGGGTAGAAGATGACTGAGACATCAGACAAGAAGAACTCACTTTGACTCAATTTGGTACCTTCATCCCTCTCCCTTTCTTCTTCATTCATTGGGTCCATCAAATCCCAGATGTCAAGTCCCAATTACAATGTGAGTGGATGACAGACACTTGGGTCCTGCATCTGGAGTTCACAATTCTATATTCGCAGGGGAAAATTGGAGTGTTTCTTATCTAAAGGAGAGAGAAGATGAAAAATTATATTGAAGACTTCATTAATGGTATTGTGGACGAAGCCTTTGGCCTTGGCCAGCCGCCAATGTATACCTACCTCAGAAGTGCCTATGCATCTTCTCTTGCAACTTCCTTCTCTCCACTCGGAAGCTGCATCACCAGCCCTGCTGCCTCAGGCACCAAGAGATGGCTGGGAAAGCCCTTGGCAGTTTATTTCCTCAGAGCACTGAACCATACAGCTGCCTTCTCTACCATGGAGGCTACATCACCCTCCAGCCATATGGGGCCCAGAGCAGCCTGGGAACTTGTTCTGCCGGTTTATGGGATTGGCTGAGAAAGATCACCAATGGATCACGATCGGAATAAGGCAAAGGCAACAGGAGGGGAGCAGGGTTCTCTGCTTGAGGTTTTCATTAAGAAACAAAGAGAAAGGTCTTGAAAGCCTCGGAGTGTTAGCTGTCGAACCAAGGGCTTTGGCCCCCTCCTCTCTCTTAGTTTGCATTTTGGGTCAAGCAGGTCAAGCGATGGGTCAGATAAGCCTTATCTTCAGTAGGTGTTTGAACAGGGCCATTGCACCTTCCTACTGGCCCATTTAGGATGAGTTGGGAGTCATAAATGAGATTCCTGGCAGTGTATGCTCTGCCTCCACATGGATGGCTGGCATTTACAAATTCAAGCTTCAGTTTTTTTTATTTATCATAGTATCCCATGGCAGCAATATTAAGGTGTTTAAGGTGCAGCTTCCAATTAGAAGCACTTCCAGGCTTCCATACAGTTCACTCCTCTAGCCGCAGAGCTGTACATAACTAGAAGACATCCAAACAAGTTCAGAAAGTATACAACTTCAAAGGTGAGAACCAAAAACTGTTTGTAAGGTACAACAGCATTTTTGGTGCCCCATGAATTTTAATAATTAGCCAGGCATGCTATATGAAATTTATAAAACAAAGAACAAATGCAGAAGAATTCACTTACCAATTTATCCATCATCAACAATGCCCTTTGCTTTGTACGACTACGTGTAGACTCCCATCTTACACGTAAGATGTCACAGAAGCATCTAATCTAAAGAACACAGTCAATGAGGAACAAATCAGTCCACCAAAGATAATACCTTCAAGTTGGCATCTGCAGCTGTAAGTAAATTCAGATGTAATATTAAACAAAGCGGTTAGATGAAGTCTTTGACCTTGCAATTTTTTCTGTTTGCTTTGTGAAAGGATTTGAATCTAAAAGGACTTTAGGTGCCCACCTGGCCAACCTAACTATATCACACATCGGTAGCAGCTTTATGACAAGACCACACAAAATGCTACCACATTAATTTGATGATGACAGGGCTACAAAAATTCCTACAGCATTATGTTGATGTAATCATTAGTGCGCGAAGGAATCTACTTTCTTAGTCAATATCACCATGTTGCCGCCAATCTACTTGAGAACTTGGAATATAACAAAAATCTGTCAACTAAAGTGGAGAAACAGATTGAAATTTGATTGCATAAGGAAAACATCAATTACTTTCCATTAGGAGGAACTCAGTGATAATATCTCTCCCTTTTCAAAAGAATTGGACAAAGTCCTCATTCTAAGGCAATTTTTCCATTTATGGAAATGTTTAGTTTCATCGTTCATTCTAGTCCATTAGACTGATTCCCATGCCAAAGATGTCAGAGATGTAGCATATTTTGCAGGCTGCAAAGAAAGTGACAGAACATAAACTGTGAATCAGCATACATCACCATACATATGATGCAATTATTTGATACGAGTTAAAATGTCTACAACACATACAAGGGGAAAGATGGAAATTCCTCTCTCTCAATAATTGGAGACATTATTAAGCAATGTGCTCGCTGGGCATATGCGATGTGTATAATAGACAGAGAGTAAGCTTGCCTCCCAATTTGTGTGCCGATGGCATCCCTATTGTCTACATCCCCAATCAAAGTATTTGCTCTATTACAATGTACTGCACCCTCAATCCACAAATCCCTCCATCTAGCAACTCCTTGATTTGCATTTATAACATAACAGCCCTAGGGATTCATTCCAAGATTGCACCATAAACACTGGGTCTATGGGTCTGTGGGACCCAAAATCCTGCTTGTTCCATGCAATCACCTCAGCCTTGCATGCTTCGTTCAATGTAGAGCCTTTCTTCCCTTCAATGGATCAGCCATAGATCCTGCACCCTATTAGGGTATCTATGACATGAGGAGCATCAAACATTAGTTGACCTCAGGACAAGCTCAAAGGTTTCCTTGAAAGATTTGCCTAACAGCTGACAAACAAGTCAAAATAATGATAGAAATCACTGCTCCCAATCCAACTTGCGCAATTTCAGGGTAAGGTCATCCAAATAATAAGCAAAAGTGCAGAAATGAGGAAAACTGGGCTAAACTGAGCCAAGCCACCCAATACACCCTGGTTTTCACAAGCTCATAGGCTGCACCTTCTCACCTGATTTTTGCAGAAACCAGTTGGAACCACCCATCTCATATTGGAAAGGTTGATTATATATGAACCAAAATCCAAAGCGGAACCTATAACTGTAATGTGTGGTTCCAAAACCAATCCCATTTTGGCAAACACGTGCTTTGCTTGCCAAACAGAATTAATGGCATAGTGATGGTCATGGAGATTGTTTGCACTTCATGGAGGTTCCACTCCTTGGACAAGAGCTCACCAATAAAGTCAACATTTTCCTCCAGTCCCTTCCTTCAACAGAATTAATGATTTTGTCATCATTAACACATGCAAAAGAGGTATTTATAGTTAAGATTGTATCCCTAAACTAATGAGGCTTACACCTCACTATGCCTCAAGACTTTTGCTTTGCAAAGCTTTCACAAAGCGTCTCACAACCACCATAAAACTTTAAAGTTTAAATTATGGGTCCAGGTGACACTAATTTGACCAACCACTTCTATTATTCCATTTTCTTGAAAATTGTGTCTCAATTGACCCTCTCTAAGCAGTTCTGATCTTCTATACACCACCACATTTGAAAATGTCTCATTGGCATCTTAGCTCATATTAAACTTATACTAAAAATATTTCTTTACCATTAAACAATGTAGCCAATTCACATTTTCTTGCACGAACTTTCCAAAGAAATGAAATTAGAGGCAAAATGAGTTATAGATTGAAATAAAGAAGATCTCTACCCTCTGTGACTTTTCTGAACATTTAAACAATATGGTCGATGACTCCACTGATCATCTGAGATTGTGCCGCAAACTGTTTCATTAAACGTCATCAACATCAAGTCTAATCAGTGTGCTACACATAAGACCCAACGGAAATGTATGTTCGTGCCCATCAACTTTCTTTTTTGACAGCCTCATAGCCAGCTTCACTGTAGGTCATAACTCATCATCATCATCATCAAAGCCTTATCCCATCTATTTGGGATCGGCTACATGAATCTTGTCCTGCCATCTTAATCCATCAAATGCCAAACTCGAGATAACACGCAGTAATGTCATGTCCCCTTTAACAACATCTAACTATCTCATCTTAGGTCTTCCTCGATGTCTCCTACCCTCCTCCACTCTAATTCTATCACACTTCTTAGCTAGTGTTAAACTTGGACGGCGATGCATATGACCAAAGCGCTACAACCTATTCTCCTAAGCTTAACGATCTGGATCCAGCATCCGAGAACCGTCTGCGACTGCCTCGGTTGCATCAAATAACATCAAACAAAATCTTTGTAAACAAAACATCTGTAAAGTTTGGGGGTTTTACAATCTATTGGATCTTAAATAATTGGATAAAAATCGATGGAAATGATCTCGACGAAGTTGCCCAGATGCTCTTGCCTCCTTGTTTCCATTTCTCTCTCCTATGATTTACCAACTACGAAGCTGTCATATATATATATATATGGAAAAGATGCAACGCATCTCGGAGGGCATCTAACTTAGATGCACCTCAGGGTGCATTATATCTTCCCCCTATATGCGCCATTTGGCTACCAAATAGTTACGTTGTGTAATGCCATCAAGCCCTTCCATAAATACCCAGTAAGATGGGACTAGATTATTGTAATCCTACATCTGATCTTTTTGACACGATTTACGTAATGGAAACAAATATCATTATGTAAATTGCAAAAATTTCAAAGTTTGGACCATGTTGTTTCACTTAAGCAACCACAATATGACATCAGTCAGTTGGGGAGAGCAAACATCTCACGTTCTGGGGAGAGTTCAAAGAAATTGAAGATTTCTTTTCAAAAACCGGCCTGAACCGATCCGGATCGGATCCGACTCGTATCTAGCCGGACCCGATCCGATCCAGATCTACGATACGGCGAACCTTGTCAAGAACATTCTTACCGTTGCACTGTTTTTTACCATGACCTCTTCTACGGTCACAATTATGAGGGTAGGCTTTCTCTTTCGATAGGTACTTGGGAGGATTGACTTTGATTTCTTCATCGACTGGAGCTTTTCCCAAAGTTGAAGATGATATAACATTAGAAGACAATATAGTGACCATTATGTCGAAAGCCTCAGCGCAGGAGGCTACTTCTCAGAAAGGTTCTTCGTACTCTAGAAGGTCTTGCCAATATCTGTTGTCAGCATATGGACAGTATAACTCTTCTTCTGCTTGTATTCTGGCATAACATTCATCAACTCGTTGCAAGGATTCGAGTTGTTTCCATGGCATGTAATGATGTAGAGTAGGAGGTCTTGGTGGAGGAAGTGGGTTATATTCTTCCAAGCCCTCTATCATCTTTTGCAGTCTTTACTATGGTGTTTTTATTCGTAACATTGTAGCTTCCAGAGGATCCATCAATATGTTCTTCTTTCATTTCTCCTTCTATTTCTTTCTCGACTCTTCTATAAGGTATAGTCATCAACTTGTAGGAATTTCCCTCTTGTTAAAGTTTCTTGGGGTTGTTCATAAGATCTTTGAGAACAAGGCCTCGCATCAATAACTTTAAGAAGACAAGAAGTGCCTTCCTCCTTGTAGTAACACAAGGTTTGGGATATCTTCTTTTGTGACGAACTTGTGTCCAAGGATTTTTCTACTTAACTCCTTCCTTAGAAGTTCTCATAGTTGCTTCCATAGCCTACTCTACCATTTCTGGTGGCAATTGTTGATAGGGAGGCATCCCTTCCTAAAACATAGATAGCATTAACAACAAAGTTCTGTCCAGTTTTGGCATGAGGTTGGGGTGAGTCAACTTGACTTTTTCCCAGATTGATGATGCCTTTTTGTATGAAGTCTTCAACAATATCTTAACAAGTGTCTCACTATGTCTGAATATCTAACTATGTAAATCTCTTGATTAAAGACCTTTAAGTCAAAAATCAAGGCACAGTGGTCCATAAGCAAGGTATTCTTAATATCTCAAGTCTAAAGACCAACTATGCTATTGTAACATGGAATGCGTTGATTGACAACTAGGTATAATGACCATCCAAGAATTCTAACTCAGATCAATCCAGTATACTCATTCTCCAAAGAGCAACTATGTGTTTGCCTCACTGCCTCCACACCAGTTGACTATAAGACCAATCACCCTCATCATATGAGTAGACATAATATACACTAGTGTCACCGCATATTTGATGGTCTTCTAAAATATCCTACGACTAGGAGCAACTTAGGACATTATGTTTAAAGCAAATTAATCTCATTCTCATAATCTCATTATGATTCAATCTTCCTTGCATATGACCTTGGACTTCATTATGAACAACACACGTGCACATAAACCATAATGAATAAAGTGCCTTTTATTAAATAAAGTGAACTTAAATGTACAAAGGTGTCTTAAGGTTGGCTTGAAGGACACCTATTTCCAACAAGAATTACGATTCAATTAAACTCGCTTGTAGGAAATAAGTCAAAAATTCAAATTTGGACCCCAAATTTGGGTCAAATTTGGGACTTCTACTATAAACATGCACTTGAACAATCATGAAATTTGGGGTTTTGTTTTAATAAAAATATGACAGTGGGGGATTATTTGGCAATAAAAAAAATAAGACTAATCCATTCTTTTGTATTGTAAACTAACCAGCTTGGTTGGTCCTTTTGTTGTTCATTTGCATGTAGTCATGCTTCATTGGATGCAAGAAAGTCCCATAGCCAGGCTAACTAGCAAGAAATAGGGAAAAAGCCCCAAATTTGAAACCTTAGGCTCAAATTTCCAGCCTTTGTCCCCATTGCATGCAAATATGCTTTATTGTCTTGAAACAAATCTAACTGCAACTCAATTAGACTCGCTTGAAAAAAAAGGATGAAAGTCCCAAATTTAGAGCACTAATTAGGTCACATTTGGTGTATTGGTCATAACTTTATGTGATTAATGTTCAGCTAAATGCAAGCATACTTTGTTAGGTGTGAGGAAGCCTAATTGCAACTCAATTAGATTCACCTATAAGAAATAAGGTGAATGTCCAAGATTTGGAACCCAAGTTCTTGTCAAATTTGGGGCTTTCGTCTTAACTGCATGGATTGATGCCTGATTGCACCTCGGCAGAAAAAAAAAAAGGTTCCAGTGCCTACAAGCATCTCGCTGCGGTTCACAGGTAACCTTCATTCAGCACGGACGAGTTGTGTCAGCGGAGCTCTGACTTGGCTCGTTTAGTGAGTCGAGCTATGTGTTAAAGTCGAGCTCGGATCGTTCAAAGAAATGAGTCAAGCCAACCTTGAGCAGCTCGCTAGCAGCTCGACTCATTGCCAACAGTACTTGCAGATAATTACACAAAAGTCTCAAATTTTGAGCCCTAATTAAGGCTAAAACTGGGACTTTTGCACTAAATGCATGAAAAAGATGGTCAAACATGATGACCATGTCTAAAATAATTTGGATATACACATGTACTCCACTGATTTATTTATTTTTTCAATTCTTTCCTGATTTTTTGCAAAATTTTATCCTTTTTTCTTCTCCTCTTCCTCTTGCTCATCCTTCCACTTTTTCTTCTTCTTGGATCTTCTTTTGATGGAGGATTTGCTGGACTTCATATCTCCTCCTCATCTTTCCACCGGTTTCACCAGCACCAGGAAATAGGAATGACCCCCTCCCCTCCCCCCCCCCCCCACAAAAAAAAAGAAAAAAACCACCACCCCAAGATCAAACCAGCTAGGCACGATTCTGATCCAAATTGGCCAATCCTCCAAACCATGATGCGACAATGGATCCGGCTTTCCTATATACACAGTTACTAGGGCATTTATGCGAAAAGCTTATTAAAACAATGCAGGAACATGTGGAATCAGTCGATGGATATAGAGAGGATGTACAAAGACTTCATGATTAGTATCCTTATACCTCCATCCAAGTTAAAATTTTAAAAAATGCTCATTAACAATGACCAAGCATGCACATTAAAAGCTATTCAATATTAAAATTGAATTCTTAAACAAACTCCTTTGCATTTAAATATGATCAATCATTTTGACAATTCCAATGTGGATGCTCTAGAAATTTGCCTAAAGAGAAAAGGAACAATAAAAACAATCACGGGCAATAGAATAACACTTACAATGAAATAAGTATGCTGTTGAGCATCAATAGCCTCAATAAAAGGGGCCACATCCCACCCTGCAACACAAGATTAGCACAACCATGTGACCAAATAAATGAAGCACTTCACCATTGGAAAAAGACAAAGGAGTTCGATTAATGTTTAAAATAGTCTGGTATGAAAAACAATAACAATTGAACAGTGAATTACAGAAAGACCAAGGGATCAGTTGACTCAATTCAGATTTACCAAGGCTTGGCATTAAACACAAATGGATGTGAGAACTGCAACACTACAAAAGCATGCACCATGGTGTATGTTTTCATAGTTTACATGGTTTTGAGTGACAATATGAAAAAGGGTTAAAGGACTAAACTTGATGTTTGAAGAGAAAATCCTGAAGGTAAATGATTCTGCATCAGTAGAATCAGTATATATACAATGTGACATTTAGAGGGTAATACTGATGGTGGAAGAAAATACTCATCATGGGCATGAGATGTCTATAGCTACAGGTATGTAATATGAGGTCGTATAGGATGATGGAGAGAATGAACCCAATACGAGTAACAGAATCAGAATTGATTGGATAAAATGAACTGTTCATGATGTGATGTATAATGCTACGAGTAACAATATTAGATCATGATTTGTTTGGGGAATTAGGATAGATCTGTACCAAATGTCGTCTCATATAGCAGATCACAAGATATGCTGGGCTAAATGTTAAAAGAAATAGGATATGGGGTTGAGTTTGTCATTAGGATCAAACAGGATCTTGGATTGTTTGGTCCCTGTGTCTCATGGACTGCACATCTCAGCATGGAATGCAGAATCAGCCGATCCCGATCCGGATCGGCCGATTCGGATCGGGATTGGCAGGTCCCGATTCGGCCGATTCTGGCCGATCCCGGCCGATTCCGGCCGATCCGATCCCGATTCGGAACGGGATCGGCGGGTCCCAATTCAGGGACCCGATCCGATCCGGAATTCCTTGCATCTCAGTGCATACACCAGAGGAAGTGACAACGGGTGCGTGAGTGCCCTCAAGATTCAAAGGTGGATTCTACAAGACAATCATTAGACTAGCTTTGCACAGAGCAAAGTCTTGGATTGTTAGGCTCATAGGAACAAATTGATAATTTGGGGATATGCCAATTTTATGACAGAATTGTGATAATACGATGAGGCACAAAATCAGAAATGAAGTTATTAGTACCAAACTTGGTGTAACATAAATCAAAGATAAAATAAGAGAAAAAGGGTAAAAAAAATTGACCATAAAAAGCATAAACAGAGACTAGACATCAATAGGGAAGAGGGGGAGTTGTCTCCATGTAGAAGGAACCAAATTAAGAGAAACCTAGGAAAACCAGGATTGAAGCAGAATCAGCAGATAGCCGATTTGAAAAAACCATCAAACTCATATAAGTTCACCCATGAAAGCAACTTGTGGAGTAAACTAAAATTATTGACCCAAAAGCTCAAGGCTGGTGCTTCTCTGCTTGCCATAACCTTTGAAATGCACCATCTTTAGTGAACTTCTATTCCACATCCTAATTATATTTGTACGTATAAAAAACCTTCTCACCATCTCTCTAACATCATTTATTTTGGAATAAAATTGGTGGTGTAGTCAACTTTTTTTCAAAAAAAATAAAAAAAGCACTACGAAGTACCCTTCTTTAACACTGTTCCCATATGATATTTTATGGCATTGTTAGTCTAGGTCAAGTACATGTTACTGCTGATCAACTAGCTCCAGCCAGGAACTCAGCACCCTCTATAAGGTAGTTTCCCCGTGCCCATACACTGTTTTAAAAAGCGGCCGCCTAGACTATTAGGCGGCCCGTCTAGGCGCCTCGGATGGGTTGGCTGCCTCTAAGGTTTCCGCCTCGGACTTTTCTTGATAATTTTGTCTGAAAGGTTTTTTTCCTCATGTAAATATGTAATTACCTAAATGTCCTTGATAATACATTACATAGCATGTGTTGTATCTCTAGATGTTGGGTACAACTTGAAAACTTGTAATAACAACTAGAAGATCTTTGTGTAGATATTAATTTGCTTCATTGTTTAATTTTATTCATGGTTAGCTTTATAATTAGAAAAAGACATTACATTAACTCTACATCAATAAATAACGGAACGCACCAAATTGAATGGCATCCACACCCCTTTTCTAGCATTGTATACATTGGTTCTACTCTTTACTAATTTTCACTTTAAGGTCGTATTTATAATTTTTTATATATGTAAGCCTAATCTACATATATCTAATATACAATGACTATAATTTTCAATCTTGACATGTAGTTATAGGATTTCTTATACAACATCACATGCATGAGTTATTGAGATGAAACAATATGTGTTAATAGCCTCATGCCTCAACAAATGTGACTCTTGATCTTCATCTTTAGTTATATGTTATATTGTATCTCTTATACTTGTTTGGAAAGTGAAAATAGGTCATAACTATTCTTTCTTTATGATTAATGTACAGAAAACATCCCAAATGTCATTAAAATACAAATACGTTAAGTCAGGCCAAACCGGTGCATAAATAATGTAAAATGTTAAAAACTAACAAAATAACCACCTTGCCGATTAGGCAGTCCGCCTAGGCAGTAGGTGCCGCCTAGGCATTTTTAAAACATTGTGCCCATCAACTGAAATTTGTCAGAGTAATGGCTGAATGAGCGAAGGTTGCCAACAAGCCAGTAGCTGGTCTGAAAATATTGGCTGATATTCCAAGACTCTTTTTTATAAAGACTTAAGTCCTAAGTTGACCCTAAATTGATGGGATGGAGCTTTATGACGGTGATGATGTCCATTGAGAATCCAATACCAATAAAGATGAAAATACCAAGAGAACTGTATAAGTGCATGAGAAAATGAACAGTGGGCACAAAATGATATTTGAAGTCTGACATATATGGAACCACCACAAAGTGTCATACAATTACTATTTGGTCCCAATCATATTAGTCAAACCAAGCATCACAGATTCACAAGTAGCAGCCCTTAAGGCAGACGAGAAACGCTCGTGCAGATAGAATTCTAGGCCTTGTCCCAGGGGTTCCCGAAATTCACCACAACACTGAAGGGTTGACAAAGGTTCAAATAATTCTAACGTAAAAATACGCTCGTCACAATGAGGACGACAAAAATTATATGGTAGTAAGGAAGGTTAACAAGCTAAGAGATATCCTCTAAGTCATGACCCCTTCCTTTGCATGCATGCTATCTTACACAGAGACTGTTAAATAAACATAGAAAAACTACCAATAAATTAGACCTCTCAGGTTTAAAAAAGTAAATGTCCACAATTTCAGCATTCTTCAAGTTTCCCAGATAAAGCATCAATACTTCCTACCATAACGCATGCAAAGACACCATTCTTTATATCCCATTTATGTTCTTGGTAGGAAACACATACTCAAAATATTTGCCTACCATGAATCAATGCAAATATTCGTTAATATTTTGGAAGTGAACCAGCTATATCTAGATCATTCAGGTCCAGATAATGCCTTCTATCACTTTTCAGTTTTAGAGATTAGTAAGGGAAATGCTTCCCACATCCTGGCAGTAGATGCTTGGGCTACCCCTTCATCAGTTGCCATGGCAATAGTGCTCTGTAAACAAAAACAATTGAGAACTCTGGATGAGTATGCAGTTCTCAAAACCAGTAACCACGTCTCCTGCTTCCTAAGCTCAAGTACTCATTACCCTTGGAGACAAATGTTGGTGTCTTAGTTGAGCTCTCCACACAACACCTCAACACCTTTTCCTTAATGATCATCATATCATCATTCAAAGCAATACCAACCAGGTTAATCTATTTCTGGTGCCAAAATGCCAAAATAATGTAACAAAATTTAGTTAAGTAACCAAGCAACATGGAAAATAGTGGATAATTTCAAGGAAAAGGAAATTAGCACATTCCATTCTTTTATCTGGACAATGAAATTTTCTGTACAAGTTAATTTGATAATCTTAATTCCCGTGACATAGAGGGGAACAGAAACAGGATTTGATCCCAAGTCAAGTCACCCAATAGAAGTCAGGATCATATTCAAGTTATTAATCAACAGACGAGGTAAAAACCTTGATTTTCAAAATAAAAAAAGAGGTAAAAAACACCGATATATATGGGAAATGAAATAGAGAGAGAAGAAAGAAAGCAAGTAAAACAAACAAAGAGAGAATGGAAGGAATTTTGCCCAATACTGACCTGGATCACATTCAAGTCATGAATTACCAATGAGGTATAAAATGCACGTATAATAAGAAAGAGAAAAACAAGAGAAAGCAAAGGAAAACCAAAAAAGGAGAGAATGAAGGGGAAATTTGCAGTGCACGCATGTGTGCGTGCACGTGCGCGCGTGTGTGTGAGTGTGAGTGTGAGTGTGAGTGTGAGTGTGAGAGAGAGAGAGGGAAAAAAAACTTCCCTGGGGCATGAGAACCAGAGCCGGCACATGACCATGGGTAGCAGCAGTCACCGCTTTGTTCAGCTCTCCTTGTTTTCCCATTTGTATTCTTCTTCGTCTGTCAGATTCAACTCCACTGTCAGCACACTTTCCTTTTTCCTACTTGTCCGCTCATGCTGCCTCCGGTTCAATGAGGGAAAGAAACTCAAGACCAAGGACCAAAGGAACCATAGACTCTGTATACCATGGCTCAACCAGGTCAAACTGTGTTTTAGTCTAGTCTCAACCATGTAATGGCCAGGATTAAACATGTTACAAACTTTTAGGGTAGACCTTTCGCTAACTGATGGTTAGGCCCATGATCCCAGCCAGGCCCGACCACACACAGCTCTGGACTTAAAAATAGACCAGAATAGGTTACATCCAGTGAAAACACTGGGTGCTTACTAGAGTCAAATCAGCCCAACTAAGCCAACTCAGGCCTAGTCAGAATAAAACCAAGTTGATCACATCTTTTCATCAGACAGGAAGACTATTGAATATTGACTGGCATAAAACCAGCCTCCCTCCATAAGAGAGCAGTGTTTTCATAACATCTTTTCATCAGAATGGGGCCTTGTTCAAAATCAGATCATCACACGGTAACTCCAAATTAATATATATAGCCAGACAGAGCTAATTATGACATTCATAACAAAACAGCAAACCAATGTTCTAAAAGTGCTTCGGTTAGGTGGTATACACTATACTGCATAGGCAGACTGCTTAAGTGGTGAGGTGGGCACCTCAAGGATGAGGCAGTTATTTATTGTCGACTTCTTAATATTTTAAATAATTTTCATGTGGCATTTCATACAACCAAATATACTTTTACTGCTTTAGACATTTTAAAAATTTTGGCTATACATTCATTGTAAAAGGAGAACATTTGAGAAATATTTCTGCTTTTCAAACAAAGTAGAGAAAAATACAAAGTACATCATAAATCATAACCATATACCACAATTTTCTTTTAGAAAGTGAACTACTTTGCCAATTAAGATAAATCCATAATTATAATTACTGCACTCCCAGTAATTCTGGTTTCTAATCATCATAATCATCAGAGCCTTATCCATTATGCGGGGCCAGCAACCTGAACCATGTCCTGCCATTTTAAAATTTTTAATCTATCCAATGTCATATTTGTAGTTAAACCTAGGAAGGTCAACTCATTTCTTACTACACCTGAACATCTCTTTTTAGGCCTTCACAAGTACTCTTAGCCTCCACTAGGAATTGCTCATACATTGTAATTAGCTGAACTTTGCCACTGGCATACATGACCGAACCCTCCGAGCCTCCCTTTAGGCCTTTGCAAGTACTCAGCCTACACTAGGAATTGATCACACATTGTAATTAACTGAATGCCACTGGCATACATGATTGAACCATCTGACCTATTTTCCTACACCTAATGTCAATAGGAGCTACACCTACATGTCCACATATAATGTGCAATAAAAAAATAGAACGAGAGAGAGAGAGAGATGCTACAGTGTGGTCAGGGCTTCCTATGCACCCAGGCTGCACAGTAGCAGAGCCATCCAATAATTTTGATCATAATGATCGGAATGCCCTCATTTATTCAGAAAAAAGAATCACCTAGAGGCAGAGGGCACGAACACACAAGATCAGACGACTCTACCGCTGTGCAGCCAGACAGAGGACGCCCTGGCCACAGTACCAATCACACGCACATGTGCACACACACACACACACACTATATATATATATAAGAAAGAGAGATAGAGATAGATGCATACAATATTATAATATACATGTAAATACATATATGTGTGTGTATATAAACACACCGTATGGCTAGGACACGGTGCAGCCCGGTCGTACAGTAGAGCTCAGCCATCAGATTTAATTCAATGGCTGCCAAGGCATCTAGATGAGATAGG
The DNA here is from genome assembly GCA_030544215.1 of Zantedeschia hybrid cultivar. NCBI lineage: Eukaryota > Viridiplantae > Streptophyta > Magnoliopsida > Alismatales > Araceae > Zantedeschia > Zantedeschia hybrid cultivar. The sequence continues at coordinate 44,688,416 of JARZZO010000002.1, read as the reverse complement.
TGCCTAACTTTGAAAACAGTGCGGCATACAAAAAAAGGCGAAGGTAAGTCCCTTGGGGGTGGGAGCGTTGGATAACGCACTTCATGGGTAACCGTGAGGAAGTGGTATCAAATCCCACCTGTGGGCATACCCGTGGTGGGCACCAACCTGGGTTCACGTGAGTTCCGACCTCATGGACTTCGCCAGGCCGAGAGGGGGCCCAATGCCCGAGAGATGTTTGGCGAGCCTGCAGCTCGGGGTACTGGTGATGCAGGGCTCGATCCTAGACTTATGGGCTTACTCTTGGAATTTAAGAAAAAAAAAGCGAACAAATTCCTCACAACTGTGAAATAATGCTTAATAGTCCTGCATGACATCTCAGTGACACAGAAAACAATGAAAGTGCAAAGAAAATTCCTCTCAACTATGAAATAATGTAACAGTCCTACATGCCATCTCAGTGCGTGTATCCTCTTTTTTTTTCAAAAGTAGTTGGTACTGCGAATTCGTTAAAGATAAAAGGATTAAAAAAAAGGAAAACCCCAAAAAGGAGGCCTCAACAAATACGGCCACCATACCCTATACAATGGTGTGCACAAAGACACCCACCCCTCCCCCCCCCCCCAAAAAAAAAGCACCTCAAACAAAAAGGAAAGGTGCACATCCCAAGTCCCAAAAGAACGGGAGGCCTTGAGAAACAAAAGAGGCCAAGGACCTAAGAAGGGTCGAGGAGATCCAAAAGCAAAGAGCAATAGGAGAGGGGGACCAAGGAACTGAGAACCCATTCACTAAGCTTCACGGAAATGAAGGACAATGACATCCGATGGCATACCTTGCCTCCGAATATGTGGAGGTTCCTTTCACTCCGAAGTGTCCAAACAGTGGCATGGAGAACCAACCACCAAACCTTTTGATCACTAGAGTGAGGCCAAGGTTTCTTCCAGTCGAGATGGTGCTCTCTAGCAGATAGGAAGTGGATCCACTACTGCTTCAACTTGGAGAGGAGAGCAGTCCAAACTTAGATTAAAAAAAAAAAAAAACAGGCAGCCCACGAATAGATGATCCAAACTTTTCTCACAAGCACCATAGAGGAGGAAGAAAGAGGGACATATGGCATAAAAACCATGAGACAGTCCTTGGTAGGAAGTCAGGCATGGGCCAGTCTCCACAAGAGAAATTTCACCTTTAGCAGGAAGTGAGCTTTTCAAATAGGACCAAAAGTGGGTTGTCATATGCCCCTGTCAGCAATCAGAATATAGGTGCACTTCACTGAAAAACTTTTCATCCCCACTCCAGGCCCAAACCCACTTATCAACGGAAGAGGGTCATAAGGACTGACCCTGCACTACCAAAAGCAACTTTGAGAGCTGGAGGATCTCAGCGTCTCTAAAAGCCCTCCGAAAACCCCAGCCAAGACCACATCAGGGGAGGAACCCATCACAAATAAAGCGGGGAACAGATCTGCCAGAGGGACTGATCCACACCAACCATAGTTGTCAATCCCGTCTGGTCCCTATCCCATTTTCCTACTGGGATGGGACGTCCTGGTATCCCGTCCCGAATTTTTTTATACATATCCTAACAAATATAAAACATATGTACAGAATAAATAATATGAAAATAAACATATAAACATGGAAATAACATAAAACTAATGCAATAAAAGTATTTAGGATGGATTCATAGGCTACAAAGGAGTACATTCATCAAATGAACCCCCTAAAATAAGTTTATGCTAAATGCTTAGGAAAATCTCAGGTTAAAATACAAATTCTGGTTGGGACAGGCTGGGATAAGGTGGGACGGGCCACCGGGACAACCACTGAGACAAAAAAAAATTGTCCCCCCGTTTCTCATTGGGGGGTTGACTACCATGACACCAACTATCCAACCAAAAACAGATCATCTGTCCATTGCCAACATATAGCCAAACTCCTACCTTGATGATATCAATGGTACTGAATATACCCTTCAAAAGATGAAAACTATGAGAAGGAGAAGAGGGAGTGAGATCCCATACATGAGCATCCATATAATATTTATGAGTGATAGGCTTCTATCAAAGACCATGTCCTTCAAAGTTGAGTTTCTACAGCCACTTGGATAACAAAGCAAGGTTGAAATCTCTAACGTTCTTGATTCCCAAGTCCCCTTCCATCTTGCTCTAGCAAGTCTTGGCCCAGTAGATATTATGCCAACTTTTTTTTTATTCTCTCCAGAACCATGCCAAAGAAACCTGCACTGAATGAGATCCATCTTCTTAGCAACCCCAGTGGGAATGCAGAATATAGAAAAGAAGTAGATAGAAATAGAGGAGAGGACAGTCTTGCACAGAACCAGTCCACCCCCATATGGTAAGAGTTCCCCTTTCCATCCTACAAGTCTTCACTCCACTCTTAGCATAACTGTTTCCCAATCACTAGCAAAACAGGCACCCTCAAATTCTAAAAGACTCAAATAGGAGAGGGGAAATATGTCCACGCTGCAACCAAGGATCCTCACGGCCTTAGCCACTCTAGACCCCAACAATCAAAGACTTAAGGAGATTAACCTTCAAACCAGAAGCCACCTCTAGAACGGCCAGCAATATCTAACTATTAAGAGCTGCTCCTCACCAGAAACAAGGAGGATTGTATCATCCGCATATTGTAAACGAGTAATCTAAGGGCTCTGGCTATGTACAGAAAAGCTAGAAATAAGCCCATAAGCCTACATTCTGTCCCACATCCTGTTGAGAGCCTGAGACACCAATACAAAGAGGAGAGGAGACATTGGATTCTCTTGTCTCAGCCCTGTACCACTATAGAAGAAATGGGGTAGGTCGGCCATTGATGAGGATAACAAACTTGGCAGAGGAAATACAATCTCTAATTCACTGTACCCAATTATCACCAAATCCCATAAGAGAACACTAAAGAGGCAACCTCGGTTCCCTCTATCATAAGCTTTTTTCAAATTCAATTTTGATCATCCAACTAGATCTACGCTGAATTTTCATGGCGTAACTGCATTCGTGAGCAACCAAGAAGCCTTCCTAAATCATCCTGCCTCTAATGAAGCCACTCTGGTTGTAGTAGACCGGGTTATTGATGACTCTCTCCAACCTTCAAGCCAACATCCTGGTGAAAACTTTATGTTACCCCATTCAATAGGCTAATAGGGCGAAAATCATGCAAGGTCTCAGGTCCTTCCTTCTTAGGGATAAGGACAATAAAAGTCTTGTTTAAGCCTACAAGATGAACTTGGCCCCTTCGAAACTCCAGGACCACTGAAAGCACATCAACCTGCACAAGATCCCAAAAATGCTGGAAAAAAAAAGAAGAAGTGTGAAACCGTCCAGGCCACAAGCCTTATCACCAGAAAGAATAAAGACAGCCTGCTGAACTTCATCTCGTGAAAAGGAGATGGAAAAGAGTTACCTCTGATTAGGATCTAGGGAGGGGAACATTCCCAGAAGAAATCAAGGCCTGCACACATCCTCCTCCAAGTAAAGAGAGGAAAAGAACTCCAAACTTTGGCTCCTAGTCTCCTCCTTGTCTCAATATCAGCACTCCCCAAAAGCGAGCTCCCTAATAGTGTTCCTCCTGTGATGGGAAAAGGCCAATCTATAGAAGTCTCCTTGTTTAAACCATTTGTATCTAGACCTCTGGAATCAATAAATCTCCGCTTTAAGGAGAATGTCCCTATATTCAGCCTTAAGGCAGTCCCTAGAAGCGGTGTCAAGTGAAGAAAGCATCCTAGACTCCTCAAGAAGATCTAAAGTCTCAATCTGAAGAAGGATACTAGCCTTAGCAGATTTAGAAGGAAGATGCGTCTAAGAATTGGTCAACCTGATCCTGAGCTTCTTCAGCTTCTTGACTAACCTGGCCATAGCCAAAGTTCCTCCAACCTCCTCGACACAAGAATCCTTAACAAGCTGGGAAAATCCCTCCTCCTAAAGCCAAAAATCAAAAGAAATAAATCAACCTGAAAGCAGATCGACCCCTTCTACTGACACCAATCTTCCACAAAATTAGCTTGTGATCAAAATGGGTGATGCGGGAAACGATGCATGCTTGGAGCTCCCATGTATTTGCTTTTATTAGGCCTCTTAATGGCCCATTATGTCTTTATTATTTTCTAAGAGTTATAGAAACATGAATAAGTCATAGAGTCGGATGGAATCTCTAGGGTCAAGAGTTACACCTAGTCTCTATATATGTGTATGATGTTTCAAGAAGGGATAGAGAAGATTAGTTTTGAAGAAAAAAATAAATGTATGTATCGTGCGTTCAGAACCGGTTCTCTAAGAGAAAGAGCCCCAAAACCACCCTTCCTTGGTGCGACGCCAAGCCCCCCCCCCCCCCGTTCCGATGCAACGCCGGACAGAATTTGCCCTGGCGCGAGGCCGAGGATCCCTCCCTCCCATTTTCCCCTCTTTCCCTTTGTCCCGCATCAATTTTAGTATCAGAGCATACCTCGAACCCTCACTGCGCCGCCACTCCAACGCCACCCCTGTCGTCGGCTCCAGCAGCATCACCGGCCCCACTTTCGCCGCCCTCCGGCCCGGCCGCTATCGCCCCTCCTCCACGAGCCGTCGCAGCCATCGTCGGCCACCGCCATCGACGCCCTCGCCGTTCCCCTCAGGCACCGCCGCCCTTCCTTCTCTCTTCTCCATCCTCGGATCGAGACCCTGCCACACCGGAATAGAAGAAGGAGGACCGCCGGTCACTCAAGTCGCCAGAGCCATCCGGCGCCGTCCCTGGCCTAAGACAGTGTCACCTCCACCGGCGGTGCATCCCCCGGCCGCCTGCAGCGTTCCCTTCGGCCGCTGTCTTTGGCGCAGCCGTCGCCCGTAGACGCCACCGCCGCCGTCACCTGCCGCTACCACCACCGGCACCGACGTCGTCGCCGCTCCGTCCACCGTTGTCACCCCGCCTCGTCCGGCCGCCTCGGTTCGCCACCACTGGAGCTTTCCCCTCCACTCCCCGAGCCGTCCTTTTCCCCGCCTGGTTCGTGTTGAAGAGAAAGAAGAGAAGTAAGGAACAGTGAGGAGGGGCATAGGGTTCATACCCTATAAGGCAACCCGGTCAAACCGGGTTTGACCCGGTTCGGACCGAGCCACAGCAACGTGGTCCGAGCCACATCAACTTCGTTCGAGCCAATTTCAAAGGTGATCCGAGCAGGTTCTCAAGCCTGAGCCACTTAGCCTTAAAGAACCCAACCCAGCCTGTTGGTTCAACCAGGTTGCCCTTGGTTCAGCCCTAGTTCAAGCCAGGGTGCAGCCAGGACCGAGCCAGCCATCCTGGCCTGTTGTTGGGAGCCAAGTGGTGCACTAAGGATCCTATCGCACCGCCAGCACTACGGATTCATCGGTGCTCCGATTTGCGAGCCGCTTGCGCCGTTGGGATTGTCTCAGTGAGACCGACCTCGTTGCACATCCCGTCTACTGACAGTGCTTCATTTTGCATGCCGCACTTGCACGCCTTACGAGGGCGCTTGTGTTCGCCGTTCGAGGTTGTTCCAGACCCCGATTTGAACACCGTCAGCGGCATTGGTCTTGTCTCAGTGAGCCCCATCCAGTTTCAGCACACATCAGACCCGATTTGCATGCCACTTCTGCACGCATATCGAGGTCATCGTTTGTGCTTCGTTTCTTGCACCGATGGTGCCATTGGCTTCGTCTCAACAAATCGGACTCAGCTCCAGAGTGGTGCCACCCCTACGACACCTTGTTCTACGTGCCGCTGATTGATTCTAATAGAATTGGAGCCCCGGGGTAATTTCTTGCAACATGTCATCCATTTATTTCCGTTTTGATGTGTTCTTGCCGAATCAAGAATGGACGACATTGATATTAGATGAGAGAGGAAGTAATAATGTGATTCCTCAGTATATTGTTGATTCACTGTTGAAGACGGACGAGATTTTTGTAGAGGGTGATAGAACATTTTTGTAGAGTTTTATCGACAAGTTAAGGATGTCACCACAGGACACTCCACTACTTATGTGGATAGAGCTTGGTGTACTATAAATCCATGGAGCTCTTCTATTCGCTTGGGTCGAGAGTGGCTATCAGAGCGCCAAGCTACAGTGGATTGTGATAAACGTCGATGCACCCTCATTTTGATGGACGTGAGTTCACGTTTCCGGAATCGTCACTTTATTCTCCTAAGGTAATGGAAACACCGTCCAAGTTACTTGATACAATCTCGCCAGCTACAAATGACGATCAATCAGATGTGTCGGTTCATTCTAAAGATGCTAGTGTTGATCCCGCGACTGACGATATTCAGGATGCTACTCTATGTATTGAGTCTGAACTTCATTTAATCGCGGACGATGTGAATGAGATCAATTCAATACCGTTGGTCATCAGCGAGTCATCAAATAATGTTGTGTGGTATCAGACGCTCATTGTTGAAGCCATATTTGACTTACTTTATGAATACTCGTTTGATGTTCCAGATGTCCAGTGCAATTCCCTATATATTGCAGACATTGATTCATCTGAGTTTGACTTACTATGGTGTAACTTTGAGGCCTATTATCAGTGCTACCTTCAGCTCCTCACCCTGATGATCTATATGCAATCAATTGTGCACCGTTGGTCTGTGACCCCCTTGCTCCTCATATGGCTTCTTCGGCATTTCAAAACTTGAGGACGAGTTTTTTCGAATCAGGGGAGATTGATGCAGGAAACGATGCATGCTTGGAGCTCCCATGTATTTGCTTTTATTAGGCCTCTTAATGGCCTATTTTGTCTTTATTATTTTCTAGGAGTTATAGAAACATGAATAAGGGAAGTCCTAGAGTTGGACGGAACCTCTAGGGTCAGGAGTTACACCTAGTCTCTATATATGTGTATGATGTTTGAAGAAGAGATAGAGAAGATTAGTTTTGAAGAAAAAAAATACATGTGTATATTGTGCGTTCAGAACCGGTTCTCTGCGAGAGAGCCCCAAAACCCCCCCTTCCTTGGTGCGACGCCGAACGCCCCCCCCCCCTCTTGTTCCGGTGCGACACCGGATAGAATCTGCCCCAGCGCAAGGCCGAGGATCCCTCCCTCCCATTTTCCCCTCTTTCCCTTTGTCCCGCATCAATAGGGTCTAGCCAAACACTTAGATTAAAGTAAGGAGAAATGGCCCTCCCAATCTGCAGAAACCAAGAACCTATCCAGCCTCGAGGAAGAAGAAGAATCCCTCAAGCTAGACCAAGTAAACATATGATTATGAGTAAGGATGTCAATAAGACCAACATCCGCAATGAACGATAAGAAATCATCCCTAGGCTCAATCCTAAACTCCATGCAACCTCTCCATCATAAAAAAGACCAGATTAAAGTCACCACAAAGACACCAAGGCCTACCCGCCTACAGATGAGCAGTAAGTAAGCTATCTATCCCACAATTACTTTTTCTCCTCTTCAGCTTGAGGGACATGCTCCTGTAAAGTCTCACGTCAAGTTGTCCTCCAGATTTTGGAAAGAAATGGAGATAGCAAACCTGTCTACATCACGTAAACTCTCCAATTCCTAGATAACAAACTCATTTCATAATATAAGGATTCCCCCAAAGCTCCTACAACAAAAGACTCCACACCCTTAGTCAATCTCCTACCCCCAATTCCCTAATCAACTCTACCACACCAGCTCTAAACTTTGTCTCCTGAAGGCACAGTAAATCCAGCTTACAACTTCTAACAAGCTCCCTCACCACCCTCCTCTTTTAACTACCCCCCACAGCCATGATATTCCATCTAACTATACTCATTGAAAACACTAACATTCCCTCTCCCACCCCATCTCCCTTTCCATCCCAAACTGTAGTTCCCCATTCCCAATCTCCCTCTTTCTCTCTTTGTTTCTCCCTTTCAACACCGACTTCCCTTCCTTCACACTTCTCACTATTCCCAAAGAACAATTCTTTTTAAAGGTGGAGAGAATTCGCTTAAAGTCGGACTCCAAGATCTCAATAGAAATCTTGACCTTAAGAGCTGCCGCCCCCCTCATATGCTGCTCCATAATCTTTTCAACAGACTCCTAGATCTCCTTGCCATCCTTATTGTCAATTGCCACAACTAGACTTGGAGGCATCTCCAAGTTCAGCTCCACAGATTCCGGTTCCCCAAAGAGAGGAATAGAAGCATCTCCATCCTCTCCTAGACTCGAGCCTCTAATGAGAATGACTGAAGTAGGCTTGCTCTGTAGCGACCTCCTTAGAATAGAAAATGAGAGATCCTCAAGTCTCCACAGTTGGCTAGAACTCCTAGAAAAGTTGCCTAAGAGGGGCAAAGCCAAGGATGGCAGTACCGGTACCGGTATCGGTGGGTACCGGTACCGGTACGTACCGGTCCGGTACCGGCCGGTATCGGCCCGGTACCGGTCGGTACCGGCCCAAAACCAGTCCGGTACCGGCCGATACCGGCCCGGTACCGGTCGGTACCCACGGTACCGGTGCCGGCCGATACCGGTACGTACCGGTATCGGCCGGTACTACCATCCATGGGCAAAGCTCTCCTCCGGAGCCTGCACAGAGAGAGGGCAGACCCTCCCCATAAAGAGGAAAGAAGAAAGCTGTGAGACTCCCTTTTTCATTAAATCCTTTGATTTGAAAAATCTTTGTCGGATTTGAAATTCTTTGTGGAAATCTTGATTTGAAAAGATAATTTTAAGTTTTGAAAAGATAATTTTAAGTTTTGAAAATATGCTCTCTTTTCTTTCAGATAGACTTTTAGGATTAATCCTTAAAGTCTAAATGACTTCTGGATCGATCATGGATCCGAGTTCTTGACCTCTCCCCACTGACCTCGGTCAGTGTTAATTACATCAATCAATGATTGGTAACCCTTAATTAACCATCCAATAAGGCTTGGAAAAAAAAAACAGAAAATAAGCAAGAGTTGAGTACAGCATACAAGTCATTTTTGTTTGTTCTTTTTAGTGAAGGGGAGTCCATAGATATCTTTTAAAGAATACTTAAAGGATCTTGAAATTCTCCCAAAGGGAAGAACATTTGAGTATCTTAAAGTACTAAGAAGACATGTTTTTTTAGACCTAGACTTCATTAGAACCCTTTGAAACAGGAAGGTTTCTTGGAATTATCATTTAAGTATCCTTTAAGAGGATAGAGGATTATTTGGGCAGCATATCTTCTCATTTGAAATCTTTTGAAAAGACTTAGACTGCTTAAAGGATATCTTTAATTGATGAGGCATGAAGGCCGCCACATAATTAATAATATTTTTTAATGGTCCTTCAACCAATATGAAGGAACCATAAAATTATTTTAGGTCATTTAACCAATATAAGTGAATCAGAACTTAATGGTCAATCCATCAATAGGAAAGAACCACTTTAGTTAATGATTATCCCATCGATAAAAATTGAATAAAGATTTATTCTTATTGGTCCATCTATGAATAGGATAATCACAACTTCGTAGCCTGACCCCCAATTAGGACAGAACATCACTGATTATCCCATTGATAGGAATGAATCAATAATTATAACCTTTGGCCACTACAACAATAAGAGTGAACCATTTACCAAGTGGGCAATCCAACAACAGGATAGAACCACTAAATTTAGGGCATTCAACCAGTATGAATGAACCTGATTTTTTTTTTTTGTATATTTTTTTATTTTTAGAAAACCTTGGTCATCCAACCAACATGGATAAACTAATTTTTTTAGTTTTTTAAGAAAAACATTATGTAGTGGAATACAAAATGACCTTTAGATTATGTGGTCGACCAACCTGTATGGGAGAGCCAATTTAATTTTTTATTTTTTATTTTGATTAAGTTATTTAATTAACAATGAATGATTGGCCAAACATTTTTATTTTATGTTCTTTTGTTGAAGTTGTTTAATTAACAGAGGATGGTCACCCAAATATTATGGAAGAACCACTCGGTTAACTTTAAGTTTTTAAGTTAAATTCTTTAATTATTAGTGAATGGTCAACCAAACATTATGGAAAAACCACTTAATTGACTTATTTCTTAAGGTATTTATTTAAGTTTTTAATTGTTGAAGAATGGTCAACCAAACATTATAGAAGAACCAATCAGTAGACTTTAAGTTTATAAGTTAAATTCTTTAATTATTAGTGAATGGTCCACCAAACATTATGGAAGAACAACTTAATTGACTTATTTCTTTAAGTTATTAACAAATTATTCGCCAACCAAACATTATGGAAGAACTCAATTTAATTAATTGATTAATAAATTATTGGCCAACCAAACATTATGGAAGAACCAAATTAATTTAATTAATAATAAATGGTCAACCAAACATTATGGAAGAACCATTTGATTAATTAATTGATTAACAATTTACTAACTTTTATTTAAGTTAAGTTTGATTAATAATGGTCAACCAAGTGTTATGGAAGAACCATTAATTTATTAGTTGATTAATAATTTTTTTGATTTTTTTATTTAAGTTAAATTTAATTAAGAATGTTCAACCAAGCGTTATGGAAGAACCATATATTTATTAATTGGTTGATTATTCATTTTAAGTTAATTTATTAACTAACCAACCGATATAGCAGAACCACATGAATTAACTGATTTTTATTCATTTTAATTTATTGAATGGTCAACCAAACATTATGGAAGAACCACATTAATTATCTGATTTTTATTTAACTTCCTTCTTCTTCTTCTTTTATATTAATATGGCCGACCAAACAATATGGAAAAACCATGTTATTAATTGTATTACTTTTCTTTTTTTTTAAATCACTGAATTAAAAAACGTAGCCAACCAAACAATATGGAAGAACTACATTAAAAATTATTTCTATTTTTTTTAATTAATTAAAAAACGTGGCCAACTAACTAGTATGGAAGAACCACCTTAAAAAAAAAATATTATTTCTGATTTTTTTTCTAAGATTAAAACGTGGCCAACCAACCAGTATAGAAGAACCACCTAAAAACAAACAAGCAATTCACATGAAAATTTAAGCTATGAATAAAAAACTTCTAAACTTCTTTCCCCAAAATCAGAAATTACAAGCCTTAAAAAAAACTATGAGCCTTCTCTTCTTTTTCCTCCTTTTTTTTTGTGCAGTTTTTTTGTGCAGGCTTGGAGCTGGGAGGCCGGGGGGCTTCATTGCTGCGGCTAGGAGGCCTATTTATAGGCTTGAAGGGGGCGGCCTGCCAGCAGGGGCTGGCAGGACCGGTGGCACCCCCCACCAGTGCCACGTAGGTGCCGGTGGGGGGTTGGATAGAGATCGGGTGAGAGAGGGAGAGATAGAGATGAGAGGGAGAGTGAGGATAGAGATGAGGGAGGGGGTTGGTTAGGGATAAACACAAAGGGAGAGAGATAGGGATGAGTTGGGGAGGGGAAGGAGGCTGGTCGGTCCTCAAGGAGAGGCCGACCGGTCTCTCCCTTTTATTTTTTGTAATTATCTGCTCCCCTCCCCTTTTTCTCTCTCTCTCATCAAAAGAGGAGGCCAATCCCCCTCTCTCTCCCTGCGGTCCTTTCTCTTGCTGGCTGAAGCGTGACGCCCCTGTGGCTGGCCCTGGAGGCTTCTCTTGTTGTTACTCCTGGAGGCTGCTTTTATTGCTGCTGCTGGAGGTTGCATTGGAGGCTTGCAGGAGGCTTCTTGTTACAGGTTTGTCGAAGGTCGCTGGTGCAGATTGAGGGCTGCTATTGAAGCTTGCTTGGCTGCTGTTTGGAGGCAGCATTGTTTGTTGCTGGAGGCTCTGCTTGGTTGTTGTTTGGAGCCTTGTTCTGCTGCAGATTTGATGTATGTATCCTCCTCCTTTATTTCTTCACACACACACATATATCTATATTTCTTTGTATGCACCTAAATATATGCATGCATGTATACACATGTAGACAGATTTGTAAAAACACCACATGTGTATTGAGAATTTTTGGTTCAACAGAAGCACTGAGCTTGTAGGGATGGAGGGGGCCTCAGCTCCTACTAAGACGAGAGGCCCCGAGGGTTCCATAGGCACATGAGTTCTTGCAGTGCCTGCCTAATAGGGGCGAAACTCCCCTCCGGAGCCTGCACAGGGACAGCTCACTGGGAAGCACCCTCCTAAAAGTCCACGGGACAGTGGATAGGATGATCCAGCTGTTGCAGAGGACAAGCCCTCCCCGGAAGGAGGAGAGGACCGATGACCCTTCGCAGAGCTACACGGAAATCAAGCAAAGGAGAACATGAGGTGCGGACTCTGTGAGACCCAACACGAGGGATCCACTTGTGGAATCAAGTAAGCTCCCTAGGACAAAGCGCTAGTCCATAGGCCAACCGCTAGAGAGGCTGGTCGAACTAAGATGACCTATTAAGCGAGCGATTTGAAATTAAAAGATCTAAGATGACCTATTGAGCGAGCGATTTTAAATTAGAAGATAAGTCCCCATGTGATGAGCATGTACAAGGGGCCCATCTTCAACCTCATGTGAGGGGGTATGAAACCGTAGCCCCCAAGGACCAACCTCTTCCGCTGCTCTGTCCAGCCAAAGGGGGAAAGACTCCCCTTCTAAGAGAACCTCTAGGACCACTGGAATTTTCCCTGTAACAACGAATAGAAGCTGCCATGATGACGACCAAGGCTTAATGCTCAAAGGACCACTAAACAATCCAGTCGAGGGAGGCGAAACCAGACACCAACAACAATAGGAGTTCCTGTCCAGCAGCAGCAAGGAAACTCCCAACATCCGGATCTTCACCTGGAGCATTTTGGGATCCCTCTGCTGGCAGCAACTCCATCTTTTATAACCTCTACTGCCTCCTTACACGCACAGACGAGAAGACAAGGGTCTTCAGACAAACAGAAAATTTCCCATGCATGTGCCTCTGCCCAGCGCTCACAGATAGTGGACAATATCTGGAACATCTTCATGATGTGGAATTCCCGGCGAGCGTGCCATCCACCAGTGTTCAGTTCCCCTCCAGCTTCCGGGGCTAACCAGGTCCCCTTAGGTGGCTTTCACAGTTTCACCTACCTCTGTGATGCTGGTCCTGTGAGGATTTGGGTCATGTTCACAGAATTTGCCCCTTTGGTAGGAACAGAACCTACACGGACGTTGTCCGGAGACCTATGCTAGCTGCACCCTCTTGTGTCGCTTCTGCATCTGGGAGCAATGGGTGGAGGGTTGCATGCCTTCCTGTGGTAGACTAGAGGCCAGGAAGATATGGATGCGTAGATGTGTAAAGATCTCTGTTCTGGATAGCAATGGGAGTGCATCCTCTCCTAAGAGTCACATCAGCTTAGTCATGAATCTTTTCTCTTCTTAGCCTGTTACAACCACAATTATCTTCTGTTTCTGAAATAATTCTCAACAATATGTTTATCAACAAAAACTAGCAAAACTACACATTCAATCAGATGCCTCAAATTCCACCATTTTCAAACACCAAAAAGCACCTTTCTTCAAGTAGTGAATAACAACATTACTGAAGATATTTTTATGAAGAAGCTAAGCAAAAAAATATAGAAGCCATTCAAGCAATCTTTAGTCCACTTGTTTTAAGTTACACTGCAGGTAAAAGTGAGTCGACTAAATGGCCAAGGCTTTTAGATAACAAAGTCAATTAACTTGTAGAGGAAAGGAATTATAATTGCCAGGAGTTAGCAACGTACTGGAAAGTTCATCATCAGGATTCCTCTTTTTAATGTGAAGGCACCGTGCTAGGATGATGGTCTGTTGCACTGCCGTCAAAGGCATTTTACCAAGCCTACTTAACTTTCTATTTACCCCAGCATCATTGCTACTTTCTACTAATTGTGGGGTCATTAATATATCAGAGTCTTCATGGTTTGCCTGAGATTGTGAGACCCCATTATTTTCAACAGCACAACACTCTGTTGGAACCTCAGACAACTGAGTTGAGTTTCCATCAGTATTTCTCTGTTCTTCTGTTTCTGCAACAAGCACTAGCTGGGATTTTGCATCCACCTGCATGAAAATATAACAACTAAGTCTCAGTAAGGACCTGCAACACCTCCCCCCAAATGTTAAGAAACACCCCATCTGTGGAATTAATAAAAGCACCTGATGTACTGTCCGGAAGCCAAGAACACCAGTAACAGAAAGATGCAAGCCACATGCTCGTTCAGCATCACCAAAATGCATCCTGACAGAGAGAAATTTGCCTCTATGTATTAAATATGAAAAATGTCATTACGCTAGAAAGACTGCATTATTTGTGTTGGGAAAACTATTTAACGAAGCACGTCACTGTCTCATATGCGCACCTTACAAATTTCAGGTGGTGTAATACAAACATAATGAATATTCCTTAATGAATAAAAAGGATGTGCTAACCTCTTTAAAAATACTCCCCCTTTTGGATGTAGGTGCTTAAGTGGACACATTTATGTAGGTGAGGTTTCATGTGTTCTTTTCCATTGAGGAACTCTTTTATGATCGGACTTGACCGTCTCCATAAGAATTTAAATAAGGAATTGTTACAATTTTTTGGGTACACAGGGGATAGCACTTTTATTCTGAGGGTCTCTGTAATCTTATTTTAATAAGAATTATCGCAAGTACTTTTAGTTTACAAGTTGTAACTAGAGCACATCATAATGCTCACTGTGATGTTCTTCCCAACACGTCCATGAACACAAAGCGAAAAAGGTAATAACAGAGGATGAGGAAGACAATTCCCTACAGGAGCTACCAATGCATGACATCACCACCCGCTGCTATTGACCCATTAAGCCTTCCCTCCTCCTGCTGCAGCTTCTGCTGCTGCTGCCACCTGGGTCCTACAACCCCCACCCTCACAGCCCCTGTCCCACCATCCTCATTCCAATTTTCAACCCCCCATTGTGGCGCCACCATGGTGTAGAGCTACCACTATGTCTAGGAGTTAGGGCAAGAATGAACTAAATTAATCCAACATCGAAAAATGAAAAACGTTGTTGGCCCATACTATAGGATTTGGATCTATAACTTGTGAGCCGCCTTTTAGGGACAACATCATGTGAACTTTGTCTAAAACAGACAATACCTTACAAGGGTTGGATAGAATCATTATATAATGCAATCAGAGTAGACCCCATGCAGTACAATGTTGGATGCTTCAGGGACGAACCACATGGAAACTAATGGGCCTATAGTGACTCAGTCATGAGTCAAGTAGGAGGAATGGGCTACTTGTATGTCTATACGTAATGCCAAAGTGTGGAGTTACCACGATGTAGAACCACCACTATGTCTAAGGGCTAGGGCAGGAATGAACCGGATTAGTCCAATATCGAAAAACGGAAAAAGTTATTGATTTTATGTGTGGGATTTAGATCTATAACTTATAAGGCATCTTCTGGGACAAAACCGTACAAACTTGGCCCAAGGAGGACAATACCTCACAACGGATTAGTCCAATATCCAAACCAGAATCAGCCTAGATCACCCAAATCGAGCCAAAATCGGCTCCATCGCCCGATCTAGAGCGGATCGGGATTGGAATCGGCCAATTCTGGACCGGCCCATTTTTTTCTGATTTTCTTTCATGTTTAACTATTTTTTGGTTCTTCTATTCTTCCTTTGGATCAGCTAGGATAGGCCGATCCGGATCGGATCAGATCGGGATCGGGACCGGCTGATCCTGAGAGCCG
Source organism: Zantedeschia hybrid cultivar (assembly GCA_030544215.1). Lineage (NCBI taxonomy): Eukaryota > Viridiplantae > Streptophyta > Magnoliopsida > Alismatales > Araceae > Zantedeschia > Zantedeschia hybrid cultivar. Next base: position 44,672,855 of record JARZZO010000002.1, on the reverse strand, counting down.
ATCTGATTCAAAATTCCATGGTGCAAACACTTCTTGTTGGAAGGGGGCAAGTAGAAACACCCACCAAAAAGTGAGCCAATCTATCACAAGTAGGAAGCTGATGATCAGAATTCCATCCTCCAGATGAGAAGCTTTAACTCTATACATATCTTACGGAGCGGAGATGCGGAGCGGAGCGGAGATGCGGAGCGGAGCGGAGATGCGGAGCGAAGAGGAAGCGGCGGAAAGGAGCGGGGCGGAGAAGAACAGAGAAGACTTTTTCCGGGGAAAGACATAAGGAAAGGGTTGCAGAGTAATGGCACCTTTGGGGGTAGATGTTTCCGCTGACTTGAGAAGGATCACAGAGTAGGAGAGTGCAGAAATGCGCTTGTCTACTGGCGGTGTGGAGGATTGGGTCATAAAAGCTACAAATGCTTGAAGAGAAAAGAAGAAACTAATGGAAGCTTGGAATGGAGTAGACCTGTGGAGGTTCCTGAAGATGTGGCACCGATGAAGTAAGAAGGCAATGAGGATAGAAGCGGACCGTGTGTGGAAGTCCCATGGTTTCAAGGTTACAATAGGAATAGAAGCTTTTGTGAAAGTTGTGTTATTGGTTCCTTTGATGGAGATCTGAAAATGGAAGACTTAAAGATTTCATAAGCCAGTTATGGCTGGAGATGAAGAGAGGGTGGCTGAGATTTGCCGGAGACAATCAAGTATTGTTGTATTGTCCATCAAGATTCATGTATAGCAAGATTGTGGAATATGGGTCGATGGTATGTAAGGATGTTGTCATCCATTCGAAGGCTTGGTACCCAGAAGCAGGGTCTCAGAAGCACGTTTTTACGTAGGACTTGGAGGTGTTTAAGGCAATCGTAGCACCTTTTGGGAGGATTACCAGGGTGGACAAGTAGACATTGGCTTAGAGTAACCTGGCTTTCACTCGCATAATGGTGAATGTTGAACCAGAAAGTAAACTACCGTCATCTTTGAGGCTTCGATGGGGAAATAAGGTCTTCTGGATACATATTTCTTTTGAGAATGGTGTTAGGATCGAACAGGAGGAGCAATGGACATTCGGGGAGGTGGCTATGGCATACAAAAGGTACAAGACAGCTAGGCTTCTACATGGGTGGCCGTCGCTGGGAAGAAGATGGAGTTAACCCGGCAGGAATCGGGGGCTGAGCTGAGTCAAGAATCAGGCCAACTCGGAAAGGAGATGGGAACCGAGAGCCTTAACCTAAAAAAGTTTGAACCGGTTGCCGAACTGGAGGCCATTTGTGCGGAACCGGGGGTAACTTACAAGTGAGGGTTGAACCGAACATTTGTGCGGTATTGGAGGCCAACCTACCAGTTAGGGTTGAGCCGGGTTCTGTTGGCAAAGAGGAAAATGCCCTTTCTAGAAAGGAGAGTTATTTACAGAAGAACGGCTTGGGTAGTGGTGTCATCGGCAGCGCTCTGCAAAATCAGTGGGAGATCGTGATCTCCTCCGTAACTGCAGAGCTGGCGAGGAAACTACGCCACTTGTCGAGGAGTGAGACGAGGTGGATGAGCGAGACGGATGGGGAGATCTCACTATGTCAAGTAAGTCTCAATGGCCCGAATCCCCTCCATCCTTATCCCGCCTTCCTCTTTCCTCTTCTCAAGCTGTAACGATCGCCGACGATCAACTTAAAGATGCAAGTCTTATGCTGGTGCCTATTAATGAACTGTATCAACAGTATAGAAGAAAGAAGGAAATTAGGGAGGAGGTACACTGTTCTGTTATACAGGAATGGGACAACGATGAATTAGAAAGGAGGGCTACAAGCTTTGGGGTACAAATAAATGGAAAAGTAGGTCAATTCCGAAAAATATGGTCCAAGTTGTCTGGCACCATAGAACATACAGGAAATAAAGTAAAGGGAGCAAGGGAGCTGAGGAGCTTAGACAAGGTGAAATATTCAATGATAAACAAAGATTTTATTTTTGGAGGAAAAAAAGGTGATCAATGCAATCAATGATATTACTGTCATGGAACATTAGAGGTTCAAATGATGGAGGAAAGCAGAGGGCAGTCAAGGAGGCTACGATAAGACACTGTGTGGATATAGTATGTCTGCAAGAAACAAAGATGGAAAAGGTAGAAAAATACTTCATTCACAAAATTGTTCCTTTTGGTGAGTCAGATTATGTATTTAGAAGATCGACGGGACAGTCGGGAGGTCTAATAATTGCTTGGAACAAAATGATGTGGGAAGGTTCATTGCTGGAAGTCGGTGAACATTCAATTTCTATAAAATTGAGTGATTCTAAATGTTCATGGTTGTTATCAGGTGTTTATGGGCCACAGTTAAATGAACATTCAATTTCTATAAAATCCAAGATCAGCAGATTATGTAGGCGGAATTATTTGCATGCCAGGAGAAATTTCAGTTGCCGTGGTGTGTGATTGGGGATTTTAACCAAGTGAGAAAACCTTCGGAAAGGAATCATAATTCTAAGGTGAATAGAGGTATGAAGCGGTTTAATAAATGGATAGAAGATTGTGATCTTATGGAGATTGTAATGCCTAATATCCAATTTACATGGTCAAATGGGAGGCAATCACCTTCAATGTCCAAGCTGGACAGGGTACTTGTTAATGAGGGGTGGGAGAGATTGTTTCCTGATGCCAGGGTCAATGCGCAACCAAGAGTGGTCTCAGACCATAATGCTATCCTCTTAAATTGCCATAGGAGGAAAAGTAAGAAAAAACCTTTTCGTCTGGAAAAGGTTAGGATTTACAATGATGATTTTAGAAGGTTGGTGAAGGAATCGTGGCAGCAGGCTGTGGGGAAACATCATGCAACAAGAATTCTGGCTTTGAAGATAAGAAACATCAAACAGAAAACCAAAGTATGGGCTGATAAGTGGCGATAGGAGAGGAATGATCATGTAAATAAAATAATGGAAATTTTGAAGGAGATGGACTTTGCTGAAGAGACAAGGCTTTTAAATCAGCAAGAACTGGAAATCAGATCAAAAAAATGTACAATATTCAGAGTGGTTGTTTGAAGGGGAGATTAGGTGGAAACAGAAATCCAGAGAAATGTGGTTGAAAGAAGGGGATCTCAATACTAGATTCTTTCACCAGGTAGCTAACGAAAGGAGGAGAAGGAATACTATATCCATTATCCAAAAACAAGATGAATTCATTGAGGATGAAGATAAAATAGCAAAGGAAGTAATCAATTTCTATACGGAGCTCTTTTCCAAGGAGCAAAGATGGTTTCCGACCTGGTCAGATCCTAAGATTAGTATTTTATCCTCAGAAGCACAAGCTTCTCTTACTATTCAAGATGAAGCTAAAAAGGCCGTGTTTGATCTGGGGGCGGATAAGGCACCAAGACCAGATGGAATCCCAATTTGGTTCTACCAGACTTTTTGGGAAGTTGTCAAGAATGATATCATTATAGCTGCAAAGGAATTTATTTCAGGAGCTGCAAGTTGTGAAGGCCTTAATCATACATACATTGTTCTATTGCCTAAGAAGGAGAGTGCAATGCAATTGCAAGATTTTCGACCCATTAGTTTACTAAATGGGTCCTATAAGATATTTGCTCGAATCATTGCTTCTAGGCTGAGCAAAGTTTTGAATGGCATTGTACAACCGAATCAATTTGCAGTCATTCGGGACAGGAGATTGAAGGATAATTTTCTTCTTGCTCATGAGGTTCTTTTTTATTTGAAGAAGAAAGGCATAGAAGGAGTGGCTTGTAAACTAGATTTTAATAAAGCCTATGACAGGGTGCAATGGAGTTGCTTATGGAACATTTTGAAGGAGCACCAGTTTCCAGATCTTTTCATTAGGGTTCTGCAGAACTGTGTGACCATTGCTAAATTTTCAATTATAATCAACAATAATGTTTATGGATACTTTAGCAGTTCTCGAGGATTGAGGCAGGGGGATCCACTTTCACCACTTTTATTTGTTATAGTGGCCAATATATTGAGCAGAATGTGTGTCACTACGGAGAACAATGGTTGGATCAAGGGTCTTCAAGTTTGCAGGAGTCAGCCAGGAATTTCTCATCTACAATTTGCGGATGATACATTGTTATTCTTCAAAACTGATGTGGAAAATGTGAAGTTTATGTCTTTTTTTTTTAGAGCTTTTGAGGCATGTTCTAGGATGAAAATTAATATGATAAAAGCTGTGTTATTGCTGTTCATTTGGGTGAAGATCAAGGCAGAGATGTGGCTGCTATTCTTGGATGTGGCATAGGTAAACTTCCAATAATTTATTTAGGATTACCTTTGAATGATAGAAGGGCAAGTGTAAAAGATTGGGATCCTATTATTCTCAAAATCTAAAGGAAATTGTCTTCTTGGAAGGGGGCAAAATTACTCTGATAAATTCTGTTCTTACTGTAATCCCTATGCATTTTTGTTCTATGTTTCTCATGTCAATTTATGTTTGCAAGGATATAGGCAAAATCAAAAGAAGGTTTCTATAGGGAGGATACAATCAGAACAAAAGAGGTATTTCACTGTTAATTGGAAGAAAGTGTGTAAACCAAAGGAGAAAGGAGGTCTAGGGGTTAGGAACCTGCAATTATGGAATGTAGCTCTTCTAGCAAAATGGTTATGGGAAATAATGGAGGTTAGGAACCTGCAATTATGGAATGTAGCTCTTCTAGCAAAATGGTTATGGGAAATAATGGAGGAAGAACCTAGTTTGTGGAAGCAGATGATCATTAGCAAGCATTATATGCCTAGATGCAGATTTTTTCTACAAAAGTCAAATGTATCTATGATGTCACCCTTGTGGACAGACATCATCAAAGCTGGAAATCATTTTGAGGACAACTTTTTTCACAAATTGGGTAATGGGGAAAACATTTTTTTCTAGAAGGATAAATGGTTGGGGGATAAAAGCTTGAAGGAGCAATACCCTAACTTGTATGCTATTGTTGTTGATCCATGGGCCTTGGTGAAAAATTGTTATGAAGACGTGGAAAATCAAGTTCAGTGGAATGTTGGGATGCGCAGAAATATGAAGGATGAGGAAATATATCAATTTTCATCCTTGTTGACAGATTTGTATGTTATGTCTATACATACAAATGTGGAGGATAAATTGATATGGGAACCTATTAAAGGGAGTTTCACTGTGAAGTTTTATTATGTTGTGCTGGAGGGAGAGATGCCTAAGTACTTGAAGAATGATGAAATGTGGAAAATCAGATCACCTTTCAAAGTTAGAGTATTCATGTGGCTCATGTATGAAAAGAGGACAGTTACTAAAGTATATAGGAGGAAATGGTGCCAGGAGGATGATATTTTGTGCTCTTTATGTGGCAGCAAGCCGGAAGATGTTGATCACCTGCTAGTCACTTGCCAGGTTAGTATAACAGTATGGACTACTATTGGGGAGCTCTTGCATTTTAAACCACAATTTCAAACAGCAGGGGAGATGTGGTCTTTTTTCAAGCACTTGAGATCCAAGTATAAATAGAGGATGCATAGAAGATTTCTTGGGATGACTCCGCATGCAATCTGCTGGAGCATTTGGAAAGAGAGAAATGATGCAATTTTCAGAGGAAGTAAAATATATGTGAAAAATATTGCTATTAGAAGCTTGGCATCTTTGTATAATTGGTCTAGACATATTTTAGGTTTTTATGTTGACAATTGGAAAAAGGCATTTCAGTAGTTAATGTCATTGTAATTTTTCTTTTTTGATGAGATAGAAATCTATCCTCCGATTTTGCATTGTACTTCCTCTCTTGAATAAAATTCGTGGTACAATCCATGATTTTCTCAAAAAAAAAAAAAGAGAAGCTTTAACTCTAAGGGGACTCCTAAGCACCCACAAAGTCCACAGACCTGCATGCGATCAAGCTGGGCTGCAAGCCGCGATAGACCCGGAGCATGTCCGACATCCTGCAACTTGCTCGACCAAGCCTGGCCTAAGTGGGGGTGCTAACTTGCACTGGTCCCGACAGCAGCCCCTTCCATTTCTCTCTCTCTCTTCCTCTATTTAAATGTGTGTGAGAGAGAAGGGGAAAGAGAGGCGGCAAACAAGGGGGCGGCAGTGCCACCTGCTCTCCATCAGCCCCTTCCACATAGCCCCCCCATGTGTCCTCCTCTCCTTCATCCTTATCTCCATGCCCCACGTCGGCATAGGTAATGGGCAAAGCCCACTAACACAACATAAATAAACAAGGTAATACAATCATATGGGGAGGTAAGGTTCCTCAACCATCAAAACTACATAGAAGCTGCAAACTGAAAAAAAGAAAACAACCACTAATTCAACTTTCTTACAAAAATATAATACTCCTCAGGTTGAAAGTAAAATCTCCACTTCTCTGTCCTTAAGCCAACAGCTAATAATCCTTTTCTTGGAAGATGACCCAAAGATCACAATTTCATTGAAAAAAGAAATAAGACAAAGGTACAAAAGGAACATGAGACATAGATCACATCACACTCCAGACCAAACCCCAAAAATACATCGTAGTACCCTCTCATCATCCCAAAAGCACTTATAAGCTAACAACAAAAAGGTAAAAAAAATCTGCCATCCTCGTAGAATCAATTTGTTCCACTGGGACAGCAGGGAAAGCAGGTAAGAGGAGTTATCTGCATCCATCCTTGCAGCTTTCCCCCAATCTGAGACCCATTTGACAGCTCTTCTCAAAATGTCATATAAGTTGTTGTACTCGACTAAAGCATCGTGAGTTCCTTTCAATCCACACACCCCACAGGATAGCTGGAAAAATAAGGGACCATGACTGTTTCTTGGCATATACCGGGCAGGAGGACTTCCACCACTCCATAAGCTCAATCACAGAGGAATGTTCCTTCCGGTCACACAAAAGAATACTGCATAATTCCACAAAAACAGTGATAATCCCACATTGACAGAACAAATTATCAGCATTTTCATCAAAGATCCCACAGAATGGCACTTAACATTTTGCTGCGGTGACATAAACCCGATTCTATCCATGGTTGGAAGCCTCTCCAATGCAATTTTCCACAGGAATATTCTGATTTTGTTAGGCAGTAGTTTAGACCAAACTATGTGCTTCCATGATACTCTGATTCCACCATCACTAAGGATTCTTGACAGGCCATTAACTGTGAATGTACCTTTAGAGTCCCAGGCCCACACCCTTTTGTCCTCATTGCCATAAGAAAACTGCGTCTCATGGATGATCTTCAGTACTGCCAAGAACTGGTAAAATTCTATCCCTGTAAGATTCCTTCTGAAATTAAGATTCCACATGTTGAGCTGCCCATCCGAGTACAACTGCCACTGTTTTCCCTCCATCCTCTGATAATTGGTACAGCTGGTTGAATTGGCTTGCAAAGTCAGTAGCTTATCTTCCCAAAACCTGATCAACTGGCCATTCCCGAGCTTGTAGGACACTTCAGAGCTAACTAAGAGGATCATTTTAATAATGCCCCTCCAAATTGGGGACATATTAGAGGATGTTACGGGCTGAAGCCTCCATTTTGGTGCAGAGGGATAGTACCTCCCTCTAATAATGCTGCCTCCTCCTCTCCCATCCTCCAAATCCACTTAGACAATTAAGTTCGATTGAACACACCTATTTTGGTCAATCCAACACCTCCTTGATCCGTACTCCTGCAAACTCTCTCCTATGCCACTAGATGGAGACTTCTTCTGTCCCTCTTACCCCCTTCCCAAAAAAACAAGCTTCCCTTTGATTCAATCAATATTTCAACAGTTTTTTGGATCTCAAATATTGAAATACGGTATGTAGCCAACGAAGATAGGACTGTTTTTGAAAGAACCTATCTTCCACCTTGTCACGGTATAACTTAGAAAAGCCCAAGTTATCGGTGATACCGCGCAGCCCCCCGATGGCAGAAACCCACACCGAGACCAGCCTACAAATTTTTCGCCTCGCACAAATCTTTCCGAAGAGATTCGGCACGCCAAACCCCGGGCACTCGCGCAGGTTGCGCATACGCGGGATGGTCGTCGCTCGGGCCCGGCCGACATCTGCGCCCATACGCATTGCCCTCGACGCCTTCACCCCACGACCAAGACCTCCACACTAGCCATCGACTCTACGCCTATACACTTTGCTTAGGCGCTCGCGCGTTAGTCGAGTGAACCTTCGCTCGGGACCTGCCGACTACGCGCACCGTGCCTCATCTAGACACCCTCGCTTGGTCAAGCGGACCTTCGCTTGGGCCTATTGGCTATGCGCATAACGCCTCACCTAGGCACCCCGCTATGGCCATGCGGACTTGCGCTCGAGACCTACCCTTCAAATGGACTTTTGCTCGAAGCCTGTCGGTTACGCACATTGCGCCTTCGCCTAGGCTCCCTCGCTTAGGTCTAGCCCATGTTAACTGGCCCTTGGCCCTCTAGCCTTGCAGGAGGGGGAACGGCATAGTCCGGGATCCGCTTAGTTGGTTACACTTAAAGGCCCTCAACTTGGCCAACACTTAGCCACCAAACATCGCCGCCTCAACGGGATTGCGTCGGGGCACCATGCCGCCACCGCCCTCCACGCACGAACTTACACGCCGGGTCTATCGCCTTTGCACGGATCCTGCTTCAACAGTTGCTCCGAAGTTTACGGCCTCCGCCACCTTATGGGACTTAGCTCCGTACGAACGAGTCTCCCTCGATGCACAGCTTGCTTCATGGGCCACTCGGTGTTCAAAGCTATCGTCGCCTTGCAGGAAATGCACACAGACAAGCAACACCAAACTCCTACCTTCGTTGAAACATATAAGGCATGCGCCCAACCCTGCACATACCAAGGGAAAAGACGGACACACCTGCAGAACTTACCTTCGGCTAGCCGACACGGCATAGCCTACAGCAAGCGGACCCTGGGGGCAGCCTCCTCCAAGAATCCCCTCGCACCTAGCATGGCACTCCGTCGTTGCTAAGCTCGGGTCCTTCTACGAAGGAACTCACCAGTACGTTAGGTCACACCTAAACGCAGTGGCCACACAACCGAAGTGTGGCTAAGGAGGTCCAATCGGGCGAGGCCGCAACCTGCCGCCCTCCAGACATAGTCCGGCTACATCAATCATCCGCAAATAAATAGACTTCATAGACTATGTCGCCCCTCCCGGCACCCCCGTGTAGTCAAAACTTAGGAAAAAATCTAAGTCACAATTTCGATCGTGACAAGGCTCCCCCAGCTAAACCGTCGACGTCCTCGTCGACCGCTGACTTCCGCCAACCTTCATTACTGTAAGCACTACTCCCACTAGTATTCAAGCCTAACTCCGGCTACGTTTCAATCTTCAGTCATTTTGCCTCCACCAGGACCTATCTACCTACTGCAAGCTTCGCTCCAACACGCCAACCCTGAACTCCTTCAAGGCTGCCTACCTAACACTCCTCCTACACGCCAACTTCTACATGGAGAACAATTTGGGCTCTGTTGCACAATGCTTCAAAAGACTTAACGCCCCAGCTCCGCCTAAGTCAACTTGGTCGCGGCCGAGTTCGAGATCTCCTGTGCAGTCACAAAGCTTCCACACGCTGACTTCATTAACACCTCCACACTTCCACCTCCTTGCATTATTCCTGGACAAGCACCATCACCTCCTCGGAGTATGGCACTCGTACAATCCCAACGTACAGGCAACGTGCCTTACATCGCGTGCCCTGGCAGACATTCTGTATGCCTTGTCTGCATGTAAACTGCTCTTCAGTTCAACTAAGCGGATGGCTGGATTGTGACAGGCTTTTAGCTTGCACACCTTTGCTCCTGTCCAGGCACTCACCGCACAAGATGCTTTCACTAAGCCCTTCTTTCTTCCGTTGCATTGCCAACATGGTTGCAACAGCAAGACGAACACGTTAGCACGGAGAAGGGGGTTACTTACGCACCACTGTACGACTTGTGGTAGGTTGCGAACATGGCAGACAACATACAACAGCTATGTAACTTGACTAGTTGAGACCATTCATGCTGACTTTGCATCTTGCACTTCAAACTTCAATGTGGGAGAGGATCATAGGCAACATGCTTCGGAGTTTTAAGACTTGCTCGGCAGGTACAAGTCTCCCTCGCGACCATAGGCCCTTTCTGAATCTGCCGAATTTGGTGATGAATGCCTTGCCCATGCAACAGGCACAAAACACAATCTGCTTGGGTTCCTTTGTATGGCTATTGTGCTTTACTTGTAGCTATCTTGATGCCACAACACTTGGTGAACTCTGCCAGCTTCAGTCTTCCCATAAGATAACTAGGGTCACTGTCACTGGTTCTAATATATAAACTTTCAGCTAACACGGCCACAACAAGATTAAGTGAACACACATTCTGGCACTGTTTCACTCAGCGGTCTCTTTCCCTTGGCTTCTTGACGCGCTGTGAGCTTCACGAGCATACCAGTATTGTGGCTTACTAAACACACTGACCTTTGCATGAGGTCAACTTTCTAGTTCCACTGTCGACTATCTTCAAGCCCATGTCTTCTGCCGTCCCATGCGGCAATGGCGAAGAAATGTCGCGCAACAACCTTTGGTCCTCAAATTTAGCTTTTCTCAGGTTTCAACCCACGAATGTCCTCTGGCTTTGAGCATTGCGACAATACTTGTTCATATGGACTTGACCAAGCGCACCGTATGCACCAACTTGAATATGAAGAGAACTGCACTTTCGGCTAACTTGAACAACTTTGCACCCCAAGTTCAACATCTTCGAACACATTGGCTACCCTTCGAGACACCTTGGGAGGTTATGCATCCATCGCCAAGGTCAAACCCTCTGCTAAACAGCCACACATGTATCCGTTGAATGCCTTCTTATCTTGCAAGCTTCAGTAAATAAGTCCCTCTGATTGTTGATCTCATGCTTCACATGTCGAGCAAGGACTCGCCAAGCCCAAGACGGTCTTCAACACGGGTAATACCAATTCAACCATCACCAATAGTACCGGCACACCCCACTCTACCTGCATGAATACCAAGTGAGAGTGCTCTGATACCATCTGTCACAGTATAACTTAGAAAACCCAAATTACCAGCAATGTCGTACGGCACCCTGGTGGCGAAAACACACACCGAAACCAGCCTACACATTTTTCGTCTCGCATTAGAGTTCCGCAGCGCCCAAGTGCTCAACCCGCAAGCTTCGCACAAATATTTCCGGGGAGGTTTGCCACGCCAAACCCCGGACACTCGCGCAGGTTGGACATACGTGGGATGGTCGTCGCTTAGGCCCGGCTGGCATTTGCGCTCATACACATTGCCCTCGACGCCCTCACCCCATGACCAATACCTCCATATTAGCCATCGGCTCCGCGCCTATACACTTTGCCTAGGCGCTCACGCGTTAGTCGAACGGACTTTCGCTCGGGGCCTACCGACTACGCGCACCGCGCCTCGTCTAGGCACCCTCGCTCGGTTGGGCGGGCGGGCCTTCGCTTGGGCCTATTGGCTATGTGCATAGCGCCTCACCTAGGCACCCCGCTATGGCCATGCGGACTTGCGCTCTGGGCCTGCCCTTCACATGAACTTACGCTCGAATCCTGTAGGCTACGCGCATCGCGCCTTCGCCTACTCGCTTAGGTCTACCCCAGGTTAACTGGCCCTTGGCCCTTTGGCCTTGCAGGAGGATGAACGGTATAGCCCGAGATCCGCTTAGCTAGTTACACTTAAAGGCCCGCAACTTGGCCAACACTTAGCCGCCAAACATCGCCGCCTCCACAGGATTGCGTCGGGACACCATGCCGCCGCCGCCCTTTACACACAAACTTGCATGTTGAGTCCATCGCCTTTACACGGGTCCTGCTTCAACGATTGCTCCGGAGTTCACGGCCTCCGCCGCCTTATGGGACTTAGCTCCGCACGAACGGGTCTCCCTCGATGCTAAACTTGCTTCATAGGCCACTCGGTGTTCAAAACCACCGCCGTCTTGCATAAGATGCGCACGGACAAGTAGCACCAAATTCCTACCTTCGTTGAAGCATAAGGCATGTGCCCAACCCCTACGCATACTAGGAGAGAAGACAGCCACCTGCGGGACTTGCCTTCGTCTAGCTGACGCGGCATAGCCTACGACAAGCGGACCTAGGGGGCAGCCTCCTCCAAGAATCCCCTCGCACCTAACATGGCCCTTCGCCATTGCTAGGCCCAACTCCTTCCACGAAGGAACTCACCGGCACGCTAGGTCACACCTAAACACGGTTCACTCAACCGAAGTGTGACTGAGGAGGTCCGGTCGGGCGAGACCGCAACCTACCACCCTCCAAACATAGTCCAGCTACATCAATCATCCGTAAATAAAGAGACTTACACCAACCATGCCGCCCCTCCCAGCACCCTCAAGTGGTCAAGGCTTAGGGAAAAAAACCTTAGTCACGATTTCGGTCGTGACAACCTGGTTAAAGAAACCTTGCCTTCCACCCTTCTAACCTTTGTTCGAATCTTCTGATAAGGTCATCCCAATCTCTGATTTTATATTAGACATCTGACATAGGGAGTCCCAAATAGGTTATTGGGAAGTCAGCCACTTTACAAGAGAAAATATCAGCAATGTCCTGCACCCTTTCTTTTGGTAAGTTAACTCCTACCACCTCTGATTTCCCGTAGTTTATAGACAACCCAGTTATGCCTCAATGAGTACTAAGAGTTTCTTCATGTTGCATATCTTCTCTTGACACCCAACTAAAAAAAATAGTGTGTCATCAACAAATTGTAAGTGTGATAACATGAATCCATTTCTTCTCACAGTAAACCCATCCACCAAACCAAGGGATTCAACTCTCTCCCAAACAGTACTCAAAATCTGTCCAATGGTAATAAAGATAAGAGGGGATATTGGGCCCCCCTTGCCTCAGTCCTCTGGAGCTGCTGAAGTATCCACCTGGTTCCCCATTAAACAAAATGGAGAATTTTGCAGTTGAAATGCAGCTCAAAATCCATCCAATCCATTTGTGTTTGAAACGCATAGCTCCAAGGAATGCACGACTAGTAGACAGTATCATAGGCTTTTTCAAAGTCCAGTTTAACTACCACTCCTCCTTTCCTACTGCTTTTTAAGAGTATATTGCTTCATGAGCTGAAAGAAAATTGTCCAAGATGAACCTACCATTAAGGAAAGCTGACTGATTTCTACGAATAACACTCTTCAACACCTCCTTCACCTGTTAGCCAATACTTAGGTGATAATTTTATAGCACACATTACGAAGACTTATAGGCCTAAACTCTGACAATGTCTCTGCCCCTTCCTTCTTCGGGATTAGAAGAATGTTGAGTTGAATCTTCTGATGTTGAGAGGCTTATCCTGAAATTCTTCCATCACTTTCAGCAGGTCATCTTTAATAAGTTACCAGAAAAATTGATAGAACCCCATAGAAAAGCCATCCGGCCCTGGGGATTTATTGGGTTCCATGCTGAACCCTGCCATCTTGACTTCTTCTTCAGTAAAAGGAGCACACAAGTCATCAGCCCGTCTCTCTTTGATTTTAGGAAGCACACCCTCTTGCAAATGTGGTCTCCACCATTTAGTCTCCTTGAACAGATGCTCATTAAAAGAGATAAATGCCTTCTTCATGTCTTCTTCCTTATCAACTGCCTGATCTTGAATTTTAATATAATCAATCTTCAACGGTCTCTTCTTTGCACCAGCAACTGCATGAAAAAAATTTGTGTTCTTGTCCCCCTCTCTTAACCACAGCTCCTTGGCCCTTTGTCTCCACTTAACTTCCTCTCTAAGCAGCCATTTATTATACTCTTTTTTCTTCTCAGCAAGCTCTTGATGTTCTACAGCAGATAGATCATACAGTTCAGCTCTAGACTCCAATTCATCAATTTTATGAAGAAGTTCCTGTCTAACAGTAGTTGCTTCTCCAAAAACCTGATTTCTTTAAGCCTTCCTTCACCCTTGTCAGCTTATGGAAAGTCAGAAAAGCCTGATCAGCAAGGGGAACCTGCTTCCACCAACCGATCACAAGATTCTTGAAATCCTCGTGAGAATGCCAAGCCAATTCATATCTGAACATCCTCTTCTTCCTGCCACAATCCTTTGTCCTAAGGAGAATGGGGATGTGGTCAGAGATGGTCCTATTTAGACCCTTTAAAGCTGAGAGAGGAAACATTTGGATTCACCTGGCAGAGAAAAGAACTCTATCCAATCTGGATTGGGTGCTATTCTGCTGCAGGTTGGACCAGGTGAACCTTCTATTGGAAATCTCCAGGGCCGTCATGCCACTCCTAGAAATCCAGCTGCCAAAATTCTCCATGTCTTTGCTCCATTTGTGATCCCCAGATCTTTCCCATGGGTTTCTCACACAATTAAAAGTCCCCCAGAATATACCAAGCTCCTTGGAAAGCTGCAGAAATTCTATATAGTTCCTGCCAGAGATCTTCTCTCTATTGTTGAGAATGAGGCCCATAAACAGATGTAACTACCCAAAGGTTCAGTAAACCCAGTAGCCAAGAAGCTCACAGATATGCTAAACAGACCTTGATCACACAAGGTACCTTTGATTTTATTCCCATTCCAAAAAATAAGTTGCCCCCTACAAGCACCCTCTGCCAGGAGACATACCCATTCGGTCAAGATTGAACCTCCAATTTGACGGATTACCTGCCCATCCATTGCTCCCATTTTAGTTTCCTGCAGACAGACGCAGTCCACCTTACAGTTTCTAATCAGGTCCCTCACTGCTCTTTGCTTCCGCTCCCTATTCAGCCCTCTTACATTCCATGTGCACACATTCATTTCAAAAGTTTCAAAGCCCCCCTTTCTTAGGCCTGAGAGAATTGGTCACCTCATTCTTAGTGATGAAGCTGATTTCTCTCTTCCCAATCATAATACCACCTTCTGATCCTTTCTTCTTCAGCGAATTCTGCAGATTTTCAGCTCTCCTCATTCTTTTAATAAAACCGATCACCACGTCCTCTTTCCCAAGGAAAGAGACGCCAATCTTCTTACCAATTTCAACAATGTCTTCGGACCAGTCCTCCACTGTCGCCGGGTTGTACAGAGGTGCTACCGTCCTTGGAGGAGACAGCACCGGGACTACTGCTGAGGAAGGCTCGCCCCTGTTCTCCTCCTGGTAGACCTCATCTGAATCAGCCAGAAATTGGACACCCAGAGCTTCAGCAACCAGGACTTCAGACTGGACAGGTTGGCCATCCACCAAGAAGGTCGTCACTGCCTCCACGACCCACTCAATCCTCTGCTTAGACTCCCTGTAGCCTGGATAGGTCTTGGCCTGAGAGCTCTCCTTCAATAAGTCTTACACAAAGTTGTCTCTGAAACAGTGCCTCATATCCTTTCCCAGCATCTTCTTGGTCGTCAGAGAAAGTTTCCTGGTCAGCGAGATCAGGAGCCTCCCGTGCCTGGCCATCTTTGTCGTGAACCAGATCCAGCGTACGAGCATCGCCCCGAGGAAGAAGAAGAACAGTACCGGTCTCAGGCTCAACCGGTAGAGACCGATTCGATGGCCCCTTAATGTAAGAGGTGGACTGGCCCTGAAAGCTTAAGTTAGGATCCGACTCCCCCGTGACTCGATAATAGGCCTCGGGTCCCTGATGGGGAGATCCGACCCGGTCCTGTTTATCTTCTCCACCCGAGCACCACGCTACACAACTCCCGGTCGAGCAAGACGCCTCGAAACTCAACGAAATCCAGCCAGCCGCCTTTGCCTCAAGGAAAGCCACATCAAGACCCTTCATAGACGACACAGCGCCCTTCTCTGACAGAGCACAGGGCTCACTTTCTTGAGCCTTCCAAGGGAGTCTGGGAATAGCAATCGTCGCCTCGGAAGAGGGAGGGGCCGAGGAACAGAGGCCATCCTCTGTCCACTGAGTTCCCCCGCCAGGTTTTGAAAACCTCCTCTACTCAGAAGGATTCATGATGCAAGATACGAAGCAAATGGCCCTCTCCCATTCCCTCTTTGCTTTTATTAGGCCAATTTATGGCCCATTATGTTTGTTTTTATTTCCTAGGAATTAAAGAAACGGAAATAAGGGATGGGAAGTCCTAGAGTCAGATGGGAAGTCCATGGGACAGGAGTTACAGATCTCCCTATATGTATGTTGTTACAGAAAAGATGGAGGAGACGAATTGTTGAAGATGAAGAATTTTAAAGAAAAGAAAATGAGTTGTTTTTGCTGAGCCGGTTCTCTGTGAGAGAGAGCCCAATGCACTCTTCCTTGGTGCGATGCCAAGGATCCCCTGTTCTGATGCGACTCCAGAGACCGCCCATCGGTGCGACGCCGACCGGTTCCCCCTCCTCTAAACCCCACTTCTTATCCCCCCCCCGTCCCACATCAATTCACCACAGGGGGCGCATCAGTAGGAACAGCGCACCTCTACTTCCCTTTGTACTTCTTGAATTCAGCTACCACCTCAGACCATGTCCATTCTTGCTATGAGTTCTTCACAGAAATGGAGCCCAAAGACTCCTGTAGCACAATCCTGACGCAAAACTCCTTCCAAGCCAGGCAGATAGTGATACTCCCTAAAATGTCATCCAGGCTTCTTACTTCCACCATAATCCTGGCGATCTCAACATCTGCCCATCAATCGACCAGGTATCCACCACCCTCAAGAAACCAAAGGAAGAGGCAATAGCATGGAACGTTTCAGTGTTCCACACATGCAGCAGAACACCAAACACCCACAACCATTACTTGGTTCCAGGGGAAGCTGGAGTTATAGTAGTAGAGATCGACCATGGCGAGCACTCGAACAATAAAGACAGGCCCGAAGAAGACTAATGCTCTGTTCCTTCCAGTCAGGGAAGGGACTCTTTACCAGGAAAGATTCATCACCAAGCTCTATGATCCACCAGCACTGAACCTCTCTCCACTGAGCCTAAAGTGCTTCCAATAAAACTTGAGAAGCTTCCATAGGCTTGGTCTTGTAAGGTTGCAAACACCGCACTGATACAACCACACAGTCCTCCAACCAAGACCTTGCTCCAGCTACTGAGGGAGACCAAGGGATCTCAATCCTGTCCTTTAGATGTTTAGATGAAGGTTGGACCTCGGCAGCAGGGGAAGGTTCAACAGTCTTGCAAGGGAGCTTGCCACAAGTAGAGCTCCAGTGACCAAACTCCCCACAGACCAAGCAGTGAACCCTATCCCTACACTCCTTGGCCCAATGTCCCTTCCCCAAGCATCTCATACAGGTATTTCTATCAATAGGGATGGAAGGAGGTCTCCTCTTTACAAAAGAGGGATGAGGAGAGATCCACTGTCCTGAGAAATGCCCCCGCTTTTGGACCGTCTTCCACTCCCCAGAACCATCAGAACCCCCCTGAGCAGCCCTCTCACTCCTCCGCGTCACTCGCTGACACTTTCCTTCCTCTCGCTCTCTCTCTTCTCGCTCTCCTTCCCCTCTCGCTCCTCCCTGACGCCCTTTCTTAGACATCCTCCTTATCCCCTGTGTTGATCTTTACTGCGTTACCCTTTATTAAGCTTTGCAATTCTCTCCGCCCCTTTATGGTTGGTTTGGAGATAAGGATCTTATTTTTCGAATCCCCCCAAATCTAACGTAACTGCCCTGCTTGCCCTTGACTCACTTGCAACCTCAAAATTGATGCCTTCTAAATTATGTCCTCATTGTTCCAATCTGGAAAAAGAAAATTTGAATTTGAATTTGAATTCAAATTAATTTGAATTCGCAGTCACTACACTCTTATTATGGATATCCTATTATTTAATGTTGTCCGTTGTTAACTGCAGGTCTTCCGCCACAAGTACATCCTCCCGAAGATTATCTTTGCTTCCAATGATAGCATTACCTTGGTTTGCTGAGAAAGACTCGCATGACAATTCATGCCTTCTCTCCGCATACTTCCGCTCAGTAGCTCCATTTCTCATGGTAGAACCGTGATTATGGATGGGAGATGCCAGCACACAGATTTCTTGATCTCGCACAAGTAACGGATTACTATTATCTGTACCTGCTACAACTGAACCTGCCACCGATACATGGGATCTGCGCAGATATCTTTCCTCTTCCTTTGGAAGACTTGTAATGGAAGATTTCTTCTCTTACACAACTTCTAAGCTCAAAGACCTTCAACGATCTCAGATGCCAGCTGAGAGATGGCTTGTGCCCAGGCGACAACTGCAGATGAAACATACTCCTCTCTTTTTTTCCATTCGCCAACAGCAATTTTGTGTCTGACTCGGGAATTGTTGTCAACTACACAAAACTGAGACAAGTTGCAACCACTAACTCTGGACTCTTGGTCACAGGTGCTTGAGTTGACTCAGCTGAGGTTGATTTGGGAGACTCGGTCATCTTCTTCCTTTGATATGTTTGAAGAAGTCTACCTGCTGAAACATTGTCCTGAAGCGATCTGTAATTCTAGTACGACTGCACAACTTCTGCATATGTGCAGTCCATACTACTAGAAGCACTTTGATTCTCAGGCTTGATGTTAATCCAATAATCATAATAACCACACCTCAACTTAACAGTATTTGGAATCTCCGTAGCTTAGTCAACTGCTACCATCACTCGAGCAAATTCCAAGTGCTCCAAAGAAACTGTTGCTTTGTCGACTTCTTTAGGTTTTCCAAAAGCTTCAACAATACAATTAAAAGACTCCACACTCCATAATTGCAAAGGAATGCCACAAAGTCTGCACCAAATGCGACTACCTCGTCTGCAATAGTTGATCCTAATCCGCACTTATATTCTTCCCATTTAAACAGGAATTTGAAAGATCCAAAAAACTGGTTAAGAGCTTGGTACTTGCTGATTTCATTGGGAAAAAAAAATACAATGATTCGTTTAGTATCAAGGACTCCGATCTTCCATGCGTGTGCAGATGGCCATCATTGTTGCAGAGTAGTAATGATCTCCTCTTCATCAAGCGATCCTTTGAGAAGAACACCCACTAAACAGTTTGCCAGCCACCGGAGGTTCTAATCGGAAGTCGGAAACCACAGTGCTTCAACTACACAAGTCTTATTAGCTGCCTTCTCACATCTCTCTGTTTTATCCTTTGGAAGTTTGATACCCTTAGACTTTGAAGCATCATCACCACTACACAACACACTTCTATGACCAATAGCTTTACACCACCAACAAACGATAGCGTTAGGACAAGCGGAGGCGTGGCTCCCCTTGTCTAGAGATCAAAAACATTGGTTGCTGTAGACACTAGGCCTCCATCGATTAACGGACGATGTCTTTTGCTTCATGCCCACTTTGAATGAACCAACACCTGCTGGATCAAAGGGAGATTTTCCAATCTCCTCTCTACTAGAAAAAGAACGTAGTTGTCTGTCGATTGGACTGAAACAATCAGGTTCTCTTTGGAGCATACCTTTTTGCCTCCTCTCGTTTTCCTTTACTTGTGCTGTCGCTCTCTCCCTCACTCTCTCCCATGATAGCCTTGGAATCACCACGAATGCACCAAGGTGTTGTAGAAAGCTAGTGAAAAGAAATGAGTTCCTCCCATAGGCACCTCCTCTCTTCCCTACTATGGAGGACGTAGACCCATATAAAGTCCCAGAGGAAACCATCCTGGAGATCCCAAAAGGAGATAGTAAGAGAATGTTTTCCAATTCTTCTCCCACCCTCCACCTCCTACACAGAGAACTTATTCCATAGAATCATGATGCCTCCAAACCTTCCCTCAGTCACGGAAGCTGCCCCCTTCCCAAGCCTACCATCACCAACCTCCCTCATGATATCAGCCTCATCACCCTCACATAAGTCTCCTGCAAACAGAGGATATCAATCTTGCATCATCAAACGAATTCCATCACCCCCTCTCTTCTCCCTACTACAAATCTTCCTCCTAATGTTCTAAGAAACAATCCCCATGATGAGGCATGTACATCTTGAACCCCTATTCTTTTCATAGACTCCTCCTACCTGTCTCCCTTTCACCCCTCCTGACATCCTTTTTACCTTTTTTTCCTCCTCCAACATCCCTTGCCAAACTCAACTGCCATGTTCTCTGGATTTTGTCCAGAACATGACTGGCATCTTTCTCTAGCCCCTCAAAAGGGATCCCAACAATGTCCGCAACCTCCCTGGCCAGCTCACTAGCCATCCTCTTTGCTGTCTTCAAGATTTTCTCAACTTCCTCCCTGTCAAGCCTATCTACCTCCACTTGAAGACCCTCCATCAAAGTAGTCTCCTCGTCCACAGACTCAACGTCCACCACCTCCCTGGTTGAGAGGTCCCCACCACCATCAATATCCACCTCCTCCCTATTCCCCCCATTCTCCAATGGGCCTACAGCCATACTTAAGGTTCCAGCAATCTCTAGGAATTTTGCCAGAACGCGAGACAAGAAAATGCCATAATCTGATTTAGAAAATTCCATCCTCTTCATGCCCGGTTAGCAAATTCAGCTTCTTCGAATCCTGGGTTTTATTAATTCCCCATGGAAGTGGGACCATTACAGAAAATAAAGTAGTTATCACCAGTCAAAAAGGTTCAACACATATTTTATTTCTGATATATTGGGCTAAAACAATAACTCAATACAGATTTTGGGTTGATAACAAATTCATTTATCATGCAAGTTTATTGAGCAAACTATAATCCATTGATAATAGTATTCCCAATACACTGAATGCTTGCTTGGATACGCTTTTCAATGTTTTTCTTCCAAGAAGCAAAATGGTTGGTTTTTCCCTCATTTTGGCGATGGACAGTTTCCCCATTTTTTTTGTTTTGGAGAAACAAGACATTATTAGAAGACATCTGACATTGTTCTTTTCTAAAGACCACCAACATTGAGCAATTATAAATTATTCAGAAGCTCATAAAAAAGATGAATTCATATAAATATATCACAGGGACCCATATAAAGGAAAAGGCAAGATTACCAACCCTGAAGTATCCACACGGCCATATGCATGTGTGACCATTCCTGCTTCTAGATGTGCCATTGATACGATTGTTAAGGCTTCTCCTTTGCATAAATCAGAGCCCCAATAGTTACTTACATTTTCCAAACTACCAAACTGATGCAAAGTTTCAGCAATAAGCACTTGTAGCAAGTCATACAATGAAGATGATAAGTCATCTAAAATCCTCTGATGAAAGAGAGTAAGTCTGCACAACCACCACGATATACTTCTTCCTATTTGACAGGAATTCCTTCCCTGCCCTAAGAGGTTCCTGATCTTGTTTAACAAGATTATTGCATAAACAATGTACTGCAACGTTAAAAAAAGCGGGTCAGATTCTTGCAAATTCTGATCAGAATTAGTGATTTTCATATTTTTGCCCAGAACTGAAACAACCTAAAAGGAGGTTAGAAAGAATATTCAACAATAATAATTCCATGATTAAATTCCAAATAAAAGAAACATTCCCAAACAGTAAAGACATGCAACGTCTCAAATAAGAGAATATTTCAATCACAGGCATAGCCGGGTTTTGACTTGGGAGGCCAGGAATAACTTTTTATTAACTAATAAATTAATAGTTGCTTATTACTTTGTTGATTTGACTTCTTTACACAAATAATATATCATTTCTAATATGATAAAATCACACAGCAATAAATGCTTAAGAGAATGATCTTTTTGTTCAAGAAATGTTTCCTAAAGAACAAAAAATTTCATGAAACCTAGCATGCACAACAATTAAAAAGAAGCTAGCGTGACAAATGCAATCATGTGTAACAGATTCCAAGGTCTAGTCTTCAAAAATTAGAGTGGATTAACCAAAAAAAAAATAGCATGACACATCAATAAGAGTTGAAATTACGACGACATATATAAAACACAAGGATTACTACTTTAAATATTCAAGCAAAATAAAAAGATTATTTAGATTACAGAGAAACTTTAGAGAGATTTGCAGGTTTTTGGAATCAAAGACAATTATGGAGAGGCAGAGACTGGAGTCACAGCACTTGGAGTTCTTTTTCAGCTGTGAAAGAATAGTGTCCCAATCAGATTCAACTGGCTGCAAACCCTGCTGTGAAAGGAAGATCGCAATTTGTCAATGAGCATCTTTTGCTGTCTGTGCATGTATGTATTTGAGCTAGTTTAGGGGAGGGCATGGCTTTGGATGTTGGTGATTTGGTTGGCCTAATTAATATCTTATTATGATTTTGAGAATCTAAGTATGTTTTCAACATGGAACAAAAAATGCTTCCTTACTTCTGGTTCGACCTAAGTAGCATGATGAGTATACTTCAGAGAAGACCAGAGTCTGTCTTGGAGATGGAAACAATATGTTCCCTTAATTCCAGGAAGATACAATCATGGAAGTTGCAGCGCAGCAATAACCTTCTCGAACATTTAATTCTTCAAATATCACATAAGCTACCACGTCAAATTCAAACAGATGGGACCTTGCTGGGAGGCGATGGGTGAGTCTTGCACAGGTGTTTTTTCTTTCTTTTCTTTCTCTTTTTTGTGTGTGTGTGTGTGTGTGTGTGTGTGTGTGTGGGCGGGGGGGGGGGGGGGGGGGGGGCGCGGGCATGTCTTCACAACTATTTCAATCTCACAAAATGATATATTTACTGGAAGCACAAAAGAACCAGGTATTGGACAATGATTTTACATTAATAAAAGATAATTTCAGATCATTCACAGTGCCTGGTCATAACAATCAAGATTCTTGTGTAGATTATACCTCCATCTAGTGTGGCAACTGAAAAGACATCAGATATTTATACCCTCAAGAAAAATAATGTGGAACAGATCTATTGAAGCAGAAGGCTTAAGTGAAGAAAGAAATATAATTACAAACAACATCAAGTGCGTGAAGCTGTCCACCAAAACCGTCCGGTGAAAGAGACAAATGTTATTCTCTCATAAAATAGAAACAAACATGATTTGAGAATAATCAAAAGAGAGGACTGAAGTGCAATAAGACAGGTAGTAGGATGTTCATGGTTTTTAGGGAGATGCTGGGCCGACTATGTTCATAGCCATCAAAAATTTATCTATCACTGGGGATGGCTTCTTTGCTTGTGCATTACATCATATAAGATATACCACTCGTGCATAAGCATGGTTGGCTGCATCGGCCGATAACGATACGTATCGGTATTGGCCCTGCCCAGTACCGATACTGGGGGGTATCGGAATCAGTCTTTATAGTTAAGGAAAAATACCGGCCGATACCAATATGCATCGGTATAGGCACCCACCGATACTAGTACCGATACCGGTCCTGCCATCCTTGTGTGTAGGTTTCAAGTTTCAACAAGCATCTTTTAATTCTGAAATTTGACTGTATTTCTACCTCTCCTATTTCTTCAACATATAGCATAAGGAAATAGATGAAGAACTCAAATTATTGAAATCTTATTACCACAGGCTTCATTTTTCAAAGAAAGACCACATCTCCTGAAATGAAAAGAATACTGGTTCAATCTGAGCAATGTTTATCAATTACTGGCATTCTCGACACCTAACTGATAATACAATTAGTCATTGGATAACCAATCTCTTCTGCTTCAACTAAGCAAGAGGACAGATGCATTCATAAGCCACACATAGGTTGGGGATTTCACCTTATAAATATCTTGATACTTCGTGAACCTGGCTCTTGGGCCTTGAATAATGCTGCATGGTTTCCTGTTAAATATACATTATTGCCTGCTGACTTTACTTTGCTAACGTCCAAGCACTATATTAGATGAAGTATATGTCAAGAGTATGCAATGTCTCATGTTATGGGTGGAATCAATGTTGTCTTCTTTATGTATTGTAATGACCTAAAAGTTTCTTCCAGCCTTTGGCCCAAATTTTAGAAATGTATAAACACAATTTAAAAAAACCTTAAGAAGTTATTTGAATGCTCATTTTATAAAAGGTTAAATTGCAATTCTCCAGTCATTATTGAGCCAAAATGGGCTAAGATTGGGCCTGATATTGGGCCACATGGGGGTTAAAGCACCTGAACAGGGATCCCGATTGGTCAGGTCCTAGTTGGCCAGCCCACTAAGTTGGGTGTTCCCTCATTGAGCCCTTAAAAGGCCCAATATGGGGTAGCTGCCAACAGTAACCAGCAGGCAGGCAGCCTCCGAGCTCCTGTATAAGAAGGATTGCTCCGCCCATCATAGCCACCTTGGGCCAAGTGGGTAACTGAGTGAAAGAGATAGAGAGGGACAGAGAGAATGAGAGCTAAGAAAGGGAGAAGGGAAGGGAAAAGAAGAAGGGAAGAGTCTGGAGAAGACTGTGGGAAGGAAGAAGCAACAAAAGGGGAGTTGAGGAGAGCTTGAGAAGGTAAGAACAACCACGCTGGAGCAAGAACACCAAGTTGCTCTACCTGTTCATGCAAGGAAAATAAATAACAGCATAGGGTTTCCCTCATCTTCCTTTTCTTTGCTTTTGGGGACTGTGATGTCTTAAGTATCCATATTCAGGAGGATCAGAGGATCCATTGCACGTTTTTTCTTATGATTTCTACTTACAAAATAGAATGTTGTGAAGTGTTTACTGTTCAGGAGATGGAGTGAAAGTATGGAACTACAGGGATGATTTTTGTAGTGCTTGTGAATGACTTTATATAGAAAGAATAAGCTTATTATTTTAGGAATATTCTGAAACATGAAGCCACTTAACAAGTTTTCCCTCTAAAACCATTCCTATTTCAGGTTCTAAAGAGTATTTATTTGGTTCAATGGGATGATTAAAAGCCTGAAGTAAGGAAGCTGTTTTATATTTACTATTTTCTTCAAAATCTGAAAACCAGCATTTGTGGCTAGCTTTTAGTTATGAATCATCTAATGTAAGAACCCACACCTTAAAAACCAAGGTGACCTTTTTCAGTTCAAAACATGGGAGGTTTCCCTTAGAAACCTATTAGACATAATGGTCCAGATGTAGTGATATTTAAGTTGTTATCAGGCCCTTTAGACTTGAGTTTGATTTATTCTGATGTAGTCCATATTTGGCTGTAGCCTGTGGAAGTGGAACAATGGGGCTCCTTAGAGAAGTACCATAGACGTTTAACTTGGTCTGCCAGATCTTGGGTTTGTAACATGTAGGATGGTTGACATGACTTATGAAATTTTTCCATTAGGTAGAGTATATCATTTTAACGATTAATCGAACATGGATGCCTTCATGGAATTGTTAGAAATGTGATTTTTCTTCTCAGGGAGGAGAGTTGATTATTTATTAGTTGGCAACATGATTCTTCTGATCTTTTTATTGAACTCAAATTGAGGTACTTCTTTTATGTACATGCAATAAGTAAATGGCTTTTAAATGAAAGCTATTTACTTAAATGATATTCAGAGAAAAAAGATAGTCTAATTGGGCTTGGAATAATGAGCCCTGACAGGTCACCACAAAAACAAAATTCAGCCAAAATAGTGGACTGTTATTTTTACTTTTATTTTGGAAGGTGACAAAGTCACATTTCATTAAGAGAAAAAAGTTACAAAGAAGGCCCATGGCCTAACCTTTAGAAGGCACTTGGCCATACATCAAGGCACTTGGCCATACAAGCAACAGCAAATAAAAGAAAGACAGACCCAAAGACTTTCTATTTTATTAAGAAAATAAAATAGAAGCTGAGAAAGAAGCTTCAAAGGAAAAACAAATAAGTCAAAGCGAAAAGTCTTTCCAACTACAAGCCCTAGAAATAAGCTCTCCTGTTGATGCATCCCATAGGGCAGCAGCTTTACCCCAGTCCTTCCCCCAACTGAAAGTTCTACTGAGAATAATAGAAGGATTGTTAACCTAATGTTCTCATCCATATTATTCAAGATGGTGGTACTAGAGTGTGGTGGAAATCCTTAGTTTGGTCCAAATACATCCCTATTAAAATCAGTATTTTCCTATGGAAGATGGCAATGTTTAGGCTCCCCACTTCACATAGACTGAGAAGAATTCTCAATATCAGCTCTACCAAGTGTGTTTTCTGTGGCCTTTTTGAAGAAGATCAAAGCCATCTTTTCTGCCATTGCAGGATCATTAATTTTCAGTGGAGGACTCTATGTAAGGCTTTGAAGATTCTGTGGGTGGATCCTATAGATTCCCTACATCTCTTGCAAATCTGGTCTGATCTCTGTCCTAATGAATCTCTAAGCAAGATCTGGTCTCTCTTTCCTCCAGCTATGATGTGGGCAACCTGGATGGAAACCAACAATAGTGCACTGTTATTGGGTCCAAAGACCTAAGCGGACTGAAAACCAGGCCCATTGGGCCATTAAATGAGGCCCACAATGGGACCCTTAATGGGCATGTTTATTGGGCCAAGTGGAAACTGAACAGGGGCTTCACCATCTCTCAGCCTGTCCACTGCCCTATAACCCCACCTCCTCCCACACGACATCATTTCCTTCTCCTAAAATAGGTGGTCACTTTCCTATTCCCTTACCATGCACCTTGGAGGGTAAGGTAAGGGAAAGAAAGAAAGAGAAGAAGGAAGAAAGTGAAGAAGAGAGGAAGAGGAAGGAATCAAGGGGCGGGAGTCTGGCGGCGGCTCAGCGATGGTCCGGTGGCAATCCGATGGTGACTCAGCAGCAGTCTGGTGGCAGTTCAATTACAACAAGCCCTCTTATGGCTTCTCTTCATTCACGTAAGTCAATATGTGCCCTTAACTTTGTACTTTACTGATTTAAATTGTGAGTCTAAGGTTAGGAGATTATGAATGTATAGGGAGGTTCTGTCAAAATGATTCCTCAATTTGGCATTTTGTGAGTTCATGTAAATAAGAAAGGAGGATTTACTTTGCGTAAATGTTACAAGTTTAACTCATGAATAAACTACATGCTAAAGTATTAGATAGGATAATCTAGTAAGATTGACGCTTAGAACTCCATTGCAATGATAAACATTTTATTCAGCATGAATATATGTATAACAATAAGATTATCCTACAGACCTATTAACTAAATAGACATGATTCATGTTAAGGTCTTATACAAATGTGCCGATGTACTGTAAGGTCTTAGAAGATAATAAATGTCTGCAACATTCTTATGCGCCAAGTCATAAACGTAGCGTTACTCTAACAGATTCCCAGTAATTCATGGCCATGAAAATTAAGGCAAAGTAGAGACTAGAGCATGTTTATAACCACCAAACCATACATGGATTAAGAGGCATGATAAATATGATAAGAGCATCTGCACATAATACTGTAAATCATGCTAAATATGCCATTTTTTAGTTATTACGTATATTTAAGTCTATGAATTGAAGGTGCTTAGGGGATGGGTGAAAGGTGCAGTAGATAGGCCCCATCCTTCGGCAAGATAAATTCTTGCAGGTGCCGGGTTCAATTCCCTGTGTCACCCCAGAGCATTTCCCTAGCAAGACCACGCATCCTAGGTGGTTTACCCAGTATACTTGGGTGTCTGGCCCAGCAGCTGCCCCCAATCTTTGCCTATTTATCTGGTAAACTTGGGTGTTTGGCCTGAGAGCTGCCCCTGGCCTCCGCTAGGGTTTCCAGCGAGTACTATCTCATCTCAAAATGAATTGAAGGTACTCACAGGGTAAAGCGAACACTATAAAGTTACTATGTTTATAATACGTACTGACTTGGTCTACGATGACAACTAGACCATGATAAGAATGAATTAGAGAAAAAACAAGATAAGCTAGTAATGATTGCAATAAGACCTTGTATCCAAAGAAAAGGGTACATTAAGATACATACACTACAAAGACGTCAATAACTAGTCCTTCCAGGATGGTTAATCTTCAGTAATCACCTATTAAGTTACCTAAATCAGCCTGTGATTTCTATTACCCGTTAACTATGATCCCTAAGCATTGAATAAATCGCATGACAATGAAAATGATGAGCATACCTCATGTTAAAATTTTAGGGTTTTTAAAAATTTTAGTCCCTGCATTTATTTGAATTTGGAAATAACCCATTCTATCTTATATGTTTGGTATTGCCCCCAAAATTATGAAATATTTTCTGTTTTAGTCCATACTATCAACCTTCCATTTGAATGGCTCATTAAAACCCTAGTTAAAACTTAATGTGGTACATAGAAAAAGATACCCTTACCACCAGTTTCCAGCACAAGTTCCTTTGCTTCTTACACAACCCTCTCTCCCCTCCCTTCCATCTCTCCCATCTACTGCAAGAAAACCTAGCATGCTCAATGTCCTCTGTCGCAGTAGGGATTGTCCATTATAGTGGTCAGAGATGGTGGTCAACAGCCTCCCTTTCTCTCTCTCTCTCTCTCTCTCTCTCTCTCTCTCTGGAGCAGTTGTCCATCGCAGTAGCTAGAGATATGGTCAGTCGTTGGAGGTAGTGGTCACTCGTGGTGGAAGATTGATGGTTGGTCATCCATTGCATCCCCTTCATACACTTCACCGTCAGTCTCTACCTCCCCCCTCCCCCTCTCCCCCCCCCCCTAATCCCTCCCTCCCGTACTCTCTCTGTGTATGCTCCCTCTCTCTTGTGTATGATGGAAAACCCCTTCTCTCTCTTTGTGTGTATGATGGAAACCCCCTTCTTTATAACCCCCCACAATCATTATGTGGCTTTATAACCTACTTGCCCCCTACCCTGATAACCCTATCTCATTTACCCCCTACACTTCACCAACTCTCTCTCTATACCTCTATAACAATTTCCCCTATCCCCCTCATGACCCCTTCCCCATTAACCCCCTCCACCCAACACTCTCTATTCCCCTATATGTATGTCTAATACCCTAATAACCCTCCTCTAAACTCTATGTGCAACTTCCTTGCACCCATATCTATGTATGTGTTACACTCCCCCATCTCTATGTGTGCCATCCCCCCCCCATACATGTCTATGATCCCCCCCCCATATGCATGTGATTCCCTCCTCTCTAAACGTATGTGTCTAACTGTACTTTTTTTGCTATTGCAACGAACATATAAGATTATAATTGGAAGAAACACATAAGATACATTCAGTGCAATTTCCAAGTATTTAATGTCCATAGAGGCCTATGTATCTCTCTATAAAGATCCAATTGACTTGAAGGTGTCCTTCCAAATTTGAGATTAATTGGACTTGATCTGTCCCTTCAACTAATCCACTGACTGTCAGCTCAAGGGCCGACCCGATGGTTTGGCTTCCCTAGAGTTCAGCTTTATTTTCTTCCAATTCCATTCTTAAAGTCTTCCCAAATGAAGATGTTCCTGAAATTTTCAGTTCTTTTGGCCTCCATTTGACCAATGTTCCATTTTTTGACCCATTTCAGCCCTTGTAGGACCATTTTTGTGGCCAACCCCTATGTTAGGACATTGTAGGAGTCCAAACACTATGAGACCTATTTTGTTGGTCTTTATAAATCAAAAGAAGATGCTTGGCCAATTTTGGCGGCATTTGGATTTCATTTGGCTAAAGTGTTGACTTTGAGTTGACTTTCAACTGACTTAAGTCAATTAGGGGGGCCGACCCCTCTCATTTGGCTTCTATAGAACTCCAAATCAATTGCTTTCAATTGCCTTGTCCTTTGTGCTTGAATTCAAGATGCTTCTGCAAATTTCAACTCATTTGGATGCCATTTGACCACTTTTTCATTTTCAGGGCATTTTCCTTCAGGTTATAGGCCATTTAGTGGCCAACCCATATGGTTTCAGCTCAATGGACTTCCAAATTGAGTGGGATCAATTTGGTTGCTCTTTATAAATCAAGTGAAACTGTTTGACCAAGTTTCCTTGAATTTGGATGCTATTTGACCCCCAGTGTTGACCAGTTGTTGACTTTCAAAGCCTACCTCCTATGTTCAGGCCTTGTGGACTTCGGCTTGGCTTGATTCTTGTGGCATTGGAAAGACCATCCCAAATTGAGGTGACTTTCCAAATTTCAGTTAACCCTACTTTGACCCTGGGGTGGCCTATAGTCGTTTGAGGCCTTTAAATGAGATTCATAAGAGCCAACCCCTATAGAAATGGGCCTTCCTGGCTTCAAAGAATTCTAAAATTTTGGTCATCGCTTGTAGGTACCAAAATGAAGGTGCTCCTCTAAATTTCAAGTGATTTGGGCTTCAGTAGCCATTTTTCTGCACTGGCTTCAAATGACTTAAGTCAATGATCACTTACTGTGAATTTTGAACTTTTTTTTTGAAGGCAACAAATGCCGCTTTCATTCATTGATAGTAAAGAATTACATAGACAGAAAATAAAAACTCAATATATGTCCACTAAAATAGTCGACATTATAGAAAACTCAGGACCCCCTCAACACAAAACCCCCCCAATAGAATAGAATCTTTCTCCACACACAACCCATCAGGTAAAGACATATTTCCATTGTACAATTTTGGAAATAATTACAGAATCTGAAATTTTATCCTCATATCTTCTGAAATTTCATTCTTGAAAATAAAAGATACAATTCCCAATAATCTCTACTGGACATGAAAACTGGTTGTTGAAAATCCTGAAATTCCTCTCCCTCCAGATGGCCCACAGTATAGATAGTAGCAAAGGTTCCCACAATTTATGTTCCTGCTGATATAGACACAGCTGATTCCAATTAGAAAGTAGAGTGCCAACCGAATCAAAACAACCTTAATTTCTATCTAGAATTTTAAAAAAGACCTTCCAAATAACATCCACAATACCACAATTAATGAAAAGATGATCCATTGTCTCTACAAATATTCCACATACTGAACATAATCTTTTGTCTGGGATTAACAACTTAAGTATATCCTCCGTAGGTAATCTGCCCCAAGCCACTTTCCACATAAACATTTTGATCTTGATTGGAAGGAATTTATTCCAAACTTGAGAAGCCCAACTGACCTTGACTCCTCCTGAGGTTAAAATCTTCACTGCAGAACTGACCGAAAATGTGCCTTTTGAGTCCCATCTCCAACACTTGATGTCTTTCCTCTCATTTAGTCTATGAAAACCATGAAGTAACTGATTAAGCTGAAAGAATTCCCTCTCTTCTTCTACCAGGAAGTTCCTAAAGAATCTAAAATCCCAAAACCTCCCTTAAGATGAAGAAATCTGCAACTTACTAATATGTGCACTTTTATTAGCTGAAATGTTGTATAGATTAGGAAATCTATCCTTGAAAGCTCTTCCCTCCTTCCAAACATCTTCCCAGAATTTTACACTTTGACCATTACCCATAACAATAAAAGTGGAACAATTATAAAAGTCCAAATTCTGTAGAATATTCTTCCACACATTTGACACTGAACCTCTAATCTGAAAACTATCAATCCATCCTTCATTGTGTGTAAAATATTCGCTTCGGATGATTCTTGCCCAAATAGAATGATCATATCTCTCCACCCTCCACATCCACTTTAACAGAAAAGCTTGATTAATATTCTAAATTGATACTAAACATGCTCCCCCTTCCTCAGTATTTCTACAAACAAATTTCCATCTAATATGGTGGCCTCCCTTCACTTTAGGATTTTTACCTTTCCAAAAGAAAGTTGTTCTAATTGTCTTCAATTTCTTACAAACTATTTTAGGAATAGCAAAGATTGATAAAAAATAATTAGCCAAAGTAAAGAGCACTGATTTGGATAAAATCCATCTTTCCCCTGCTGAAAGAAGGGATCATTTCCATCCCTGAAGCTTTAATTCAAACCTCTTGACCAAAGGATACCAATCAGAACATTTAAGCTTCCTATCAGAAAGAGGAAGTCCGAAGTATGTAATAGGGAAAGAAATAGATTGAACATTGATCAAATCTGAACTGTCTGCCTTTTTCTCTTCTGAAACATTAACTCCCACTATTTCACTCTTTGATAAGTTTATTTTGAGCCTAGATACAGCTTCAAAGATTTTCACCAAAATCTTCAAATTGACAATCTTTTCTATCATCGTGGATGAAAATAGAATAGTATCTCTGCATATTATAGGTGAGAAATCTCTTCTTCCATCCTTCTAATCCTGATACGCTCAATAATATGACATTCCTTTGCTCTATTCCACATGAAACTCATGACCTGGCCCACCATAATAAACAGAAGTGGTGATAAAGGATCACCTTACCGCAGTCCACGCAAGCTACCAAAATAACCATATGAAGCCCATTAATTAAAGTGGAGAATTTTGTTGTCCCAATACAGTTTGCAATCCAATCTATCCATTTTCATTTAAAACTCATCAGCTGCATTACCCTAAACAAGTATTCCCAATTTATTCTATTATAGGCCTTTTCGAAATCAATCTTATATATAACACATTCTTTGTTCCTACTCCTTTGATCATGAATGCAATCATAAACTGCCATGAAATTATCAAGAATAAATTTGCCCCGAATAAAAGCTGCTTGATTAGAGTCTATCACCTTTCCAATCACAAGTTTGGGTCTAATAGCCAAAGCCTTAGTGATGATCTTGTAATTTCCATTCAGCAAACTAATAGGCCTAAAGTCACATAACCCTTTCGCATTATCTTTCTTAGGAATAAGAATTATAAATATAGAATTAAGGCACTTAATCTTCCAAGGTCTCCTTTCAAATTCTTCAACCGCTGCCATAATATCAACCTTGATGACTTCTCAAAAATGTTGATAGAATCCCATTGAAAAACCGTCTAGTCTCATAGATTTATGAACATCCATGCTGAAGATTGCTTCTTTAATTTCCATTTCAGAGAAAGGTCTAATCAGATTTTCAGTCTCCCGTTCTAAAATTTGTTTGAACACATTGCAACTAATTTATGGTCTCCATTCCTCCTCTTCTTTGAACAATTCCTCAAAATATTTAGCTGCAGCTGTCCCCTTTTCTTGTTCCTCCTGAATATTTTGATTATCAACCTTCAGATAATATATCTGATTTCTTCTCTTTTTTCCACTTGCCATTGCATGAAAATAAGAAGTATTTTTGTCTCCCTCCTTTAACCATAGTTCCTTAGCTCTTTACTTCCACTTAATTTCTTCCTTCAGAGACCAATCAAGATATTGATTTTTTTAACCTCCCACGATAAACAGTCTCCCTTAGATAGCAGATTATGATCAAACTTAATCTAAAAATCTTCAATCTCTCTGAGCAATTCTTTGTAAACCCTAGCTGCTACTCCAAAGGTGCTCTCACTCCATGTTCTCAACTTATCATTTAACCATTTAAGTTTTGAAGCTAAATTATAGCAAGCATTTGATTGTGTAGGAACTTCCTTCCACCAAGAGGATACTAGGTCAACAAAACCTTCATGTTTCAATCAAGTCAACTCCAATCTGAAAAGTCTACTGCTATTCCTCTTATTATTTCCAACTGAAATTAATAGAGGAGTATGATCTGATAAAACTCTAAGCAAGCCTTTTAAGGAAAATCTTCTAAATTGTTGTTGCCATTCTAGATTGATGAAGAATCTGTCAATTTTTTATTTGAATCTAACATTGGACCAAGTGCACTGATGTAGAGTTCACTTTAATAAGATTACATGCATTAACCAATTCTCCAAACATATCTATCTCTGAATTCTATTCTACCTGATTCTATCTGAACATATTGTCTGCAAATACTTTAAATCATTAAAGAACTATAATTTATCTTGCATATTATGAGGCCCATACACTCCTGTAAATGTCCATAAGACATTCTTCCTTTTG
Organism: Zantedeschia hybrid cultivar; assembly: GCA_030544215.1. NCBI lineage: Eukaryota > Viridiplantae > Streptophyta > Magnoliopsida > Alismatales > Araceae > Zantedeschia > Zantedeschia hybrid cultivar. The sequence continues at coordinate 44,639,455 of JARZZO010000002.1, read as the reverse complement.
AAAATAAGATCAATTGATATGCTAAAGGCACCCATCCTGGTACTGCGCCATTGAAGAGCATTCTGATCCCACAGTAACAACATTCCCCCACTCAGACCATCAGCTAGTTTTGCTGCTCATCCACTGAGTTTGTTAGCTCCTAAGCTTTTAATCAATTCTTCATCCTTCTCTACACCCTTGGTTTATTGTAAACATATAAGCTGAACATTATTTAAGTGGATCAAAGATCTGACTTCCCTTCCTTTCGCACTGCCATTCAAACCTCTAACATTCCAGCTAACAATATTCATGAATAAATAACATTTTTACCCTTTTCACAGCCTTTCATAGGCCTCAGTCCTTCAAACTGTACATTCCTTTGAAGAAACGACAGCTCTCTTGTGCCAATTTTAACACCACTGCCACTTCCTTTTCTACTAGTCTTTGCTGCAAGATTCAGGTCCCTTCTGATTTTCTTTAAAAAATTTCTAACCACATCCTCTTTGCCGGAAAAAGAAATTCCAACCAGGCCACCAATATACTTAATTATATCATTTGACCAATCTCCATTATCCATAAGATTAAAAACCGCAAGGGATAGACAATCTTCATCAGGATCCTCTCCTGACACCACAATAGCCTTTCCATCTTCAATACCTTCAACCTGACCGTGCCTCTGAAGCTTAAGCTCCTCCATTTGGAACTGTATGATTGCTTGATGATCATCTATTACTAACACTTCCTCAACCATATTCCGACCCTTCTCCCTCATAGACCCAGAAGGAATGCTCCACAGACCCTAGCTAATAACACCATTCCCATAATCCACAGGACCGACCAGAAAAAACTGCACAGAAACTTGACCTACTTATACTCAAGAATAGAATAGTTCATTTGATAGCCCAGGACACACCACCTATCAGCAAATTGAGCAAACTTCTCATCATGCCTCATATTCTCACCCATGAGATCAGCAATGTAAACTCCTCTAACCCTATGTCTGTACTTTGAACTTGTGGTGAATAATTTGAAACTCTAGGCATCCTCGGGTGGAAGGGAATAGAACCACTCAAGAGCTGGCCCATCAAGAGAGCAGCAGAAAAGAAATGCAAGAAGCCTATCATCATGTTAGCACTGAGCCGACTCATACCTGAAATCTTTGATGCAGATGAATGGATTCTAAGTACCATCATATCGTCCATAGACTAGCCACTTAGAAGGTGGTATGTTGAAGGTAGGTAAAGAAGGACAAATCACCGCAGGATAATTAGAATACTCTGAGTCAATAAGGTGCTTAAGGTTATTGAATTGGTCCTCTAGCTTGGAGATTTTAGAAAGAATGGCCTATGTAGAATGAGACTCGGGTGTATGAAGAGGGACTTTGATGGACCTGTTAAGCTGAAGCAGACTGAGTTGATTGGGCCAAAGATGACTTAGGAAGAGCATCAGCCTTACAAAAGTGTGGAACATAGATAGATAGCTGACAATTAATGTGGGCAGCCTTAGAAAGAGAAGGCCAGTGAGGTTGATGCCATGGTGAACTAAAGCAGGAAAGGCACGAGATTGAGGGGACAGTGAAGATAGTGTGCTTTTGACAAATGGGGTAATCATCTTCTTGGCCAGCCAAGGAGAAGGAAGTGTGAAACATTCTTCTCGGCAAGGATGACCCCAAGTGTCACTCCGTGATCAACTCATTTCCTCCGGGTTGAGGTAAAACACCCTGGCGATCACCCTCATTCTTTAATTTAGTATCTCATTTCTAATTTCGTAGCTCTCGGGCACCGATCTCTGCTCATGGTTGAGCGTGGGGTCATTTTCGGTGCCTACAGGGGCCCATTAGTCACACTTTATCAAGTGAGATCCCATGCTCAAATCTACCCATTACCATGACATGTGTGTCATGTCATGAATAAGGGTCCCACCAAACAATGCCTAGTCTTTTCCCACTGTGGTTTGATGTCTATCTATCATGTCCCTATCTTTTTTTCCAAGAAGAATGTAGATTGTGCCACCAATTTTATTGAAAAATAAATAGAGGAAGGAAAATCAAAAAAGGATAGGAGAGGTTCCTATCCAAAGAAAAAAGTAGACAGAAAGGCATAACTTATTTAAATGCCTTAATCCAGGCATGAGGTAAAAAAGAATGCTTCTAATGGAAATGTTCTCAATATAGATTGTACTTGCCCGAAATTGGACATTGTTCCTTTCTCTCCATATGCTCTAGCAGATTGCATGAGGAAAAATTCCAATAATGCTTCTCAATTCTCGTTGCTTAGTTCTCTGTCTCTTAAACTCTTGAAAAACATCCACATCACCAAAACAGAATGGAAATTTGGCTTAAAATTCAGCAAGCTCCCAAAAACATTCCAAACTGCTTGACCGATATGACAGTGGACTAATAAATGATCCACATCTTCATCGTGAAGACCACAGAAAGAGCACATAGTATCTTCATTTGGGCACCACTTCCTCCTGTACATTTTGGTAATAATTCTCCTTTCAAATATAAGCCACATAAATGCCCTCACCTTTAGTGGAGACTTAACCTTCCACACGTCATCATTCTTCAAGTAATTTGGAAGATCACCTTCTAACACTGCATAATAGGATTTTACTGTGAACTTTCCTTTTGTTGGTCTCCAAATCAACTTATCTGTCTCAGCACAGATACAAGCACTTCAAGAGGAGATGAGGGAGAGCGGTGAGTGGAGAGCGGAGAAGAGGGAGAACGGAGAAGAGGGAGTTCGGACTCAGGTTAGAGGGAGGAGGGAGAAGCCTGCGCTGACACCTTCTGCAACCAAGTCCTCTTCATCCCTTCCAGTGGAGAAAGATGTTTGCATCAGGTGTCTCAGCAAAGGCCACTGGGCGAGCGTATGTAAGGCTAAGATTAGGTGCTTAGAATGTGGGGGAGAGGGTCATAGAAGCAAATTTTGCAGAAGGAAGGAGTCTAGACAGGGGATCGGATTCTCTGCCGTTTTGCAACAGGAATCTGCGACTAAGTCTGTTGGGAAGGATGTGGGATCTTCCCCTATGGTACTTCCTCGGAGTAGCCATTTGGAGCAAGCAGCCCTGGTCATCCCCTGGTCAAAGGAGGCCATAGAAGCTAACAAGTCCTTGGAAGATTGTATGGTTCTCTCGCTGGTAGAAGAAGACTTTGGTAATGCTGGTGTTGAAGTCTCTGCCAGTACTTTGCATCAACATCTCCATCGCCGTTGGCCTGTAGTGAAGGAATGGTGGTGCAAGGAATTGCCGTTGAAATCTTTTCTGGTCAATGTTGAAGACAATGCTTGGAAGAAGGAGGTTTCTGCCATCAATGAGATCCAGTTGGATGAGCTGAAGTTCAGATGCTCTCAATGGAGCTTGGAGGTGGCGACGGTCCCAGCTCAACAGGGGAAATTGATCTGGCTACTGGGTATTCCTCTGCATTTGTAGAGTGGAACACCTTTTCAAACTATTGTATCAAAATTTGGTATCCTTAGAAGAGTAGATGTGAGTTCATTGGAGGGGGAGCATTTCAAATTTGCTAGAATTCTGATTGAAGTCGATTGCCTTTTGACTGTCCCTTCGAGGGTCAAGATATTGGTGGAAGGTAGAGCTTTCTGGGTGGATGTTCTGCCAGAACACGAGGATTCAAGGAATGCTCTTTCTTTTTCAGCTCATAAATCCACATACTGGTCTTGGGCGGAGGTTGTGGCAGAATATAAAAAATACAGAACTGTAAGAGAAGTTTCTTTGGTGTCAAAGGATGTTCCTTCTCAGTTGTGTTTCAAAGCAGTAGGAGAGGGTGTCTCAGGGGACCTAGTAGTCCGAGATGATTCTGAGACATCAAGAGCTCAATCCAGGGGAAGGATGGATGATGCGGTTCCGGAGAAGGTTCTCTGCAATACCTTTAGTGGAGTAAAGGCGAAGGTGGTCAAAACAGGGGAGACGAGTTCTCATTTCAGGAAGAAGACCACAGCCCAGGAAATTTTAGGGAAGAAGCCAATGCCGAGTTTGACTCAGGGTATTCTTCCGAGTAAGGGTACTCAGACTCGGCAGCACAGAGGAGACATCTCGGGGAACCAGACCGCTGTAGATCACTTACAGCTTTTTTTGAAGATTGTTCCTGTTAATGAGCATTTTGGGGTAACGGGGAAGAATGGCAGGCTGCTCGAGGATGTGGCTGTGTTCGAGGTGAGGGTGGCAGGGTGGAGCGGGAAAGATATCTTTTTTCAAACAGAGGAGGATGGCTCTGATTGGAGGAGGAAATCGGCGGGTGATTCGGTTATGTCAGGCAAGGAAGATGAACAGGCTCGGGTTAGTCCAGGTCAGTTAGCGGATAAGTTGCCGGGTGCAAGTGGTTTTATCGTATCGGGTAAGTTAATCGGGTCTTCGTTTAGTTTCGTTTCGGGTTCGACACAACCAGTGTGGACCCATTCGAACCTTTCTTCCTCACCCGATACCAACAGAATTGGTTCGTGGGCTGACGGGAAGCTTTGGGTGCAGGCCTCTCCGAGAATGGTGGCAAGTATTCAACTACCCCCTCCCATTTCCGACGCGGCTGGTGTTTTCCAAGTTGATTCGGGGGTTATGGTTGGGAGGGATACTCCATCTCTGCAGCTTCTTCTGGCCGGTACTACAGGAAATGGGTTTTGTGCATATAGCCAGGGTCTGTGGAACATTGTTTTTGGATCCTTAGATTATATGACAGAAACGAGGGAGAAGGGTCAGCATAAGGTCGAGGAAGTGTTAGTGACGAATGGTCATCGAGCTATCATGCGGTTTCAATCGGAGGAGTATGAGTTACAGAGGCACGAATAGGAAAAATGTACTGAAGATGGTAAGGCAATCACTGTGATAGGAGATGATTCCTCTGAAGACTGTTTACCCCTTGCGGTTTTCAATTCTGGAGAAAATGGGGAGTGGACAAATGATATTATAAAGAATATTAGTGGCTTGGTTAGTATATCATTTTCCGGCAAAGAGGAAGTGGTCAGAAAATTTCTGAGAAAGATCCGAAGGGACCTGAACCTTGCAGCAAGATCCAATAGAAAAGGCAATGGCAGTGGGGTGAAGATTGGTACAAGGGAATTGTCTTTTCTTCAAAGTAATGTGCAGTTTGAAGGACTTAAGCCAAGGAAAGGCTATGAAAATGGTAAGAGTGTTCTTTATCCATGAACATAGTCAGCTAGAATGTCAGAGGATTGAAGGGCAATGCAAAAGGAAGGGAAGTCAGATCAATTATTCAAATAAACAATGTTCAGCTCATATGTTTGCAAGAAACCAAGGGTGCAGAGAAAGATGAAGATTTGATTAAAAAAATAGGTGCTAACAAACTCGGAAGGTGGACAGCAAAACCAGCTGAGGATCTGCGTGGGGGAATTTCATTACTATGGGATCAAGATGCTCTTAAATGGTGCAATACCAAAGTGGGTGTTTTCAATATATCAGTTGATTTCATATTGAAAAGAAATAATATCCTATGGACATTCATAGGTGTATATGGGCCTCAGGATATACAAGGGAAAAAAGAATTTTTTAATAAATTAAGGAATCTGCATATTGCAAGTGCAGAGGCATGGTGTGTGGAAGGGGACTTTAATGTTGTAAGGTTCCCAGGTGAAAGAGAGAATCAGTTATAATGAAATTCAGAGATGGATTCTTTTGGAGAATGGGTAAATGCATGTAATTTTATTGAAGTTAATTCCACAGCAGTGTATTTTACTTGGTCCAATGCTAGGACCAAGTCAAAAATTGATAGACTCTTCATCACTCTAGAGTGACAGCAAAAGTTTAGGAGATTTTCATTGAAAGGGTTGCCTGGAGTCATATCGGACCATACTCCTCTATTACTTTCAATTGGACATAATAAGAAGAGTAGTATCAGATTATTCATATTTGAGTTGGCCTAGATGAAACATGAAGGTTTTTTTTTAGCTAGTTCCTTCATAGTCGAAGTAAGCCCATATACATTCTAATGCTTGTTATAATCTGACTTCAAAACTCAAATGGCTGAAGGAAAAACTGAGAATATGGAGTGAGAACACCTTCGGAGCAGCAATTAGGGTACGTAAAGAATTGCTCAAAGAGATTGAAGATTTTCAGACAAAGTTTGATCAAGACTTGTCCTCTAAAAAAGATATTCTACTGTGGGAGACTAAAAAACAACAATATCTTGATTGGTCTCTAATGGAAGAAATTAAGTGGAAGCAGAGAGCTAAAGAATTATGGTTAAAGGAGGGAGATAAAAATACTTCCTATTTTCATGCGACGGCAAGTGGGAAAAAGAGGAGAAATTTGATAGAAAATTTGAAGGTTGAAAACAAATTATACATGAGGAACAGGAAAAGGGAGCAACTGCAGTTAATTTTTTTGAGGAATTGTTTAAAGAAGAAGAGGAATGGAGACCATGAATCAGATTTAATATGTTCAAGTAGATTTCAAAACAAGAGGCTGATAACTTGATTAGACCCTTTTCTGAAATGAAAATTAAAACTGCAGTTTTCAGTATGGATGTTCATAAGTCTCCGGGACCAGATGGGTTCTCAATGGGGTTCTACGAGCGTTTTTTGGAAGTCATTAAAGTAGATATTATAGCAGCTGTAAAAGAACTTAAAAGGAGGCCTTGAAAGATAAAATGTCTAAATTCTACATATATAGTTCTTATTCCAAAGAAGGAAAGTGCAGAAGGGTTAAGTGACTTCAGGCCTATTAGTTTACTTAATGGAAACTACAAGATCATCATAAAAGCTTTGGCAATTGGACTCAAGCAAGTGATCGAAAAGGTGATAGACTCCAATCAAACAACTTTTATTCATGGCAGATTCATTCTTGATAATTTTATGGCAACATATGAATGCATACATGATCAAAGGAGTAGGAATAAAGAATGTGTTGTATGTAAAATTGATTTTGAAAAGGCCTATGACAGAATAAATTAGAAATGCTTGTTTAAGGTAATGCAGTTGATAGGTTTTAGAAGAAAATGGTCAGACTGGATAGCAAGTTGCATTGGGACAGTAAAATTCTCTATTCTAATCAATGAAGCTCCATATAGCTATTTTGGTAGCTCGCGTGGGCTGAGGTAAGATGACCCTCTATCACCACTTCTTTTCATTATAGTGGGCCAAGTCATGAGTACCATGTGGAATAGAGCAAGGGAATGTCATAGGGTATCAAAGTTAGAAAGACGGAAAAGGAGGTTTCTCATCTTCAATATGCAAACGACACAATTTTATTTTCATCCACAAAGGAAGGAAAGATTGTTAATTTGAAGACTTTGCTGAAAATTCTTGAAGCTATAACTGGGCTTAAAATCAACTTCTCAAAAAATGAAATGGTGGGAATTAATGTTCTAGAGGATAAGAAGATTGTTATATCAAATTTGATAAATGTTCAATCGGTTTCCTTCCCTATTACATATCTCAGACTACCTCTATCCGACAAGAAGTTTAAGTGCTCTAATTGGAATCCTTTGGTAAGAAGGTTTGAATTAAAATTTCGAAGATGCAAAGGATCTCTTCTTTCAGCAGGGGGAAGATGGATTTTATCTAAATCAGCACTATCTACCTTGGCTATTTACTATCTATCTATTTTTGCTATTCCTAAAACAGTTTGCAAGAAATTGGAGTCAATTAGAGCAGCTTTATTTTGGAAAGGTAAAAATCTAGAAGTGAAGGGAGGTCATCATATAGGATGGAAACATGTATGCAGAAGTATAGGGGAAGAGGTATCAATTCAAAACATCAATAAAGCTTTTTTGGTAAAATGGATATGGAGGGTAGAAAGGAATGATCAATCCATATGGGCAAGAATTATTATGAGTAAATATTTTGCCCAAAATGAAGTATGGATTGGCAATTTCTAGCTCAGAAATACTGTGTCAAATGTGTGGAAGAATATTCTACAGAATCTGGATCTTTATAATTATTCTACTTCTATAACTATAGGTAATGGTCAAAGTGTAAAATTCTGGGAAGATGCTTGGAAGGAGGGAAGAGTTCTTAAGGATAGATTTCCTACTCTGTACAACATTTCAGCTAACAAGAATTTAAGCATCAGTGAGATCCATATTTCTTCACCTCGAGGGAGGTTTTAGGATTTTAAATTCTCTAGAAAGTTCCTTAATGAAGAAGAGAGGGAGTTCCTTCAGCTCAACCAGCTACTTCAAGGTTTCCAAAGACTAAATAAAAGGAAAGATATCAAGTGTTGACGATGGAATCCAAAAGGCAACTTTTCTATTAGTTCTGCAACTAAGCTTCTTAACTCAGGAGGAGTCAAAGTCAGCTGGGCTTCTCAGGTTTGGAACAAACTCCTTCCCAAAAAGATTAGAATTTTTATGTAGAAAGTAGCTTGGGGCAGATTACCTACGGGAGATAAACTCATATTTTTAACCCCAAACAAAAGATTCTATACATTATGTGGGATGTTCGAAGAGACTGTGGACCATCTTTTTATTTACTGCAGTATTGCGGATGCTACTTGAAAAGTTTTTTTCAAAATTCTGGACAGAAATCAAGACTGTTTTGATTCGGTTGGCAACCTATTTTCTATCTGGAATTAGATGTGTCCACATCAACATGAGCTATATCTATAAGAATCTCTACTACAATCTATACTATAGGCCATCTGGAGGGAGAGGAATTCCAGGATTTTCAACAACCAATTTTCTTGTCCAGCAGGGATTATTGGGAACTGTATTCATTACATACAAGAATGGAATTTCAAAAGACATAGGGATAAGATTTCAGACTCTGTCATTATTTCAAAAATTGTACAATGAAAATCTATTTTTCTCTGAGGGGTTTGTCTATGAAGTAGTAATGTACTCTTATTAGGGGTGTTTTTTGTGGGTTTTCTGAGGATTCTGTAATGTCTACTATCTTGGTAGACAATTACTGTGTTTTTTTTATTTTTTTTGTGCCTGTAACTTCTTTTGTTATTATCAATGAATGAAAGTGGCTTTTTGCTGCCTTCAAAAAAAAAAATTATCTGTCTCAGACAAATCAAGCTTTACTGGTTGTAATTCAGTCATAAGTGAAGAGAACTCTTCAATTTCCTCATCTTTCAGATATCTGCGCATATGCACACACCATTGAATCTTGTTTCCTTGTAGCTTATAGCATTCCTTCACTGAACTCCACTGCTTGTCAGCTATAGCATACAACATTGGATAGGTTTCCTTAAGACAACTGTCCCCCAGCCATCTATCTTCCTAGAAAAAATTGTGTTCTACCCATTACTCACTTTGTATAAGATTTGATTATGGAAATGAATTCCTATATTGACGATATCTGCACAAATTGAGGAAATATTGGAAACATTAGCAATCCTTAGACGAAGCCTGTTCAGTGGCATATAATTCTTTTGTATTATCATCCTTTTCGATAAGCTAGCTTCTTCATCAATCAATTTCCCACAACCATTTCCCCAGCAATGAAAGATTCCTTGCAAATGATCCTATCATAGCCAGTGGTCCTAGGTTATAAGCTTGGATATAATGAGGCCCACCACCTTGGTGCCATTTTCTATTTTTTCCCTCACTTTTAGCAGAGACAGCAGTGGGGGTCTTTGAAAGGAAGTATCCTTTTTCCCAAGTTATCCAATTACCAAGTGTCTAAATGCTAGATCAGATAGACAAACCAGTGCATCCACAGTTCCACGGACTGATATAACCTTAGACTAGTAGCCAGCAAGATACGGATATAGCCAATGTGTACGTGATGTCCTTCAAACTAGGAATTGGTTGCCAAATGATCATCATAGAGTAAAAAACACCGATTCAAAAGGTCATACTAGCTTCTTTTCTCAATGAAAAATTATCTACAAACCAAACGAGTGAGGGAGATTCAGTGCATTGGCATACACACCTGTAGAAGTGGGAACTTCCCAAGCACGTCACACCCATCGGATGTCAGCTGGCTGCGAGCCCACGCATCCCAACTCCCTCCAGTAAGCCTAGCGTCGCGTCTCAATTGGGAAAACAGCAGAGGAAAAGGGCAAAACTCCTCTACAGGCCTGGGATAAGAAAAGAGCAACAGGTCTCCCTTTTTTCACAAAGAACATTTTTTTCCATCTCGAAAAGCCACGGGCAACAGTCGAAAACACAATACTAACCCTGTCATGTTGCGCTGCACGAAAGCCAGCAGCGCTGCGACGCCAACGCACATCACAAGGAGGGCCCTGCAAGCCGTATCATCTCCCCCCACTTGTGTCTCCTTCCCCTCCCCATTACTCCCGGAGTCCAGGCATCGGAGCCAGGTCTCCTGGCTTCCTTCCTGCAGGAACTCGGAGACGCGCCTCTCCACCTCGCCGTAGAAGCGGCTCGCGCAGTCCACCGTGTCGGCGAACTCCCACGAGTCCGCGAAGGGGAAGACCAGGCGGGCGGCGTCGGATGAGAGGGCCTCGGCGTAGCTCCCGCGCTCGACGGCAGCGACGAGGGATTCGATCAGGGGGAGAAGCGAGTGCTCCCCGCGAGACGGCAGAGGCGGAGGCGCCGCGTCGGCCGGGGAGAGGGTGCAGCGGAGGAGGCGAAGCTCCACGGCGCGGAGGAAGCGGAGCTCCTCCGCGTCCGACATGGCGGGAAACCCTTCGAGGGCGGGGAGATGGAAGGGAGGAGGAGGTTTCGTTGGAAGGGGTTATGGTGTGTAGGGTTCTTGCGGCGCCGCAGCTGGCTACTTCGCTCGGCCTGGTGTGCCGACGAGTGCGAAGGGCGAAGACCCGAATTCCCCGGAGGCACAAATTCTGAAACGGCTAGTTCAACGAAGAGTCGGGTCTGTTCGAGATCTATGTGATTTAGGGTTAATTTGATATAAATCATCCTTACATGTAAAATATCAAAATTACTATTCTTAAGTACTCAATATCATATAAATCCTACTTATTATACTATACTATTAAATACTGTCACCAGTGGGGGACGCAAAAATTTCATCTAAGGGGGACCTAGGTTACAAGATTTCTTCTTGGGGGGCCAAGTTAAGAAAACTTACATGTAAAAGAGCTTCTTTACAAACTTAAGGTCTATGTACATAATAAGAATTTTAGTGGGACAGGGGGACCATGGCCCCCTCTTGCCCCCCTTTGGGTTTGCCCCTGGCCATCACCCTCCATCTACTTAACTAAACCAGACATAGGTTAAGCTTAATCAGCGATGGAAAAGTCTTTTATGCCCCTTGGTTAAGGTGTTCTCTCACCCCCCCCCCCCATGTCTATGGTGGCTCCTGATTCCCCATGCGGCCATGCAGTTGGAAAGGTCCAGTTCGAAATTGACAACATATAGGGCAGGAAGATGGCTTCTCCCTCCCTCGCGGGCATCTTCTTCAAGCATCGCGGGCATCGTCTTCCAACATTGCAGTTGTCGTCTTCTTCGTTGACAAAGAAATCTAGCATCGCGGCCATCGTCTTTCTCCCTCGCGGGCGTTGTCTTCCCCTTTCCAGTAGTACACCATCACCCCTCTTGTATTCTTCTACTTCTTTCTCTTCCATCGTAACACTAGCCTTCAATTCTAATCCTTCTTCCACACCTATTTGTACCCTTTCTGGTAGCTTTGGAGGCACTAGAAGAGAGGGGGTGATACTCGACACCAGAAGAACCATCCTTGTAAAGGGTGCCTTAGTTTTCATCCTTTGGCCATAGGTATGATCGCCTAGCTTGCTTGGTTTAGGCGTGTTGGTTCTTAAGCATGTAAAAGATCCATTTATTTTATTTCTTATTGTTAATGCATTGATTTGTAGTGTTATTTTGTACTGTTGTTGTCTTTGATTCACATTGTGTTGTCTATGATCGCCAAAGTACTATTGTTGTACTCATGTCACCCCCCAGCACAAAGGAGCCCAGAGCTCACATAGCTCCACCCCCAAAAACAGCCCCAAAAAGCTTTCTATAAGAAATTAGCCTGCAACTCTTATGGGAACTCTTTCTTTCTGATGTTGGCTTCACCCTGACTTAAGTCTGATTCACTCAGATGATGGGTTCTCTGAGAGTTGCAGTCTTTACTCCTCTACAGTATTCACTCACTCGCATCTGAGTTTGTTAAGATGTGTTAGGTTATGAAAGCTTTGACTACATGATTCTCAAGGCGATGGATAATAAGTAGGTATTATATTAAACCGGGGTTTTTATGAAAAACCGCGCGGTTAATATAAAAGATAGGGCTGAGCAAGTTAGGCTACTGCTAACCCTAGCCGCCCCCTCCTCTCTTCCTCTCTCTCTCTCTGTGGCGTCCCAGGCCGGCCATGTTCTCCGGGTCTGCTCCGCCGCTTCTCCGACTCTCGTCCGATGGGAAATCGACCGCGCGTCGCGGCGATTGTCGAGGCGAATGGCGAAGGGTTCATGGGCTGCGACGAGCAAGGAACGTGAGGATATCCACCGCAAGGAGAATCACGTGGACTTCACTAAAGGTCGGACATCTGCATAACTCGCAGTGTCACATCGACGGAACCAATCGGTTGCAGATTCGAATCCGCACGAGGTAATAAACGAATATCCGATAATCGTTTATGGTTTATTCAAAATGGGAAAAATGGATCGTTGTTTTATTTTAATTTCCGCTACGTAAGCGATCCGGAGAAACTAGAGAACCCAACAGATGATGCATGTGACTCTCAAAGGGAGATATTGGAGCATGACACAGAGAAAATCACATTGGTTGTTGGAGATAAATCCAAGGACTTGGAGACACTAAAGCTATGTATAGATGAATATGCCATCACCCATGAGTGCTATTAGAAGACTATGAAGAGTGATCCAAAGAGGTTGATTATGTAGTGTGGTGGGAAAGATTGGTCTTGGAAGATGCATACTTCTCAATCGCCAGATGGTTTCACTTTTGAGGTGAAGGCAGTTGAGGGATAACATACATGCCATGGTGAAGGAAAATCTAGTAAAAAAATCGCCTCATGCAAATAGATTGCAGCAAAAATCCAGCCATGGTTAAAGAATGAAGGTGATATTACAACAAAGGAGTTGCGTAGGAGGCTTATAGCTAAGTACCATGTTGAGTTGTCACATCTAAAGGTATGAAGGGGTAAGGAACTTACTTTGAGAAATATTTAGGGAACATGGGGGAAAGTATACAGTAGAATGCCTTCTTTAGTAGAAGAATTAAAGATTAAACATTCAGGAAGTTTAGTTTAGTATCAGTGTAGGAAAGATCATACTTTCTTAAAGCTATTTGTGTCCTTTAAAACATGTGCACAAGTGTTTAAAGTGGGCTACCGGCCATTATTGAGAGTAGTTGGATGTCATATGAAAGACAAATTCCTTGGAGTGTTGTTAAATGACACAGCTTTGGATGGAAATGATGGTATGTTTTTAGTGGCATATGCATTTGTGGAATCCGAAAACAATGAGAGCTGGACTTGGTTCCTTGAACAACTAAAGAAAGTGCTTGGAGAATTTCCTGTGTTGGTGTTGATCTCAGATAGACAAAAGGGATTGGAAGAAGCTTTGAAGAAAGTTTATCCATTGATTGAAAGGCGTGAGGTGATGGGTTTGAGCAACATGTGGGGCTTGTGGAACACAGATGAGTGGTTTGGTGGGTTGAGGGATATCATGACTAGTTGGAGCAGAGAAAGGGATGAGAAGTAGAGGTTTGGATGGCATGATGTGGTCACAGACGGGTGGAGGTGATGGGTTATTTGGTGGTGGCAAAGGTATGGGGATGATGAGCAGGGGTTTGAAGGTCGATGGTGATGGCATGGAAATGGTGGGTATGGTAGGATTTGGTTTCATGGGTTATGGTGGCGAAGTATATGTTGGTTGATTAGGGGAGGGGAATAGCCTTGGTATAGGTTTGGTGATGCAAATGATGGTGCATTGTGTTTTACTGGAGGCGTCAAGCATATGGATGGTGGAGTATACATAGGATGACTCTTCTACCTTCCATTGTTGACTCCTATTTACTTCCGATTAGCTGTTGGTGAGGATAGGGGCCATTTGTTGGTTGGGGTGCTCTAGGAGTGGATTCTGGACAATGCCATGTTCGGCTACTGTGGTGCCGCTTGCTGGGCTGGTGCTCACTGACCTTGCTGTTGCAGTTGCTGCTGCTGTTGCTATTGTTGAGGCCTCTTGAGTCTCAAAGCCGTGATGTACTTGTGCATTTCTTCTCAGTTAATTTCGCCCTGATCGTTAAGATCATGAATGTGGTCCGAAAACTGAAAACATACATCAATCGTGTACCCAGGCTGGCGATGGAACGCACAATAACGGGACGTGTTGGCATTCTGTGGCCAGATAAGCCTTTCCTTTGGCAATGTGAAGGCATTGGCTGCCATGAGAGCATTAAAAATATCGGACAAGGATTCCTGTAGACACGCTAATTTTTACATCATATTGAGTAAATTTTATGTCACAATGATAATGCTCCAGAATGGTCTGGTGTTTAATCATTAATTAATTTTTATTGATTTTTTCAAAATTTGTTGAATCACGTCGTGTATACACGACGCCATTTAGATTCTTAGCAGAAATCAATTCGGAATTGAAAATTGTAAATTCAAGAGGATTTAGCTGAATAGCGTCGCCCTTACACGACACCTTTTGAGTCCTAATCCACTTAGATTTACTATTTCTAATTATGGTTAATTTTCTAATTTATCTAAAGCACGTCGTATGTACAAGACGTCTTTCATGTTTCCTAATTATTTTCGATTTCCCTTTCTGGATTTATTTCTGTTTTGGCCGTATTAATGAACTAAAAGGCGCCCCCCTTGAGCGACGCGTTTTAAGAGTTTCCTGATAAGCAAGATTTGGCCGAGATAATCCTGTTCTCAAAGTTGGAAGGGTTTCCAATTCCCTTTATGATCGTCCAGAGCAAGTCCGAACGGCGGGAGAGTCCCTTTGAAGGCCAAATACCCTAAAATCACTTCTTATAAATATATATGGGCATTGACCTTTGAAAGAGGTTGGTTTTTAGAGGATTCAGAGCTCTCTACAAGGTGTTTGAAGGTCCTTAAGGGAGAAAAATGTGGATAACAAGAAGGAGTTCTTATTCCTTCATCCTCTTCCACCATTGAAGTTCAAGAAGATCAAGGCTTTCAAGGGGCCAAACCAACTGATTTCCTTTCTAGTTTCTTTTTTATATAGTTTTTTTTCATTGCATCAATTCATCGCACACACTCATTTCATGATTTCCAAACCTACACTTCTTAAGGGGGTTTAAAAGAACACAAAAAGTGAGTCTTTTTAGTTTAGCTACATGTTTAGATTCTTGATTAGGATAGATACTACACTACTTTAGTTCTAATCATATTTTTATTGTTTATTTGATTTTTTTGTGTAAGGTACAAAAGAAGAACAAGAGTAAAGAAAGAGAAGGCTCTTTTCTTTCGGCCGGCCGAAAGAGAGGAACAAAAGACCCCACATTCTCCCAGTTTGCAAGGTTGGTAAGCGATCACTTTTCCTTTAAAACCCTCGGTTTCTAGCGATTACAATTCCTTTCATATTGTTAATCATAGTAAACACATGATAACATGATGAACACACACTCTTTTTTAGCACTACAGCTTTTTGGCGATTATGGTGGGACTTGTCTTGCCGTTTCTCTCCTTTTTACTCTTGTTGATTCCATTGGGCACCTTCGGTGCACTGCTTGTGTCTCTTGGATACGTTTGATGGTTTGTTGGTTGGTTATTTGACTGTTATCCCCACGTGCACCTCGTGCACACTCCCCTTGTGGCAAAATTTTGCCCTCCTTTGATTGCCTTGAGAAGTGGTATTAGAAAGTGTTTTTGTTCAGATTGATATCCATGTGTTGCATGATTGGTCTATATGTTCAAGTTGCCGTCGCATGAGCAGTTGATTTCTTAGTCATCTTGTTGTTTGAAGAGTGGATTGCCTTTGATCTTGCTTCTTATTTGCTACTTTTGGGACCTAAAGCGCGTCTGTATAGGGAGACGCGTTTCATTAAGCGCGTCGCCCTCGCAAGACGCGATTTAATGCCCCTTTATCCTCCTTGTTGCCCGACCTTCTGTGAACAGGAAGGATTAATGTTTTGAATAGTGTCGGTGAACAGCGACGCGATTCAAGCTCTCATCCTTGTTGGTCATTAGTACTCGGATCATTGATCTTCTTGCTACCTATATTTATTTATTCTACATTAGAGGCCATCTAGGCCACATGTCATTTGCATCGGAGCTCACCCTCCTCCTCTAGGAACACCTCTCTTGGCATCCTCACCTCTCTCTGACTGGGTCGGTCCCTTGGTCAGACTAGAGTGGTTGGTGTTAAGACCTCCGTAAGTCCTTAAAAACAAAGAATTCCTCTTTGTTTATCGGGCCGGTTGTACCATCTGAAGTCCTGGGTAGTTGGTCATATCATTATGAGTGAAGCCGTAGAGCATAACGGTGAAAATTGAATTGAAACTAGGATCTTACCTATTGAGAGAATTTGAACTTAAAAATTCAATTAACCCAACAAGTAACTTTCAAAACAACGTAAGCATCTACTTGGTTGTTAATCTGTGAAAACTTGATTGAGGTAATTGTCATCTCAATACAATGATACTACGTTCAGGTAGAGCTATCGGCATGGTTGCCTTTGAACAAGAAGATCTGGTCGATTACGAGGGAGATGCCTATGCCCCTCAGGTTCATGGTACATCCTATTCTGAAGATGAAAGGGACGCTTATATCTCCGACTATCACGATCAATTCTAATCTGTTCACGAGGGAGATGCTCACGCCCCTCAGTATCATGATGATCCGATCTATGGTCAATATCATCCGGATTTGGGCAATCATTCACGTATTCATGTCATCTCTAATCATACTGTCGAAAGAGCCCAAGACCAGACTGGGCCCTCTGTCGATCATCCTTCTGATCTTTCTACTCTCATGGGAGCTCTGTCTAATCATGTGGATCCCCCTCAATTTGACGCCATTCAATCAATCTTAAAAGGGAAAGGTCCTCTGCATCCTTCCGAGCCAAGACCTGTGGTTCATCCTGCTGCTTATTAAGCTCCTACTCAAGCCATGGAAGGTCTCCGTATTTCCACTCCATGACACGGAAACCCTCAACAGTCTGGTTCACGGCATCCTGTCAGGCCGTAAACCCCAATCTATCAGAATGCCTTCGAGCACGGCGGGAATGCCGCCAGTTCACAACCTCACTGTCACCGCATCCTTGCTTATTCACGTAGGCAGTCTTTTCAACAACCACCACCTCCACCAACAGATTCTACCACCTAACTCCTACTTAACAAGTTGTCCCAGATAGACAAGCGGTTCAAGAATCTTGAAAAGAATATGGACAGCAAGGCCACTCCTGAACTCTCTGTTCTGATTTGCCAGTATTCCATCTCTTACTTTCTGAAATGCCAATTTACAAAAAGTACAACATCACAGGCAATCCTTTCCTTCACATCAAATAATTTCTATATGAATCATCCTTCTGGCAGCACGATAAAAATGCACTAGGATTCCTCTTCAGAAGGTCGTTGGAAGGATCGGCCTTGGAGTGGTTCTTCTCTTTAGAGCCCAGTGAGGTAGAGAATTTCGACGTGGTGTTGAAGAGATTCCTGCAAAGGTACAAAGACAGGGTGGCACCTACCTTGTCCATCACTGACTTATTCAATGAGAAGATGAAGCCGGATGAAGACTTGATGGTGTTCGCCGATAGATGACGAGAGATGGCTGAAAAGATAAGAGACCACTTGTCCGAACAAGAATTGGTAAAGATGATGGTTGCCAACGCCACTCCACAGTACAAGCTTGTTCTGACTTTAAATAACTTGACTACCATGGCAGATCTGTATGAGAGAGCACGTTATACTCAGAATGTATTCAAGGATTCCACCTTTGCTAGTGTCTTCGATCCTCATCGACCCAATAGACCTCCACCCCGGAAGTCTATTACCCCCAATTCTTCTATGGGTCCAACTACTGAAGGTACATTGTCCCATGAACAGGTCAGTACAATGAACAATAATCAGCACCAGTTTATGAGAAATCAACAGCAATATCAGTCACTAGGCCCCAAAACCAGCATGGTTATAGGCCTCCCACTCAGTAGCTTCAGTCAGCACCGCAACCTTCTCATCAGCAAGTATACAATCAACTCCGGCAACTGCCGAATTACACTCATGTTCCTCCTCCTAATGATTATACACAGCAAAGGAAACCTCCTGGTCCCAGAAGGTCGGTATATCCCCAATTACCAGAATCCCTCGCAGATATATTCAATGCCCTCATGGCGGCCAACGCCTTAGTGTCGTCGAAGGAAAGGACCGTCTGGCCATCAAATGTCGACATGTCCCGTTACTGTGTGTTCCATCGTCAACCAGGACACACAGTGGATGCCTGCTTTCACTTTCGGGACTATATTCATGACCGCAATGATCAAAGAGGGATTAATTGGGAAGAGATGAAAAAGTACATAGCCACCTTGAAGGCGAAAAGACCACCACAACAACAACAACAACCACAGCCACCATAGCAACAATAGCCGGTTCAAAGGGCCCGTACAACAAGCAGCACCACAGAATATGGGCATAGTACAAAACCCGTTTCCAAAACATCAAAACCAAATTGCCCCCATTTTGACAGGTAGCTAGTTTGAGGCTAGTAGAGGGCAACAATGGAAAGTGGAGGATTCGTCCTCTATCTATTCAGCAAGTCATATGTCAAGCACTGCCGAGCAACCGCCTCGCCGCATTCTCCGCATACCTAAACCACAACCTATCACCATTAAACCCATTCCACCCTCCACCACCACATCCTCACCAAGCAACCCTCCGCAAACCAACTATACACCCCTCATGCCATCCAGACCATTACTCTGTATGCCATTCCCAACATCACCTACAACAACCACTCACCCCGATACCCCACAACCCTCCAAACCACTCCTCAACACGGTAGTGCTCAAGATAATGCCTGGAGCCTCCGCTATTGAAGAACATATGCTCCGAAGCGGCCGAATATTCAACAAGGTGTTCCCTCAATCTACAGTGCGAGATGGCCCGTCACAGCCAGTGGAAGAAGTCCAGAATGAAGAAAGTATACCTGGTACCCATTATGACCTGTTGAAGTAGCTGGATAGAACACCGGCACGCATCTCCATATTAGAACTGATCAAGAGATCTAAGGTCCATCAAGAAGCCCTAATGGAATACTTACAACGGGTAATGGTCAGCGAAGATGTGCTGGTGGCCAACTTTCTTTTCTTCCCTTTCTTTTCTTTCTAGTTTGCATTAATTAGATAGTTTGTTTACTATTGTTTTTCACTGATTTTTATTAGCTTTCATAACATTCATCACACATTGTTTCACATACTTACCACATTCAAACCAATCCCATTGCATAGGGGTTTAAAAGAGAATACAAAAAGTGACTTTTCTTAGTTTAGTTGCATGTTCATTGTCCTTTTAGAATAGATGCTACACTATAATCAAAGCTCTAATCAATTTCTTTTCTTTTATTTCTTTGTTTTCTTTAGCAAGGATTTGAAGGAACAAACTAAAAGAGCATCAAAAAGAGAGTAAAATAAAAAAGAAAGCTCTTCTTCTACGGCCGGCCATAAAGGAGGAAATAGAACACTCTACAAGAATCCTCAATTGGACAGGTAAGTAGTGATCATTTTTTCTATTGAGATCCTCGATCTCTAGCTGTAACGACCCGCCACGTCATAATCGGAGATCCGATTACTAAATGAGTACCGAATCATTAAAATTAGGAGACAAACCAAGACCTCGATAAGTCTGGAAAATAAATGATAAACTAAGCTAAACATTTCATATATTATCAACTTGTAAAGAAGGTGCATGAATTAAAAATTATTACAATTCGACTTGACTCAGCAAATAATTACATAATCTAACTGAAAGAAATAATTATGTGTAAAATCCTGAAAATAAAAGAACAACTACATCGGGGCATACCCTAGAATAGTGGCTGCTGGCGCGCAACCCGAGACGAAACTCTTTAACCTCTATGCCTATTGAGAACCCTCACCTGAAATCGCAGGGGGTGAGTAACACCAGAATGGACTCAATAGGGATCCTTCAATCCCTACCTCCTACACACACACCCACAATCGTAATAACACAAGGATATAGGCAGATAAGCATAAATAACGTAGAGAAGCTACATCCAAAATGGCAAGATATGAAATACATGCATTTCTAAATGCAACAGGCACAGTTCTAAAACAACTCAACTCAACGCTGCAGTTTACAACCAACGTTCCGGCTAAACACACAAACCATACAGCCGAATGCGGAAAACACCAACCCGCTGGGATAGAACAACAACCCCTTGGATAGCGCACGGGCTACTTCAGCCTGTCTAGCTCTAGGTGGTTCTGCCTCCTCCCAGCCACGAGTGACACTCCGAAGTGTACCACTCCCACACTGGTACTGGCTATTACCCCGGAGTACACCAGGAGACCCTCGCCTACTAGGCGTCACCTTGTCACTCCCACACCGGCACTGCGTCACTCTCACACCGACATAGGGTGTCAAGCGTTAACACATGTCACTTTCGGTCCACGATCGCATAAACACAACACAACGCCATCCGGTCACATGAAAATCCACGCCCCCGATGTATGATTTCAAGCATGCATTTGACAGGATTGTCTAACAATATATAAGAATCTATTTAACATTTTTACAATAGTCATATATCCTAAATGTAGGAAATTAAGGGCTCTGGCTTGAACCGCGTCGCCCATGGACGACGTCATTCAATGCCCTAAAATTGGTTCCCATAGAAACTGGTCTTGGGATATGAGGGACCTAAGCCGAAATTGCGTCGCCCAAGGTCGACACTATTTAGATGGCGTGACCTGGTCGTGACGCCATTTATTGTCCGAAAACTGAACTGCCCTCTGGCACCTGGTCCTAAATCGCGTCGCCCATGGCCGACATGATTTGAAAATCGCGTCACCCTGGCCTGACGCCATTTAGCCCCCGAAACAGGATTTTCCTCCGACCTCCCCCGAGACACAACATGGGATTCCCTCTCCCAAATCGCCCAAAAAATGCCAAAATAGAAAAGGTAGGGGAGAACCCAAAAAATCATATTGAAAACACACCAATCCCCATTTTATAAAAATGAGCATTTCCATCAAAAACCCCACAAACATGCTCATTCTACCCAAAATCCTCACATCTCCATAACATGCTCCAAAGCGGGAATCATGGTTTAAATCAAATGAATCACGTGTAAGGATCGTCACCTTACCGATTACTTAAACTCCTCTGAGGTCCTCGCCGCCGATCCGCTACACCGCAAGTCGCCGCCGATACCATCGTAGAGGCCGTCACTCCACTGCGACGTCGGCCACCGTTCGGAGAGCAAAGTGCCGCGGAGGAGATGACGGTGGTAGTGGTGAGAGGTGGGAGGGTATTGGAGTGGTGGAAGAGGAAGAATGGGAAGAGGAAGGGAAGGAGAGAGTCGAAGAGATTCGGAGAGAGGAAAGAGAGAGAGAGGAAAGAGAGAGAGAGCAAAGGAAAGAATGAGAGAAAGGAGGGAGGGCTCGGGGCGTCAAACCGAAACACACTAAATTGTGTTGTTCTCAGACGATGCCATTCAGATGACAGAACGGGGTTGTACACTGGCAGATCTCTGAATCGCGTCAACCACGCGTGATGCCATTCAGAAGACACGACCAGGGCGTACACACGTACCCCTATGCACGCCCACGCGGCACACCTGCAAGGCTTCTAAATGGCGTCCCCATAGGCCAATAACTGGACCCAAACCAAGGGGTCTAACACCAAAATTGAACCAATAATTGGATATGAAACCTCAGTCCTTACACTGGCAATCATGATCATTCATGTTTTCCCGTATTTATTATGTTAATGATGAATAATGATATGATATCACACTAATTGATCACTCACAGTGGTATTTGGAAAGCGGAATTACAAGTTTCAGCTGCTATTGAGATCGGGACAAAAAGAGATAGTTCTTTCAAGACCCATTTAGTGTAATGGTACAAACAAAATTACATTATAGACAAGTCAAATTTAGAGAATTCTTCCAATTGTACTTTGTTACTTGGAAAGTTTTAGAGTATGAGGGACATTATTTGAGAAAATGAGATCAATATTTTACTAATGTGATATTTTGGTTGGACTTATAGATATCTTTCTTGACAAGGATGGATACTTGTTCTAACTTACAAGTGATGATTAGATTATGGGTTTTTAGTAGGAGAAGAAATTTTGAGGATAAAATTTGTTTTAACGTGTGAACGGTGAAATATTTTGACCCTCTGGTTCATGATTTTCAAATCAGTTTATATGCTTCAAGAAAGTTTGACCACAGTTGAACTGGCTTAAACTCATTAATCTAGTTAAATTTGAGTTAAATGACCTCTGTAATTAATTGTGTGTGATTTATGACTAATTAGATTGGTTAGATGTGGCTTAACGAGTTTTAGATCTAGTTTCTTCTTTTAGTGAGTTTAACCGAATTGTTGGGTTGGCAAATGAGAAGACTTTAATTAATGGGATTAGAACTAGACCCATATAAGAGTTATTGGGTTTGATTTAATAGATTTTAGTTACCCCAATTGGTATATATGGGTGTGAGGGCTTGATAGATATAGGTGGCCTCTAAGCCAATTACGAGGCACCTATTTCAATCTGGTTCAATAATAAATGGCATATATATTTCATTATGGAGATTGGCGTGTTTATTATTATTGTGCATAATGAAGTCCATGAATGTGTGCAACGGTCATCGGATTATGATGAGATCATAATAATGAGATCGATGACCTATAAACACATATTCTGAATTGTTCATAGTCGTAGGATGTTTGTAGAGGACATCAAACACCCGGTAAGACTATTACAGGTTATTCCAGCTCATATGATGAGGATGACTGATCTCGTTAGTCACATGTGTGGAGACACAATGGTGAACCTGTAGGTGCTCATCAGGGAATGAGTTCACTGAACTGATCCGATATGAATCGCTGGATGGTAATTTACTTGACTGTCAACCGGGTTGATTCATCGTCATAGTGGCATGGTTGGTCCTTGGACTTGAGACACCAAAGACACCCTGTTGGTGGACTTCTGGGCTTTGACCTTTGCTTACGAATTTCTATCCACGGGATTTCTAATAATCAAGGATCGGGTCCAGCGGAAGACCTTCGAAGGTGATTGTGTGTTCAATAGAGGATCGTTCGCTCTTAGGTAACTGGAGAGAGAATGGTCTAGAATGGATCCGCAGGAGTCTCTGGCTAGAGCAGACACAATATTAGAAAATGTGTTTTCGGATATTATACAGCGGAGTCTGATTCAAGTGAGTTGACCATCTAGGCTTTGACAGTTGACCATACCCTAGGTTAACTCAAGAGCATTGTGCGAACAAAGGATTATAGCAACGTGGTAACTGTAGACAGATAGGTTCCATAAGTGGGTTGATGAACCCCATTACCTTTTGGGATCATGCGGTGTTGCTTGGCACCCAACTTGATTAGAAGTCCGACCGAATTTTACATGAGATGTTAATTCGATTAAGTAATTAATTAATATCTAGATATTAATTAATCACAATAAGTCAATAACAAGTTATTGGACTTAACGAGCTGAAAACGGAACTGGTTAATGGGCCTAGAGGGTCACATACAAACATATTCTCAATGGGTGGTACTTAAGTGGAATTTATATTAACTCGGAGACTTTTGTGAAAAGTCGCGCATACTTAATATATATACGCGCTGTTGAGAAATCCTCGGCCAAACTCTAGGAGCTCTGAAGGCTGGTCGTCCCCCTCTCTCTCTCCTTGTCCTCTGGGCGCCCCACTCGAGGCGCAGGGAGACTTCCCGTCTCCACCGCGCGTGTATCCCGAGAGTCGGGAACTCCCATTCGGATGATCCGAACATAGTTTCGGCGAGGATTTTTCAGCGAGCGAGTTGATCTGGACGAAGGATCAAGGACGAACCATCATGAAGGATAGCGTGGATACCATTGAAGGTCGGACGCTTGTGCGGCTAGCGGCATCGCCTTGACGGAACCGAAATGGTTGCGGATTCAAATCCGCACACGATGATACGATCACTTCTCGATTTTCGGTTTTAAGTTTTTGTTCTGAATCGGATCAGCGGGCATCGGGCGGGATTTTGTTTATTGCTTCCGTTGCATTCTTTACGCCCCGCCCGGATCCCAACATGGCCTATTTTAGAAAGTTAGGGGTTAGTTTGTAATTTGTACAACATTTATATATAAGGGGAGAGAGAGACTATTTGCTCTTCTCCTTTCCATGCTCTTTTTTACCCAGACTATGGAGAACCCAGAGGGGGGGTGGGAGTGAATGGGTTATCAAAAGTTAAGCTTTAAGGCTAATGCTGAAAATAAAAGTTAATCACATAGTAGGGGAAAGAAACAAGGAACAATCACATAGGAACGCAAAATATATACTGGTTTGGTCTGTCCAGACCTATGTCCAGTCCCTAAACAATCCTCTTGGGAGTTCCACTAATCCAAGGTAGAAACCTTCTATAGGTTAATCACCCAACAAGTAACCCCAGCCTCAGTTGGTCCTCTCTTCAATACAATGAAGAGAAAACTACACCCTCTTGGACAATTGCAGGCCCTCTCTTCCAACAAACAGGAAGAGGAGTACATAAACAATATGGTTAAATTGAAATGAAGGATGCCTTCTATAAGGCAAGTATTCTCAGATGAACACGACAGGATCATGATAGTAAATAACTATGAAACATAGGAACACTAGTCTTGATATGGTTGAGGATCTCCAAGAGCTTCTGGGTGCGTAGAAATGGAAGCTTAAGTTCTCAGAATCTTCAAGGCCTTTCTCTCTCAACATGGAAAAACTCTTAGGTGTGGAGAAGCTCAAGCTCTTTTCAATGTAATTCATTGAGTTCAATCTCTATATGTTTCTCTGATCAAGGGCTTCATATATATATATCAACTCTTCAAAATATGCTTGTTAGACTGATAGAGGAAAATGTTAGAGACAAAGCTTCTTACTGTGTCTAACGTTTGAAAATTCAGAGAGAGAGTGTGTGTTTTGTTGTCATAACTAGAGAGACAAACTGACTTCTTCTCTGTCTTTTAGAAGCTTTGTAAGGAAACAGGTAAATGCTGCCAAAGGTGATCAAGTACAACCTCGAACTGGATAGGTGAAATTTTTTGACAGAGACCTAAACCAATAATAAACCAAAAAAGGGAACAACACTTTTTGCCCCTTAACGTTAGCATAGAAGTCTATGATAGTACAATGGAGATATGAGAACTCGTGAAAAAGGTAAGTTAAAAAGCTATCAAATAAGGATCATACGGAATCTTTCTAGCCAAGATGACAAAATAAATAATGCAATGCTAGAGATGTGACTGTATAGTATATAACATATTCACTTAGATCGACGAATATTTGTGCTGAAGATAAAGTTGAAATATTCGATAAATAGGTCACAAATATAAAAATAAAATATCACTAAAATAATAGGAGAATAATTGATTAAAAGATCTAAGAATTTGACTTCGTCCAAAAGAAGCAAACTGAGCCAGTAATCGTTGAAGAATAATCACATTAACCGATTGAGCAATCACAGATAGTCGAAGTTAAAATCACTACAAAACTAAACACACTAATTGAAACATGATCGAAGACATAATCGCTTCAGAATGCACTCATTAATCAATTTGGAGTTCATCGCTAATCGACGTCATAAATGATCGGTAAATTGATTAAGTAGGTAGCGGTAGTCGAAGTTACAATCGGTCGATTTAATCGATTAGAGAGGCAATAATAATCGATTCACAAAGATAAGGCAAATCGAAGTACGAGACTTATCAGAAATTGATTAGCGAGAAAAGCAGATAATTGATAGAAAACATAAGGTTAATCAATTACACAAATGGAAGTAATTGAACTTAAGTACGAGCTGCAAATTGATTAACGGTAGCATTTCAATCGATTTGAGACAAATGAATAATCGAAGTGAGAACTATAACATTAATCGAAGCATAGATAAGTTAGTAATCGATTAGCGTTCAATGGATAATCGAAGTAAAACTCAAGTCATGGATTGATTAGCTAAGCGATAGCGATTAAAAAAGAAAACAAATCGATTAATGATATCAATACTAACATGTTTCAATTGGTCTTTAATCGATATAACCAAAGAGCTCTTGAAAACATCTAAGTCCCAGAACTGAAGTGATCAAACAGTGATTCTGTCAGCATCTGAATTAATTAAGATAACTCACATCACAAATCAATATAGTGCTAATTTTTTGACATTTTCATTATGTGTTATCAGCAAAATATGAAGATTAAATAAATACACAAATTGCTCAACAATCTCCCCCTTTTTGATGATGACAAAACCTCTGAAAATGCAAGACCAGTAAGCACAACAAACAAAACATAGTTAGAAATAGCAAAGCAGTAAATGAATAAATATCAGAGCATTATTAGGTTACTATAATTAGAGTATTGATTGTCAAAATATTAAGGTATGTTGTATAGATTAATGTTCTTCGCTTATTTGTCATACACTCAAAAGGGGATCAAAAGAGCAAGAGAGAAGAATTCTCAAAGGAAGTGCATAAAAGATTGAGGGACCATAAGAGCATGGGTGGTAATGATCTCCTACGTCCTTTGTTCAAAATGCTCAGATCAGGAGAGGAAAGAGTCTAGAGTTTGGTCAATTGGGAGGCCTACTACCCATTACTGCTGATAGTATTGCTCATATGCTTGTTGCAACCTGGACTGGTACTCAGTTGGAGAGTCTTTGAGTCTGAGAAGAGGAGGAATGAGATTCCTTGCAGGTTTCAGAAATCCATGGATATTGAGGGGGCATTTCAAGTGATTGAGCATCAATTCTTTCTTCAGATTATAAAATGCCAAATGCTTCTGTCCAGTTGATGTAACTGTCCATAGAGTGAGCAAAAAACTGATTATCTTCATACTATTGTACTGTCAGGAGATTCTATATGTTGGCACTTCTTTCTCTATTAACATCTAGAGCTTCTAGATATGCTTTGGTCCATTCTTGTTCTGAGTATCTCTCTGCCTGAGAGCATGCATTGGCTAGAGTTTCTGGAGAGATAGCCCCTTTCCTATATGCTAGCTTCAGAAATTGAGGGAAGGATAACCCAGTGCCATACTTAGCATTTTGCTTGGATTTGATTTTTCCATAGAGTTCATGATCTGACCTACTTCATTAGTATCCATATCAAGTAGTACAAAGCAGGATATCTGGTGCATGAGGGAATAGACTTCAGATCAAGGTTCACAAGTAGCTCAATGCCAGATTCCTTCTGTTTGCCTTGCTCAATGAGAACAATATACTGAAACTGACTTAGTGTGAGCTTAGGCTTATTGATTGTCCTTCTATTCTTATGAATTTCTAAAAGTGCCTGTATTGTCTTTTGGTTGCATCTAATCTACCCTACTTCAAGTCATGGTTGGCATCCATCCATTGAAAGAGTGTCTAAGGAGGTAAGCCTTGTTCTGCTTTGTTGATATTATTTTCTAAGTGTCTATTGTACAACAACGGATGGGCTTTACTCCACTATTCTTCTGTTGGGAATGTAGACTCATTTTTCACTTTTTCAACTTCTTGACTAGAAATTTGGTACTGAGCAATGCATTGGTCAATGTATTCCTCTAAAGGAAGAGTGTAAAGTTCCAACAATTCTAACCTTGCACATTCCTTTCAAAAAATGTCTATATACAGTAATCTGTGCTTAGGAATTGCCGGGAACATGTCTCTAAACAAAGGAAACATATGTGCTACAGTTCTAGTCTTTAGCTTCTTTTGTTTCTTCCCTTCACGAATTTTAGTTGAAGAAGTAGTAGCTTTTATCTTCTTCTGAGGAGATACAAGGACTTGAGATAAGGGGCTAGGCTCTTCAGCTTCCTCGGGCTCTTCTTTCATTAAGAATTTCATCCAAGAGGAGGTTTTTGCTGCCCTAAGGAGTCAGAACTGGTTCCTCAAGGATTGCCTTTGGAGATTAAGGATGTAATACAACAAAGGTAGAAGGAACTGTAGTAGGTGAAGGAGGAGGAGAAGGAGAGGGTGACAAATTCCTTCCTGATGAAGGAAAGAAGTCCTCATCAGAGAGGGTAGGAAATGATGAAGATGGTCCAACTTGGGAACTAGGTCTGGATGGTCTAAAAGAAGAGTTGGGCACATCATAAGGTTTAGGGGAAATGGAAGCACTAACTGATGCTGGAGGAAAAAAGGGTTGTTGTGGTGAATTAGTAGTCTTTGGTGGCTAGTGAGATGGTGAATATGTAGAAGTTGATGCTTCCATAGATGGTTTGTGAGCCGGAGGTATAACAGAGAGTGAAAGTACAGTGTCCAAGATTTTTACACTCTCAGACAGTGGTACTACAGAGTGTGTGGCTTCTGGAGCTAAAGATAAGGGCTATGAAGATTTAGGTTCTTCAGCTATAGGATATACTGATGGTGGTGGAGGAAATGAAGGTTGGGTAGATGTAGGTTCCTTAGGAGGAGAAGAAGAGAAAGAGGTGGAAGGAGGAGTAGTTCCAATATGCCTTCTTCGCATTGAGATTACCTTCCTTCTCATCTAAATGATTCTTAGCTCAGAGATAGCCTTAAGAACATCTCCTAATGTCTTCTTCCTTTATTTCATCCCACTTTAATGTCTACAAGATTAGTTTGTTGCTGGCCCAATCTCTTCATCACCTCATCATCCTTCCTTGACTTATCAGACCTATCCTCCTTTTTCTTTTTGACTTGTTCTTTCTGTGCCATAGGAGGAGGGATAGGTTCAACTTGAGGCTCTTTTGGCTTCATTTTCTTCATCTTGCGCCTCTTGCTGAATTACAGGCTCCCCCTCATCAAGTGCAGGTTGAGGACAGGGTACCTTGGCCCATGCCACCGAAAATTTTGCAGGCTGGTCCTACATATTAACTTCTGATGGTTCCTCTACTACTGCCACTGGTGACTGTTGTTGATCCGCAACCACTGTTGGTGACTGAGCCATTTTTGCTTGTCCTTCTGCTACTATTGTTGTTGGTTCTAATTCTGCTAGAGGTGCTGCTGGTGCTATTGCTAGCTCTGGTTCAGCTGGAGGTGTTGCTGCTAGCTTCTTAGCCGTAGGTTCCTTAGGAGGGATTGAGCCCTTCAGTCATTTACCATTGAAGTACGTAAAGTGGCTTCTCTTCAGACTATTGGAAGTCATTGCAGAGTGGAATGACTTCTCTTCCTTGCCCAAGTGCACCCCAAAGTGTCTGAATATAACTATTAGTAGGTGGCCATATGGGAGCCACACTCTGTTAGACTTCTAGGGATTCTGCAACTCTTCCAGTGTGTTCACCATATTCCACAGTATGTACACTAGCAGGATTACTTGTCTCTTTTTCAAAACCCAGTACAGGATGTCAAAGTCTCTCTAGATGATCATTGAGAAAGTTGTACCTCTGCTGATCAAGAGATAGGATATAAAAAGGTGCATCATCCTCTTCTATGCAAACAATTTGTTCACATCAACATATCTTGCCTTAAGCACAAATCGAGGCCCTATAATGCCTCTAGCCTTGATCTCTATCCCTTCACTATCATCTAGCCTAAGGTCCTTGGCTTCACACCCAAATAGCCTCTCAAACAAGTCCAATGTGATTTCTATGATCTTGCCTTTCACTCTAACTGTGATGAAGGTGGAGGTGTTCTTGACAGTTGTGACGTAGAATGCCTTGACCAAATCTTTGCAAAATGGTACGTTCACCTCAGAAATCTATTTTCACTTGTTTTCTGTCAGTAGTGTCTCAACCTTGCCTAAACTCTTCTAATTCAACTCTGAAAAGTTGACCCTCTTGCAACTACAATAGTCTACATGCACTGCTAGGAATCTCAGATGCTCATAATTGGTTGTAAAGTGTACCGTGGATGCTGCTAGAGTCAATAGCTTAGCTTCAACAGTGTAGTGCTAAAAAAGAGTGTGTGTTAATCATGTTATGATGTGTTTACTATGATTAACAATATGAAAAGGATTGTGATCGCCAGAAATCGAGGGTTTCAAAGAAAAAGTGATCGCTTACTAACCATGCAAACTGGGAGAATATGGGGTCTTTTTGTTCCTCTCTTTCGGCCGGCCGAAAGAAAAGAGCCTTCCCTTTCTTTAGTCTTGCTATTCTTTTGTACCTTGCACAAAAAAAAGTCAAATAAACAACAAAACTATGATTAGAACTAAAGTAGTGTAGTATCTATTATAATTAAGAATCTAAACATGTAACTAAACTAACAGGACTCACTTTTTGTGTTCTTTTAAACCCCCTTAAGGAGTGTAGGTTTGGAAATCATGAAGTGAGTGTGTGCGATGAATTGATGCAATGAAAAACTATATGAAAAAGAAACTAGAAAGGAAATCGGTTGGTTTGGCCCTTTGAAAGCCTTGATCTTCTTGAGCTTCAATGGTGGAAGAGGATGAAGGAATAAGAACTCCTTCTTGTTATCCACGTTTTTCTCCCTTGAGGACTTTCAAACACCTTGTAGAGAGCTCTGAATCCTCTAAAAACCAACCTCTTTGAAAGGTCAATGTCCATATGTATTTGTAAGAAGTGATTTTAGGGTATTTGGCCTTCAAAGGGACTCTCCCGCAACTCGGAATTGCTCTGGACGATCATAAAGAGAATTGGAAACCCTTCCAACCTTGGGAAGAAGATTATTTTGGCCAAATCTTGCTTATCAGGAAACTCTGAAAATGCGTCGCTCAAGGGGGATGCCTTTTAGTTCATTAATATGGCCAAAACAGAAACAAATCCGGAAAGGAAAGCCCAAAATAATTAGGAAACATGAAAGGCGTCATGTACACGCGACGTGCTTTAGATAATTTAGGAAATTAACCAGAATTAGCAATAGTAAACCTAAGCGGATTAGGACTCAAAAGGCGTGGTGTAAGGGCGACGATATTCAGCTAATCCTCTTAAATTTACAATTTTCAATTCCGAATTGATTTCTGCTAAGAATCTAAATGGCGTCGTGTATACACGGCTGTAGACACCGATTTTGGACCACCCTTTTGGTCATAAATCCCCTCCATCATCAGCCCATCATCATAAATCCCCCCATTTGGCCATCTCAACCCACTAACAACTAAGCCCATTAACCAAATCCCGCCTTTTTACCACCTTTTCGTGGAAGGCCAGCCAGTCCGCCTTCCACCCCCTTCGAAGGCCACCCCTTGCCTTCTACCCCCTTGGAAGGCCAGCCACCTTGCCGTCCACCATTTTGGCCACCCTTTTTCACCTTTTCGTGGAAGGCCAGCCCCCTTGCCTTCCACCTCCTTCGAAGGCCACCCCTCGCCTTCTACCCCCTTCGAAGGCCAGCCACCTTGCCTTCCACCTTTTGGCCACCCTTTTTACTTTTCACCACCTTTTCGTGGAAGGCCAGCCAGTCCGCCTTCCACCCCCTTCGAAGGCCACCCCTTGCCTTCCACCACCTTCTAAGGCCACCCACCTTGCCTTCCACCTTTTTAGCCACCTTTCTCACTTTTTACCACCTTTTCGTGGAAGGCCAGCCCCCTTGCCTTCCACCTCCTTCGAAGGCCACCCCTTGCCTTCCACTCCCTTCGAAGGCCAACCGGGCCGCCTTCCACCACAAGAATGGAAGGCATGTTGTCTGGCCGTCCACTGCTTAACCACCCCCTTGACTCCGTCTTCCCCACGATCTCCTTTACTCACCGCCCTCGTCCCCCACTACTCCGACCACTCCCCACTCCGGCGACTACCGCGCGCACTACCTCCAACCCTTGACCACTTCCTATTGGCTCCAGGGTGATTTACGGGGATTTAGACCCATGTTTTCTCCCTTTTTTTCCTCACCTATTTAAACCCCCCACATCCTCTCGAGCAGGGGGTTAAGGATTTTCTGGGGTTAGGAGGTGGCTTCTTGGAGGGAAGGCTCAGAGGAGGTTGGCAAGCGGTCAGGAGGAGTCTCAGAAGAATCATTCGCACTCCAAATGGGCTTGTTTTCTTAACCCTCTTCTATTTTCTCTTCTTTCACTTTCAACACATCATTTCACCTTTCACACACGAGCTATCTGCATGCATGCATCTTAGGATGACTTAGCACCTTTTACCCCCAGAGGTTTCAAACAAAAAACGGGAGGTGGGTGGCCATAACGTATGGTCACCTTCCCTCCCAAACACCCATCCGGTGCGTCTCCCTCTAATTTTAGTTAATTTTTATGTTTGCATGAACGGATCCTACATGTCACAGTTCTAATCGGGCTATTTCTTTTCTTTGTTTGTCTTTTCTTTTCAGGGGCTCTTACCAGATCCTGCACGAGGACTACCGAGCTCTCCTCTTCTGGCCGGCCGGAGGAAGAGAAGGGGAAACCACCATCTCCCGCTCCCTCAGAACGCGATCACCTCACCATCCTGCGGAGCACAGGGACCGTAAGGTAATGCTCATGGTGATCACACTTCAATTTCTAACCCCCTTTTGAATCGCCACAGTGCTAAGACGAACGGAGGGACCCTCGATTCCAAAGCCTCGCAGCCGCGGCGACGGGGGGACGTTCCGGGCACCTACAACGGCGTGATTCAACAAATTTTGAAAAAATCAATAAAAATTAATTAATGATTAAACATCAGACCATTTTAGAGCATTATCATTGTGACATGAAATTTACTCAATATGATGTAAAAATTAGTGTGTCTACAGTTGTCCCACCTTGGCATTGGCTTTGCAAGGGAGTGAAATGTACTGAAAAGATGATGCCAATGTGTGATGTGATATGCTCTTAACATCATATGATGTGAATCTTTCTCGAAATAATCAGTGAGGATAATTTGAAGGGATCAATAGAATCAATCTTATCTGGATGAGGGAGACAAAAGAGACAAAACGTCGATCAACTTCCACGATTGGGAAGTACCTTAGGTCACAAACCTTGTAGGTTTCGTCATGAAGAGCGGTTACCAGCCAATGTGGAAGTGCTGCAATCATGACGGATCTTAAGAGGAAACAATAAATGTCGGGTGAGAAATCCAAGAAAGGATAGAACTCCAAGGATACCTTCAAGCGAACCTCAAAGATAATCAAGATACTTAACTCAGAATGGAATATTTTATATCACGTTGGGATTTATTGGATCAATGGTCTGAAATTTAATCAGGAATTAATCTTTATCACAATTATATCAAAGTCCTACATGATGCATGTTGAGCCAAAAGAAAAATATAAAATAAAATAAAATATAAATTAATCAAAGATAATATTGTTAAATTGTCATTAATGAGTCAAGATACCGGTTCTTGTAATTCAGTGCTAAGCCGAAGCTCGTTTATCCACACACCGTTTCACCAAAACAGAACTATCGTTTCCATTAATTAACAATCTAACGGCCTATCCGTGTGATTAAGAATCCTCTGAAATTATCACTGTTTTTGTTGGGGGGTAACTCAAATTCCAGTTTCATCAAAACCACAAGGTCCTTGATGTATCTAATAACTATTTATCATATAATGCGAATGCAAATCAATTACATAAAAGAGTACAGGGTAGAGATAACCGTCTTGTTAGTCACGGCTGGGACTCATGAACTCCCACAGTGGGACCTTAGTGGAATTTCAACTTCATTTTCACCTCTTGGTATTTCCTGTACTCAACATTTCGTTAGTAACTTCAAGGAAATTGTATATCATGAAATCATGGATTTTCAGCAAGGTAACAGAAATTCAGAAACCTGTTTAAAACGCGTCGCTGTTCTCCGACATCATATAAATGACGTCGCCCTGTCCAGACGCCATTTAAATTACAGAAACTGCTCCCTTTTCTGACTTCAATCCGAACTCTGCTTGCCTTAATGCATATTCCTCCTCTAATTTGGAAAGGGACTTCCAATTTCGCAAATCATTCTATAAATCCCTCATCTCTTCATATCAAAGCATTACAACAAGAAATCAAGAGGGAAAGGTAGAGAATTCTCTTCAAAACTCAAGGAAAAGAGGTGAAGAACAAGAAGGAGTCAAGAAAATCAATTCAAGGAGGATGGATTCTACACAAGATTCTTCAAACAAGAGGACGAGAAAGGCGATTGAAAAGCTTTCTGCGGTGAAAGATCATCTAAGTAGGCAAGATCCTAACTTACAAGTAAGCTATTCTCTCCTCTAATCAATTTTTCCTATGCAACTTTCTACATGATCTCCATATTCCAATTCTCTATCTAGGGATATCATTTTTTCCCCGATCCAAGAAGATTTCCTTCACTTCCATGGGTCTAAAAACTAGTCAACAAGATCAATCTCTCCATGCAATCTTATATATCCAAATGGCATATCCAATGATTGATAGTCCATACCAAACATTACAAGAGCACAAACATGGATTGGGCTGCAATGGGTACTTTGATCGAACTATGGCTTCCACAAACTCATACTTTTCTCTTTGCCACGTTCGAAGCCACCATACTCCTAGAAGAAGCCGAACTCTTATTGGGCCTTCCCAAACTCAAAGTCAACAATGATGATCTTGATTTGAGTGAGATGATATTAATGAGAGAAAGAATCACGGGTCAACAATTATTGGAAAAGATTATGAAGAACCCAAAGGAAATTCAAGGCTGTCTTACCAAGAAAGGGATCAATCTTGCTAAATTAGTTGAATGGACCTTGAAGAAGATAGAAGATTCCAAGGATGAAGATACAGAGAATGTGATGAAGGCATTCACCACGTGCTTAGCTGGAGCACCACTATTCCTTACCCAAGACAACGTTCTAGAAGATGATCAAATCAGCGCAATCAATGGGATTTTCGAAGAGAAGTAGATTAGCACAGCGGTTCTAGCCTACCTCTATAGTGGGCTCTCTGCAGCTTCTACGGGCCAACCTCCTTATGGGAGCATGCTACTCTTGGCTCTGTGGGTGGAATTCTACTTCAAATTCAACCATAATGAGGAGAAAGTTCTAAGGATATCTCAGGCATATCAGCGCAGTCCTATCTTCCATATTGCCAACATTGTGAAGTTCAATGATAATATGACCAATCGAGTGCCCAACCTCAAGACTCGAGTTGACTGGCGTACTTATTCAAGACTATGCCCAGAACTAGATTCTAGTCCACGCCACTTGCTCTCATGGAAAAGACAGCTTGAGTGCACCAGGTGCTGGCACAGAGCTTCGACTGATTGGGGCCACCGAGTTCGTCCTTTATAATCCCAATCGGTGTCATCCTCAGCTTGGCATGCCTCGCTATGAGTTTCCAGAAATATCTTCTCTTTCTGCAATCAAGAAGCGAGCATTAGGAACTGATGAAGACTTTGAGGCGACCGAACTTATTGCAACTCTTTGGAACATCGGATTCACCCGTCGTGTGAAAACTCCTCATGAAGCTAATAAGGAACTGTGGAAATCATATGTAAAGGAGCTCAAGAAAGTTCGACCTTGAAAGCTCTTCACCTTTCTTCCAACTTGATGTATTTCTTATTTTATTTCAATGAAGAAATCAATCCTTAATATAGTAGAAATCCTCCTTTAATGCTTTACAGTCTTCCTGTAATTTTTCCTTGAATGAAACTGTGATTTTTCCTCAAAATATGAACTCTCGGGTTTAGTTAATTCAAATCGCGTCGACTCTGAGAGACGCTTTTAAATCTTAATCGATTTCCAAATTTTAAAAATTAATCCTTAAAGAACCCTGAATCGCGTCTGGCCATCGGGACGCCTTTCAATTCTCTATCTCATATTTTCCAGAGATTTCCAGCAATTAATCCACTAAATGGCGTAGTCCTTACATGACGTGAATAACCATTCTTTTCAAACTGTCCGTGGTATGGCCCTGAGCAGAAGAGGCGGTAAAGTCCAAAAGGCGTCGCCCTAGGGGGATGTGTTTTACTTATTTCAAAAATTTCCATTGCCGCCTCAGTTTGTGCGCCCCTAAATAGCGTTGTTGTCCCAAGACGCGATTTAACCAATTCTAATAAGGTCTTGCGAGCTCGAGCCCTCCTTCTTCCTCATCCTCTCCTTCACCTTCTCTCTCCTCTCGTGCTCCAGCAACTCCGACGCATTCCGGCGAGCTCCTTCTTATTACGACCATCTTCTCCGACTTCGGCAAGTCCGGGGACCTTCTTTGGCCACCCTCTCTCATCTCTACCCTCTCTCTCACTCTCAAACTCCCTTTCTTTCTCTTTCTCCTTCTCTAGCTCTCATATTCTCCTCTAGATCCTTCTCACGACCCCTATGGAGTCTGGTGGGCCTAGTGGCGTGAGCGGGAAGCGAAGGAGGGTCACCGCCGTCGAGGTGGTGGAGGTGGGCGAGGAGGAAGTTCTGGCACCGGCTGAGGAATTGGTGCTCATGGAGGCGGAGACCTTCATGGAGGCCGGGGAAGCCCCTCCCGCGGCTCCAATGGGTGAAGAAGCGGCGGCACCGGTTGAGGAGGCCGGTCCACGCTTGGTAAGCCTTGGAACACTCTTATAGTAATTAAATTCCGATTTTAGGGAGTGAAGATGGCCCGGCCACAGGTTCCAGAAACCTTTGGTGAAAGGCGTCTGGGGACAGGGACGCCTTTTGAAACGCGTCCCCGTACCTTGACGCGATTTAAAAAAGGGGATTAATTCTCTAAATTAATTTAAAAATTGGTTATTAGTATTCTGATGATGATCCCTATTGAAAATTGCAGGGTACGATGAGGACCAGGATCTCCTGGGACTTGGTGGTGGCCGCCTACCGGGGTCTCCCTGACTTCCAAAAGGCGAGACTGGCGGAGATGGGATTCCGGGAGATGCTAGAGATAGAACCTTTTTGGATCGACCTAGTATTGCTCCAGGTCCTTAGGGAGAGGTGGCACGCCGAGAGCAGGGCATTTCTGATACACTGGGGAGACATGGTCCCTAGTCTCGAGGACGTGTGCCGGATCACCAGCCTTTAAGAGGAAGGCCGGGCGGTGAGCGGGATTACGTATCCCGATTACCACGGGCTGGCTTAGGAGCTACTGGGCCTAGTGTGCACAGGATTGGAGGGCCAGGTGTCCCGTGTTGGGTTTTCTCGGTTTCTCCGGATTGCTCACGCAGCGGAAAAACAAAATTATTTACAGCGATCCGTTCCCGTTTCGAAATCTAAAATACGATAATCGGATTATCGAAGTTCTCACCGTGTGCGGATTCGAATCCGCAGCCGTTCGGTTCCGTCGGTGCGACACCGCAAGCCGCGCAAACGCCCGGCCTCTAGAAAAGTCCACGCGATCCTCCCCGCGACGGATATCCTCGAGTTCGTCGTTCTTCGCAGCCCACGAAGCCTCCGCCGGTCGCCGCAATGATCGCCGCAGAGCGCGGACGATTTCCCGTCGAACGGGATTCGGAGAAGTGGCGGAGCAGATCTGGATCTGCCTGGGCGTCGGAGGAAGAACAGAAATTGAGGAGGGGCGGCTAGGGTTAGCAGCAACTTGGCCTGCTCAGCCCGTTCGCTATGTTTTATACTAACCGCGCGGTTTTTCATAAAAACCCCCGGTTTGTATAAAACCCACTTATTTATCCATCGCCTTGAGAATCATTTGCGTATGACCCTCTAGGCCCAAGTACCAGTCCAGTTAATGGCCCAACAAGCCTAGTGACTCCTCACTGGCTTTATTAATTAATTAATAACCCTTTATTAATTAATTAATCAATCGAATTGATGTCGCACATCGAATTCGACCGGGCCTCCGATCACGTTGGGTGCCAAGCAACACCGCGTGAATCCGGAAGGTATTTGGGGTTAAGTAACCTACTCTTGGAACCTTTCCATCGACAGTTACCGCGTGGATATAATCCTTCATTCGTACAATGCTCTCGAGTCAACTCAGGGCATGGCGAGCTGTCAAACCCTAACAGGTCGACTCACTTGGATTGGATGCCGCTGATGAATATCGGAAAACTTCTTTCCCGATATTATCGTCCACCCTGGCCAGGGACTTTCGCGCATCCTTCCTAGAGCATTCTCTCTCTAAGTACCGAGAGCGAATGATTCCTTATTGACACACAATTCCCTTCGACGGTATTCCGCTGCACCCAATCCTTGCGTATTAGAATTCCGTGGCTAGAGATTCGTAGACCAAGGTCAAAGTACAGAAGTCCACCGCCAAGGTGTCCTTGGTGTCTCAGGTCCGAGGACCATCCACGCAACTGCGACAATAGAATCAAGCTGGTTGACAGTGAGGTACAATACCATCCAGTGATTCAGTCGGATCAGTTCAGTGAACTCATTCTCCAATGAGCACCTACAGATTCGCCTTAGTGTCTCCACACAAGTGACTTATGAGACCAGTCACCCTCATCATATGAGCATGAGTAATCTGTACTAGTCTAACCGGAGATCTGATGTCCTTCTCGGATATCCTCCGACTAGGAACGATTAAGAATATGTGTGTTTAAGTGATCAGTCTCATTAGTATGATCTCATCATAATCTGATCACCATAGCACATATTCACGGACTTCATTATGAAACGATAATTAACGCGATTTACACATAATGAATATTATGCCATTTTATTAATAATGAACGAGATTTACATTGTTAGATTGGCTTGTAGGCCACCTAAACTAACATCCCGGACCCTCCTCAGGATAGCAGTGAAGAGATCCCTAGGATTGGAGGAGCCTAGGCAGTAGCCCGACGAGTCCCGGGCTGAGTTGAGATCCAGACTAGCCAGGGCGGCCAGCGAGATATATGGTCAGGATCCTAGTGATAGGGTCAGGGTAGATAGAGACCTTAGGAGATTCTTTGTCTTCTTCTTCGGTAGGCTTCTCTTCGGGACGAAGGGCGACTACATCCATTGTCACTTCTTGAGTCTCTTGGTAGATCTTGACCGCTTAGGCGAGTACACATGGGGTGCGGCCCTTCTGGCCCATCTCTTCACCGACCTCTCCGCCGTCACACCTGACCGGGAGACCACCATCAGCGGCTTCGCGCCATTTCTTCAGGTATTTAGTTTATTTGTTCATTTCATTAAATGCTCATTATGCAATGCCTGTGATCCTAATTACATGCTTTTTGATGCAGGTGTGGACGTATTTTTATTTTCCTTTGGGCCGAGTGAGGCCATCTACACAGCGGGCAGCGGTTCAGCTTGCCCGGCATTGGCGTCTGGTGGTGGACACGGTGCCATAGCATCACCAGTTGATGGCTCTCCGCCGTCAATTCCTTGATTACCTAGAGTTGTTGGTAAGTTTTAAAATTCTTTTTTGTTTCACATTTGATGTTAAATTGTTTAAATATTAATTATTTTTGGTTAAAGTGTTTTTAGATTAGCGTTTATTTAATTGCATATTCGATTGTAATTTAGATGTTTTATTAGTTAAATGCAATGCAATCAACCTATATGAATGCAGGTTATTTGGCGTCCATATCTGGGTATGGACGATGCCAGACAACCATGGGGGGAGCACGGGCGAGGCATGTTCGGGTGCCAGGTGTGGCTGCACTGCATGAATGAAATCGCCCTCCTGCGCCTGAGGCTGGCGATGCGGGCATTGGGTCTGCATCAGGAGTGGGTGGAGGAGGAGATTCCGGAGGGGATCGGGAGGTCAATGCAGGGGAAGCAGGCCTGCACGGATTGGGGTGCCAAATTCCTAGATCAACGGGATGACTAGCACCGATACGGGGTCCCAGTGGAGTCGCAGGCAGTGAGCAGCGATGCTTACCTACTGCGCTACCGGGCCCACTACGCGGCCCACCTCCAGCTTCTCTGACCTATCGATGTGAGTATATGATATACATGCTTGTGAATGCTTCTTTCATTTTATTAATTATCTTGTTTATATTTGTAAATGCATGACATGTCATGAAAAATGCAGGATGCTAGGGATGCCACCATCATCACACTCTACGGCCACCTCCAAGACGCTGAGGCCCAGTTGGAGCGGGTACAGAAGGAATTTGACGAATTGGTAAGTGCTATGCATGAATGACATGGATGTTATGAACGCTCCATTTTATTATTAAATTGTTTTGACACTTGTACACTGACGGTGGTCCCCCTTTCGTTACAGGGTGCCGCTTATACCCATGCGGCGACCCCCTCACCTTCTGCTGTTGCCGGTCCTTCCTCCTTTTCGGCTGCCCATGAAGCCGCTATGGCTGACCTGCGAAGTCAGCTAGCCTTTGCCATCCGCAGTTTAGGTGGCCTACAAGCCAATCTGACTATGTAAATCTCGTTCGTTTATTAATATAATGGCATAATATTCATTATGTGTAAATCGCATTAATTATCGTTTCATAATGAAGTCCGTGAATATGTGCTATAGTGATCAGATTATGATGAGATCATACTAATGAGACTGATCACTTAAACACACATATTCTTAATCGTTCCTAGTCGGAGGATATCTGAGAAGGACATCGGATATCCGGTTAGACTAGTACAGATTACTCCTGCTCATATGATGAGGGTGACTGGTCTCATAAGTCACTTGTGTGGAGACACTAAGGCGAATTTGTAGGTGCTCATTGGAGAATGAGTTCACTGAACTGATCCGACTGAATCGCTGGATGGTATTGTACCTCACTGTCAACCAGCTTGATTCTATTGTCGTAGTTGCGTGGATGGTCCTCGGACCTGAGACACCAAGGACACCTTGGCGGTGGACTTCTGTGCTTTGACCTTGGTTTACGAATCTCTAGCCATGGGATTCTAATACGCCAAGGATTGGGTACAGCGGAATACCGTGGGAGGGAATTGTGTGTCAATAAGGAATCATTCGCTCTCGGTACTTAGAGAGAGAATGCTCTAGGAAGGATGCGCGAAAGTCCCTGGCCAGGGCGGACGATAATATCGGGAAAGGAGTTTTTCGATATTCATCAGCGGCATCCAATCCAAGTGAGTCGACCGGTTAGGGTTTGACAGCTCGCCATACCCTGAGTTGACTCGAGAGCATTGTACGAATGAAGGATTATATCCATGCGGTAACTGTCGGCGGAAAGGTTCCAAGAGTGGGTTACTTAACCCCAAATACCTTCCGGGTTCACGCAGTGTTGCTTGGCACCCAACGTGATCGGAGGCCCGGTCGAATTCGATGTGCGACATCAATTCGATTGATTAATTGATTAATAAAGGGCTATTAATTAATTAGTAAAGCCAGTGAGGAGCCACTGGGCTTGTTGGGCCATTAACTGGACTGGTACTTGGGCCTAGAGGGTCACACGAACATGATTCTTAAGGCGATGGATAAATAAGTGGGTTTTATATAAACCGGGGGTTTTTATGAAAAACCGCGTGGTTAGTATAAAACATAGCGAACGGGCTGAGCAGGCCAAGTTGCTGCTAACCCTAGCCGCCCCTCCTCAGTTTCTGTCCTTCTCTGGCGTCCAGGCAGATCCAGATCTGCTCCGCTGCTTCTTCGAATCCCGTTCGACGGGAAATCGTCCGCGCATTGCGGCGACTGGCGGAGGCTTCGTGGGCTGCGAAGAACGACAAACTCGAGCATATCCGTCGCGGGGAGGATCGCGTGGACTTCGCTAGAGGTCGGGCGTTTGCGCGGCTTGCGGTGTCACATCGACGGAACCGAACGGCTGCGGATTCGAATCCGTACATGGTGAGAAAAGATAATCCGATTATCTTGTATTTTAGATTTTGAAACAGGAACGGATCGCTGTAAATATTTTTGTTTTCCGCTGCGTGAGCGATCCGGAGAAACCGAGAAGAACCAACAGTCGTATCAGAGCCAGGTTCCACTGTTTCTCGTCCCATTTCGGTTTCCGAAATTAATTTTTCTTGAGTTATTCCGTGCGTTTAATCCGATTAAAATGACGGAATAGTGTTCATAAGATGAACACAAACAATTTGATTATTTTTCTGTGATTTTTCGGATTTTATTTTGGGATTTTCGGAGTTCTTCATGAGATGATGAACCGGGGTACTTTGGCGACTTCGTACTCGCTTCCCAAGCGTTGGGATGGCCGGCCGAGACTCTGGATCTCTTGGTGATAGTCACCACTATCCACCGGTCACCATGATCGGCGCCGGAGTGCCCTTAGAGGGCTATAAATTCAAGCCCTAAATTGGTTTTAACCTGTGAAAAACCAGATTTTTGGGGATCTTTTGGGCCTGGATTTCACCACATCCGGAGGCCACCGGCAGCCCTTGCCGGCGCCGGACACGTCGCCGGCGCCG
Source organism: Zantedeschia hybrid cultivar (assembly GCA_030544215.1). NCBI lineage: Eukaryota > Viridiplantae > Streptophyta > Magnoliopsida > Alismatales > Araceae > Zantedeschia > Zantedeschia hybrid cultivar. The sequence continues at coordinate 44,597,446 of JARZZO010000002.1, read as the reverse complement.
GGGGTATCGCCGGCCGGGGCCGGCCGGCGGCGGCCTGCAACGATCCCAGCCGCCGCCTACACTTGCTGCGTTTAGGGTTTGCAGGTGTGGAGAGGGGCGGTCGAACCGAGCAGGGGGGCCCGGTCCCGAGCCGGTCGGACCGGCCAGGGCCGGGTCCAGGGCCTGGTCGAACCAGGCCCGCACCAGGCGCCCACTGTGGGCGCCTGGTCCGAGCCCTGGCTCGGCCAGGGCCCGAGCCCTATGGCTCAGCTAGTTGGCTCAACCCATTCAGAAATTAAAACCCCTATTTCTGATTTAAAACCCCAAGCCCATTAATTAATTAGAATTAGATTTTAATTTTAAAATTAAAATTGTTTTTGAAAAATTAAAATTTAATTGTTCAAATTTATTTAATTGGGCCTTTTAATTAATGATTTTTGAATCAATTTTTTTGATTAACAATAAGTTGTCAATAGATTAATGTTAATTGTTAGTTTAATAGTTAAACTAATGATTAATCTCAATAAAACTAATTTAATGGTTAAATTAGTAATGAATAATTATTAATCTAATAGTTAGATTATTAATTGTTATTTCAACTAATTGTTAATTAATATTTTAGTTAGTTATTAATTTAATTGTTAAATTAATAATTAACTTAAATGACTAATTTAAGTGTTAAATTACTAGTATTTAATGATTAATTGTTAGTTATTAATTTAAGGGTTAAATTAATGATTAACTTTAACCTTCTAATCTAATTGTTAGATTATAGTTATTAATTAATTAGTGTTTATTAATAATTTAAGTGTTAAATTACTAATTAACATAATTAACTGACCTAAATGTTAGATTAGTCGTTAATAATTAATTTGGTTGATTATTAATTTAAGTGTTAAATTATTAATTAAGTTAGTTGGATTAATCTAAGAGTTAGATAAGTCTTTAAAATAGTCTAATTGTTAGATTATTAATGGGGTTTAATCTAAGTGTTAGATTATTAGAAATGTTCTAGTTCGCATGGAATAATCTGAAATTATTAATTCGGAGTGTGTGCGCATGTGATGTGTGTTTATTGCTTTTAAATTAGATTTAATTGCATGTTAAGTTAATAAGATGAGTTTTCAAAATTCAAATACCAATTTTGATTCGATCCCAACTTTTTGAAAGCCAAAATTATATATTTTGAAAACTCATTTGTTTTAGCCATGTGATGCGCTGAATCATGTGTGGATGTTTAAAACACACCGTGGTCATAGATATGCACTTAATTTATTATTCATGTGATGAATAAATTGTGTGGATCATGGATGTATGTTTGATTATTAAATGTTAATAAATAGAGGTTTGCGCACCTCTCTCTCTCATACTCCGATGTATTTCTACTTCCTTCTCTCTCTTGTACTCGCCATAAGGCCTTCTTCAATTTACTTATAAATTCTAGAATTTAAATGTAATATGATCGAGGCAACCGAGGAAGGAGCGAGGACGATCCACAGCTGCAACCAGGAAGGCGAAAAGACGGAGATCTATTGCCTATGTGATTGCATGATATCTAATTTAAATGTTATGATTAGATTGTGTGTGCGTTTGACTGATAGCTCCAGTCAAACCCACTGTGCTATCCATGACCACACTAATGACATGTATGTGATGCATTATTTTCTTTTGATTATGAATCAAAGTAGGTTATAGTATTTAGTAAATATATACGATGTATTTATATACTATCACCTAGGAGAGACCAAGATAAAAGTTATCTAAATACCCTCAGATAAACTCTAAGCCGTAATGCGAGTAGTTAAGAACTTATCGCGTGGTCCACCATCGTTATAGTCATAGGATTCGAATCACTTTAGGCAGGTTTGTTGTGCTATCCACAAGGCCTGCTTAATTGGGAGGAGAAACTGTGGCTATGGCATTAGATGCCTATAGATCGGGGTAGAGGAACCATGTAGCTTTGTTGTGCTATCCACAAGGGCTGCATGCAAATTTATGCTCGTCGCGTAATGATGGTTAGCTTAGACCATGATTAATGGTTTGTTGTGCTATCCACAAGGCCATTAAATATCTGGGGACTGAAGCCATGATCAGATATTGCAAGGAGTTGCAAGTCCCATGAGTTGGGTGCTCTCTGATTGTATTACAGTTTGTTGTGCTATCCACAAGGCTGTAGTGCAAGTCATTGAGATTTTGATCCCCACTAGGAGACTGTCGGCGTCTCCCGTTCTGTATAACTGAGGGTTATACAGTCCGTCGAAAATTAGTGGGAGTTAAACTTGAACGAAAGACCATGTCTTGTTTTAAATTTTAATAATTGAACATCTGCTAAATAGATTTTACTTATCTCCTGTAGGGAATTATGTCGTCGAATAACTCACTCCGTGGCATACTTGATGCCGTTTTGACTTACCTGATCTACTCAGATTGGTTCAGAAGCCTGAAGAATGTCTTCAGATCTGAGCGCATTGACTTCGTCCCTGGAGCTGATCCTCCTGCTGAATCGGCATTGGATGCCTCTGAAGCAGAGATGATAGCTAACGATAAAAGATCGAAGGATAAAGACAAAAGAGTAGTGAAGGGTGACTGCTTCTATTATAAGCAGTATGATCACTGGAAAAGGAACTGTATGGAGTTCCTTAATGATAAACCTCATGATAAGATGAAGCTATATGAAGCTTCAGATATCTATATGATAGATATCAACTTGTCAGTTAGAGATTTCACATCTTGGGTATTGGATACCGGATGTGCTTCTCATATCTGCCATGATGTGCTGATGCTGACAAGTAAGCGCAAGCTGAGACAAGGTGAGGTGGAATTGAGGTTAGGAAACGGCGCAAAAGTTGCGGCGATTGTTGTTGGGACAGCAAACCTCAAGCTTCCATCGGGAGACACCTTATTATTAGAGGATTGTTATTATGTTCCTAGCATAATAAAGAACATCATATCAATATCTTATTTGGACAAGATAGGATATAGGTTGACTATTGAGAATAGAAGTTGTTCGATTTATTATGGTAATAAATCAATAGCTTCGGCATCTTTAGTCAACGGTCTATATCTATTAGATGTTTCTTATTACAATCTTCAGATTGATAATGCTCCTAAGAAGAGGAAGAATTGTGTGAAGCAGGCCTACATGTGGCATTGTAGACTTGGGCACATTGGCGAAAGCAGGTTGCAAAAGTTGCACAAGCATGGTTACTTAACAACATTCAATTATGAATCTTTTGCAACATGCGAATCCTGCCTTATGGGAAAGATGGCAAAATCTCCATTTAGTGGACATGGAGAACGTGCCAAGGACATTTTGGAACTAATACAATCAGATGTATGTGGTCCAATGTCCACCCAAGCCAAAGGTGGCTTTTCTTACATCATCACGTTCACCGATGACTTCTCAAGATTCGGTTGTGTACTTAATGAAGTACAAGTCGGAAGCATTTGAGAAGTTCAAGAATGAGGTGGAGAAGCAGTTAGGAAAGAGTATTAAAGCACTTCGATCAGATCGAGGAGGAGTATACTTAAGTACTAATTTAACACAATTCTTAAAGGATAATGGTATCCTTTCTCAGCTGACCCCTCCATATACACCACAGATGAATGGTGTATCAGAAAGCAGGAATCGCACCTTGTTGGACATGGTGCGATCCATGATGAGCTTTTCAGGATTACCAGTGTCCCTCTGGGGTCTGCTCTCGAGTCAGCAGCATACCTACTGAACAGAGTACCCAGCAAGTCTGTGACCTCTACTCCATATGATATATGGAAGGTAGGAAACCAGAATTTAAACATGTTAAAGTCTGGGGTTGTCCTGCTCTTGTAAAGAGGCATGATCCAGACAAGCTGGAATCACGAACTGATAAATGCAGGTTTGTGGGATATCCAAAGGAAACCTTTTGTGAACATAAGGTGTTTGTCGCCAGGAAAGCTGTCTTCCTGGAAGAGGAATACCTTCTCCAGGAGGACAGTGGGAGTAAAATAGTACTGGAAGAAGTTCCAGATCCCCAAACAGCTACATTATCATCAGATGAGATATCAGTTCTTGAATCTGTTTAGGTACACACAGATGAGCCTCGTAGATCTAGTAGAATACCTAGACTACCCGAACGATATGTGGGACATATTGCTGAATGTGAGTCCAAGGTGGAATATAATGAGAATGATGATCCTAAAACCTACCAGGAGGCCATAGAAGGCCCAGAAGCCGGGAAATGGCGAGAAGCCATGAACTCAGAAATCTAGTCCATGTACACCAACCAAGTTTGGAACTTGGAGGACTTGCCCGAGGGTATTGTACCCATCGGTTGCAAGTGGATCTTTAAGAGAAAGATCGGTGCTGATGGACGGATCGACACTTATAAGGCAAGGTTGGTGGCAAAGGGATATCGTCAAAGACAAGGAATTGACTATGACGAGACTTTCTCACCAGTTGCCATGATAAAGTCGATCAGAGTTCTACTCGCCATTGCTGCACATTTTGATTATTAAATTTAGCAGATGGATATGAAGACTGACTTCCTCAACGGTAACCTTGAGGAAGAGGTGTATGTGATACAACTAGAAGGCTTCACATCCAAAGAATCTCCAGATAAAGTGTGCAAGCTTCAGAGGTCCATTTATGGACTAAAGCAAGCTTCCCGGAGCTGGAATATAAGATTTGACGAGGCTGTCAAGTCTTATGACTTCATTAAGAATGAAGATGAGCCTTGTGTGTACAAGAAGACCAGTAGGAGTGCAGTCACTTTTCTAGTTCTTTACGTAGATGACATACTACTCATTGGGAATGATGTAGCTATGATGTCATCAGTAAAGATCTGGCTGTCGAAACACTTCTCCATGAAGGATTTGGGAAAAGCATCCTACGTATTAGGAATACGGATCTATAGAGATAGATCAAAGAGGATGCTTGGAATGACCCAATCCTTGTACATAGATACCATAGTCAAAAGGTTTGGCATTGAAAATTCCAAGAGAGGTCTCATACCGATGAGACATGGAATTATTCTCTCAAAGGAGCAGTCTCCTAAGACTCCTGATGAGAGGGCATTCATGGATAGAATACCCCATGCCTCTGCCATAGGATCTATCATGTATGCCATGCTATGTACACGACCTGATGTTGCATTTGCTCTAAGTGTTACGAGCAGATTTCAGGCTGACCCAGGCGAAGAGCACTGGAAGGCAGTGAAATGCATCCTTAAGTACTTGAGAAGAACTAACGATATGTTTCTTGTCTATGGAGGAGGTGACTTGAAACTGCGAGGCTTTACTGACTCGAGTTTCGAGTCGGATCCAGATGATAGCAAGTCAACATCTGGATTCGTGTTTACTTTGAATGGAGGCGCAGTGTGCTGGAAGAGTTCCAAGCAAGTAATCACTGCGGATTCGACGACTGAAGCTGAGTACATCGCTGCAACTGAAGCCGCCAAGGAAGCAGTGTGGTTGAAGAAATTCATCACCGACCTCGGCGTAGTTCCCAGCATCTCTGAGCCTGTTCCACTGTTGTGCGACAACAATGGAGCAATTGCGCAAGCGAAATAGCCGCGGTCTCAACAGAAATCGAAGCATATTCTGAGGCGCTTTCACCTTATCAGAGAGATCATATCCAGAGGAGATGTAGTAGTGGAAAGAGTTCCATTCGTCGACAAGATAGCAGATCCACTGACAAAGCCGTTGGCTCAAATTGTGTTTGTGCGTCACCTAGAGTCTATGGGCTTATTGTATAAAGGTGATTGGCTTTAGTCCAAGTGGGAGATTGTTAGTTTAGGTGGCCTACAAGCCAATCTGACTATGTAAATCTCGTTCGTTTATTAATATAATGGCATAATATTCATTATGTGTAAATCGCGTTAATTATCGTTTCATAATGAAGTCCGTGAATATGTGCTATAGTGATCAGATTATGATGAGATCATACTAATGAGACTGATCACTTAAACACACATATTCTTAATCGTTCCTAGTCGGAGGATATCTGAGAAGGACATCGGATATCCGGTTAGACTAGTACAGATTACTCCTGCTCATATGATGTGGGTGACTGGTCTCATAAGTCACTTGTGTGGAGACACTAAGGCGAATCTGTTGGTGCTCATTGGAGAATGAGTTCACTGAACTGATCCGACTGAATCGCTGGATGGTATTGTACCTCACTGTCAACCAGCTTGATTCTATTGTCGCAGTTGCGTGGATGGTCCTCGGACCTGAGACACCAAGGACACCTTGGCGGTGGACTTATGTGCTTTGACCTTGGTTTACGAATCTCTAGCCATGGGATTCTAATACGCCAAGGATTGGGTACAGCGGAATACCGTCGAAGGGAATTGTGTGTCAATAAGGAATCATTCGCTCTCGGTACTTAAAGAGAGAATGCTCTAGGAAGGATGCGCGAAAGTCCCTGGCCAGGGCGGACGATAATATCTGGAAAGGAGTTTTCCGATATTCATCAGCGGCATCCAATCCAAGTGAGTCGACCGGTTAGGGTTTGACAGCTCGCCATACCCTGAGTTGACTCGAGAGCATTGAACGAATGAAGGATTATATCCACGCGGTAACTGTCGGCGGAAAGGTTCCAAGAGTGGGTTACTTAACCCCAAATACCTTCCGGGTTCACGCGGTGTTGCTTGGCACCCAACGTGATCGGAGGCCCGGTCGAATTCAATGTGCGACATCAATTTGATTGATTAATTGATTAATAAAGGGTTATTAATTAATTAATAAAGCCAGTGAGGAGCCACTGGGCTTGTTGGGTCATTAACTGGACTGGTACTTGGGCCTAGAGGGTCACACGCTCATGATTCTTAAGGCGATGGATAAATAAGTGGGTTTTATATAAACCGGGGGTTAGTATAAAACATAGCGAACGGGCTGAGCAGGCCAAGCTGCTGCTAACCCTAGCCGCCCCTCCTCAGTTTCTGTCCTTCTCTGGCGTCCAGGCAGATCCAGATATGCTCCGTTGCTTCTTCGAATCCCGTTCGACGGGAAATCGTCCGCGCGTTGCGGCGATTGGCGGAGGCTTCGTGGGCTTCGAAGAACGACAAACTCGAGGATATCTGTCGCGGGGAGGATCGCGTGGACTTTGCTAGAGGCCGGGCGTTTGCGCGGCTTGCGGTGTCACACCGACGGAACCGAATGGTTGCGGATTCGAATCCGCACACGGTGAGAAAAGATAATCCAATTATCTTGTATTTTAGATTTCGAAATGGGAACGGATCGCTGTAAATATTTTTGTTTTCCGCTGCGTGAGCGATCCGGAGAAACCGAGAAAAACCAACACTTCCTTCATCTCAACATTGACTTGTTTGCTTGCTTGGCTGATAATGTCTTTTGTTGCAGGTCCAAGAGCTCTGCATGGCTCTTGCGGAGAGGGATGTGGAGCTGGCGCAGGCCCGCATCTTAGCAGCCCGAGTCGAAGAGCTGGAGGAGCAGCTGGCCAGACTCTCCACGGGCGAGCTCCCCCGTCAGCTTGTACGTCTCCAGGTTCGGCTGGGGGTCTTGACGGAGGAGAGGGATCGAGACCGGTCCCGTTTGGAGAGTCTCCAGGGACGACTATCGGTGGCGGAGCATGAGCGCCAGAGCATCGAGGTTCGCTACCAACGTGCGCGCCAGCGGGCGTTGGAGCGGGGACAGGTGAGTGCCTTCACCACCAGCATTGCAGTATCCTTTGGCCAGGTAGGGCCAAGCGTCATGGGACCACCGCCGCCACCAGCTCGAGGTCCAGATGTCCAGGATGAGGCGCAGAGCCAGCTGGACGAGGGTGCGGGAGAGAGCCAGCCGTGAGGGCTACCACCATGTATTTTCTTTTGTTTTGGAGTCATGTAGATGGACTTTCATGTTGTACAAACTCTTTGTGATATATGAAAGGACTTTTCTTCATGCTTGGGTTGTCTTGGTGTTGTTTTTCGCTGTCTTTCCTTTTCCATTCCTGCACATGGCTCAACGAAGAAATTAAATGTCTGTTCAGGCTTAGCCCCTTGCCAGTTAAGTAGCCAGTTACTTAATCCTATCTTTGGTAGAAGGGTCAAGGGGCGAAGCCTTTATTTAACAAAGGTGAATAAGGATAATTAAACGGAAGTAAAAAGCAACATACAAGCATGCAAATGGTCACTGAAGGTAAAAGCATGCAACACGCGCGTAATGCGACAAACGAATGCTAATTGAAATATTTTTGTTTCGCAATTGCATATTTAGAAATATCCAATTTTCGAAGTTTTGCCATATTCAATTTTTTGGATTTTGAAATATTCAATTTTTTTGGGTTTTGAAATATTCAATTTTTTTGGGTTTTGAAATATTCAATTTTTTTTGGGTTTTGAAATATTCAATTTTTTTTGGTTTTGAAATATTCAATTAACTGAGTAAACTAAAGATCAACATGGAACTTGGATCAAAAGAGCGTATCCATCCGTCAACTTAATTCCCACATCAATTTTTAATGACCTAATCCAGACTTATCGTGCTTAAATTATATTTGGAATCGTGATCCTATTCGATGGTCCGACCCTTAGTCAACCTTGGCTATTCCTCAAGTTTGGGGCACACCTCTTTAGAATGAAGGGAATAATTGGTTTAGAAAGCCCGCGAGAAGGTTCCGGAGACTCAGAAAGATGTCCGTTCTCTACCCTATTATCCATTGGGATACGGTCATTCTTATTTTGCGGGGTATTTAATGACCTTGCGCTCCCTTTTCATTTGATTTTGTGGCCTTTCGTAATAACATCCGCCGACAGTTACCGGGTGGATATAATCTTTCATTCGTACAATGCTCTTGAGTCAACTCAGGGTATGGCGTGCTGTCAAACCCTAACCGGTCGACTCACTTGGATTGGATGCCGCTGATGAATATCGAAAAACTCCTTTCCCGATATTATCGTCTGCCCTGGCCAGGTACTTTCGCGCATCCTTCCTAGAGCATTCTCTCTCTAAGTACCGAGAGCGAATGATTCCTTATTGACACACAATTCCCTTCGACGGAATTCCGCTGTACCCAATCCTTTGCTGTTTAGAATCCCGTGGTTAGAGATTCATAAACTAAGGTCAAAGCACAGAAGTCCACCGACAAGGTGTCCTTGATGTCTCAGGTCCGAGGACCATCCACGCAATTGCGACAATAGAATCAAGTTGGTTGACAGTGAGGTACAATACCATCCAACGATTCAGTCGGATCAGTTTAGTGAACTCATTCTCTAATGAGCACCTACACATTCGCCTTAGTGTCTCCACCCACGTGACTTATGAGATCAGTCACCCTCATTATATAAGCAGGAGTAATATGTACTAGTTTAACTGGATATCCGATGTCCTTCTCGGATATCCTCCGACTAGGAACGATTAAGAATATGTGTGTTTAAGTGATCAGTCTCACTAGTATGATCTCATCATAATCTGATCACTATCGCACATATTCACGGACTTCATTATGAGACGATAATTAATACGATTTACACATAATGAATATTATCCCATTATATTAATAAATATGAACGAGATTACAAAGTCATATTGGCTTGTAGGCCACCTAAGACTAACAATATCCCACTTGGACTAAAGCTAATTACCTTTATACAGCAAGCCTATAGACTCTAGGTGACGCTCAAACACAATTTGAGCCAATGGCTTTGTCAGTGGATCTGCGACATTGTCGACGGATGGAACTCTTTCTACTACTACATCTCCTCTGGATATGATCTCTATGATAAGATGAAAGCGCCTCAGAATATGCTTCGATTTCTAATGAGACCGCGACTCTTTCGCTTGCGCAATGGCTCCATTATTGTCGCACAACAGCGGAACAAGTTCAGAGATACTGGGAACTACGCCAAGTTCGGTGATGAATTTCTTCAATCACATTGCTTCCTTGGCAGCTACAGTTGCAGCGATGTACTCAGCTTCAGTCGTCGAATATGCAATGGTTGCTTGCTTGGAACTCTTCCAGCACACTGGTCCTCCGTTCAAAGTAAACACGAATCCAGATGTAGACTTGCTGTCATATGGATCTAATTGAAAATTCGAGTCAGTAAAGCCTCGCAGTTTCAAGTCACCTCGTCTATAGATAAGAAACATATCCTTAGTTCTTCTCAAGTACTTAAGGATACATTTCACTGCTTTCCAGTACTCTTCGCCTGGATCAGCCTGAAATCTGCTCATAACACTTACAGCAAATGCAACATCGGGCCGTGTACATAGCATGACATACATAATAGATCCTATGGCAGAGGCATATGGTATTCTATCCATGAATGCCCTCTCATGAGGAGTCTTAGGAGACTGCTCCTTTGAGAGATCAATTCCATGTCTCATCGGTATGAGACTTCTCTAGGAATTTTCGATGCCAAATCTTTTGACTATGGTATCTATGTACAAGGATAGGGTCATTCCAAGCATCCTCTTTGATCTATCTCTATAGATATGTATTCCCAATATGTAGGATGCTTCTCCCAAATCCTTCATGGAGAAGTTTTTCGACAGCCAGATCTTTACTGATGACATCATAGCTACATCATTCCCAATGAGTAGTATGTTATCTACGTAAAGAACTAAGAATGTGACTGCGCTCCCACTGGTCTTCTTGTACACACAAGGCTCATCTTCATTCTTAATGAAGTCATAAGACTTGATAGCCTCATCAAATCTTATGTTCCAGCTCCGGGAAGCTTGCTTCAGTCCATAAATGGACCTCTGAAGCTTGCACACTTTATCTGGAGATTCTTTGGATGTGAAGCCTTCTAGTTGTATCATATACACCTCTTCCTCAAGGTTACCGTTGAGGAAGTCAGTCTTCATATCCATTTGCCAGATTTAATAATCAAAATGTGCAGCAATGGCGAGTAGAACTCTGATCGACTTTATCATGGCAACTGGTGAAAAGTCTCGTCATAGTCAATTCCTTGTCTTTGACGATATCCCTTTGCCACCAACCTTGCCTTATAAGTGTCGATGCGTCCATCAGCACCGATCTTTCTTTTAAAGATCCACTTGCAACCGATGGGTACAATACCCTCGGGCAAGTCCTCCAAGTTCCAAACTTGGTTGGTGTACATGGACTAGATTTCTGAGTTCATGGCTTCTCGCCATTTCCCGGCTTCTGGGCCTTCTATGGCCTCCTGGTAGGTTTTAGGATCATCATTCTCATTATATTCCACCTTGGACTCACATTCAGCAATATGTCCCACATATCGTTCGGGTAGTCTAGGTATTCTACTAGATCTACGAGGCTCATCTGTGTGTACCTGAACAGATTCAAGAACTGATATCTCATCTGATGATAATGTAGTTGTTTGGGGATCTGGAACTTCTTCCAGTACTATTTTACTCCCACTGTCCTCCTGGAGAAGGTATTCCTCTTCCAGGAAGACAGCTTTCCTGGCGACAAACACCTTTTGTTCACCAGGATGGTAAAAATAGTATCCAAAGGTTTTCTTTGGATATCCCACAAAACTGCATTTATCAGTTCGTGATTCCAGCTTGTATGGATCATGCCTCTTTACATGAGCAGGACAACCCCAGACTTTAACATGTTTAAATTCTGGTTTCCTGCATTTCCATATCTCATATGGAGTAGAGGCCACAGACTTGCTGGGTACTCTGTTCAGTAGGTATGCTGCTGACTCTAGAGCATACCCCCAGAGGGACACTGGTAATCCCGAAAAACTCATCATGGATCGCACCATGTCCAACAAGGTGCGATTCTCCTTTCTGATACACCATTCATCTGTGGTGTATATGGAGGGGTCAGCTGAGAAATGATACCTTTATCCTTTAAGAATTGTGGGAAATTAGTACTCAAGTATTCTCCTTCTCGATCTGATCGAAGAGCTTTAATACTATTTCCTAACTGTTTCTCTACCTCATTCTTGAACTTCTCAAATGCTTCCGACTTGTACTTCATTAAGTACACATAGCCGAATCTTGAGAAGTCATCGGTGATCGTGATGAAGTATGAAAAGCCACCTTTGGCTTGGGTGGACATGGGACCATATACATCTGAATGTATTAGTTATAGAATGTCCTTGGCACGTTCTCTATGTCCAGTAAACGGAGATTTTGCCATCTTTCCCATAAGGTAGGATTCACATGTCGCAAACGATTCATAATCGAATGCATTTAAATAACCATGCTTGTGCAACCTTTACAACCTGCTTTCAACAATATGCCCAAGTCTACAATGCCGCATGTAGGCTTGGTTCACACAATTCTTGCTCTTCTTAAGAGCATTATCAATTTGAAGATTGTAATAAGAAACATCTAAGAAATATAAACCGTTGACTAAAGATGCCGAAGCTATTGATTTATTACCATAATAAATTGAACCACTTCTATTCTCAATAGTCCACCTATATCCTATCTTGTCTAAACAAGATATTGATATGATGTTCTTTATTATGCTAGAAACAAAATAACAATTTTCTAATAGTAAGGCGTCTCCTGATGGAAGCCTGAGGTTTGCTGTCTTAACATCAATTGCTGCAACTTTTGCGCCGTTTCCTAGCCTCAATTCCACCTCCCCTTGTCTCAGCTTGCGCTTACTTGTCATCATCTGCACATCACGATAGATATGAGAAGCACATCCGGTATTCAATACCCAAGATGTGGAATCTCTAACTGACAAGTTGATATCTATCATATAGATATCTGAGGCTTCAGACAACTTCACCTTTCCATGTGCTTTATCATTAAGGAACTCCTTGCAGTTCCTCTTCTAGTGACCATTCTGCTTACAGTAGAAGCAGTCACCCTTTACTACTCTTTTGCCTTTGTCCTTTGATCTTTTATCATTAGCTATCATCTCTGGTTCAGGGGCATCTAATGTCGATTCAGCAGGAGGATCAGCATTAAGGGCATTGGCAATCTGTTCAGATCTGAAGATATTCTTCAAGTGTTTGAGCCAATCCGAGTAGATCAGATAAGTCAAAAGGACATCAAGTATGCCACGGAGTGGGTTATTCGACGACATAATTCCCTACATGAGATGAATAAAATTCTTTTAGCAGATGTTCAATTATTAAGTATAAAACAAGACATGGTCTTTTGTTCAAGTTTTAACTCCCACTAATTTTCGACGGATTGTATAACCCTCAGTTATACAGAACGGGAGACGTCGACAATTTCCTAGTGGGGATTAGAATCTTAATGACTTGCAGTACAACCTTGTGAATAGCACAACAAACTGTAATACAATAAAAGAGCACCCAACTCATGGGACTTGCAACTCCTTGCAATATCCGATCATAGCTTCGGTCCCCAGAGATTTAATGGCCTTATGGATAGCACAACAAACCACTAATTCTGGTCTAAGTTAACTATCGTTACGCGACGAGTATAGATTTGCATGCAGCCCTTGTGGATAGCACAACAAAGCTACATGGTTCCTCTACCCCGATCATATAGGCATCTAATGCCATAGCCACAATTTCTCCTCCCAATTAAACAAGCCTTGTGGAAAGCACAATAAATCTGCCTAAAGTTATTCGAATCCTATGACTATAACGATGGTGGACCACGCAGTAAGTTCTTAACTACTCGCATTATGGCTTAGAGTTTAGATGATGGTATTTAGCTAACTTTTATCTTGGTGTCTTCTAGGTGATAGTATATAAACATATCGTATATATTTACTAAATACTATACCTGCTTTGATTCACAATCAAACATTAGAAACAATGCATCACATACATGTCTAGTGTGGTCATGGATAGCACAGTGGGTTTTACTGGAGCCAACAGTCAAACGCACACACAGTCTAACATAACATTTATATCAGATAAACCTGCAAACACATAGGCAAAGGATCTTCATCTTTTTGCCTTCCTGGTTGCAGCTGTGTATCATCCTCGCTCCTTCCTCGGTTGCCTCGATCATATTACATTTAAATTCTAGAATTTACAAGTAAATTGAAGAAGGCCTTATGGCGAGTACAAGAGAGAGGGAGGTAGAAGTACATCGGAGTTCGAGAGCGGGAGAGGTACATAGACCTCTATTTATTAACAATTAATAAATAACCATACATCTACGATCCACACAATCCATTCATCACATGAATAATTAAATAAGTACATATCTATGACCACGGTGTGTTTTAAACATTCCACATATGATAAGCGCATCACATGGTTAAAATAAAAGAGTTTTTCAAAATAAATAATTTTGGCTTTCAAAAAGCTGGGATCCAATCAAAATTGGTATTTGAATGTCGAAAACTCATTTAATTAATTTAACATGCAACTAAATCAAATTTAAAAGCATCAAATCACACATCACATGTGCACACCAAATTAATAATTCCATATTATTCCATGCAAATTAGAACATTTCTAATAATTAAAATAATCTAACATTTAGATTAAACAAAATTAATAATCTAACAATTAGATAATTATTAATTAATTAAAAATCTAACTCTTAGATCAGTAGATTAAAATTAATCATTAATTTCACACTTAAATTAATAATCAATTTTAATTAGTTATTAATTACTAATCTAACAATTAGACTAGTTAATTAATAAATGTTAATCACTAATTTAACTATTAAACTAATAATTAACACTAATGAATAGTTAACCTCTAATCTAACTCTTAGATTAGTAGATATATATTAATTATTAATTTACCTCATAAATCAATAATTAATAACATCTAATTAAACCATTCAATTAGTTAGTCAAAATTAATTGTCAATTTAACATTTAAATTAACAATCAATTTCAGTTAACTAATAAACATTAATATAACTCTTAAATTAATTATTTAAAATTAATTATTAATTTAACATTTAAATTAATAACTAATTTTACTTATTAACAATATTTGCTAATTAAGTGTTTCTATAATGATTAATGCCCAAATATAAATAAATTTGAATGATAATTTTAATTTCCAAAACATTTTTGAATTGTAAAGTTAATATCAAATTTTAGACAAATATAAATGGGCATAAGGGTTTAATTAGAAATAATGGGGTTTAAATAGGACATGGCTCAGCCATATGGGCTGAGCCATTGGGCTCGAGCCCTGGCCGAGCCAGGGCTCAGACCAGGCGCCCATAGTGGGCGCCTAGCTTGAACCTAGTTGGACCAGGCCCCCAAACCCGGTCCGATCGGCTCGGGACCAGGCTTCCCCCCCCCCCCCCCCCCATCCCTTAACCCTAACCTGGCAGCAGGGATATCCGGCGGTGGGGGTAGTTGTAGGCCGCCGCCGATCGGCCCCCCGGCCCGGCGACGTGACCGGCGACGGCAGGGCCGCGGGCGGTGGCCGAACAAGTAGACGGTTGAGCCCCATCAAACTCCCTAAATCTGATTTTTCAGGGTTTAAAACCAAATTAGGGCTCGATTTTTGCAGCTCTTCAAGGCCACTCTGGCACTGGCTATGATGCCCGGTGGTTAGAGGTGAGTATCCTCTAGGGTTCCGGGATCCAGGCCTGCCATCCCAACACTTGGGAAGCTCGAAAAAGGCCGCCGAAAAGCCCTCGATTATCATCTCATGAAGAACTCCGAAAACCAAAAAAAAATTATTCAAAAATTGCAGGAAATAATAATCTATTTATTCATAAAATCGGTGTTCATCGTATGAACACGTATCCAGCAAAAAGATCGAATTAGTGCATGGAATAATACATAGAAAAATTAATTTTGGAACCCGAAACGGGACGAGAAACAGTGGAACCTGGCTCTGATACCACTGTTTGGTTCTCGAATTTCTCCGGATCTCTCGCGCAGCGGAAATAAAAATAAAAACGGAGATCCGTTCCCATTTCGAAAAATCTAAAAACCGGATTATCGGATAATCGGTTCTTACCGTGTGCGGATTCGAATCCGCAACCGTTCGGTTCCGTCGGTGTGACATCGCAAGCCACGCAAGCGCCCGGCCTCTAGCGGAATCCACGCGATCCTCCTCGCGACAGATATCCTCACGTTCCTCGTTCTTCGCAGCCACGAAACCTCCACCGGTCGCCGCAACGATCACCGCAACATGCGAACGATTTACCGTCGAACGGGAGTCGGAGAAGCGGCGGAGCAGATCTGGGGATCCGGATGAAATGATAGATAATTGCGTACCAAGTCCAACGGTACCAATTTCGTCAAATTTTGACTTAAAAACATCGTCATTTCATGTGATTAATGGAGTATAACACATTTGCGGTTTTTCGACAAAACCGAGATGTAATAAATAAATATAATGATTTTTTTAATGATAATATGCTAATTTATATTTATTCTATGTGAACAGGACATGCCGATGATGCAGTGCAGTTGGTGGAGTTTCCGGAAATTTGGGGGAGGTCTAGGGTTCGAATCTCAATAAATTCAACTTCATTTTGTCAAAAAGATTAAAGCAGGGGTAAAAATGTCATTTGATGTCCTAATATTGCGCTAATTCTTGCCCAAAGAACCCAAGAAGGACCAGCCACCTTCCCTTCCCCCAGTTTCTTTTTTTTAAAAACCTTCCTTCCCGTCTCTTTAAAAAAAATCTTCACGAACCCAATTCTCTTTGTTTCCTTCCCTCCTCTCTGTTTCCTTTTCTCTGTCTCTCCCTCTTTCCCTCCGCACACCTTCCTCTCTCTTTCCCACGTCTCTCTTCCTCTCTATATTATTCTCTCTCCAGTTTCCCTCACGTGGCCGAGACCCCTTATTCCTCCTTTCTCTCAAGTTTTCCTCCCTGCCGGCAGCCGCACTCTCCTTCTTCCTCCCCGGTTTCCCAACCTCTCCCGCAACCTCTCTTTCTCTCCCTTATTCCTTCTCTCTCCCACATCTCTCTCTCTCGGTCTCTTCCAGCACTCTCTCCTTCTCTGTCTCCGACGTCTCTATCTCTCGCCGTCTCCCTCGCTTCTCTCTCTTCCTCCCTCTCAGCCTCGCTCTGTCTTTCTCTTTCTCTCCCCCACGCTTTCCTCTCTCTCTCTCTCCGGTTTCCTGGCTCCACCAGCGCACCAAGCCAGCAGCTCCAGCGCTCTAGCGCATGCCTGCAAGCTTCCCAAGCACCAGCGAGCACTAGCACCCAGCCGCTACGTGCATGCATGCATGCCTCCACGCCCCTGCCAGCAGCAACCGCACCCGCATGGATGGAGGCCGCACCGTCCACGCACCGTCCACGCCCCCCACGCGGCAACACTTGAAGCTCCAGCAGTTGTGCCTGTAGCCGGCCCCCACTCGAGCTACACCAGCGCTCCAGCACGCACCCGCGCGAGCCAGCACCTCCACCAGCGCGCGTGCAAGCTCCCACGGTCCATTGCGCCGGCGCCCCCACAAAGAACCCACAGAAGCTCTGCTGCCGTTGCTTTGTTCTCTCTCCCCCCACTAATACAGTATTAGTTTATTTAATTAGGGTTAGTTATTGGTTATTTGATGTTTAACTATTTTGTTTAAAGATAATAAGCCATGGGTTTTATAACTTGATTCATGATGATTAATGGTTTACACAGTTAAACAATAGTGTTTTTTTTGTTATAATTTCTTAGTTGTGCTTATTCTCCAGCTGAGGTTGTGTTTAATTTCTAAAAAAGAAAAAAAAAGTAGGGTTTTGTTTAGGTAACGTAATTATATTTTTAGGTAACATTAGTTAATTGAGTTATAGTCTAAATAAGTAATTAGTTCACTCAAATTCTCACCTATTTTTAGATAACTAAGAATCACAAGGTTTTCAAAATTAAGATCTTATTTCCCTGTGGATCGACTCGGACTCACCATTATTAATTTTCAAAATCTAATTTAAATGAGCCGAATAAATTTAAATTGAACGTTCTTATGAGTGTTTAACGACACACAATTTGGAACGGTCATGCCACATCAGGCCTAGTACATAGCATTACATACATGATAGATCCTATTGCCGAAGCATAAGAAACTCTATCCATGTTTGCTTTCTCTTCAGGCATCTTGACATTCCTCTAGAGAAATAAATTCCATGTCTCATCGGAATGAGACCTCTCTTGGAATTTTCCATGCCAAACCTTTTGACTATGGTGTCTATATACATGGATTGGGATAAGCCAAGCATCCTTTTGGATCTATCTCTATAGATCCTTATTCTCCGAATATAAGATGCTTCTCCCAAATCCTTCATAGAGAAGTTTTTGGATAACCAAATATTTATTAATGACAACATTCCTACATCATTCCCAATGAGTAGAATGTCATCAACGTAAAGTGCTAAAAAGGTAACCGCTCTCCCACTGGTCTTTTTGTATACACAAGGTTCATCTTCATTCTTAATGAAGTCATAAAATTTGATTGCTTCATCAAATCTTATGTTCCAAGTTCGGGATGCCTGCTTTAATCTATAAATAGATCTATGCAGTCTGCATACCTTACTTGAATGCTCTTTAGAAGTGAATCCTTCAGGTTGTATCATATACACCTCTTCTTGAAGGTTCCCGTTAAGGAACGCTGTTTTCACATCCTTTTGCTATATTTCATAATCATAGAATACAATAATGGCAAGAAGTATTCTAATTGACTTAACCATGACAACTGGGGAAAAAGTTTCGTCATAGTCAATGCCTTGTCTTTGACGATACCCTTTTGTAACCAGTCTTGCCTTGTATGTGTCAATTTGTCCATCTACCCCGATCTTTCTCTTAAAGATCCATTTACTGTCAATAGGTACTATACCTTCTGGCAGATTAACCAAGTTCCAAACTTGGTTGGCATACATGGACTGAATTTCTGAATTCATTGTCTCTTGCCATTTATCTGATTCTTGACTATTCATGGCTTCCTGGTAGGTTTGAGGATCATCATCCTCATTTAAGCGCACTATTGGTTTGCCGTCATCAATATGTCCAACATATCTTTCAGGCTGCTTAGGCACTCTACCAGATCTACGAACCTTTTGTGTATTGTCTTGAACAAGTTCTTGAGTCAATGGCTCATTAGATGAGCCAGCGTTGATTTGTGAGTCTGGAATTTCTTCCAGTTCTATCTTGCTCCCACTGTCTTCTTTTGAAAGATATTCTTTCTCTAAGAAGACAACCCTTTTTGCAACAAACACCCTTTGATCGCTGGGCTGATAGAAATAATATCCAAAAGTCCCTTTTGGACATCCCACAAACCTGCATTTTTCTGTCCTGGAATCCAGTTTATCTGGATCATGTCTTTTGACATGTGCAGGACAACCCCAGACTCTAACATGCTTAAAGTCTGGTTTCTTTCCTTTCCATATCTCATATGGAGTAGAAGTTACTGACTTACTGGGAACTTTGTTCAACAGATATGCAGTAGTCAATAGTGCATATCCCCATAAAGCAATTGGAAGTTTAGCATAACTCATCATTGATCGTACCATATCTAATAGAGTACGATTTCTCCTTTCCGATACACCATTCAACTGTGGTGTATAGGGAGGAGTCCATTGAGACAGAATACTATTATTCTTAAGATATTGTATGAATTATGTACTTAAGTATTCACCCCCTCGATCTGATCGAAGAGTCTTGATACTCTTTCCAGTTTGGTTCTCAACTTCATTTTTAAATTCTTTAAATTTCCTAAAGACTTGTGACTTATATTTCATTAAATATATGCAGCCATATCTTGAGAAATCATATGTACATGAAACGAAGTATGAGTAATCGCCCATAGTATGAGTGGACATTGGACCACATACATCACTATGTATTAGTTCTAATAATTCCTTAGGTCTTTCTCCATATCCTGAAAATGGAGTTTTGGTCATTTTTCCCATGAGACAAGCTTCACAAGTCGCAAATGATTCTTAATCAAATGGTTCAAGATATCAATTATTTTGCAAGTTAATGATCCTTTTCTCATTTATATGATCGAGCCTACAATGCCATATGCATGATTTATTTACATATTTATCTATTCGTTTAAGAGACTTATTTACTAAACAAACATTATATGAAATATCGTGTAAATATAAAACATTCAATAAATATCCAGAAGCAAACAATTTGTCTCCATGATAAATGGAACAACCTTTATTCTCAAGTCTCATAGAATATCCTTGTTTATCTAAACATGAAATATATATGATATTCCTAATAATAGTTGGAACATAATAACATTCATTAAGTTCTAGTAAGTCTCCTGACGGCATCTGAAGCCTTGCTGTCCCCACAGCTAACGTAGCAACCTTTGCTCCATTTCCAAGTCTCAGATCCACGTCTCCGCGATTTAAACTTCTTTTACTTGTTAGCACTTGCAAGTTATTGTAGATATGAGAAACACATCTAGTATCTAATATCCAAGATGTTGATTCTATATGAGACAAGTTAAGATCAATCATGAGTATATCTGAAGCTTCACCAAGCTTCTCCTTTGCTTTTTTTGCTAGATAAATCTTGCAATTTCTCTTCCAGTGACCTTCTTTATGGCAGTGGAAACACTGACCTTTATTGTTGACTTTAGCTTTGTCCTTTTGAACCGTTGGTTTGCTTTTCACTAGCTTCTTTGGCTTACCTTTCTTAAAGTTTTGTCCAACTTTTCTTTTCTTATTGGTCTTACCAACAAGTATAATATGTGGCATATCTTTCTGGATAGTGCCTTCAGCTGTCTTCAACATGTTGAGCAGCTCAGCCAGTATAACCTCAATCTTGTTCATATTGAAGTTGATGATGAATTGTGATAATGAATCTGGTAGGGACTGAAGGATTAAGTCGATGCTTAGGTCATTATTCATAACAAAACCAAGCACTGCAAGCCTCTCAATCCATTCTATCATCTTGAGCACATGAGTTTGCACATATGTGCCCTCGCTTATTCTGGTCCTGAACAGTTTCTTATATATCTCATATCTTTCTGTTCTTGATTGTTCACCAAACAACTCTTGTAGGTGAGTCAAAATAGACTTAGCTTCCATGTTATCATGCTGTCGTTGTAGTTCATTGTTCATTGAACCAAGCATATAACATTGGACTTTAATGGAGTCTTCTTTCCAGTTTTCATACATCATTAATTCATCTTCGTTAGCATTTTCACCAGGTTGTTCTGGATCAGGTTGATCCAGGACATAGGTTAGTTTTTCACACCTGAGGACAATCTTCAGATTGCGTAACTAGTCAATGTAATTTGGTCCCGTGAGTTTGTTAGCATCAAGTATGCAACGTAGAGGGTTAGGTGACGACATAGCGACCTACAAGGAAATATAACGAAAAATAAGCAGATAGTTCTTAAAATCAGATTTAGGACTTTTAATCTAGATTTATACTCCCACTATTTTTCAACCATCTGTATGACCCTCTAATATACAAAATGGGAGATTCCGGTGATCTCCTAGTGATGATCAAAATCCCTCGGGTATCATGCATGTGATCTTGTGGTAGCACAAAAAATCACATCAAGTCCTTTAGGCAGTCAACTCTTGACAATTGCAACATTTGCAATATCCGATCAAATTTAACTCATGAATCATAGTGATCTTGTAGTAGCACAACAAATCAAACGATTCAGTTAAGTTTGTCCATAATTACTTAGATAACATGAATTCGTAGTGCAATCCTTGTGGTAGTACAACAAAACTACACTATTTGTCCATTTATTTATAAAAACATCTTTTGTCGTAGACCTGGATTAATTTTTAAATCAAATAGACCTTATGGTAGCACAACAAATCCATTTGAAATAAGAATTATCCTTAGATCTATAATGATGGTGGGTTACGTGGATTATTTTGAATATCTCACGTTTACAACTTAATTTTAGAAGAGGGTTTTTTAAGTTAATTTATAAAAATCATGCTATTAATAATATTTCGATTTAAAGTATCATAATACTTAATAGAAATATATATATAATAGCATATTCCACAAATATCACATATATGAAGAAAAATAAATAGGGATGATCATGGACTACTTAAGCTACCATGGAATCATCGGAGCCAAACGATGATCCATAATATAATCTTAGTGTGAATTCAGCAACACCGGTTCCATTTGATGCGAGTCCTTCCTGCAAAAGTATCTTCATAAGAGCCTGTCCTCAAAACTTAATCCACAATATCTAAACATGAATTTAAGACTTGCAGGTCCATAAATGTACATTTAAATAATAATAAGAAACCTTGATCTTATCAAGGAGAATACAAACTTAGAGGAAGATTGAATGTACACTTGGATTAAGAGAGAGGAGGACACATAGGTCCTATTTAAAATACTAAATGAAATATGCATCGCATTCATTCACTTCAATCATCATATGATAAAACTAAGTCTATGATCATCCCATCATTAATGAAATACATCACGTGCATCATAATATTTATCAGATAATTATAGTTTGTATCATTTTATGTACAAATAAAATATAATACCATAAGTTTGTGAAATAATATTTATCTCATGCACATCAATAACAACATTATTGATAATTAAATTAACTAACTATTGAGTTAACTTCACACATGCTCAAACAATTTGAATAATAATAAATTTCAAGTTATGCATTAATAATTAAGTCAAAAATCAAATTCTTAACTTAATTATGTTAATGGGGAATCCAGTCAACAATTTAAAACAGTTTTAAATAATTAACAAAATACCTTATAATTAAAAACCCACTAAATTTAACTAACAGTTAATTAAACAATTTAATAATCTGTTAATTAAAATAATTACAATTTAAACAAATTTTAAAACTGCAAAATGGGTTTTTAAACAATTTAAAGGGGGGATAGTAAGGTTTAAAGGCGCTTAACGGGTTGGTTGGGGGGCTGTCGGTTCTGGACCCAGTCGGATCTGGCGCGGGTTGGCGGTCGGGCGGGTCAGCCCGCTGGCCCATACGCCGCTTCACCCCCGCCGCCCGTTAGGGCTTGGGGTGAGGCGGGCGCACCTGGTACGTCCCCGACCGACGGGGTTTGGCTGGCTCCGGCCCAGGCGACTGGCGGCGGGGCTCCGGCCGGTCTTTACGACGCCGTTGGACATCGCCGGCAACCCTTAAGCACGTCGCCGGACGTGCCCCTCCAAGCTTGCATACGCAGGGAATAAAAGCGCCTGGTGCGCGAGCAGATTGGCGGGGGGAAGCTGCCGCCGGCCTAGGCGGGGCCCGGGCAGGCTCCGGCCGGAGCGACAGACGCCGGCGGACTTCGCTGGCCACGCCAGTGGACGTCGCCGGATGTCCTTAATCCCAGCGAGTGTTCTAACATGGTCGGTTCTTCACGTTGTTGTTCGCATGCCCACAGGAAGAAGGAAAAGTTTCCCGCTCTCCGTTGCACGAGATGGGAAGCCCCGGTCCTCGCGCGAGATCTATATGGTCATACCAGATAGTGGGATGAACCCAGGGACCATCCCAGTGGTTACAATAATCATGATTATTGATCCTCTTCCCTGAATTCACAGCAACAAGTCCGTGAATGCCCTGTGAAGACCCGTTGACACCCTAGCCTTCTCAGGACTAATCCTTGTGGATCTAGACAACTCTAGATTTCCTCTTTGCATGAGGAATAACATGACGAAACAGATATTATATTCATCAAGATATACAAGGAATTAAACCCTAGTCGGATTCATCTTATGAACTTACGGTTGTGTCAAGAACACCCCAGAACCGCATATTGGACACGAAGTGTTAAAACAGGTTTAACAACATCGTTAAAAACCAATTTAAAATAAGGAAAGATTCATTAATCATCACATGATAATAAGCTTTAAATTTCCCCGAAGAACAAGCCTAAGAACGTGTACAATACAGTTCTACACGCATAACGAGAAGTAATCACGCAAAACGATGTCGTTTTACGATCGAACCAGCAACCTGGCTCTGATACCACTGTTAGGAATCGCCTAAAACGCAGTGAAAAATTAAATGATTCCTATGTATCGGTTGCTGGGATCGTAAAATGGACAATTATAAATTACACGGGAAGAACCGTTCTCCACCTTTACGAGGTTTCGAATCTCCTGTGGATTCAACCGTTTCGGTAATCACGCGCGCGCACGATCTCCATAGGTATCCACACGAACTCCCGACACAGACGCGATTTTCTCCTCGACTTGAGTACTTCGACCCGATCTCAAATCCACCATGCAGTTAAGAAGAGAGAGAGATCTACTTCAAGAGAGAGAGAGGAGAGAGAAAAATCCTAGAGTGTATGGTAGTGTACGTCCAACTCTAACCACCCCTCCCCTTGGCCTCCTTATATAAGAAATAAGGATAAGCACAAGGATTAATTCTCATGATTATCCAAGAGTTTGGCCTTGGATAATTCTCCATTAAATATTCATGTTTATCCTGCGACTTTTCACAAAAATCCAGATAACTATAATATTTAACATCTCTCACCGTCTTACAAGAACTCTTATGTGTGTGACCCTCCAGGCCATATATCAGTCTAGGTTCAGGCCCATTAAACTTAGAACTAATTCTAAAGTTTAGTATTATTTAAACATCATATGTTAAATAATTAATTCAATAAATAAGTGGTTTATCATCTGATGATTAATTCACTTGGCCTTCTGATCATGAACGGCACCAAACACTACCTCATGATCCTAGAAGATATAAGGGATACTGTTCCCTTTATTTGAACCTTTCCGTCTGCAGATACCGCATGGATAAAATCCTTCACTCATCCAATGTCCCAATAACGCAAGGGTATAGTTTTACAGTCAAACCTTCTATCGCATTATTTAGATGGATTCTAGTACTTAGTTAACTTCTAGAAAGACATCTCTTTCAGTTGACTCTGGCCAGGGATTTCTGTGTACACATCCATAGGACATTTTCTCTCCAGTCTTATACCAAGAGTGAGTGATCCTCTATTGTTCACTCAATTACCTTCGCAAGCTTTTCAATGTGTCTAAGAGATTGACTATTGTGGACTTAATGGTTAAAGTCTACAAGTCAGAAAATCAAGACATAATGGTCTACAAGCAAGGTATCATTGGTGACTCAGGTCAAAGGACCAACTGCGCTACTGCAACAATTGAATTCCCTGGTTGACTATTAGGTATAATGACCATCTAAGAATTCTTATTTGGATCTGTTCAGTGAACTCATTCTCTAATGAGCACCCACAAGTTTGTCTTAGTGTCATCACACGAGTGAATATGAGATCATTCACCCTCATCATATGAGCAGAAATAACTTGTGTCGATCTTATCAGATATTTAATGTCCATCTCAAATATCCTATGATCGAGAATTGTTTAAGACAAGTGACTAAGGATATTGATCTCACTATCATGATCTCATCATGATTCAATATCCCATACATTTGTCTATGGACCTTCATTATGATAGTTAATTTGCGAGAATTATAAATGAAGAAATAATTGCCTTTTATTAATATTTCGAACTAGAGTGTACAATGATTGGCTTTGAGGCCACCCAATTTTATCAGGTTGCCTCTGCTTGGCCATTGCCTTGCGGATAATAAGGAGATGAATGATGCAATGCAATTTTATACCTATTGTAGAGGTCCTTCAGCTCTTGTGATATGAACTGTGATCCATTGTCGGTGACGATGGTGCTTGGGATTCCAAATATGGTGATGATGTTCCTCATGATGAACTTGCAAACCGTTGATGCTTTAATCTCCGTGTATGCTTCGGCTTCTGCCCACTTGGTGAAATATTATGTTGACGTGAGGATGAAAGATTTTTGCTTGGCGGCAGAATCAGGATTACTAAGGGGACCAATGATGTCGAAAGCCCACATGGAGAAAGGTCATGGGGATGAAACAGGATGGAGTGAAGGTGCAGGGGAATGGATCTTATCGGCATGAAGCTGACACTTAACATACCTACGGACATATCCTATGCAATCTTATTCCATGGTTGGCCAATAATATCCCTGTCTAAAGATTTTCTTTGATAGCATCTGTCTGTTAACATGGCCACCACAAACTCTAGCATGAGCTCCCTCCATGATTTTCCAAAGCTCATCTTCATCCAGACATCTTAAGAGAACACCATCAAATCCACGTTTGTATAAAGTTCCTCCAACTAAGGTGTACCTCTGAGCAACTCTCCTGATAGCTCTCTTCTCCTCAGTAATGGCTTCTTCGGGGTATGACTAATCTTCACAGTACTTAGCAATCTCATAATACCATGGTTTATCCTCGTCTTCCATTTCTTGTTGCCAGTCTAGTAGCATGATCTCTCTTTTTTCCACAATATCCCCATCTCTAACCTTATTCAGCAACTTCTCTTTAACATTAAGGAAAGAAGGGTCTTTCACTGCAGGAGAAAGACGCCTATGGACAGTAATGGACTCAGATTGCCTGTTGATTGGGAAATTTAGGAAAGATGCGAGATAAGCCAAAGCGTTAGCTAGAATGTTCTGATTCCGGGGAATATGGACAAAGATCAGTTTGGTGAAAAGCTTGGCATAAGCTGAGGTGAGTTCTTGATGGAGCTTGAGTTTATGATCAAAAGTGCGATATTTGGTAAGCACTTGGCAAAGAATTAATTGACTATCACCCACAATTCTCAGTTTGGTAGCACCATGGAGATGAATGGCCTCGAGGCCGGCAAGGAGAGCCTCATACTCAGCTACGTTGTTAGTGACAAAGAAGTCAAGTTGAAAGGATTGTGGAATGGTGACACCTTCAGGTGATAGGAGAACAATGCCGATACCCTTATCATGAGAGTTCAGAGCTCCATCAAAATGCAGAGTCCACATATCACCATTGACTTTGTTTATGGACATCAGTTCTTCATCCGGAAACTCTGATCGGATCGGATCAAATCGAGGAAGAGGGTCATGAGCAAGATGTTCTGCTATGACATAGCATTTAATCGCTTTCTGTTGAATGTAAGTGATATTGAATTGGGAAAGAAAGCTCTACCATCGTGCCAACCTATCAGTGAGGACGGATTTCTCCAGAAGGAACTTCATGGGATTCATCCTAGCGATGAGATGAACTTCATGGGCCAAGAAATAATGCTTCAACTTCTGGACCACCCATACAAGTGCTGCACATGTTTTCTCCATCGCTGTATACCTCTGTTCAGCAGGGTCGAGAAGATTTTAGAGATAATAGGCTGCCCTCTCCTTTCCATCTTCATCCTCTTGTGCCAGGAGAGTCCCCACTGCATCATCCAGGACATAAATATATAGAATCAAAGGTTTGTTCGGAGATGGTGGTCTCAAAACAGGAGGACTTGCTAAATAATTTTTCAATCCATCAAATGCCTCCTGACAGTTATCGTCCCAATCGAACTTGACTCCCGGTTTAGTAATCTCATAAAACGGCTTGCACCTTTGCGAGTGTTGAGAGACAAATCGGCGAATAAATTGCAACCTCCCGATTAATCCTCTTAATTCCTTCAAATTCTTGGGAGGCGGCATCTCTTTAATAGCCTTAGCCTTGTTGGGATCGATCTCAATGCCCTGCTTACTGACAATGAATCCAAGTAACTTCCCTGAGGATACCCCGAATACACATTTCTTGAGGTTCATCTTCAACTGATATTCTCTCGACCTCTCCAGAACCTTTGCTAGAACTTCAGCATGCTCAACTTTTGTCTTAGATTTCACTAGCAGATCATCCACATACACCTCTAAGTTAATGTGCATCATGTCTTAGAATATCGCCATCATGGCTCTTTGATAAGTGGCTCCAGCATTTTTCAATCTAAATGTTATAACGACATATCAGTAAGTTCCCCAAGGTGTGGTGAATGATGTTTTCTTTTTATCCTCTTCTGCCAACTTAATCTGATTATACTCCGAGAACCCATCCATAAATGACAGAGTTTCATAGCCATCATTGTTGTCAATGAGTGCATCTATGTGAGGCAGTGGAAAATCGTCTTTAGGACATGCCCGGTTCAAATATCAAAAGTCAATATAGATTCTGACCTTCCCATCTTTTAATCGAGACTATATTGGCCACCAATTGCGGATAGAGGACAACTCTAATGAATTTGGCTTTATGCAGCTTATCGACCTCTTCTTTCATTTTCAAAGCCATTTGAGGGTGGAATCGCCTTAACTTTTGTTTTATCGGGCTCGCTCCCTCTTTCAAGGTTAATCTATGTTCCACTAGTGATGAGTCTAGTCCCGGCATATCCTCGTAACTCCACGC
This sequence comes from Zantedeschia hybrid cultivar, assembly GCA_030544215.1. Lineage (NCBI taxonomy): Eukaryota > Viridiplantae > Streptophyta > Magnoliopsida > Alismatales > Araceae > Zantedeschia > Zantedeschia hybrid cultivar. The sequence continues at coordinate 44,569,482 of JARZZO010000002.1, read as the reverse complement.
GAAGGTGTCCTTATAATCTTTGAGAACTCGGACCACTGCCTCTTCATCTACTTCAGACAGATTCTTGCTGACGAGGACAACCTTAGGTTCATCTTCGGTTCCACAGCGGCTGACGGTTCATTAAATCTCTTCACTCCACTGGCATATGCCTCAGCCGCGTCATCGTCGTCTTCTCCTTCTTCATTACAGGGATCTTTCTCATGTAACAACTCATATACCCCGTATCGATCATCGACTAACTCATCAGCTATACATTCTTCTGGCATCTGGATTGGACTTTATAATCGCTGAGAGATCTGAGAGCAAGAAAGGCATCTTAAATCTAACTCATGGAGGTATCTATCTGGAACTTGTCTACCCTTAGACTTCCTAAACTTCCTAACCTGACTAACTTGCCTAGAACTAGACTCTCTAACTTCACTAAACTCCCTATCCTGAGCTAAGGAGGATGAATCAAGGGATACAGGGGAGAGCATAGGTGAATCCTCATGCGGGGAGGGGTAGAGTAGATCTAGAAGGGAATCTTGCTCGAATGACCCCCGAGATGGGGTATAGTCGGACAAATAGGATGCTTCCTCAACAAGGATTTGGGAGGAAGAAGTTGCCAAATTGGCATTTTTTTTTTGTGAATTATTTGTGTTTAACATATAGCAAGAATGGATGCAGATGGAGGGAGAAGGAAGTGATGGAGGTACATGTTAGTATTAGATGGTCTCAAAGCCAATCCGATACTATGTAGTTATTCAGATTATTAATAAATGACAATAATTCATTGTGTGTAATTAATTCGATTTGTGTTTATCGTATCACGATGAAGTCGATGAATATGTGCAATAGTCTTCGGATTATGATGAGATCCTAATTATGGGACCGAAGACTTATAAACACATGTTCTTAATTGTTCCTAGTCATAGGATGTTTGAGATAGGACATCGAACATCCGGATAGGCTAGTATAGGTTACTTCAGCTCATATGATGAGGGTGACTGATCTCATAAGTCACTTGTGTAGAGACACTATGCTGAACCTATAGGTGCTCATTGGTGAATGAGTTCACTGAATTGATCCGACTATGAATCGCTGGATGGTAATCACCTCACTGTTAACCAGCTCGATTCATTTGTCACGGTTGCGTGGATGATCCTTGGACCTGAGACTCCAAAGATATCTTGTTGGTAGGTTTCTGAGTTTTGACCTTGACGAACGAATCCCTAACCATGGGTTATCAATAAGTCAAGCGATCGGGTTCAGGGAAATACCCTCGAAGGTAATTGTGTGTTCAATACGGGATCATCCGCTCTCGGTAGTTTGAGAGAGAATGTTCCGGGAATGATGCGCTTAAAGTCCCTGGCCAGGGCGGACTCTGTAATCGATAAGGAGTTATCGGATTCAGATTAGCGGCATCTGATTCAAGTGAATCGACCAAATAGGGTTTAACAGTAAACCATGCCCTAGGTCGATTCGGGAACATTGCACGGATGAAGGATTATATCCGTGCGTTAACCGATGACAGAAAGGTTCCAATAGAGGGTTGCGATAACCCCAGTGCCATCCAGGATCGCGCGATGTTGCTTGGCATCCAATGTGATCGGCAGTCCGTCCGAATTTATTGTGGGACATTAAATTCGGCTGATTAATTGTATATAAGGATATTAATTAATTCAGTGGGTCAGTAAAGGGTTACTGGACTTAATGGGCTATTAACTGGACTGGTATTTGGGCCTAGAGGGTCACACGCAAATGGTTTTCAAGTCGATGGATAATCCGACAGGATTTCGGATAAGTCTGGGTTTTTATGAAAAACCGCAAACTGACTTATTATAAAAGAACGGATTCTACGTCCGGGGCCAGCAACCCTGACCTAGCCGTCATTCGTTCTTTCTCTCTTTCTCTCTCTTATGGGCGTGCGGTGCCCGATTGCTCCGGTTTCCGCCCGACGGGAGATTCAGAATCCGCATGTCGCGGCGGATTGCGCGCAGCCAGACGGGATCTACGAACGCCGCAGCGAGCGAGGAAGCGATGACAATCCATCGCGAGGAGAACCACGTGGATACCGCTAGAGGTCGGGCATCTACGCGACTTGCGGCATCGCTCCGACGGAACCGGAAAAAGGACGTGGATTCGAATCCGCGCAAGGTAAATTCGATTTACACCGATTTTATTTTAACGATCGAAACGGGACAGATCCGATCCCATATATATTTTTTTATTCCGCTGTGTTTTAGGATCGGATCCCGACACAGCTATCCCAACAGTGGTATCAGAGCCAGGTTCCACTGTGTTTTCGCCGTTTCGGTCTCTAAAAAATTGTGGTTTTAGAATTTAAATCCATGCTAGTAATTATTTTCTTGAAAGATTTGGGTTCATGAGATGTTCACAGCGATGAGATCGCGATTTAAATCTGAAGAAAATATTTTTTTTTGGGGTTATTTCGTCGTGTTTTTCGTTGGACGAAGAATACATTGTTCTTGGCGTTTTTGAAGGGATCTAAAGAATGTTTCCTTGAGATCCAAGATCTTACAATCCTTGGCAATAGGTTGATGTCGATATTTTGGAGATTTTTGGATCGCCGGCCATGTTTTTCTTCTTTGTTTTGGGTTTTTGAAACCTGAAATTTTGGGGAATAGAAGAGGGTAAAAATCGGATTTTGATCTCCCTAAGGCCACCGTCGGTGGGCCGGACGTCGCCGGCGAGCTCGCTGCTACCGGCGGTCGACGTCCGGTGGCCGACCATCACCGGACCGGCGCCGGAGAAGACCCCTAAAGGGGCTACGGCGCCGTCGGGTTCCCTGCATAACAGGGAACCCTCGGGCTACCCGGCCGGGCGGCTAGGGTTTCCCTAGCCGCCGACCGGGCCGGCCCGGCTGGACCCTGGCCCGGGCCAGGGGTCCGAGCCAAGGCCAGCCAGGGCCGGACTAGGCCTGCGAGCCTGGGTCCGGGCCCCTGGCTGAGCCCTGGCTCGGCCCTGGCTTGAGCCAGGGGCTCAGCAGGGTTGAGCCCTTTAAGGGCCCCAATTGAATTTATTTTATTTTATTTAATTAATCAATAAATTGAGTTAATAATTAACTGAAAAATATGATTTTACTGTTTGTTATTAAATTCAATTTTCTGATTGGGTCCTAATTAAGGTTTATTTTGTTAATTAATTAACAAAAGTTGTTCATTTAATTAATTCTAAATGTTAGACTAAACCTTATGTAATCTAATTGTTAGATTAACCCCAAACTATTTGAATTGTTCAAATTGAGCATGGAATATTTCTAAAGCCATTATTTTTGGGTTTTGTGCATATTTGATGTGTTATTAATTACTTGTTTAAATTCGATTTAAGTTAAGCATGCATGAATTAATTTTTCGAAAATTCTAAATCCAATTTTTGATTGGTCCCTGGTTTTATGAAACCTGAAATTATTATTATTTTCAAAAATTTTATTTAGCCATTTGATGTGCAATTCATGTGTGGTTTGTTTAACTAAAACACATGGTGGTCATGGACGAGCATTAATTGTGGATGTGGAATGTGATTGTTTGGTTTATTGTTTATTAATAAATAGAGGTCTGCGAACCTCTCCCTCTCATATTCCATTGTACTTCTAGCTTCCTCCTCGATGTAATCGCTATAAGGCTTCCTCTTTTGAATTATTATTTAATTGAGAATTACAATGTAATTTGATCGAGGCGACTGCACGCGGAGCGAGGATGATCCACAACTGCCGACCAGATGAAAATGAAGGAGTTCATTGAATCCATGGGTTTGCAGACTCATGATATAAGTTGTTATATTGTGTATGTATGTGAGTTTGACTGTCTGGCTCAAGTCAAACCACAATGCCGTCCATGACCACACTAATGACATGTATGTGATGCGTGTGCTTAAATATTTGCTAGGTTATTAGTATTTATAATATATTTGATATATTTAATACTATCACCTAGGATGAGACCAAACTAAATAAGTAAAACCTTTGTAACAAACTCTAAGCCGTAGCGCGAGTCATTGTGAATGTACCGCGTGGCTCTCCATCAATATGATTAATAGAACTTAATTCGGTGGTGGCAGATACTATGTGTTTACCCGAGGTTTGCCATTAACTGATGAGAGAACTGTTGATCATGGCATTAGATGCCTTTGGATAAGAGTAGAGGAACGATATAGTCATCCACGTGTTTACCCGGGAACAATATTTCTACTTTACTCTGTCACGTATTGATGGTAAAGCTTAGACCGGGGATAATGGTCTACTGTGTTTACCCGGGACCATTAAACTTGGGAGCCGAAGTATGATCGGATGTTGCAAGGAGTTGCAACTATCATGAGATGATTGCTCTGAGATAGCGGTATGATACTACGTGTTTACCTGAGGTCATACTGTGATGCTTGGAGATTCTGATCCCCACTAGGAGACAGTCGGCGTCTCCCGTTCTGTATATCTGAAGGTTATACAGTCCGTCGAAAATTAGTGGGAGTAAAACTAGATAATAAAAGACCATATCTTGTTTTAGTTAATCTGAATATCTGCTAATTATTAATTGATTATCTCCTGTAGGCGAGAATGTCGCACCATAACCTGTTACGAGGCATACTTGATGCCAACCGTTTGACTGGCACCAATTACTCAGACTAGCTCAGAAACCTGAAGATAGTCCTCAGGTCTGAGCAGATTGCCTACGTCTTGGATAATGAACCTCCTGCGGAACCAACATTAGATGGTCCAGAGGAGGAAATGATAGCGTATGAAAAATAGAAGGAAGATTCCACCATGGCCCAATGCTACATGTTAGCCTCTATGAGCAATGAGTTGCAGAGGCAACATGAAGAGATGGATGCTAGATCCATCATGCTCTATTTGAAGAAGCTATTTGGTGAGCAGAGCAGAATCGAACGATTTGAGATATCGAAGAATCTGTTCAAGGCTCAGATGGCAGAGGAAACTTCAGTACAGAATCACGTGCTGAAGATGATTGAGTGGGTGGAGAGGCTGGATGCTCTTGGGATTACACTTCCCAAGGATATGCACACAGATCTCGTGTTGTCTTCACTTCCATCGTCATATGCTCAGTTCATCGTTAATTTTAACATGAACAAAATCCAGGCCACCTTAACTGAACTGCTGAACATGTTAAAGACTGCTGAGGGGAACCTTGTGAAGGATAAACCCCAAGTCCTAATGGTTGGTAAGACCAACAGAAAAAGACTTGTAGTCCAAGCTTTTCGAAAGAATAAGAACAAGGTTCAGATAAAGGCAAAAGTTACCAAGAAAGACAAAGGTAAAAGTACTGAGAAAGGTGATTGCTTCTACTGTCACCAGAAAGGGCATTGGAAGAGGAATTGCAAAGAATACCTCAAGGACAAGGCTCAAGGAACTGTGAAGCAGCAGGACGCTTCAGGTATCTATATGATAGATGTAAACTTGTCAATAAGAGATTGTACATCATGGGTATTAGATACTGGATGTGTATCTCATATTTGCAATTCTGTGCAGGCACTGATAAGAAGGCGTAAGCTGAGGACCGGCGAGGTGGAGCTGAGACTAGGTAACGGCGCAAGAGTTGCGGCGATCGCTGTGGGGACAGTGAAGCTCAAGCTACCATCCGGAGACACATTTTTATTAGATGAATGCTATTATGTACCTAGCATAATAAGGAATATCATTTCTATTTCATGCTTGGATAGAATTTAAATTTTGGGAACAATAGTTGTTCAATTTATTTCGGAAATAAATTAATAGCTTCTGCTATTTTGTCCAATGGATTGTATCTATTGAATGTGTCTCATGATAATTTACATATCGGTTCTTCAATTAAAAGGAGTAAGTATGAAATGAACAAAGCCTACTTGTGGCATTGTAGGCTTGGACACATTGGTGAAAACAGACTCCAAAGGATGCATAAAGATGGATATTTGGATCCATTTGATTATGAATCATATGCAACCTGTGGGTCATGTTTAATGGGTAAAATGGCTAAGTCTCCATTTAGTGGAACTGGAGAACGAGCCAAAGACGTTAGAACTCATACATTCAGATGTATGTGGTCCTATGTCAACCCAATCCATTGGTGGTTTCTCATACTTCATTACATTCACTGATGATTACTCAAGGTTTGGATATGTATACTTATTGAAGTATAAATCTGAAGCCTTAGAGAAATTCAGAGAATTTAAGAATGAAGTAGAAAAACAAACAAGAAAGAGTATAAAAACCATCCGATCTGATCGGGGTGATGAATACTTGAGTACCGAGTTCATTAAATACTTAAAGGATAATGGTATCCTTTCTCAGCTTACACCTCCTTATACACCTCAGATGAATGGTGTATCAGAAAGGAGAAATCACACATTAATGAAAATGGTGCGATCCATGATGAGCATGTCCAAATTACCAGTGTCCTTATGGGGATATGCACTTAGCTCGGCTATGTATATCCTGAACAAGGTACCCAGTAAATCTGTTGAGACCACTCCATATGAGATATGGAATGGAAGGAAACCAGACCTTAAACATGTTAAAGTCTGGGGATGTCCTGCTCATGTTAAAAGACATGATGCAGATAAGCTGGAATGCAGAACTGACAAATGCAGATTTGTGGGATATCCAAAGGAAACTTATGGATATTACTTTTATCTTCCTGGTGAGCAAAAGGTGTTTATGTCCAGGAGAGCTGTCTTTCGGGAAGAAGATTATATTCTCTAGAAGGACAGTGGGAGTAAAGTAACACTGGAAGAAATTCCAGACCCACAAACTGGCATTGGTTCATTAGATGAACCGTCAGTTTCTGAACCTGTTCAAAATGATACACAGGAACCTCGTAGGTCTGAAAGAGTACCTAAACCACCAGAAAGATATGTAGGACATATTAATTTGGATGGTTCAAGGATACTCTACTATGAGGATGATGATCCTAAGACTTACCAGGAGGCCATTGAAAGTCCAGAGGCCGGAAAATGGCGGGAAGCCATGAATTCTGAAATACAGTCCATGTACATCAACCAAGTTTGGAACTTGGTGGATTTACCCGATGGTATAGTACCTATTGGCTGCAAATGGATCTTTAAAAGAAATATCGGTGCATATGGACGTATTGAGACTTATAAAGCAAAATTAGTGGCAAAAGGCTATCGTCAAAGGCAAGGTGTTGACTATGACGAAACCTTTTCACTCGTTGCTATGATTAAGTCCATCAGAATTCTTCTCGCCATTGCTGCCTACCATGATTATGAAATCTGGCAGATGGATGTGAAGACTGCCTTCCTCAATAGAAACCTTGAGGAGGAGGTGTATATGATACAACCAGAAGGATTCACATCCAAAGAATCTCCAGATATGGTATGCAAGTTGCAGAGGTCCATTTATGGACTGAAGCAAGCTTCCTGAAGCTGGAACATAAGATTTGATGAGGCAATCAAATCTTACGGCTTCATTAAGAATGAAGATGAGCCCTGTGTATACAAGAAAAACAGTGGGAGCGCAATCACATTTCTGGTTCTTTACGTTGATGACATCCTACTCATTGGGAATGATGTAGGAATGATGTCATCAGTAAAGATATGGCTGTCAAAGAACTTCTCCATGAAAGATTTGGGAGAAGCATCTTATGTATTAGGAATACGGATCTATAGAGATAGATCAAAGAAGATGCTAGCTTTAACCCAATCTATGTACATAGAAACCATTGTCAAAAGGTTTGGCATGGAAAATTCCAAGAGAGGTCTCATACCGATGAGACATGGAATTTCACTCTCTAAAGGTCAGTCTCCCAAGACACCTGAAGAGAGGGCAGTGATGGATAAAGTCCCCTATGCTTCTGCCATAGGGTCCATCATGTATGCCATGCTATGTACCAGACCTGATGTAGAATATGCTCTAAGTGTTACGAGCAGACATCAGGCAGATCCAGGTGATGAACACTGAAAGGCTGTGAAATGCATCCTTAAGTACTTGAGAAGGACTAAGGATCTATTTCTAGTCTATGGAGGAGGGGACTTAAAGCTGCAAGGATACACTGACTCGAGTTTTCAGTCTGATCCTGATGACAACAAGTCAACATCAGGTTTTGTTTTCACACTTAACGGGGGAGCAGTGAGCTAGAAACGTTCCAAGCAGGAAACCACTGCTGATTCGACAACGGAAGCCGAGTATATTGCTGCTGCTGAAGCCGCCAAGGAAGCTGTATGGATAAAGAAATTCATCGGCGATCTTGGTGTGGTGGAAAGCATATCTGGTCCCGTCCCACTGCTGTGTGACAACAATGGGGCGATTGCTCAAGCGAAAGAGCCAAGGTCTCATCAGAAGTCGAAGCACATTCTGCGGCGCTTTCATTTGATCAGAGAGATTATAGTTCGAGGAGATGTCGTGGTGGAAAGAGTTCCCTCAGCCGACAACATAGCAAATCCACTTACAAAGCCTTTGTCTCAAAATATTTTTGAGCGTCACTTAGAGAATATGAGTATTCTGTATAAAAGTGATTGACTTTAGTCCAAGTGGGAGATTGTTAGTATTAGATGGTCTCAAAGCCAATCCGATACTATGTAATTATTCAGATTATTAATAAATGGCAATAATTCATTGTGTGTAATTAATTCGATCTGTGTTTATCGTATCACGATGAAGTCCATGAACATGTGCAATAGTCTTCGAATTATGATGAGATCATAATTACGGGACCGAAGACTTATAAACACATGTTCTTAATTGTTCCTAGTCATAGGATGTTTGAGATAGGACATCGAACATCCGGATAGACTAGTATAGGTTACTTCTGCTCATATGATGAGGGTGACTGATCCCATAAGTCACTTGTGTAGAGACACTATGCTGAACCTATAGGTGCTCATTGGTGAATGAGTTCACTGAACTGATCCGACTATGAATCGCTGGATGGTAATTACCTCACTGTTAACCAGCTCGATTCATTTGTCACGGTTGCGTGGATGATCCTTGGACCTGAGACTCCAAAGATATCTTGTTGGTAGGTTTCTAAGCTTTGACCTTGACGAACGAATCCCTAACCATGGGTTATCAATAAGTCAAGCGATCGGGTTCAGGGAAATACCCTCGAAGGTAATTGTGTGTTCAATACGGGATCATCCGCTCTCGGTAGTTTGAGAGAGAATGTTCCGGGAATGATGCGCTTAAAGTCCCTGGCTAGGGCGGACTCTGTAATCGATAAGGAGTTATCGGATTCAGATTAGCGGCATCTGATTCAAGTGAATCGACCAAATAGGGTTTAACTATAAACCATGCCCTAGGTCGATTCGGGAACATTGCACGGATGAAGGATTATATCCGCGCGTTAACCGATGACAGAAATGTTCCAATAGAGGGTTGCGATTACTCCAGTGCAATCCAGGATCACACGATGTTGCTTGGCATCCAACGTGATCGGCAGTCCGTCCGAATTTATTGTGGGACATTAAATTCGGCTGATTAATTGAATATAAGGATATTAATTAATTCAGTGGGTCAGTAAAGGGTTACTGGACTTAATGGGCTATTAACTGGACTGGTATTTGGGCCTAGAGGGTCACACGCAAATGGTTTTCAAGTCGATGGATAATCCGACAGGATTTCGGATAAGTCTGGGTTTTTATGAAAAACCGCAAACTGACTTTTTATATAAGAACGGATTCTACGTCCGGGGCCAGCAACCCTGACCTAGCCGTCATTCGTTCTTTCTCTCTCTTATGGGCGTGCGGTGCCCGACTGCTCCGGTTTCCGCCCGACGGGAGATTCAGAAACCGCATGTCGCGGCGGATTGCGCGCAGCCAGACGGGATCTACGAACGCCGCAGCGAGCGAGGAAGCGAGGACGATCCATCGCGAGGAGAATCGCGTGGATACCGCTAGAGGTCGGGCATCTGCGCGACTTGCAGCATCGCTCTGACGGAACCGTAAAACGGATGCGGATTCGAATCCGCGCAAGGTAAATTCGATTTACACCGGTTTTATTTTAATGATCGGAACGGGACAGATCCGATCCCATATATTTTTTATTTATTCCACTGCGTTTTAGGATCGGATCCCGACACAGCGATCCAAACAGTACCGGCACCAGTGCCCAAGGATTAGGGGGATCATACAGTAGTATGTCCCAAATCAGATCATAGATCCTCTCGAGATTAAGAGGAATCTGAAGGATGAGATGTTGAGGGGATATAATAATAGTGATGGGCGGAGCCTGTGGAATGTCTTCAGTAATAACCCGCGACCAAGTCGGGGTTAGGAGTAGAGTGCGGAACAAGGTATGGAGTGTGAAAACATGAGAGGGATAGATTCCCCTCCATAGGAGATCAATGGTATAAGCAGCTTCATAGGGGTCATCTGGCTCCCCTTCATCTATTTCTTTTGCCAGCAAAATCCTTTTGTCGAAGATGGTCCTGGGCCTCTTGATCAGTTCATCTACCAGTGGCGGCCACTTTGGTTCTGATGGGTTCAAGAATAGTCTGCTCAGTGCAATATACAAGTCCCACATGTCAAACCAGCGGTACCATTCACTTCCGAATCTTGTGTCTTCCTCTTTTTCATTGGCCGCAGAGCCTCTAGAGACTAGTATGTCAGCAGTGGAGAACAATGTCTAGCCAGGTCGTTCCGTTATATGTCATGCAGGTCAAAATGAGAGGTGATCACTACTGTGTTGTTGTGGTCATGTTGAAAAATGGGCCCTTTAACAAAATGAGTAGACAAGGTCCAAGTCAAGGGATCCCGATTCTCTTTGCAGGGGGTAATCATGGTTTTCCATATTTTCTGACCATCTTCACCTTCTTGTTGTTCCACAATACTATGCGTCACCTTCTCTGGCCTGTAACCTAGGCCGCTGCCAGGTACTCCTCTCATCTGTCACCGGTTTAATTCTTCCTTGCAGCCGGGTATCTAGACCCTTTCCAGGTTGATACCCCAATTTCAGCATGATGTTCCAGCCTGGAGTATTCATGAACTTCTTCCGTTTTACAACATTGACCGGGTAAGATGTAAGTGCAATATGCTCAAAAGGATCTTCCAGAAGGGTGTGGGTTTGGCATAAGGAGATGACTGGCCTTTGAGGGGCTGGGTTGGGATTCGCATTCAGTGAGTGGGTTGCAGCAAGGATAGGCATGCTAGTAACTTTGATGATATGTCCTTTGTGGGGGAACTTAAGGCATTGAGGGTTCGTCGATGGAATCGCCTCAAGTGACTTGATGTAAGGACGATTGGGTATGCCCTTAAGTGAGGGGTCAATCTCGTGGATGTGAAATTCAACTTCAGCATGGCAAGCATGACCTAACTCTACCTTCAAATAGACCATCCCTAGAGGGGAACATGTAGAGTTATCATAGGCAGTAACAGAAATGGGAGAGGGCAACCATTTTTCTTTCGGGACCCCACAGAGCTCCAAGATTCTCGGTGGCAACACATTGATAGATGCACTGGTGTCTACTAAACAGGTATCCAAAGCCTTTTTACATATATTGACAGTTATACTTAATGCCATGCTCCTTGCTGCTAGCGGTGCCAGTTCAGAGGTATGGAAAGATATAGAGGGCTGATCCCCCTGGGGTACCAATAATGCGGTGATCTTTTCCACTGGCACATCTTCGCTGACCATTACCTATTGTAGGTATTCCATTAGGACTGCTTGATGGACCTTAGATCGCTTGATCAGCTCTAATATGGAGATGTGTGTCGGTGTTCTATCCAACTGTTTCAACAAATCATAATGGGTACCAGGTATACTCTCTTCATTATGGACTTCTTCTACTGGTTGTAACGGGCCGTCTCGCACTGTAGATTGAGGGAACGCTTTGTTGAATATTCGGCTGCTTCGGAGCGTATGTTCTTCAATAGCGGAAGCTCCTGGCGTTATCTTGAGTACTGCCGTGTTGAAGAGTGCTTTGGAAGGCGTAGTGGCTTGGTGAGGGGATGTTTGTGGAGGTAAGGGAACTCGGATGAGTGGTTTGGAGGGTGGGGGTTGAGCAAGTGACGGTGATGGGTTATTTGGTGGGGGTACTGTGTGGATGAGTGGTTTGGAGGGTTGTAGGGTATCGGGGTGATTGGTAGTTGTAGGTAATGTAGGGAATGGCATATGGAGTAATGGTCTGGATGGCATGAGGGGTGTATAGTTGGTTTGCGGAGAGTTGCTTGGTGAGGATTGTAGGCGCCTGGAACGTCCCCCGCCGCGGCTGCGGGCTTCGGGTGAGGGTTCCTCTCCGTTCGTCTTAGCACTGTGGCGATTTAAAGGGGGGGTTAGAGTTTAAAGTGTGATCGCCAGGAGCATTACCTTACGGTCCCTGTGCTCCGCAGGATGGTGAAGATGTGATCGCGTTCTGTAGGAGCGGGAGATGTCGGTTCCTCCTTCTCTTCCTCCGGCCGGCCAGAAGAGGAGAGCTCGGTAGTGCACGCGCAGAATCTGGTAAGAGCCTCTGAAAAGAAAAGACAGACAAAGAAAAGACAATAACCCAATTAGAACTGTGACATGTAGGATCCGTTCATGCAAACATAAAAATTAACTGAAATTAGAGGGAGACGCACCGGATGGGTGTTTGGGAGGGAAGGTGACCATATGTTATGGCCACCCACCTCCCGATTTTTGTTTGGAACCTCTGGGGGTAAATAGGGATTGCTAAGTCATTCTAGGATGTATGCATGTAGATAAGAGCTCGTGTGTGAAGAGTGAAATGATGTGTTGAAGGTAAAAAGAGAGTAAAAGGGAGGATGTTACGGCATGGATGAAAATTGGAAATGCAATGAAGTGAAAAAGGTGAAAAGTAAAAGAGGGTTAGGAAGACAAGCCCATATGGAGTGACGTTCCTCCTGAAGCAGCCTTCTGACTCTTTGCCCGCTCGACTCCTCAAAGCCGACCCGCTCCGAGGAAGAAAACTCCTTCTTAATCCCCTTCCAACCCCCCTGACGCAACCCCCTTACTCGAGGGAACCTGGGGGGTTTAAATAGATGAAGGAAAAAGTAGGAGAAAATAGGGGTCTAAATCCCCGTAAATCAACCTTCAGCCAATAGGAAGTGGTCAAGGGTCGGAGGTGGTGCGCGCGGTAGTCGCCGGAGTGGGGAGTGGTCGGAGTAGTAGGGGACGAGGGTGGCGAGTAGAGGTGATCGTGGGGAAGATGGAGTCAAGGGAGTGGTTAAGGAGTGGACGGCCATGTGACATGCCTTCCATTCTTGTGGTGGAAGGCGGCCCGGCTGGCCTTCGAAGGGAGTGGAAGGCGAGGGGTGGCCTTCGAAGGAGGCGGAAGGCAAGGGGTGGCCTTCGAAGGAGGTGGAAGGCAAGGGGGCTGGCCTTCCACGAAAAGGTGGTAAAAAGTGAAAAAGGTGGCTAAGAAGGTGGAAGGCGAGGTGGCTGGCCTTCGAAGGGGGTAGAAGGCGGGGGGTGGCCTTCGAAGGCGGTGGAAGGCAAGGGGGCTGGCCTTCCACGAAAAGGTGAAAAAGGGTGGCCAAAAGGGTGGAAGGCAAGGTGGCTGGCCTTCGAAGGTGGTGGAAGGCGAGGGGTGGCCTTCGAAGGTGGTGGAAGGCAAGGGGGCTGGCCTTCCACGAAAAGGTGAAAAGGGTCGGGATTTGGCTAATGGGCCTGGCTGGTAGTGGGCTGAGATGGCTGAAATGAGGGGATTTTGGTGATGACGGGCTAATGGTGGGTTGGGTTCATGACCAAAAGGGTGGTCCAAAATCGGTGTCTACAAATGCCCCTCCGGGACACCTATTTTGCAGTGGAGTGGAACGGAATGATAAATAGGTGTTCCGGAAATCGAGACTGATTTTGGACAACCCGAAAAATGAATGAGCTATATCCAAGGATGATATGCGAATGCGGCAAGTGCGTGAAGGCTGGCTATTTGAGTTGCAAGAGTGGTTTAGGAAAAGGAACAAGGTTCAGTACTAGAGAATTACAGTCCGTGGGACCCCCGGGTGCTGGAACCGCAAGGCCTTGGCGTACCAGATTATAGTGATCTGGCCCAAGGGGATCTCGAGCATGAAAGGTGTAGGAGTGTGACTTGAAGAGCTCTCAACACAACGGGCGCGCGGTGGCCTGGCACATCATGGGATCGCCAAGTGAGAGGATCTCAAGCACACGTATTGGAAAAAAGGATAAGGTCTTGCAATTCGAAGAGTTCACAGACGAACAATCGCCAGACTCACAGATCAACAATGGGTTAAGCAGAGTGATGAAATTATGGTCATTGCCCCTAGGGCGGGAATGGTGGATGATGCTTATGCAATGCATGCTGGTTTAAAAATTAGAAAACAAATTCCTAATGCAAACATGAGGAATTTATTGGCCAATCGAATAACTTGGGGAATATAGACTCCTCATTGTTTTGTTTAAAGAGGAACTCAGAGTCTATACGCCCGAAGTTATTAGCCTCCTGTGTCTTCAATCCTACTTGCTTCAGATTCCCTGCAGCTGCAAGAATGCACATCAGTAAATGTAAATAATCAATGATCCACAATATCTTAATGTCGAGCTGCAAGGAAACGAGGGACAAAGGTCCCTGTCGAGTCGAAGCCAGCGCGGAAGATATGGCCATTCTCAAAGTAGAATGCCAATCCGGTTGCTTTCGGCTTCGACTCGACAGCAAAAGCATCCACCTTTTGGACAGAATCCTTTTCCTGTATGCACAAAATGAAGGGGAAACAGTTAGTAGTATCTGTTTTCGGCCCCTTGCCCAAAAGAGCAACTACCTTTTCCCTAGCCTTCGTATAGGGTCAAGGGGCCGTGTTCAACTAACCAGACAAAAGGGAGAGTATTGAAACTGATGCGACAAGTAAATATGCAAATGCTGGTGAATATTAACAAATGAAGTGTGTGATGAATGAAAACATGTTTTTTTTTTTTTTTTTTTGTCCGACCACCTGGTGACTGCCCAAACTTAGGCTGGTTGAATGATGAAAGGGAAATGCACACTCAACTTCCCAGGTATCCTAAGCACGCATCTAGATTGATTTGGGCCTCTAGACTCCTCAAACTAACCTTGATCGGTTAAGACTCATACTGATGACAATACCGTCATGCCATGCTTAGGCTCCCAGCTGCTTTCGACCACCAAGTTTGCCCAAAAAGTTTTCGAGGTAAATGATTTGCCCGACCCGGGTCTCTTTCCTCACAATCTAGAAGGTATATGATGGAACACCTTGGAACCCTAACGGTCAACCGCGCGACGCTGACCCGGAATCAGACATCGTCGCACCGATTGGTGACGCGCATGCATTGACCTAAGCCCGAAGTTGTAAGAGTACACATTGAGATTATGGTTAAGAAATTAGTTCACCAGAAACATCAACATTACTCTTCACCCATTTTGGACTCCTGTGATCATGTGAGCATGTGACGATTTTTGAAAACGAACCATTTTAAAATGATGTTCAGTCTTTAGATAGCTATCTCGTGCTGAACCTTGGGGGAGAAAAAGTGAAGAAATTGTGGAGACAAACCTCACAGGAGGATCAACAAAACCGTTAAAAGGGCGAGCTGTGACAAAACGGACCCCTTTTGACCTCCTAGATGCCCATATTTTGACTTTTCAGGCCTTTGGTAGATTTCATGGCCAGGCATGGTCACGACCAGACTTTTTTCATGATTGCTTGAACCCCTTTTTCTTTTTTTGTATTTCTTTTCTGCTCTTGACATTTTTAGGGTTATTTGATATTCCGCCTGCGGGGACACTGCCCTCTTCACGTGCTCTGGCCCTTTACGTTTCATTTATGGGCCATTTTTTGAGGGGTTACATCTATCAGGTTGCTGAGGAACTGCAATTTGCTGAGCTCGACCGTTTAAGGGCGTCAACTGTCCTGATCGGTCGAGAGACGAAGAGCAAATGTTGCATTTGACAGTGCACTAAAGACTTGGAACTCATTTTAAACAGGTTCTCTTTGAAAATCGTGCAGGTGTGTGCATCTCAGAATGATCGTAGGGATCCGTATGGAAATAAAGTAGACACGTTCAAGGTTCTGGTGGACCAAAATCTTAGCCAAATCCTAATGTTAACCCAAACTATCATGCAACTAGACCTAGACAGGGGTTTACATGGCAGTCACCGGACAGTTGGATTTTGTGTTTTTTGATTTTTTTGTCATTTTCATAGGAGTATGTACATACTTACAAATATTTTTTATGCTTTTTGGATATTGGATTTTTTTGGGAGATTTTGAAATTTTTGATTTTTTTGTATTTTGAGGGTAAAACTTCTTCAAATAGACTCCTATCCAAAGGAAAGCTTTTCAACAATTTTCAAATATTTACACTTATTTGCTAACTATAAATGAAAGAACTTACCTACCTCTACAACTTGTGGATAAAGAGGAAGCTATCCAATCCCTAAGCGATTATGCACAAGACTCAGAGGGTGAGTCAGACATGTTGCAAAGGTGGGTCCTTGAGACACAGACCCAATGATGGCAGAATTGCCCCAGGAGTGTGCTACGACCGGTGATAAAAGCCTGAGAGGGACAGGTGTGTGAAATAGTAAGGGAATGAGAGTGATGGGTACCTGTTCATCCCTTACTAAGGAGGCTCCTTCTCGTCGAGTGGCTGGTTCATAGAACAACAGCTGTGTTGCGAAATCTTCTGCATCTTCCCTCTGAATTTCATTGATTGTTCCCTTCAACTCATCCTCAAGATAGTGTGTCTTGAGTACCTCTTGATTTTCCTTCACAAGGTGATCCAAGAGACTCCATTTTCTTGATTCCTCAGTTGGTCTGGTTAGTATGTAACCTAATTTGAATCCCCAAATGGTTGGATTTTCAAAGATAGGTTCTTGATATCCTTGCTCTTCCTTGCCTATCCCAGATCCCGAACTATACCCCATTTTGTCTATAAGCTGCCAACCTATGCTAGGCTGGGACTTGAGCTGAGAGTCAACCGATGAAAGGATGAGCTCTGCCCCTTTTCCAGGAGTGATCATGGATGGAATTTGTTCAGTCGAGACTAAATCCAAAGGCTCAAGATAGGGGGTATCCTTCATTTTGACAATCTTTCCCTTGTATGGAAATTTATAGCACTGATGATTAGTGGAGGGCACTCCCAGGGTCTGGTCCATCCAAGGCCTTCCCAGAATGGCGTTGTATATGGGCTTGACATCAAGGACGCAGAATTCAAGGATCATGGCCACTGGCCCAATTTCCAGGTTCCCATTTGAGACCATCATGGAAGTAGACTCAATCTTCTCTGGGTCGATCCCTACTTTCTTGGGGGTCTTGAGCGGACAGACATTGATTGATGCCCCAGTATCCAATAGGATGGAGCCCAATGAGTGACCCTTGAGTGTTGGGGTCAAGCATGAGGGAAGGGATTGACATTCAGGGGGAGCTAGACTCTTATCTGTGAAGGACATGGTAGGTGTCTGGGTGACTGAGAGAATGGCATTGGTGACCTCCCTGATAGGAAGATCTTCTTTGAGTGTAATTCGCTGGAGGAACTTGAACAATGTCTCCCTTTGTGTAGGAGATCTCCTAATCAACTCTAGGACTGGCATCTTGGTGGGAGTTTTCCCTAGATGCTGTAGGATGTCATACTTAGACAGATCTGAATCCTCTTGAGAGTCCAATGGTTGACTTGTTGGGGGAATGATGCGATTTCTCAGTGTAACGCCAATCGGACTGGGGTCCACTGCCTGATCTGACTTTAGGGGTTGAACTGGTGGTGAATTTATTAGGCAGAATTGGGTTACCGGACCTGGCTTTGGTGTTGGACACAAGATGGATGGAGGAGATTCTCTGATTGAAATTGAAGGAACTTGAACCAGAGTAACTGGGTTGATGGCTGTTGGTTGTTCCCTAGGTCGTATCAAGACCAAAGGTTTGTCTTGGATGATAGTGGAGACTCCTTGCAACGGCTCTCTAGGTTTGGTCGTCCTAGTAGGGCACTCACGCCATATCCCAACCTCTTCATACTCCCAGTACTGTCCTCTATAATCGACATTTGGTTCCAAATTTTTGACAAGGGTGCTCACCCTTTCTAGAGAGCTAGATGGATCTTGGGCCACCTGATAAGAGGGCGGAGGGCCCTTGACTTCCAAGGTTTCAGCAGCCTCTTTCATGTGCCCCCAATTGATCTTGGCACTGGAGAAAGGGGGAACTGCTGAATATGGTTTCTGATTGGATTGGTTGCCTGATCTAGACATAGGACTGGGTGACCTAAAGGGCTGCCCCAAGGCACTCACCTATTCATTGATTGTCACTCCCTCTATTGGTGGAATCCTCTTACTTCTGTTCTGATTTTCAAAAAAGGATGGCAAAGTGGAACTCCAGATCTGAGATTGAACTACCCGAGCTCGATTATAAAGTTGTGCGAATGTGTGAAATTCGCTCAGCATGAGAATAGACCGAAGCTGCGGGGTAGCATTATTGACCAACATGGTGATAGCTTGAGATTCGGGGATTTCCACTTCTGCCCTAGAGGCCATTGCCCTCCACCTGTTGGCAAAATACGTGAACTCCTCTTCAGGCTTCATCTTTTCCATCACAAGATCAAACAAGGTGGGAGGCATGGTTGTCATATAACTAAACTGAGTGATGAATTTTTCGGAGACCATATCAAAATTGATTAGGTCTATGGCGGGCAAGGAAGAAAACCATCTTAAGGCCTCACCTTCTAAGGATTTCTGGAACAGATGGACAAGGAGGACTCTGTCGTAGAGCCATTGATGGGAATCCATGAGGAAACTTGACAGGTGATCATGAGGGTCAGAGGTGCCATCATATTTCCTGTACTCGGGGGCTTTGAATCCTGGCGGAAAGTAGACCAGAGGGAGCTTACAATAGCCCGAGAGAGAGTGCGGTTGTTTCAGGATAAGTTTCTCGGCCATGAACTTACGCACACAGGTTTCAACCTCACTTTTGTAAATGAATTCTTTCTGCTCAGGAGGAGGTGTAGTTGGAGAGACTGGAATTGGCATGACGGGTGGAGCAACTGGGGTAAGGGTTGGCTGATTGATGCGAGTCTGAGCTCTGTTGGGAGATCCTTGGAAGTGAGTTCCCCGAGGAGTGGCATCTTGGGTTTTGCCGCTAGAGGCCAACCGGATGAGTTGATCAGGGGTGTACCGTGATAACACGGCAGTAAGTTCCGGATCCTCACTTGGGTTTCGGAGGGTTCTGTTGGACATTATAAGGTCACTTTCTGAAGAAGAAGATTCATCCAAGCACCTTCTCCTAAATTCCTTTCCAGGTGTTTGGAACATGCCCACAAATGTTGGTTGTGGATCCTCTTCAATCTCAAACAGAGGGTTGTGTGTAACATTGTTGCCGAACTGGTCCATGTCATCATACACAGCATTGACATACATTCGGTTCATTATGAAGCACAGACCCTAAATGATTTTATGTTCCACTTGAAATGTTTGCCAATGTTTTATGAAAGTTGGTTTCTAACAAATCAAGTTTAACCCTTAACGACCCTTCACTTTTCCAAAGCTTGTTCCACCGAGATTCAATTAAGTGTCTTTAAATTTGAAACAGTTCACTAATTCCTCACATGAACCCAAGGTTCCTACAGGGTGGTTTCAGGTACAACCTGCTCGGCGGCCAAGTGGGAATCCCTGGCTCGCGGAGACTGACAGAGGTTCCCAACAGAATAAGACTAGTCACACTCGAGTGGGAATCCTCAGGTGGAGAGTCAGAACCTGCGGGAGAGGTAACTACAAGTGTGATGCCGGCTCTTCCTTAAAACCCCCGCGGAGAACACCCCAAAAAAGCCCAGAAAGTTAACAAGCAGCAGGTCATAACAAATCAACAAAACATGGAGCAGAACAGCGTACAACAACAACAAGCAAAAAAGGACAAAGAACCGACCAGGAGTCGACGGCCAGGGGCTGGCCGTCCAAGAGGTCGGACGGCCAGGTGCTAGCCGTCCAAGGGTAAGTCGACGGCCAGGGACTGGCCGTCCAATGGGTCGGACGGCCAGCCACTGGCCGTTTGGCTGTCCAGTTGGAGGTTGACGGCCAGGGACTGGCCGTCCAATAGGTCGGACGGCCAGGTGCTGGCCGTCCACTGGGGTGTCGACGGGGCGGTCGACGGCCAGGCCCTGGCCGTCCAATAGGTCGGACGGCCAGGTGCTGGCCGTCCACTGGGGGGTCGACGGCCAGCTGCTGGCCGTCCAGAGGGTCTGACGGCCAGGGACTGGCCGTCCAGGGGGCTGACGGCTAGGGACTGGCCGTCCAGGGGGGCTGACGGCCAGGGACTGGCCTTCCAGGGGGGCTGACGGCCAGGGGCTGGCCGTCCAGGGGTCAATGGCCGTCGGGATCCTTACCTTCTTTTCCTTTTCGCGACGCGTGCAGCGGGCGACAAGTGTCCCACCGTGATCGCCAGAGGGCTATAGGCGTCCGGAACGTCCCCCGCCGCGGCTGCGGGCTTCGGGTGAGGGTTCCTCTCCGTTCGTCTTAGCACTGTGGCGATTTAAAGGGGGGGGTTAGAGTTTAAAGTGTGATCGCCAGGAGCATTACCTTACGGTCCCTGTGCTCCGCAGGATGGTGAAGATGTGATCGCGTTCTGTAGGAGCGGGAGATGTCGGTTCCTCCTTCTCTTCCTCCGGCCGGCCAGAAGAGGAGAGCTCGGTAGTGCACGCGCAGAATCTGGTAAGAGCCTCTGAAAAGAAAAGACAGACAAAGAAAAGACAATAACCCAATTAGAACTGTGACATGTAGGATCCGTTCATGCAAACATAAAAATTAACTGAAATTAGAGGGAGACGCACCGGATGAGTGTTTGGGAGGGAAGGTGACCATATGTTATGGCCACCCACCTCCCGATTTTTGTTTGGAACCTCTGGGGGTAAATAGGGATTGCTAAGTCATTCTAGGATGTATGCATGCGGATAAGAGCTCGTGTGTGAAGAGTGAAATGATGTGTTGAAGGTAAAAAGAGAGTAAAAGGGAGGATGTTACGGCATGGATGGAAATTGGAAATGCAATGAAGTGAAAAAGGTGAAAAGTAAAAGAGGGTTAGGAAGACAAGCCCATATGGAGTGACGTTCCTCCTGAAGCAGCCTTCTGACTCTTTGCCCGCTCGACTCCTCAAAGCCGACCCGCTCCGAAGAAGAAAACTCCTTCTTAATCCCCTTCCAACCCCTCTGACGCAACCCCCTTGGTCAAGGGAACCTGGGGGGTTTAAATAGATGAAGGAAAAAGTAGGAGAAAATAGGGGTCTAAATCCCCGTAAATCAACCTTCAGCCAATAGGAAGTGGTCAAGGGTCGGAGGTGGTGCGCGCGGTAGTCGCCGGAGTGGGGAGTGGTCGGAGTAGTAGGGGACGAGGGTGGCGAGTAGAGGTGATCGTGGGGAAGATGGAGTCAAGGGAGTGGTTAAGGAGTGGACGGCCAGGTGACATGCCTTCCATTCTTGTGGTGGAAGGCGGCCCGGCTGGCCTTCGAAGGGAGTGTAAGGCGAGGGGTGGCCTTCGAAGGAGGCGGAAGGCAAGCGGTGGCCTTCGAAGGAGGTGGAAGGCAAGGGGGCTGGCCTTCCATGAAAAGGTGGTAAAAAGTGAAAAAGGTGGTTAAAAAGGTGGAAGGCGAGGTGGCTGGCCTTCGAAGGGGGTAGAAGGCGGGGGGTGGCCTTCGAAGGCGGTGGAAGGCAAGGGGGCTGGCCTTCCAGGAAAAGGTGAAAAAGGGTGGCCAAAAGGGTGGAAGGCAAGGTGGCTGGCCTTCGAAGGTGGTGGAAGGCGAGGGGTGGCCTTCGAAGGTGGTGGAAGGCAAGGGGGCTGGCCTTCCACGAAAAGGTGAAAAGGGTCGGGATTTGGCTAATGGGCCTGGCTGGTAGTGGGCTGAGATTGCTGAAATGAGGGGATTTTGGTGATGACGGGCTAATGGTGGGTTGGGTTCATGACCAAAAGGGTGGTCCAAAATCGGTGTCTACAAGGATGTGGTGGTGGAGGGTGGAATGGGTTTAATGGTGATAGGTTGTAGTTTCAGTATGCGGAGAATGCGGTGAGGCGGTTGCTCGGTAGTACTTGACATATGACTTGATGAATAGATAGAGGATGAATTCTTCACTTTCCATTGTTGCCCTCTACTAGCCTCAGACTGGCTACCTATCAAAATGGGGGCAATTTGGTTTTGATGTTCTGGTAATGGGTTTTGAACTATACCCATATTATGTGGTGCTACTTGTTGTACCGGGGCGCTTTAAACTAGTGTAGACGCGCTAATTTTTACATCATATTGAGTAAATTTCATGTCACAATGATAATGCCCCAGAATGGTCTGATGTTTAATCATTAATTAATTGATTTTCTCGAAATTTGTTGAATCACGTCGTGTATACACGACGCCATTTAGATTCTTAGTAGAAATCAACTCGGAATTGAAAATTGTAAATTTAAGAGGATTTAGCTGAATAGCGTCGCCCTTACACGACGCCGTTTAAGTCATAATCCGCTTCGGTTTACTATTTCTAATTCTGGTTAATTTCCTAATTTATTTAAAGCACGTCGCGTGTACACGACATGTTTTATACTTCCTAAATATTTTCGGTTTCCCTTTTTGGATTTATTTCCGTTTTGGCTGTATTAATGAACTAAAAGGCGTCCCCCTTAAGCAACGCGTTTTAAGAGTTTCCTGATAAGTAAGATTTGGCCGAGATAATCCTGTTCTAGAGGTTGGAAGGGTTTCCAATTCTCATTATGATCGTCCAGGGCAAGTCCAAGCCGCAGGAGAGTCCTTTTGAAGGCCAAATACCCTAAAATCACTTCTTATAAATATATATGGACACTAACCTTTGAAAGAGGTTGATTTTTAGAGGATTCGGAGCTCTCTACAAGGTGTATGAAGGTCCTCAAGGGAGAAAAACGTGGATAACAAGAAGTAGTTCTTGTTTCTTCATCCTCTTCCTCCATTGAAGTTCAAGAAGATCAAAGCTTTCAAGGGGCCAAACCAACCGATTTCCTTTTTAGTTTCTTTTTCATATAGTTTTTCATTGCATCAATTCATCGCACACATTCACTTCATGATTTTCAAACCTACACTCCTGAAGGGGGTTTAAAAGAACACAAAAAGTGAGTCCTTTTAGTTTAGTTGCATGTTTAGCTTCTTGATTAGGATGGATATTACACTACTTTAGTTCTAATCATAGTTTTATTGTTTATTTAATTTCTTTTTGTGCAAGATACAAAAGAAGAACAAGAGTAAAGAAAGAGAAGCCTTTTTCTTTCGGCCGGTCGAAAGAGAGGAACAAAAGACCCCACATTCTCCCAGTTTGCAAGGTTGGTAAGGGATCACTTTTCCTTTGAAACCCTCGATTTCTGGCGATCACAATTCTTTTCATACTGTTAATCATAGTAAACACATGATAACATGATGAAAACACACTCTTTTTGAGCACTACAGCTTTTTGGCGATCACAGTGGGACTTGTCTTGCCATTTCTATTTACTCTTGTTGATTCCATTGGGCACCCTTAGTGCACCGCTTGTGTCCCTCGGACACGTTTGATGGTTTGTTTGTTGGTTATTTGACTGTTATCCCCACGTGCACCTCGTGCACATCCCCTTGTGGCAAAATTTTGCCCTCCCTTGATTGCCTTAAGAAGTGGTATTAGAAAGTGTGTTTGTTCAGATTGATATTCATGTGTTGCATGATTGTTCTATATGTTCAAGTTGCCGTTGCATGAGCAGTTGATTTCTTAGTCATCTTGTTGTTTGAAGAGTGGATTGCCCTTGATCTTGCTTCTTATTTGCTGTTTTTGGGACCTAAAGCGCGTCTGCACAGAGAGACGCATTTCGTTAAGCGCGTCGCCATAGTAAGACGCGATTTAGTGCCCTTTTATCTTCCTTGCTTCTCGAGCTTCTGTGAACAGGAGGGATTACTGTTTTGAATAGCGTCGGTGAACAACGACGCGATTCAAGCTCTCATCCCTGTTGGTCATTAGCACTCGGATCATTGATCTTCTTGCTACCTATATTTATTTATTCTACATTAGAGGCCATCCAGGCCACAAGTCATTTGCATCGGGGCTCACCCCTCTCTTCTAGGAATACCCCTCTTGGCATCCTCACCTCTCTCTGACTGGGTCGGTCCCTTGGTCAGACTAGAGTGGTTGATGTTAAGACCTCCGTAAGTCCCCAAAAGCAAAGAATTCTTCTTTGTTCATCGGGCCGGTTGTACCATTTGAAGTCTCGGGTAGTTGGTCATATCGTTGTGAGTGAAGCCGTAGAGCATAACGGTGGAAATTGAATTGGAACTAGGATCTTACCCATTGAGAGAATTTGAGTCTAAAAATTCAATTAACCTAACAAGTAACTTTCAAAACAACGTAAGCATCCACTTGGTTGTTAATCTATGCAAACTTGATTGAACTAATTGTCATCTCAATACAATGATGTTACGTTCAGGTAGAACTGTCAGCATGGTTGCCTTTGAACAAGAAGATCTGGTCGAGTACGAGGGAGATGCCTATGCCCCTCAGGTTCATGGTACATCCTATTCTGAAGATGAAAGGGACGCTTATATATCTGACTATCACGATCAATTCCAATCTGTTCACGAGGGAGATGCTCATGCCCCTCAGTATCATGATGATTCGATCTATGGTCAATATCACTCGGATTTGGGCAATCATTCACGTATTCATGTCATCTCTAATCTAACTGTTGAAAGAGCCCAAGACCAGACTGGGCCCTCTGTTGATCATCCTTCTGATCTTGCTACTCTCATGGGAGCTCTGTCTAATCATATGGATCCCCGTCAATTTGATGCCATTCAATCAATCTTAAAAGGGAAAACTCCTCTGCATCCTTCCGAGCCAAGCCCTGTGGTTCACCCTACTACTTATCAAGCTCCTACTCAAGCCATGGAAGGTCTTCGTATTTCCACTCTACGGCAATGAAGCCCTCAACAGTCTAGTTCACAGCACCTTGTCAGGCCGCAAACACCAATCTATTAGAATGCCTTCGGGCACGGTGGAAACGCAGGCAGTTCACAACCTCACTGTCCCCGCATCCCTGCTTATTCGCGGAGGCAGTCTTTTCAACAACCACCACCTCCACCAGTAGATTCTACCACCCAACTCCTACTTAACAAGTTGTCCCAGATGGACGAGCGGTTCAAGAATCTTGAAAAGAATATGGACAATAAGGCCGCTCCTGAACTCTCTGTTCTTGATTTGCCAGTATTCCATCTCTTACCTTCTTAAATGCCAATTTATAGAAAGTACAATGGCATAGGCAATCCTTTCCTTCACATCAAAGAGTTTATGTATGAATCATCATTCTGGCAGCACGATAAAAAAGCATTGGCATTCCTCTTCAGAAGGTCGTTGGAAGGATCGGCTTTGGAGTGGTTCTTCTCTTTAGACCCCAGTGAGGTAGAGAATTTCGACGTGATGTCAAAGAGATTCCTGCAAAGGTACAAAGACAGGGTGGCACCTACCTTGTCCATCACTGACTTGTTCAATGAGAAGATGAAGCCGAATGAAGACTTAATGGGTCTGGGTACCCGGTTGCAAGGAAGAATTAAACCTGGAAAGGGTCTGGGTACCAGGCTGGAACATTATGTTGAAAGTGGGGTATCAACCTGGAAAGGGTCTGGGTACCCGGCTGCAAGGAAGAATTAAACCGGTGACAGATGAGAGAAGAATACCTGGCAACGGCCTAGGTTACAGGCCAGAGAAGGTGAGGCATAGCACTGTGGAACAACAAGAAGGTGAAGATGGTCAGAAAACATGGAAAACCATGATTACCCCCTGCAAAGAGAATCGGGATCCCTTGACTTGGACCTTGTCTACTCATTTTGTTAAAGCGCCCGTTATTCAACATGACCACAACAACACAGTAGTGATCACCTCTCATTTTGACATGCATGATGTGTATGGGAAGGACCTGGCTAGACATTGTTCTCCACTGCTGACATACCAGTCTCTAGAGGCTCTGCGACCAATGAAAAAGAGGAAGACACAAGATCCGGAATGTGAGTGGTACCGCTGGTTTGACATGTGGGACTTGTATATTGCACTGAGCAGACTATTCTTGAACCCATCAGAACCAAAGTGGTCGCCACTGATAGATGAACTGATCGAGAGGGCCCGGGGCCATCTTCGACAAAAGGATTTTGCTGGTAGAATCCCACAGGCTGCGCCCATTACAATTACTATATCCCCTCAGGATCTCATCCCTCGGATTCCTCTTAATCTCGAGAGGATCTATGATCTGATTTGGGACATACTACTGTATGATCTCCCTAATTCCTGGGCACTGGTGCCAGTACCTCCATCACTTCCTTCTCCCTCCATCTACATCCATTCTTGCTATATGTTAAACTCAAATAATTCATAAAAAAAACGCCAACTCGGCAACTTGTTCCTCCCAAATCCTCGTCAAGGAAACATCCTATTTGTCCGACTATACCCCATCTCGGGGGGCATTCGGGCAATATTCCCTTCTAGATATGTTCTGCCCCTCCCTGTGGGAGGATTCACCTGTATTCCCACCTGTATCCCCTGATTTTTATCCTTCTTCGTCCTCATTAGGCCAGGATAAGGAGTCTAGTAAAGTTAGGGAGACTAGTTCTAGGTGTAGACACCGATTTTGGACCACCCTTTTGGTCATGAACCCCATCCATCATTAGCCCATCATCACCAAACCCCTCATCTTAGCCATCTCAGCCCACTAATAACTAGGCCCATTAACCAAATCCCGACTCTAGCCACCTTTTTCGTCGAAGGCCAGCCGGTCCGCCTTCCACCATCCTTCGAAGGCCAGCCAGTCCGCCTTCCACCATCCTTCGAAGGCCAGCCAGTCCGCCTTCCACCACCCTTCGAAGGCCAACCAGTCCGCCTTCCACCGCCCTTCGAAGACCACCCTTTGCCTTCCACCATCCTTCGAAGGCCAGCCAGTCCGCCTTCCACCATCCTTCGAAGGCCAGCCAGTCTGCCTTCCACCGCCCTTCGAAGGCCAGCCAGCCCGCCTGCCACCGCCCTTCGAAGGCCAGCCAGCCCGCCTGCCACCGCCCTTCGAAGGCTAGCCAGCCCGCCTTCCACCACCCTTCGAAGGCCACCCCTTGCCTTCCACCACCCTTCGAAGGCCACCCCTTACCTTCCACCCCCTTCGAAGGCCAACCGGGCCGCCTTCCACCACTTCGTGGAAGGCCAGCTACCTGGCCTTCCACGGGATTGGAAAGCATGTTGGCTGGCCGTCCACTCCCCTAACTACCACCTTGACTTCGTCTTCCCCACGATCTCCTCTACTCGCCGCCCTCACCCCCACTACTCTGATCACTCCCTACTCCGGCGACTGACCGTGCGCACCACCTCCGATCCTTGACCACTTCCCATTGGCTCCAGGGTGATTTACGGGGATTTAGACCCCTATTTTCTCCTATTTTCCCTTCACCTATTTAAACCCTCCCATATCCTCTCGAGCAGGGGGTTAAGAAGAAGGAGGAGTTTTTATGGAGGGAACGCTCAGAGGAGGTTGGCAAGTGAGTCTGTCTTGGGGAGTTGAGCGGACAAGGAGTCAGGGAGCTTCAAGGGGAACCCTTCGCACTCCGAAATGGGCTTGTCTTCTTAACCCCCTTTTACTTTTTTCCTGTTCATTTCATTGCATCCTCACTTTCCATCCATGTCGTAACATTCTCCCTCTCTCACTCTTCTTTTCACTTTTGACATATTACTTCACTTTCCACACACGAGCACCCTCATTTGCATGCATGCATGTTAAGATGACCTAGCAATCCTTACTCCCCAGAGGTTTTAAACAAAAAACGGGAGGTGGGTGGCCATAACATATGGTCACCTTCCCTTCCCACCACCCGTCCAGTGCGTCTCCCTCCGATTCTAACTAATTTTATATTTTTATGGATAGATTCTACATGCCACAGTTCTAATCGGGTCATTTTTCCTCTCTTGTCTTGTCTTGTCTTTTCAGCGATCCTTACCGCATTTCCGCGTGCAGAGTGCCGGGCTCTCCTCCTCTGGCCGGCCGGAGTAAGAGAAGGAGGAACCACCATTTCCCGCTCCCCCAGAACGCGATCACTCTTACACTCCTACGGAGCACAGGGACCGTAAGGTAATACTCCTGGCGATCACACCTTAATTTCTAACCCCCTTTAATACGCCACAGTGCTGAGACGAACGGAGGAACCCTCGATCCAAAGCCCCGGGGGACGTTCCGGGCGCCTACACTAGGTAGGTCAATCAGGTTAAGAAGTTTAGGAAGTCTAAGGGTAGACAGGTTCCAGATAGATACCTCCAGGAGTTAGCTTTAAGATACTTTTCTTGCTCTTAGATCCCTCAGCTATTAGAAAATCCAATCCAGATGCCAGAAGAATGTGGAGCTGGTGAGTTAGTCGATGATGGATACAGGGTATATGAGTTGTTACATGAGAAAGACCCCATTAATGAAGAAGGAGAAGACGACGAGGACGCGGCTGAGCCATATGCCAGTGGAGTGAAGAGATTTCATGAACCCTCAGCCACAGTAGAAGAGCCTACCAAAGAGATCAATCTAGGAACCGAAGATGAACCTAAGGTTGTCCTCGTCAGCAAGAATCTGTCTGAGGTAGATGAAGAGGCAGTGGTCCGAGTTCTCAAAGATTATAAGGACACCTTCGCCTGGAGTTACGAGGATATGCCGGGGCGAGACTCATCACTAGTGGAACATAGATTAACCTTGAAAGAGAGAGCGAGCCTGGTAAAACAAAAGTTAAGGCGATTCCACCTAAAAATGGCTTTGAAAATGAAAGAAGAGGTCGATAAGCTGCATAAAGCCAAATTCATTAGAGTTGTCCTCTATCCGCAATGGGTGGCCAATATAGTTCCGATTATGAAAAAGGATGGGAAGGTTAGAATCTGTATTGACTACCGAAATTTGAACCGGGCATATCTTAAAGACGATTTTCCACCGCCTCACATAGATGTACTCATTGACAACACTGTTGGCTATGAAGCTCTGTCATTTATGGATGGGTTCTCGGGGTATAATCAGATTAAGTTGACAGAAGAAGATCAAGAGAAAACATCATTCACCACACCTTGGGGAACTTACTGCTATGTCGTTATGCCATTTGGATTGAAAAATGTTAGAGCCACTTATCAGAGAGCCATGATGGCGATATTCCAAGACATGATGCACATTAACTTAGAGGTGTATGTGGATGATCTGCTAGTGAAATCTAAGACAAAAGCTGAGCATGCTGAAGTTCTAGAAAAGGTTCTGGAGAGGTCGAGAGAATATCAGTTGAAGATGAACACCAAGAAATGTGTATTCGGGTTATCCTCAGGGAAGTTACTTGGATTCATTGTCAGTAAGCGGGACATTGAGATCGATCCCAACAAGGCCAAGGCTATTAGAGAGATGCCGCCTCCCAAGAATTTGAAGGAATTAAGAGGATTAATCGGGAGGTTGCAATTTATTTGCCGATTTGTCTCTCAACACTCGCAAAGGTGCAAGCCGTTTTATGAGATTACTAAACCGGGAGTCAAGTTCGATTGGGACGATAAGTGTCAGGAGGCATTTGATGAATTGAAAAATTATTTAGCAAGTCCTCCTGTTTTGAGACCACCATCTCCGGACAAACCTTTGATTCTATATATTTCTGTCCTGGATGATGCAGTGGGGGTTGTCCTGGCACAAGAGGATGAAGAAGTAAATGAGAGGGCAGCCTATTATCTCTTAAAATTTCTCAACCCTGCTGAACAGAGGTACACAGCGATGGAGAAAACATGTGCAACACTTGTATGGGTGGTCCAGAAGTTGAAGCATTATTTCTTGGCCCATGAAGTTCATCTCATCGCTAGGATGAATCTCATTAAGTTCCTTTTGGAGAAATCCGTCCTCACTGATAGGCTGGCACGATGGCAGAGCTTTCTTTCCCAATTCAATATCACTTACATTCAACAGAAAGCGATTAAAGGCTATACCATAGTAGAACATCTTGCTCATCACCCTCTTCCTCGATTTGATCCGGTCCGATTAGAGTTTCCGGATGAAGGACTGATGTCCATAAACAAAGTCAATGGTGATATGTAGACTCTGCATTTTGACGGAGCTCTGAACTCTCATGATAAGGGTATCGGCATTGTTCTCCTATCACCTGAAGGTGTCACCATTCCACAATCCTTTCAGCTTGACTTCTTTGTCACTAACAACATAGTTGAGTATGAGGCTCTCCTTGCCGGCCTCAAGACCGCTCATCTCCATGGTGCTACCAAACTGAGAATTGTGGGTGATAGTCAATTAATTCTTCGCCAAGTGCTTACCAAATATCGCACTCTTGATCCTAAACTCAAGCTCTATCAAGAGCTCACCTCAGCTTATGCCAAGCTTTTCACCAAACTGATCTTTATCCATGTTCCCCGGAATTAGAACATTCTAGCTGACACTTTGGCTTCTCTCGCATCTTTCCTAAATTTCCCGATCAACAGGCAATCTGAGTCCATTACTGTCCATAGGCGTCTTTCTCCTGCAGTGAAAGACCCTTCTTTCCTTAATGTTAAAGAGAAGTTGCTGAATAAGGTTAGAGATGGGGATATTGTGGAAAAAAGAGAGATCATGCTGCTAGACTGGCAACAAGAAATGGAAGACGAGGATAAACCATGGTATTATGAGATTGCTAAGTACTGTGAAGATTAGTCATACCCCGAAGAAGCCATTACTGAGGAGAAGAGAGCTATCAGGAGAGTTGCTCAGAGGTACACCTTAGTTGGAGGAACTTTATACAAACGTGGATTTGATGGTGTTCTCTTAAGATGTCCGGATGAAGATGAGCTTGGAAAATCATGGAGGGAGCTCATGCTAGAGTTTGTGGTGGCCATGTTAACAGACAGATGCTATCAAAGAAAATCCTTAGACAGGGATATTACTGGCCAACCATGGAAGAAAATTGCGTAGGATATGTCCGTAGGTGTGCTAAGTGTCAGCTTCATGCCGATAAGATCCATTCCCCCGCATCTTCACTCCATCCTGTTTCATCCCGATGGTCTTTCTTCATGTGGGCTTTCGACATCATTGGTCCCCTTGGTAATCCTGAATTTGCCACCAAGCAAAAATCTTTCATCCTCACGGCAATAGAATATTTCACCAAGTGGGCGGAAGCCGAAGAATACACGGAGATCAAAGCATCAACGGTTTGCAAGTTCATCATGATAAACATCATCACCAGATTTGGAATCCCAAGCACCATCGTTACCGACAATGACCACAGTTCATATCACAAGAGCTGAAGGACCTCTTCAACTAGTATAAAATTGCATTGCATCATTCATCTCCTTATTATCTGCAAGGCAATGGCCAAGCAGAGGCAACCAATAAAACTCTGATAAAAATTATCAAGAAAACATGTAAGTCTAATAAGTTCTCGGATTGGCCAGAAAAATTAGTTGAGGCTTTATGGGCATACCGAACTTCAATCTGCACTCCCACTGGGAAAACTCCTTATTCCCTAACATTTGGAATGAAGGCGGTGGTTCCATATGAAGTCCTCATCCCATCATTAAGAGTACAATTGAACAAGGAATTTTCCATTGATGAGTATCGCTCTGCACTCCTTGCTCAATTAGAACTCTTAGTTGAGAAAAGATGGTCAGCCACCAATCATGCAAGAGTATATTAGAACAGATTATCACGTTTTTACCAAAAGAAGGTCATTGAACGAAAGTTTAAAGTTGGTGAGATGGTTGTGAAAAGAATCTTTGTAAAACCTGCTGGTCCACGTTCTAAGTTTTAACTCAACTGGGAAGGACCGTATGTCATATCACATGCTTTTCCTGGCAATGCTTATCGCTTAGTCAATACAGAAGGACTAGAGCTAACTCACCCCTGCAATGGTCTGCATTTTAAGAAATACTACCCTTAGTGTAATTGATCAGTATGGTGCAAGGATCAGTAGAGTTGAAAAATTTGAAAACTCAGATTCTCATATTAATCTTTGGTAACCTAATCCAAACGTATTATTGCAAACAAACACGTTTGATTCGTGAATAACAAGAGATGCGAAGCCCAAGGAACACCGAAAGCTTGGCTAATAGTGGAAAAGTACAACTCATTCTTTTCAAAACAAAGCTCCTGTTTTTACTCTCGGCCTGCGACGATGGAACGAGGCTTGGAATAGACTACTGACAGTACCCGCCATCCTAGTAGGAGGCTGTCATAAAAAAAAAGGGGGAGATCCGCCTCGCAAAAGCAAAAAAAAAAAAAAAACAAGAGCAAAAGCCAAACCAGATCAAAAGGCCACTTAATATTGCGAATGCTATTACAAAAGGCCACAAAATCAAACGAAAAGGGAGTGCAAGGTCGTTAAATACCCCGCAAAATAAGAATGACCGAATCCCAAAGGATAATAGGGTAGAAAGGACATCTTTCTGGGTCTCCGGAACCTTCTCGCGGGCTTTCTAAACTAATTCTTCTTTTCATTTTAAAGAGGCGTGCTCCAAACTTGAGGAATAGCCAAGGTCGACTAAGGGTCGGGCCATCGAATGGGATCACGATTCCAAACATAATTCAAGCACGATAAGTCTGGAGTAGGTCATTAAAAATTAATGTAAGAATTAAGTTGACGAATGGATATGCTCTTTTGATCTGAGTTCCATGTTGATCTTTAGTTTACTCAGTTAGTTGCATATTTCAAAACCCAAAAAATTGAATATTGCAAAACCCAAAAAAATTGAATATTGCAAAGCCCAAAAAAATTGAATATTTCAAATTCTAAAAAAATTGAATATTGCAAAACCAAAAAAAATTGAATATTTCAAAACCCCAAAAAAATGAATATGACAAAACTTCGAAAATTGGATATTTCTAAATATGCAATTGCGAAACAAAAACGTTTCAATTAGCATTTGTTTGTCGCATCACGCGTGTATTGCATTCTTTTACCTTCAGTGAGCATTTGCATACTTGTATGTTGCATTTTACCTCCTTTTAATTATCCTTATTTACCTTTGTTGAATAAAGGCTTCGCCTCTTGACCCTTCTACCAAGGATAGGATTAAGTAACTGGTTACTTAACTGGGCAAGGGGCTAAGCCTGAACATACATTTAATTTGTTCGTTAAGCCATGCGCAGGAATGGAAAAGGAAAGGTAGCAAAAAACAACACCAAGACAACTAAAGCATGAAGAAAAGTCCTTTCATATATCACAAAGAGTTTGTACAACATGGAAGTCCATCCACAGGACTCCAAAACAAAAGAAAATACATGGTGGCAACCCTCACGGCTGGCTCTCTCCCTCACCCTCATCCAGCTGGCTCTGCGCCTCATCCTGGACATCTGGACCTCGAGCTGGCGGCGGCGGCGGTCCCATGATGCTTTGCCCTACCTGGCTAGAGGATACTGCAATGCTGGTGGTGAAGGCACTCGCCTGTCCCGGCTCCATGCCCGCTGGCGCGCACGCTGGTAGCGGGCCTCGATGCTCTGGCGCTCGTGCTCCGGCATCGATAGTCATCCTTGGAGACTCTCCAATCGGGACGGGTCTCGATACCTCTCCTCTGTCAAGACCTCCAGCCGAACCTGGAGACGTGCAAGCTTACGAGGGAGGTTTCCCGTGGAGAGTCTAGCCAGCTACTCCTCCAGCTCTGCGACTCGGGCTGCTGAGCTGCGTGCCTACGCCAGCTCCGCATCCCTCTCCTTAAGAGCCACGTAGATCTCTTGGACTTGCAACAGAAGACATCATCAGCTAAGCAATCAAGCAAGCAAAAGACATCATGCAAGAAGCAATTTGAAGGCTTACCCGAGCAGCAGCATCCTCCTCAGCCTGTGTGGCTCGGCGGATGACAAAAGCTAGCTGACTCCGCAAGTCAGCCATAGCAGCTTCATGGGAAGCCGAAAAGGAGGAAGGACCGGCAGCAGCAGAAGGTGAGGGGATCGCCGCATGGGTATAAGCGGCACGCTGTAACGAAAGGGGGGCCACTGTTAGTGTACAAGTGTCAAAACAATTTAATAATAAAATAGAGCATTCATCACATCCATATCATTCATGCATAGCGCTTACCAATTCGTCCAATTCCTTCTGGACCCGCTCCAACTGGGCCTCAGCGTCTTGGAGGTGGCCGCGGAGTGTATGATGGTGGCATCCTGAGCATCCTGCATTTTTCATGACATGTCATGCATTTACAAATATAAACAAGATAATTAATAAAATGAAAGAAGCATTCACATGCATGCATATCATATACTCGCATCGAGAGGTCGGAGAAGCTGGAGGTGGGCCGCGCAGTGGGCCCGGTAGCGCTGCAGGTAAGCGTTGCTGCTCACTGCCTGCGACTCCACCGGGACCCCGTATCGGTGCCAGTCATCCCGCTGATCTGGGAATTTGGCACTCCAATCCGTACAGGCCTACTTCCCCCGCATCGACCTCCCGATCCCTTCCGAGATCTCCTCCTCCACCCACTCCTGATGCAGACCCAATGTTCGCATCGCCAGGCTCAGGCGCAGGAGGGCGATCTCGTTCATGCAGCGCAGCCACACCTGGCGCCCAAACCTGCCTCGCCCGTACTCCACCCATGGTTGTCTAGCATCGTCCATACCTATATATGGAAGCCAGATAACTTACATTCATATAGGTTAATCGCATTGCATTTAATTAATAAAACATCTAAATTATCAATCGAATATGCAATTAAATAAACTCTAATATAAAAATACTTTAACCAAAAACAATTAATAATCAAACAATTAAACATTAGATAACTATTCAAATGTGAAACAGAAAAGAATTTTAAAACTTACCAATAACTCTGGGTAGTCAAGAAATTGACGGCGGAGGGCCGTCAACTGGTGATGTTGTGGCGCCATGTCCACCATCGGACACCAACGCCGGGCAAGCGGAACCGCTGCTGGCTGTGTAGATGGCCTCGCTCGACCCTGAGGAAAATAAAAATACGTCCACACCTGCATCAAAAAAGCATGTAGTTAGGATGACACGCATTGAATAATGAGCGTTTAATGAAATGAACAAATATGAAATAAACTAAGTACCTGAAGAAACGGCGCGAAGCCGCTGATGGTGGTCTCCCGGTCAGGTGTGACGGCGGAGAGGTCGGTGAAGAGATGGGCCAGAAAGGCCGCACCCCATGAGTACTCGCCTTAGCGGTCAAGATCTACCAAGAGACTCAAGAAGCGACAATGGATGTAGTCGCCCTTCGTCCCGAAGAGAAGCCTACTGAAGAAGGAGACCAAGAATCTCCTAAGGTCTCTATCTACCCTGACCCTATCACTAGGATCCTGACCATATATCTCGCTGGCTGCCCTGGCCAGTATGGATCTCAACTCAGCCCGGGACTCGTCGGGCTGCTGGCTAGGCTCCTCCAGTCCTAGGGATCTCTCCACCGCTGTGCTGAGAAGGGTCTGGGACTCCCGGCCTTCCAATCCTGTGCACTCTAGGCCCAGCAGCTCCTGAGCCAGCCCGTGGTAATTGCGATACGTAATCCCGCTCACCGCTCGGCCTTCCACTCGAAGGCCGGTGATCCGGCACACGTCCTCGAGATTGGAGACCATGTGTCCCAAGGGCAATAGAAAGGCCTTGTTCTCGGCGTGCCACCTCTCCCTAAGGACCTAGAGCAATACTAGGTCAATCCAGAAGGGTTCTATCTCTAATATCTCCCGGAATCCCATCTCCACCAGTCTCGCCTTTTGAAAGTCCGGGAGACCCCGGTAGGCGGCCACCACCAAGTCTCAGGAGATCCTGGTCCTCAGCGTGCCCTGCAATTTTCGACCAGGATCATCATCAGAACACTAATAATCAATTTTTAAATTAATTTGGTGAATTTATCCCCATTTTTAAATCGCGTCAGGGTACGGGGACGCGTTTCAAAAGGCGTCCCTGTCCCCAGACGCCTTTCACCACAGGTTTCAAGAATCTATGGCTGGGCCATTTTCTCTCCCTAAAATTGGAATTGAATTGCTATAAGAGTGTTCCGAGGCTTACCAAACGAGGGCCTGCCTCCTCGGTCGCTGCCGCCGCTTCCTCACCTGCTTGAGTGGCCGGAGGGGCTTCCTTGGCCTCCATGAGCGTCGATTCCTCGGTCGGCGGGACTTCCTCCTTGCCCACCTCCACCACTTCAATTGGGGTGACTCGCCGCCGCTTGCCACCCACGTCACTGGGTCCTCCTCGCTCCATGGCCGGGCACGAGAAAGGGAGATGGAGGGCTAGAGAGAGAGGCCTCGTGAGAGTTAGAGAGAGAAAGAGATCGCGAGAAAGCTTGAAAAAGAGAGAGGCTAGGGATGAGCGGAGCTCGCCGGAGTCGAGAGAGAGGCCGGAGCTGAGGGAGATGGCTGGAGAAGGAAGGGGCTCGCCGGTCGCTGGAGAGAAAGAAGGAAGAAGAGAAAGAAAGTGAGAGAGTGAATGAGGAAGAAAGGGGCTCGGGCTCGCAAGCCCCTGTTTGAATTCATTAAATTGCGTCTTGGTACAGCGACGCCATTTAGTGGCGCACAAACTGAGGCGGCAACATGAATTTTTGAAATAAGTGAAACGTGTCCCCCTATGGTGACGCCTTTTGGGCTTTACCGCCTTTTCTGCTCAGGGCCGTACCACGGAGAGTTTGAAAAGAATGGTTATTTGCGTCTTGTAAGGACGACGCCATTTAGTGGATTAATTACTGGAAATCTCTGGAAAATAGGAGAGAGAGAATTGAAAGGTGTCCCAATGATCAGACGTGATTAAGAGTTCTTTAAGGATTAATTTTTAAAAATTTGGAAATCGATTAAGAGTGAAACGTGTCTTTCTGAGTCAACGCGATTTTAATTAACTGAACCCGAGGGTTCATATTTTGAGGAAAAATCACAATTTCATTCAAGGAAAAATTACAGGAAGACTGTAAAGCATTAAATGAGGATTTCTACTATATTGAGGATGGATTTCTTCATTGAAATAAAATAAGAGATACATCAAATTGGAAAAGAGTGAGAGCTTTCAAGGTCGAACTTTCTTGAGCTCCTTTACATATGATTTCCACAGTTCCTTATTAGCTTCATGAGGAGTTTTCACACAACGGGTGAATCCGATGTTCCAAAGAGTTGCAATAAGTTCGGTCGCCTCAAAGTCTTCATCAATTCCTAATGCCCGCTTCTTGATTGGAGAAAGAGAAGATATTTCTGGAAATTCATAGCGAGGCATGCCAAGCTGAGGATGACATCGATGGGGATTATAAAGGACGAACTCGGTCGCCCCAATCAGTCGAAGCTCTGTGCCAGCACCACGACGCACTCGAACTGCCTTTTCCATGAGAGCAAGCGGCGTGGATTCGAATCTGGTTCTGGGCATGGTCTTGAAATAAGTACGCCAATTAGCTCGAGTCTTGAGGTTGGGTACCCGATTGGTCATGTTATCATTGAATTTCACAATATTGACAATATGGAAGATAGGACTGCACTGATATGCCTGAGATATCCTTGGAACTTTCTCCTCATTATGGTTGAACTTGAAGTGGAATTCCACCAACAGAGCCAAGAGTAGCATGCTTCCATACGGTGGTTGGCCCGTAGAAGCTGCAGAGAGCCCACTATAGAGGTAGGCTAGAACCGATGTGCTAATCTGCTTCCCTTCGAAAATCCCATTGATTGCGCTGATTTGATCATCTTCTAGAACATTGTCTTGGGCAGGGAATAATAGTGCTCCAACTAAGCACGTGGTGAATGCCTTCATCACATTCTTTGTATCTTCATCCTTAAAATCTTCTATCTTCTTCAAGGTCCATTCAGTTAATTTAGCAAGATTGATCCCTTTCTTGGTAAGACAGTCTTGAATTTCCTTTGGGTTCTTCATAATCTTTTCCAATAATTGTTGACCCATGATTCTTTCTCTCATGAATATCATCTCACTCAAATCAGGATCATCATTATTGACTTTGAGTTTGAAGGCCCAATAAGAGTTCAACTTCTTCTAGGAGTATGGTGCCTTCGAATGTGGCAAAGAGGAAAGTATGGGTTTGTGGATGCCATAGTTCGATCAAAGCACCCATTGCAGCCCAATCCATGTTTGTTCTCTTGTAATGCTTGGCATGGACTATCAATGCTTGGATATGCCACTTAGATATATAAGATTGCATGGAGAGATTGATCTTGTCAACTAGCTTTCGGGCCTATAGAAGTGAAGATAATCTTCTTGGACCGGGGAAGAAAGGATATCCCTAGATAGAGAATTGGAATATGGAGATCATGTAGAAAGTTGCATAAGAAGAATTGATTAGAGGAGAAAATAGTTTCCTTGTAAGTTAGGATCTCGCCCACTTAGATGATCTTTCACCTCAGAAAGCTTTTCAACCGCCTTTCTCATCCTCTTGTTTGAAGAATCTTGTGTAGAATCCATCCTTTTTGAATTGATTTTCTTGACTCCTTTTTGTTCTTCATCTCTTTTCCTTGAGTCTTGAAGAGAATTCTCTACCTTTCCCTCTTGATTGCTTGTTGTAATGTTTTGATATGAAAAGAGGAGGGATTTATAGAGTAATTTGCGAAATTGGAAGTCCCTTTCCGAATTAGAGGAGGAATATGCATTAAGGCAAACATAGTTCGGATTGGAGTCAGAAAAGGGAGCAGTTATTGTAATTTAAATGGCGTGTTGATGGGGCGACGTCATTTAAATGACGACGGTGAACAGTGATGCGTTTTAAACAGGTTTCTGAATTTATGTTACCTTACTGAAAATCCATGATTTCATGATATACAATTCGCTTGAAGTTACTGACGAAATGCTGAGTGCAGGAAATACCAAGAGGTGAAAATGAAGCTGAAATTCTACTAAAGTCCCACTGTGGGAGTTCATGAGTCCCAGCCGTGACTAAAAAGACGGTTATCTCTATCTTGTACTCTTTTATGTAAATTGATTTGCATTCGCATTATTATATGATAAATAGTTATTAGATATATCAAGGACCTTGTGGTTTTGATGAAACTGGACTTTGAGTTCCCCCCCAACAAAAACAGTGATAAATCCAGAGGATTCTTAATCACACGGATAGGCCGTTAGATTGTTAATTAATGGGGACAATGGTTCCACTTTTGTGTAACGGTGCGTGGATAAACGAGCTTCGGCTTAGCATTGAATTACAAGAATCGGTATCTTGCCTCATTAATTACAATTTAACAATATTATCCTTGATTAATTTATATTTTATTTTATTTTATATTTTTCTTTTAGCCCAGCATGTATCATGTAGGACTTTGATATAATTGTGATAAAGATTAATTCATGATTAAATTTCAGATCATTGATCCAATAAATCCCAACGTGAACTGAAATATTCCATTCTGAATTAAGTATGTTGATTATCTTTGAGGTTCGCTTGAAGATATCCTTGGAGTTCTATCTTTTCTTAGATTTCTCACCAAACATTTCTTGTTTCCTCTTAAGATCCGTCATGATTGCAGCACTTCCACATTGGCTGGTAACCGCTCTTCATGACGAAACCCGCAGGGTTTGTGACTTAGGGTATTTCCCAATTACGGAAGTTGATCGACCTTTTGTTTCCTTTGTATCCCTCATCAGGATAAGGTCTATTCCATTGATTTCTTCAAGTTATCCTCACACCTTGGCATCACCTTTTCAGTACATTTCACTCTCTTGCAAAGTCAATGCCAAGGTGGGACAGCTGTAGACACGCTAATTTTTACATCATATTGAGTAAATTTCATGTCACAATGATAATGCCCCAGAATGGTTTGATGTTTAATCATTAATTAATTGATTTTCTTGAAATTTGTTGAATCACGTCGTGTATACACGACGCCATTTAGATTCTTAGCGAAAATCAACTCGGTATTGAAAATTGTAAATTTAAGAGGATTTAGCTGAATAGCATCGCCCTTACACGACGCCGTTTAAGTCCTAATATGCTTAGGTTTACTATTTCTAATTCTAGTTAATTTCCTAATTTATCTAAAGCACATCGCGTATACACGACGTATTTTATATTTCCTAAATATTTTTAGTTTCCCTTTTCAGATTCATTTCTGTTTTGGCCGTATTAATGAATTAAAAGGCGTCCCCTTTAAGCGACGCATTTTAAGAGTTTCCTGATAAGCAAGATTTGGCCAAGATAATTATGTTCCAGAGGTTGGAAGGGTTTCCAATTCTCATTATGATCGTCCAGGGCAAGTCCAAGCGGCAGGAGAGTCCTTTTGAAGGCCAAATACCCTAAAATCACTTCTTATAAATATATATGGACATTGACCTTTGAAAGAGGTTGGTTTTTAAAGGATTCAGAGCTCTCTACAAGGTGTTTGAAAGTCCTCAAGGGAGAAAAACGTGGATAACAAGAAGGAGTTCTAGTTCCTTCATCCTCTTCCACCATTGAAGTTCAAGAAGATCAAGGCTTTCAAGGGGCCAAACTAACCGATTTTCTTTCTAATTTCTTTTTCATATAGTTTTTCACTGCATCAATTCATCGCACACATTCACTTCATGATTTCCAAACCTACACTCCTTAAGGGGGTTTAAAAGAACACAAAAAGTGAGTCCTTTTAGTTTAGTTGCATGTTTAGCTTCTTGATTAGGATGGATACTACACTACTTTAGTTTTAATCATAGTTTTATTGTTTATTTGATTTTTTTTGTGTAAGACACAAAAGAAGAACAAGAGTAAAGAAAGAGAAGGTTCTTTTGCTTTCGGCCGGCCGAAAGAGAGGAACAAAAGACCCCACATTCTCCCAGTTTGCAAGGTTGGTAAGTAATCACTTTTCCTTTGAAACCCTCGGTTTCTGATGATCACAATTCTTTTCAAACTGTTAATCATAGTAAACACATGATAACATGATGAACACACACTCTTTTTGAGCACTACAACCGACTGTTGCTGCTGTGGTGGCTGTGGCTGTTGTTATTGCTGCTGTGGTCTTTTCGCCTTCAAGGCGGCTATGTACTTTTTTATCTCTTCCCAATCAATCCCTCTTTGATCATTGAGGTCATGAATTTAATCCCGAAAGTGAAAGCAGGCATCCACTATGTGTCCCGGTTGACGATGGAACACGCAGTAACGGGACATGTAGACATTTGATGGCCAGACGGTCCTTTCCTTCGGCAACACTAAGGCGTTGGCCGCCATGAGGGCATTGAATATATCTGTGAGGGATTCTGGTAATTAGGGGTATACCGACCTTCTGGGACCAGGAGGTTTCCTTTGCTGTGTATAGTCATTAGGAGGAGGAACATGAGTGTAATTCGGCAGCTGCCGAGGTTGATTGTATACTTGCTGATGAAAATGCTGTGGTGCCGACTGAAACTGTTGAGTAGGAGGCCTATAACCCTGCTGGTTTTGGGGCCTGGGTGACTGATATTGCTGCTGATTTCTCATAAACTGGTGCTGATTATTGTTCATTGTACTGACTTGTTCATGGGACAATGTACCTTCAGTAGTTGGACCCATAGAAGAATTAGGGATAATAGACTTTCGGGGTGGAGGTCTATTGGGTCAATGAGGATCGAAGATACTAGCAAAGGTGGAATCCTTGAACACATTATAAGCATAACGTGCTCTCTCATATAGATCTGCCATGGTGGTCAAGTTATTTAGGGTCAGCACAAGCTTGTATTGTGGAGTGGTGTTGGCAACCATCATCTTTATCAACTCTTGTTCGGACAAGTGATCTCTTATCTTTTCAGCCATCCCTCGCCACCTATAGGTGAACACTATGTAGTCTTCGTCCGACTTCATCTTCTCATTGAATAAGTCAGTGATGGACAAGGTAGGTGCCACCCTGTCTTTGTACCTTTGTAGGAATCTCTTTGACACTATGTCGAAGTTCTCTACCTCACTTGAGTCTAAATAGAAGAACCACTCCAAGGCCGATCCCTCCAATGACCTTCTGAAGAGGAATGAAAATGGTTTTTTGTCATGCTGCCAAAATGATGATTCATATAGAAATTCTTTGATGTGAAGGAAGGGATTGCCTGTGCCGTTGTACTTTCTATAAATTGGCATTTCAGAAGGTAAGAGATGGAATACTGGAAAATCAGGAACAGAGAGTTCAGGAGTGGCCTTGCTGTCCATGTTCTTTTCAAGATTCTTGAACCGCTCGTCCATCTGGGACAACTTGTTAAGTAGGAGTTGGGTGGTAGAATCTGCTGGTGGAGGTTGTTGAAAAGACTGCCTCCGCGAATAAGCAGGGATGCAGGGGCAGTGAGGTTGTGAACTGGTGGTGTTCCCACCGTGCCCGAAGGCATTATGATAGATTGGGGTTTGCGGCCTGACAGGATGCCATGAACTAGACTGTTGAGGGCTTCTGTGCTGTTGAGTGGAAATACGGAGACCTTCCATGGCCTGAGTAGGAGCTTGATAAGTAGTGGGGTGAACCACATGGCTTGGCTCGGAAGGATGCAAATGAGCTTTCCCTTTTAAGATTGATTGAATGGCGTCAAATTGACGAGGATCAACATGATTAGACAGAGCTCCCATGAGAGTAGCAAGATCAGAAGGATGATCGACAAAGGGCCCAGTTTGGTCTTGGGCTCTTTCAACAGTAGGATTATAGATGACATGAATGTGTGAATGATTGCCCAAATCCAGGTGATATTGACCGTAGATCGGATCATCATGATATTGAGGGGCATGTGCATCTCCCTTGTGAACAGATTGGAATTGATTGTGATAGTCAGAGATATAAGCGTCCCTTTCATCTTCAGAATAGGATGTATCATGAACCTGAGGGGCATGGGCATCTCCCTCGTACTCGACCAGATCTTCTTGTTCAAAGGCAACCATGCCGACAGTTCTACCTGAACATAGCATCATTGTGTTGAGATGACAATTACTTCAATCAAGTTTGCACAGATTAACAACCAAGTGGATGCTTACGTTGTTTTGAAAGTTACTTGTTGGGTTAATTGAAGTTTTAGATTCAAATTCTCTCAATGAGTAAGATCCTAGTTTCAATTCAATTTCCACCATTATACTCTATGGCTTCACTCACAACGATATAACCAACTACTCAGGACTTCAAATGGTACAAATGGCCCGATGAACAAAGAGGAATTATTCGCTTTTGGGGACTTACGGAGGTCTTAACACCAACCACTCTAGTCTGACCGAGGGATCGACCCAGTCAGAGAGAGGTGAGGATGCCAAGAGAGGTGTTCCTAGAGGCGGGGGGTGAGTCCTGATGCAAATGACCTGTGGCCTGGATGGCCTCTAATGTGGAATAAATAAATATAGGTAGCAAGAAGATCAATGATCTGAGTGCTAATGACTAACAGGGATGAGAGCTTGAATCGCGTCGCTGTTCATCGACGCTATTCAGAACAGTAATCCCTCCTGTTCACAGAAGCTCGGGCAGCAGGGAAGATAAAGGGCGCACTAAATTGTGTCTTGCTAGGGCGATGCGCTTAACGAAA
This sequence comes from Zantedeschia hybrid cultivar, assembly GCA_030544215.1. Lineage (NCBI taxonomy): Eukaryota > Viridiplantae > Streptophyta > Magnoliopsida > Alismatales > Araceae > Zantedeschia > Zantedeschia hybrid cultivar. The sequence goes on along the minus strand of JARZZO010000002.1, from coordinate 44,526,274 downwards.
TGCGTCTCCCTGTGCAAACACGCTTTAGGTCTCAAAAGCAGCAAATAAGAAGCAAGATCAGGGGCAATCCACTCTTCAAACAACAAGATGACTAAGAAATCAACTGCTCATGCGACGACAATTTGAATGTATAGACCAATCGTGCAACACATGGATATCAATCTGAACAAACACACTTTCTAATACTACTTCTCAAGGCAATCAAGGGAGGGCAAAATTTTGCCACAAGGGGGTGTGCACGAGGTGCACGTGGGGATAAAAGTCAAATAATCAACCAACAAACCATCAAACGTGTTCGAGGGACACAAGCGGTGCACCGAGGGTGCCCAATGGAATCAACAAGAGTAAAAAGGGGAGAAACGGCAAGACAAGTCCCACCGTGATCGCCAAAAAACTGTAGTGCTCAAAAAGAGTGTATGTTAATCATGTTATGATGTGTTTACTATGATTAACAATATGAAAAGGATTGTGATCGCCAGAAACTAAGGGTTTCAAAGGAAAAGTGATCGCTTACTAACCTTGCAAACTGGGAGAATATGGGGTCTTTTTGTTCTTCTCTTTCGGCCGGCCGAAAGAAAAGAGCCTTCTCTTTCTTTACTCTTGCTCTTCTTTTGTACCTTACACAAAAAAAAGTCAAATAAACAATAAAACTATGATTAGAACTAAAGTAGTGTAGTATGTATTCTAATTAAGAATCTATACATGCAACTACACTAAAAGGACTCACTTTTTGTTTTCTTTTAAACCCCCTTAAGGAGTGTAGGTTTGGAAATCATGAACTGAGTGTGTGCGATGAATTGATGTAATGAAAAACTATATGAAAAAGAAACTAGAAAGGAAATCGGTTGGTTTGGCCCCTTGAAAGCCTTGATCTTCTTGAACTTCAATGGTGGAAGAGGATGAAGGAACAAAAATTGCTTCTTGTTATCCACGTTTTTCTCCCTTGAGGACCTTCAAACATCTTGTAGAGAGCTCCGAATCCTCTAAAAACCAACCTCTTTCAAAGGTCAATGTCCATATGTATTTATAAAAAGTGATTTTAAGGTATTTGGCCTTCAAAGGGACTCTCTCGCAACTCGAAATTGCTCTGCACGATCATAAAGAGAATTGAAAACCCTTCCAACCTTGGGAACAAGATTATCTCGGCCAAATCTTGCTTATCAGAAAACTCTGAAAACACGTCGCTTAAGGGGGACGCCTTTTAGTTCATTAATACGGCCAAAACAGAAACAAATCCGGAAAGGGAAACTGAAAATAATTAGGAAACATGAAAGGCGTCATGTACACGCGACGTGCTTTAGATAATTTAGGAAATTAACTAGAATTAGAAATAGTAAACCTAAGCGGATTAGGACTCAAAAGGCGTCGTGTAAGGGCGACGCTATTCAACTAAATCCTCTTAAATTTACAATTTTCAATTCCGAATTGATTTCTGCTAAGAATCTAAATGGAGTCGTGTATATACGGCGTGATTCAACAAATTTCGAGAAAATCAAGAAAAATTAATTAATGATTAAACATCAGGCCATTATGGGGCATTATCATTGTGACATAAAATTTACTCAATACGATGTAAAAATTAGCGTGTATACAAGCAGCCGGAGTAACCTTTGGAGCAGGTGCAGCCATTGGACAAAAGGTCTAGGATTTTAAAGAGAAGAAAATAGAAATTCGAAGAAAACATGAATCATAAAGGGGAAAGGTAAAAGAGACCACAAGGAATAAAAAAGATTCTACCTTTCATAGAAAATCGTGTAGGAAGGAGGAAAATCCATAGATTGTCCTTTACGTAAGAGTTCTTGAAGTAGGAGAGTTCGAGCATACAGAAAGCCTCAGGTGGAGGAAAGATGAAGGTCAAACTTTCCTTTTATATAAAGAGTCGGTCAAAAGGTAAATCTTTGGCGGAAAGGGAATCGATTAACCTTAAGGGCTTAAGGTTAATCGATTAATGAGTCAAAGAAACAATGATAATTGAAGCAAACGATAATCGAAGTGAAACAAGAATCGATTATAGAACAAACTTTAATGTAAGTAGGGTGCAAGCTTAGCGAATAACATTAATTGATTATGAGAGGTGAATGATTAACCAAAGGTATCGATTAATGAAAATAGGGTGCGAGCTCAGGGAATAACTTTAATGGCAGGCAAGGCCCAAACATGATTTTACTTTACATTGTTTTACATCATCCAAAACAACTGAAAATACTATAAAATGAAACAATTGTTTCAAATTACACTGTTTTACGCAAAAACAAACAATCCTTTAGTGTAAAACTTTATAAGTCACCGGTTTCAAAATCACTGGTTTCAAAGCAAGTGAAATTTTCTTGTTTTAGAATTAAGAAATGTTTGTTTGGTTGTTTGTAAAATAAAACAAGAGGGATGCTTCAATCTTCTTGTTTTGATTTACAGTAGGTCTTTGTTGTAAATCAAAACAAGGGAATTGAGCTGTCAAGTGGGTAGACAAGGCCCATACAACATTTTACTTTACATTATTTTACATCATTCCAAACAGTTGAAAATAATGTAAAATGAAACAATTGTTTCAAATTACACTGTTTTACGCTAAAACAAACAACAATGCTACGGCAAAGTTATGCTTAGCATTATCTTATTTAGTCATTCAACCAAAACTCTAGTTTAATGGTCGAATACCGAGGTACCAAGGAGAACATCGATCCCAACTTAGGGGCGCCATCATTTGAAAACAACCTCCTTCAAACGTTATCTACTGTCATCGAGCTTCCCTTATCTCAGATGGGTCAGAATGCCCGATGCCCCTACTAAAATCCAATTATACCCCTCTCAAGAAGAACAAGAGAGTGAACCTAGACTGGTAGATAATAGAGCACCATAAGCATCTGCCATGGATCTTAGCATCCAGATATGCTCTTCTACTAGAGGAAGAAGAAAGTGTAAGCACACTATTATAATTACTCTTTTATTTTTATTGCCATTCTTAGCCACACCTTCTTCTTCGATTTTTCCTAATATCCAACTATATAAAGCAAAAATCATGTCTTCCATATCTGTCATTGGATATATGGAGCTACAAAGGATATATGTATATACTAAGCATCTATTTGGATCCTGATCTAAATTTGCTAATACATATCCCGGTATAACATGGATGCAGGTCAAAATCTTACCGGATCTGACTATTTTACACCTCTATGTTGGTTTAAGTCATTTCTTTGAGCATGCATGAGTTTAATTTGGTGCCAAGTAGGGCATCTTTATGTTTGAATGTCTGATTTGCTGTGGGATGGGATTTGGTTAAGTTCGTACGTTATTTACTTGCTTAAGAATATACAGTCCAAACATGAGTTTTTTATTAAATTGACTTGTTTATTGTGACACAGGATTAATGGAATGGCTTGCATGTTATGGGATTTATAGATTGACATTTATAATTTCTTCAAGTAAATTTTATGGAGGTTTGGGTGAGTTTGACTCATATCTTCATGGGTGTGGAGTTGGCTCTCAAAGTAGGACAATTACCTAGTTTTTCGGCTCTTGCGACTTGTTAGATGCACGATTTAGCTTGATTTTTTTTCCATTAATTCTTCAATACATCTAGCAGATTTTGATTTCATTGAGTTTGAAATTTGAGTTGAATTTCAGTCCATAAAGAATTGATGACCTTCAAGTCTTCTCGGATGACTGGAATATTAACCAATTTGATTAGGAAGATCAATGATTTTGTCAATTTTTTTTTCTTTTCTTTTGTCAGGCTAAAAGGTCGACAAATATCAATCCAGGTCGACCTTTTAATTCAGAATGGTAAAGTGGGGGAATGAGAGGTTTTGACCCTTAGACTTCTTGTTTTGACTTTAGACTTATGTCTAATGATCATAATTTGTTAGAGTATAGATAACTAAGTGTGATTTACCTAGATTTACATGCATTTATAGTGGCATTTTTCCTTTTTTAAGAATTGATAAGTTATGGGTTATGTTTTTGAGATTTGGCATGGATGGCTAACATCCTTAGGAGACAACTGATATGATCTATCCCTTTGGGGAAGGGGACATGGCGTTTAGGTAGGGCCAGTTCAAAGCCTTGAATTCTAGCCTCAAACATAGGGTCTAGATATCTGAACCCAGGAATACGTGATACTTAATTGACTAAGGCTAGTGGAAGGTGAAGCATACTTGTGTGCATACCTTGGCTGGGGGCTTGGATTTTGTGGTGTTGGGATCATGTATGCTTGTTAACCTTGTTCGTTTAATGGACTTCATAGATTTCTGAAGGTCCAAGAAGGGCAAAGTGTCATTAAATAGGTAAGGATTCCCCTAGAATGTTCTAAACCCAAAGATGATGACAATAGGATAGATGTAAATATAGTTACCCTTGCCATTCCTACGCAACAATGATATTACTTGCAATACTTGGTGAATGAACGACATGATGATTTAACCTTCTTTGGTATGGGTCAGTGACATGAATATTGATTGATGAATTGATCAACTTGATTTCTAGAGTAACTACTTACACGATCTAGCATACTAAAGATGTTTAATGATGACTGATCGATCGAACACTTGTCTTATGATTAAATATGTAATTGATTTGATGATTGGTTCTATAATTTGATAAGTCTATGTTGGAAATGATGATTATGTTATAATTTATTCAATAGTAGTTTCCACGAGCCTTTATGGGCACGAGATCCCTATTGAGCTCTCTTTTAGAGACTCAACAACTTTTGGTGCTCATTCTAAAGAGTAGGAGTCCTGAGGAGGTCTTGGAGACTTGGGGCCTGGTATCTGGTGTGTTGTTGTGGTTGTTTGGATGGGTGCATAAGAGGAAGAGCATGACATTGTCTTCTAGATCGATGGACTTTTGGCTATGTAATAATTTTTCTGAACTTTGTATTTGAATTTGATCTTGTAGACATGTATGGCTGATCTAACATAGAGCAGTGTTTTAATCTCTATCACCTCCACCTCCACCCTATGAAATGATATGGATCAGCTCCCATCCAGTATCATGCCAAGTCAAGAGCATCGGCTTGGAGTGGTTTGATATCTTTTGGCCGAGTTATCAGACTAGCCTTCTCCTAGAAATTCCTCTCTCATTCTTCCCCCTTTAAGCCTCTTCTTTTGTGCTCTTGATATTTTTAGACAAAGCTTTAGTTAGCCAACAAGCCTTCAAACTTGGAGAAACTCTAGTTCTCTCTCTCCTTTAAATCTCATGAAAACTCTCTCTTAGGTTCTTAAATGAAAATTAGGATTCCTACCTCAACCTAATGCCTTATTTATAATGAATATCCCCTCCTTAATCCTAATCAGACCCAAAATGCCTTTCATGGTCATGGTTTCCTTCATATAAGCCTTTACCTCATCACAAAGTTCAAATCCTAATAGCATTAGAACTCATTTAGGACTTACAGATCTACCTACCTAAAATACTACAAATTAGAGCTCCTAGACATCAAAATTAGTGAAAATGTCTTCTACAAAATTGCAAATTTCTTAGTTTTCTTTCCAATACAAGTGATTTCATGCCATTCTCAAATTTTTATAAGAGTTATATACAAAAAATAGAACCTATGTCAAATGTACTCGTGAACAATGTCTGTGCAACATAATGGGCTGAATTCTAATGACTTGATAGGCCAAGTAGGTTCATGTAAACTAACTGTAGAGTGCATACACTATATGGCATTACATATGAAGCTTAAAAGACAATATAGAGTATACAAATATAATAACAATTTTCTATGAATGGTATGTCACATTCCAACTATGCAACATATAGAAAATTTAATGCGTTGATGCCCTCCTACTCCTCATGCGCCTCTCTCTCTCTCTCTCTTGTCTATCTATCTCTCACTCACTCACACACATACACACACAAACACATGCATGCAGTCCCACATAGCATAATGGCATCATACTTTGGAGGCTATATATCTAAGCTTGTCTAATGATAAGTTGTCAATTTGAGGTTTTGAATAGAAGTTGTAGTTCCTAGTATTGTTAGGATGTCTGCTGCCTATTGCCCTCTCTTTTAATGTGAGCACCTGAGTCTCTTTAGCCAAATGTGGTAGTGACCAATGGATTTTGCCAACCAAAGGAGCTCTTTATTGAAGATGAATATATTTGTTAAAATTTGCTTTAGTCCATTCTTTATGAGTTTTTCAATGAATCCATTCTTACTGCACTTACCTTCTATTAGATGATATTCTCCATTGGCTATAAATGCCTCAATCATTAATATGCAAGCTAACTCAGCTGGTTAAATATTACGGAATGCTTATGTAGTATTTCCCAATATAGCATGATGTGTATAAACACTATGTGGCTAAAGACCTTATCATTTCTTGATAACAATATTCCCACTCTCTATCATATATTCCCAGGCTTGCATAAAATAAATGTTTCCATCTCTTGATGATTGGAAATCATTCTCCATAGACCTTGATGGTAATTAAAGAAAAGGTGCTAGATAATTCGGTGCGATATACTCATTTGTCTAACTAAAGTCCAGTGAAAAGTATACAGATGGAAGGGTAAATAATAGCCAACATATGGGCAAAAACCCATATAGGGAAAATAATAATCTATAGAAGGTGCAAACAAGCTTACATGGGCTAAGTACATTTGAGGGCAAGGAAAGAAAAGGATGCTTATGCCATTTGGTGTTAAAATTTGTTGAATTTTGTTAAAGGGGAAGTGATACATGTAACCTCTCTTATTTGGGGATGCTCAAGCTACAACTATTCCACTACCCATCCATGATGATGAAGTTTCAAGATAACATTGCTTGTTGTAGAGGGGTGAATATGTTCTAGCTTTAGGATCGTCTAATCCCTGATTCACGAGAGAATTTGTAGTTGGTGGAGATAATATATGAGTTGGTGCCTACAAGCATAGAAAGAGATGTTAGAGGATCCTCCAATGCTTAAGTCAATTAGTGCTAGAGAAAGAGAGTAGGGGTTTCTAGTAGTAGAGGTTGCATACCTTCAGTTTATAGGGTCCTCTTGGTTTTATAATCAGTTTATAGGGTCCTCTTGGTTTTATAAGGACTGTATGGCTCTAGAATCGGTAGGTTCTTGCCACGCACTCCATAGGCCATGATCCCATGAAGATCGTGGTTTCCCTCACTAAACGGGTAGTGGATTGTACTTACTATCCTTGCTTGTCTAGGATTGTGGGATATGTTCCCTCCCATGATTGAGAGGTATTTGCCTTACTCTAACTTTCCCTTGAATCCTCTCCCGCCAACGACATTAAGGGGGCATCCTATGCCCTTTTGGGCTCTCGGGATGTTGGGTGTCTCCTGGGGAAACTTCTCATGCCATCAAGTAGATGTCCTCTGTTTGGAGTGCCCCCTTGCGATGTGCCCCTTTGATGATCTCGACCTATACGGCCCATACACCCTACTTGTGGATTGGGCTTTAGTTGGGCTGAACTAGGATGGCCTAATTCTGCCCTTCTCACTTTCCTATCTCCCTACTCCTAGACATACGATGGGTACATTCAGGAGTGGCATACATTCTCCCTACGGTAAGTTGTGGGGACCACACTAACGTTCTTGGGGCATGAGCATCAATCAACGAGATGCTTATTAAATGATAGGCACAATCACCTAACTTTATGGCTTCCTAGGGGAGACTTGTTGCCCTATAGACTCCTTAAGGTCCATGTCTCAGATGTTAGATGGTGCCTTGGTGCCATCATAGCGTCTGTTTGGGGTGCCTTATTGCTAACGCGTTGCTTCGAATGCGGTAGGAATTTTTGAATGCTCACATGTGTCTCACTCGCCATGATGGCAAGGGATTTGTTTAGCCCTATGTCCATGGGGACTGGGAGGAGGGATTGGCTTCTTCCCAAGTCGTCTTCCTCTTGTCTCTATTGCCCTAGAGTTAAAAGACCTTAGGCTCCCTCTTGTGGCTAGTGTTTGTGCTTCTTGAAGAGGGAAGTTCGCTTTGCCCGATGAGTGCATGAGCTCCCCTTCAAGTCTTTTGTCTAGTGCTGAGTTAGCAAATCTATATGCTTCCTCATATGTTTCATATTCCCTTTCATATTCACGGTATCCTTCAGTCCTACCTCCTTTTGTACCTCATTTTCTTCTGAGGACCAGGGTTTTGGTCAGGACATTGAGTCGATTACCCACTGACTAATGCTCTCGACAGCAGCAACACTATGGCCTGGAGATGACTTGAGGATTTGAGTGATATTTGTCTCTTTTTTCCCATGTATTCTCTTTATTTTGGACCATCAAGGGTCCACATACCCTTGGTGGAAGTGTCTTGGTCCATAGGCCCATTAGGAAGGTTAATTTGGTCATTAAAAGTACTTTTGGTTTATTAGTAATTAGAGTTTCATGTAATGGGCAAATTTGTCCACGATGTTTTGGGCCACTCTATAAATAGAGGGCCATTCCTTAGTGGAGAAGCAATGGAAAAGTCTTGAGTTTGAATTCTCTCCTGAATTTGGTGCGAAGCCATTATGGTGATATGCCCAAGGGAAGGAAGCAAGAAGCCTCTCCCACCTACCTCCACTTTCCGTCCAACCTAGTCCCAATCCTTCACCTCCCTCTTCTTCCCCCTTCTTGACGCACCACCCTCCTAATGCAATCCCTTTTCTTCTTCGCAGCACACCACCTCCCTCCCTTCCACCTCCAACTTCTCCTCCCTTCTTTCCCACCACTGCACCACTTCTTGCAACTCCCCGTCCATCCATCACCTTCTCTATGGAAACCCCTCCCAACTCTTTTTTTTTTTTCTCTACAACATCTACCACACCATCACGAGCTCCGCCACCTCTCAACAGCCTCCTTCATTCTCTACTTCTCCATCAACAATAACAAACGTGCAGGAAGAAGACACCTCCTCATCCTCCTTCCTTAGCAGATCCAAAAAAGAGAACCCCCCCCCCCTCAAAAGCATATGCAGGAGCAACCAGTAGGAGTACCAAATCCTCCTTCATCAGTAGAAGCACAGTAGGAAGGGCCGCCCCTTCCTCTTCCTTCGCCGCTATATATATCCAGCAGGTAGGCCAATCTCCATATCCTGCTCAGCACCGTCATCTTCATCAGCAACACAATGACATGAGAGTTATCTTGATCGCATGATGCTGTGACATCCTTGGTGGGCCTCCCTTTTGCACTGCTGTGCACGTGCTTGTCTTCGGCCAATGCTGGTTTTGCAAACCAGCAATATACATGGTTCTTGCTTATCACCATCACCTATTTGTTTAGTGTTTGTTGTAAGCAGCTATGTGCCAAGGGTGAGTGTTCTTCTTGCCACAAATATATGTGCACATCATTGTGGGAAACAGAGCTGCGAGGACCAATGCTCCACGAGCATAAGATCCGCCCAATTGCTTGCGAGTTTGTAATAACAAGGAGGTCGATCCATAGGGAACTCCGTCCAGCCACTTCCTTTAGTGGGCCTTCACCACAGTCTTACATTCCACTTGACTCTCGTAAAAATCAAATTTTCAAGCCAACTAGAGAGCTGTGCGAGTCCGCCAATCAAATGTTCGTTATTTGCTTAATTAATGCTTTCCTAAGTGGTAAGGTTGCCTTCCCGTTCAAGTCTTGCATCAAGTTCGCATTGGAGCATGGTCAGTGGCTTGTTCTTACTAGATAAGGTCCTAGGAGCATAAATCTAGGTCAGGCTAACATTTCATCTTTGCATTTGCATATAACTACGTGTAGTTTTGACACCCTGTCAGTAAAAAGGGCGTAACTTTGCACTCGATTGTCGGATTTTTGCCCACTACCCCAATTTGGAATCAACACGATGACACCGTCAGCATGGTCTAAACAAGATGGCTGTAATCTATCATTTCAAAAACTAAATTCCATTATATTTTTCGTGAAAATCTCACTTTTATCAAAACTTTGCTATTTTTGATAAGTTTTCAAGCTAGATTTTTAGGGCTTACGAGTTGACTTTGCCTGTGGTTATTTTGAAGCATTTACTTAGACTTAGGCATTTTTTCATCTTGTATAATCTAGATTTTTCTAGTAGAAAGCAGATTTTGACTGTTATAAATAAAATCTTTTCTTCCACTAGATGATTAGTCTCCACCCTTTCCCTTGTATGAGCACTCGACGTGGTGTAGTGTACCAACAACCACCATTTTAGCCCGATCCCACCATGGATCCTGACACCTTGAAGGCCATCGTCACCAAGCTCGATGAGCCCCTTGCTGCCAATAATTGTTGCCTATGGTTCAGAACTATGTAATCGACTAAGTGTCTACAGTATAATCAATATGATGTGTTGTGCTTTGGCTCAAATCTATGTAATCAATTTAATTAAGAGCTGTGTAATCATGTACAGGTGTGGTTCAGAGCAGTAATCGATTAGATGAAAGCAATGTAATTGATTTGGTTTAGAGATATAATTGATTTTGTTCAGGGATATTATCGATTAGAGGATGTTCTGTGCAATTGATTAAAGGTTGTTCTGTGTAATTGATTAGAGGATGTTTTGTATAATGATGGATGATAGGTGGGCAGTTAGACATTTAGTTAATTAGTTACTTATTAATTATTTATTAATTAAATTGATTAGTTTGTTAGTTGGTAATTAATTCAGGTGATTAGTTATCTGTTAGCTAGTAAGTTATCAGATATTTATTTGTATTGGCCAAATTTTTGCCCAGGTGGTTAGTTATGGCAGAACTATCAGATATTTTTGCCTAGGCGATTAGTAATAGGGTGAGCTGGCGTTCCAGATTGTTAGAAGTGCCCGTGGAATTCGGGATATTGTTCTAGAAGTGTAACGACCCAATCAGCTAATTGGCCTAGCAACTGTGCTAGTTGGTAGACTTCTCAAGAAGGTCACCCATCATCGGAGGTCACCCATCATCGGACTTCTCTCAACCAAGCATGCTTAACTTCGGAGTTATTTCCAACTAGAACTCAGAAAGATGCTTGGTAGTCTACTGATCTAATCTGTTTAACATATTCTTATACAGGGTATTACAATCTACCCCCAGACACCTGACGTCCTTGTCAGGACTGTTGTATTGGGTGTCCTACGGGCCAATTGTGGTTATTAGAACGTGAATTTGTAATTTATGAATTACTTTACGTTGTCCCTGGGATATGTAGTTGTAAAGTCAATTCGAGATGGGATCTCGAATATGGGTTTGACTATACATGGATACATTGGTTAAGCTATTCCTAATTGGAGAGTAATCACTTAGGGACATTGATTATTCATTAAATCGGTACACATGATGTTTAAATGATCAATCTGACGGTCACGGGTGCGAGGCACCAGCACATATGTGTGGGTGTACATTCTGGGATGATGTCCACTGAACTGATCTACTGATGGATCTTCAAATGGTTAATTATACTTAATGTCAATTGAAGATTCATCTGCCTCAGTAGTATCGTTGATCCTTTGACCTAAGACATTAATCGGGTCTTCCATGAGGACCGGTATGGTTTGATTTTTGGTTAAGTGACTTTATCCATAAGTCATGAAACACCAAATTACTGGCCACATCAAAATATGTGCGAAGACCGTTAATGTTTAAAAGGGGATCGCTCACTGTCAAGTATATATCAAACAATTAATGGGCCTTGACATTGACGCTCCACTAAACCCATGGCCAGGATAGTGTCGGTCCGGTTGAAACTAACGTAATGTATTTGAGGAGGTCATGGTCAGACAACAAGATCACTAGTGGTTTGACAGTTACCATACCACACGATCGTATCGGGCTCATAGAACGAGCGAGGGATTATAGCGATGTGGCAATTATAGTCTGACAGGTACCGGACATGGTGGTTTTGAACCCAACGTCCTCTGGGATCACGCGGATTTGATTGACCGAATGTGATCATAGGTCTAGATTAAATTAAACAGTTATCCTGTTTCAGTTAAAGAGAATAACTGGTTTCATTTACTTCTAATTGAGATTTAGGAGTTAATGGGCCTTAAAAACTGGGGTGACTATAGGCACAGAGGATCACGCACAATTGATTCTCGCAGGATGGAGTATTATTGTATGGATATAAATACAATTGCCTAAGATTCTTTTGGGAAAAGATATCATTAAGTGGCTTAAAAGTATATATGCAATAATACTGAGGGTATATAGACAATATGTACATTATTAGGTTTCTTTTGAAAGGAGCTAATAATATATGTATATATACACACACACACACACACACACACAGACACACACACACACACACACATACACACACACACACAGACACACACAGACACACACACACACACACACACACACATATATATATATATATATATATATTTAGGGTTGTTAAAACAAGCAAACACATGCACCCTTCTCTCTCCCTCTTCCATGCGCATGCACCTCTCTCTCTCCCTCTCTTTAGTCTTGGAGGCTGGGATCTCGGGGCAGATCTGGGAGATCCGAGGCTCATGCATGGCGTGAAGTGGGATGAGGAGAGCACCGTTGCTATGTGAGAATATGTGTGGATTTCGTTCTAGAGGCCGGACAGTTTGCGGCTCTGCGCTCGTGGAAATCGACATCGGACTTTGTGGAACAACTTTCTTCCATGCAAGGTATTAATCGATCAACTATTTGGTTGTTTTATTGCATCGATTTAGGATTAATATGCATATTCAAGGGATCCGATTTCTTTATTTTATTCTGCTGCAGTTAGGATCTTGAGAAGAATGAACCTCACAAGGACCATATTACACATAGCCCACAACCAATCCACTAGACAAGTAGGATGCTAGAGGTGGCCCCCATAGGCTCCAGATGTGGCTCTCACTATGGGGCTTCACACTCTAGGATAGCCTTTTCATGGTGTAGCACTTTGCCCTGTGTAGCACTTAACTCCCACACTTTCGGCTAGTTCGTGGCTTTGATACCATTTGTAACAACCTAATCAGCTAACTGGCCTAACAACTGTGCTAGTTGGTAAACTTCCCAAGAAGGTCATCTATCCTAAGACTTTTCTCAACTGAGCACGCTTAACTTTAAAGTTCTTTCCAACTTGAACTCCAAAAAATGCTAGCCGGTATTGTTGGTAGTCTACTGATTTAGTGTATTTAACATATTCTTATACAGGGTATTACAAGAAGCTATTGGCAGGCGTAGTGCGGTAACATAATTTGGATCAAGTTGGCGGGAGCAGAGCCAATAGGATCAGGTTTTTGGCAGGAGCACTAGGATTTGTGAGCCTATAAAAAGACCCCTTTAGCCTAGTATCCATCCATTTGGCTGGGAATTTTCTTGGAGGCCTGTGGTTGTTGGAGAGAGAATGAGAAGCTTGGCTTGGGGATTGAAGAAGAGAGCCTAGGCTGTGAGATGTAGGTGGATCTACCAAAGCAATAAATATTTTGTATAAAAATTATATTATTTTTTAAGATTTTTAATCTGTTCATCTGCATCAGTTCTTAATCTAAATTTGTTTTTGATCTAAATCTGTTCTAGAATTCGAATCTAATATGTTCTACCTGCCCTTTAACTGTTTTAACGTAAATACTTCATTGATTTCAAATTTGGAATTTGAATGTGAATGATATGTTCTTTATCTAAATTTATCATCGGATCTTCATCTATTTTAATTTTGGAATTCAATTCTGATCTGTTCTATCATGCTCTATTACTTTTAAGCTTGTTCAGATTTGATCTTTAATGATTTGTTGAATTTAAACTATCAATTCATGCTCAGTTCCTTGATAATCTAGGATTTCATAACTTGTTGTTTGAAATTCTAAAAGTCTATACAATTTATGTGAAGAACTATGATTTAGATATTGCCATTATATGTATATGACCTATGAGCAACAAGTGAAATCCCGAATCTAGAAATATGTTACCAGAATGACAGTGGGACTAAAGACTCCGTAGTTATGCGCATGAACTAAGATCTCAACACTATATTGCCTAGGTTCTTTGGTATAAGTAGTTCGTATGATTTTATATGGCTAATGCATGTCTGATAGTTTTGAATTTGAATTTTGATATGATATGTGATGTATATTTGATAAGCTGCTATAATCTTGTGAAATACGATAATTTTGGCACACAATGAGTTCAATTTGGATCTATTTTAAGTCAACTATAATCTTGTGAAATTCTTTTATATCTTAAATTTGAATAAGGTAACTTGATCACATGCTACTAGTTATATTTTGAGCCCTATGTTATGCGATATGTGCCTCCATATGTGTTAGAGGAATTATGTGATATGCTTATGACTAGTAGTTTGTCTTCAAGCAAAGTAAGAAAGTTTGATATATGTGATAAGTGTTATAAATTAGCATGTTTGTTTCAGATTATTAGAAAATACATCCAATTTGATATGAGATATATGTTAGATCTTATTTTGTATCATATTTTTATTTGATCTATATGTAGCATTGTGAATTGTTCATGATATAATTTAATTATCATGTGAGTTTTAATTATTATATGTTTAGCTGTGGATGGGATGATGCCTATTGTGTTTTGTACTCAATAAGTTTGTTACAAAATTTTTCACGGGAGGTGGCCAGAGAGTTCGACTTTGGTTCTGACCATGAGGATTAGGTATTCTTGGAGCTTATTGGATTCAAGATTAGTTGTGGTAGTATGAGTCTTTTTATTTTAGTAGATTACTCTAGTAGGAAATATTTGAGTATGTTATGTAAATTGTGAGATCCTAGGGAGTTGTAAGAGATTGATTATGTTCTTTAGAGACAATTATTTATTATGAGACTTTTGTGGTATATTGGCTTATTATTATTTAGATTTTTACGATGGATGACTATTTGTTATTGCCTTGTGGACTCTATTCTTTCATTTTTATTATGTATGCGCTATGTCCGTAAGTTCTACTGAAAGTTGGATATGATTGGACACAGAGTTTGGGTTATTAAACATGGTATCGAAGCAATTTTGAGGATTTGAGTTCCACACCATCGGATCTATTAAGTCAAGAGAGTAAATTGATAGATTTGGGATCTTAGGCTGAGTATAAGTGATAAGATAACTAGGTTTTGATTGGAGATAGAGCTAGAAGTGCTGACTTGCTGAACTTGAGAGCTTATTCAAGATATTTTAGATTTTTAGGATATATCGAGGTGTGGTCGTCCTATTGTGGTTCCTCTTATTCAGCCCTCATCTTCTAAAGATAGCCCTGTGCAAGGAGGTTCTTATGCAACCCAGGGCCAAGGTGTGGTCAACGCACCACCAGCCAATATGGACTTTGGTGAGTTCATACAAACTTTTCAGGGGCTTGTGTAGGCTTTGCAGACTCTGACGCAGACTCAGACTCAACGTCATGGGCCTAAGTCGACCCCTATGTTGGAGCAGTTCAACAAGTTGTGCCCTCCTTTTTAAGGGGGAGAGTCGATCAGAGCTTGCTGATGCTTGGCTCAATGAGATGGAGAAGATGTTAGTTATGATTCATTGCCTAGAGGATGAGAAGGTTAGTTTGGTTGCCTTCATCTTAAAGGAGAAAGCAAATGTCTGGTGAATGTTAGAATGGATGGAAAAGTTGACACCTTCAAAGCAAGTATAGTTATGAAAAAGGATATCGTCAAAGACAAAAGTTGACTATGACGAAACCTTCTTGTTGGTTGCCTCAGTCCATCAGAATTCAACTTGGTGTTACTGCATATATATATACACACACACACATATATATAAGACTGTGATGATGATAACAACATTCTCGATGGGAATCTTGATGGAGAAGTGTACATGTTATAGTTGAAAGCATTCACATCTAGAAAATGTCCATATATAGTATGCACAATTCAAAGAGTTGGAACAAGTTTTTCGCAATCATAACATAAGATTTGATGAGACGATTAAATCTTGTAGCTATGTCAGGATCAAGTTAAAATTTTGTGTCTACAAGAAGTTAGTGGGGGCATAGTTGCATTTAACTTTGGAAGTGGATGACACATTGCTCATTGAGAATGATGCGAGAATGTCATCCTGACTATCAAGGATCTTCTCATATCGATTTGGGCATAACATCTTTTGTATTGGGATTCCGACTTATGGAGATAAGTCTAGAAAGATGCATAAGATTATTCTTATCTATGTACGTAGGCACCATTCCTAGAAGGGCCTCATTTGGATGATACATGGACCTAAGGAGAGTGTATTCACGAGTGGAGTTCTTTTTTTACCTTGGGCATAGAATCCTTAATGCATGCTTTCTTATGTGCGAAAGCTAATGTGGCCTATGCTCTAAGTGTTATGAGCAGACATCGGGGAGATCTGATGTGTAACACTGGGTGGTAAAGGAATTCTTATGTTCTTGAGAAGAATTAAGGATCCAGTTCCTTTATTAAGAAGATGACTTAAAGAGATGGGTACACTGACCCAAGCTTTGAGTCATATCATACTGATAGCAAGGTAATTTTAGGAGGTACATGATTGTAACATAAGGTGAGGTAGTGAATTGGAAGGGTTCCAATTAGGAAAAAATATTGTTGATTCGACTACAAAGCCCGTATTATCAGCCGACTAAAGCAGTATTGATAAAAGAGTTTATCATGATGCTTGGAGATGTCCAAGCATCTCTGATCATGTCTCTATGTCATGTGATGACATTAGAGAGAATAGCGATGAGGTCTGATCAGAAGTCCTAGGACATTATGTAGTGTTATTCTAAGAGCTGACCAGAGATAACATCAATTAAGGATTCATAACTGGAAGAGTTCTATTTGAAGATAATGTTGCAGATCCACGAACTAAAGCTTCAACTCAAAGTGTGTTTGAGCATCACCTAGGACTGATTGAAATCAAACTCATAAGTGATTAGCTTTAGTGCAAGTGGGAGAATGTTGGAAATGAGTGCCCTATAAGCCAATCACATGAGATGTGGTGAGGACATTTTTGAAAAATTCTTATTCACTTAATTAATGGCAAAACATTCATTAGGTCTATTTATGATTGCGTGTTACATCATTAGGCATAATGAAGTCCATAAGTTTATGCAATGAAGACTAGATCATAATGAGATTATGATAATAAGATTAGTGTTCTATAAACAAACTTCTTAATATTCTCGGTCATAGAATAATTGAGAATGAACATCAATTATCCAGATAGATGGACACACACTTTGTCTATTCATATGATGAGGGTGGCTGGTCTCATAGCTACTTATATAGAGACACTAAGATAAGTGTGTGGATGCTCATTGGAGAATGAGTTCACCAACTGATCCGCTGATGAGATTCCTGAATAGTTAATTAAACCTAATTGTTGATCAAGAAACTCATCATCACAATAGTGCAATTGATTGTTTGACCAGAGATACCAAAGACATCTTATGTGTGGAACATTACACTTTGATGTTGGATTCATGGGCCTTAGCCATAGGTCTTGTACATGTGAGTGCTTAAAATGAGTATGTGATTATCATGAAAAAAAAACTATGTTGTTTAAGTGCAAAATAAGCCTATTAAAAAGAAACTAAGTGATGTGATCGCCAGAAACTTTTGACTTAAAAGTTCCAAAAGAAGATTTTGATCGCCTACCTGTTTGGATGTGGGAGATGTTGAGCTCTTGGTTCCCCTCCTTCAACCGGCTGAAGAAAGAGAGCCCTTTCTTGTCTTTGTTCTTGCTTTGATTGTTGTTGAGTTCTTGAGGATCGTCCATAGTCTTTGTTGTTTGCTATTGATTTCCTCTCCTTTGATTTTTCTTTGTACCTTGCAAGAAATAGAAAGAAATGAATAATAATGATGAAAACTTAGGAAAAGGTAGTATCCATTCCATAGAAAATTTTAAACATGCAACTAAGCTGGTAAACTCACTTGTTGGGATGGTCTATTAAACCCCTTTAACAAATAGGTTTTGAAAATGATGCTAGTGTTGTGTGTTGCATGGAGTGATGTGATGAAGAATGTGAAACTAATGGGATAAAAAATGTGAAAAATATGCAGAAATGAATTGAAAGCTAAGCTGGATGGCCCCTGGAAGCCTTAGTCTTCAATGAATCTTGGACGGATGAAGAAGGATGCCGACTCCTGGTGGTAGCAGCGCTTCAGCGTTTGGACGTCTTCAAGCTTCTTCGCTCCAATCACCGCCAAAATAATCACTCTTTTTTTTTTTTTTACTTACTCAAAAGGCGAGGTATTTATAGACTTCTTTGCATCTGCGGATTTACATGAAGAAATCTTGAGATTTATCCAGATTAACTAACAGATAAATACATATTAATTCATCTTTATCTGTAATTATCTAAAACGCGTCGCCCGAGAAAGACGTCTTTTAGACTAATTAAGATAAGGATAAATATTCGGCAAAAACTTATCTTTATCTGTAATTACATAAAACGCGTCGCCACTTACAGACGCCTTTTAGACTAATTAAGATAAGGATAAACATCCGGAAGAGAATTAGAAACAACTTAGGAAACCTAAATGGCGTTGTGACATGCAGACGTCTTTTAGCTAATTAATCTACTGATTAAAATTCAAATTTAAACATTAAAATAGGAATAAATTCTAAATGGCGTCCACACAGGTCGACGTCTTTTAGACTTCTTTATATTTTAATTGAAATTTAAGTTAAAATTAATTTAATTAATTAACTTAAATCATATTTGTCTGACCCAACACTATTTAGATAATTAACTTAAAAAGATCAATAAAAATTAAACAATGATTAAACATCAGACCATTATGAGGCATTATTATATGATATGAAATTTACTCGAAATGATGTCAAAATTAACGTGTCTACAGCTGCCTCACCTTGGCATCGTCTTTGCAAGGGAGTGAAATGAAATGGAATGTACTAAAAAGGTAATGCCAAGGTGTGATGAGACACGCTCTTAACATCACATGATTGGTAGTTTTCTCAAAATCATCAATGAAGATAGTTCAAGGAGATCAATGGAATCAATCATGTCTGGATGAGGTAGACAAAGAAATAAAATAAAGTCGATCAACCTCTACGGAGTGGGAAGTACCCCAGGTCGTAGACACTGCAGGTTTCATCATGGGGAGCGTTTGCCAGCCAATGTGGACGTGCTGCAGCCATGATGGATCTTAAAAGAAAACAAGAAATATTGGTTAAAGAATCTAAGAAAGGATAGAATTCTAAGGATATCTTTAAGCGAACCTCAAAGATAATCAAGATACTCAATTCGGAATGGAATATTTCATATCATGTTTGAATTATTTGATGATCTGAAACTTAATCAATAATTAATTCTTATTTCAATTATATCAAAGTCCTACATGATGCATGCTGGGCTAAAAGAAAAATATAAAGTTAAATAAAATATAAATTAATCAAGGATAATATTGTTAAATTATCATTAATGAGTCAAGATACCAATTCTTGTAATTCAGTGCTAAGCCGAAACTCGTTTATCCACGCACCGTTTCACAAAAGTGGAACCATCATCCTCACTAATTAACAATCCAACGGCCTATTCATGCGATTAAGAATTCTCTGGAATTATCACTGTTTTTGTTGTAGGGGAACTCAAATTCCAGTTTCATCAAAACCACAAGGTCCTTGATATAGTCTAATAAATACTTAACATATAGTAATGCAAATGATTTACATGGAATAATACAAGGGTAGAAATAACTGTCTTTTTAGCCATGGTCGGGACTCATAAACTCCCACAATGGGATCTTCTTGATATTTCCAGCTTCATTTGGATTTTCTTTAATTTTCCTAAAATGCGTCGCTGTTTAACGACGCCTTTTTAGTCGCAGAAACAAGTTCTGGTTGTTCTCTACTCGGATTCCAACTCTCTTCATGCCTTGTGTCCTGCACATCACTTAACAAACAAGTCAAGTATCTATTTAGGCTTAGCCCCTTGCCTGACCGAATGAACGGTCGATCAATCTCTTTCTTATTGGAAGGGTCAAGGGGCATAGCCTTTATTTACAAAGGTAATATGAATAATCAAACTATAAGCAAAATGCAACATGCAAGCAGACAAATGCTCACTGAAAATAAAAGGAATGAAGCATACCAAGTGCAATAAGCAAATGCTAATCGAAATATTTTTTGTTGTTTTGAAATATGTACTTTTTTGTGTTTTGAAATATGTATATTTTTGGCTTTTGGAACATGTGTATTTTTTTTTGGCTTTTGAAATATGTACCTTTTTTTGGATTTTGACATATGTATTTTTTTTGGATTTTTGAAATATGATGTGAACTAAAAGACCAGCATGGTACTCAGATCAAAAGATCATATTCATTTATTAACTTAATTCCCAAATTATTCTTTAATAATTTAACTTAAACCCATCGTGTTTAAACTTGTGTTTCCATTCGTGATCCCATTTGATGATTTGACCCTTAGTCAATCTCGGCCGTTCCTCAAGTTTGGAGTACGCCTCTTTAGAAAGAAAGGAAGAATTGGTTTAAAAAGCCCATGAGAAGGTTCCAGAGACCTAAAAAGATGTTCCTTTCTTACCCTAATATCTGTTGGGGTTCGGTCATTTTCTTTCCGGGGTATTTATCGACCTTGCGTTCCCTTTCATTTTATGGCCTTGATGTAATGTTTGTAATGTGATGGCCTTTTGATTTGACGTTTGGCTTTTGCCTTTTGCTTTGCTTTTCTTTTCTTTTCTTTGGGACGGATCTCCCCCTTTTTTCTTATGACGGCCTCCTACTAAGATGGCGGGTATTCTTGGTAGTCTATTCTAAGCCTCGTTCCGACATCATGGGCCGAGTGTAAAAACAAAATTTTGCTTAAAAAGAATGATTTGTACTTTACACTTTCAGTCAAACTTTTGGTATTCCTTAGGACTTGGCATCTCTCGTTACTCACGAATCAAACGTGTCAGTGTGTGTAGTAATGGGCTTGAGTTAAATTATCCAGACTGATAAGGGGATTTGAGTTTATAAATTTTCTGATTCCACTGGTCTTTGTACCATGCTGATCGACTCTTTAACCTAAGGGTAGTATTTCTTAAGATGCAAACCATTCCAGGGGTGAGTTAGCTCTTCTCCTTCTGCATTGACAAGACGATAAGCGTTACCAGAAAAAGCATGTGATATAACATAAGGTCCTTCCCAATTGGGTTGGAGCTTAAAACGTGGACCACCAGGTTTTACAAAAATTCTTTTGACAACCATTTCACCAACTTTGAACTTACGTTCAATGACTTTCTTTTGATAAAAATGTGCTAATCTATTTTGATAAATTATTGCATGATTAGCAGCTGACCATCTTCTCTCGTTTAAGAGTTCCAATTGAGCAAGGAGTGTTGAACGATGTTCATCAATGGAAAATTCCTTGTTCAATTGTACTCTTAATGATGGTATGAGGATCTCGTATGGAACTACCGCCTCCATTCCAAATGTTATGGAATAAGGAGTTTGTCCAGTGGGCGTGCGGATTGAAGTTCGGTAAGCCCATAGAGCCTCAACCAATTTTTCTGTCCAGTCTGTGAACTTGTTAGATTTGCACGTCTTTTTGATGATTTTTATCAAAGTCTTGTTAGTTGCCTCTACTTGGCCATTGCCTTGCGGATAATAAGGAGATGAATGATGCAATGCAATTTTGTACCTGTTGCGAAGGTCCTTCAATTCTTGTGACACGAACTGCGGTTCATTGTCGGTGACGATGGTGCTTGGAATTCCAAATCTGGTGATGATGTTCCTCATGATGAATTCGCAGACGGTTGATGCTTTGACTTCCGTGTATGCTTCAGCTTCTGCCCACTTAGTGAAGTATTCCGTTGCCGTGAGGATGAAAGATTTTTGCTTGATGCAAGAATTAGGATTGCCAAGGGGTCCAATGATATCGAAAGCCCACATGGAGAAAGGCCATGGGGAAGAAACATGATGGAGTGAAGATGCAGGAGAATGAATTTTGTCGGCGTGAAGTTGACACTTAGCACACCTACGGACATATCCTATACAGTCTTCTTCCATGGGTTGGCCAACAAAATCCTCGTCTAAGGATCTTCTTTGCTAGCATTTGTCTATTAACATGGCCACCACAAACTCCACTATGAGCTCCTTCCATAACCTTCCAAAGCTCATCTTCGTCTAGACATCTTAGAAGAACTCCATCAAAACCTCTTTTGTACAGTGCTCCCCCAACTATGGTGTATCGTTGAGCAACTCTCCTGATAACCCTTTTCTCCTCAGCTGTGGCTTCTTCAGGATATGATTGATCTTCACAATATTTGGCAATTTCATAATACCATAGCTTCTGTTCATCATCCATCTCTTCTAACAGCTCCATCAACATGATTTCTCCTTTTTCCACGATATCTCCATCTCTGACCTTCTTCAACAACTTCTCCTTAGTTCTAAGAAATGAAGGGTCTTTCACGGCGGGTGAAAGACGCCTATGAACTATGATTGATTCAGATTGCCTGCTGATTGGAAAATCAAGAGAAGATGCAAGTGAGGCTAGGGCGTCAGCTAAGATGTTCTGATTTATAGGAACATGGACGAAGATCAGTTTGGTAAAAAGCTTTGAATAAGCAGAAGTAAGTTCTTGATAAGGCTTGAGTTTGGGATCAAGGGTTCAATATTTGGTTAACACTTGGCGAAGAATCAATTGGCTATCACCCACAATCCTGAGTTTGATAACACCATGGGAATGAGCAGCCTCGAGGCCAACAAGGAGCGCCTCGTATTTAACTATATTGTTGGTGACTGGAAAGTCAAGCTGAAAGACTTGTGGAATGGTGATACCTTCGGGTGATAACAAAACAATGCCAATACCCTTTTCCATGGGAATTCAGAGCTCCGTCAAAATGCAGAGTCCACATATCATCTCTGATTTGGTCTATGGACATCAATTCCTCATCCGGAAACTCCGATTGGACTGGATCAAAACGAGGAAGGGGGTGATGAGCGAGGTGTTCTGCTATGGCATAACCTTTAATCGCTTTCTGCTGAATGTAAGTGATATCGAATTGAGATAGAAAGCTTTGCCATCGCACTAATCTATCAGTAAGGGCATATTTCTCCAAAAGAAACTTAATCGGATTCATCCTAGCGATCAGATGGACTTTATGGACTAGAAAATAATGCTTCAATTTCTGAACAACCCAAACTAATGTTGCACATGTTTTCTCCATCACTGTATATCTCTGTTCAGCAGGGTTGAGAAGTTTAGAGAGAGAGTAGGCTGCCCTCTCCTTTCCTTCTTCATCCTCTTGTGCTAGGATAGCCCCCACTGCATCATCTAGGATATAAATGTAAAGTATCAATGGTTTGCCTGGAGATGGTGGTCTCAAAACAGGAAGACTTGCCAAATAATTCTTTAATCCATCGAATGCCTCCTGACACTTATCGTCCCAATCGAATTTGACTCCTGGCTTGGTAAGCTTGTAGAACGGCTTACACCTTTGTGAGTGCTGGGAGACAAAACGGCGAATAAATTGCAACCTCCCGATTAATTCTCTTAACTCCTTCAAGTTCTTGGGAGGTGGCATCTCTCTGATAGCCTTTGCCTTGTTGGGATCGATCTCAATTATCCGTTTGCTGACAATGAATCCAAGTAATTTCCCTGAAGATACCCCGAATACACATTTCTTGGGGTTCATCTTTAACTGATACTCCCTTGATCTCTCTAACACTCTTGCCAAAACTTTGGCATGCTCCGCCTTCGTCTTAGATTTAACCAACAAGTCATCCACATACACTTCTAGATCTATGTGCATCATGTCGTGAAATATTGCCATCATAGCCCTCTGATAAGTGGCTCCAGCATTCTTTAATCCAAATGGCATGACGACATAGCAGTACGTACCCCAAGGTGTAGTGAATGATGTCTTCTCTTGATCTTCTTCTGCCAATTTGATCTGATTGTATCCTGAAAACCCATCCATAAATGATAAAGTCTCATAGCCAGCAGTGTTATCAATGAGTACATCAATATGAGGCAATGGAAAATCATCTTTAGGACACGCCCGGTTTAAATCTCGGAAGTCAATGCAAATCCTGACCTTTCCGTCCTTCTTCATAACCGGGACTATGTTGGCCACCCATTGTGGATAGAGGACAACTCTAATAAATTTGGCTTTATGTAATTTGTCAACCTCTTCCTTCATCTTTAAAGCCATTTGTGGGTGGAATCGTCTTAGCTTATGTTTGACCGGGCTAGCTCCATCATTTAATGTCAATATGTGTTCCACTAATGACGAGTCTAACCCCGGCATATCTTCATAATTCCAGGCGAAAGTGTCCTTATAATCTTTAAGAACTTGCACCATTGCCTTTTCATCTTCTTCAGAAAGATTCTTGCTGACGAAGACAACCTTAGGTTCGTCTTCAGTCCCTAAATTGATTTCTCTGGTGGGCTCTTCTACGGCAGCTGAGGGTTCATCGAATCTCTTCACTCCACTGGCATATGCCTCAGCCGTGTCCTTGTCATCTTCCTCATCTTCAATAATGGGGTCTTTTTCATGTATCAACTCATACACCCCATATCCATCATTGACTAATTCATCGTCCATACAGTCTTTTGGCATCTGAATGGGATTTTCCAATAGCTGAGGGATCATCGAGCAAGAAAGGCGTCTGTTAGCTAAGTCCTGGAGGTATCTATCTGAAATCTGTCTACCCTTAGACTTTCTAAACTTCCTAACCTGATTAACTTGCCTAGAGCTAGACTATCTAACTTCACTAGACTCCCTATTCTGACCTAATGAAGATGAAGCAGAATGAAAATCATGGGATACAGAAGGAAATACAGGAGAATCCTCTCGAGGGAAGGGGCAGAGTAGATTTAGAAGAGAATCTTGACCGAAAGACCTACGCGATGGGGTAGAATCGGCCAAGTAAGAGGTTTCCTCAATGAGGATCTGGGAAGAATTTGTTGCCAAATTGGCGTTTTTTTTTTTGGCAATAGAAGAGTTAAGCATAAAACAGGAATGAAGATGAATAGAAGGAGAATGAGATGAGGGAAGTGGCACCAAGGCCAGAGGATTAGGGGGATCATACAACAGTATGTCCCAGATTAAATCATACATCCTCTCTAGATCGAGAGGAGGTGGTGGAATGAGGTCCCGAGGGGACAGAGTAATCATAACGGGCGGGGCTCGTGGAATGTCTTCAATGATGACCCGCGACCAAGTCGGGGTCAAGAGCAAAGTACGAAACAAGGTGTGAAACATGAAAATATGAGAAGGATAAGTCCCCCTCCAAAGCAGATCCGTGGTGTAGCCAGCTTCATAGGGGTCATCTGGCTCCCCTTCATCAGTCTCTTCTGACAGCAGTATCCTTTTGTCGAAAATAGCACCGGGACCTTCGATCAGCTCATCGATCTGTGGCGGCCACTTGGGTTCTGCAGGATCGAGAAACAGCCTGTTCAATGCGATGTAGAGATCTCTTAAATCGAACCACCTGTACCATTCACATTCAGGATCTTGGAATTTTCTCCTTTTCATAGGCCGCAGAGCCTCCAAGGACTGGTACGTGAGCAGTTCTGAGCAGTGTCTAGCCAAGTCTCTCCCATATATATCGTGGAGGTCAAAACATGAAGTAATGACCACCGTATTGTCATGGCTTATTACGGGCCCCTTTACAAAATGAGTATACAAGGTCCATGTTAGGGGGGCCCGACCTTCCTTGTGTGGTGTAGACATCGCCTCCCAGACTTTCTGGCCACCTTCATTCTTTGCTTGCTGAACAATGTCCTGCTTCATTTTTCTCGGCCTATAGCCCAGGCCGTTTCCAGGTATTCCTCGGTGGTCTTTCTCGGCCATTCTTCATCATTATTCTCCATCCTGGGGTACTCATTCACTTCCCCCTCTTTATGGCATTTAATGGATAAGGAGAAATAGTGGCAGTTTTCAGAGGATCAACCACTGGATGGTAAACCTGTAATACCGACATAAAAGGTTGTCGGCCAGGTGAAGAAGCAGGTTTGACATTCAAAGTATGAGCAGCAGCAGGGATCGGCATGCTCGTAACTTTAATGATTCGTCCTTTGAAGGGAAATTTGAGGTATTGATGATTCGTGGAGGGAATCGCCTCAAGAGTTTTTATGTAAGGACGACCCAAAATGACGTTTAAAGAAGGGTCGATTTCCAGGATGTGAAATTCAACCTCTGCATGACTTACAGGGCCTAGCTCCACTTTCAAATAAACCATTCCCAGAGGGGAACGGGTGGAATTATCATATGCCGTCACGGAGATGGGGCTAGGCAACCATTTTTCCTTGGGCACACCGCACAATTCTAGGGTCTTCGGAGGTAAAACATTGATTGAAGCCCCTGTGTCAACCAGGCATGCATCTACGGCCTTTTTGCAAATATTGACCGTAATGCTCAGAGCCATGCTTCTGGCTACTGGCGGTGCTAGTTCCGATGTATGAAATGAAATAGAGGGTTGATCCCCCTGAGGAACTAACAGTGCTGCAATCTTTTCCACCGGCACGTCCTCGTTGACCATCACCTTCTGCAAATATTCCATCAGAGCTTCTTGGTGAGTCTTCGATCTTTTAATCAGTTCAAGCACGGAGATCCGTGCCGGTGTCCGGTCAAGGTGCTTCAGTAGGTCATATTGAGTGCCTGGTGCACTCTCTTCATTATGTGCTTCCTTTGTCGGCTGTGATGGGCCGTCTCTAACTGTTGACTGAGGAAATACTTTGTTGAAAATCCTTCCACTCCGGAGCACATGTTCCTCAGCCATGGAAGGTCCGGGTGATACTTTGAGTACTGCAGGGTTGAATGGTGCGGATCGGGTGGAGTGTTGGTATGTGGGCGATGACGCGGGGTTAACTGGTGATGGCGTGGTGCGGATTAAAGGCCTAGATGGTTGGATAGTGGACGAAGCGGGGAACGGCATGCGTAATAGCGGTTTAGAAGGTTGGATGGTATCTGGGTAAGCGGTAGTGGTAGCGGGTGAAGTAGGGAATGGTATGTGGAGTAGGGGTCTGGATGATAGGAGGGGTGCGTAGTTGGTTTGCGGGGGGTTATTTAGTGGAGGTGTAGTGGCGTGGGGCGTAATGGGTTTGAGGAAAGCGGGTGGTGGTAGTGGGTTAGTGGGTGCGGGTGAGTGATATGCGGGTGTTGGTATAGGGGTAATGGTAATGGGCTGTGGTCTGGGTATATGGATGGTGCGGCGTGGTGGTTGTTCTGCGGTACTTGGAATGTGACTCGTTGAATAGATAGAGGAAGAGTCCTCTATCCTCCACTGTTGCCCGCGGTTAGCCTCAGACCGGCTATTTGTGAGAATGGGGGTAACTTGGTTCTGATTTTGATGCTCCGGAAGCGGGTTCTACACTATGCCCATGTTCGGTGGTGGTGCTGCTTGTGCTGGTGCTCTCACTTGCTGCTGTTGCTGCTGCTGTGGTGGTCTTATTGCTTTTAAGGCTGATATGTATTTTTTCATCTCTTCCCAGTCTATGCCGCCCTGCTCGTTGAGATTATGGATGTAATCTCTAAATTGGAAGCAGGTGTCAATAGTGTGTCCAGGTTGCCTATGGAAATAGCAATACCTAGACGTGTCGGCATTCTGGGGCCAAATCGCCTTTTCTCTTGGCAGGACTAAGGCATTAGCTGCCATTAGAGCACTAAAAATGTCCGCCAAGGACTCTGGGAGGATCGGGTATTCTGCCCTCTTTGGGCCTGGAGGTCTTCTCTACTGATTGTAGTCAGTAGGAGGAGGGACATTATGATATGCCGGCGGTGCGCGCGGCTGATACTGCTGCTGTTGCTGATACTGCTGCTGTTGCTGATACTACTGTTGTTGTGGTGGCTGGTACTGCAATTGCCGTTGCGGCGGCTGCTGTGGCTGTTGCTGTTGCTGGCTCGGCTGTTGAGGCTGCTGATATTGGGGCTGCTGATACTGG
Organism: Zantedeschia hybrid cultivar; assembly: GCA_030544215.1. Taxonomy (NCBI): domain Eukaryota; kingdom Viridiplantae; phylum Streptophyta; class Magnoliopsida; order Alismatales; family Araceae; genus Zantedeschia; species Zantedeschia hybrid cultivar. The sequence continues at coordinate 44,498,549 of JARZZO010000002.1, read as the reverse complement.
GGGTTTGGCTACTGCCTGTACCCCTGCTGGTTCGGCTGCGGTGGCCTCTGGTACTGCTGTTGTTGACTCCTTACAAACTGGGGCGAGTTGTTGTTTATACTGCTGACTTGCTCATGAGAGAGCGTGCCCTCAGTAGTTGGACCTGTGCTGGGAGAATTCGGCACTGCAGGCTTCCGAGATGGAGGCCTGCTAGGTCTGTGAGGATCAAAGACGCTAGAGAACGTAGCATCTTTGAAGGCATTCTGACAGTACCGTGCTCTTTTATAGAGCTCTGCCATGCTGGTCAGATTGTTCAGGGAGAGGACTAGTTTGAACTGGGGCGTAGCATTGGAAATCAGCATTTTCACTTGCTCTGACTCGGACAAGTGATCTTTTACTTTCTCGGCCAAGCCTCGCCATCTGTCGGCAAAACTGACGATCTCCTCATCGGGTTTCATCTTCTCTGCTATTAGGTCAGTGATGGACAGGGAGGGAGCGACTCTGTCCTGGTATCGTTGAATGAATTTTTGGGAAACGATACCATAATCCTCTACTTCGGAGGGTTCTAAGGAAAAGAACCACTCGAGGGCTGGTCCCTATAGAGATATCTTGAACAAAAAGGCCAACGACCTCTTGTCGTTTTGCCAGAAGGATGACTCGTACATGAACTCCTTCAAGTGGGTGAAGGGATTACCAGTACCGTTGTACTTTCGGTACACTGGCATCTCGGAGGGTGGCAGGTGGAACACTGGCAGGCTTGGTAAGTTGATTTCCGGTGCAGCTTTGACCCCCATTATCTTCTGGAGGTTGTTGAATTGTTCATCCATGCGCTCCATCTTCGCCAGCAACACTTGCGTTGTCAGATCAGCCTGGGGAGGGGGAGGAGGTGGAGGTACTTGATAGGCCTGTTGCCTAGAGTACATCGGACAGGGAGGACAGTAAAGAGGAGGTCCGGCAGAGCTTCCGCCATGCCCGAGGGCATTTTGGTACGCGGGCGTCAGTGGTCTGACCGGTTGCCTAGAAGAGGAAAGTTGTGGCCCAGCTGGCCGAGAAGTGACATGGAGGCCTTCCATGGCCTGATGAATGTAGGGAGGATGATGAGGAGGTTGTTGAGGGATGGCAGGGGGAGCCGCAGGGTTCAGCTCGGCAGACTGCACGGGCGTCTTTCCCTTCAGAATGGACTGGATTGCCTCGAACTGTTGAGGGTCCAGACGGGAGGCAAGAACTCCCAAAACATTTACAAGATCCGAGGGATCAGAAGATGAGGGATCATTCTGGTTCATGTCTCCCTCGAAGATAGGGTTGGGAACCGCATGCACATGCGGGGGAGGATCAAGATATTGATCATGAGGATGATAGAGAGGGGTTCGGACATTCCCCTCATGTCGAACTAGAATAGGAATGGAATTACGGGAAGCGTCAGCATCTCTCCCGCCCTCGAAATTGTAATCGGAATCGCAGGGGCATTAACATCTCCCTCGTAGTTGATAATGGCATCTGGAGCCATGCTCAAGTCTCTGCCTGATCGAAGCAGTATGATGTTAAATTTTTTTCTTCAGAGATTAACAAACAAGTTGTAAAGAGATTAAACAAACAAGTGGATGTTTAACGTGATTTTAGGATTCCTTGTTGGGTATTTGGATTTAATTAAATCACAAATTCGCTCAAGAGATAGGATCCTAGTTTCAGTTCAATGTCCACCGTTATATTCTATGGTTTTCTCTCACAACGTTATGGAAATCTAACTGGGACTTCAAATGGTACAACCAGCCCGATGATCAAGGAGGAATACCTTGATTTTGGGGACTTACGGAGGTCTTTAACGCCAACTACTCTAGTCTGATCGAGGGACCGACCCAATCAGAGAGAGTTGAAGGCGCCAAGAAGAGTGTTCCTAAGAAAAGGAGGGTGTTAGCCTCAATGCGTATGACATGTAGCCTGGATGGCCTATAATGCTTAATATATAATGGGTAATAGCACACAGATCACAAAAATCTGAGAACTGAAGAAGAAATAAGAAACTGTTTGAATTGCGTCGTAGTTACTCGACGCTATTCAAAACAGAACCTTATTTTTTCGCAGAAGCTCAGACAGCAGATAGCAGGAAAATGAGACTGAAAGGCATCTGGGTTGGGCGACGCAGTTTGAAACGCGTCGCTTATCCTGGACGCTTTTTAAGTCGCAGATGTAGTTTTCCAGGAGGAATTTCTGGATCGATTCCTCCTCAAAATAGGATAAAAACGATAAATAATCAGCTCATGCAAAGATTTTTTTTTGTTTCGAATTTTAACAAGATAATTTGTCAAATAAACAACTAGAATGCCAATCGATCACACAATCTTTATCACAAAAACAGCTTTTCAACTAATCAACGGGGAGGGCAAGATCTTGCCACAGGGGTGTGCACGTGGTGCACGTAAGAAATTAACTAAACTAAAAATACTTACCAATTGGTGAGGGCGTGTCGAGAGACACAAGTGGTGCACCGTGGGTGCCCGATTGATAACAGCAAGAACAAAGAACTAAAAGATGGCGAGACCAAGTCCCACCGTGACCGCCAAAAAAGCTGTGAGTGCTTAAAATGAGTATGTGATTATCATGAAAAAAAAACTTTGTTGTTTAAGTGCGAAATAAGCCTATTAAAAAGAAACTAAGTGATGTGATCGCCAGAAACTTTTGACTTAAAAGTTCCAAAAGAAGATTTTGATCGCCTACCTGTTTGGATGTGGGAGATGTTGAGCTCTTGGTTCCCCTCCTTCAACCGGCTGAAGAAAGAGAGCCCTTTCTTGTCTTTGTTCTTGCTTTGATTGTTGTTGAGTTCTTGAGGATCGTCCATAGTCTTTGTTGTTTGCTATTGATTTCCTCTCCTTTGATTTTTCTTTGTACCTTGCAAGAAATAGAAAGAAATGAATAATAATGATGAGAACTTATGAAAAGATAGTATCCATTCCAGAGAAAATTTTAAACATGCAACTAAGCAGGTAAACTCACTTGTTGGGATGGTCTTTTAATCCCCTTTAACAAATAGGTTTTGAAAATGATGCTAGTGTTGTGTGTTGCATGGAGTGATGTGATGAAGAATGTGAAACTAATGGGATAAAACATGTGAAAAATATGTAGAAATGAATTGAAAGCTAAGCTGGATGGCCCCTTGAAGCCTTAGTCTTCAATGGATCTTGGACGGATGAAGAAGGATGCCGACTCCTGGTGGTAGCAGCGCTTCAGCGTTTGGACGTCTTCAAGCTTCTTCGCTCCAATCACCGCTAAAATAATCACTCTTTTTTTTTTTTTACTTACTCAAAAGGCGAGGTATTTATAGACTTCTTTGCATCTGTAGATTTACATGAAGAAATCTTGAGATTTATCCAGCTTAACTAACAGATAAATACAGATTAATTCATCTTTATCTGTAATTATCTAAAATGCGTCGTCCAAGAGAGACGTCTTTTAGACTAATTAAGATAAGGATAAATATCCGGTAAAAACTTATCTTTATCTGTAATTAGATAAAACGCGTCGCCACTTACAGATGCTTTTTAGACTAATTAAGATAAGGATAAACATCCGGAAGAGAATTAGAAACAACTTAGGAAACCTAAATGGCGTCGTGACATGTAGACGTCTTTTAGCTAATTAATCTACTGATTAAAATTCAAATTTAAACATTAAAATAGGAATAAATTCTAAATGGCGTCCACACAGGTCGACGTCTTTTAGACTTCTTCATATTTTAATTGAAATTTGAGTTAAAATCAATTTAATTAATTAACTTAAATCATATCTGTCTGACCCAACACTATTTAGATAATTAACTTAAAAAGATCAATAAAAATTAAACAATGATTAAACATCAGACCATTCTGAGGCATTATTATATGATATGAAATTTATTCGAAATTATGTCAAAATTAGTATGTCTACAGTACAGTCTAGTTATTGGGTGTGATGGAAACCATGTGAAGATGATTGTGTGGTCAATAAAGGATCACTCACTCTCCGGTATAATATTTAGGAGAGAGAATATTCCATTGAGTCCTACATAGGTTAAATTGTTGGCTAAAGTAGATTAGTTAGACAGAAACATGTTTCTGTCCCTGATGATCATTCGTGTAGACACTATCGGATTGGACAATGACAATTTAACACATGACCATATTCCTAGTCTGATCAGAAATATTGTATGAGTTGAGGACTAGAATTGCATAATAACTGATGATGGATAGGTTGCAATGGATTGTGAATCCCGGGTATCGTCTAGGGGTCATGGCATGTTACTTAGGGCTAACTATGATATGTGAGTAAGTTAAATTAATCATTGGATAATTAATTTAAATCAACTAAATTATAGCTCACATAAAATTATAGAATTAGTTCTATTATTTGAGTTAAAAGTTAATTCAATAAAGATATTAAATAGAGATTTAATATTTGGACTCATTGCCAGTTCGATAATGGGTCTAGAGGATCACACACATAAATAATCTCATGAAGATGGGTTCATTGAGGGTTTTATTGAAATGTCGAATTTTTATGAAAAACGTCGAATATTCTATAAATAGAGTGTAGACACGCTAATTTTGACTTCATATTGAGTAAATTTCATGTCACAATTATAATGCCCCAAAATAGTATGATGTTTAATCATTAATTAATTTTTATTGATTTTTCTCAAAATTTGTTAATTAGCGTCGCCCATGCACGATGCCATTTAGATTTCTAACAGAAATTAGTTTAGAATTAAAATTGAAAATTTAGATAGATTTAATTGAATAGTGTCGCCTCAGGGAGATGCCATTTAGGTCCTAATATGTCTGGGTTTTCAATTTTTAATTCGAATTAATTTCCTAATTATCTAAAGCACGTCACCCCAGGGAGACGCGATTTCGGTTTCCTATTGTATTTCGGTTTCCTTTTCGGATTTTATTTCTATTCTGGCCACTTTAATTAGCCAAATGGCATCCCGTTTGAGCAACGCGATTTGTGAGTTTCCTGATAAACATGATTTGACCGAGATAATCCGATTTTTGAAGTTGGGAAGGTTGCTAACTCCTCCATGCTCATCCAAGGCAAGTCCGAAGCCGCGGGAGAGTTCTTTTGAAGCCCAAAACACCCCTAAAACCTATTCTTATAAATACAACACCCTTTGAACCTTTGAAAAAGGTTGGCAATTGGTGATTTTGAAGCTTAAGGCAAGGTGTTTGAAGGCTCTCAAGGAGGAAATCGTGGACAACAAGAGGAGTTTCATCCAAAGCTTCTTCCTCTTCATCTTATTCATCCTTTGAAGCTTTTGAAGATCAAGGCTATGGAGGATCCAACCAACCATCTCTTTTCCCTAATTTCTTTCTAGTTATTTCATAGAGTTGATCATTATTTTCTTCATAGTTCATCTCATCACTTCATGTTAACACACACTTACATCATATTTTTCCATACTCACATGCATGTTAGGGGTTTAAAGAACATCAATCAAGTGAGTAGATTAATTTAGGTGGATGATTGAATTCATTATTAGAATAGATATTATGTTATATCTTAATTATAATTAGAATTTATTTTTTTGTGTTTAATTTTTTTTGCAAGGTACAATCAAGAAGATTCAAGGAGATTCAAAGTAACAACAAACCAAGAAATCAAAAGCAAGAATATATCAACAAAAGGTCTCTCTTTCTTTGGCCGGCCAAAGAGAGAGAATCAATTGTTAGTCTTAGGTGGCCTACAAGCCAATATAACTTTGTAATCTCGTTCATTTATTAATAAAATGTTATTATATTCATTGTGTGTAAATCGTACTAATTAACGTCTCATAATGAAGTCCGTAAATATGTGCGATGGTGATCATATTATGATGAGATCATACTAATGAGACTGATCCTTAAACACACATATTCTTAAAAGTTCTTAGTCGGAGGATATTCGAGAAGGACATCGCATATCCGGTTAGACTAGTACAGATTACTCCTGCTCATATGATGAGGGTGACTGATCGCATGGTCACTTGTGTGGAGATACTAAGGCGAATCTGTAGGTGCTCATTATAGAATGAGTTCACTGAACTGATCCGACTGAATTGCTGGATGGTATTGTACCTCACTGTCAACCAGCTTGATTATATTGTCGCAGTTGTGTGGATGGTCTTCGGACCTGAGACATCAAGGACACCTTGTCGGTGGACTTCTGTGCTTTGACCTTAGTTTATGAATCTCTAACCACAAAATTCTAAACATCTAAGGATCGGGTACAGCGGAATACCGTCGAAGGAAATTGAGTGTCAATAAGGAATCATTTGCTCTCGGTACTTAGAAAGAGAATGCTCTAAGAAGGATGCACGGAAGTCCCTAGCCAGGGCGGACGATAATATCGGGAAAGGAGTTTTATGATATTATACGGCAGCATCCGATCAAAGTGAGTTGACCGATTAGGGTTTGACAGTACACCATATCCTAAGTTGATTCGAGAGCATTGTACGAATGAAGGATTATATCCACGCAGTAACTGTCGGTAGAAAGGTTCCAAGAGTGGGTTACTTAACCCCAATACCTACCGGGTTCACGCGGTATTGTTTGGCACCCAACGTGGTTGGAGGTCCGATCGAATTCGATGTGCGACATTAATTCGATTGATTAATTAATTAATATGAGTTCTTAACTGATTAATCAGGCCAGTGAAGAGTCACTGGGCTTAATGGACCATTAACTGGACTGGTTATTGGGCCTAGAGGGTCACACACAAATGATTCTCAAGGCGATGGATTTTTAAGTGGGTTTTATATTAACCGAGGGTTTTTATGAAAAACCGCGCGGTTAGTATAAAATGTAGCGAAGGGGCTAAGCAGGCCAAGTTGTTGCTCAACCCTGGCCGCCCCCTCCTCTCTTCCTCTCTCTCTTTGGCGCCCCAGGTCGGATTTGCTCTCTGGGTCTGCTCTGTCGCTTCTCTGACTCTCGTCTGACGAGAAATCGTCCACACGTTGCGGTCATTGTTGCGGCGAACGGCTGAGGCTTCGTGGGCTGCGAAGAACGAGGAACCGTGAGGATATCCACCACGAGGAGGATCGCGTGGACTCCGCTAGAGGCCGGGCACTTGCGCGGCTTGCGGTGTCACACCGACGGAACCAATCGATCGCAGATTTGAATCCGCACGAGGTAATAAACGAATATCCGATAATCATTTATTGTTTTATTCGAAATGGGAAACGGATCGCTTGTTTTAATTTTATTTTCCGCTGCGTGAGCGATCCGGAGAAACACGAGAACCCAACAGTGGTATCAGAGCCAGGTTCCACTGTTTCTTGCTCCGTTTCAGTCCCCGATTTAATATTTCCATGTATTATTCCATGCGCAAGTTCGATCTTTTTTTGCTGGATCCATGTTCATGCGATGAACACAGATTAAAAGGATAATTTTAATTATTTAATTCTGCAAATTTTGAATTTATCTGGGGTTTAATTTTGTTCTTCGTCGGACGAAGAACCGGGCTTCGTGGCGGCTTCGTTCGCGCTACCCCAAGTGTTGGGGAGGTGGGCTGGACCCCAGATCCTCTCGGGGTTGTCCCTGGTCACAGTCGGGCCTGTGGCTGGTGCTGGAGAGGCTTTGAGGGGCGGATGGAGGTGGCCGGTTGGAGGGGATCTCCCCTCTTCTTCCTCCATCTCTACGGTTCAAGAAAAACCAGAAAAAAGGGGTGTTTTATAATGGCTCGTGCAAGGCCTTTAGGGGGCCACCGGCAGCCTTGCCAGCGGTGCCGGCCACCAGCCGCCGAGCAGCCTTGCCATCCTCCCTCCCCCCGCCGCTGGCTAAACCTGCAACGAGCTGGAGGGTTAGGGTTTCAGTTGGGGAAAGGGGCCCGAGCCAGCGAATGGCGCACCGGCTAGGCCGTCTGGTCGGACCGGGCTGATCCACGGACCGGGTCGAGTCCCTGCAGGTTCAAGTTGAACCAGCTTCTTTATGGGCTCAGCCCATTCACTAAAACCCAATCTTTTTAACCCCTTAAACCCCACTAGCCCAATTGAAAAATAATTGGATTTTAATTCTAAAATTTAAAAATTGTCTTGGAATATTGATTTATTATTTAATTTTATTTTTAATTGGGCATTAATGATTATGAATCATTAGAATTAACAAATTGTTGTTAGATAATTAAAGTTAGTTATTAATTTAAGTGTTAAATTAATAATTAATCTTAATTGACTAATTTAAATGTTAAATTAGTATCTATTAGTTAATTGAAGTTAATTATTAATTTAAGTGTTAAATTGATAATTGACTTTAATTAACTAATCTAATGGTTTAATAAGGAGTTATTAATTATTGATTTAAGAGTTAAATTAATCATTAATATTAATCCAATAATCTAAGAGTTAGATAAGTAGTTAATAATTAATTTGAGTTAATTATTGGTTTATGAGTTAAATTAGTGATTAACATTAATTAATTAACTAGTCTAAGAGAAAGATTAGTAATTAATAATTGATTAGAGTTGATTATTAATTTAAGTGTTAAATTAGTAATTAACTTTAATGGACTAATCTAAAGAGTTAGATTAGTTATTAGTTATTAATAGTCAAATCGTTAGACTACTAATATGGTTTAATCTAATATTAGATTGTTTTATTATTAGAAATGTTCTAATTGCATGGAATAATATGGAATTATTAATTTGGAGTGTGTGCATATGTGATGTGTGTTTTGATATTTTTAAATTTGATTTAATTGCATGCTTAAGTTATTAAAAGAGTTTTCAAAATTCAAAAGTTAATTTTGATTGGAGCCCAACTTTCTGAAAGCTAAAATTATTTAATTTTGAAAAACTCTTTTGTTTTAGCCATATGATGCGCTTATCATGTGTGGAATGGTTATAAACACACCGTGGTCATGGATATGCACTTATTTATTTATTCATGTGATGAATGATGTGTGTGGATTGTGGATATATGGTTGAATTGATTTTATTAAATTTTTAATAAATAGTGGTCTGCATACCTCTCTCTCTCTCATACTCCAATGTACTTCTACCTCCCTCTCTCTTGTACTCGTCATAAGGCCTTCTTCTGTTTACATGTAAATTTAGATTTAAATGTAATTTGATCGAGGTAACTGAGGAAGGAGCGAGGACGATCCACAGATGCAACTAGGAAGGCAATGTGATGAAGATCCTTTGCCTATGTGTTTGCAGAGTAGTCTAATGTAAATGTTATGTTAGATTGTGTGTGCGTTTGACTGTTGGCTCCAGTCAAACCCACTGTGCTATCCATAACCACACTTGACATGTATGTGATATATTGTTCTTATGTTTGATTGTGAATCAAAGCAGGTATAGTAATTAGTAAATATATACGATATATTTATATATTATCACCTAGGAGAGACCAAGATAAAAGTTATCTAAATACCCATGTCTAAATTCTAAGCTGTAACGTGAGTAGTTAAGAACTTACCACGTGGTCCACCATCGTTATAGTCATAAGATTCAAATTACTTTAGGCAGGTTTGTTGTGCTACCACAATGCCTGTTTAATTGTAAGAAGAGACTGTGGCTATGGCATTAGATGCCTATTTGATCGGAGTAAAGGAAGTATATAACTTTGTTGTGCTATCCACAAGGGCTGCATGCAAATCTATGCTCGTCTCGTAACGATGGTTAGCTTAGACTAGAATTAGTGGCTTGTAGTGCTACCCATAAGGCCATTAAATCTTTGGGGACCGAAGTTATGATCGGATATTACAAGGAGTTGCAAGTCCCATGAGATGAGTGCTCTTTGATTATTTTGCAGCTTTCTTGTGCTATCCACAAGGTTGTTCTGCAAATCATTGAGATTTTGATCCCCATTAGGAGACTATCGGCGTCTCCCGTTCTGTATAGCTGAGGGTTATACAGTCCGTCGAAAATTAGTGGGAGATAAAATTTGATTAAAAGTCCATATCATGTTTTAAATTTAATAATTGAACATCTACTAAATAGATTTTATTTATCTCTTGTAGGAAATTATGTCATCGAATAACCCACTTTGTGGCGTACTTGATGCCCTTTTGACTAGCCTGACTTACTCAGATAGGCTCATAAATATGAAGAATGTCTTCAGATCTGAACACCTTACCTACATCCTTGGAGCTGATCCTCCTACTGAACCGGCATTCGATGTCCCTGAAGCAGTAATGATTGCATATGATAAAAGATCGAAGGACAAAGGTAAATGAGTAGTAAAAGGTGATTGTTTCTATTGTAAGCAGAATGGTCATTGGAAGAGGAACTGCAAGGAGTTCCTCAACAATAAAGCTCACAGAAAGGTGAAGCTGTTTGAAGCTTCAGATATCTATATGATAGATATCAACTTGTCAGTTAGAGACTCTACATCTTGGGTATTAGATACCAAATGTGCTTCTCATATTTACCATGATGTGCAGATGCTGACAAGTAAGCGCAAACTGACAAAAGGCGAGGTGGAACTGAGGCTAGGAAACGGCGCAAAAGTTGCGGCGATTGCTGTCGTGACAACAAACCTCATGCTTCCATCGGGAGATGCCTTATCATTGGAAGGTTGTTATTATGTTCCTAGCATAATAAAGAACATCATATCAGTATCTTGTTGGGACAAGATAGGATATAAGTTGTCTATTGAGAATAGAAGTTGTTCGATTTATTATGGTAATAAATCAATAGCTTTGACATCTTTAATCAACGGTCTATATCTTTTAGATGTTTCTTATTACAATCTTCACATTGATAATGCTCTTAAGAAGAGCAAGAATTGTGTGAATCAAGCCTACATGTGGCATTGTAGACTTGGGCATATTGGTGAAAGCATATTGCAAAAGTTACACAAACATGGATATTTGAATGCATTCGATTATGAATCGTTTGCGACATGTGAGTCCTGCTTTATGGGAAAGATGGCAAAATCTTCATTTACAGGACATGGAGAACGTGCCAAGGACATTCTGGGATTAATACATTCAGATGTATGTGGTCTTATGTCCACCCAAGCCAAAGGTGGCTTCTCGTACTTCATCACGTTCACCGACGACTTATCAAGATTATGCTATGTGTACTTAATGAAGTACAAGTCGGAAGTATTTGAGAAGTTAAAGGAGTTCAAGAATGAGGTAGAGAAGCAGTTAGAAAAGAGTATTAAAGCTCTTCGATCAGATCGGGGAGTAGAATACTTGAGTACTAATTTCACATAATTCTTAAAGGATAATGGTATCCTTTCTCAGTTGACCCCTCCATATACATCACAGATGAATGGTGTGTCAGAAAGGAGGAATCGCACCTCGTTGGACATGGTGCGATCCCTGATGAGCTTTTCAGGATTACTAGTGTCCCTTTGGAGGTATGCTCTAGAGTCAGCAGCATACCAATTGAATAGAGTACCCAGCAAATCTATGACTTCTACTCTATATGAGATACAGAAAGGTAGGAAACCAGAATTTAAACATGTTAAAGTCTGGGGTTGTCTTGCTCATGTAAAGAGGCATGATCCAGACAAGTTGGAATCACGAACTGATAAATGCAGGTTTGGGGGATATCCATAAGAAACCTTTGGATACTACTTTTACCATCCTGGTGAACAAAAGGTGTTTGTCGCTAGGAAAGCTGTCTTCTTAGAAGAGGAATCTCCAGGAGGACAGTAGGAGTAAAATAGTATTGGAAGAGGTTCCAGATCCCTAAACAGCTGCAATATCATCGGATGAGATATCAATTCCTGAATCTATTCAGGTACACACAGATGAGCCTCGCAGATCTGGTAGAGTACCTAGACTACCCGAACGATATGTGGGACATATCGTTGAAGGAGAGTCTAAGGTATAATATAATGAGGATGATGATCCTAAAACCTACCAGGAGGATATAGAAGGCCTAGAAGTCGGGAAATGGCGAGAAGTCATGAACTTAGAAGTCTAGTCCATGTACACCAACCAAGTTTGGAACTTGGAGGACTTGCCCAAGGGTATTGTACCCATCGGATGCAAGTAGATCTTTAAGAGAAAGATCGGAGCTGATGGACGGATTGACACTTACAAGGCAAGATTGGTGGAAAAGGGATATCGTCAAAGGTAAGGAATTGACTATGAAGAGACTTTCTCACCAGTTGTCATGATAAAGTACATCAGAGTTCTACTCGCCATAGTTGCACACTACGATTTCGAGATCTGGCAGATAGATGTAAATATTGCCTTCCTCAATGGTAACCTTGAGGAAGAGGTGTATATGATACAACCAGAAGGTTTCACATCCAAAGAATTTTCAGATAGAGTATACAAGCTTCAGAGGTCCATTTATGGATTGAAGTAAGCTTCCCAGAGCTGGAATATAAGATTTGACGAGGCTGTCAAGTATTATGACCTCATTAAGAATGAAGATGAGCCTTGTGTGTACAAGAAGACCAGTGGGAGTGCAGTCACTTTCCTAGTTCTTTACGTAGATGACATACTACTTATTAGGAATGACGTAGCTATGATGTCATCGGTAAAGATCTGACTGTCGAAAAACTTCTCCATGAAGGATTTGAGAGAAGTATCCTTCATATTGAGAATATGGATCAATAGAGATAGATCAAAGAGGATGCTTAGAATGACCCAATCCTTGTACATAAATACCATAGTCAAAAGGTTTGGCATGAAAAATTCCAAGAGAGGTCTGATACCGATGAGACATGGAATTTATCTCTCAAAGGAGCAGTCTCCTAAGACTCTTGATGAGAGGGTATTAATGGATAGAGTACCCTATGCCTCTGTCATAGGATCTATCATGTGTGCCATACTCTGTACACGACCTGATGTTGCATATGCTCTAAGTGTTACGAGCAAATTTCAAGCTGATCCAAGCGAAGAGCACTCAAAGACAGTAAAATGTATCCTTAAGTACTTAAGAAGATCTAAGGATATGTTTCTGGTATGTGGAGGAGATGACTTGAAACTGCGAGGCTTTACTGATTCGAGTTTTCAGTCAGATCCAGATGATAGCAAGTCTACATCTGGATTTGTGTTTACTTTAAACAGAGGCACAGTGTGCTGGAAGAGTTCTAAGCAAGCAACCACTGCAGATTCGACGACTGAAGCTGAGTACATCGCTGTAGCTGAAGCCGCCAAGGTAGTATTGTACCTCACTGTCAACCAGCTTGATTCTATTGTTGCAGTTCCGTGGATTGTCCTCGGACGTGAGACACTAAGGACACCTTGTCGGTGGACTTCTGTACTTTGACCTTGGTTTATGAATCTCTAACTACGGGATTTTAAACAGTTAAGGATCGGGTACAGCGGAATACCGTCGAAGGAAATTGAGTGTCAATAATAGACGCACTAAGTTTGACCTCACACTGAGTAAATTTCATGTTACAATTATGATGCCCTGGAATAGATTGATTTTAACCATTAATTAGTTTTTTATTGATTTTTCTCAAAATTTTCTAATTAGCGTCGCCTGTGGCCGACGCCATTTAGATTTCTAGCCGAAATCAATGCAGACTCAAATTTCTTAACCGATAAGGATTTAAATGAATGGTGTCGTCTTTGGACGATGTGATTCAAGTTTCTTAATCCTTCCCAGTTGCCAATTTGACTCTTAGTTAATTTCCTATTTATCTAATTGGCATCTTTCATGGTCAACGTGTTTTAAGTTTCCTAATTATCTTTCATTTTTTTCATATTTATCTTTCTTATTTTGGCCCCTGAAAGGACGTCATAGTAGGCCGACGCGATTTTGATAGACGTCGTCTTGAAGCGACGCGATTCAGTAGATTAATGATAAGTGCGTTTTGGCCGAGATTATGCAGTTTCCATGGTGGAAAGAGTTTCTATTTCGTGGAGTATATCCATGACAGCTCGGAGGCCGTGGGAGAGCCTTTTAGAAGTCAAATTGCTTCAAAGAAGCCCTCTATATATGTATACCCTTTTTGAGCCTTCAAAAGGGTTAACAAATGTATGATTTGGAGTTCCCATCAAGGTGAAAGAAGTGGCTTCTTGCAGAAAACGTGGGCAAGCTTTGAAGTTCCTTCTTCTTCTTCCAACTTGTCCCTTTAAAGCCTAGAAAGATGATGGCTATGGAGGGGCCAACTTTCTTTTCTTCCCTTTCTTTTCTTTCTAGTTTGCATTAATTAGATAGTTTGTTTACTATTGTTTTTCACTGATTTTTATTAGCTTTCATAACATTCATCACATATTGTTTCACACACTGACCACATTCAAACCAATCCCATTGCATAGGGGTTTAAAAGAGAATACAAAAAGTGACTCTTCTTAGTTTAGTTGCATGTTCATTGTCCTTTTAAAATAGATGCTACACTATAATCAAAGCTCTAATCAATTTCTTTTCTTTTGTTTCTTTGTTTTCTTTTGCAAGGATTTGAAGGAACAAAGTGAAAGAGCATAAAAAAGGGAGTAAAATAAAAAAGAAAGCTCTTCTTCTACGGCTGGCCAAAAAGGAGGAAATAGAAGACTCTACAAGAATCCTCAATTGGACAGGTAAGTAGTGATCATTTTTTCTATTAAGATCCTCGATCTCTGGCTATAACGACCCGCCACGTTATAATCGGAGATCTGATTACTAAATGAGTACCGAATCATTAAAATTAGGAGCCAAACCAGGACCTCTATAAGTCTGAAAAATAAATGATAAACTAAGCTAAACATTTCATATATTATCAACTTGTAAAGAAGGTGCAGGAATTAAAAATTATTACAATTCGACTTGACTCAGCAAATAATTACATAATCCAACTAAAAGAAATAATTATGCGTACAAGCCTGAAAATAAAAGAACAACTACATCGGGGCATATCCCGGAATAGTGGTTGCTGGCGCGCAACCCGAGGCAAAACTCCTCAACCTCTACGCCTGCTGAGAACCCTCACCTGAAATCGCAGGGGGTGAGTCACACCTGAATGGACTCAGTAGGGATCCTTCAATCCCTACCTCCCACACACACAATCGTAATAACACAAGGATATAGGAAGATAAGCATAAATAACGTAGATAAGCTACAACCAAAATGGCAAGATATGAAATACATGCATTTCTAAATGCAACAGGCACAATTCTAAAACAACTCAACTCAACGCCGTAATTTACAACCAAAGTTCTGACTAAATACACAAACCATACAACCGAATGCGGAAAACACCAACCCGCTGGGATAGAACAACAACCCCTCCGATAGCGCACGGGCTACTTCATCCTGTCTAGCTCTAGGTGGTTCTGCCTCCTCCCAGCCACGAGTGACACTCTGAAGTGTACCACTCCCACACCGGTACTAGCTATTACCTCGGAGTATATCAGGAGACCCTTGCCTACTAGGCGTCACCTTGTCACTCCCACACCGGCACTGCGTCACTCTCACACCGACATAGGGTGTCAAATGTTAACAACTGTCACTCTAAGTCCACGATTGCATAAACACAACACAATGCGATTCGGTCACATGGAAATTCCCACCCCCGATGTATGATTTCAAGCATGCATTTGACAAGATTGTCTTACAATATATAAGAATCTATTTAACATTTTTATAATAGTCATATATGCTAAATGTAGGAAATTAAGGGGCTCTGGCTTGAACTGCGTCACCCATAGCCGACGTCATTCAATGCCCTAAAACTGGTTCCCACAGAAACTGGTCTAGGTCTCTGGCACTTGGGCCTAAATCGCGTCGCCCATGGCCGACAAGATTTCAAAATCGCGTCGCCCTGGCCCGACGCCATTTAGCCCCCGAAACAAGATTTCCCTGCGGCCTCCCCCGAGACACAACATGGGATTTCCTCTCCCAAATTTCCCCAAAAATGCTAAAATGGAAAAGGTAGGGGAAAATCCAAATAATCATATTGAAAACACACCAATCCCCATTTCATAAAAATGAGCATTTCCATAAAAAACCCCATAAACATGCTCATTCTACCCAAAATCCTCACATCTCCATAACATGCTCCAAAGCGGGAATCATGGTTTAAATCAAACGAATCATGTGCAAGGATCGTCACCTTACCGATTACTTAAACTCCTCTGAGGTCCTCGCCGCCGATCCGCTACACTGCAAGTCGTCACCGGTACCACTGTGGATGCCGTCACTCCACTGGGACGTCGGCCGCCGTTCGGAGAGCAAGGTGCCGCAGAGGAGATGGTGGTGGTAGTGGTGAGAGGTGGGAGGGTATTGGAGTGGTGGAAGAGGAAGAATGGGAAGAGGAAGGGAAGGAGAGAGTCAAAGAGATTTGGAGAGAGGAAAGAGAGAGAGAGGAAAGGAAAGAATGAGAGAAAGGAGGGAGGGCTCGGGGCGTCAAACCGAAACACACTAAATCGCGTCGTTCCCAGACGACGCCATTACAGAACGGGGTCGTACATTGGCAGGTCTCTGAATCGCGTCGACCACACGCGATGCCATTCAGAAGACACGACCGGGGCCGTACACACGTACCCCTACGCCCGCCCACGTGGCACACCTGCAAGGCTTCTAAATGGCGTCCCCATAGGCCAATAACTAGACCCAAACTGAGGGGTCTGACACCAAAATCGACCCGATAACTGGATCCGAAACCTCAGTCCTTACACTGGCAATCACGATCATTCATGTTTTCCCGTATTTATTATGTTAATGATGAATAATGATATGATATCACACTAATTGATCACTCACGGTGGTATTTGGAAAGCGGAATTACAAGTTTCAGCGGCTATTGAGATCAAGACAATAAGAGATAGTTCTTTCGAGACCCATTTAGTGTAATGGTACAAACAAAATTACATTATAGACAAGTCAAATTTAGAGAATTCTTCCAATTGTACTTTGTTACTTGGAAAGTTTTAGAGTATCAGGGATATTCTTTGAGAAAATGAGATCAATATTTTACTAATGTGATATTCTGGTTGGACTTATAGATATCTTTCTTGACAAGGATGGATACTTGTTTTAACTTACAAGTGATGATTAGATTATGGGTTTTTAGTAGGAGAAGAAATTTTGAGGATAAAATTTGTTTTAACGTGTGAACGGTGAAATATTTTGACCCTCTGGTTCATGATTTTCAAATCAGTTTATATGCTTCAACAAAGTTTGACCACAGTTGAACTGGCTTAAACTCATTAATCTAGTTAAATTTGAGTTAAATGACCTCTATAATTAATTGTGTGTGATTTATGACTAATTAGATTGGTTAGATGTGGCTTAACGAGTTTTAGATCTAGTTTCTTCTTTTAGTGAGTTTAATCGAATTGTTGGGTTGGCAAATGAGAAGACTTTAATTAATGGGATTAGAACTAGACCCATATAAGAGTTATTGGGTTTGATTTAATAGATTTTAGTTACCCCAATTGGTATATATGGGTGTGAGGGCCTGATAGATATAGGTGGCCTCTAAGCCAATCACGAGGCACCTATTTCAATCTGGTTCAATAATAAATGGCATATATATTTCATTATGCAGATTAGCGTGTTTATTATTATTGTACATAATGAAGTCCATGAATGTGTGCAACGGTCATCGGATTATGATGATATCATAATAATGAGACCGATGACTTATAAACATATATTCTGAATTGTTCACAGTCGTAGGATGTTTGAAGAGGACATCAAACATCCGGTAAGACTAGTACAGGTTAATCCAGCTCATATGATGAGGATGATTAATCTCATTAGTCACATATGTGGAGACTCAATGGTGAACCTGTAGGTGCTCATTAGGGAATGAGTTCACTGAACTGATCCGATATGAATCGCCGAATGGTAATTTACCTGACTGTCAACCGGCTTGATTCATCGTCACAGTGGCGTGGTTGGTCCTTGGACTTGAGACACCAAAGACACCTTGTCGGTGGACTTCTGGGCTTTGACCTTGGCTAACGAATTTCTATCCACGAGAATTCTAATAGTCAAGGATCGGGTCCAGCGGAAGACCTTCGAAGGTGATTGTGTGTTCAATAGAGGATTGTTCACTCTCAGGTAACTAGAGAGAGAATGCTCTAAAATAGATCCGCAGGAGTCTCTGGCTAGAGCAGACACAATATTAGAAAATGTGTTTTTGGATATTATACAGCGGAGTCTGATTCAAGTGAGTTGACTATCTAGGCTTTGACAGTTGACCATACCCTAGGTTAACTTGAGAGCATTGTGCGAACGAAGGATTATAGACACGTGGTAACTGTGGACGGATAGGTTCCATAAGTGGGTTGATGAACCCGATTACCTTCTGGGATCATGCGGTGTTGCTTGGCACCCAACTTGATTGGAAGTTCGACCGAATTTTACATGAGATGTTAATTCGGTTAAGTAATTAATTAATATCTAGATATTAATTAATCACAATAAGTCAATAACTAGTTATTTGACTTAACGGGCTGAAAATTGAACTGGTTAATGGGCCTAGAGGGTCACACGTAAACATATTCTCAATCGGTGGTACTTAAGTGGGATTTATATTAACTCGAGGACTTTTGTGAAAAGTCGCGCCGACCTAATATATATACGCGCTTTTGAGAAACCCTGGGCCAATCTCCAGGAGCTTTGAAGGCTGGCCGTCCCCCTCTCTCTCTCCTCGTCCTCTGGGCGCCCCATTTGAGGCGCCGGGAGACTTCTCGTCTCCGCCGCGCGTGTTTCCCGAGAGTCGGGAACTCCCATCCGGATGATCCGAACATAGTTGCGGCGAGGATTCTTCAGCGAGTGAGCTGATCTGAATGAAGGATCGAGGACGAACCACCGCGAAGGATAGCGTGGATACCACTGGAGGCCGGACACTTGTGCGGCTAGCGGCATCGCCTTGACGGAACCGAAAAGTTGCGTATTCGAATCCGCACACGGTGATACGATCACTTCTCGATTTTCGATTTTAAGTTTTTGTTCTGAATCGGATCAGTGGGCATCGGGCGTGATTTTTTTTGTTGCTTCCGCTGTGTTCTTCACGCCCCACCTGGATCCCAACAGGGCCTATTTTAGAAAGTTAGAGGGTTAGTTTGCAATTTGTACCACATTTATGTATAGGGGGAGAGAGAGAGACTATTTGCTCTTCTCCTTTCCATGCTCTTTTTTACCCAGACTATGGAGAACCCAGAGGGGGGGTGGGAGTGAATGGGTTATCAAAAGTTAAGCTTTAAGGCTAATGCTGAAAATAAAAGTTAATCACATAGCAGGGGAAAGAAACAAGGAACAATTACATAGGAACGCAAAATTTATACTGGTTTGTTCTGTCCAGACCTACGTCCAGTCCCTAAACAATCCTCTTGGGAGTTCCACTAATCCAAGGTAAAAACCTCCTATAGGATAATCACCAAACAAGTAACCCCAGCCTCAGCTGGTCCTCTCTTCAATATAATAAAGAGAAAACTACACCCTCTTGGACAATTGCAGGCCCTCTCTTTCAACAAACAGGAAGAGGAATACAGAAACAAAATGGTTAAATTGAAACGAAGGATGCCTTCTATAAGGCAAGTATTCTCAGACGAACACGACAGGATCATGATAGTAAATAACTATAAAACATAGGAACACTAGTCTTGTTATGGTTGAAAATCTCCAAGAGCTTCTAGGTGCATAGAAATGGAAGCTTCAGTTTTCAGAATCTTCAAGGCCTTTCTCTCTCTACATGGAAAAACTCTTAGGTGTGGAGAAGCTCAAGCTCTTTTCAATGTAATACATTGAGTTCAATCTCTATATGTTTATCTGATCAAGGGCTTCATATATATATCAGCTCTTCAAAATCTGCTTGTTAGACTAATAGAGGAAAATGTTAGAGACAAAGCTTCTTACTATGTCTAACATTTGAAAATTCACAGAGAGAGAGCGTGTTTTGTTGTCATAACTAGAGAGACAAACTGACTTCTTCTCTGTCTTTTAGAAGCTTTGTAAGGAAACAGGTAAATGCTACCAAAGGTGATCAAGTACAACCTCGAACTGGGTAGGTGAAATTTTTTGACAGAGACCTGAACCGATAATAAACCAAAAAAGGGAACAACACTTTTTGCCCCTTAATGTTAGCATAGTAGAAGTCTATGATAGTACAATGGAGATATGAGAACTGATGAAAAAGGTAAGTTAAAAAGCTATCAGATAAGGATCATATGGAATCTTTCTAGCCAAGATGACAAAATAAATAATGCAATGCTAGAGATGCGACTGTATAATATAAAACATATTCACATAGATCAACGAATATTTGTGACTGAAGATAAAGTTGAAATATTAGATAAATAGGTCACAAATATAAAAATAAAATATCACTAAAATAATAAGAGAATAATTGATTAAAAGATCTAAGAATTTGACTTCGTTCAAAAGAAGCAAACTGAGCCAGTAATCGTTGAAGAATAATCACATTAACCGATTGAGCAATCACAGATAGTCGAAGTTAAAATCACTACAAAACTAAACACATTAATTGATACATGATCGAAGACATAATTGCTACAGAATGCACTCATTAATCAATTTGGAGTTCATCGCTAATCGACGTCATAAATGATCGGTAAATTGATTAAGTAGGTAGCGGTAGTCGAAGTTACAATCGGTCGATTTAATCGATTAGAGAGGCAACAATAATTTATTCACAAAGATAAGGCAAATCGAAGTACGAGACTTATCAGAAATTGATTAGTGAGAAAAGCAGATAATTGATAGAAAACATAAGGTTAATCAATTACACAAATGGAAGTAATTGAACTTAAGTACGAGCTGCAAATTGATTAACGGTAGCATTTCAATCGATTTGAGACAAATGAATAATCGAAGTGAGAACTATAACATTAATCGAAGCATAGATAAGTTAGTAATCGATTAGCGTTCAATGGATAATCGAAGTAAAACTCAAGTCATGGATTGATTAGCTAAGCGATAGCGATTAAAAAAGAAAACAAATCGATTAATGATATCGATACTAACATGTTTCAATTGGTCTTTAATCGATATAACCAAAGAGCTCTTGAAACATCTAAGTCCCATAACTAAAGTGATCAAATAGTGATTCTGTCAGCATCTGAATTAATTAAGATAACTCACAACACAAATCAATATAGTGCTAATTTTTGACATTTTCATTATGTGTTATCAGCAAAATATGAGGATTAAATAAATACACAAATTGCTCAACAATCTCCCCCTTTTTGGTGATGACAAAACCTCTGAAAATGCAAGACCAGCAAGCACAACAAACAAAACATAGTTAGAAATAGCAAAGCAGTAAACGAATAAATATCAGAGCATTATTAGGTTACTATAATTAGAGTATCGACTGTCAAAATATTAAGGTATGTTGTATAGATTAATTCTCTTCCCTTTTTTGTCATACACTAAAAAAGGGATCAAAAGAGCAAGAGAGAAGAATTCTCAAAGGAAGTTCATAAAAGATTAAGGGACCATAAGAGCATGGGTGGTGATGATCTCCCATGTCCTTTGTTCAAAATGCTTAGATCAGGAGAGGAAAGAGTCTAGAGTTTGGTCAACTGGGAGGCCTACTACCCATTACTGCTGATAGTACTGCTCATATGCTCGTTGCAACCTGGACTGGTACTCAATTGGAGAGTCTTTGAGTATGAGAAGTGGAGGAATGAGATTCCTCGCAGATTTCAGAAATCCATGGATATTGAGGGGGCATTTTAAGTGATTGAGCATCAGTTCTTTCTTCATATTATAAAATGCCAAATGCTTCTATCCAGTTGATGTAACTGTCAATAGAGTGAGCAAAAAACTGATTATTTTCATACTATTGTAATGTCAGGAGATTCTATCTGTTGGCACTTCTTTCTCTGTTAACATCCAGAGCTTCTAGATATGCTTTGGTCCATTCTTGTTATGAGTATCTCTCTGCCTAAGAGCATGCATTGGCTAGAGTTTCTGGAGAGATAGCCCCTTTCCTATAAGCTAGCTTCAGAAATTGAGGGAAGGATAACCCAGTGCCATACTTAGCATTTTGGTTGGATTTGATTTTTCCATAGAGTTCATGAACTGACCTGCTTCATTAGTATCCATATCAGGTAGTACAAAGCAGGATATCTGGTGCATGAGGGAATAGACTTCAGATCAAGGTTCACAAGTAGCTCAATGCCAGATTCCTTCTGTTTGCCTTGCTCAATGCGAACAATATACTGAAACTGACTTAGTGTGAGCTCAAGCTTATTGATTGTCCTTCTATTCTTATTGAATTTCTGAAAGTGCCTATATTGTCTTTTGGTTGCATCTAATCTACCCTACTTCAACTCATGGTTGGCATCCATCCATTGAAAGAGTGTCTAAGGAGGTAAGCCTTGTTCTGCTTTGCTGATATTATTTACTAAGTGTCTATTGTACAACAACGGATGGGCTTTACTCCACTATTTTTCTGTTGGGAATGTAGACTCATTTTTCACTTTTTCAACTTCTTGACTAGAAATTTGGTACTGAGCAATGCATTGGTCAATGTATTCCTCTAAAGGAAGAGTGTAAAGTTCCAACAATTCTAACCTTGCACATTCCTTTCAAAAAATGTCTATATACAGTAATCTATGCTTAGGAATTGCTGGGAACATGTCTCTAAACAAAGGAAACATATGTGCTACAGTTCTAGTCTTTAGCTTCTTTTGTTTCTTCCCTTCACGAATTTTAGTTGAAGAAGTAGTAGCTTTTATCTTCTTCTGAGGAGATACAAGGACTTGAGATAAGGGGCTAGGCTCTTCAGCTTCCTAGGGCTCTTCTTTCATTAAGAATTTCATCCAAGAGAAGGTTTTTGCTGCCCTAAGGAGTCAAAATTGGTTCCTCAAGGATTGCCTTTGGAGATTGAGGATGTAATACAACAAAGGTAGAAGGAACTGTTGTAGGTGAAGGAGGAGGAGAAGGAGAGGGTGAAAAATTCCTTCCCGATGAAGGAAAGAAGTCCTCATCAGAGAGGGTAGGAAATGATGAAGATGGTCCAACTTAGGAACTAGGTCTGGATGGTCTAAAAGAAGAGCTGGGCACATCATAAGGTTTAGGAGAAATGGAAGCACTAATTGATGCTGGAGGAACAAAGGTTTGTTGTGGTGAATTAGTGGTCTTTGGTGGCTAGTGAGATGGTCAATATGTAAAAGTTGATGCTTCCATAGATGGTTTGTGAGCAGGAGGTATAACAGAGAGTGAAAGTACATTGTCCAAGATTTTTACACTCTCAGACAGTGGTACTACAAAGTGTGTGGCTTCTGGAGCTAAAGATAAGGGCTATGAAGATTTAGGTTCTTCAGCTATAGGATGTACTGATGGTGGTGGAGGAGATGAAGGTTGGGTAGATGTAGGTTCCTTAGGAGGAGAAGAAGAGAAAGAGGTGGCAGGAGGAGCAGTTCCAATTTGCCTTCTTCGCATAGAGATTACCTTCCTTCTCATCTAAATGATTCTTAGCTCAGAGATAGCCTTAAGAACATCTCCTAACATCTTCTTCCTTTCTTTCATCCCACTTTAATGTCTACAAGATCAGTTTGTTGCTGGTCCAATCTCTTCATCACCTCATCATACTTCCTTGACTTATCAGACCTATCCTCCTTTTTCTTTTTAACTTGTTCTTTATGTGCCATAGGAGGACGGATAGGTTCAACTTGAGGGTTCACAAACCCTGAGTCCCTTGGAGCTCATCAACCATATCTATTGCTTCTTGGGCTCTTTTGGCTTCATTTTCTTCATCTTGCGCCTCTCCCTGAATTACAGGCTCCCCCTCATCAAGTGTAGGTTGAGGAGAGGGTACCCTGGCCCATTCCATCGAAAATTTTGTAGGCTGGTCCTACATATTAACTTCTGATGGTTCCTCTACTACTGCCACTAGTGACTGTTGTTGATTCACAACCACTGCTGGTGACTGAGCCATTTTTGCTTGTCCTTCTGCTACTATTGTTGTTGGTTCTAATTTTGCTAGAGGTGTTGCTGGTGCTATTGCTAGCTCTGATTCAGTTGGAGGTGCTGCTGCTAGCTTCTTAGCCTTAGGTTCCTCAGGAGGGATTGAGCCCTTCAGTCATTTACCATTGAAGTAAGTAAAGTGGCTTCTCTTCAGACTATTGGAAGTCATTGCAGAGTGGAATGACTTCTCTTCGTTGCCCAAGTCCACCCCAAAGTGTCTGAATATAACTATTAGTAAGTGGCCATATGGGATCCACACTCTGTTAGACTTCTAGGGCTTATGCAACTCTTCCAGTGTGTTCACCATATTCCACAGTATGTACACTAGCAGGATCACTTGTCTCTTTTTCAAAACCAATACAGGATGTCAGAGTCTCTCTGGATGATCATTGAGAAAGTTGCACCTCTGCTGATCAAGAGATGGGATATAATAAGGTGCATCATCCTCTTCTCTACAAACAATTTGTTCACATCAACATATCTTGCCTTCAGCACAAATCGAGGCCCTATAATGCCTCTAGTCTTGATCTCTATCTCTTCACTATCATCTAGCCTAAAGTCCTTGGCTTCACACCCAAATAGCCTCTCAAACATGTCCAATGTGATTTCTATGATCTTGTCTTTCACTCTAACTGTAATGAAGGTAGAGGTGTTCTTGATAGCCATGATGTAGAATGCCTTGACCAATTTTTTGTAAAATGGTACGTTCACCTCAGAAATCTATTTTCACTTGTTTTATGTCAGTAGTGTCTCAACCTTGCCCAAACTCTTCTTATTCAACTCTGAAAAGTTGACCCTCTTGCAACTGCAATAGTCTACATGCGCTGCTAGGAATTTCAGATGCTCAGAATTGGTTGTAAAGTGTACCCTGGATGCTGCTAGAGTCAATAGCTTAGCTTCAGCAGCCGGAGTAACCTTTGGAGCAGGTGCAACCATTGGACAAAAGGTCTAGGATTTTAAAGAGAAGAAAATAGAAATTCGAAGAAAACACGAATCATAAAGGGGAAAGGTAAAAGAGACCACAAGGAATAAAAAAGATTCTACCTTTCATAGATAATCATGTAGGAAGGAGGAAAATCCAGAGATTGTCCTTTATGTAAGAGTCCTTGAAGTATGAGAGTTAGAGCATACAAAAAGCTTCAGGTGGAGGAAAGATGAAGGTCAAACTTTCCTTTTATATAAAGAGTCGGTCAAAAGGTAAATCTTTGGTGGAAAGGGAATCGATGTCAAAAGGTAAATCTTTGGCGGAAAGGGAATCGATTAACCTTAAGGGCTTAAGGTTAATCGATTAATGAGTCAAAGAAACAATGATAATTGAAGCAAACGATAATCGAAGTGAAACAAGAATTCATTATAGAACAAACTTTAATGGAAGTAGGGTGCGAGCTCAGCGAATAACATTAATCGATTATGAGAGGTGAATGATTAACCAAATGTATCGATTAATGAAGAGTATTGATTAATACAATCATGATAAATCGATTTAAGGAGCATATCGATTATACACCGAACAAATGATATCTATTAAGAAATACAAGGAGGTAATCGATTAACTTTATAACGATTAAATAGAGGTTTGTAACAAAGGGCTAATCGATTACTGGTTCTAATCTAAATTGATGCAATCACCCTTAATTCGAAAAGCGATTAAGCGATAAAGCAATTGAAGAAGGAAATTTGATTAATTATAGAAAAGTGATCGCTTCGCTCATGTCTTTTTGGAGATCTATCTATGATTTTAATGATATAAACTAATTGATAGCTTCACAAATTGCACATCCCTAATTCTCTTTTGATAGAAGTAAATCTATCTTCAGGAAGAGATTTTGTAAAGATATCAGCTAGTTGATGCAATATATTAACAAAATTTATTTTAATGCCACTACAAGCTACATGATCTCTAATAAAATGATATCTAACCTTAATGTGCTTGGTTTTAGAATGTTGAATGAGATTCTTGGTTAAGCTGATAGCGCTTATATTGTCACACATCGTTGGAATCCGTTCAAGCTTAAATCCAAAGTCCTCAATTTGATGCTTGATCCATAGTAGTTGGCCACAACAACTCCTAACTGCTCTACCTCTACTGTTGACAGTGCCACTAGATTCTACTTCTTAGAGGACCAGGAGATTAACCAACCTACAAGAAATTGACAAGTGCTACTGGTACTTTTTCTATCTATCTTTCAGCCAGCATAGTTAGTATCAGAATATCCAAGTAAATCAAAGTCACAACTTCTAAGATACCAGAGACCTAAATCACAAGTATCAACTAGATATTTAAAAATCCTCTTAACACAGGTCAAGTGGGATTCTTTAGGATATGTTTGAAAACTTGCATACATGCATACACTGATTAAAATATCAAGTCTGCTTATAGTTAAATAGAGTAAAGATCCAACCATACCTCTGTAGATCATTTGATCTAGCTTTTAACCTTGTGGATCTACATCTAATCTGGTAAAGTCACAACTCTCCTATCATAATCATCTCAAATTCTCTCTGCATCAACTTTTAAATTCTTGCAAAGAAATTCATTAGTATCACCAAATATAATAGGAATTTTTCAATATAAGCCCCTATATTATTTTGATTTTACAAAAAAGCCCCTCTAATCTAAGTATTTATTAAAAAACCCATGTAATCTCCCCCATTAGTAGAAAAAGTCCCTGCCGTCCACCTCCTAACCCAGGCGTCAAATAGGACCCAACTATAGTTGGGTTAACGATCACGCTAGACTTGAAGTGTCCAAAATGCCCATGGTTAAGGGTCTACTTGGCTTTACTGTTCATCTCTCACTTTACTCTCTTTCTCCTCCCTCCTTTCCCGCCCTCCCCCCTCCTTCCTTAAACCCTCACCGATGATCTGCAGCAGTCCACGCCCAGTGCCAACTCCGGCGCCGACAACATACAGTTTTGAAGGCTCACGACGGCGGACCCCTAAACCCCTTATGCTCCCTCATTTCCTTCCTCCCTCCCCCCTCTGAACCCTAAACCCTTCCTAAGGATCTGCAGTGGCGGCAACGTTCTTGTCCACGGCCAGTGCCGACTCCGGTGCCGATGGCATAGAGATTTGAAGGCTCCCTCATTTCCTCCCTCCCCCCTCTGGTGCCGATGACCTATAGATTTGAGAGGTAAACATCGTTTTAGCATTACTTAGATAATTTCACAGAAATGTATGTGAAAAATTCTTGACCCTGACATGGGATGTTAATCACCTAAATGGTCTTCAATAGACTTTGTTGGGTATTTATGCCCCTCCTCATCCGGGTGAAAGAAGACTATCTTGGTAGCATATTTCAAATGCTCTCTCCAGTATCACAGCTACCATATGCCTTATGGGTCATATGAAGTATTATTTGTCATCCCTGTTCTCCCATTTCGTTGCTATTAGCATGTCCTGAAGAGGGCGTTCATCAGCCCAAATATCAAACCAAAAGGATGTTGATCCCGAACCAGGTAGAACCCGCAAGTGTGTATAGATAATATTCTTGGCTCGTATCTAGTCATGAAGAGCCAGCCCCCTTGATAAGATGAAATTGTGCAGTGCTGAAATGGCCTTTGAAAGATGCCTAGCCTTGATATAGTCTGCCTATAGAGAATCTTTAGTTAATGCATGCCGCCCAGAGAAGCTTAATTTGCTTGAAAGCATAACTGCATTTGCTACAGGGAAATGATGCCAAGACCCCCATTTTCAATAGAATCAAATATTTTCCTCCGCCCCCCATCACCCCCATAGAAAATCAACAAATGCTTTATTTATGATATGAAATACACTCTTTGAGATCGAAGTGCAGGCGGCAGGCCAACATGGCCAAGAGAAGTGCTGAATTCAATATTAGAGAGCGCATTGACAGGGTTTTAGTGAATTGTTTGTGGTACTTAAAATTCCCAAAGCCAGACTATTACATCTACCTAGAATTGCCAGTCACCACTTGTCCTATCTTGCTTTGCACTGGCTATCCCACCTAGAAAAGTTCTGCTTCCTTCAAATTTGAGTCAGCCTGGACTCTCAGACCTGCCCTGTGTAATGTGGTTCGCTCAGTAAAGAATTTACACAGGTCCATAATCTACAAAAAAAGAGTTTGGAAGGTTGAATAGCATCATGTCATTTATACTTCCTTTCATCACATCTTCCTTGTTTATTATTTGATGAGCATAATTCTTATTTATGTGATGTCCCCTCAGCAGAAGAGGTGGAAGTTTGTCTTCTTTATGTCGGCTAACAGGTTAGACAATTTTATTGGCCATCTCTTTCAGGCTTTTTCAGTCGCCAACCATGTTATAGATCTTCTACCTCTTCTCTGATTGCTCTACTTCCTAAAGTGGAGGCCTCTATTACTTGTATTGATTTTAGGCCGATAAACTTGTGCAACTTTGCTTATAAAAGCATATCTCAAGTTACCAATGACCTATAATCTCTTCTCTTGCCTTTTATTATTTCCAAGGAGAAAGGCGCCTTTATAAAGGGCAGATTCACTGTGGAAAATGTATCTCTTGCACATAGGAGTTGGTTCAAGAGCTAGGCCAAAAATGTATCTTGCACAGTGTTATCTATGTTTTTTATACTGCAATGAAGTGGCCAAATCTCCCTCCCTGTTGTAGGTGCTCAAATCGTATGTGTCATATTGTAACGACCTGCCACCCTATAATCGGGGATCCGATTACTAAATGGGTACCGAATCATTAAATTTGGAGTCAAACCAGGATCTCGATAAGTCTGGGAAATAAATGATAAACTAAGCTAAACATCCACATCACATCGAATTGTAAAGGAAGTGCAGAAAATAAAAATTATTACAATTCGACTTGACTCAGCAATTAATTACATACTCCAACATAAAAGAAATAATTAAGTGTACAGGCCAGAAAAGGAAATAATAACTACATCGGGGCACACTCCGGAACAACGGTTGCTGGCATGCAACCGTGATCAACACGGCCGCCCATATAAAGCCTCATAAGGCGCCATGCCGATACTAGAATGGTAGCTGTTGTTGTAGGCAAATTCCACAGTGGACAAATGCTGTTCCCACGAACCTCCCCAGTCTAGGCAACACGCCCTGAGCATATCCTCCAAGGTCCGAATAGTCCTCTCCGACTGTCCGTCAGTCTCAGGATGGTAGGCGGAGCTGAAAGCCAACTGAGTGCCCAATGCCTGCTGAAAGCTCTTCCAGAACCTGGAAGTAAACCTTGGATCTCGATCCGATACAATAGACAAAGGCACCCCGTGCAGAGAGATGATCCGGTCTACAAACAACTTTGCCAGTTTGCCGACCGACCAGTCCTTCCTAATGGCTAGGAAGTGTGCCGACTTGGTCAGCCGATCAACGATGACCCAGATAGCGTCTCTTCTGCTAGGGGATGCGGGCAATCCCATCACAAAGTCCATCGTCACAAGTTCCCATTTCCACTCAGGAATCGGCAAAGGTTGCAGCAACCCTCCAGGTCGCTGATGCTCGGCCTTGACCTGCTGACAAGTCATGCATCTAGCCACGTACTCAGCCACATCTCTCTTCATACCGGGCCACCAGAAGTGCTTCTTCAAACAGTGATACATCTTTGTTGTCCCGGGATGCACTGCATACCTCGATCGGTGCGCCTCATCAAGAACACATCTGCGCACATCTTCCTCAGTCGGAACATAGAGTCTGCCTCTGAACCTGACGGTACCATCATCCCATAACTCAACCTCAGACCTCTGGAGAATCTGGGGTAACTCTGCATCTGCCCTCTGAGCCTCAATCACAGCATGGTACACAGCCGGTCTCACAGTCAAGCTGACAAGTACTGCTCTATCTTCTTCACGTGGAACCCTAAAGGAGGATTCCACCACTTGCTCAAATAATTTCCACTCCCGGACAATAAGGTATGACATGACCGTCTTCCGACTCAAAGCGTCTGCCACCACATTCGCCTTGCCCGGATGATAGGAAAGGTCAAAGTCATAATCTTTAATAAACTCCATCCACCTTCGCTGCCTCAGGTTCAGGTCTCTCTGAGTGAACACATATTTCAGGCTCTTGTGATCTGTAAAAACCTGAAATTTCTCCCCATACAAGTAATGCCTCCAGATCTTCAGTGCAAACACCACAGCTGCAAGCTCCAAATCATGAGTAGGATAGTTTTCTTCATGCCTCTTCAACTGTCGAGAAGCATAAGCAACTACCCTGCCATGTTGCATAAGGACTGCTCCCAATCCTCGACGGGACGCATCCGAGTAAACCACAAATCCACCTGACCCAGATGGAAGCACCAGCACTGGGGCTGACGTGAGACGAGTTTTTAGCTCAATAAAACTCTGCTCACAATCCTCAGTCCACACAAAACGAACTCCCTTTCGAGTCAGCCTCGTCAGGGGGGCCGCTATCGAAGAAAATCCCTGAACAAACCGTCTGTAATATCCGGCAAGCCCCAGAAAACTCCTGATCTCGGTCACTGAAGTCGGCCTGTTCCAGTCCATCACTGCCTCTATCTTCGCTGGGTCCACTGCGATACCTTCACCAGAAATAACGTGCCCAAGGAAGTGCACCTCGTTCAGCCAAAATTCACATTTGCTGAACTTGGCATAAAGTTGATGCTCCCTCAGAACCTGCAACACTGCCTGAAGATGAGCAGCGTGCTCTTCCTCAGAGGAAGAATAGATCAGAATGTCATCAACAAACACAACCACAAACTGGTCCAAGTAGGTCCTGAAGACTCGGTTCATCAGATCCATAAAAGCCGCCGGAGCATTGGTTAAGCCAAAGGGCATAACCAGGAATTCATAGTGCCCATACCGAGTCCTGAACGCCGTCTTACTAACATCCACATCTCTGATTCTCATCTGATAGTATCCAGATCTCAGATCGATCTTGGAAAACACCCTCGCGGTCTGCAGCTGATCCATCAAGTCGTCGATTCTAGGAAGCGGGTACTTGTTCTTTATCGTTACCTGGTTCAGCTGCCTATAATCGATGCACAATCTCAAGGACCCATCCTTCTTCCTGACA
Source organism: Zantedeschia hybrid cultivar (assembly GCA_030544215.1). Taxonomy (NCBI): domain Eukaryota; kingdom Viridiplantae; phylum Streptophyta; class Magnoliopsida; order Alismatales; family Araceae; genus Zantedeschia; species Zantedeschia hybrid cultivar. The sequence continues at coordinate 44,467,783 of JARZZO010000002.1, read as the reverse complement.
AACAGAACTGGAGCACCCCATGGAGATGTACTGGGACGAATAAAACCCTTGTTCAGCAACTCCTGCAACTGCGCCTTCAGCTCAGCGAGTTCGGCTGGCGCCATCCGATACGGGGCCTTAGACAAGGGCGCCGTACCTGGTGCAAGCTCGATAGAGAACTCAACCTCACGTTGTGGAGGAAGGCCAGGCAGCTCTTCCGGAAACACATCGATGAAGTCACACACAACAGGTACCTCCTCAGGGCTGAGACTAACCCGGACATCGGAGACAACAACAGAGGCAAGGAAAGCCTCACAGCCACCATCAAGCAACCTCCGTGCCTTAAAGGCAGAAATAAGAATACCTCGGGAAGAAAGCCTAATACCTTGGAAGAAGAAGGTCGGGATGCCCGGAATGGAGAATCGCACCCTCTTCTTGTGGCAGTCCACCTCTGCATAAAAGGCTTCCAACCAATCCATACCCAGGATGACGTCAAAGTCTCGAATGGCAAGCACAACCAACTGGGCAGGGAGCACATGACCCTCAATGGTCAAGGGAACATTCCTCAAGCAGTTATAAGATATCATATAGTCTCCCGAAGGAACCTCCACCATCAAACCATCAGATAACTCAACAATAGGCGCAAAAAGGATATCTAAGAACTGCTCAGAAATAAAAGAATGCGAAGCTCCTGAATCAATCAATACGTGTGCAGAGTTCCCAAGGACAGAAAGTGTACCTTCCACCAAGTTGGACGCGCGAGCCTCCCTCCAGGTGATAGCTAACACTCTCCCCTGGGTCCTCGGCTTCTTCTGCTCGCCTGAACCATGACCCTGACCATACCCCTGCGGGCACTGCCTCGCCAAGTGGCCCTGCTGGCCGCACGCGAAACATCTCCTGGGAAGAGTGGGACACTGAGTCCCACCATGGGTACCACCACACTGCTGACATACTGCCGGAAGCCTCTGAGCTGGCTCCTGCTGTGCGCTAGACACAGTCTGACTCTGCTGCCCCTGTCTGGGCCGACTGCTGCCGCTGTTGCCGCTACTACTGCCACCACCCCTGAAGAATCTCCTGAATCGGGAGCCGAGAGAAGACGATCCCGATCCGACTGAAGGAGCTGGCACCGCTGCTTTACCCCTGCCCCGAGATGGCCCCTGGACAGTCTGCCCTCTCTCCCGGGCTGACTGGATCTGCTGAGCCTCTACAGCTGCTGCACGCCTAACTGCTGACGCCAAGTCTGTACAACAATGGGACGCCACGAAGTTCCTCAAACTGAGTCTAAGCCCATCCACAAACCTCTCCGTGCGACGTTCCTCGTCCTGGGATATGAAAGGTACGAACCGCCCCAGCGAAACAAACTTCGCCTCGTACTCAAGCACCGTCATGCTTCCCTGCGTCAGATCCATGAACTCCCTCTCCTTGGCTCGCTGGACATGTCTAGGGAAATATTGTGCGTTGAATTCCTTAACAAAGGTCTCCCAAGATATCTCCCTCAGACTCCTGTCCCCATAAGACAAACTCTTCAGTGTAGTCCACCAGTCATAGGCACTATCCTTCTGCATGAAGGTAGCCAGCGGGGTCCTCTCTACTGCTGCACAATCCATGGTATCAAAAGTCTTCTCAATCTCTCTAAGCCAATGAATGGCCTCGTCAGGGTCGGGACGACCGGTGAAGTGAGGTGGCCTCAGCTTCAAGAACCTCTCTAGTGTAGCTGTGGTCCCTCCCCGAGTACTAGAACCCTCGCTAGGATCTCGTGTCTGATACCTAGCCATGGTATCCATCATGGCTTCCATAAACTGCTCAACACTCGGTCTCCCGGCCTCGGACCCACTAGGGACATCTCCCTGCTCTCGGATCACTGGCATCCTCCTTCTGGGAGCCATCTACTCGCCTACAATTACAAAATCAAAAAGTTCTAATTAGAATCCTAAAACCTATGCTACCGACGTGCCTGTACGGGATAATGTATTTATTTGCCGAATTTACAACATTTAACCTAGTTATTTATTTATTTGCCAGACCGTATGCTCTGATACCAACTGTAACGACCCGCCACCTTATAATCGGGGATCCGATTACTAAATGGGTACCGAATCATTAATTTGGGACCAAACCAGGATCTAGTAAGTCTGGGAAATAAATAAGAAACTAAGCTAAACATTCACATCGCATTGAATTGAAATGAAGGTGCAGGAAATTAAAATTTATTACAATGCGACTCGATTACAGCAAATAATTACATACTCCAGCTGAAAGGAAATAATTAATGTACAGGCCAGAAATAAATGACAACTACATCGGGGCATACCCCGGAACAACTGCCGAAGACGTACACCACACGGCCGCACACACCGCTCTAGGTCTGCTGGGAGTCCTCACCTGAAAACCGCAGGGGTGAGTCTCAAGAACAAGACTCAGTAGGGATCCTTCGATCCCCACTGCGCACGCACACACCCATGAGTGTAAAGTACAGCTAACAGTGCAGTAACAAGTGTAGTGGCAGGTACAATATCTAATTCTCTACGTGAGAACGCATGCAGTCGAAATATAATAAACATGCACATTCTAAACCAACCGTTTAGAGAATCCACAACTGTAGTCCCGATAGAACTCGCCGACCGTGCAAACAACGGTGGGAAAAACCTCGACCCGCTGGGACCAAGGAGTAGCCCCTCGGATAGCTCGCTCGCTACTCCGGCCTAACTGGCTCAGGTGACTATCCCTTCCCCCAGCCTGAGTGACTCTCCGAATGTACCACTCCGACACCGGTACTAGCTGACCCCGGGGTTCACCGGGTGACCCTCTCTCACTAGGCGTCACCCCGCCCACGCCCCCACCGGCGCTGTGCTCACGCCCCCACCAGCACAGGGTGATAAAGTGCTACAATGTCACTCCAGGTCCACAGTAACCGAAAACCCAACACAGTGCGATCCGGTCACGTGAAAAACCCGCGATCGCCTAACATACATAGAACCATCCGATCATGAGGAATCCATCTCTATTGGGTGCACTAAAACATGTGCTAACCATCTATCTAGCGGTATGAACATGTTTTACTGGCATGCATTAGTGAGATTCTGTCTTGAATCGCGTCGACCAAGGTCGACGCCATTCAAGCTCCAAGTACAGGTTTACATATAAATCAGTCTTCAGATTCTGGCCTTAAAAGGCGTCGACCCCCATGGTCGCCTTTTTAAAAGGCGTCGACATCCTCAGACGCCATTCAACACCGAAATCCGGAATTTCCAAGGCTTTATCCAAGGGATTTCTGCGGTTAAAACGCGTCATGGATGCTCGACGCCGTTCAAAAACGCGTCGCTTATCCATGACGTCTTTCAGCCACAAAAATCTCAACCTGGTAGACTGTCTGTCAGTCAATTCCTGTCTAAAAGGCGTCGTGATGGCCCGACGCCCTTCAAAAAGGCGTCGTCCATGCACGACGTCTTTCAGACTCAGGAACCAGGAGCGCCCTAAACCCGAGGGCTCCTTTCCAACCCCAAACAAACCCAAAAAAATCATCAAATCGGAGGGGAAACGAAGAGCAAGACATTTCTAAGGCAAACACCCCCATAGAGATCCTAAACATGCTCATTCTAACCCCCAAAACCGAAGATCTACCACATGCATATCGAGGAAAACATGATTTTAAACACAATGCCACGGGGAACGTCACCCTACCGGACACTCGAACTCCTCCAAGCTCCACGTCGTGCACCCTTCTCGCCCCACGCCGCCGCCGGTACCGCCGTGTCGTCCTAGCTCCACCGTGACGTCGGCCTCCGTCCGGGGAGTAGAACGCCGCAGTGGAAGTGGAGGTGGTAGTGGTACGGGTTAGGTGGAGGATGGAGTGGAGGGAGAGGCGAAATGGTGGGAGGAAAAGAGGGAAGAGGAAGAGGTCGCCGCCGGTCGTCGGAGGAGGAGAGGAGGAGAGTAGGGGAAAATGAGGGAAAGAAGGAGGGCTCTCGGGGTTAACCAGAAACTGGCTAAAATGCGTCGACATCCACGGACGCCTATCAGGTGATGTGACAGCCGCTCTGACAAGATTCTGAAACGCGTCGACCTACACAGACGCCATTCAGACAACTTGTCAGGGCCGTACTCTGACACACCCAGAGTCGCAGTCTGAAAGGCGTCGTCCTTCGCAGACGCCGTTCAGGCGACCTGACAGGGCCGTACCCACGCGGCCCAAGGTCAACCCCCGCGGCACCCACGTGGCAGCACCTGAAATGCGTCTGCCACGGTGGACGCAGTTTAAAACGCGTCGCCAGGTCCTGACGCGATTCAGCTCAGAACTTCCGCCCCCCCCACCAGGGTTAGAACAACAAGATCTGACCCGAAAACCGGATCCGAAAGTCTGGGTCATTACACAAGGTGGGCATAGAAGCAATCTCCGGGCCTCCCTAGCCCCTTCCAAACCCTCCCAAGAACCAGGTAAAATTCCCAAACGTTGGGTCTCCAAAGGAACTGCTCTCCGCCAGGTAACTGTTTCCAACTCTTTCGATGTCCTTGGTCATTCCTCCGATCTCACGGATAACCTCCTGGAGGCGAACACTTCCACATACCTCACCGCCGGCAACTCGTCACAACCGGTGCCGCCTACCCCAGGAGAGGACGAGTCTAACCCGCCTCGGGATGTCCCCACGAACGATGACACCTTCCTGCCGGCGAGGATCCCTAATTCTGGACCCGAATCTCGCTTTCCATCGTCAATGGCGAGCCCCGAGGATCTGGTCAGGAAGCACACTTTACACTCTTCCACTGCTCCTTGCGCTCAGTCGGTTCAGGTGATGCAGTCCTCGTTGGTGCTGCATACCCTGCCCATGTCTTCCTCGGCCACCGAGGACTCCCAACCACCGCCTGCGATGGCTATTTCTGTGCTTCATCCTCCTGCCCCTACCCTCTATAGCCCTCAGAACTGTGGCACTGATTTGGTCTCCGCGCAGGACTCTGCCACCTCGGAAGATATCCAAGCTGCCCCCATGGGCCCCGTGCCAGCTTTAGCTCCTCCTCCGCCACTGACTACTCCAGGGATGGAACTCCTTAAGGGTGCTACATCTCCCATGCCCAGGACCTCTTCCAGCGCCTTGCACGGGCCTACGCTTCCGCCTACGACAGCTACAGTCCCTCCCCAAGATGGCTACCCCCAGATCCCCCTCCCACTTGGAGGTCCGCCAGGTACCCACAGGTTCGATGGGTCCTATCTGCACGACAACTCGAACTCCGGAGATGGCCAGGAAGCCCCCTCGGGCCCTACACCTGTCCGCCCTTCGCCGTCGACAAGCCCATACCTGGATCCTGTGACGCAGCTGCCTAGGGCCATGCATGGCGCCACGTTATCTCTTCCCACGCCAACTGTCTCCACCAGCGAAGGACACTCCCAGAGTCTTGCATTGCATGGCGGCTTACCTGACGTCCGAGCGAAGTCACCCTCGCTGGACAAGGAACTCCTTTCTTTGGGCTGCGCCCCTGCTCCTGCACCTTTGTCCCAGAGCCCGGCCCACGGGCCCACAAAGAACCAGCTTACTTCCATTCTCGGGCCCAGGCCCACGGAGCAGATATGCCCCCCTGATATTTTACCGCCTGGCGCTAATGAAGCCCAACAGCAACACCGGGATCCAACCCGGTTGTGTCTTCAAGACCACGCTTCTTCCCCTGCTAATGGGCCGAGCCCACAATGTGCTGCCTCAAGCCCCACTCGTCAGAAGCCCGTGACCCATGATGCCGCCTACCACACTCAACAGCCTCTTTCAGACGAACAGGTCACCAATGGTGGTAATAATGGTCTTGGTATGCAGACGTCTACTGCTTCAAGTGCCCAACATCCACAGCTGTTGGACCCTCCTACCGAAGACCCAGCTATAACATGCTCAAAAATCTTTAAGTCTTCCAACGTCAACGATGTTGCCTGCTGGACCCTCTCTCTCTGCCCTGCTAGTCGCCCACTGGTTAAGGACACCCATGTTGCCGATGATGCGTTGGCTCGCCCCTCTCAGATATATCATCAGGGTAGGATGCCAGGTGTTCACCCTAAAGCCTCCATGAGTACAGATGGCTTGCCATTAGCCACGGAGCCCATGCACAACCCCATCACAAGGGAGTCTGCTTCGCTGGAGCACGGCCCACAGTTACACTCTGTCTCAAACACCCAGCACCAACATTTGCTGGACGTTGCTGCCAATGACTCAGCAACTACACGTATGGCAACTCTTACATCTTCTAATGTCGATACCCAGGTGATATCTGCCCCTTTAACCCAGTGCAATTTGAACTTAGAAGACGATTTTATCCCTGCTCTCAATGCCTCCTCCGCTGGCTTGAACGTGCCTACTTTTAAATCGTTCGCTCTTGACATTCCCACAGACACTGCTAATCAGGACACGACAAACTATGAGGCTGCCCATGCGCCTCACAGGGACACCCACGCACCCTTAAGCATCGACCTACAAGTTTCCTCAGTCCCTACTCACAGCCCAATATCCCAATCTGAAGCAACTGGTCAGATTAACAGTGTTAAGCTTATGGAGGGACAAACTTATTCAAATGATGGAAATCAGGTGACATCTTTAACTCGCTTACCCCTTGTTCAAAGCCCTCTTGGAACCGCTCAATCAGATTCGCATGGTACCGGTCATTTATCTAACTTAGAGGTCTTAAATTTGGAGAATACTATTCACAGAGAGGATAATGTTATCCTTCTTGACATGCTTAAGTTTCAACAATCTTTCTCTTCTTCTGATGACTCTCATGCTAACAGTGACAACAGCACACAAGACATATCTAGCAGTCTGCATTTGGACTAACAAAAGAGCACAAGGCTCACACGTGCTCAAAAGAAGAAATCTAAGTTTAATGGTTAATATACTTGTTTGGAATATCAGGGGAGTTGGTAACTCCCCCTCTAAACGTCGTCTTGCTTCCCTCTGTAAGACCAATAAGGTACAAATTGCTGCGATTTTAGAACCCATGGTTCAGAATTCTTCAATGCTGGCTTTATCTCTCAAGTTGGGCCTCCCCCAATGCCTCTCTAGTGGTAATCCTCATGGTAAAGTTTGGGTTTTTTGGCATAATTCTATCTCTGTGGATGTGATTACTACTCATGCGTCTTTTATCACTTTGAAGGTAACTGGTCAAATTGTCCACTATGTCACTTTCATTTATGCCAGTTGTCACCTTCAGGACAGAATTCAAATTTGGGACACTATCACTTCTCTGCCTATTACTGCCCCCTGGATGATTGTGGGTGATTTTAATTCTGTTCTCTACTCCCATGAAAAATTTGGTGGCAATGCACCGTAGCATGCTTCTGTGAATGCCTTCCACTCTTTCTTACAGGATGGCAACCTCATGGATCTTGGCTTTAGTGGCACTCCTTATACCTGGAGAAATGGTCAACAAGGTATTGGTTCCATTAAGGCCAGATTGGACAGAGGTTTGGCTAACCCACCTTGGTTTTCCTCTTTTAGCACTACAGTAAGCCATTTACATCACATCAACTCTGATCATAGTCCGCTGCTTGTTTCTTATCATTGTTCTAATGCTCCTAGAAAATCACATTTTAAATTCCTGAAGATGTGGACTAGACATAGTGATTTTATCCACGTGGTTAGAGCCTGTTGGTGTCAACCTTTACATGCTTCTCCTCTTTTCAGGCTTAGTGCTAAATTGAAGAGACTGAAAACCACTTTGAAGTCTTGGAATAAAAGTGTCTTTGGCAACATTTTTCAGCATATCTTGCAGGCAGAAGAGAAGGTTAATTCATTACAAATCATTGTTGATAATCATCCTGCTGACCATTCACTTTCTGAGTTCTCTGCAGCTAAAAAAGATCTAGATGAACTTCTCTTACGCCAAGAGATCTTATGGAGGCAAAAATCTCACCTCAAATGGCTCAAGGAGGGCGACCAAAACTCAGCCTTCTTCCATTCTATTGTCAATGAAAGGCGCAGGAAAAACTTTATCCACAATTTGGTTAATGATCAGGGGGATGATGTTACTGACCAAGACGCTTTACTTTCCATGGCTATAACTTATTATCAAAATCTGTTTACTTCTGAGCCTCCAACAATGAACAATATTGGTCTTCTGCAATATATTCCTACCATTGTTTCTGATGCAGATAATCTAACTTTGATGGCTACTCCAACTATAGAGGAAGTCAAGGATTCTGTCTTCTCTTTAAGCCCTGATAGTGCCCCTGGACCAGATGGATTCTCTGGTGACTTCTTTACCTCTTGCTGGGATATCATTTCTGTTGATACTTATGATGCTGTTAAGGAGTTCTTTAATGGAGGCTTCCTTCCTAAATCATATACCTCCACTCACCTCGTGTTAATTCCCAAAGGAGAGTCACCTAACACTCTGAAGGATTTTAGACCAATTAGTCTGTGCAATTTCACCTATAAGATAATCTCACTCATCTTATGCAAAAGATTATCTCTAGTACTGCCTGCTCTAATTTCTCCTCTGCAGGGAGCCTTTGTTAAAGGCAGAGATATGGCTGACAACATCTGTCTTGCCCAGGAGCTTACTCATAGCATCTCTAAGAAGGTCAGAGGACATAACATCATTTTCAAACTCGACATGATGAAAGCATACGACAGATTGGAATAGTCTTACTTATTTGATGTGCTGATTAAATTTGGCTTCTCTTCCACATGGATTAACCTTATCAGAGGATTATTCACCAACTGCTGGTTTTCTGTCATTCTCAATGGTAATGTTGGTGGCTTCTTCACCTCCTCTCGTGGTCTTCGACAGGGAGATCCATTGGCACCCAGTCTCTTTATCCTTGCTGAAGAGGCATTCAGCAGAGGTCTTCAGCAGCTGTGCCTCGGAGGCATTATTACCCCTTATTCTACCTTCATTGAGGGGCCCATTATTTCGCATCTCTTATTTGCTGATGATACTATTATCTTCACTAACGGCTCTCAAGGTTCCTTACGCAAACTCATGGCTTTCTTGACCATTTATGAGAGATGTTCAGGACAAAAGATTAACCCAAGCAAGAGCTCGCGGGATATACTCCTACTTGGAGAATCAATCAAGTATCTGCTAGAACTTCTATTCCTCACAGGGCTTTTCCTATCACTTACTTAGGTGCTCCCCTATTCAAGGGCGCATCTAAGGCAATATACTTCCATCCTCTTTTGGACAAGGTGAGAAATTGACTAGCTTCTTGGAAATCTAATCTCCTGTCGCCTAGTGGAAGACTGATTCTTATCAAGCATGTTCTGTCTTCTATTCCTATACACAAACTTGCTGTCCTTAACCCTCCTAAGAGCATCCTACACTCTTTAGAGAGGACATTTGTTGCTTTCTTTTGGGGATCTACTTCAACAGGGATGCGTAGGCATTGGATCGCTTGGAAGCACCTAGCTAGGCCAACCTCTGAAGGGGGAATTGGTATTCGCTCTCTTCTGGATCTCGGGGCTGCCCTTAAGGTCAAATTATGCTGGAAAGTATACTCTAAAAAGGGCATCTGGGGTGAGTACATCAATCAGACTTACCTTCACAAGCATCATGTTTCTACCTGTCCTATGGTTGGTTCTCCTCATTGGAAGATGGTGCTCAAGCATAGACAATGGGTTCTTGACAACACTTATTGGTCAGTGGGCCAGGGCCATATTTCTTTCTGGCATGATGATTGGACTGGTCATGGTCCTTTAAAGGACCATATCTCCGAGGATCAGTGGACTGCTATTGGTAATACCCAAGCTTGGTTGGTTCGTGATTATATCATTTCTGGTCAACATCTATTACACTCATTACCTTCAGACATCGCTTCTATTATAATGGACTATATTGGCACCTTCTCCACTCAACAAGGCCATGATAAGATTATTTGGAAGCCGAATTCCTATGGTTTTTTCACCACTAAATCAGCTTGGCAAGTTGTTAGGCAGCATATATCTCCTATCTCCATCTCTAAATGGATCTGGTGCACTTAAATACCCAAGAAGATCTCCATCTTTATTTACAAGGCCCTTGTTCACAAATTGCCTTTTGACTCCAATATTCAAAGCATAGGTATTCCATTGGCATCAAAGTGCGTGTGTTGCTTGAATGCTTCACGAGAGACTCTCAATCATGCCTTGGCTCATGGAGATTGGGCTTCCCACTGTTGGCGCTTCTTTCAGGATAGATGTGGACTAACTCTCCAGATGAGCTCCTTTCATCACATATTCTGCTCCTTTATTACCCTAGCTTCAGGTACATCTCTATACTCTTTCATTATGGGTATTATTCCTTCTATTGTCGTATGGTTTCTTTGGAAAGCCAGGTGTTCAGCCAAGTATGATGGTACCCACCCCCGTAAGGAAAGCATTCTGCATCAGAGCCTCCACCTTATAAGAGAGCTTACTGCCATGTATTCCCCTAAGTCCCCTTGTTCCTTCTGCGCATAGAGTTGTACTACAAGCACTGGGTGTTGTGGATAGCTTTTCTCCCACATTACCGGTACTGGTAAGATGGTTTCATCCTCCTACAGGTAAACTCAAACTTAACACTAATGGTTGTAGTAGAGGCAATCCTGGTAACTCTGCAGGTTCAGCTATTCTAAGAAACGATAAAGGTCAGTTCATCATGGCATCTTGTGCCTACTTTGGTCACACTCATAGTATCATTTCTGAACTCAGGGCGATTATCACTAGTCTACAGATGTGTCTCCAACGAGGCCTCACTTGTCTTATTGTTGAATCTGATTGCCTCTCACTGATCACTCTCATGATTTCCACTAACCCCACTATCCCTTGGATTCTTTTTCCATGGTGGTTTGAGTTTTGCGCCCTCAGGGAAGCTATGGATCTTCACTTTTGCCATGCAGTCAGAGAAGCCAATAAAGCTGCTGATGCTCTGGCTAACTTCTCCTGCGACCAGCATGTAGATCAAGTCTTTTTAGATTCTTCCGCTTTGCCTTCTATTGTAAAAGGGGAAATCACTTCTGATAAAAGTGGTCTTCCCCACCTTAGGATTTGAGGGGCTCTTTTTCAGGGGGATTCTGGGTTTATTGATGTACTCTCTCAGGGGTAAGGTGGCATGTCCCCCCCTTGTATCTCAGGGGAAATCACTTCTGATAAAAGTGGTCTTCCCCACCTTAGGATTTGAGGGGTTTCTTCAGGGGGATTCTGGGTTTATTGATGTACTCTCTCAAGGGTTAGGTGGTATGTCCCCCCCTTGTATCTCCAACTTTTTGATGTAATAAAATCCCAAGGGCCGGCCCAGGGTCCTAGTTAAATTCCTGGGTTTAAAAAAAAAAAAAAAAAAAAAGGCAACACTCCCCTCGCTACGCTTGCTTGGAACCCTCACCTGAAAACCGTAGGGGGTGAGTCTCATCGAAAAAGACTCAGTAGGGATCCTTCGATCCCCACCACCCACTCACACACCTACAAGTGCAATACACACATATAGACAATTTAACTAAATAAAGCAGTAACACAAATTCCTAGATTTCGATATAAAACACACGCATTTATAACAGTAACATACACGATTTTGAAACCACACCACCACGGAGTCCATAACTAGCGTCTCGACTAAACACACAAGTCACACGGCCGAACGCGGAAAACACCGACCCGTTGAGACCAAACAACAACCCCTCAGATAGCACACTGACTACTCTAGTCTGACCTGGCTCAAGGTGGTTCTGCTTCTCCCAGCACGAGTGACACTTCGAATGTACCACTCCCACATCGGTACTAGCTATACCCCGGAGTACACTAGGTGATCCTCTCTCTAGACGTCACCCCATCACTCCCACACCGGCGCCGTGTCACTCTCACACCGACACAAAGTGCCTAAGCACTAACAACTGTCACTCTAGGTCCACGATCGCACAAAACGCAACACGGTGCGATCCGATCACGTAGAAATCATCGTCCTCAAGTATGATTTCAAGCATGTAATTAACCAAACTATCTATCAATGTAAACACATGTTAATCGCAGGAATTAATCAGATTTTGTCTTGAATCGCGTCGTCCAAGGCCGACGTCATTCAAGACTCCTAAACTAGTTCATGTGAAAATGGGCCTCAGAATATGGCCTAAATCGCGTCGTGCAATGTAGTCACCTTTTAAAAGGCGTCGCTGTTCCTAGTCGCCTATTAACAATAGGCTAAATCGGGTCGTTGGGGACAGACACAATTCAAAAAGGCGTCGTTGTCCCAAGACGCCATTTAGTGTTCGTCAACAGGTTCCCCTACTGGCCTTCCCCGAGTTAAAAAAAAATGGAATTTCTCCCCAAATCACATAAAAACATAACACAAACGAGGAGGAGGAGGAAAGTCGAAATACCCATTAAAAACCCTTCATTCCTCATTTACAAGGTTAACATTTTCTCTCCAAAGATCCCCTAAACATGCTCTAAAAGCGGGAAAAAATATGGTTTTAAACAAAATACAACGGGGATCGTCACCCTACCGGTTACTCGAACTCCTCCGAGCTCCAAGCCGCCAACCCGCCTCGCCACATGCCGCCGCCGGTACCGCCGTGGACGCCGTTACTCCACCGGGACGTCGACCACCATCCGGAGAGAAATGCACCGCGGAGGAAGTGGTGGTGGTAGTGGAGGAAGTTGGGAGGTTAATGGAGTGGAGGGAGAGGAGGAATGGGGAGAGGAAAGGAAGGAGAGGGGGAAAGGGGTGCTGGAGGGTCGGAGGGAAGAGAGGAGAGAGAAGAGAAAGGAGAGAATGAGGGAAAGGAGGGAGGGTTCGCGGGGTCAAATAGAAATTGAGAAAAATGCGTCGTCCAAGCCCGACGTCATTCACACGACAAGTCCGGGCCGTACTCTGACATACCAGGGCCGTACTCTGAATGGCGTCGTCCATGCAAGGCGCCATTCAAACGATAAGACCGGGGCCATACTCTCACGACCCAATAACCGGATCCGAAACCTCAATCCTTACACACATGATTAACATATTTAATAAAAATTGTGATCGCCAGAAACCGAGGGTTTCAATGAAAAGATGATCGCTTACTAACCTTGTAAAATTGGAAAATTAGGTTCTTTTCTCTTTCGGTCGGCCGAAAAAGAAGAGCCTTCCTTTTATTTACTCTTGGTTTTTTTGTAGTTGTTTTCTTGTACTTTTCAAGCCTCAAATTCTTCCTTTCAAACCTTCCTTCAAGTTCTTGGTGTCCTTCAAACCTTGCAAGAAAACATTAAACAAAGAAAGAAAAGAGAAGATTAGAGCTATGTGGTAGAGTAGTATCTATTCTTTTTAGCAAGTTAAACATGGACTAAACAAAGAAAACTCATTTGTCTTGGTTCTTTAAACCCTTGACATGAATACGGGTTTGGAAAAGGATGTGGTGAGTGCGTAGCATGAAGTGATGAGATGAATAACTTTGAAGAAAACTGTGATTAAACTATATAAAATCAATGAAAAACTAGAAAACAAGATGGTTGGTTGGCCCCTCTATAGCCTTGGTCTTCAAAAGCTTCAAAGGATGAAGAAGATGAAGAAAAATAAGCCTTAGATGAAGCCTCCCTTGCTGTCCACGTTTTCCTCCTTGAGAACCTTCAAACACTTTGCCTTGAGCTCCAAAATCATCAATTGCCAACCTTTTTCAAAGGTCCAAAATATATTGTATATATAGAGAGTAGTTTTGGAGTGTTTTGGTTTCAATAGGACTCTTCTTCCGCACTCGGACTCACCTTTGATGAGCATCCATAAGTTAGAAACCCTTCCAAGCATGGAGACCGGATTAGTTCATAAGGGACGACATTTAGCCAATTAGGAGGAGCCAACATAGAAAGAAATTCCGGAAGGAAACCGTAAAAGATTAGGAAAGCTAAAAGGCGTCGTCTATGGGAGTCGTGATTTAGATAATTAGGAAATTAATTCGAATTTAAAATCGGAAATCCAAACATATTAGGACCTAAACGGCATTGTCCAAGAGCGACGTCATTCAGTTAAATTTATCTAAATTTGTCAATTTAATTCCGAACTGATTTCGGCTAGAAATCTAAAAGGCGTCGGCCATGGGCGACGCAAATTAATCAATTTTGAGAAAAATCAATAAAAATTAATTAATCATTAAAAATCAGATCATTCCGGGGCATTATAATTGTGACATGAAATTTACTCAATATGAAGTCAAAGTTAACGTGTCTACACCTGTATCAACAGATATGCTATCAGCAAAGACTGTTCTATTTGTTACATTTTGTAGGTACGAAGGAGAATGAGCAGAGCATCAAGTTGACATATAGATTTGGGGGTTTTTGGAAAACCTTGCAGTCTGGGAAACTTACGTATATGTTAGGTCAAAGGAAGAGTGTCCATGTACTTATTGATTATGTCAACATGTGGACAATCACTGAAGATGTGGTGAATATCCCAAAGTGGGCATCTGGGCGCACACTTACTTTCCACTATGAGGTGCCCAACTCAAAGCCAGTGACACATGAAGAGCTAACATCAGATGCTCAAATATATGAGTTGATCCAAGGATGCTTGAGTATGCTTAAACCAAACATGACATTATATGTCTCAGCTCAAGATGTGGAGCAGCTTCAGGTCATTGACCCTATACAAGAAGCAAGCAAGTCAAGGCATGCACATGTGGATGCAGTGGAAAGGTTAGAATGCAGACAAGAAGATGTGGACGTGGGTGCAAATTATCAGGTGGAAAGAGATGTGCAGAGAGAAGAGGCAGATATAGAGGATAGTGATTCAGATTATGTGTAGGTAAGTGATGATGATGATTTGGATGATTCTGATGATCATGGATGTGATTCTGATGAGGTTTACACAGAAGATAGCTATCATTCCATGCCTAATGCCTCAGATGCATCTGTTGAGTCAGATTTGTCAGACATTGATGGTGACTTGGTGGAATATGACAAAGAAGACCCAAAATCACATGTTGGGGCACAATTTCAGAATGCGATAGAGTACAAGATTGCATTAAGACACTTTACAATTAAACATTAGTTTGAGTGTTTCCTTGTTAAGAATGACACAAAAAGGGTCACTGTACAATGTATAGACAAGGATTGCAAATGGAGGGTATATGCCTCCAGATTAAAAGATGGGGTGACGTTTGAGATTAAAACTATGCAGTACGAGCACACTTGTAGTGCCATTAGCAAGTCACAAAATAGAATGACATCAATGAAAGAATTGAGTGGGCAAAAAGCCAATCATAAACTCATTTTTGTACATTCTAGTTCTAAATATTAATAAAGGCAATCTTTTCATTATACAGTTTTCACGAATTTAATTATCGTAATGAATGTCCATAGACTTAAGTAAAGGATATTGAATTATGATGAGATCATGATAGTGAGATCAATATTCTATAAACATTTGTCTTAAACGATTTTCGATCATAGGATATTTGAGATGGACATCAAATATCCGATAAGATTGACACAAGTTATTTCTGCTCATGCGATGAGGGTGAATGATGTCACATTCACTTGTGTGGTGACATTAAGACAAACTTGTGGGTGCTCATTAGAGAATAAGTTTACTGAACATATCCGAATAAGAATTCCTGGATGGTCATTATGTAACGACCCGCCACCCTATAATCGGGGATCTGATTATTAAATGGGTACCGAATCATTAAATTTGGAGCCAAACCAGGATTTCGATAAGTCTGGGAAATAAATGATAAACTAAGCTAAACATCCACATCACATCGAATTGTAAAAGAAGTGCGGAAATTAAAAATTATTACAATTCGACTTGACTCAGCAATTAATTACATACTCTAACAGAAAAGAAATAATTAAGCGTACATGCCAGAAAAAGAAATAACAACTATATTGGGGTATGCCCCGGAACAGCGGCTGCTGGCGCGCAACCCAAGGCAATACTCTCCTTGCTACTTCTGCTTGGAACCCTCACCTAAAAACCGCAGAGGGTGAGTCTTATAGAAATGACTTAGTAGGGATCCTCCGATCCCCACCACCCACTGACACACCTACAAGTGCAATACACAATTATAGGCAATTCAACTAAATAAAGCAGTAAACACAATTCCCAGATTTCGATATAAAACATACGCATTTATAACAGTAACAAGCACGATTCTAAAACCACCCTACCACGGAGTCCACAACTAGCGTCTCGGCTAAACACACAAGTCACACGGCCGAACGCGAAAAACACCGACCCGCTGAAACCAAACAACAACCCCTCGGATAGCGCACTGGCTACTCCAGCCTGAACTGGCTCAAGGTGGTTATACTTCCCCCAGCACGAGTGACACTCCGAATGTACCACTCCCACATCGGTACTAGCTATATCCCGGGGTACACCAGGTGACCCTCTCTCTAGGCGTCACCCCACCACTCCCACACAGGCGCCATGTCACTCCCACACCGACACAGGGTACCTAAGTGCTAACAACTGTCACTCTAGGCCCACGATCGTACAAAATGCAACACGGTGCGATCCGATCATGTAGAAATCACCGTCCTCAAATATATTTTCAAACATGTATTTAACCACACTATCTAACAATGTAAACACATGTTAATTGCGTGCTTTAATGAGATTCTGTCTTGAATCGCGTCGCCCAAGGCCGACGTCATTCAAGACCCCTAAACTGGTTCATGTGAAAACTGGCCTCGGAAGTTGGCCTAAAACGCGTCGTGCACGGAGGTCACCGTTTGAATGACGTCATTGTCCCTGGACGCTATTCAATCTAGAGACAGAGTATGTTATCTAGGATAAATCGCGTCGTGGGTAGAAGCCGCCTTTTAAATGGCGTCGTTGTCCTTAGACGCCATTTAACCCTCACAGACAGGTTCTCCCTCCACCTCCCCCCAATTCACAAAGTCGGATTTTCTCCCCGAAATGGCACAAAAACGCCATAAAATGGAGGAGAACCCAAATACCCAAAAAACCCACCAATCCTAATTTCATGATATAAGCATTTCACCTCGAAAATCCCTTAAACATGCTTGAAAGTGGGAAAACATGGTTTTAAACAAAACATTGTGAGGATCGTCACCCTACCGGTTACTTGAACTCCTTCGAGCTCCAAGCCGCCGAATTGCCACGCCACAAGCCGTGGACGCCGTCACTCCACCGGGACGTCGGCCGCCATCCGGAGAGGAATGCGCCGCGGAGGAGGTGGTGGTGGTAGTGGTGGAAGTTATGAGGTTAATGGAGTGGAGGGAGAGGAAGAATGGGGAGAGGAAAGGAAGGAGAAGGGGAGGGGGGGGGCACCGGACGGATCGGAGGGGAGAGGGAGGAGAGAAAGAGAGATAGAGAGAATGAGGAAAAAGAGGAAGGGTTCGCGGGGTCAAACCAAAGCTAACTAAAACGCGTCGTCCAAGGTCGACGCCAATCAGACGACAAGACGGGTCGTATGTTGACATACCAGGGCTGTACTCTGAATGGCGTCATCCAATCAAGACGCTGTTCAGACGATAAGACCGGGGCCGTAATCCTGCGGCCCAAAATCAGCCTACGTGGCACAACCTAAAACGCGTCCACCTAACCGGACGCCGTTTGAACCGCGTCGAGAAAGTTCGACGCGATAAAGAACACAAGCCCTAGCCCCACAAGGGCCCAAACTGAGGGATCCGACCCCGAAACTGACCCGATAATCGGATCCGAAACCTCAATCCTTACACATTATACCTAATAGTCAACTAGGGTATACAATCGTTGCAGTAGCGTAGTTGGTCCTTTGACCTGAATCACCAAAGATACCTTGCTTATAGACTGTTGTGTCTTGATTTTCTGGCTTATGGACTTTAACCATTAAGTTCATGATCGTCAGTCTTTTAGACACAGTGGAAAGCTTGCGAAGGAAATTGAGTGAACAATAAGAGATCACTCACTCTTGGTATACCACTGGAGAGAGAATGCCCTATGGACGTGTACTCAGAAATTCCTGGTCAGGGTCAACTGAAAGAGGTGTCTTTCTAGAAGTTTACTGAGTACTAGAATCCATCCGAACAATGCTTTAAGGGTTTGACGTAGAAATCATACTCTTGTGTTGTTGGGGCATTAGATGAGTGAAGGATTAAATCTGTGCGGTATCTGCAGACGGAAAGGTTCAACAAAGGGAATGGCATCCCTTCTATCTTCTGGGATCATGAGGTAGTGCTTGGTGCCATTCATGGTTAGAAGGTCCAGTGGATTTATCATTAGATGATAATTCACTTATGTATTGAATTAATTATTTAACATATGATGTTTAAATAATAAATTAAGAAATACTAAACTCAAGAAATAGTTCTAAGTTTAGTGGGCTTAAAACCAGACTGATATATGGGCCTAGAAAGTCACACACATAAGAGTTCTCGAAAGACAGTGAGAGATTTTAAATATTCTATTATCTGGCAATGATGGATAAGATTCCCTATGCTTCAGCCATAGGTTCCATCATATATGCCATGTTATGTAGTAGACTTGATGTAGCATATGCTCTAAGTGTTACGAGCAGACATAAGGCAGATCCAGGTGATGAACACTGAAAGGTTGTAAAATGTATCCTTAAGTACTTGAGAAGAACTAAGGATATATTTATGGTCTATGGAGGAGGAGACTTAAAGCTGTAATGATACACTGATTCGAGTTTTCAGTCTGATCCTGATGACAGCAAGTCGACATCAGGTTTTGTTTTCACACTCAACGGGGGAACATTGAGCTGGAAAAGTTCCAAGTAAGAAACCACTGCTGATTCGACAACGGAAGATGAATATATTACTACTGCTGAAGCCGCTAAGGAAGCTGTCTGGATGAAGAAATTCATCAATGGTCTTGGTGTGGTGGAAAGCATCTATGATCCCGTCCTACTGCTGTGTGACAACAATGGGGGCGATTACTCAAGCGAAAGAGCCAATGTCTCATCAGAAGTCGAAGCACATTCTGCGACGCTTTCATCTGATCAGAGAGATTATAGCTCGAGGAGATGTCATAGTGGAGAGAGTTCCTTCAGCCGACAACATAGCAGATCCACTGACAAAGCCTTCGTCTCAAAATGTCTTTGAGCGTCACTTAGAGAATATGGGTATTCTGTATAAAATGATTGGCTTTAGTCCAAGTGGGAGATTGTTAGTATTAGGTGGTCTGAAAGTTAATCCAATACTATATATCATTCAGTTTATTAATATAATAGCAATAATTCATTGTGTATAATTAGTTCGATTTATGATTATCGTATCACGATGAAGTCCATGAACATGTGCAACAATCTTCGGATTATGATGAGATCATAATTACGGGACTGAAGACTTATAAACACATGTTCTTAATTATTCCTAGTCGGAGGATGTTTGAGAAGGACATCAAATATCTGGATAGACTAGTACAGATTTCTTCAGCTCATATTATGAGGATGACTTATCCTATAAGTCACTTGTGTGGAGACACTATACTGGACCTGTAGGTGCTCATTGGAGAATGAGTTCACTGAATTGATCTGACTATGAATCGCTAGATGGTATATACCTCACTGTTAACTAGCTCAATTCTTTTGTCTCGGTTGCATAGGTGATCCTTGGACCTGAGGCACGAAAGATACCTTGTTGGTACATCTCTGAGCTTTGACTTTGACTAACGAATCCCTAGCCATGGGTTATCAATAAGTCAAATGATCGGATTTAGATAAATGCCCTCGAAGGCAATTGTGTGTTCAATATGGGATCATCCGCTCTCGGTATTATGAGAGAGAATGTTCTGAGAATGATGCACTTAAGTCCTTGGCCAAGACGGACTCTGTATCAGATAAAGAGTTATCCGATATAGATTAGCGGCATCTAATTCAAGTGAATCGACTGGCTAGGATTTAACAATAAACCATACCCTAGGTCGATTCGGGAACATTGCACGGATGAAGGATTATATCCGCGTGCTAACAGATGATGGAAATGTTCCAATAGAGGGTTGCGATAACCCCAATGCCATCTAGGATCACGCGATGTTGCTCGGCATCCAACGTGATCGGAAGCTCATCCGAATTCACTGTGGGACATTAAATTCGGCTGATTAATTAATATAAGGATATTAATTAATTCAGTGGGTCCGTAAAGAGTTATTGGGCTTAATGGGCCATTACTGGACTGATATTTGGGCCTAGAAGGTCACACGCAAAAGGTTTTCAAGTCGATGGATAATTTGACGGGATTCCGGATAAGTAAGAGTTTTTTTGAAAAACTGCAAATATACTTATTATAAAAGAACGGCTGCTAGGTCGATGGCCAGCAACCCTGACCTAGTCGCTGTCCTCTCTCTCTCCTCTCTCTTAGGCGCACATCACGAGGCCGGCCCTCTAGAGGCTCCATTTCAGCTCCCAACAGCTCCGCCTTCCATTCGATGGGAGTTTCCGTATCCGCATGTCACGACAGATTACGCGTAGCTAGATAGGATCCACGAACGCCGCATCGAGCGAGGAAGCGAGGACGATCCATCATGAGGAGAACCGCGTGGATTATCGCTAGAGGCCGGGCACCTGCGCAGCTTACGACATCATTCTGACAGAACCGGAGAATGAATGCAGATTTGAATCTACGCAAGGTAAATTAGATTTTCCGATTTATTTTATTGATCGAAATGGAACGGATCCGATCCCGAATAATTTATTTCTGCTGCGTTTTCGGTCGGATCTCGACACAGCGAACCCAACATTCAATCCATGGGAGATTCGAAACCCCGCAAAGGTGAAGAACGGTTCTTCCAGATTTATTTAAATTGTCCATTTTTCGATCCTAGCAATATGATACATGGAATCGTTTATTATTTCCGCTGCATTTTAGTCGATTCCTTACAATCAAGTGAGTAGATTGCACAGAGGATGACTGAAAAAGTGAAGGAAAATCCCAACATTCCTCTAAGGAAACTAATGCTTAATTTGTAAAAAGAGTACAATATTCAAGTACCTTATCTCCATGTCTGGCTAGCTAGGGACGCTGCTAAAGAGAAGGCATTTGAGAAGGTTGGAGAATCATATCAACACTTGCCAAAACTGGTAAATGAGCTAAGAAAGAATAATCTAGGGTCTACTGTGGAGTATTTGGCTGAGATGGCATGTCCATTTCAGAGACTTTTTGCTGCACTGGGGGGATGTATCACGGGTTTCTTAAATGGCTGTTGTCCAATTGTGGGGATAGATGCATATCACTTGAAAGGAACATACCAAGATGTGCTGGTTTCTACTCTATCAATTGATGGGAATAGTAGCTTGTTCCCTATTGCATAGGGTGTTGTGGAAGGAGAGAGTCTACAGACATGGGAGTGGTTCTTGGAGAGGCTTAAGAAGGCAATTGGTCAGCCGGATGGACTTACCTTCATATCCGACATGGACAAAGACATTGAATCAACTGTGTCTAAGGTTTTTGAGAATGTTGAACACAGGTAATGGTCATTAGTTAATGCAAGTAGATTCTTTACATGTTCTTCAAAAGTTGACTTCTTTTGATTTTTCTTTGGACATGTTTTGTGTAAGGCATATGTATAAGAATTTCAAGAATAAGTGGCCAGGGCTAGCATTTGAAGTGCACACTTGGACAGCTACACGAGCATATACTTTATGAGGTTATAAAGTAGAGCTGTTTGAGATAGAGAAATTAGATGCATTTGATACACATTATTTGGAGAGGTTAGCTGCCTTATGGTCATGATGTCAATTCTCAGACAAAGCTAAATGCCATTATTTGACAAATAATTTGGCTAAGTCATTCAATAACTTTGTTGGAGATTGTAGAGATAATTGATATGATCCACTCCATCAGCAAAAAATCATGGTAAAGATGGATTCGAGATGTAGGCATGCACAAAGGTGGAAAGGTGGCTTGGTTCTATGTGAGACTGGTCATATACGTGAGATTTCTAGAAAGTTGGGAAAGTTTATTGTTAGATTTTCATCAGATCATAGGCTGAGGTGGAAGGGCCATATGATAGGGCTGATGTAAGGTTAGATGAGAGAACATATAGTTGTAGAAAATGGCAGGTGACTAATTTGCCATGTCAACATGTTGCAGTAGCAGTAGATAGTTGTAGAGGATTACGACTCTCAGACTTTGTTCATAAGTGTTATCACGTTGATACTTACAAAAAGGCATATGCTAATCCTATATATCCAATGCCTGACAAGTCATTGTGGGAGGATGTTGAGTGTGATGAAGTCCTTCCTCCACATATTCATAGACAACGAGGTCGTCTGAGAAAAAAGAGAATCTGAGGTCCAAATGAGAAGCATCAAAAGAGACTCCACAAGTGCACTAGATGTCACAATTATGGATACCAGAGAAACACATGTCAAGAACCCCTCCCAGGACTTACATCGGAACTTTCAGAACTTGCAGAAGGATCAACCTCTACAGTCCGAAAGTAAGCATTCTTCCTTTATTCGTATGCTACAACAATTTACGATTTTACCAATGAATTGAAAGTGTCATAATACAATCGCTATAATCCCTATGTTAAATATAGGCAATGCCCTAAAATGCCTCCTACATTCATTCAAACATCTAGAAAGGGCAGAGGTGGCAGAGGTGGTACAAGAGAAATGGGAGAAGTGGCATCATCAAGTGCAACCCAAGGTTGTACTAAATTATGAAACTTGCAATCGGATTTAATATGCCATATTATTATACAGTAATCTGCTTGTTCTCTATAGGCCGTGGTATTCCTAAGCTATTTAGGAATACTAAATTATGAAACTTGCAAGAGGATGACGTCGTAGTAGAGGAAATCGTCGCGGAAGTCATATGACATCTACTAATCACGAATGACCCAGACATTTATATGAATGGCCTTTAATTGTCAATTCTCTTTAATTTACACTAATTACCACCAAATAGCTAGTCATACACTTGATCACTAACCAGTAACACGCTGAGCCAGGAGAGCCAATATGGAGCAGTTGTGTCTTTTGAATCGGGATGTTACACTTAGTATTTTGATCAACACGGTTGTTTATTGTTACATGTCGTCGAAACAAGTGCTGATAATTAATCATGATTTTTACTTAGAAGTACGCAACCTAAAAAGTCAAATCTAATATAATCAGAAGAGTCAAATAATTTGACATTTCTCTACAAATTTTGATGACCAAAATTTCAAATGTAATTTCAATAATATGTGGGTAATCCAAGAAGATTTAGTTTTGATTAATAGTCAAGCTATTCCTAAAAGAAACAGTTTGATGTTTAGGATCTATGACTTCAAGCATAAGGTTAAGGAAAGCTAATTAAAGTGGATAAGGGATTTTGTAGTCCATGTACTTTAAAGTTTGAGAGGAAGTGGATAAGGGATTTTGTAGTCCATGTGCTTTAAAGCTTGAAAGGAAGTTCTATAGGATCATTGTAAGGCTATCTATGTTGTATGAGTTTAAGTGCTAGACTATAAAAAAGAACATGTTGTCTCATGAAGATGAGGATGTGTGAAAAAAGCTAGAAAAGATAAGATTCAGCATGAACATGTACATGGAGACCTAGGTGTAGTTCCTACGGACATTAAGTTCAGAGAAAAATGCTTAGATAGTTCGTCATATCACTGTTGTCCAAGTTTTACATTGGTTAGAATGTGTGATCAAATTCAAGTGGAATAGATTAACTCATGGAAGGCCTAAGATAAGATGGTTATAAGGTAAGATTTTGAATTAACATGTACATGGAGACCTAGGTGTAGTTCTTAGGGACATTAAGCTTAGAGGAAAAATGCTTAGATAGTACGTCATATGCATTGCTGCCCAAGTTTTACATTGGTTAGAATGTGTGATCAAATTCTAGTGGAATAGATCAACTCATGGAAGGCCTAAGATAAGATGTTTATAAGGAAGGACTTACCTTTTCTATATTTTACAGATAAGATGTTTATAAGGAAGGACTTACCTTTTCTATATTTTACAGATAAGATGTTTATAAGGAAGGACTTACCTTTTCTATATTTTACTACAAATATGACATCATTTTGATGGTGGGACAAGATTCCTGCAGCCAATCTCAAATAATTAGCATAAGACTCTAACGATGATAATGATTTTGATTACCAAATATATGATGTTGTATATTCTTTTTTTGCATCTTGTGAGAAAGTTGTGAAAAAATGTCATATTGTTTTTAATCAATTGTGAAAAAAGTGTCATATTGTTTCTAATCAAAGTGTATTTTTCGAATTGTTTGAGGCATTGAAAGAAATGTCAACTTTTTTACATCCAGACTTCATTTTCTTGTTCAAAATGTACTATAACTACTTGAATTCGAAACAAAATTAGTCTAGTGAATATCTCCCCTCTCCTTTGATATTTATCAGAGATCAATATTTCTCGTGCCATAGAGATAGGGAGAGTTGAGGATTAAATGGTTCATCAAGATGACCCTCTATGGTGCTAAGGGGAGGGGAACAATCCAAGCCCATAATCGTTGAACCTTATCATCCATAAAACACTTTATAAAAGTTGAGTGATGCAGTGCCGCACAGCCTGATGGTGAGGCCAGAAAAAGGAAAAAAACTTAAAAATTTTTAGGTTGCACCAAACATGGTCCATGCGTTCGTACAGTCTGATATCTGATCGCATGAAAAAAAAATAAAAAAACGTTATCGGGCTTGGTTAGGACCATCAACGGAAACCCGATTATCCAAATTTTCAACCCGTTACCGAAAAAATATCCATTTTCGATAAAAAATATCCACCCGATAATTATCGGAATCGGAAACGGATATTTGGATAAGTTATCGGAATCAGAGACGAAGCACCTGTTTTCGTGTCCATTTTTCGATTTCTAATTTTGATTATTATTAAGTTTATGATTAATAATAAATGTTAACCTTTGGATCATTTTTATTTTAACGGTTCAGGAGAGAGACTTTTGTAAGGGAGGACCCTAATAAGTTTTAAATAAATTAATTAAAAAATTAATAATTTTCGATAATTGTAAAAAATAATATCCGGTTCCGATATCGGAATCGAAAACAAATCAAAAATGAAAAATGCACTTTCCGATCTTATCAGAAACGGAAACAAAAAATGCATGTTTCGGTTTTATCGGAATCGGAAACGGAAATAGGTTATTGTTATCGGAATCAGAAAACAGAAACACCTATTTCCGTTTCCATATCCTCCCAGCTTACAGTCCTAGACTCGGCCAACAAAGACATTTTTTTTACTATCCATTTAGGCTTTGTTTTTGTCTTTTAAAGTTTTTTTGGTCCTTAGATTGTGGATCGGACTGTAGGAACATATAGATCAGATGGAGGCAGACCTAAAAAAGTTTGAATGTTTTCCTTTTTTTGGCTGCATGCCATGCAGCGTAGCACTGCCTGACGGTGCAGCTAAGTCTTCTTTATACAAATTTTACAAATTCAAAAATTTTATGGGCACTTTTAGGTCATAGGTTAATGTGCATACAAGTTGTGACGGGTGATAGAATTTTAAAAATAGTATTTGGTACAGAAAATGTTTATAATGATTTGTACAGCTCTGAGGAAAAGGACTCACCGTGGGACTTTTATTTCTCAGTCCTTATAATCTTTCAATATTCTTTATAAATTTCTGCAATCTTTATATTCTTTATTTATCCTTCTAATTGCTTAAAACGTCCCTAAAAAACCCTTCAACCCTTCCAAAAAAGTCTCTATGGTAGAACTTTTTAAGGATGATTCAAAGATTGTAAGGAGTTTTAAGAAAATATAAAGATTACAAAGATCTATAAGGAATGATAAAAAATTATAGGGTCTAAAAAGTAAAAATCTCAAAAAAATAACATTTTGCGAGTCCTTTTCGGCCTACAAGCTATTAAAAGTGATCAATCCTTATTTTCGATCAGAATTTGGTATACATTCCATTATTCATTGATCACCAGTGCGTTACCATATGACGATTGTTACTTGTTACTGTAATCTTTTGAATTATGATCCGATATTGACTTTGAATTTTCTTACTTCTCATTCGGTTATATGATCCTTGGACATTCAGCAGGCTGAAAGCATGGAGAGGCCTCGAAGATGTCTGAAATACTATGAGAACATCGACAATATTTATCCAAGGTTTCCTCCCCACCTCCAAGGAAAACCGAATATATTTTTTGTGGACTAACAGGGAGTTTGAGAGCAATCGTTTCCGGAGACTATTTTACTCTTAAAAATTATTTCACCTCGAATTTTCTTTAAAACTGATGTATCTCAACAGTCCTAACTTGGTTTCGTGAAATGCCAATCATTTTTAAAAATCATTAAAATCCAATTGGCAAGTGTCTTCTTACCTTCTCCTATCTTGTACCGTTTAGCATGGAGCCAATGTTCTGCGATGAAGGCAACCGGGTGAGGCTGCTGCGGCAGATGCCTCAGCGACGAATGGGGAGGGTGGTGGAGGCATTGCCCACAGCAGGTCTTCTTGGGAAACCTGAGCCCACGGCAGATCTTGTGAGTGGGGAGGCAGAACTGGTTCTGCTGTTAGTCACGACCGAAATCGTCCATAACTTGGACCTTTCTAAGTTATGCCGTGACATGTTGCTGCTGTTGCTCTTCTAATCGCCAACGCTCGTGTGACACAAAGATGCAGGATATCCACGTCGCGGTGCCTCTATATTGCCACCAACGGGGCCGAAGCGAACAGAGTTGGCCGGGGAGGACAGACTCTGTGCCATCAAACTGAGCATAGACAAGACGAAGGCCATTTGGAAGAGCAGTGAGGCGTGGTGGTCATCACTGTCTTCCTGCAGTAGTGCTCCAGGGATATTAAAGGGAAAGAGAAGAAACAGGAGGAAAGGAGTTACAGACGTCAAGGGACGTGCGAAATGTTATTTGGAGAAAAAAATAAAGGTCTTGATTTGTTTTTTTTTCTAAAAGAAATTTACAAGGGAGAGGATTCTTTCGTATGGCCTTTTCTTCTCAAAATTAAATTCAAGAGAGAAAAAATGCCTATAAAAAAGAGAACCTTAACCAAACACACTCAGTATAGTGGGCAGTAGAACGTTGAGAAACCATCGTAGGCCACATTGGATTACGTGATTGGACATTATTCAATGAAGCAAAATAAGAGCAGTCCGGAAAGATGTAATACAGAATGCATTTATGCCGTACAAGCTTGTCAAGTTCAGATAGAACAGACAAACAAATGAATAGACAATTACAGCAGTTTCAAGGTTATCGAGGTTGAGGAACTACATGATTGAATAACCAGGACCACCGCCACCTTCTGGAACCGTCCACTCAATGTTCTGCTTGGGGTCCTTGATGTCGCAAGCCTAATCAAAAGTTTACAAATGGATTAATAATTTGCTACAGTATTGATTGTCAAATACTAAGCAAAATAGAAAAAGCTGAGAGTGAGAAAGAAACAGTACACAGAGCATCCGACAGGAGACTTACGGGAAAAAAAAAAAAAAAAAAACCATAATCATCCAGTACCCAACACAATATTGAAGTTAAGAGTAATACAGCGCCCGCACATTATTCGAGCCATCAAATTGCATGCACGTGATATTTTTCTTTCTTTACGGCCATCCAATCAAAAAGGGGATGATGTACAGAGTTCAGCATTTTTTTTAACTCTTTTTGGGAAATTTAGACAGTCCCCAAGCTGCACTGCCCACAACTGCAGCAAGTCTTTTTTTTTTTTTTAAGGTGGACTCCAACAAGAGCCACATTCATTATAAAATTGAAAGAGAAGAGTACACATGAAAACAGAAAAGACACAAACAGTTCTACCGAGGTAGTAGAACAGTCCCTCAAAAATGCTAACCACCACCATTAAAAACCAAAGTTACATCACAGGCACTCAGAAAAGGGAAAACCCCTTTACTCAATGAACCTTGCCATGTGAGTAGCCTAACAACGCTGAGCCCTTCAACGATTCTCCGGTCTTCCTGAAATGCCATTCCTGGATAAAGGTAATACAACCACTGATTATAAGAGGTGGATTCCTGAAAGTATTCTTAAAAATTCTATTATTTCGCTCCTTCCAGATAGCCCATAACATAGCTGGAAGGCAAGTCTTCCAGATATCAGGTTCATGAGTAGTCGGATATAAAGAAGCCCATGCCATGAGGTTGTTGATATTGTTGACTAGAAACCTTTGAACACACGGAGTCTTGAAGAAAATGATCCAAATTGTGTGAACAATTCCATCATTAACAAAAAGATGGTCAACATTTCCCTCAAAACCACCATAAAAAATACACCTGCCTCAGTCCTTGGAAATCCACCATGACCTGTCAGCAGTCATGATTCTTCCCCAGGCTATCTTCCACATAAAAATCCTGATCTTGATTGGCCATGCTTTATTCCAAACCAAGGTCTGTCGTATCGCTGATCCATAATGGGTCGTATCTTCCCAGATACGGTATGATACCGATCCGACTCGAGTGAACTTGTCCCAACTCACACGAGTCAAGCCCATGAGTTTGTTAAAATTAATGAGTTTAAGTCACAGTTTTAGAGAAATGTACCCTATTAATTGATATAAAAGATATAATTTTACTTATCAAATAGGAAAAACTTAATTCAAAACATTCCATTAAGCATGTATGAGTTGGCACAATTCGGTCCAACTCAGTGCATACCAGTGGATTGGGTCGGCCCAGATACAATTGACCCGATCCGGTACAATACAGCAAACCATGTTCCAAATAAGCTTATGCCAAGGTACTAAAATACCACCCTTCCAGAGGAAAGAACTTGCTGATCTCACTGAGAAGATTCCTTTAGACTCCCATCTCTATATTCTATTGTTTGGGACACCCGGCCTAAGCTTACAATGGTGAATAATAGACAGGAGATACACCAATTCCTTCACCTCTGAGTCCCTCAAATTCCGGTAAAAGTGAAGATTCCAGGTACTGTGAATACCTACCGGAGACCACAGCTCTTTAGTCCGGCAGTTCACATCAGATGAAATACTGTGTAAGTCTGAAAACCTCATCTAAGTGTCATTCCATCTAACCAAGTATCTTCCCATAATCTGATAGACTCTCCGTTACCCACATTAACGTAGTAGAGCAAAGAAAAAAAATCTGAGTTGGCCCAAATCTGTCTCCATATTGGTGACATTTGAGAGAAATTCTGACCACTTAAAGCCACTTAGAATGGATCTGAAAATACTTCAATCTGAGCAGCCGCACCCATAAATTCTGATCTTCCCTCTCTAACCTCCATAGCCACTCGGTGAGAAGGGCCCTGTTGATAATATAAATTGGTACCAAACCTGCCCCTCCCTCTTCCTTGGTCCTGCAGACATTTTTCCATGCAATGTTGTGTACAACACTATAGTTCAGACCCTTGCCTTTCCAAAAGAAAGCTGCCCAGATGGATTCAATCTTTTGACTAACCCCCTTGGGGATTTTAAAAATCGACATATAGTATATTGCCAAGTTCGATAAAACCACTTTAGAGAGAATCCATTTTCCCCCGGCTGATAAGAAATTCCCTTTCCAACCTTCAAGCTTGTCCTCAAATTTCTTGATAAGAAAGTTCCACTATGAAGCTTTTGGATTCTCTCCTGACAAAGGTAAGCCTAGATACTTAATGGGGAAAGAGCCCCACCTTGTACCTACACTTCTGCAATAAAGTTCTTTTTATCCTCCGTCACATGCAGCCCTCCTAAATCACTCTTATGAGAGTTTACCTTCAACCCTGTAGCTGCCTCAAGTAACTTAAGAAGCAACTTTAGGTTCAAAACTTCTCTCCTGGCAAGTGGAAAATAATAGTGTGTAATCTGCATATTGAAGGTGTGTGATCTGTTCACTGCTTCTTGTCAAGCTGATCCTTTCAATTAAACCATTTCTACTTGCCTTTCTCCACATCATACTCAATACCTGTCCCACCAGGACAAATAAAAGTGGGGACAAGGGGACTCCTTGTCTAAGGCCCCTAGAACTGTTGAAATAACCATATGGAGTGGCATTCACCAAAATAGAAAACATGGCTGTCTCTATACAGTTCCTCACCCATCCGATCCAGACTTCTTTGAATCCCTTTAGGTCCTTTACCTTGAAACGACATCCCCAGTTAATTCTATCATATGCTTTCTCAAAGTCAACCTTGTAAAGCACAAACTCCTTCCTTCTCACTTTCTGATCATGCATACACTCAAAAGCTGCCATGAAATTGTCCATGATGAATCTACCATGAATAACAGCTGATTGATTCTGATCTACTAAATCTCCAATGACCTCCTTCAGTCTACTAGCTAATGCCTTTGTAAAGATTGCCATTCACCTGTGACAAACATCCTGTCCAGTTTAGATTTAGCCACTCTGTTAGACCATGTAAGCTGAAGAGAAGGAAGCTCAGTCTCTAACACAGCCATTGAAGAACCCATTCTTGAAATAAATCTATTTCCCTAGTCCAAAATTCTGTTAGATCTCTCCCTTGGCCATGGCCACCTAACTGCATTAAAATCTCCCACTATACACCATGCCTCCTTAGCTTGAGTTTTGGCATCAAGTAGTTCCCCACCCCCCCACCCCCCCCAAAAAAAAAAGGATTTTGTGCTCCTCGTCCACTGGACCATAAACCTCTGTGAACGTCCACTGATTACCCTTTCCAATATGCTGAAAGTCCACAAAAATACAAAATTCACCAACTCTCAAGCTGATAGAAGAGAATCGTTTATCATCCCACATGATCAATATACCACCTTTCCATCCTTCTGACAGTTTGAACTGAAAAGCTTCTAATTTCCTGCCTCCTTACTTAAAAACAAAGTCCCTGTCTATGTCAATCATCTTAGTCTCCTGTAAACATAACAAGTCAATGCTATTTCTATGAAGAATAGCTTTAACTTCTCTCACCTTGCTACCATTGAGACCCCTGGTATTCCAGCTATGAATCTTCATAAAAACTGAATAGCCACTCCCTTCCCATTAGCCCTTCTCGGTCTGAGACTATCAACCTGAGAATTATTCTTAACATAGGACAATTTCCTCTTTCCAATCTTCACGCCTCCTCCATTCCTGTCCTTAAATTATTTAAAGAGAGATTAAGATCCCTCCTAAATTTCTTTAAAAACCTTCGCACAGTATCCTCCTTACCATTGAAAGAAATACCAACCGATGCTCCTATCGCTCTGATAGTGCTATCATCTCAATCCCCCAAGAGGGCCAAGACATGTGGCTTGATGTCTTGTATCGGAGTGCAGACCTGGGCCTGCCCTTCCAAGAGCAGTGTCGAGAGCTCCAGGCCTACCCCCGAAGGGTCAGACAGTTTCCCCATGACCTCCTTGGAAGACTGCCCAATGAAGAGAGATAAGTTGGGGGTGGGCGAAGGTGGAAGACAATCCTCCATACCTTCACAGTTATCTTCCTCATCCAAAAGATTGCAAACAAAGCCACCGGAGGAGTCCCCTAGACCGATACAATCACTGCCAGGAAGAATGGAGAAATCTGTTTCTACTGGATCAGAACAATCATCCCTGAGATGATAACACCCCACTGGAAGGTCTCGTCCACCTGGAGCTGCATCTTCGACCACTGCACAGGGCTCCGAAGAAGACAAAAAACAGAGTCCCGTTGAAAACGACGAGCCACATACTGTTTCGTAAGAGGCCGGGGGATTGGGTTTTGAAAAGGTTGGTGTATCGGGTCCCAGATGTACCGGGATGACTTACCCACCTTCACTTTCCCCGCATCCGGGCTTAACGAACCAGTACATGGAATCGCAGATCCAAAGAAGACCCGCAACTGTTATCTTCTCTGCCCATCCTTACCTTCCCAGAAGCTGTCTCGGAGATGATGCCTGTTGCGTGTGAAGCTTGTATCCAACCCCCAACCATAGCCTCGAGCACCGCCGCGTCTCCCAAAAGCTTACGACCATGTAGCAAAGCTACTGAATCTCTCGAGAGAAAAAATTGTTCAGTCCCAATGCACTCCTCCCTTGAGCCCAGGGATAAGGGCAGACAGGCTACTGGCGAGTGGACTCAGCTTCTCAAACTGAGTCCCGAAGGCAGGTGACTCAGCCTTCTTGTCCGACTCCGGCGCCTCTGTTCTACTACCAGAAGCCCCAACGGAAGGCACGGCTGAAAGAACCTTCAACTCAAACTCTTCCCTTCCTGCTCTGTATTTCTTATATTCAGAGACGACCTCAGCCCATGTCCACTCTAAGTTCACTGAGGATTTACTGCCCCCAACAGCCTCCTACGGAAAAATAGACACCCACTACCTAGCTCCCCCCAAACAAAGAAGGATCTTCTGAGGGATGTTGTGCACACTCTCAACTTCAATTCTCACCCTGGCATGCACCAACAATCCAAAATTTAAAGAACGGGGATCAACTTCTTTCAGGAATCCAAAAGACGAGACCAGAGAGTAAAATGTCTCCACATTCCAAACATGTAATGGAATTCCCGACAACCAGCACCAGTAAGATGCAACATCTTGAACAGGGGAAGTCCCGGTCTTAGGTAACCAGGTGGAAGGATGAAAAGTAAAGTTCCCCTCGACAAGCTGTCTGGAGGCTAAAGCTTCTTCCTTCCAACTGAGACAAGCAGCTTTCACCAAGAAAAATTCCTTTTGGAGCTTCCTGACCCACCATCCAATTTCTGAGGGCCACTTATAACGGAGGTAGTTAACAGGACCTCCTCCACATGAACCTCTGCCTTGGAGGTCAATGAACCAAGACTCCTGTCGCCCTCCAGCCCCCTAACTGAGAAGAACTGCACACCGATTAAGGAACCTGCGAGCCCCAGAGCCACCGACGACCAGGGAACCTCGACTTTTTGGGCTTTATCATATTGCACAGTGCTGTCCAGCAAAGGAGGCTTAGGAGAGGATAACCCCAGAGGACACAGAATGGTCGTCTCTACCTACCACCTCCTCAGAGTTGCAGGCCCACCTCTTGTGTCCAACTCCTCTGCACCGCAAGCACATTCCTGCCTACCTGCAATCTTTCACCCAGTGCCCCTATTCCAGGCATCTAATACAGACCCCCTGGAGCTAGCGGAAGACCAGGCTTGAACCTACCACCCTCCACCAACTTCACCTTCTTACCCTTGACAACCTGCCATCCTCCCTCATCAGCTTCAAAGGAAGACCTTCTGAACGACACTCCACCGCCATGCCCCTCCCCGACTGGAACGCTCCCCTGCTCTCCCCTACACACTTCTTTACCTGTTCGATCCTTACCACCCACTCGCTCCTTCGCTCTCTCTCGCTCCATCCTTACTGCAGCAAGTCTTACTCTTGGGACTGTTTGTGACACACCATTCAGTGTCCATCAATCCAGAAAAAATGCTCAGTAAGAAAAGGAAACCGGCCCATATATAAACTGGACCCATAAGAAAATGGACCAGCTATTGATTAACTGGAAGGTTATCGATTAACTTGTGCTCTCTGTTGATTTAATCGATTAACTAGCTGGCTAGCGATTATCTCGAACCCTACCTATCGACTAACTGCATCTCTTAATTGATTAACTCACGGACTGCTCCTTTAGCGCTTCTATCAACTTAATCGTTTAACTGGCAGCATATCGATTATCTTGATCTTTTTCATATCGATTAATTCTCTCTTTCTTTAGCGATTAACTGTATTTTTAGTGTCAATTAAGTTGCTCTTTCCTATAATATAATCAATAAAGCTTGCGATTACCTGTGACTTAAGTGATTATATTGCTTTTACTTAATCGATATCCCTTTTAAACTTGTACTGTTCAAATCTCTGGCGTGAACCAGATCCTGTCTCCCCTCTATTTGCAATACTTTCTGAAATTCTCTGCCACTCACCTACTTTCTGGTTGGATATCAGATGAGTTTCCTTTTTAAACTTTGCAACAGGAGATTAAGCAGGATATGCAAGACTTAATTGGGAAAAGCTTGGAGACAAAGAATGGAAGCTTCTATGTGGATGAAGACATTCTCCAGTGCTCTCTCTCCAGCAAGAATCAATGGAGTTAATGTTAGACTCATGGAAGATAAAGTTAGACACAATGGCACCTCCACAGAGATAATGAATTGATGATGTGTCTAACAAAGATATTTCAAAAGAGTCTACAAATTGAAGCCATTGGCTAGATGAGCAATCTCATATGAACACAGCTCTCTAGCAATCTAAGAACTCTCTACGCTCAGAGTTTGTCATAGTTGAGAGAAGAAAAGAGAAAGCGACCCAAAAGTCAAGCTCCATAGCCAAGCACAGAGCGCCCATTATCCTCATCATCTTGTGTTAACTTGGAAGCTCTCAGGCCATCATGAACAATCAAGACTCTGCATCATCTCATTCTTGATTTGTTTTTTTAATTTCATTTATACATCATGGCTTATCTAGAGGCATTTTCTGTGTAATCGTTGACAGATTTAATCTGTTGTGCCTCCTTGTTGTGTGAAGGAGAAGACCACCTGCGGCTGGGTGGTGTGCCTCCTTCAAGTGTGAAGGTCAAGCCCAGCTGAGGCTGGGTGTTTGTGACTCCTTTGGTTGATTGAAGGGGAAGACCCGTTGCGGCTGGGTGTGTGACCTGCAGGAGGTCTATATCTTGTGTAGCTAGGTTGGAGCTAGTGGAAATCCCAAGGGGTTCGCTTGAAGGCTGGACATAGGTCTACGGACCGAACCAGCATAAAAATCCTGTGTAGCTTATCTCTTGTGGGCTCAGTTCTCTCATCCCCTTCCTGTGGTCGATGTGTTTAATTTCTATTATTTGTACGTTTAAATTTTTAGAATCCATTCACCCCCTCTGGGTTAGGCCATAGCCTAGGCGATAGAAAGTAGTTCCATTATTTACAAGCCAAACTTCCATAGTTAGTAGTTCTATGCGCTGTCAAAAGTGTTCATATGCATTGCTACATGCAGAAGAGTTTGTTAGGGGGTATTAATCCTTCACCGTGATCACTCCCTTTGGAGTGTAAACCATGAACTACATGCTATTTGTTAATGACAACTAAAGACAAATTAAATAACAAAATCTACTTGCACTATGAAGGTGAAAATAACCTTGCCAAAATATGACTATTATATCTAATTGAAAAGTTTCTAATGTCAAACAGTTATGCTGTGGTCAGGTCCTCAAATAGACAGATCTGTTCACTCTAAGTTGGAACGTACACGAACAAGCATATGTCATGTCTAGCTAAACTTTTTCTTTGAAAGAAGGTGAACTATACCACCAATTTTGTTACAAAATAAACATAGGAGAGTACAATTTAATGGAAGGAGAGGTTCCTCTCCCACCATTATATAAACATCAAAACTACTACTACTACCTTACATCAATATATTTGGGAAGGGAAAATGAACCCCCATACCATGAATTCGACTCTCTAAAATACTAGCTAGAATTAGCCTTTACTGGATTTCGTAATCCTGCTCTCAAAGGACTTCTTACAAGGTCCTCAGCCTTTTTGATAGAATCGGATTCCACTTCCGTATCCTTCCACTGCTTTCTTAATTGCCCTACTTGCATTAAACCATGGTTCGCTACATCGTACCAGATCGGGCTAACTTGTACGAGTCGACCCGTATCTAGGCCGACCGATTTGCTGGCATGCTCGGATAGGATGATCTGGCTTGGACGATCTCTGGATCAGTCCGACTTGAGCCATATCGCATCTGACTCGTGCCGGATCACCCGATACAAGCTTGAGCTGCTATGATCGGTGCGAGCTAGTCGCAGTTCGGATCGAGTCAATTTTTGGGTGAAGATAAAACTTATTGTACAACTTATTGAGCCATTATATGAGGTCTTACGTTGCGTAGATAGAAATCGGACACCAACCTTATAGTTGATGTATACCAAACTGGAGGCTGCAAAGAGGAAGATACCTACAATCTCAAAAAAATATGCAAAAGATTTTGTGAAGATTATAGAAAGAAGGGGAACTTTCAGATGGGCAGAAAGTTACATATGGCAGGTGAAAAATTTACATTTCATGACCTTCAGTGATAAATTTTACTTGTGTGATACTTGATAGGTAATATACTTTCACTACATCGTATTATCTCCATCTGGCATTTCAGTACTCACATGAGTTGGCGAACAATGATGACTTGGTTGCAGTCATGACAATGGTGGTCAACCTACTTGTGGATGATCCGAATGCAGTAGTAGAGACAATTAATAAAGTAGGTTGCCAATCTATTCTTATTTCATTTGTTTGCATCTACTATGTAACGGTCCTAATAATGTTATTAATTATGTATATGAAATTCTCTCGAGAGGCAATAGGAACCTTTCCAGAGCCATCAGCTATAACTAGCCATGAGAGATCTGATGCTGGTATAAAAAAAATTGTTTAGAGAAGAGGTGTACATACTTGTCTTTCCATTTCATATCTCGATAGAGATTTCTATTATTTGTTTTATAGCTGATGGTGGTTGAATTTTGGCAAGTTTGCACCAAGGTTGAGAGAGATAGTCATCAAGGTCTTGTCGCAGACTTCTTCTTCCAATGGATATGAGCGGAATTGGTGTACTTTTGCACTCATATATACAAAGATCAGGAATCGCTTGTCAGACATCCAGTTACTGAGATTAAACATTTGGACATTTGGAAAAGGTCTTGAAGTGGTAAGATTAGAGCCAAGCTGTGCAAGCAACCGTTGCAACTGAGCTATGTCATGTGAGGTCAATCCTTGAAAGACTGAACCCTGAGAACTAGATGAACCTTGATCCGAGGGAGGAGGTGGCTGTGAGCTATTAGTGGGGTTTGTAGCAACATACCCCTTAGCTTGTTGTCCCTTTTTGCCCTTCTGAAACTTAAGTGGCCTCTTTTTTGGATGAAGATCCTAACAATCATCAGCAATGTGGTTTTCTCACCCACAATGGCTACAAATCTTTCATGCCTTAGATTTGTCTTTGTGCTGTTCGGAGCCACTTTTATTAATTTTTCATCCTGTACCAACAAATGCCAAAGACTCTCCAACTGAAATGGACCCCCTGTTGTCATTCATAGCTTTCTGACAACTTTCTTCACTTAATGCCTTGTAATACACTTGCTCAAGTGAAGGAAGAGGATCCATACTCAAACTCTGTCCTCGAAGGATTTCAAATTCTTGGTTTAAACCAGCCAAAAATAGCATTCAGGCCCAAATAGCATCCCATATCGATTCTATATAAGTCTGGCCGTGCCCCCCTCCCGAACCGAACCTTGTTCGCCTCATCCACTTTGAGCCCTAACCCCCTTCTCCGTACCCCTCTCTACATCCTTCGACAATGGGATGCAGCAGCGACTGATAGCAACCCGGCTCCGGTGGCCGACAACTCCACCGTAAGCCCTAGCTTTGCCTTCCGCCACCCTCTGCAGCCAACGGCAAGCGGACGAAGCAATAACAAATGATGACAGCAACTCCAGCTCAAGCAGTCGCGACCATCGCTCTCTGGCATCTTCTGTCGCCTTCGACAGTCGTCTTCCTCTACGATTCTCTCTCTCTCTCTCTCTCTCTCCTACACCCACTCTTTCCCCATATCTCTATCATTCCCTCTCCCCCCCTACCCTCGATTGTATGCCTTCTCTCTTTCTCTGTAACTAAGTATGCAACATGCAGAGGGCTGAAACCCCCTCTCTCTATGTCCATACACTAGAGGGCCCAAAGCCGAAAGCCCTCTCTCCACCCTTCTCTCACTATCAAATATGCCCGACCCCCCCTCTCCTCTGTCACTCATAGACACACACACACACATAGGTACATACACGCGGCCTGAACACCCCCTCCCCCCCATGGAATTCCGAGTCAAGTCGGGTCCTAGGATCGGAACCCGCCGATCCCAATCCGATCTGATTCTGATGAAGACAGGCCGATCCGAATCGGCCCTATTACAAAAAAATAAAAAAATCTAAAAAAATCATAAAATAAAAAATAAATAAAAAATGTACATATATTATTCAAAGAATGTACAATAAAAATAAATGCAAATCATACACATCCATAAAAAATGAATATTAAAAACAAATAACTCGCTAATAGTTATTGTTGTGCACTAATAAAAAAGACATTTTATAGTATTTTACATGAAATTAAGGAAAGATGCCTTTGAAAGATCACATTTGTGATCCTTCATCATTCAGCTCATAAGTTTTAGCTGGCGGTCTATAATATGCCGACATATATGCTAGATACCCATAGCTAAACAAAGAGCCAGCGAGGTCTTCGAATCCCCTTTGAATATCTCGAGGTGTATTTTCTTGTTGGCTTGAACTTTCTCCTAATTGTGCTGGAAAGACATAAATGCCATACTGAATAGGTGGAGGAGGTCCGTGCAGTCCCAGCGCAGTGGCGCTGGGACGTTAGAACGCTAGGGGGGTGGGACGCCCACCAGGGATCGATCCCTGGTTGGGGCAGGCGGCCTTAGGGCCTCTAGCCACTAGGCTAGCTACCGAAAAAAAAAAAAAGAATAAAAGGTGGAGGTCCAGAGTACCCCTCAGTAGTGTTGCTAATGTCTGAATACGACAATGTAGGGGGAGGTGAAAAATGGGCAGATAAGAAGATCTATATTTTCAACTAGGTCAATCATATCTTGCCTGTCTCTGTTGGCCTACAAATCTCCCTTATTGTCCTTGTCTTTAGCCTCGGGTTCCTTCAAATTAACTCCGAAGTGCGGAGTAACCTTCGTATATTGAGTAATTGCTCCCAAGTCCAAAACCTCCTAATAGTCTAGTAACAGTAGCAGCAGCATCATCATTATCATCTAATTGTTCCTGAGTGGAGTCATCACTCTCCACTTGGCCTGTTTTCGCCAGCCGCCTTCTACACCGTAGATTTGTCTCTCTGCCTCGTATATGCTGGCCAAGTGAGGTGGTAAAGCTGGGGTCTTCAAGTATCTCTCCAGTCTACTGAATTCTAGTTGCCTCCCCCTTGTTCTTCTTCGACGGGCCCACTCGTTGTTTATACTTTTCTTTTGATTGTTTTTTCTTTTTCCTGCTAGATGACTGCAATGAAGTTCTCACTGGCTCTTTGTCTTCTATTTAGATCCACTTGAGTAGCTGATCTCCTAAGTGCTAGCTGAGAGGCAAAAACTCTAACAATGTTTGGCAGTATGCTTGACTTTTGACGCCTCTGAAGAACATATGCACCTTCTTCGTCTGCTGCCGAAATTCAGGATTTCGAGCAACTACTCCATCTAATTCACCTCCTGCCCAACTCCGATCCTGATGATCAAACTCGGGATGAGCATCTCTGACTACTCTAGTCTCCACCTAAGAATGCAATGGGTGTTCTTCATCTAGTAGTTCATCGATATCAATCTGATGTAGAGGTTCATCAACTGGTTTGTCAACAAACTCTATGAATCTATGTCATTCAAGCCAATGTCTTTCCTGAATCTGTCTCATCTTTAAGCACATGTTGTAGTGACAGTACAGCAACTTCTCTATCCTAGAAATACTCAATCAATTACGAACGTTCGTGTGAATGAGACTAAATGTACTCCAGTTTCTTTCACACTAGCTGGAAGAAGTGGTTTGACTGAGTACTCTCACTGTAATATACGCCAAATGATTTGTGGCAGCTTGTTTATAATTAATCTGGATCCACCATTTAGCTGTTGCAAAAAAAAAGAGACAATATTAATAATCAATGGTAGTAATTCATTAAATTGAGTGTTTGGCTATTTATTATGTAATTCACCTGTAGTTGTCCTTATTATTGTAACTATGACGTCCTCATCTCCATAAATGTCAATCTTCAATTTAAATCTCTCTATCTACAAAATAAATATAAATGATATAAGTTGATGATAGAAGACTAAATTTCCATAAACTCCTACTTTATATGTTACCTCTGCTAAGGCATCTATCCTTTCGTTCGTATTCCTTGATATTCTAGTAATAACATTAGTTGTGCCTCGAAGGACTTCTCTATCATTGTGCACGCTCTCATTATACTGATATCTTAGGTTGAAAAAATATTCTGCATTTAAATTAAGATTAATTAGTTATCAAAATAAATGTCATTAACATTAATCGAATAAAATCAAGTAGAAAAGAAATAGAATTAACTAGCAGTATGGAGATCACGATGGAGAGTCGATTCCCATTTATCGCCAATGATCCTCCATCATTTCTCAAAAAATGTAAGATTGTTTACCCTCCAGTGCTCCTTTGCTCTATCCATTGCCTCATATAGATATCTCATATCCTTTTTGTCATCTCCATCAACCAACCTCAGAATATGTACCAGAGGGTCAATCCCTTTCAAGTAACGAGAAACTTTATCCCAATTTTTTTTTTTCCCCTGCCAACATTTGCACTGTTATGGCAACATATCTAGCATCGGCCCTCAATGTCCCTATATGTGCCAAAAAATCGTTAGAGTAGACTAACTGGGCCAACTGATACTTGTACTTCATCAGGCTCTTCAAAGAGATAAAGTTGGATGCAAATCCGATAGGGCCAGTACGAAGGAGATCCTATCCACCTATATGCTCTCTCATCATATATAGGATCATGTTGTGACTATAAATAAATCTGGTGATCATTTGAACCTACTTTAGCACCTCAGCAACAAAAAGATCTTTACATATGTTTTTCATCAAGTCAATAGAATGTCCTACACAAGGCACCCAGTACAAATGCTTCCTCTTCTGCATCAACAATTTACCAGTTACTTTGTAACTTGCTTCATTCTCAGTGACCATCTACAGAACATTATCTTCACTAATTTTCTCTACCACCTCATATATTAGCCTGTACAAATAATCAGTATTTTTATTTTGTTGGAGGCATCCACAGACTTCAAAAAAATAGTGCTCTTACTACAATAGACAAGAAAATTAATCATAGATCCTTGTCGTCCCTGTCCAACTATCACACATGATGGTACAACCACATTCCTTCCAAATATTTTTGAAGTTGTCTACTCATGCCTTCAACTCATTGTACTCCTCCTCAAGCCCAACATCATAAATGTAGCAAGGTGTGGGGACGTTTAAACCAGGCCCAGCATCTGCAATTATATCCACCATCGTCTGAAAATATAGGCTTGATGTTGCATGTTCTGCCACACCTACGTACAAAAATCACTTCATAATTCCTTTCAAAGTATTTTTTGCTTAGGCCTTGACTCCTTTCAATACTTGCTTGATTCCAGACTGTCTAGTAGACCTTGATCTATATAAAAACTGCTCCATAGGATCCCGTGCCACATCTGACGTCTGTCCACAACCCAACATAGCACTAACAGCCCTGCCAACAGAAGAGCCCCTAGGAAGGGATCTCCCAAGCTAAGAACTGGTAGGCACAGATCCGGCTGATGATCCTATGCCTCTTCGTCGGTCCTCATCTTCTCTATTTGTCCGTAGACAAATATGAACAATTTGGTGTACTATGGATCAGGGTCATTTAGATCATCCTCCTCATCATCATCTAAATTGATCGGCCGCTGAACATGTAGACTGTAATTCTTTCGTCTCTGGTGCGCTGATATCTCATCTTGCAGATTCATCTGTTATTGAGCTGATAAATCTTTTTAGACTTTTTTACCCAGCATGTACACCCTCATTTCCCTCTTGAAGTTCAATGGAACTGACTCACATCTACTGACATCTCCTGCTATACCAGTAATATGATTTTTTAGGCGATACATGCCTCCACATATCTCCTTTCCACACCAGTTGTATTTGACCCTCTTCTACCTATTGTCCACTAGTGTGCAATGTTGCCAACCATAATTAGCACTCTGCTACTCCACATTCTGTTTATGATGTCCTTACTCTGTCATATTTCTACATAACATAAAATGACACAAATAAGTTTAAGTAGTACTAATCACATGCAATTAATGCACAAATCTATGCAATCATGTTCTAATAAGTTCAATTGTCTGGCACACTCAATTGAACTATAATTATACTAATCATACAAAAGTCCCAAATTTTAATCATTAATTAGGATTAATTTTAAAAACATAGTACTAATGATGCACAATTAATGCACAAATCTATGCAATCAGGTTCTAATAAGTTCAATTGAGTGTCTGGCACACTCAATTGAACCATAATTACACTAATCATACAAAAGTCTCAAATTTTAATCATTAATTAGGATTAATTTTAAAAAATTAACACTAATGATGTACAATTAATGCACAAATCTATGCAATCAAGTTCTAATAATTTCAAGTGAGTGTTTGGCATACTCAAGTAAGTCCTAATTATACTAATCATATAAAGCCCTAATTTTAACTACTAATTAAGGTTAATTTTAAGAAATTAGTGCTAATGACGTGCAATTAACCTACAAATCTGTACATTAGGTTCTAATAAGTTCAATTGAGTGTTTGGCATATTCAATTGAACCCTATTTACACTAATCATACAAAAATCCTAATTTTTAATCCCTAATTAGGGTTATTTTTGAAGATTTTGTCTAATCAATATGATAAATTTTTTAAGCTAAATATTAATAAATCTACACTACCATACATCATTTTTAATTTTTTGAGAATTTAAAAAATTTTAAGATCGATTATTGAAGTATACCTTAACCCGGATCGGGATCCGATAAAGAAATCCGACGTCAACGACGGCGGTGGCTGCCGACTGGCGGTGATGGGATGAACCCCCCCCCCCCCTCTTTCGGGCAAGATCAAGAGGAGCGAGAGCGAGAGAGAGAGAGAGAGAGAGAGAGAGAGAGAGAGGAGAGAGAAGAGGATGGCAGCGGCAGTAGGGGGGGACTGGGTAGGGGAGGGGGAGCTGCAGCAGCAGTAGCAGCACTCTACTACTGCTGTCTCCCAATCCCCCTTTAAGGGGGGATCCAGGATTGGCTCATAACGGGCCGTATAGGACCGGATCGGCCAGCACGACCGATCCAGGCCCGATACAAGCCGATCCTAGTAACATTTTTTAAAAAAAAATGGAGGGGAGGGGGGGGGGGGAAGGGGGGGCAGTGCTTTCCTGCCTAATCGGATTGGGACCTGACGATCGCAATGCGGATCGGAATTGACCAATCTTGCAATCCATGCTCCTCCCCCTCTCATGACACATTTACAAGATTGAAGCAGTATCCTCCCCCTCTCTCTACATCTTCATTTGATTAAATTTTAGTTCAGTTTGATGGATTTTGAAATTGGTTGGTCATATTTGAGCAGAGGAATAGTCATTTAGTTGCAGTTTTATATGTACTTTTGTCATATTTAGTAGTATATTTAAATATATATATATATATATATATTAAATAAAACCTCACCTCAAATGCCTAGGCCATCGCCTAGGCGTTTGCGGCTAAGGCAACCCCCCGGTCGCCTCGGCCGCCTCTAACTATATACGCCACAATTGAATTAATCAACTAGGACAAAACCACATTGTTCTCTAAGTACCATTGTCAAACCCGACGTCCTCATCACCCAGTCTTGTCAATTTTCCATTGATGTAGCCAATTTTTCCACGGCCACCAATTTGTATCTCTACTGCAACAGACCATACCACGTAGTTGTGCTCATTTAATTTTACAGGTCACCCTCATAGTTTGTGTGTTGCGCCCCCTTCTCCTCATAGTTTATTAGGTCAAAAAACACAAAGCCTATAAAAAGCAATTAGGATGGATTTATGGTTTTATAAAGGAGCATATTCATCAAATAAATCCCTTAAAATAAGTTTACAAGGGACTTAGTGATTAGGAAAATCTCAGGTTAAAATACAAATTCTGGTTGGGATAGACCGGGATAGGCCGGAACAGATCGGGACAGGCTGGGATAGATCGGGTCAACGATAGGAACAAAGAAGAAACTGTCGCATCTCATTTTCTCATTGGGATGGGACGTCCTGCCTGGGACAGGTTGGGACGGAATAGGATCAACTACTATGAAGTTGAAAACTGAAAGTACAGCTGAGCAGGATGTAACTACTGTAACTGTGTAACACAGTCTTGAGGCGTAGGGATCACACTACCCTACTGTTGGACTAGATTAGCTCAGACTAGTGGCGTAGGGATTACACTAACCTCAGACTAGGGCAAAAGGATGGCAACAAGGTTTCAAAGGAGAATTGTCATATTTTAATCCAAACAAGTTTTGTACTTAGTTGTATGCGGGAAAAGATAGAGAAAAGGCAACTCTTAGCAGCAATAAATGTGTACGTCAAAAACTTTGAAGCTTGGGTCACCCGTCCCAGCCTAAGATCAGTTTTAAAAAGGGAACTAGATTAGTTTTTCTCCATATGCAGATTAGCAAAAAGCTGATCCCAGGCAAACTGGGACAATTAGTTAAACGATTGGTTTATACCATGGACTAGCCAGCGACAGAGTTGGATAAGGCAATAAACACATGTATTTAAAAAAGACAGAAAGAACACAAGATAAATTAAAAACAGATAAACTAAAACATTTCCTGTAAACTATGGTGATGGTCGATGTCACATGAGTCAGTTCAAAGCTTCAAACATATCCAGATCAGGAAAGACAAATTCTTGAAACCAAGGAACTATATATCCATTCATGTTATCATTCTGAAAATAGCCAATTAGAAAATAGTATTTTATAGTATCAGGTCTTATGAAAGCGGCAAAACTCAAATAAAAATGTAAAAGTCAATAATCACCTTGCAATGAAGACAATTTTGAGCATTAATCTGAAGTTTTGAGTTGCCTTTCTCATCAGTGACATACCTAGATTGACACATTGAAAGAAGCATCAGTCAGAGTACTAAACAAAGAGAATAATTCAAACATAGATAAAAACTTTTCTTACTCATAAACACGTGCAGGGCAGTATCGCGATTCTAATCCAGCAAACTTCGGAAGGTTTACAAGTTCAGGAATTGTAGGATCCTTTAATCGAAGATGAACTGGTTGGTCATGATCATGATTTGTATTACTCCTGTAGAGGACACACACAACACAATCAATGCATCAGTAAAAAGA
Organism: Zantedeschia hybrid cultivar; assembly: GCA_030544215.1. Lineage (NCBI taxonomy): Eukaryota > Viridiplantae > Streptophyta > Magnoliopsida > Alismatales > Araceae > Zantedeschia > Zantedeschia hybrid cultivar. Next base: position 44,423,114 of record JARZZO010000002.1, on the reverse strand, counting down.
AATGATAAATTAATAATTGGATAGGTCTCCCTGCAATTTAATCATGAAGTACAATTGCCTTGTCATCAACAGTTGCCGTGCTAAGTAACATAATGCATATCAATATTTATCAACATACTTTTCCACATACTTATTGCCCAATTGATGGGATTTATATAAATGGGAATTAGTATGTTTTATTCAAAGAATCGGTTTTCTTTTTTCATTATGTGAGTAGTGATCCATAATCAGGTTTGCATTTACTTAGTGACCATAGTTTGATGCAAACACCCTGGACTTTTTTGTTACAGATGTTTAAGAAAAACTGGAGTGTGCATTTCATATCAAATTTCTTCCCTTGCAGCTGCAAAAGCTTCCTGTGGAACTAAAAGTGTAACATGTGTGATAAGAGAAACCAAGTATCTTCTGGATACATGGTCTAAAAATATCTTTATTGACAGCAAATCATCCATGTGAACCCATGAGACAACAGAACTGAGATTCATGTTCACTGAACCTGTATAAGGAGGTCGGCACATCAAAAGAAAGTACACCATCTGGCTTAGGATACTCAATTGGTTGGTGTAGATCGGCTACCTGATGATGGTGGATGTGTATTGATCGATTAATCAGTAGGGAAAAAAAAATGTTAATCAGTTGTAATACGGACAAAGTGACTTTTGTAAGCAGCATGGACTTACTTCTGTGGCCTCATGATCAGGCTTGCCATGCTTCAATGTGAATGGAACTCTTCCTTTGAAAACATAGCTAACAGTACACAACAAATTCAAAGTTAACCAAAGAATCAAATCACATGGATATGGATGGTGTCTATGCGACTCAGGGAACCTTACTGCTCCAATGCAGAAACAGCCAAGCCAGGGATAAGGCCATACTCGAAGGCCTGTTTGTAAAATGGTTGCATTAAGATGAATAACCAGCTGTTTCTCACAGAACTTGTAAATAGATGTTAATTGAATACACAGGCATTACTTACCGGCCGATAGTTACGTGCTCTATAAAGTTCCTCCCAAACCCAAGACTTCCGTAAACTGTCATGGTAGATTTCCATGTCAGCTCCTTCATTCAGTGCTTTGAAAGATGCCTCTGCTGCAAGCATTCCTGCAGAGGATGGCAGTATTTTTATGGAGACAATTTACTGTTTAGGACAGTATAAATGTGTACTACCAAAATTTTGACAAAAAATGAAAGGAATTTTTACATTTCAATCCTCTAATATTTGCATATTCCAGATACATCCCTCCAATCCCAATATTCTTGGGCGTTCCTCCAAAGTTGGCTCCATTCTAAAATAGATCCATGACGTTAGAATTTTAACAATGAAATTATGGTTTGTCAACTTGACCATGGTTAAAATAAAATGAGAGCAACGAAATGACCTTGGGGGGGGGGGGGGGGGGGGGGGGGGGGGGGGGGGGAGGGAGGTACGTTCGCGCGCGTGCGAGAGAGAGAGAGAGAGAGGGGGCAGATAATGGGATCGCCAATGGTGGTTACCACGAAGCAGGACTTCAAGTGCTTAAGGCACCACTTGTTCTTCGAATTGATGCAGTTGAAGGAGCACTTGTACAACTGCACCCCAGATGAAGAGGTCCTTTGGGCTCTCGCAAGTTGGACGGCTGGTAGAGTGCTTGAATAAGGTGGAGAAGGGAATTTGGTTGAACATGGTGAGATGCACCTCTTCTCAGCCTTACACTTAACGACTCTTGACCTTATCATTGCATGAGGCGGGAGCTACGAGCCTGCTTGAAGCACAGACAGCTTGGTGTTGACAAGGTGGACTTCTTGTAGGCTGTTGCATGTCGAGGGAAAAGTCAAAGATGCAGTAAAAAGCATAGCCAACGTAGGGGGTCCAGTTGGCAAGATCCACTTGCAAGCTGCTGCAGGATCAACAGCATTGGCACTCCCCTGGAAGGGTATGTACCAATCTATGCGCGCATGTGTTTTGGGCGGGAAGGTGGCCAAGAAGAGGAGTGGAGAACCTCTGTCACCAGACTGAACTGTGTGAAAGAGGGAAGGGAATTGGGGAAGAGATGAGTTATTCTTGGGTTGTTAAGGGTATCTGTGTCATTTTTCTAGAGAGGAAGGAATACTCCCCATCATGATGTTTTTTTAGAGGTCTACTGACCTCGAGGATTTATTTTGGAACAGAGTTAGAGAAGTAATTTAGCAATATTGGGATTGATAGATATATCTGGAATATGCAAAGATAATAGGGACTGAAATGTAAAAATTCCTAAATGAAGAAGCAAGGAATATCACATGGAGCAATAACCAAGATTAATGTGTGGATGAACTGTTCCTTGTTTATTAAAACTACCCAATAAAATATTAGTTAACAACAATAGGAATGACCTGATTTCATGGCAGTGTGTGTCCCCTTTATTTTGGGCACATTTAAGAAGCCAGCAGAGCATCCAATGATTGCTCCCCCAGGAAACACTGGATTTGGGATAGACTGAAAGTAAATTACATAACATTAAGATTAAATAAATATGAGATGCAAAGCTGACATTAACAGTGAATAATATGATCATCGGACACTAGTACACCAAATTCAAAACATCCTGCTAATTTATCAAGTTTCTACTTAGTTGGGCAAAGCCAATCAGAACAAACATTTAAGTCACCTTACATATTCTAGAAGAGATGTCTGTTGCAGTTCACTTCGAATTTTTTTTATAGTTAATTATATTCCATAGACAAGAATTCATTATTTGGATGGTCAACTTAATTTTTATTGAATCCTCCAGGTTGTGGTGAAAAGGAAGGAAACTCAGGACCTCATTGTCAAAATTGACACAAATAGATAAGATGATGAACATTTCTTAGTCGATTTGACTAAATAGAGACAGCATCAAAACCTCTAGTTTTGAACTGGATGCACCTGGAAGCCACCTTCGTTTAACGTGCGTGCACCATATTGGAGAACAGTTCCTCCTTCCAAAAGCCCTCTAATGGAAGGATGAAGCTTAAATCTCTGCCAAAAAAAAGAAACATCATCAGGACCTTGGTTAATAAGCTTAAATATAGGCAGATAATATTGCGACACCAACAGAGGATCAACAAAATTTAGTTGTTTTTTAGAAACAACACAGGTTATTAAAGTTGGTCCAAACCGCTATTGCCTTCTTACTTGTATTGTAATGAAACGATAAACCATGTAAAAGTGAAAAAAGACAAGCTGCGTTAAATAAAAAACCCAGTAGAAATACTCCCATAAAAGATATAAACAAACAAAAAAGGCATAAGGAATCACCATATACAGCAAACATATGATCTACAAATCAAACTAGAGCTCCTCTAGCACATGTCTATGACTTTTTGCACACAGGCAAGCATGATGACATTCTACTTGCAGGTTTCAAGTGGACACTTCATGTGTTAGACAGAGAAGTATGTGCTGACCAAAATATTAGATGCATATGCCAGTTCTCATATTGAATCATTTTTTGCGTTCTAATACACAAGGGGAAATTCCTCTTTTCTCCAAAGTAGGATAAATGATGAAATCAGAGAAAAAGCACGAGTCTTGGGTTTCAGTTGCAGAACATTGACCAATATAGGAAGCTTTGGACATCACATTCAGAGGGCAATTATACGCAGCATGGTAAACCAAAGGGTACATGGAAACTGCTGTCTGCCAAAGGCAGCTGGAGGGGGTTATTCAGTGTTGCCTCAAGCTTCAGATAAAAAATTGAGGGACGTCCAAACAATTCAGTGAAATTGGCATCCTGGAACATCAGGGGTCTGAATGGGAAATTGAAGCAACTGGCCATCAGATCAGAGAGCTAGTGTGGAGTTGTCAAGTGGAGATTATCTCTTTGCAGGAGACAAAATGGAGTCCTTCGATGTGCATTTGGTTACATCAGTTACTGGATTTTCCTGTACTCTTTGATGTGGGTTTGGTTCATCTCAATTCTGTCTCATACAGATCCGCAAATCAACATAACCGTAAGTGACACTTCCACACTAATCTAGTAAATAAAGTGTGGGTTGTCATATTGTATCTTTGCATAAATAGTATCTTAAAGTTATATATCCTTTCCTGCCGATTGTAATAATGCAAGTTGATAAGTGAAGTTCAGATTTTTCGTAGGAACAGATAGATCAACCAATAGCAATAACTAAAGGAAACATCCAACCAAGTGATATAATAAGTAGACCACTGGCTAAGGATTATTCCAACACTTGAGGGAATACTTCTGTCCTCAATGTGAAGGTGTAATTTTTGTCCTATGAATTGAGATTTCTGATAAATAATATAAATATGTGTACATATTTGAGTATACAATTGAGATAACAAGTGTTGCCACTTATCTTGGAAAGGGAGCCCACACACTAGAAGGCCATATTTTTCTATGGGTTCCGTAGGGTCAAGAGACCAGGAACTTGCCCTTTTTGTTTGGGTCAAGGTTAGGATCTAGTGCTGCTTTATTACATGGAGCTCAGAGTCCAGGTCTTAAGCATTAGGACAGTGAAAAGTTAATCACCTGTATGTAGAGAGCCGTGTGGCTCGATTAGTCCTATCTAATTTAGGTGCTAATTATTCCTCAAATCCAGAGAAGTATAATGTTTCTGGCCTACAGGTTTTGTGTTTCTCTAGGCAAGTCTCTGAATTGTTTGAGGATGTGTAAAAGTTGTGGAGCTATAAAAATAGGAAGTATCATCACATATGCATTCATCCTTAAATTAACATGAAAGTTCTGACAAAAACAGTGACTATCTAAGTAGCTCCATCAGTAGCTATTATGCTGTGTCAATGGAGTTTTCTGTCGGTCGTATCTTGTTGACTTTTTGTGTTCCATTTAAGAAGCAAGGGATGCCTATATAAGTTGTGAACTCAGTGTCACTTACTTTGTTTTTTTGTCTGTGGTGGGGTCAGAGGAGGATTTTTTGGTACAGAATCCAAGGTTCACTTAAAGAGATTCAGAGTGATGGATCAGGAATCACCAATAGTAAATTTTTCTGTCAACAACTTGATCCATTTGTGAGTTACATTAGTTACTCCTCTTCTCCATCAGGATAACTTGTGTGTGAGAGAGTGCTAGGATGTGATGGAGGTAGTTGGTACTACGACTTTGTTGCATCTAAGACTGGAACATCAGATTTTAATCTAAGGATTTTAAAAAAAAACCATCCTGATGCCTTTCCGTGGGTGCCTTTGGTGCCCAAAATTCACGGAGGGTAGGGAAATGAGGCGGGGAGGAAAAATAATAATAATAAAAACCATCCAATCAAAAGATTGGATGCCTATGGGGCAACAAAAAAAAACATCTGATCAAAAGATCGGATGGCTAGGGATTCCGCCTATGTAGAACTGCTCTAGGGCAGAGGCTCACACACAGAATTTGCACTCGGGACCCCGTATGGCACGAAACTATGCTGCGTGGAATGGAAACTGGCAGTTGGCATGACCAGACTGTGCCTACAGCCAGACCGTATCTATGTACCCGCCATCGGATTACAACCAAGGGCTGAAAAAAAAGCAAGCAGTACCTCCGGCTATCCGGCACTGCTAAATACACGTGGGATTAGGTGATGGGTTTGGAGGGAAAGCAGGATTAAGCATAGCCGCTAGATCTTTTGATTTAGCAGCACAAAACTGGATGGCATCAGTATGTGGTTCCACCCACAGTGGAACTGTTCCACCTGGGTTGTATGCCTCTGGGCCATCCGATTCTAATAGGAGGGCCCAGGCTGAGATATACAGTGTGGACCATATCCTAGCATTTCTCTATGCTATAGTATATATCATACACATGTACGTACATATATATATATGTATATGTATGAATGGTTCAGTTAGTATCCAATGCCATGGTAGCAGAGTTCTAACTTCTGGGTGTTTAAACCCCTTAATTGGTGATGAAAACTAAAACTCCAAGCATGGGAACAATCCCAGAGGCTAATTGGAGTAATTTCCTATTTTTTGATAATTTTCAATTTTTAAATCTCTGTTACATGCGTCCGATTGAATGGCTATGGCTGAGTTTCACAATCTATTTAAACTCTAAGGAAGGGAAACAATCCTAGGGGGTAATTGAATATTTAAAAACTTTAAATATTTTTTGTAACATGGGAATGGGGGAGATCCCCCCCCAGTGGTTAGTCCGGTGCCTCAGTTGCATCAGACTATAACCATTTTCTCTCTCTCTCTCTCTCTCTCTCTCTCTCTATATATATATATATATATATATATATATATCATCAAAGCCTTATCCCAACTAATTGGGGTTGGCTACATGAATCTTGTCCCACCATTTTAATTTATCCAGTGTCAAATTAGAAGTAACACGTAGTAATGTCAAGTCTTTTCTAACTACATCCAACCACCTCTCTTAGGTCTTCCTCGATATTTTCTACCCTCCTCCACTCTAATTCTATCAGACCTCTTAATTGGTGTTGAACTTAATCGGTGATGTACATGATCAAACCATTGCAGCCTATTCTCCCTAAGCTTAATGTCAATGGGAGCTAAATCCTTACATATATATTCATTCTTAATTGTATCCTTTCTAGTTCTACTACTCATCCACCTCAACATCCTAATCTCAACAACACATAATTTTTGCACATGATCCTTTCTCACAACCCAGTACTCGAAACCATATAACATAGCAGGTCATACAACCGTCCTATAGAATTTACCTTTGAGTTTTAAGGGGGCTCGATGATCACAAAGGACTCCAGATCCACTTCTCCACTTCAGTCAACCCGCCTTAACTCTGTGAGTGACATCTTCCTAGATCTCTCTATTATCTTGAATAATAGATCCTAAATAACGAAAATTGTTACTTTTAGGAATAACTTGATCCTCGATAGTAACTAAATATGCCTGGTCAATTTCTCTGTCACTAAAATTATATTTCATATATTATGTCTTAGTTCGACTAATCCTAAAGCCTTTATATTCTAAAGCGGATCTCTATTGTTCTAACTTATCATTCAAACTCTTAATATCCTCATCCACTAGAACAATATCATATGAAAATAACATACACCAAGAGATGTCACCATGCAAGTATTTACTGGCCTCATCCATAACTAAAGTAAAAAGATAAGGACTTAATATTGACCCTTAATGTAATCCCATAGTAACATAAAACTCTGATGTCTCTCTAATAATAGTCTTCATTCTTGTAGAAGCCCTCTCACACATATCTCTAATCACATGAATATATCCTTTAGATACTGCATTCCTCTTTAAAATCCACCAAATTAGCTCCCTAGATATATAATCGTAGACTTTCTCTAAATCAACAAAAATCATGTATAAATATTTCTTCATCTCCTATATTTATCCATCAATTGTCTCAGTAGGAAAATAGCTTCCGTAATAGATGTACTAGGCATAAATCCAAATTGATTTTCTAAAACATTAGTAACACGCCTAAAACGCTTATATACTACTCTTTCCCAAAGTTCCATAGTATGACTCGTAAGTTTAATTCTACAGTAATTATTGTAATTTTGAATATCTCCTTTATTTTTAAAGAATGGAATCGCAATACTTCTTCTCTAGTTATTCGGCATTCTCCTCTCTTTTAAAATCTTATTGAAAAGTTCAGTAAGCAACTTAATACCTTTACTACTAGGTATCCCATCTGGTCGAAGGGCCTTACCCACTCTCATCCTTTTTAGAACATATTCAACTTCTGAAGCTTTAATCTGTCGAACATACTTATAATTAATTTATCCACTAAACTCATTGATTTCTTCACAACGGTAACCTCTGAATTGATCTCCATTTAATAATTTTTCAAAATAAGTACTCCATCTCCCCTTAATCTCACAATCCTTCACTAAAACCCTACCGTCCTCGGTCTTAATACAACTAATATGATTAAGATTCTTATTCTTTTGGTCTCTTAGTTTAGCAAGTTTTTACATTTCTTTTTCACCCTCTTGGGTTCCCAACTTATGATATAATTTCTCAAAAGCCTTTAACTTAGCTTCACTAACTATTTTCTTATTGTTTGTTTTTACAATTTTATAATCTTTGAAGGTCTGATCATTTTTACTGATTTGCTACGTTTTAAAACGTTCTCTTTTATGGTTGGAGTTTAGGACAACAATCTCATCTTCATTATCACATGTAATGATCATATCATCCACATACACAATCAAAATAACAACCTTATCACCTATCCTCTTGATGAACAAGGTGTGGTCAACATTGCCCTGTGTGAAGCCATACTTGATCATGTCTATTATGAACCTCTTAAACCATACCCGAGGTGACTGCTTCAAACCATACAGGCCTTCTTTAATTTGCACAATTTCCTCCAATAACAACACCAGGAGGTGGCTACATATATACCTCCTTTGCAAGGTTGTTCAAGAAGGCATTCTTCACGTCAAGTTGTTGCAATTCCAAAGAGAAGTAGGTTGCTAGGGATAAAAGCACTTTGACTGAATTCAACTTGGCCACTGGTGCAAAAGTCTCCTGATAGTCAAGGCCATAGGTTTGAGTAAACTCCTTTGCCACCAGTCTAGCCTTGAACCTTTCAACACTGCCATATGCCCAAAACATGGTAGTGTACACCCTTTTCGATCCCACTAGCTTCTTTTCCTGAGGGAGGTCAACCAACTCCTAGGTATGATTCTACCTAAGAGCATCCACTTCTTCTTCCATAACTTTTATCCAGCGGTGATCCTTGCTGGCTTCTGCAAAAGTAAGAGGAGTAGAACAAGTAGACAAGGCAGCAATAAAACTCATATAGGAAGGAGATAATTTCAAGTAGCAAAGGTATCGAGAAATAGGGTATTTGGTGCACTTACGTACACCTTTCTTGGCAGCAATGGGTTTCTCGAGGCTATCCTACAAACTGTCAGGGGAAACAAAGAAATCAGAAGGTTGTTCAGGCTCAAAGATAGTATTACTTTCCTGGGTTGGTGGGTCAATGGGAGAAGCCTCAATAACCTCTATCCCAGCATCCTCATAAAGCTTTCTAAGGGGCTACTGGGTCTTGTTCTTGCGAATATAGTACTTTAAAACTTTGTTTCCTCCAGTCAGAGTAGCGTCACTATGATGTTGACTTGTGAATGTGGCTGGAACCTCAAAGGTGGCACCTCTGACAGGAGGAATAGCAGTAGAGGATAAGGAAGGAACAATGTTTGGCCCATCAACAATGGGAAGGGAACTACAATGCTCCCCCTCAGACACATCTGGGGAAGGAGGATACGGGAGATGTTCAAAGAAGGTAACATTTTTGACAATATACTTCTTTTTGACCTAGGGATCATAGCACTTGTACCCCTTATGAGTAGAAGAGTAACCAAAGAAAATGGCCCTAGTAGCTTTTGCATCCAATTTTGAGTGATCCGGAGCCAAATTATGAACAAAACATAAACACCGAAACACTCGCAATGGCAGTGAAAATGGTGAGTGTTAGGGCCTGATAAGAGAATAGGGGGTCCTGAATTGAAGAACTCGAGAAGGCATTCGATTGATGAGATACGCAACAGTGAGGACAGCCTCAACCCAGTATTTCTTGTGAAGACCATGGTGGAGGAGTAGTGTCCGAGCAGTCTCAAGTAGGTGTCTATTTTTTCTCTCAGCTACCCCATTCTGTTGGGGTGTATAGGGGCATGAGGATTCATTAAGAATATCCTAATCCTCAAAGAAAATATTCAATTTTTTTTTGAAGTACTCTTTTTCATTGTCTGATCAAAACACTTTTATTTTTTTCTCAAACTGATTTTCCACCATTTTTTCAAATACTTGAACCACTTGTGGCACTTCTTTCATAGACTTCATTGGATATACCCACGTGCAATATGTAAAATCATTAATGAACGTTACAAAATACCGATTACCATCAAGAGAGGGAACAAAGGAGGGACCCCCCACATCAGAATGGACAAGTTCAAAGGATGTAGAACTTTTATTCAATGACTGTGGAAATTGAGTTCTACAATGTTTAGCAAGGTGGCACACTTGACAAACAAGAGAGTGCATGTCAACCTTATTGAATCAAGAAGGGAACAACACTTTTAATGATTTGAAATTTTGAAGGAAAGATATCCTAGACGAAGATGCCATAACTAAATCTCTCTTACTTTGTTTGATATAACACTGACACTATTGGACTGAAGGATAGCCCTATGCTTGGACTGAAGTTGATAGAGACCTCTCACTTCACACCCACTCCCAAGAGGTTGTCCCATCTTCAAGTCCTAAGACACACAATGAGATGGAAATAATGTCACTGAGCAATTCAAGGATTTTGTCAAACTACTAACAGAGAGTAAGTTAGTAGGCAGTTTTGGGACATGAAGAACTGAGGACAAGACAAGATGATCATCTAGAGGAATGTTGCCTTTCCCTGCAATGATGGCAAGGGTGCCATCCGCGATGGTCATTTTATCTTGTCTAGAGCACAGGAAGTGAACAATATAGAAGTACCCGTCATATGATCAATGGCTCCTGAGTCAATGATCCAGGAGTTCCCACTAGTGTCGGAGACAACATTAAGTGATGTCCTAAGAGTACCTGACTGGTTAGTAGAAGTGGAGGTGGACAACTGAGATAGGAACCGTTAAAGGTTAACTATGTCAGAAGTGGACAGCCCTGCAAAACTCCCTGGAGTGGCTGATGATGTGCTCCTATCAGAGGCTGAAGGTATGGATGACCTTGTAGGCTTGGCTGATATTGCATTCCTTTTGGCTTTCTGGTTCTACTTGAACTTCAGAGACTTCTTACCTAGATGCAATTCCCAGCAAAAATCTACAAAGTGATTCTCTCACCCATAATGAGTATACTTTCTCCCTCCTTTTTTTGAGTCTTTCCAGGTGCCATCTCCTCCTTTTTCACTGTTGTTTGTGCTGACAAGTGCATAATACTCTTTAGTACTGATCCCACTTGTATCAGCTTGCATGGTCTTTCTCCTTCTCTCCTCTGTGACTACCTTCTTGTAACACTGCTCGAATGAGGGGATCACTTCAAAGTTGAGGATCTGAGACCTCAACCCTTATTCAAGCCATGTAGAAATTTTAGGACCCTCTGATCCTGCATGTGCTTCAAATATTTCCTGTGATCTGCTACAGAGTCCCAGTCAGAGATAGCATAACTGTCATGCTCCTCCCACAAAGCCCTTAAGGCCCTGTAGTATTCACACACAATCTTACTACCCTGTTTAATGTCATGAATAGCAACCACAAGATCATATATATTTACTAGATGGCCTTCTCACAGTACATCTCTTCCAGTATAAGCCACATCTATCTTGTAGTAGACCTTCTCACAATATACTTCAATTGCCCATCTGTTACAGAACTAAGAATCCAGGTCCTCACAATACTATCCTGGTATTCCTAATCATCATACTTCGGGTCATCCACTGAACGTGGAGTTATTTTACCATTTACGTAACCCACCTTTGCCCAAGCACTGACAAAGGTCTTGATAGTTGTTGTTTAGTCCAAGTAATTTGAATCATTCAACTTCACAGCATGGAATGCAGAATCGGCCGATCCCGATCCGATTCCGGCCGATTCGATCCCGATTCGGATCGGGATCGGCGGGTCCTGATTCAGGGACCCGATCCGATCCGGAATTCCTTGCTTCACAGGGGGAAGTTGAATATGAAAATTTTCCCCATGTTGTCCCCTTTGGAAGAGGCTTCATTTGTTGTCACCTCAGACATGTTCTCGCTCCTTGGGGGCCTCTCGGAGACACATAGAAGTAGGATGATGCAGCAGCAAGGAAGAAGTGAAGCCAGCCTCTCAAGTCTCAACAGCCCCCAAAATAGGGGATCGGTGGAGGGAAGGTGTGAAGTAGGCCTTCAAGAACCCTAAATAGGGTTCAAACAGCAACAACAAGTGGCCGGCCACCACAAACAAAAGGGTAGTGAGTTTGGTGGCTCCTAAAGAGGGTATTGGTCACCAAGGAAGCCTTAAACAGGGCACCGATCACCAAGGTACAGGACATCAGTCACCAAGGAAGAGCTTGGACAGGGTTCCGGTGGAGAGGGGCCAGGCTGCCACCCTCCAAACCGCCAAGGCAAGGTCCGGAGCTTGCAAAGAAGGCCCTGTTTGCCAGGGAGCAACCCTAGACAGGGTGCGGTGAGAGGAGGGCAGAGGACCGGCCACCCGGGAATAGAGAACATGGACCGGTCCTTTTTCTTCTTGAGCTCCCACAGTCGGACACCCGTCTCCTAGGGTTTTCCCCTCTATGTGCAGGAAACCTCCTCCGAGAAGAGAAAAGAGGCCAACCGGCCAAGAGTTTTTCTTCTTCTTTCTCACACAAGCTTTGATACCATCAAGATAAAAGAAGAATGAAAGATAGGTGGGCAGAAACAGGGTGTGGCTGCTCTCTCTGTCTCACACAGAGAGGCCGACCAGCACATAAGAGGCTTTTATATAAGGCAACATATATTATAATGACCAATAACCAGTTTACCCCTGTTAACATAAAGGACAGGATAAAAGCAGAAAAAAAAAAAACAGAAAAATAAAGTAAAACCCAGCAAACACATGAAAGGACTAATCTGCCCTAACTGAGGACTATTTTTCACTACAGGTGGGAAGGGCTGTTTCCTATGGCCTTGCTGATGGCTCAGCCAAGAACAATTTCTGATCATTGTGCACTGGTGGTGGACAGTCAACAACACAAAGCAGCTAACATACTTTTTAGAATGGAGAAGATATGGCTGGTGAATGAAGATTTTAAGGCCCTGGTAAAGAATGTCTGGAATAATGAAGTGTGTCCTTTTGTAGGGGTGAAACTTTTACCTGTGAAGCTCATGCCTTTGAAGAAAGCTATTAAGGTGTGGGTTGCAAAATGGAAGGATGAAAGGAACAAGGCTAAGCAAACTTTACTAGATGTTTGGAAGCTGGAAGAATTGGAAGAACAGAGTACACTTTTGTCTCAGGATAAGAAATAGCTCACTATTCTTAGATGTAGGTTTTCTGAATGGAATGTGGAGGAGGAAGCACGATGGAGACAAAGATAAAAAATACAGTGGTTGAGAGGAGATAATAACACCAGGTTTTTCCATTTCGTGGCCAATGGCAGACATAGGAGAAACTTCATTTCAGGTTGTATATCAACAAAACTTGGGTGGAAGATGAAGGACTGACTCGGGAAGAGATTATTCAATTCTACAGAGGTTTATTGCAGCAGAACAGAGGTGGTATCCTAGATGGGTGGACTCTAATGCCATTAAATTAAGCTCGGAAGACCAGCAATTTCTTCTTGCCAGGTTTCAGATGAAGAAATTGAAGCGGCAGTTTTCAGTCTACCAGGTGACAAGGCGCCAGGGCCACATGGCTTCCCATTATTTTTCTATCACACATTTTGGGATGTGATCAAAACGGAGGTGCACAAAGCAGTCAGGGAATGGTTTCTTAAGAAAAGAGGAGAGATTGTTAAATCAGACTTTTATTGTGCTTATACCCAAGAAACAAGAGGCTTAGGAGCTGAAAGACTTCAGGCCGATCAGTCTTCTTAATGTGTCCTACAAGATCTGCACTAAAATCCTGGCTAATAGAATTGGGAAGATAATAGGGAAGCTCACCGAGGAAAACCAGCATGCTTTTCTTCCGGGCAGGAAATTGTCTCATGCCTTCTACAGTGCCATGAACTTCTTTTCTCAGTGAAACATGGGAAAAAGCAAGGTTTGCTTATGAAGTTAGATTTCAACAAGGCATGTGACAGAGTGTCTTGGCAGTGCCTGTTTGATGCGATGAAGATTCATGACTTCCCAATGGAGTGGATTGAAATTATAAGAAATTGTATTTCAAATGCTACTTTCTCCATTATTTATAATGGGAGTGTTGAAGGTTTTTTCAAAAGCTTTAGAGGCCTTAGGCAGGGGGACCCATTATCCCCATACCTTTTCATCCTGGTGGCAAATGTTCTAAGCCGGATGTGCAAGAAAGCAGAAGAGGAGGGATGGATTAAAGGGGTCACTGTTCTCAAAAACAGAGCTTCTTTTTCTCATATGCAATATGCCGATGATACTCTAATTTTCAGGGAATTATGAGTACATCTCTGGTATGAAGATCAATTATGACAAGAGTTCTCTTGTGGGGGTTAATATGGCAGATTCTGTTTTACAAGAATGTGCACGGATGTTGGGGTGCAAGGTGGATCATTTTCCTATTCAGTAGCTGGGCTTGCCATTAAACTGCAAGTCTCTGGCTAAATCAGATTGGGAGCCGTTAGTTGCATGACTGCAGAAGAACCTATCCATGTGGAAGGCCAAAAATCTCAGTTTGGGAGGCAGAATAGTGCTATTGAATTCCGTTTTGTCGGCTATGCCCTTGCATTTTGTCTGTTTCTTGGTTCCAAAGGGGGTGGTCATGAAGTTGGATCTTATCAGAAGGAAATTTTTATGGGGTGAAAGCAAGTCTTATTCATTTAGTCAGCTGGAGGAAGGTTTGTAGGCCGACTTGTAAGGGAGGATTGGGTGTTAAATGCTTGGCTTCAATGAATTTGGCACTGCTGGGTAAATGGCTGTGAGAATTGCTGTCGCAGGATGAGCAGTTGTGGAAAAAAAATTGAAGGAAAAACACTGATAGCAGGGGAAAATTTTACCTGAAATGTGGAAATCAGTCTTTCATGTCCCCCATATGGAAAGAAATTATGAAGTCTGCTCATTGGATTATCAAAGGAATTAAGATAAAAGTTGGTGATGGTCAGGATACTTTGTTCTGGTATGACAAATGGCTTGGGGAGGAAGTGATTAAACTCAGATTTCATTCACTGTTCAAACTAGCTGTCCATAAGTTTGCTACAGTTAGAGAAGTTTACTCTAAGGAAGGAGGGATATTACAGTGGAATATTACACTTAGAAGAGGCCTCAAAGATAATGAGCTTGAAGATTATCTCACTTTGTTGGCATTGCTTTCACATGTCTCTTTAAACGAGCAGCAAAGGGATTCTTTTATTTGGCTAAAGGATAATGGAAAATTCCCTGTAAAATCTCTCTATTCTATGATTGAGGGTGAGCTTCCGAACCATACACATTTTAATGATGTGTGGAAAATCAAGCTTCCTATTAAAGTCCAAGCTTTTATGTGGCTGATGTACCAGAGAAGAATAATTACAAAGGTGTATAGGAGGAAGTGTAGACCAGGTGCTGATGTAATATGCTCGTTCTGTGGACAACATGAAGAAACAATGGACCATCTGTGTATCCAGTGCTTATTCAGTCAACAAGTGTGGACGATAGATGCTGGTATTGCAGGTTTTTCAGTTACTTTTAGTAATATTCAGGAGATGTGGAAATTCTTCCAAAGCTGCAGGAAGAAAGTTTCCATGAAGAACAAGATTAAGGTCATCCTTATTATACCACATGCAGTCTGCTGGGCTATCTGGAAACAAAGGAATGATTGTATCTTCAGGGGAGGCAAGCCCTATATTGAAAATATCAGTTTCCAGGCAATCTCCTTTATATACAACTGGAGCAGATTCAACCTCCAGGTTCCTGCAGTAGAATGGGCAAGGGCTTTTAAAGATCAGCAGAGACGCATCAGTCTTAAGATAATTTTCCACAACTTAGTTTCGTTACTCATGGAATTTTTTTGTAATTGGTAGAAGAGGAACCTCTCCTCTCCTACTTAGTTTCTTTTTGACCGTTTTGTTTACTTTTTGGATGTATCATCTCTATTTATTTTAATATAATTGGTGGCACATACCACAATTTTCCTAAAAAAAAATTCAATTTATAATTATAAAAATTGAATTTATGAAATCCCAAGGCATACATGTACGACAACACTGCACACGCATACATGATACACCTACAACTACACATACACATGCATAACCATATACACCCATATTGGATCTCGGCATCTTCTTGGAAGGCTGAAGAGAAGACGTGTTGAAGATATCTTAGAGAAATTGTGAAGTGTGAACAATGGCCATAAATCATGATCACTTATATTTCTTAAAATAACTTTTAGATTTTATGCATTTAGCCATTTGATATGCTTTTATTGCACATGCACAAGGATTGCTTTCTTGAATCTCAATGTCATTTCGATGTGTCAAAAGCTCCTCCTCCTCTATCGTCATCCTCCTCTCCTCCTCTAGTAACATTCTCATCTCTTCTTTTCTTCTCCTCCCCTTTATCTACCCTTTCCCGTTATTCTTCCACTGTCTTCCTCATGTTCTTGATCTATTGCAATAGAACATCATCTAGGAACCCTTGGAGAGACACAGATTCTCGAGAGATCTCTGGGAGATATCAGAAGAGATGGCAAACCATGGCTGCGAAAATCCTCTTGCCACTTCCTCATGCTATCTGCCGAAGTATCTGGAAAAAAAACAATGAAGCCATCTCTCAAGAAAGTAGAATTTACTTATAAAATGTTTGCCCTTGTGCATTGTATTTTATTTATAATTTGAGTAGATTCATTATTAAGAATTCTGTTAATTCAAGGAAAGGGGGTTGTTCGAGCATAGTAAGTATTCCTCCCTTATGAGAAGTGATGTTTTTAGGTGGTGGAGGAACTGCTTCTCCACACCTTTTGCGGTACTATCTCTTTTTGGGCAATAGACCTGGGGGTGCAATCCATAACTTTTCTCGACAAAAAAAAATGTAATTCTCAAATAGGTGGAATGTTATGTGTGCCTATGCAGCTATGCCATGTGCCTCCATGCACCTTGAAAACTGTAAACAATGGAGGTGTAGTTCCTTTAGTATGGAGTATAAGCTATACTATTAGACATGAAACACTATCCTACATAAAATTGTGCATTAAAATCTTGAAATAAGGTGGACAACTAACTTGGAGACTATTCCTCTAGTTATACAGAGTGCCTTTATTCCTTTTCGAAGATCGAACAAACCAAGCTCAAACTTGGTTAAGCTTGGCTAAGTTTGGGCTTGAATAAGCTCAAAGGCAAGCTCAATTGGGCTAAACCCTAAGGTTCAGCTGTCCAAGCTCAAATGTGGCTAAGGCTTGAGTTGAGGTTAAGCTCAAGCTGGAGAACCAGGCTTTTCTGCCCAGCCTAGTTTGAGCCTGCAAAAGCTCAACTTGACTCAGCTGATCTCCATCCCCAGATTAAACTGAACAGAGCAAAGAAAGCAACCAAAAAAAAAAAAAAAAAGGTGGGGTGGACTGCAATGTTAAAAGAACTGCACATTATGCAACATCTAAAACCAGGCAAGCTTGTAGATATCAGATAGTGCAAAGAAAGTAGGGAAGTGAAAGCTAAAGCCTACCTGGAATTCTTCAAAAGGACTCAAAAAAGGATTGCGATAATTCAAGGCAACAACAAGGCCAATTGAAACCTGCAGTTTTCAACAGAAGCAAAAGAATCATCATATTAGAGCTGCGTGATAATCATGCAGAAATATAACCTTGGATCATTTTGTGAGGATGAATGGTGAAGACTAATTGTAACTTATGCTAACTAAAGTCTTGAGACATAAAATGGTTCAGATGATCAGGATTAGGCTTATGCAAAGCAATTATTAACCAGTTTCACAGAAATCAAACTATACACCTCACCAAGAAAAGATAGTTCAAGCTAGTAAACATTTGGTAAAAGGCCGCAAACTCATAGACCCGTACAATATGAACGCTTGAGCATCATAAAAAGAGCACTTGAAAATAGATCTCCACCCATAAGCAGATTTTCTTATTTTCTTTTTCAAAATCAACTCATTAGATGCTCCACTTAATGTGCTACTCAACAATTGCAAATTATTTCAAAAATCCTGTGCCAGGCTAATCAACTAACCACGCCAAAATCATTGGGATTCCCTATAACACCAAATGTATTTGCATATCACAGTCGTCAAGGCTTAAGCCAAGATTCCATTAAAGGCTTAACAGCAATTGTGACAGCACAACCTTAGGATTATGTAGACTCATGCATGATGCATGCCTGGGACACTTAACAGCACACTTGCAAAGAAATTCAATCTAACATGGATATAGTTATCAGATTCTACAATATTTTTAAAATTGTGGCATGGTGTTAATAAATGGCCGGAGTTGGTCTGATTCCAATGGGGAGAAAAGGGCCTGAACCGGCTGGTTTTCGGCCAAAACTGGCCTTGGAATCAGAATCAGCCAGGGCTGCTCCAGTTCCATCAATCCAGCTTTTAATTCCTTGTTTGATGGAAACTTGGTTCCTTATCCTGACTGAAACCAATGCTATGTTCCACTTTCATGTTTGACAATCACCACAATTATGGAGTCTGATTCCAAGGAGCACTCGCTGCTCAGGGATAGTAATGGGTCAGTGTATGTGGAATGAGTGCAATCAAATTCAGGAAGGACATAGGCTGCATAGAAAGGTTATTTGGACACAGGTGATTTGGCTTTGTGGTGTGTAAATACAAGTCATAAGAATATAGGTTGCAGGTTTAGGTGTAAAAAGGGAAAATGATTCAGATAGGCCTAGATCTAACTTTGCCTTCAATATTCTACTGTGGAAGGCTATGGAAGAAGAAGGTGAGGGCATTGTTGGCTGGGCTTTGCAGAGTGGCAGCATGGATGCAATTATGGTGTGGTGGGTGGACAGCAGTCAGCAATGGCAGCCAGATGGAGGAGGAAAGCGAGGCAGCAAACATGGTGGAAGCCCAGAAGCAGCAATAAATGGCAGCAGCAACCCAATGCATGAGACCTTGCATACCTCTTGCTTTCTCCCATGTCCTTCTGTATTATCTTTTTCTTCCTCGTTTTTCCCCACGTTCTTCTGTTGAGAGGACGAGAACAATCTGACATGGTAGTTTCAGCAGACCCAAAGTTTGGTCATCAAGGTGGAGGCATGTAAGGAAGTAGAAAACGGTAAGAATGGCCTCATGACTTTGCTTTGAGGAAGAGGAGCATGACCTCATAATGCTTCCACGTGGGAGGAAGCTAGGGGCTCAGATTGCACAGATTTCTCCCAAGACCAAATCTCTTAGAATGATGGGGGTTAAACACTGGATTTATAATCAAAATGTTGTGATTTTTTTTTCCAAATTGTAAGACCTAAAACAACAATTGAGTGATCCAGACTTTAATAGGACCGTGATATGCTTAAAACAATACAAAACATTGACCATCATATGCTCAACAAATACCAAATAAACAATGACTTTATGAGATTCATGGTCTCCATATGACGAGATTGCATCCCTTGATACAGCCAATGCTCATAAAGCCTGCCAGAAATCTGATCTCCACATTTTCTCGTCCGCTAGGGAGGATTCATCCTGGGCAAATAAAAGAGCCAATGGATCTCTAGCAAGCAATCAACATCCATCTCCTACAAGTGCTGAGCAGTGTAACGTAAATCTGAGTTTTTTTTTTTTTTTTTTTAAATCACGATTTAATCACTTTTTCATCTTAACATATTTTCACAAATAAATCCTGATTTATTAAAAGAATCTTTAAAATCTTAATAAATTAAAAAAGGAGCAATTTAATCACAATTTAACTTGTTTTTATATTAAACATTCATAGTTTTACATTATATCTAAAAATTATATTTTATATATTAAAAAAGTAACATATCTCTCATGACTTTTTCACAAACTTCTCAGATTTTTTTACCAACGTGAGATTTTTTTGCTCAACTGATTTTTTTCCCAAATCCCAACTTGGTGACATTGGTGTGGGTATCCTAAAACAAAATCCTAATAAGTTGGTTTTTACAAACCTTCAAAATGACTGAGTAGATGGGATAGGGCAGTTCACCCCATGTTTGAACTTGAGGTAATGGGGTTTTTTCTAATTTATTTGAACTATCCCTGCGACAGCGGCAGGGACCCTCCAAAAGAAAAGAGAAGAAAAAAGACTGAATAGATCTGATTGCCCGTCCATGCCATAATAGACAAGGAAAGGATGGATTTTACCACCAATTAACCAATTAACCAATTAACCGAGGTAGGACAATTAGGAGGTTCGAGAGATTCCTAACCTCAAAAGAAACTATAATCAACTAATGACCCGTCAATGTGACGACATAGGTTGTAACAGTAAAGTTGTTGGACTATGTCAGAGAACAAAGATGAATTGGATACTAGAGGGAAAAAAAGTGTGGTAGGAAGGATTGGCCGATCCGAAATCCCAACTAGTTGTTGGGGCTCCTAATAGCTAGTCAAACTAACCGATGGAGAGGGCCTCCAACAGCAAGTTAGGGATTGAGGATGGCCTTGGGCTATGGATAGCCCCTATTTGGCCATTCACACCCCTATCGCAACCCACACTCACTCCTATCTCTCTCTCTCGCTAAGCATTCTCTTTCAGTCTTTCTCTCTATAACTCTCTCTCTCTCTCCTCTTTTTTTCTCATTTGTTATTATGTTCAGCTTTAGGAATGGCTCTCCACGGTGATAGAAGCGGTTCCAAAGAAGACAATCTAATAATTTCATCATGGCACAAGAGCCCATTAGGTGCGATCACCATCATGGCATTGTACTATGGCGAGGCGTTAGAATTCTTAAACCCCGTGGCGATCAGATGTGACTCCATTGAAGGCATTCTAATGATTTATTTTGTATTTGTTTGTTGTATATTGTATCATTATCGTAGATTGTTTTAGCCTTGTAAATCTTGACATTCCTTTGTCACACTTTCACATTTGTCCTTGGAAGTATCACAAAAGAATATGCATCGGTACATTGATAATATACACAATATGTGAATTATTTGTGCCGAATGATGATCACATTGGATGCAAATAATTCATCAATTTTGAATGATGTACAAAAATCATATTGTTTTGCGATATTTCTATTATTTAAAGAAAGATAAATAAGGTACTAAGGCAAAGGGATGTAAATTTTGAGTGTTGGGATCAATTAGTTTTTCCCCCTTCAAATTGTCTCAAACATTGTAAACACCCTTGTTAAATTTTTTTAGACATTTTTTCATATTTTTATGAACCTATTCATGCACCATTTGAATTTTGAACAAGAAAGGAATCAGGCTGGATCGGCCAAGACCGGATGGCCGATCCAATCAGTCTGGGCAGAACAGATACATGCCCGATTCTCACTCCTTGAAAAAAAACTAACAAATATGAATGTGAATGAGAAAGTTGGGGATGTGCTGGTAAGGAAAAATGAACAAGCAAGAGACTCAAGGAATAGAAGGGGAAATGCAAGTCTTTATACCATCTTAAGTCCTCTAAACTAAATGGCAAATGAATTGCCATAGATGCAAGTAGATCAAACACAGAAATGCAGTCGCCACAAGAAGGATAACATCTCCATCTCTACTTCGTGATTTTAAGTGGCATTAGTTGTCTTCCCCTTTTTTAAACTTTTAGGTGGCTTGTTGAGAATTGTTGATTGTAATAAATGTGATGGTATAAGGGGTATTTGCCATGCCCTACATTTTCTTAAACCTAAATGTGATTTAACTAAGTTAGTCAAGCCCATTAAGTCTATTAGAATTGGCCCACTAAGTTAACTAGTTCCCTGTTCACGAGTTTAAACTTTAAAGAACACAATCCTAATGTTTTGGCCCTAACTTCGCATAGAGTAGTCAGATTTAGGTGAAACCAATCACATTGGATAGCTGATTCAAAGAGCTATAATTTGATGCAAAATACTCTTGTTAATTCAGTTGGTTAAAGGGTGAAATTTTCTAATGTTTGGATGGGCATGTGAGTTGGCAGAAAACAGTCCAATTTAAGTTGAAATTGGAATGTGATTCAAGAGGGAAAGTTCAATTCGTGGATTGTTGTTTCTACAGGGAGAAATAGGAGCCTAAATAGGATTAAAATGAAGGAAAACTACTATAAATAAAGAGGGAATTCATGTAAGAGAGTTCTAGTTTCAGATTTGATTGAGAGAGAGAGTTTTCTATCTTTTGAGAAAGAGTTTGAGAGAGGGAACTTGCTACAATAGAAGGGATGATACCTAGAGCTCAAGCTTCGTTCGAGGAAGCTAGAGAAGCCTAAGGAAGATCAAGAGAAAGAGAGAAGTCTGGAGTTGCTAGGATAAGCTAGAAAGCATAAGAAGTTTCCTTTGATCAATAGGTAGGCATATAACAAACCTAGTTATGGTTGTTTTGTAAATTTCAGTTCTTTATTTGTTTTATGATTCTTCAGAATTATATTAAGCAATTACAATTTATTTTAGACACATGTATCATGCTGGAGTTTTTTTATTAGATACTTATCATTACTTGATATTTATTCATGAAAAGGCTATTTTCTTCATACAAAATTCACAATTTTTTTGTGATTTTTTTTAAAAATAAAGTAGTGGATTGTACCACCAATTTTATTAATGCATAAATAGAGGAGGTACAACCAAAAGGATTGGCAAGGTTTACTTCCTCGAAAGATGGCATCATTGCGTTCCTCCCAAATACTCCAGCAGATGGCATGGGGAATGATCGATAGTATTTTGCCTCTAGTTGGATTAGCGGACTGCATCCTGAGCCTCCTGAATTGATTGCACAATTGTATAATGCTACTGAAAGTGAGGTGAATGGTTATTAGCTTGTACACAATGCTCCAAACATATCCACTAAAATGGCATTGAATAAAAACATGATCCACATCTTCAGCACCTTTTGACTACAAAGAGAACAAATTGTATCTGCATTGGGTGCCCACTTGGTTCATAGACCTTTGTTATGATCCTTTTTTTCAGCCATCAATCACATAAAAGCCCATACCTTGAGAGCAATGTGAGGATATTTAACTTTCCAAATCTGCTCAAAATTATGATAAGGCTCCCTTCTGCCTTTCAATGCACTTATATAAAGACTTGACAGAGAATTTTCCTCCCTCTTTGAGCCATATCTGGTCACTTTTATCATTGTGAACTGTTATTTCATTCAGAAATTGCAGAAGATTCAAATATTCATGTAATTCATGTTCAACTCTCTTCTTAGGAATATCATCCACTGAATCTGTGTTTTCAATTCTGTAATAATTCTTGACTGTGGCCCACTGATCTTATGCTAACTGGAAAATGAGAGGGAATTTACATTGTAACAATTGGGATTCTCCCCATTTATCTCTCCAAATAAAATATTTTCACCATTGCCGACTTTATACTGAATTCCTCTTTCCACAAATTCCGCTGTCCTGGGTATACCTTTCCATAAAGGATACGTGAATGTTAGAGGGATGTGCATAGAATCTTCTCCTTTCATGGTAATGTTTTTCAAGAATAATTCCTTTCCAGAGGGCTTCATCTTCGAAGATGAGATCCCATAGCCATCTTCCCATCGAAGTAAGATTCATAGAGACAAATTTCTGACTCCTAAACCTCCATTCTTTACAGGCCTGCAAACCTTTTTCCATTTGACTAATAAAACACATCTAGACTTCTCATTGGCCCTCCCCCCCAACCCCCAATAGAAAATGTCTTCTGATTCTATCCAACTTACACCTTACACCCTCATAGCAAATGCTGCAGATAGAGCTTAACACTGAATTTAAGGCAGCATTGGGAATTGCTTTCTATTGCAGATTCTAATCATTGGTTGGAGAGAGAGAGAAGGGGGGGGGGGGGGGGGGGGGGGGAAGGGGAGACAATGGTAATAAATGTCTAGAAAAGTTATCTTTCAAAATCTGATTTTGGAAATAAGAGAGAGATAGGCACATGGAGGTGCCTTTTCTCTCACTTCCACAAGCTACTCATGGATGGCTTTTGAAAAAGTTGAATGGATTCTAGTCAATGCATGGAATTCTGAATTGGATTGGCTCCGAGGATCGGCTGGTCCCGATCCCGCTCCTATCCGATCCTGATCAGCCGATCCTAGCCAATCCAAGAGAAGAATTAAAAAACTAAAAAATAGTGAAATGGAAGAAAATCAGAAAAATCAGCTGGTTCTAGAATCGGCCAATTCCGATCCCGAACCGATCCGATCCGGATCGGACAATCCAGGCCAATTCTAGCTGATTTTCTTTTTATCCTCCTAGAATCGGAAAGGCTAGTGCCGATCCCGATCCGGATTGGCCGATGCCGATCCAGATTGGCCAATTATGCATCCATGAAATGGTTGAGAGCTACATTGACATAGAGTAGGCAGGCCCAAAGAATGACAGAAAATCAACTACTAGTTCCTGTTTATTTCTGGGAGGCAATTTAGTGGCATGGAGGAGTAAAAAACAAAATGTGTGCAAAGTCGAGTGTAGAAGCTGAATATCGTGCTATGGCAAACAATATTACAGAGATGATTTGGCTGAAGCTCTTCTTAGCAGATCTCAGTATTGAGATTCATCTTCGTATAAGACTATACAATGATAATAAGACAGCTATCAATGTTGCCAACAACCCAATTCAGTATGACCACACTGTTGAACCAAAAAATTTACACTAGGATAAACCTAGGTGTATGAATATATGCATGCACCCATGCAAAATACTAGGGTTTTAAAACCCACATATGAATGTATGCATATGCGTATAAAAAAGAAAAGAAGTGAACTAGGGTTTACAAACCTAGTTCTTGCACCTACAACATGCATGGGAAGCAAAGAAGATGCCAAGGAAAAATATACCTAAACAGCAGCCCTCCAACGCTGCAATTTCAGCAAGGAAAAAAGCCTTCAATCTGCATCAACCAGGGCCAAAATCAGCAAGGAAAAAGCTTCCACCAAACAGCAAAACCTGCATCAATGCAGCCTCCAACCAGGACAAATCTGCAGCAAGGGAGAAGCACCAACAGCAGCAGCTAGTAGCAAGAGTACCAGCACCAGCAGGAAAGAAAGAAGGGCACGGCCAGCAGGGCAGCAACCGCAGCCAGCAAAGGGGGCAGCCGCACGGACAAGGAGAGAGGACCAGCCGGCCCTAGCCTCCCAACCGGTCCCCTATTTTAAAGAAAGAGCGGAAAGATAGAAATCAAGGAGGGAAGGGATAAATACAAAAAAAAAGAAAGAGAGAGGGGAGAGATAAAGATAAAAAAAGAGGAGTAGACAAGAAAGGACCGGCCTCCCCTGTGGGACCCGCCGGCCTCCTTCCCCCTCCCTCTCTCTCTCTCTCTCTCTCTCTCTCTCTCTCTCTCCTGCACGCATCTGCCCCCCCATCGGCACCTAGGTGACACCGGTGGGGGGTGCTACCGGCGCCGCAGGCCAGCCCTGCTGGCCGCCCCCTCAAAAGCCTATAAATAGGCCCCAGGTGCAGGCTTCAAAGCCCCCAGCCAGCTCCAGCTCCAAGCCTCCTAGCTGCAAAAAAGAAGCCTTGCCAGTTTTTTTATTTTAAAAGGCTTGTAAAATTTTCTGTTTTGAAAAAAAGTGGGTCCATCCATATTGATTTGGATGGCCAAAAGTTCTATGTTGGCCAGCTTACATATTTTTATATCGATGGCATGTTAGTGTAGGGTTCATCCATATCAGTTGGATGACCATATATCCTTATTAATCAATCTAAAAAAAAAGAAAAATAAGATGTAGTTCTTCCATACTGGTTAGTCAGCCATATATTAATCAATCAAAAAAATAATAATACAATTTAACTGGTTCTTCTATACTAGTTGGTTGACCATTAATCAATTCAAACATAAAAAAATGAAAATCTGGTTCATCCTCATCGATGGGATGACCAAAGTTCCATATAATAAAAAAAAATTAGTTTATTTTAAATAAAATAACCATAAGATTATATGGTTCTCTCTTATTGGTAGAATGCTATATAATCTAAAGATTATTTTATTAAAAATGAACTACACTATACTTTTTTTACTTCATGTTAATAAAAGTTGGTTCATCCTCATCGATGAGGTGGCCAAAGTGTTCTAAAATAAATAATGACATATAAATAAGAATGAGGTTCATTCATACTGGTTGAATGGCTTAAGTTTAATGGTTATATCCTATTAATGGATTGCCTACTTAGTTTATGGTTTGCTCTTATCGGTAAAGTAGCCAAAGGTTATAATTATTGGTTCATCCCTATCGATAGGGTAACCAGTGACTTTTATGGTTCTGTCCTACTGGTGGACAAGCTACGAAGTCGTGATTAACCTATTCATAAAATAACTAATAAGAATGATCATTTGTTCATTTTTATATCGATGGGGTAACCATCAACTAAAGTGGTTCTTTCCTATCGATGGAATTGGACATTAAATTAAGATTTATTCATATTGGTTGGATAACCTATAAAAAACAAAATAATGACAAAGAGGTTCATTCATACTGGTTGAATGGCCTAAGTTTAATGGTTCTATCCTATTGTTGGATTTCCCACTTGATTTATGATTTACTCTTATCAGTAGAGTGACCAAATGTTATAATTATTGGTTCTTCTCTATCGATAGGGTAACCAGTGACTTTTATGGTTCTATCCTACTGGTGGGCAGGCTACGAAGTCGTGATTAACCTATTCATAAAAGGACTAATAAGAATAATTCTTTGTTCATTTTTTATCGATGAGGTAACCATCAATTTAAGTAGTTCTTTCCTACTAGTAGATTGACCCATAAACTCTAGCTCATTCATATCGGTTGAATGGCTTAAAAAAAAATGATGGTGCCTTCATATTGGTTGAAGGACTATTAATGAACATTCTTGAATATGTGGTGGCCCTCATACCCCATTATTTAAAGACATCCTTTAAACAATCTGCATCTTTTCAAAAGAATTCAAAAAAATCCTTTAAGTATCTTTTAAAGGATATCTCATGAACCTTTCTAATAAAGGAACAAAAAATAATTGGCATGCTCACATCAAATCTTGCTTATTTCCTGGTTTCTCTAAGCCTTATTGGATGGTTAATCAAGAGTTACCAATCATTGATTGGTGTAATTAATACTGACCACAGTCAGTGGGGAGAGGTCAAGAACACAGATCCATAATTGATCCAAAAGTAATGTAGACTTTGAAGATGAATCCTAAAAGTCTACCTAAAAGAAAACATGTTTTCAAAACTTAAAATTCTCTTTTTAAATTAATATTTCCACAAAATTTTCTAAATCCAACAAAGATTTTTCAAAATCACAAGAGGATGAAGACTTTTTTCAAAATAAAAAAAGAAGTCTCACATATTTGGTACGCCCTGTGAGACCCCTCCTTCCCTTCATCTCTCCATCCAATAAGGCACCTATCAGGACAAGTCTAACTTTCCTTGTTTAATACAGGTACAAGGAAACTCAACCCCAATGGTTGCTAAAGTCACGTATGGTTCGTTGGTGATCGCTACTCATGCCTAGTGCGGGTATCTCACCACGCCGACATGCTTCGGCGAATTTACAACGGTGATCGGATCCCTACTTCTGAGGGGTAGTTGCTGCACCAAAACCTACTCCGGCAAAAAGAACCAGAACAAGGCGCTCTTCCAACGCTCAAAGAAGAAACAATGATAGCAGGCCCAATCGGGTCTATGCTGTCCATGCAGTTCACATTGCACCAGCCTCCTCTTCCAACAGGAGGCCAAAGTAGAAGAAGATGGCAAGCCCGTCCATAACGGGAAAGACTATCTTAGTCAGCAATCTCCACATCCTCCTGGATGGCGGAGAGCCGATGATACCCAAGGTTTGCCATGTTCCATCGATTCCCGTTCAAAACCAATTTGGTGTACTGCCGAAGGTCTGCCAAGATAAGGTAGCCTTCAAAAAGAAGACTAGAAAGCCAAGAGCTCTCGGCCAGTAGGGGGCAGAAGGTGCAAACAAGAGCTCTTGATCAGCTAGAGAGAAGATTCCAGAAAAAGACAACCATGCCTTTAAGAAGAAATAATCTTGTGGAGGACAGAAACCTCCAACTGAAGCAAATCTAGGTAACCAAAGAGGAAGTCTTGAAGATCCGCTGAGCTAGGACCACCTTAGCCAGGCAAATGTCTCAAAAGCTCAACGAGCCAGTGAAGCAAATCATAAAAGAAGACTTCCGACCTCGTTCCCCGCGAGGTCAAAAGAGAAAAGGGGCCTATAAGGCCAGAAGGCAACAACAATCAATAAATCAACAGAGGACTACGGTCTTCCCCAAGCTGGGGGCACCGCCTCCACAAATTCTTAAGAAAAGAAGAGTTACGGAACTAACAGAAGACGGCATTCGGGTGTATACCTGTTATACCTTAAGCACAAGCAACAGGCTAAATCTGTTGCCAGAAGACCCTGCTGAGATTATGATTATAGCTCAGCGAGATGGACCTCTTACAAGACAAGTGGAATAAGTCAGGCAATGGCTCAACCAGAGGAACATGGGAACCAATCCACAACCTCTAGAAGGTGGAGCTACTGCCGTAGAAGGCGAAGGTGAAGATGAGCTAAATGCCCATGAAACAAATCCAAATCAAGAACAGGCTAATCCAAGCCAGCCCCTGACTATGGAAGAAATGAGGCTGGAAAATCAGCAGCTCAAGACCCTCCTACTGGGTCTTATGCAGAAAATAAAAGATCAACAAAGAACAATGCAGATGTATGGGCCTCTTTCAAGGGCAGTCCCCATTCCGGCCTTGATAAGGCCCCAAGCTCCCGATGTCAACTTCGTCCCAGATGAAGCTGTAGGAAATCAGGGTGAAGAACCGAACCATAATGCTCAGCAGTCTAATGCTTCTGCTGAAGATGTTGCGGTGTCCCAGAAACACCTCATTGAGCAAATAGTGGAAGCCAAAATGGCCGAACAGGATGACGGAATAAGTACCTTCGACTTATACAAGGTGTCGTTCCCCGTTCATCATATGTTCAAAAAACTACCTCCTAGTCATGTAAAACGTCCCAAGTTCACAAGATATGACGGAGAAGGATTTGTCCAGGAGCACATTGCCCACTACATGAGTGACTTGGGAGAATTAGCCATGGAAGAAGCGTACCTGCTGAGATTCTTCTCGACCTCTCTAAGAGGCACAGCATTCTAGTGGTATGCCAAATTGAAGTTTCTGGACCGATTTAAGGTTTCAGAACGGAAAGTGACCATCAGAGCTGGTGGCACTAAAGCAAGACAAGAGTGAATCCGCCATCGACTACATCAAGAAATGACGAAATACTAGCATGAAGTGCGACAACCCGCCGGTGCATGAAGACGCGATAAAGCTCTGCAAAAGGGACCTTAAGTCTGAAATCAATAATAAATTAATTGGGTCGAACATCAGGAATTTCAATCAGCTGAACATAGTAACTGAGATCGAGATGTTCTTTGTCGACAACCCAACAGTGAGCTTCAATAAAGGGAAAGCTCCCAAGGAACGAGCTTATAATGCCAAGGAAGTGAATGTTGCTGACTTTGCTTCGACAGTAGAAAAGACTGATGATAAGTCTACTACAAATGCATCTACGTCAAATGCCAAGACTGAGGGTAGAGTGTCATCTCTGTCTCTCAGTGAGAAAATGAAGAAGCCGTACTCCTTTACGAGGGAGCATACAAGGAAATTGTTCGACACCTATGTTCGGGCCAATCTATTGGCACTTCTAGAGCTGAAGAGGCCAACTAAAGTTGGAAAGACAGATGAGCCCAACTACTGCTCATATCATCGCATGTTGGGGCATGTGGTGGAAGATTGTTACCTCTGCAAGGATGAGATTGAGAAACTCACCCAAGAGAGTGCCATAGAAATGGGAAAATACCTGGTCAATCCACCCCAACCGCATCAGAAGCCGAGACAGGCCTTCGCAGTAAATGCAATCCATATAAGTGAAGATTCATCATGTGAAGACCCAGAAGAATACATGGATTCCTCTCCAAAGCGAAAGGCCATACCAAATTATACCTCGACAATGCCAGCTTATACATCGGCGACACCTCCACCTAAAGATTCCACCAGGGAAATGCTGGAAGAAATCCAAAATAGCCTCATACAGCTATTTCAACAACAAACAGCCCTGACCCGCAAAGTGGAGGAACTCTCGGGCCAACTAGCTGAAGTATTAACAAAGAAAAGAGCTCGTCGGTCCATCTCAACCGAAGAGTCAAGGTCAGTGCAACAATGCAGAAAAGGCAAACAAGTGATTGACCTGAACAAGAAGCCGGAGACCTAATACAAAAAGTAGATGTTCCCTGTGAGAAGAAGGTGCAGTCACTGTGAGGGTGAGCCTAGAGACATCTCTATGGTTGAGGAAAGCTTGCAAAAGAAGCAAGCCCTAGGCGAAGAACAGGGGATAAGAATAAACAACAATACGTCCCTCAAGAAGCAATATTCCTTTCCAGAGGAAAAGACTCCAGAACTCTTCAAATTGTGTATGAAGCATGAAGTGATGGCTTTGCCTAAGCCTAGAAGACAAGAAGAAAATCTTGAAGATGATATACCCTGATATTGCCCATATCATCGCTCCGAAGGCCACTCAATTGAACAATGCATTACCTTCAAAGACGAAGTGGAGAAGCTGATCCAAAGTGGCGGGATAGATATGGGCAAATATCTGGTGAATCCTCCACGTCCTCACATCCGAAGTATTAATACATACACAACAAATGTGCTACATGTAAAGACCAAGGACGACGAGAAGATACCGGTTGCAGCAAAGATAGGACCCTCCAGTAATGGCCAAAGAATGGTATTTGGAGAATACCAGATGTTGTCAGACAAGGTTGTGGAGCAAGCCATCAAGGCCATCTTCGAGCGCAATTAGCCAGAAGAAGAATGGACTTTAGTCCAGAAGAAGAAGAAAAGCAATCTCCTGTGATGAAGATGGAAAAGAAGAAAGCCTATGTTCATGCACCTCCGCTGCCAAAGATGTCGGCTCAGTCCCGTCTCATCAAGGAGACGGCTAGAAAGAAAAAGCAAGAACATAATAGAAAGAAGAATGAAAGGAGAAAGCTCAGAAAGAAAGAGGGGCAAGCCTATGTTGCAGATATACCAAAGCCAGAAATGACACCTCTGCAGACGTTACAGAAGATCATCGACGAATTGGAGGAATATACTCTAAGTCATCCGGTGAAAAGGGTGCCACTAGACAAGGACATACCCTGAGAGGAAATGGAGAAGAAATCTCGTCTGAGATATTGGTTGATACAGCTCCAGCAAAATATGAAGAACACAGACAAAGAAGCTCTCCACAATGATGAAGAAGTTGATGCCTTCTAGGAGGGAGAAGTGACTATAGAAAAGCTAGAAAAGTAGTTCCAGATATGCTCCTGCAATATGGCTTCTGTGCAATTTCAAGCCGCAAGTGGCTCTATTAATGACGAACTTAGGTGTGTTTCACCTAAATCCAGAAGACCTCTCGCGACATACCAGAGAAGAAATAACTCGGAGAGTCGAGGAAAAGGCCAAAACCGAAATCGGAATGGTAGGTGCGACAGAGGCAAGAATGTTACAAGCGAAGACAAAGTAATCCACTTCAGAGGAGAAGTTCCGAAGCCAATCCATGAACCAGAAGTGAGGGGGAATGTCTACTTTTACCCTTCATCAGATGAAGAAGCTGGTCCTTTAGAAAGTCATGAAGAAGAGGAAAGTCCAGCAATAAATCCCGACGAAGCAGGTCCTTCGACGCCATCTGACGTCGCAAAAGGCATAGAAGCCCTGATTGACCTGCTCGATGAAGGCCTAAGAGTTGACTCTCAGGAAAAGGAGGCTCTGGCAAAAGAAGCCCCCGAAGAGTCAAAACAACAGAAAGCTTTACGCGAGACTCTAAAGAATGCAGATACTGCCATCAGTTGAAAAGGCTCAGGTAAAAGCGGATCGGAAGATTCTGCAAACAATGAAGAGAATGCCGGCCGGCCTCAGTATATAAGAAGCTATCTCCCTAAGCAAAGAGCTGAGAGAAGCCTTCATCACTGTCTTGCAAGACCTAGAGGCCTATGAAGTCCACATGGCCGAAGTTCAGACTAACTTGTACATAGTGTACGAAGCCACGATGACCTTTACAGATGAAGACATGTTGCTGACCTCTTTTTGTCATAATAGGCCATTATACATAAAAGGCCAAATCAATGGGCGAGAGATAGATCGAATCTTGATAGATTCGGGGTTTGCCGTTAATATCATATCATTCAAAGCCTACCAGGCACTATACCTCATACCTTACATGAAGAAGGTACAAGGGATTACTATCTCAGGTTTCAACCAAAATTCAGAAGAAGCTTTAGGAAGAGTTGATGTTGAGTTGACTTTAGATGGCTGGGTGACCCAGGTGTCATTCCTCATTATTGACTCCAATACATCTTTCAAAGCACTCCTAGGGAGACCTTGGCTGCACAAGAATTGGGTTGTTCCCTCCACCCTACATCAATGCATCAAGTATACCAAAGACGGCAAGCAACACCGGATCTTTGCAGATTGGGAGTCATTAAAAGCCTATGATTACCATCATACTGATGCGTGGTTATACTTTGACAAAGATATGGACCTGACAACTGGTGGAGCCCGTGGCAAGAGAAAACAAGTGATGAAGCAGTCCTCTGATGAAGAGGGGGCATAACCACAAATGAAGCCAAAGCCGAAAAGTTCAGACAAAGGCCGAAGACCCTCACTAAGTATGGGAAGTCCATCATCAATCTAGAAGCAAACTTCATCAATGAAGGGGTGGAGGCGAGTGTCTGCATGACACCCAATTTAATGAAGCTGGCCTATCAAAGGGAAGTTCATATAGTGGAGGAACTTAAGACCTTCACTGTCCTACACAAAGACAATCGATGGATTGTCTTTTACAAGGGAGACTTGGTGCCTGGAAATCTCCTTAAGGATGATTTTGGGATAAAAGCGCCTCAACAGGAAGCTGAAGAAGAAATCCTAGAATTGGAAGATATGCCCCAATACATCTAAAAGATGTGTCAACATCAGAAGATTCCAGATAAACAAAGTCTAGTCAGAAGCAAGTTCTTTCAAGAACTCTGGCATCCAGCTGAAGTGAGAGGTCAGCCTCCTTTCTCCAAGCAAGATCGAAGGAGCTTAGGCTACGGTCAACGTCGTGGGCCATCTGTACATTATGTAATCAGTATGATAAGTCTGTCATCAGCTGAAACAGAAAGGCAGATCTCAAAAGCAAGAGTTGACAGCCCAGAAGAAGAGCCTCTACAGCTAGCCTCTCCGGCAGAGTCTAGTTCTGTAGAAGAAGAGTCAATATGGCATGAAGTGTATGTAGCCGACACTGACAAAGAAGAAGACTTCGTGGATGTTCAGCCACCTCCACGAGAAATGGAAGATGGCGGACAAGCCAAAGTCGATGAACTGAAAGAAATCAATCTGGATGGACCAGAAGATCCACGCCCAATCTTCCTCAGTGCTTTGTTGAGTAAGGAAGAAAAGCAAGCATATACATAAGTGCTCCTGGAGTATAGGGACTGTTTTGCCTAGAATTACAAAGAAATGTCTGGCCTGGATCCTTCAGTAGCAGAACATCAACTGGCCATCCTGTTTGATGTCAGGTTGGTAAAGTAGTCCTAAAGGCGAATGCGCCCAGAATTGATGGTGAAAGTAAATGCAAAAATTGACAAGATGCGAGAAGTTGACTTCATCGAAGAATGCATCTATCTAGTATGGTTGGCCAATATTGTGCCAGTAAAGAAGAAGAATGGTCAAGTCTGAGTATGCATCGACTTCCGGGACTTGAATAAGGCATGCCCCAAAGATGACTTTCCACTGCCAATCATATAAACAATGGTGGACGTTACTACAGGCTTCGAAGCATTATCATGGATGGGTCGTTAGGATGCAATCAAATCAGGATGACCGTCAAAGACAAGGATTTCACAGCCTTCAGAACCCCCAAGGATTTATTCAATTACAAGCAAATGCCCTTCAAACTCAAGAATGCTGGTGCCACCTATCAAAAGGCCATGACAAAAATATTTGATGAAATGCTCAATGACTTGGTTGAGTGCTATGTTGACAACCTGGTCGTGAAATATGAAAGAAAAGAAGACCATCTGGCAGATCTCCAGAAGGTGTTCGAAAGGCTTTGGCAATATCAGTTGAAGATGAATCCCTTAAAATGCGCTTTTAGCGTATCCAGTGACAAATTCTTCGGATTTGTAGTCAAATACCGAGGGATAGAAATTCATCCCGACAAAATCAAAGCCATTCGAGAGTTGCCTCCTAAGAATCTGACTGAGTACATATCATTGCAAGGTAGGTTAGCCTACATCAGGAGATTCATCTTCAACCTATCGGGAAGATGTCAACCTTTCTCAAAGCTAACAAAGAAAGGGGCACCCTTTGTATGGGATGAAGAATGCCAACAAGCCCTAGACAAAATCAAGGATTATCTCCTCAATCCACCTGTACTAGGGGCACCAGTACACGGCAAATCTCTAATCTTGTATATTGCAGCTATAGATGTTTCGCTGGGGGCATTACTTGCCCAAGAAAATGAAGACGGGAAAGAACAACCTCTATACTACCTAAGCAGAATGTTGATGGGTCCGGAGCACCGATACTCTCCTATGGAGAAAATGTCCTTGGCCCTAGTATTCGTTGTTAAGAAGCTGAGGCATTATCTCCTGAGACACAAGGTTCAACTAATATCATGGTATGATCCGCTGAAGTTCCTCTTCAAGCACCCCGCACTGTCAGAAAGACTAAGGAAGTAGGCCTTACTCCTCATGGAGTTTGATATCACCTTTGTGCCTTAAAAGGCAATAAAGGGGCAAGGCATGGCCGAATTCTTAGCAGTTCATCCCATCTCCGAAGACTCTCATCTGAGCAAGGAATTGCC
Organism: Zantedeschia hybrid cultivar; assembly: GCA_030544215.1. Classification (NCBI taxonomy): domain Eukaryota; kingdom Viridiplantae; phylum Streptophyta; class Magnoliopsida; order Alismatales; family Araceae; genus Zantedeschia; species Zantedeschia hybrid cultivar. Next base: position 44,388,669 of record JARZZO010000002.1, on the reverse strand, counting down.
AGATGAAGAAACGTTGCTGGCACAAGAAGCAGTGGAAGTGCAGTAAGCAGAAATCAAGACATGGCAGTTGTATTTTGACGGAGCGTCAAGAACTGTCATAAAGCCTGATGGCACATCTACAACCGAGCTGGGGCAAGGCTAGTCCTTGTTACTCCTGAAGGCGGGATGCTACACCATTCGTGTGCACTCATGGAAGCATTGACAAACAACGAAGCAGAATATAAAACTCTGATAGTGGGGCTAGAAGTTGTCCTGGAAATTGGTGTCCGGTGCATCCAAGTATACGGGGACTCCCTCCTTGTCATCAGACAGGTCCTCGGAATCTTTGAAATCAGGAAGATAGAATTAATAGCCTACCATGCTGCTGCTCTAAGGTTAAGCAAAAGGTTTTACACCTTCTAAATAGAATATGTCAAAAGGGGGCAAAATGCTCAAGCCGATGCCCTCGCCAAGTTGGCATTCGCCTTAAAATTGCCCCCAACAGGCGAGGCTGAAATCTTTGTAAAAAGGACAGAAGGCTCTTCCCAAGCTCTCTAAATGAAGAAGATGGCTTAATAGTGTTCAACATCAACATTGTGGAAGAAAATGAAGCAGAAGAAAATGACTGGCGGATCCCCATCATCAAAGTCAAAGAAGGATGGCTTCCAGATGACAAAGCTAAAAGGGTACGACTGTTACGTCGGGCAGTATCCTACAGGATGATTGGCGGAATCCTATATCGGCTAGTCCCCGAAGATAAAAATGTGGTTCTCTTAAGGTGTCTTTCACCAAAGAAAGCGCAGAAAATAATGAGAGAAGTTCACTCCAGAGTCTGCGGAGCGCACCAATCCGACCTAAAGATGAAGATCAACATCAAAATCAAAGGCTTCTTCTGGCCGACAATGTACACAGATTGCGAGAAGATGGCTAAGAGTTGCCTTAAGTGCCAAGCTCTCGGGCCAATCCCCATAAGGCTTTCAAACCAGTTACATCCCACAGCCCCTACGTGGCCTTTTTCCCATTAGGGAATGGACGTGGTAGGCCCACCCCCACCTTCATCAAAAGGGTGTAAGTATATTCTGGCCGTTACAGAATACTTCATGCATTGGGCTGAAGCCGTCCTGCTGAAAGAAGTCACAAGCGAAGTAGTGTCGCGCATTGTCCGACATAATATCATATACAGGTTCAAGACACCTAGCCGAATCACTTTGAATAATGGTACCCCCTTTAAGAACCAAATAATTTACAAAATGACAGCAAAATCTCATATTGATTGGAATGCGTCTTTAATCTACTATCTCCAAGCCAATGGTATGGCTGAAGCCTTCAACAAGACACTGTGCAAGCTGCTGATGAAGATCAGCGAAGGGCAGAAGCGAAATTGGGATGAAAAGATGCATGAGGCAATATGGGCCTACCGCACAATCTACAAGACCCCTACGGGCTGTTCGCCATATTCCCTGGTGCATGGGGCAGAGGCAGTGGTGACGATTGAAATTAAATTGGTTTCTTATAGGGTAGCTTTGCATTATGAATGGCAAGAAAGCGACCTAAGTGAAGCACAAAGGCGCTACGAGGAGTTGGCAGACCTCGAAAGCAAAAGATTGATGGCTTACCAACGCCTGCAAGTCTATCAAGTCCGAATGTCTAGGGCTTTTGACAAATTAGTGAAAGAAAGAATATTCAAGAAAGGCGACCTCATTATGGTCAAACAAAAGGACATGATGGACGCTCGTCCGAAGAACAAGTTCAAGCCTAATTGGATAGGACCCTTCATAGTTAGCAAAGTATATGAAGGCGGCGCTTATAAGTTAGTTGATGAAAAAGACAATGTGGCATTTCCTCCACTGAATGGGCATCACATGAAGTTGTATTATGCCCCAGAATATGAGCTGTCTGAAAATACACAACCAAAGAAGTCTTGAAAAAAAAAAAAAAAGAACTTAAAAATTAGGTGCTCCAACAAACTTGATTGATCTTCTCATCAAAAAAGGAAGTCAATTAAGGGCAAAAAAAGTCTTAAACCCGGCTGAGGTAAAAACTCGCAAAGACGCCTCAGGCAAAAATAGAAAACCTAGTTGTGTGAAAACCAGCAAAGGCGCATAGGCAAAAATAAGAAGGGGCTAGGTTTGGGAAAAACCCGTAAGGGCGCAACGGTTAATAAAAAAAAAAAAAAAAAAACAACCCATTAGGGGAATGACTTGCAAAAGTACCCCGATAGGAAGACAATTCTCCTCACCTACTCTTGGTGAGAGTTGAGTTTTCCCACATCCTTATCCAGGGAGGATGTCAGAGTCATCAATGACGAGAAAACCCTTAGATCACTCCACAAGGGTGAGGTGACATTCGATAAAGAGCTACGACCGAGACGACGATGACGATGTCCTCCCAACTCGGTAAAGAAGTGGAAAAATCCGATCTTCACCTTGAATAGGTTCAAAAAGTCTATCCATCCTAAAGTTGCTTATCCCATTAAGCAAAACAAAAAATCCAAACTGCCCAAAGTTTCTGAAGTTACCGGCCCAGGGAGCCATTGTATCCCAAAATCAAAGTTACCCAAAGTTGTCGGCCCAAGGAGCCGTTATATCCTAAAAATCTAAAATACCCTATCCTACCAGGGGAATCCTCCACAAAGAAAAAATAAATAAATAAATAAACACATGACTGGTTGGAGCCTTTATCCCCTTGAAATCCTAAACACATGGCTACTTGGAGCCTTTACTACCTTGAAAACAAAATCTATCGCTACTTGGAGCATTTACTCCTATGAAGAACAAAAAACCATGACTACTTAGAGCCTTTATCTCCTTGAATTCCAAATGCATTGCTACTTGGAGCCTTCATCCCCTTGAAAACTAAAAAAATACAAAAGCATGACTACTTGGAGCTTTTATCCCCTTAAAAATCAAAATCCATGGCTGCTTGGAGCCTTCAACCCCTCGAAAACCAAAAGTTATGGCTACTGGGAGCCTTCATCCCCTTGAACACTCAAATCTTCCGTCCCACTGGAAAAGCTCATCTACCCCCAAAGATGTCACAAACCCATCAATCCTAAATCCCACCACTTTGGCCCACAGGGAAGCCACAATTCCCTACCGAACAAAAAATCTAGCCAAATCCGACTCATAGGGGAGCCATAATCCTCTACTGAAAAAAAAAAAAAAAGGAGCTTAAAATTCAGGTGCTCCGACGGACTTAATTGTTTTCCCCCTCAAGAAAAGAGAACATTTAAGGACAATAAGGTCAAAAAAAACCGACTAAGGTGAAAACCCGCAAGGGAGCCTTAGGCAAAAATGGATAACCTCGCTGCACGAAAACCCGAAAAGGGCGTGCAGGCAAAAGCAAGAGGGGACTAACTCCGGTGAAAACCCGAAAGGGCTCTGGCGTTAGCCAAAAAAAAAAAAAAAAGAGAGAAGCAGAAAGCTATTTTGCAACATATAGCAAAGAGTTCATCCTACTAAAGGCATAGGGTGTACTAAAATATCGTAAGTGCCCGAGACAAGCCCTCGGGGTAGCCGAAAGAAAAACAAGCCAAATAATGGTAAAGGCCGAGACAAGCCCTCGAACTAGCTCAAAAAGAAGAAAAAAAGAAAAGTAGCTCAGTCTCAAGCAGGTGGCTCAAAAAAGTCTACAATCTGGCGAAGAAGCTCGAGCTTATAAAGACACTCCGTTGTTTCCTTACAAAGCTCGGCAAGGCGAAGGTCCGTTACCACGACAAGATAAGAATCCTCTTCTATGGAGTTCCCAATCTCTTCCACCTGGAGGCGCAAAGTGGCAAGATATGCTCCATTCTTGTCCAAGCTCAGAAGAGCAGCATCTCGTTGGCATCGAACAATGACAGACTCCTCGGCATTACTGTCTCTCAACCCCTCTAAGGTTGCTACTTCAGCCCTCAAAAAGGCCACTCTGGCCTCGAAGGCTGTAAGAGTGTCGTCAGCTGGCACTGCTATAAGAGAAATGAAATTCTCATAAGACAACCAAAGAAAGGGATAATAGAAGCATGCACAAGAAAGAAAACTAACCCAAAACTGAACTAGGAGTCTGAAGATCTTCAAAAACCTCAAACGAGGGAGACAACTAAACAGTACTAGTAGAGCCCTCTAAAGGACAAAGAGAGATTGTCCGGGTGGAGTCCTCTGAAGCAGAAGAAAGAGAAGCAGTAGAAGCTGCTGCAAGATCAGGTTGCCATCAAACCAGTGCACGGCTGCTAGCCTCAAAATCCATAGCTCGCCAGGGATCAGACTATGTATTTGAAAGTAGGACAATGTCTCCTGAATAGGCAGGAGAGGCAGAATCTGTTATAAAGAAAGCAAAAAAAAGTCAAAATAAGGTCCAATAACAAAATAGAAGAAAGCAATATGAGACGAGCAAAGAAAATGGCTTCACTACAAACTAAAGGTGCAAAAGGGGGTTCGTAAACCACCATAGCCAGCGACATGTCAGGAAGTGAGGCCTCAGCTGACGTGGAAGAAGCCCGGTCAGCATCGTCCGAGGCTGCGGCTAGATAAGTGGTCGCAAAAATAATGGTTGCATGACAATTAATGTCAAATCAACAAAAGTCAAAAGAAAAGAAAGGAGGAAAAGGCCATGAGGGGAAAGGAAAGAAGCAGTTACCCAAAAGAGTGCAGTCCAAAATGGTAGCCTCCGAGAGGGCTATTTCCAGACAAGTGGCCCCCAAAAGTGCAACCTCTGGTCCCGACAAGGGAACATCGTTAGCAGAATCTCCAACACCACCCTTAGGAGATCCAACACAAGTAGGAGCCTCTATAAATTCCGTCACCTCTGGCAAAGGTGTGGAAGCCAGCCGGTTCAGATCTTCTGCAGTCAACCCTGTATTAGAGGTGAAGTAATCAGAAATAAACATTGAAGAACTATGAAAAAGCAAGAAGAAAGAAGAAAAGGTTGTACAAGTGCTGGAGTCACCCAGTAAAAACTCTTGCACCAACTTGTCAAAGAGGGGAATGTCCGATAGGTCAAGCTCAAAAGCCCCCAATCCCAAACCCCAAGGTCATCCTGAGCCATCTGCTGAGCAGCTGTCGTCATATCAGGTACCCTCTATGGCTGAAGAAAAAGAAAGGAACAGTGATCTTAATACCCTAGGAAAGCCAAAGAATAAGAGAAATTACAAGTAAAATCCAGGTCGTAGAGTCTGGCAGCTGACGGCGGGAATAAACTCGAAAAGGTGGCTCCTCGAGAATATCTTCAACTAAAGGAAAAGAAGATATAAAGTCAACAAGGCAATCAAAAGTAGTAAAGAGGGTCAAACAGCCTTATAAGCAACAATAGTCCCACCGGCTGAAGGTTGTGCCTCTGGAAGTGGCGATGAAATGCCTTCTAGAAAGAGGTCCTCAAGCTCAACCTCGCACTCATCCTAAAAAGGAGAATGAACAAGTGGGCTAGGCGATCGTGGCAGATCCAAGCAGGGTTGGACAATTCTGCAGGACTCCTTCTCTGCATGCCTTCATCGCTTACGTAACGAAGCTTTCTTAGTGGAAGCAACTAATTTGCCTATCTCACTGGGTGCTGAATTGGGCGCAGAGATAGACTCAACAGTTGTAGCGATATTTGGCTTAGCAACCGGCTCAAAAGAAGAGGAAGAAGCAGACACAGAAGCTGGTGTTGGAGCTGGAGAAGAATATCAAAGTTAGAAAGATAACCAAAAAGTCGAAAGCAGTAAGCAAAAGTGGTAGATGATTACCGTCACAACCGAAAGGCTCAGGAGGCTCCGCGATAAGAGTCTGGAAGCACATGCCCAACTGGGTGGCAGCCTGGCCAACGACTCACCAAACGTCTCCAACAAGGGTGGCCCGTGTCACAAAGAAAAGCTTCGCGGTGGGGTCCAAGTTGACACAACATATGGCTAATATAGCCCAACCAACGACGAGCCGGATCATCGTTGAAAGTCCATATCGACAGCAAAATATCTAATGGCGCCACAATCTGTTAAGAAATCTGCAATCCAGAAGTAGCTAGGGGACGTTGCAGCATAGAAGTCTTCTGCAGATAAGCAACCTTTTCTTCCTTTATAAGTATGCCGGGCGAAGATCCTTTTCGACCCCACGCGTGGCTCTGATGCGCCGACAGACGAAGAACCAGTGGCTAGAACACCACCATGTGCAGCTCCAGAAATGCATATATCTCTACTCTGCTAGCTAAAGTTGCCTCCACGGCGCCACCACCAGGTAACAAAAGTGATTGTCATCCCACCCTCGTAAGTGGGAAAAGGAACGTGAGGCCTGTCGCTAGAAGCTTTGTGCTGAAAGAAGTTCCACCACAAGTGAGCCATCAAATGTCCATTACGGCTTTCATATACCCGTGGCAGGTCAGCAAATGTGAAGCCTAAAGGCACCCTCTGGTCATACCCGAAATTCCGCGAGAAGCGGTGAGGATAATATGGCTCAAAGATAACAGTGCCCCCTTTTTTCAGTACAAGCAACCCAGGGCAGGTACTCTGCTGCCAGCCATCAAGAACATCAGTATTAAAACCTATCTCACCGGTCCATAGTCAAACCAGGGGCGATCTATGGCACCCCCTCTGTCAGCAAATGGCATGAATTGCCGCGAAGAGTGGTCAAAGTCCAGCCGACAAGAAGACTAAAAAGGGATAAACCCAAGAGCATCTCGAGCAAAAGATAGCTGGCGAAAAGACTACGTCCACCTCACCCCTGACGGGTGTCAAACCAAGAAGTAGCAACCCTGCACAAGCACTAACGTAGTGAGTAGCCATCACTACGGAACACCGCGGCGGATTAGCTGAGCTGCTAAGTGCCCCAAAAGAATGGTAAATGCCTACCAGAGCACCAGGTGCAATCGCCAGACGGTTGCCAATAGCCAGGCGACAAGCTGCCAGAAGAACCTCGGGTCGTAGAACCCCCTCATTGCCGTAAGGTACGACAAAGGTAACAAGCCAGTAAGCCAAAAAGGCAACCGTATAGGTGACAGCGTCAAGTTCCCAAGGATTAACTGTCTGAAGATCTGATTCAATAACAACACTATGAGACAGAAGCTTGCTTCTGGGGATCTCGGGAAGACTCTGTCTGCCAGCAATATCAGCAAAATGCTTTTTATAATAAAAGGGGCCACCGTAGAAATAACGGACCCAAGTCGACACAGAAATCCGGCCGAGTCTGCTGGAGCTGCTTGTCTCAGAAGAAGAAGGCTTCCTAGCCTTAGCAAGATCTTTCCATACCGTCATAAGATAGCAGTAGCAGTACGGGAGTTCATAAGAACCAGCCCGTCAGTAACACTCTGATAAAACTCATCCAAAACAGCCTCCTCATAAGGCTCGCCTGTTATAGGAAGTCCAGAGATGTGATGAAAAGCCCAGAGATCTAGTGTTGTTTCACCCTCTACAATGGCGATAATATTGGTCTCCAAAAGGTGCATTTCTACCAAGGCTTGGATGAAGCCTGAGTAGTATGGGTAGCTATATTGAGCAGCAGCCACCGCCTGATATATGCCTATGCTCTCCAACAATTGGCCATAATGTCGCAACGTGTACTGGAGCCACTCTGTCGCTCTATGATGGAAATTATGTGAAGCCCTCATCTTCAGACGTCCTTACCAGCTAGGACGATCCCCTGAAATGATGTCACAAAGAAGAGCCGGGTGGTCAAACGGCTCGTGCACTGAACCCTCCGCTGCTCCGGTCAGAAAAGAACCCACCAACTACCCAGAGCCGGCAGCGAGAAGACCGCCAGAAGAAGTCCACACTGCAGGCTAAAGTGCAATGAATCTACAACATATCCCATATCTGGCCTATCTGCGCTAGGGACGGATACTTCAATATCCGACATGCCAGAGGCGGAAATGCGGGGTACGAAGTGGAGGCCAAATGCTCCATGTTGTCCCTCTCCAAAAGAATCGCCCTCTCCAGGTCACGACGGGCATGTAGAGGCAAAACCATATCAACCCCATCCTCAGTAGGAGAAACTTTCTGAAGCAACTCATGAATAGCAAAGTCCGATGGGAGGTGTTGTTCCAGTCTAGCATCCCTAACAAAATGGAAAAATCCACCACGAGAAATGACGCGTGCTGTATCAACAGAAATAGTGTCAGCAGAAGCAGCCCGGAGGTGAGAACAAGCCACCAAGGTAAAGCCAAGGTCAAAAATAGGCTGCTCAAAGCCAACCCCTTCCATGGCTCCAGTCGACCTCGCAACAGGGAAATCTCAAACAGCCACCATCTGATCCGGGTACAAGAAAAAGAAGCTGCAAAAGCAAGGAAAAGAAAATACAAAGACAATTCAAATGCAAGACATAAGAAAAATAAAAATATATGGCAAAAAGAAGACAACCTGAAGATACTACAAGCCTGGAGGACAGGCACGAGGACGCAAAGATGGGATAGTCAAACCCTAAAGTTTCAAGGTGGGGTATTCAAACCCAATAAACAAAATCAGAGAGTGTTGGGTGGGTTCTCACTCTCAAAAGTCCACTTGGGCAGTGAACCCAGAAAAGCACCAAACCAGTGGTTTTAAACCCAAGGCAAGATTGGATCTTCGTCAAGGTCAAGAAGCCAACAGAAGTTACCAATCAAAATGTTCACAATGTCAAAGCCAATCCCAGATGAACCCAGGGAGTCCAAAGTTCAGTGTGGAATGAAGTAAGACAAATGCACGCATGCAATCAATGCAGTGCAAAGTTAAGCCAAGAAGATGTATGTGAGACATACCTACAACGCTGTCTCCGGCATGCCTCCCGTGGGAGGCAATTGTTGAACCAAAAAATTTACACTAGGATAAACCTAGGTGTATGAATATATGCATAAACCCATGCAAAATACTAGGGTTTTAAAACCCACATATGAATGTATGCATATGTGTATAAAAAAGAAAAGAAGTGAACTAGGGTTTACAAACCTAGTTCTTGCACCTACAGCATGCATGGGAAGCAAAAGAAGATGCCAAGGAAAAATATACCTCAACAGCAGCCCTCCAACGCTGCAATTTCAGCAATGAAAAAAGCTTCCAATCTGCATCAACCAGGGCCAAAATCAGCAAGGAAAAAGCTTCCACCAAGCAGTAAAACCTGCACCAATGCAACCTCCAACCAAGGCAAATCTGCAGCAAGGGAGAAGCACCAACAGCAGCAGCTAGCAGCAAGAGCACCAGCACCAGTAGGAAAGAAAGAAGGGCAGCCCACAGGGGCGCAACCGCAGCTAGCAAAAGGGGCAGCCACACGCACAGGAAGAGAGGACCAGCCGGCCCTAGCCTCCCAACTTGTCCCTTATTTTAAAGAAAGAGAGGGGGAAAGATAGAGATCAAGGAGGGAAGGGATAAATACAAAACAAAGAAAGAGAGAGGGGAGAGATAAAGATAAAAAAAAAGGAGGAGACAAGGACGGACCGGCCTCCCCTGTGGGACCCGCCGGTCTCCTTCCCTCCCTCCCTCTCTCTCTCTCTCTCTCTCTCTCTCTCTCTCTCTCTCTCTCTCTCACCCGCACGCATCTACCCCCCCATCGACACCTACGTGGCACTGGTGGGGGGTGCTACCTGCGCCGCAGGCCAGCCCTGCTGGCTGCCCCCCCCCCCCCCCCCCCCAAAAGCCTATAAATAGGCCACCAGGTGCAGGCTTCAAAGCCCCCAGCCAGCTCCAACTCTAAGCCTCCAAGCTGCAAAAAAGAAGCCTCACCAGTTTTTTATTTTAAAAGGGTTGTAAAAATTTCTGTTTTGAAAAAAAGTGGTTCCATCCATATTGATTTGGATGGCCAAAAGTTCTATGTTGGCCAGCTTACATATTTTTATATCGATGGCATGTTAGTGTAGGGTTCATCCATATCGGTTGGATGACCATATATCCTTATTAATCAATCTAAAACAAAAAAATAAAAATAAGACGTGGTTCTTCCATACTGGTTGGTCAGTCATATATTAATCAATAAAAATAATAATAATACAATTTAATTGGTTCTTCCATACTGGTTGATTGGCCATTAATCAATTCAAACATAAAAAAATGAAAATCTGGTTCATCCTCATCGATGGGATGACCAAAGTTCCACATAATTTTTAAAAAAAATATATATATATTTTAAATAAAATAACCATAAGATTATATGGTTCTCTCTTACTGGTAGAGTGGCTATATAATCTAATGATTATTTTATTAAAAATGAACTACACTATACTTTTTTTACTTCATGTTAATAAAAATTGGTTCATCCTCATCAATGAGGTGACCAAAGTGTTCTAAAATAAATAATGACAAATAAATAAGAATGAGGTTCATTCATACTGGTTGAATGGCCTAAGTTTAGTGGTTCTATCCTATTAATAGATTGTCCACTTGGTTTATGGTTTACTCCTATCGGTAGAGTAGCCAAAGGTTATAATTATTGGTTCATCTCTATCGATAGGGTAACCAGTAACTTTTATGGTTATGTCCTACTGGTAGGCAGACTACGAAATCGTAGTTAACCTATTCATAGAATAACTAATAAGAATGATCATTTGTTCATTTTTATATCGATGGGTTAACCATCAACTAAAGTGGTTCTTTCTTATCGATAGAATTGGACATTAAATTAAGGTTTATTCATATTGGTTAGATAACCTATAAAAAACAAAATAATGACAAAGATGTTCATTCATACCGGTTGAATGGCCTAAGTTTAATGGTTCTATCCTATTGTTGGATTTCCCACTTGATTTATGATTTACTCTTATCAGTAGAGTGACCAAAGGTTATAATTATTAGTTATTCTCTATCGATAGGGTAATAGTGACTTTTATGGTTCTGTCCTACTAGTGGACAGGCTACGAAGTCGTGGTTAACCTATTCATAAAAGGACTAATAAGAATAATTCTTTGTTCATTTTTTATCGATCGGGTAACCATCAATTTAAGTGGTTCTTTCCTACTAGTAGATTGACCCTTAAACTCTGGCTCATTCATATCGGTTGAATGGCCTAAAAAAAAATGGTGGTTCCTTCATATTGGTTGAAGGATCATTAATGAACATTCTTGAATATGTGGTGGCCCTCATGCCCTATTATTTAAAGACATCCTTTAAACAGTCTGCATCTTTTCAAAAAAAATCAAAAAAATCCTTTAAGTATCTTTTAAAAGATATCTCATGAAGCTTTCTAATAAAGGAACAAAAAATGATTGGCATGCTCACATCAAATCTTGCTTATTTTCTGGTTTCTCTAAGCCTTATTGGATGGTTAATCAAGAGTTACCAATTATTGATTGGTATAATTAATACTGACCAAAGTCAGTGGGGAGAGGTCAAGAACACAGATCCATAATTGATCCAGAAGTAATTTAGACTTTGAGGATGAATCCTAAAAGTCTACCTAAAATAAAAGAGAACATGTTTTCAAAACTTAAACTTCTCTTTTCAAATTAAGATTTCCACCAAGTTTTCCAAATCCAACAAAGGTTTTTCAAAATTATAACAGGATGAGGATTTTTTTCAAAATCAAAAAGGAAGTCTCACACACACCAAACATATTAAGATAGACCCGTCACTTCATTAGAGGGAGACTTGATTCTGGTGAAATTGGCTTGCCATGTGTCAAATGACTCAAATCTTCACTAAAGGATAGTCTATGGCCTAGTTCTAGTCATGTTTGAGCAAGTTGAGTATGCATGATATTTATGCTCAGCTTGAGGGGGTGTAGAAAATAGTGCTCTTAGTAGGGGCATTTTGGTCCCTTATTTTATTCTTGTTTATTTCTCTTCAACTAGGTCAAGGTATTACTCCTAGTAGCAGGGGTATTTATGTCCTGTATTTTTCATTCTTGACCTAATAATATAAGATAGAGAAAGAAAGACATGCGGCTCTTCTCTCAAGGTCGCATGTTATGTTTCTTGCACATATGGCCGCTCCTTTTGTTCTTTTTCTTTGTCCTTCCACTCCTTTCTTCTATCTCTTTGATTTCTAACAATTACCATGTGGCCCCCCACACTTAAATCCATCATTAATGTGAGACTATTACATACGGTCATAATGGTTTGGAGATCTATATAGGTTAAAGAAGTGAGACAAACCACAAAATAGAAATTAAAAGGAAGCGTGCACCAGGATACCGGTTAGCAACAAGAGAAACTCTGAACTTTTATTACATAATAGTAGTTGGTATATAGTTCACAAGAAAAAATACATATAAGAGATACTGGGAAAGTACATTGTGAGGAATACCTAAACTCCTGTACAAGTCAATTTCTTCTTCCAAAACTCTTAGCTTTTGCTTTCCCGTCCAGCTCCTTATGACTCTGCCACCCATAAGAAACCAAAACAAGGCCAAGAAAGGGTGGCAGTGCGTTATAACTCATATAGGCTCTTCTGACCTTCGCCACTCTCCACAAAATCAAGTAGAGATATCTATTCTAGTGCATGAATTAAACTAAGGCATAATTAAACAGGCTACTGAAAATCGAGCGGTGTGCCAAAAGTAAACCACGAGCCACAAATATAATATCATTATATTTACTAGATACTTACAAATTAATGGACAAAATATTACTAAAAAACTTAACTCTTCTTTTGATATACCTCAAATAGAAAGGCACAGGATTACCAAATCGGGTCATTATATAATTATCTTATAGTGGTTAATTAATATTTTGTCTTCGTTGAAAAAGACCCGATCTAACTAACCTAGAAGTGATAGGTTCGCCAACACACTAATCCGCTTATCACGCCACAGTGGAGTACAACACAACCAGGCCCTCGCCTGTCCACCGGCACTTGCATGTCTGCTCTAACTGAAGTCGAACATCAGAAAGGTGAGGCAAGTCACATGGACTAATTGACTTTGACAGTCTATAGAACCATGAGGTCCAAGAAATCGACTATGGGTGTACACAAACAAGACTCCCTCACAATCCAAGCCAGGAATGTCGATATTGAACCTTTATCTCCTGGTCTTAAAGGCTGACCGAGGCCCTGACATACCTCCACGGTCTTAGTTGGGTTGGGTCCCCGACCCCCACCCTGAAAAGGGTCCCAATCTTAGAAGGAAAAATTAAACTAGTGCGAGGGCATTACTCTACCTTAAAAATTAACAACAGTGTGAAACTCCACGATCATAAAACTGTCCGTTACAACATACTGATTCATGATATTTCATAATTATCAAATAGTAATGTACTCTTCCAGTTATAAAACTATATGATCATTCACAAACTTTTTCCTTTCCAATTTAACAAGTGAAACCTCTTTATATTTACATACTTATATAAGAGAATACTCAGCTGTATCTATGCTTAACTCATCATGTTTCTAGATGTCACGTATCATTAAATCATGATTCTAATGCCATGCAAGACTCAATTTACAAACAGAAATTGTTGACGCTTTACATTAGTTCTTGTCGACTACAAAGTTATAGTTTTAAAACAGGGCTATCATGTGTATGTGTCAAGGAAGGGAAGATCGCAGATCGGGAACAGATGGCGGGCTTGGGCCGATCCGGATCGCCGATCCGGTCTAATCCACAATGATCTGGGCAGTCCGTGATTTTACTGATTTCAATGTTAATTGATCACTTTTTATGGACTTTTTTGTAATTTTACTGACCTTTATGCTGCCAGGATCTTGAGCTCAACCCATTCCAACCCTAATCTCGTGGCCTTCGACAGAGAAAAGAAGAGGAAGAAGAGAAGGAAAAAGAAAGAAGAACAAGGCAGTAGCAGCGACGACACTGCGGCGGCAATGGCATCTTCATCGTCTTCCTCTTCTACTTCATCATCTTCCTCTTCTTCTTGTTCTTCTTCTATGTCGTCTTCTATGATGAGGCAGTAGCGTCGTTGTCAGCGTCGTCTTCTTCTTCTTCTTCTTGTTCAGCAGTGACGATCTAGCAGAAGCAGCGGCAAGGCCGCGGCATTGTAGAGTTCACGGCGACGACGCACACGCTGTGACGACGAAGCGGTAATGACGCAGCAACGGTGGCATCTTCTTCTTCTTTTTCTTCCTCTTTCAGTTGGGGACATGTACTGAATGGGAAGATCGGTCTGATCTTAGGCCGATCCAGACCGATCCATGCCAAGGATTGGCCGATCAGGCCGATCCATGGCTCAGATCGGGGGATTGTGGCATGGGGTAGGATCGGACCAGCCTAAATCTGACCGGATCGGCCGATCCAATCCGATATGTGCCGAGTTTGCCTTCATTGGTACATGTTTAGCTAAAATGTACCAAATTAAAGTGTGGTTACATATTAGAGATGTGATCAATAGTTTAAAAATAATACTTTATGCAACTTTAAAATTTGACCTTAAATGAATTAATCTAATTAAGATCTATAGGTTGAATTGTATGCTATAACATGACTAACTGCCACAACTTTTAAGACGTATTATAAATTATCAAAACCAATTTGTTATCTATAGTTATATGCCTAGTTGTCTTTCTAATTTGAATATAAATCCGGCAGCATCCATCCTATGTGGAGATGCAAATCCCACTTTAAGAGTGGTAAAAGAATTAAAGAGAAACGTCGCAAGGCACATGGAGAGAGGAAAAGGAAAGTCACCTACCTATAAAGGATGACCATAACAAACTCCAAGATGTCTCAGAGTCGCTGCAGAGAGTTTCCACCTACAGCTAGTCTCCCGCGATGGCTAAGGCAAAATACTTATCTACTCTAGAAATCACTCTCTCTCTAAACTGGTTTTCTCAAGCTCCTCTCTTGCCTGCTCATAACTCTCTCTCTCTCTCTCTGACCTCTACTTCTCTTTCTCTCTCTACCTCTCTCTCCCCCTCCCCCCCCCCTTCTCCAACTTGGGATAGGAAGCTGCCCTCCTATTTATAGGAGAAGAAGGAGATAAGAATGAGAGAAAGTGAAAGTAAATGCTAGAAAAAGCTAGGTGGCAACTAGGTGTCCTCTTCTAGAAAGTGGCGAGGTGTCCTATGAGGTGGCAAGTAATGATTACCTTTTAGATAAAGATGCAAGGTGTCCCTTCTCTATCATCATTACATAATGAGGTGGCTTGCAAGGGAGCTTCTAAAAAAGGGTGAGGTGCCAGCTTTGGGGAGGATTTAAAAAAAAAATTTCTTCGATCATTTCTTATTGTTGTAAATAAACCTTTAGCTTTTATATTACACATATATATAGTTTTAGTATCTATAAATATATCCTTTCCAAGTATGCAAAATTTTAGACAAACCCAAGAGTTTGGGGCTATTAAACCTAAGGTCTCACATGCCATCTCCATCAACATCATGGTAGACCCTCCTACTTTCAGCATCGCCCATTGTTGACATGGGAGACCACGTAAGTGTAGCTCTAAGATGGCTCCATGTCCTCCTCGTTCCAACAACACTTCCTGGGGACATCACTAAGCCGTGCAAAGGTGATTGGGATGGACTCCGATTGTGGTGCTATAGGCGTTCTTGGCACCCTAGCTACAACGACTGAGCCACACTTGCCAGCACTCCAACAGGGACAACGCTTATGGTGGCAACGATGTCAAGCCCCATGGAGCCCTTATAGATGAAGCTCCTTGGTGATCTTTAGGTGGTGAGATAAGGGGGAGCTATCGTTGGGGGAAGAGGAGAAAGAATCAGAGAGAGAAAGAGAGAGAGAGAGAGCCCAAAGACACTTCAACATTGGTAAGGAATAAAAGTGAAAAACCTTAAGTATGCATGATCGATGTTGAAATACGTAAGATAGGAGGAGTTATTTTGAAACACGTAAGTTTATAGGGATCAATATCGCAAAAAACCAAAATTTTATACTAGTTTTTGGATTTTCACTAATAATTTTCCCAGAATTGTCATTATAACCTTGCGGTTAATTAGTTTATGAAAGCAACTTAATATATACATTAAACTTCAAGATTTTGATTATTATAAATATGAATGATCATATTAACCTGAGTTTTCTGAAATTGCTATTATAATTATTAATTTTGTTTTATTTGATTTTAACAATATTCTTAAAGGAAGTATAAAATTTAAAGTAATTCGTAAATATGAGAAATCTATTTTTATGGCTTGGAAATCTAAATTTTTTATGGTTATGTATGGATCATTTGGACTTTTGATATGATCAAGGTTCGTCGTATCAGAGATATGTATCAGCTCACATCTTCCTAGATATGAGTTGGTATCAATCCGACTTGGTCCAACTCGCACGAGTCATATGATTTGGGCCGATTTTTTCTGTACTGTTTCACATAGATTGGATATGCACATTCTCTATTGTTGCTTATTATTTCACTTATAATTGATTTACACACAAAGGTTAATTCTCTCTATCTTTTTCCCCTTCCATTGACACTGTTGCTGTCACCCTTCTTCCTTATGGTCCATTTGGTTCCATAAAAAATTTACTGTCTATGAGAACTTTTGAAAGAAAGTTAGGCAAAAGGCCTCTTTGGCAACCCAGAAATTTGGTAAACGCAAATGCTAATTCATTGACCAGACCTTTTTCAGATTTTGGCATCATCGGATGAGGCCAAAGATGCCAAAATCCCTTTCTACAGGGCTACTTTTCAAGCAGGGTTTACAGTCCTTTGCATGTCGGCTGCAGCAAGGCGGATACAAAGGCATCAGCAAGGCATCCTCAAATATTTTCAAGAAAATATTTTCATACCAAATATAGTAGATTCTGTTGTCATTCCTCAGGTATGATTCCTAAGAAAACCTTTTCCATTTGAATGTTTTACATAGAACAAGATGCACCCTTATTGTAGCTTGCTTTACTCTGCAGGTTGAGTTCCTTATACCTTCAATACCTGATATAACACTCAACATTCAGATTATATGCTACATATCGACACTTGGGTAACATCTTCACAAGTTCCTTTTAGTAATTCACATGCATCAATCAGTAATTCATCTTTATATCATCATTTTCTACTTTCCATACCTACGCAATTATGTAGCGGTTTGAACTTATCCTGTTACATCATTTCAAATCTTTATATAAAAGTTCAAGCTTCAAGGTGTCCACTTAGGCCCAGTCTATTGCCTAGACCCCCCAACAAAAAGCAATGATATACCGCATTGGCCAACAACGTGCTTTGGCAACATCGCATTTGTTGAGGTCTTATGGTTGGCAATATTGTCCAACACGTATCGGTATCGGCCCTGCCCGGTACCGATACTGGGGGTACCAGTGGTATCGGTACCGGTATTTGTAATTAAGAATATATATATATATATATATATTATTGGCTGGTACTGGCCGATATGTATCGATATCGGTATCGGTGCCCTCCGATCCCGGTACTGCCAAGTGCCATCCCTACATGGTCCCCGTTTTTTTGTTTTCACTTGCTGAGCAATAAGCATGACCAGGAATGTCTAGATGCTTTCACAACCTAGCATTCATCTATAGATCTGCCATTGCCATTGTTTCAATTTTTTAAGCAATGGACATCATTTTCATGCTTCCTGATGCGGATGCTTCAAAATAGAACCATTTTACAGTTCGGCACCTTGTAACATTATTGCACATCCAAATAGGAGAACACCCATTTTATCCTGAACTTTTTACCTCACCAAAACTGGAACATAGGATCCATGTCAGACACCAACCCAGATAAGAAGATGTACAAGATTATACATATGCACCTATCTATGCTTAAAAATTGCAACTCTGACATAGGCTGCATAAATTTGACTCATACTTAATGAATAAGTCAGCTACAAGCCTATAACACCATTTTGTCACAATTACAAAATTTAAAACAAGCTCATATAATGATGCTAATGTCAATAGATAAACACTTTCTCCCAGCAATAGTCAGTTAATTTGCATAACAACTGATATTGACCAAGGCAAAACTTTGGCTCACAAGTTCTTGACTTGAAGGAGCCCCATCTTTGAGTGAAGCTGTAAAATATCATCACAAAAGTATCTAGACTTCAAAACTTGCACGTCCATGGACTTATGATCATTAGTTCTATATGCTCCACAGAAAAATACAAGCAAATTGTAGCAGTTATTGCAGATTGCCTCTCAAAGAGAAATTTGTACCACCTTGCCCCCTCAAAAGTAAATCATGTGTCTTATATTTGGACTGCTAGTTCTACATGCTCAATGGATGGATACAAGGAATACCATATTACTTTATATTAACTGCCTCTTAAAAGGAGTTTTTGTACAAACTTACCAGCCTGTCTTTCATATGGTAAAGAAAAGTTCCCCCATATGTCTTTCTATCCAGTGGCCATCCAATTGTGTGGAGGACAGAGCCCGGTTTATGCTTCGCATCCTCAATCTCCCATACCTGCATAAACCCAATTATGTATGACAACAACTCATTATTTTCTTCAAAAATAAGGTACATTGTACCACCAATTTTATTATGTCAATAAATAGAGTAAGTACTATGATAGAGAAGAAAAGAGCTTCTTCTCCCACAAGAAAATTGCAGCATTACATCCAAAGGTCGCCTCACATACAAAGATTTATAAGTCGGAATAAAAGGAAAAAAGCCATAAACTTCCTAAACATAAAAGAAACTGACCATCTTGTGTGATACACACACGGACGGCAGATGATCAAACTTCATCATCTTAGCCTCTTCAATAATCTTGAGTTAATCAAAGGTATTCCCTAATTTGAGAAACTTCCCTGCTTTATTATGAAATTGGATGCCTAAGATGGATGCTTTCTCCACCAGTTCTGCATCACTTGAATTTTCTAAAACTCTTCATTTTCTTTTTCTTCCCATCCTTACTCCACATTGCACAGCTAGCTCTTGCCCAATCTATGCTGGATTCTATATAAGATCCTGGGCAGTGAGAAACATCTCCACCGATTATGCATAAAGGGTAATCTTTGGTAGCAGAGGTGTTCAAATTCACATTGTCTTCTGCAGGATTGGCATTTAAGACCGCATGGCCTTTTAACTCCTCTGAGGAAATAGCAATTTCCCATACAGCGCGGCTCTCTTGCACCTTTGTTGCACCTTTAGAGTTATCTACCAGGGTAAGTGATGAGGATTTACCAGTTTTGACTTCACAGCGATTCTTGCACCAATAAACCAGGAAACATGGATGGCAGTACCGGTACTGGTACCGGCCGGTACGATCGGTACGGGCTTAAAGGGGCCCAAAAAAATTAGAAAAAATGTAAACAATTAATTAGCTATGTGTTGGGTGTGACAAAAGTGGGTTAAGACAAAGAAGTACACATAACGCAAACAAAATGACTATTTTCATACAGATTAAACATGAAAAATATTATGCTAATGTACTAAATATTTACAAATAATAAATGTTAACGAAATCAAACGATCCTTACCTATGAAAAACATAAGTGAGTATACTAATATGGATAATAACCCGTAGATCCTTCTGATTCATCATCTGGTTGATGTTGCTGGTATCCATAATAAGGTTGCATATGTTCCCTATATTCACCATAACTAAACAATGATGCAGCCAAGTCGTGCATCCCTCTTTGAATCCCTCTTGGAGTATATGCTTGTTGACTTGATGAAATTCCAGAATCATGATGTAAAGAAGTAGCATGAGGATAAGAAGAAGACCATGACCCATAACTGCTACTGGGTGGATGGAATTGAAAGCTTTCATACTCTACTCGATCTCCCTAGCTATACATGCCTAATTGGGGATTTCCCCTAATTAACTGTCGATCAACGCAATTGACAGCACACTCCTAGTTTAAAACATGCAATGAAGCTTAATTAGGCTCCAATTGATGTTTAATTTAAGTAATTAGACAAAAGCCCCAATTTTTAACCGTTAATTAGGACCAAAATTGGGGATTTCTCCTAATTAATTGTCGATCAACGCAATTGACAGCACACTCCTAATTTAAAACATGCAATGAAGCTTAATTAAGCTCCAATTGATGTTTAATTTAAGTAATTAGACAAAAGCCCCAATTTTTAACCGCTAATTAGGTCCAAAATTGGGGATTTCCCCTAATTAACCGTCGATCAACGCAATTGACAGCACACTCCTAGTTTAAAACATGCAATGAAGCTTAATTAGGCTCCAATTGATGTTTAATTTAAGTAATTAGACAAAAGCCCCAATTTTTAACCGCTAATTAGGGCCAAAATTAGGGATTTTCCCTAATTAACCGTCGATCAACGCAATTGACAGCACACTCCTAGTTTAAAACATGCAATGAAGCTTAATTAGGTTTCAATTGATGTTTAATTTAAGTAATTAGACAAAAATCCCAATTTGTAACCGCTAATTAGGGCCAAAATTGGGGGTTCTCTATTTTACCAAGAAAATGAACGTAAACAATCTAAAAAATAGTTACCAACTAAAAAATAATCACTACATTAAAATATAAATCATACCTTCTTTTTTTCTCCCACTCAAAACAGTGAAAACGTCTCCGGAAAAAGGTGAAAACGTCTCCGGTAGCGGCGGCGGGTGGCGGCGGCGGCTCTTTCCCCTCCTTCCCCTCCTTCCTCTCCTTGCCAAAAACGAACCCCTCTCACAGATCTGTTTTTGTGAGAGGGGAAAGTGAAACACCACTTAAAATGGGTGTTTCACGAGCGTACTAGGCCGGTACCGGCCCGGTACAGTAATTTCCATTTTTTTTTATGGTACCGGCCCTTAATGGGGGTACCGGTACCTGTACCGGCCAAAACTGCCATCCATGCCAGGAAAGCAATCTTTGTTTTCCTCCCAAAACCCTCCTTTCTTAAGCCCATGACAATATCTGTCACAAACAGTCCACTAAGATGTTCAAGAGAGAATAAAAACATCTCTAATGCACAGAGAACCTAGATGCTACTTAAGGCATATATTTAAAAATTGACTTTGTGTGTAATGGCCCAGTCATGAGCCAGGCAATGGAAAAGTGCTACTCAAGGGTTGCATTAACACTATGTTGTGGACCCACCACTATGATTGAAACTAGGGCAGGAATGAGCCAGATAGTCCCACATCAGAAAGGAAGAAAAGGTTATTGGACTGCATATTTGGAGTCCCATATCAGGAAGGGAGAAAAGGCTATTGGGCTGTATATTTGGAGTTCATATCCATGATCTTCGAGTACTCAAAGCAGACAACATTCCATAGTGGTTGGATTGAGTTGCAATATTATGGTATTAGAGCAGGAAACCCACAATATGATGTGGCTGATTCAAGGATGAACAGACGGAAGTTGGTGGGTATGTAGTGAGCTAGTCATAAGTCAGGTAGCAGAAAAAAGGCTACCTATGGGTTGGCATAACATCACAATGTAGAGCCATCACTGTGACTCAGAACTGGGGTCGGAAGGAACTGTACAGTCCCACATCGGAAGGAGAAGAACTTACTGGACTATATATATATTATATGTGGGTTTCAGTTCCATAACCAGTGAGATGCCTTCTACGAGTAAAATTGTTATGCCCAAAGCAGACAATACCTCAAAGAGATTGTATTAGATTGTGGCTCAGTGAACAGTAATATAATGTTTAAAAAATAAACTAATAAACTTTAGAAGACAAAAGGTACACAGTCGGATGCTTTGATAAATCGAAACATATTTGCATATAAATTTGAAGATCCTAACTAACCTAGGTAATTATTGAACATTTCTACTTCATGTTTTTTAGAAAGTGGATAGTACCGCATAATGTATTAAATAAAAGCAAGGAATAGACTTCAAGTTCTACTCAAATTTCAAATTCAAATTTTACCAAAAACTGGAGTAACGAGGAGTTAGTTCAAAAGGCAACCATTTTGGGTTACAAGTGGTTCAAGGGCAAGAAGGACAGCTGCGCAAGTTACTTGGAAATCTAGAAGGTAAGACGAATAGTACAAAATCCACACAAAAGACAGGAGAAAGAGGCAAAGCTTGATGAAGTATTATACTGATAAGCATGATGCAGGAGTTGGTTCACATACACGGAAAGATACCGTTAGATATTGAAGAAGATTTCTCTAAATGCAGTGGAGTTTCTATTTTCTCAGTTATAAGATAGAAAGGGATTTTTTTTGTTTATTTTGTGGTGGTTTTGTAGTAGTTTGTTATTGGTTGAGGCATCTCACCTCACCATCCGATTATACTACCTCTGTTTATCTTAATAAAATTGGTGGTCTAATCTCACCTTCTTTTCAAAAAAATTAAAAAAGAAGAAGGAATAGACAAGTATTGAATCATTTACATTACAAGGGACTATCAGCACTCAGCAGTCTTAGTCTCCATCTTGAAGACCCTTGCACTCTGTTCACCCCCAAATCATCCACACAATAGCATGTAGGATGAACGTCAACCACCAAACTTTGCAATTGCCTTCGGACGTCCAAGCATGGCTCCATCGCACCAAAAGTCTGTCCACAGTGTCTGGTGGATGATTATGCATGCAATGAATCCTCTCAAATACTTTGGTCCATGCCTCAAGTGAAAAAGAGCATCTAGAAAAAGATATGGACAAAGGTCTCCTCCAATTCCCCACAACGGCAGTAGGTTGTGAATCCCCTCCATAAGACTGGCAAGCCAATCAAGGGTAGGAAGCTTCCCAAGGGAAACTCTCCACACAAGAATCTGCACCTTCAAAGGACATTTCAATCTCTAAACATGATTGAAGAAAGAGATCCTTGCCCTCCATCATGGATAATAAGCTAATATGCAGACTTAACAGTATACCTCCCACTAGCTCCTAGTTCCAAACCCAGGAATAATCCTACTATTAGCAAGAGTCTAGTCCTGGAGCAAACCCAAAAGATCGACCATTCAGCAATATTTCCTCCTCCCACAAACTCTTCCCAGAGGTTGAGGACCAATGCCCCCTGTGAAGCAGTGTCATCTCAAACATTTGCCACCATTGACATACGAGTGGTAGAGAACCAATAAAGCAACAAAACCTTTCCTCTAAAGGCACACTACTGCACCATTTGTCTCTCTAGAAAAGACATCCATGTTTGTTGCTGACAACTACCTAAGTTCCAAGTTGCACCAAATCCTTAGCCCATAGAACGTCCTTTCATATACAAAGATGTTATAAAGGGTGGAACGACACCCTCGACTGCCTATACTACTATTGCTTCCACCCACAACCACCCCCCCCCAACCCAGGGTCCCCCAAGTTCCAAGCTGCCATAATCGTTTTCCTAGGAGCGCCGAGTTGTAAGTTTCTAATGTTGTTGATGCCAAGCCCCCCCCCCCCTCCTCTCTTTGCTCATGCAGGTCTTGCCCCAATTGATATCATGAATTCCTTACATTTATCTCCACTCCCATGCCAGCAAAATCTGCATTCAATGGCTTCTAGTTTCTTTGTCACCATCTTAAGAAAGAGAGATAAAAGCTAGATGACAAGGCTATCCAGAACAGACCTGCATAGAACCAGTCTTCCCCCATAAGAGAGAAGTCTATCCTTCCAGAAAAATCTGCATTCAATGGCTTCTAGTTTCTTCACCGCCATCTTAGGAAAGAGAGATAAAAGCTAGATGACAAGGCTACCAGAAACAGACCTACATAGAACCAATCTTCCCTCATAAGAGAGAAGTCTATCCTTCCATCCTCCTACTCTAGCCTCAAACTTTTGAATGATCTTCCCCTAGTCAGAGATGGACAGCTCCAAGGAAAACAGGTAAGCCCAAATAAGTAACTAGTAATTTTCCCACTCTAAAGCTCAAAAGAATTGCTATGCTCAATATGGATCTAGGATATAGATTCAAACACAATTAGGCTCTTATGAGAGCACACCTTCAACCCACTCACATCTGAGTCTAATCCAACAAATCCAATCAACATCATCTAAGGCAAACATAATGGTATTATTAGCATATTGCAAGTGAGAATTTTCCTTCAGTCAGAGTCATGAAGCCCATAATGATACCCATCTCCCACACCCCTATATTGCATTCTACTCAATAAATCTGCCACCACCATAAAGAGGAGGGTGACTTCCTAATCCAAGGAAATTGGTAGTGTACCTCAAGCTAACGGGCATTCCCTTTCTGCCGCTGGATGAGGGATTGCTTCTTCCCCTTTTGGTAAGCTTTGCAGAGCTGGTCGAGGTGATCTCCTAGTTCCCAGAGGAGGGTTGTGCATCTCGTCCCCTCATGATGAATGGTAGCAGTGATGGCTTCCAACCGAAGGGGTGATGTTATCCATTGGAGTGTAAGTCTGCAACTGGAAAAGCGACAGATTGGAGAAGCTAGGGTCTCTGCTTCCAGATGTTGGAGAAGACCTAACCATACGTGGAGCACATATAGGCAGAGGTGAGGGTTCAAATTTTGAACTACCTGCGCCCTCACTCTGTCTTTATTAATCTATTTGGCACAGCTCAACATTGAACGAGCGGCTCATGCTCCGCAGCGGGTGGAAGAATTGGATGGGCAAGGACCCAGTGACTTGATTGCCACCGACGCTGCACTAGTGAAGGGAATAGAAGACCGTCATATTCTTCACCCATTTTCTTTTGCATTATGGTACCCTTTACAACTCCCCTCAAGGCACAGTCCCTTCCTCGACCCCGAAGGGATGACTGCCCTGCCTCCCTGCTAGATCATGAGGGCATTGCCAACAGCCCCATCAACAGCTTGTAGCAAAGCTGTCAGAAGTAGGGGACCCATCTCTGTTTCGTAGCTTCCTCGGGCCAAAAGATGGAGAGGCCTCCTCTTCAATTAGTCCTGAGCTAGGGATGCCTTAAGGAGAAGCTGGTTGTTCCCTGTCTGGGCTCTTAGTGGGCGGACCCTTCAGACCCTGACCTAGGCCATCCGGAGCTGGTAGATGAGGCACTGCTACGTGACGCCTCCTAAAAGTAGGGATAAAACTAGGTTTCTCCACCCTTGGGCAGCAGTGGAACCTGACGCCCAATCAATCCCAAGAGTAGCAACTTGCAGAGCAGTAGCTCCACATAGTTCTTACACCCGGCTCTCTTTATAATGAGGAGGATGGTGGCCAGAGAATGCAAGTGATGTAAGGAGTGGAAGACAAGGCAAGTCAAGTAGAAAGGGTTAAAGGAGAAGGTGGGAAGGGGGCAACATACCCAAAGCTCACCAATGAGAATCCTATTTTGGAATGTGAGGGGGGTTTGTAGGAGGGAGAAGAAAGGAGTAGTTAAGGAGGTTATTAGGAGATGTAAGGTGGACATAGCTTGTTTGTAGGAGATGAAGTGTAAGGGGGATGGAGTGGACATTTTGAGAGAGTTAGTGGAGTGAAGCTATCTAAAGGGGTTGCAATATAATGGGCGGGAGATCAAGGGAAATATTCATAGTCAGTGTGCTGTGGAAGGGTTGGAGAAACCCAATAGAGTAGGGCGGCACACTGTCTCTATTGCTTTCTAGAATGTGCAGGAAGATTTCACTTAAGATTTTATCGATGTGTATCCCCAATCTAGACAGGAGAAGAAGAATCTGTGGAAGGAGTTATTGCACCACAATTGCCAATTGGGCTGACATGGATCACATGTTTGCTACATGTCTCTTCTCTCTTGAAGTTTAGCAGCTTTTATTTTAGAAGCTGCAGTGGGCATCAGCTGCCAGAGACAATAGAGCAGTTGTTTTCAGAATGGAATAGGCCAGAGACACTTAATGGGGACTGAAAAGTGTGGTGGCTGATCCTTCATGCCTGTCTGAAATTAGGATTTTGTCACCATCTTTGATGCTTCTCATGGTATTCAGCCTCTCCTTGCTTGAAGCCACCTTCTGGAAATAAGTTGTATTCCTATCACCTTCTTTACTTTCCCTGGGCCTTTGCTGCCCATAAATCTCATCCATGAGAAGAATCTCTCTAAGTTTGTCTTCTATCTATCCCTTAACTGTTTCTTGGCTTCATCAATCAAGCCAGCCGTTCCAAGTTCATCTAGGCCTTTAAGCTGCTCTAGGATAATGTCATAGCTGCTTTGCCTCCAAGTGTTTGGCTGGCACCCGAAGTGGAGAGCTCCTTCACCAATTTCTTCAGATCTGAGGCAACTCTAGCCATAGCAGAGCTTCAATTTATAGGAGTCTCCCACACTGCCTTGACAACATTCAGGAAGCCTACCTCCCTTAAATAATATCTATCCAGACAAATCCTCTGGTTTATTCTATGCCTCCCACCAATTTTAAGCAAAAATAGGCTTTTGATATGATACCAGCCTTGGCAAGCATAATTCCTCCAGCGAGGGATTGTTGTTCTCCCAGTCCACTGACACCAGGAATCTGTCCAATGTTGAGCAAGTAGGATTCTCCATAAGAATTTTACTTCATGTCATACGATGCATGTTGTAACACCAAATATTAATAAACATGTTGCAATCTTTAATTGCCCAATTACATCTCTATGCATAATCTTCAGAAAAATAAAATTAATAAATAGCAATCAATGAGGTAATATAGGCCAATACATAGAGTTGAAATCCATGTCCCCTTTTTTTCTTGTTTACTTCTACAGATACTATTATTCGCCTTCAGATGCTATGGCCCAGCCCACCAAGTGCCCTAGCTAGAAATGGCTGATGACCCCCCCCCCCCCTTCATTCAATTGCGACTCAAATATCATATTAAAGGTATAATATGAGGACGCAACCTGATCCTTGGACATTCCTTGCATTCAACATTGTTCTTAAATTGAACCATTACCAATGTTCTAATGGACTTGAAAAAGGTAGAGGCCTCAATACTAGAGAGCTTTCGGATATGGATACCAACTTCAATATCAAATCAGAACAGAATCAGCTCTAAATTATATTGTGACAGGTGATAATAAGAAGCCACGACTTAGATTAAACACTTCACACAGTAAGAAATAACATAGCCCCAACAGCATACACACTGGTAAAGTATGCCAAATAAAAAAGGGTGAAGAATCTGCATTACCTCTTTGATGCCTAGAGCATAAGTTTGATGTTTCACTAAACTCTCCTCTCGTAGCTTGAACTTTCTTATTATTTTCTGAAACGAGACATGCAAGTTACATGCTTAATGAATTCGAACTTAAATATGAAACTGTAAAAGAAAGTAAACTGTCAATCATTATCAGATATACTAAATGTAAAATCAATCAAAAGGAATTTATAGTGAGACCTCTGATAGTGAACCTCTACATCCTTCAGCAAGAAGTGTAATACGCCCTGCATCATCATTTTGCAGTCAGCATGTCCTCATTGACTCTGAAAAGACAAATTAGTGGAAAATAATCCAATAGAAAAAAAGAAACAAGTTGTATTGGTCTATTAAAAATAAAGAGAAGTTTCTAAGTCTTTGTTTGAACATCAAGAGGAGCAGTGCGAAAAATTGTTCCCCATGTGCACACATCAAGGGGAGCATGCAAAACATTGTTGCCCATGTGTGCCTCCTCTTAGTAGATTGTTTATGGAGAAAACTCTAGCAAGAAGAATAATATTAATGAGGGCATAAGCAGTTAAAGAAATCTAATAAATTGAAACTTCCAATTTGACACAGTACAGGAGCCTTAATTATGGAATTTACATGATGAATAGAAAGGGCAGAGCACATAGCAAAAAGTGCCTTTTACAATGCCTGTTACGTGAGGTACACATGCTCACAAGGGTAAATATAAGGTGGAAAATGGGATGAGATCATGGATGGCAGTTTCGGCCGGTACCGGTACGTACCGGTACCGGCCCGGACCGGTACCGGTACCCCCATTTCGGGCCGGTACCGTAAAAAAAAAAAAAAAAAAAGATAAAGGGGTGTTTCACTGTCCCCTCTCACAGAAACAGATCTGTGAGAGGGGATTCGGGTTTTTTGCAGTGGGAGGGGAAGGGAAGGAGGGAAAGGAGGAGGAGAAGGAGGGGAAAGAACCGCCGCCGCCAGCCGCCGCTGCCGCCGCCGCCCGCCACCGCCGCCGGAGACGTTTTCATCCTTTTCCGGAGACATTTTCACTGTTTTGGGTGGAAGAAAAAAAGAAGGTATGATTTATATTTTAATGTAGTGATTATTTTTTAGTTTGTTACATATTTCTTAGATGATTTACGTTCATTTTCTTGATAAAATAGACAACCCCCAATTTTGGCCCTAATTAGCGGTTAAAAATTGGGGCTTTTGTCTAATTACTTAAATTAAACATCAATTGGAGCCTAATTAAGCTTCATGACATGTTTTAAACTAGGAGTGTGCTGTTAATTACGTTGATCGACGGTTAATTAGGGGAAATCCCCAATTTTGGCCCTAATTAGCGGTTAAAAATTGGGGTTTTTGTCTAATTACTTAAATTAAACATCAATTGGAGCCTAATTAAGCTTCATGACATGTTTTAAACTAGGAGTGTGCTGTTAATTACGTTGATCGACGGTTAATTAGGGGAAATCCCTAATTTTGGCCCTAATTAGCGGTTAAAAATTGGGGCTTTTGTCTAATTACTTAAATTAAACATCAATTAGAGTCTAATTAAGCTTCATGACATGTTTTAAACTAGGAGTGTGCTGTTAATTACGTTGATCGACGGTTAATTAGGGGAAATCCCCAATTTTGGCCCTAATTAGCGGTTAAAAATTGGGGCTTTTGTCTAATTACTTAAATTAAACATCAATTGGAGTCTAATTAAGCTTCATGACATGTTTTAAACTAGGAGTGTGCTGTTAATTACGTTGATCGACGGTTAATTAGGAGAAATCCCCAATTTTGGCCCTAATTAGCGGTTAAAAATTGGGGCTTTTGTCTAATTGTTAAATTAAACATCAATTGGAGTCTAATTAACATCCAATTTTACATGTTTTAAACTACGAGCATAATGCCAAATGTTCTTATATTTGTTTCTTTTTTTTTTTTATGTGTTGTAGGAACATGGCTGAACAGCAAGAGCAAGACCCAGGGTGGGCCCATATCACCTTAATTAATACTGCAAAGAGGAGAGTGAAATGCAAATATTGTGGCAAAGAGATGGGTGGTGGAATCACCCGAGGGAAAGAACATTTAGCAGGGAAGACAGGACATGTGACAAGGTGTACTGTCTGTCCCCGACAAGTTGCCAACGAGATGCGTGAATTGTTGCGTGGCCGAAAAACACAAAAAGAACAAAAGAAGGAAGATGAGGTTGAACTCCAAGGCGAAATTTCAGGTAGACATAATACAAAAGGCAAAGGGATGTATACTGCGGCCAGTGGCATTTCTATACGTGAGAGGGAAAGGGCTGAACAAAATGTAGATTCTAGTGATGATGATGATGATGATGATGATCCTGACATGGCTGCAGTTAGAAGAGAGAGTTTGTGGCATCAACAAGAAGATGAAGCCCGAAGGAGAGGTGATGGACCATCAATAAGAGGCACAAGTCAACCTACAGGCCAAGTGGGTCCTATGGACAGTTATCTTTTTAGAAGACAGACTTCTACTCAGCCAAAAATCAAGCAAGCAATGAGAGGAGTAAAAAAGTCAGCTGAAGCGGCACGACATACTTTTAAAAGCATATGCAAATGGTTTTTGCATGCAGGTGTTCCCTCACATGCTGCTCAGTCTCCTTATTTTCAGCCTATGATTGATGCGATAGCAGATCATGGTCGTGGGTTCAAAGCCCCCACACGTCGAGACATATATGGACGGGGGCTTGATGGAGAATACGAGGAACTTCAACAGTGGGTTGAAAGTTTTAAGGCAGTATGGAAGGAGAGAGGATGCACAATTATGTGCGATGGCTGGACTGGTACCACGAAGAAGTCCATGATTAATTTTCTTGTTTATTGCACAGAAGGGACAGTTTTTATGAAATCTGTTGATGCATCAAACTATTCAAAGAATGCAAAATATTTATTTGGTTTGATGGATCAGATGGTGCAGGAAATTGGAGAGGAAAATGTTGTCCAGGTGGTCACCGATAATGAACCAAGTTATAAAGCTGCAGGGAAGAAGTTAATGGACAAGCGCAAACACCTTTATTGGGTCCCATGTGCAGCGCATAGTCTGGACTTGATGCTTGAAGACATTGGTAAGGATCCAACTATCAGCAAGACTGTAAAGAGAGCCCAAAGAATTACCCAATTTATTTATGGTCATCCCAGGATCTTGAATATGTTCAGAGAAAAAGCATCTGGAGGTCGAGATCTCATCCGTGCAGGGCCTACACGATTTGCATCTAATTTTATTTCTTTAGAATCTTTGCACAAATTCAAGAATGAGATCAGGAGTTTTATGTTTAACAAGGAGTTCTTGGAGTATATACGGACCACTTCCAATGAATCTAAATCTGAACATTTGGAAGTGAGAAAAATCATAGAGAATAAAAAATTTTGGAGTAATATGGAGACTTATCTGAAGTTGGTGGAACCTCTCGTACAGGTGTTAAAATTGGTGGATGGGGATGATAAGAATTACATGGGATATTTGTACGAGGCAATTGACATTGCTAAGGTCCACATCAAGAACGCATTTCCCAACACTTATATGAAGTGGTGGGACATTATTGATATCAGATGGGAAAGCACATTACACCACGACTTGCATGCAGCTGGTAAGTGAAGTCTTATACTATTACATGGGAGATTATTTATTAAATTGACATTAGTAATTTTTCACCTAAATGCAGGTTATTATTTAAATCCTCGAGTAATGTACAGTCGTCAAGTGCATATTGATGGAGAGGTGATTCAAGGCACATTAAATGTGATTGCACGTTTTTCGAGGACAATAGAAGATAGGATTGAGGCAGAGAGACAGGTATACTTAGTGAAGATCTGACTTTAAGATTTATCCAATTACTTGTAATTTGAAGAGCCTATGAATTCTATTAATTGTTAATTCCATCTTTGTAGATGGAGGCTTATAGGCTAAGGCTGGAGACATATAATGAAGACTCTGTGCAAATTGCTGTAGAGAAAGTGAGCCCAGGTATACTTAGTCATTGCATTGTTGTCAAATGTGCATAAGAAACGAGAACATACATTGATTAATTTTTTTTTTTGTTTCTTTTAATGATGGCACAGCTGAGTGGTGGATAATGGTGTACAACAGAGATAGGTGCTATAATCCATTGGCTTCCGTTGCAGTGAGGGTTTTGAGTCAGACGACGTCGGCAAGCCAATGTGAAAGAAACTGGAGCACGTTCAGCCTTATACACTCAAAAATTCGTAACCGGTTAAAGGCTGAACGATTGGAAAAATTGGTGTACTGCCATTACAATATGAGATTGAGGATCAAAAACATCCGGTTGAGACAACAATTGAGGGAGAAACGAGCTGCAGGGCACGCAGAAGATGTGGTTGGCCAAATTGATGTGGAAGAGTTATTTGATGATGATAATCCCTTGCAGACTTGGGTTGAGACACGAGCAACTGTCGATGAGCCAGTTTTTGATCATGATGATACAGAATGGGCAGAAGGCATACTAGATGGAGCTATTGCTAGAGATCCAGAATTAAGAAGCTCGAAAAGGCAAAAAGAAAATTCACCTCCTCCTTCATATGAGTATCAGAGTCAGACTGAGCATGTGCCTTTATTTGCACCTGATACTGAGCTTGAGCCTGCTAGACACTCAGAATCAGATAGTAGGCCAGTCACTCCTAGAATGGTTGGGCCACCATCATTCTTGAAAAGGAGTACATCTACATTGGAGAGGACTAATCTGGCTGCCAGAGACGATCCTGCCATTGATGAGCTGAAGCAAATTTATGTGAGGCATACACCACGAGGAAAAGGAGTATTCAATCGATTGAACTTGCAAAAGGATCTAGAAAAAAAAGAAAGCCAGCAAAAACAGGCATCACAAAAGAAAAAATCAAGTACTGTTAAAAGAAAGTTAATTGTTGATTATGATCAAGATGACGATGATGATGGGACAGAGTCTCCTAGTGATGATGCTGGTGCAGCTGCAGGTGCTACTACCGGGGGCGGAGTGTATGCACCTTCTTTCTCCTTACATGTTGACACAGGAAGAGGACAACATGAAAGTCAAGGAGATTATGATTCACAAAGCCAGCATGGACAGCAGTCAGGTTACGGAGGTGGCCAACAAGAAGCAGGCATGTATAGCTGGGGAGATCAAGTAGAGTATGAAGGCTTTCAATTCCATCCACCGATTCCACCCAGTAGCAGTTATGGGTCAGGGTCTTCTTCTTATCCTCATGCTACTTCTTTGCACCATGATTCTGGCATTTCATCAAGTCAACAACCATATACTCCAAGAGGGATTCAAAGAGGGATGCACGACTTGGCTGCATCATTGTTTAGTTATGGTGAATATAGGGAACATATGCAACCTTATTATGGATACCAGCAACAGCAACCAGATGATGAATCAGAAGGATCTACGGGTTATTATCCATAGTAAGGGACTCACTTATGTTTTTCATAGGTAAGGATCGTTTGATTTCGTTCATATTTTGCATTGTTGTAAATATTTAGTACATTAACATAATATTTTTCATGTTTAATCTCTATTAAAATTGTCATTTTGTATGTGTTATGTGTACTTCTTTGTCTTAACCCATTTTTATCACACCCAACACATAGCTAATTAATTGTTTACATTTTTTCTGAATTTTTTCTGAATTTTTCTGAATTTTTCTGAATTTTTTTCTTTTTTTTCTGATTTTTTTGGGCCCTTTTAAGCCCGTACCGGTCGTACCGGCCGGTACCGGTACGTACCGGGACCGGCCGGCACCGGTACCGGTACTGCCTTCCATGGATGAGATACCAAATTTGCGGGAAATTACTATGCAGCTAATCCACGTCATGTAGTGACTGAAACTGCAAACAAAGCCATGGCACAATCAGTTGCTGAACTCTTATGGATACGATTACTACTTCAGGACATTGGTATCTCTATCAAGAGGCCTATAAAACTCTATTGTGACAATAAAGCAGCTATTAATATTGCCAATAATCAAGTTCAGCATGACAGGACTAAGCACATTAAGATCGATAGACATTTCATTCGAGAGAAGCTCGATAGTGGAGACTTGTGTTTACCACACATCAACACCGGCCAACAGCTTGCTGATGTTCTCACCAAAAGTTTGTCTCGGGATCAATTTTTGAATGTAATTAACAAGCTGGGCATACTCAATATCCATGCTCAGATTGAGGGGGAGTGTAGTGAAGACAGGGCCATTAGTTAGGGCATTTCAGTCCTTTTATATGTTTGCTGGTTGTACTCTGTTTTTTCCTATTTTTACTGGTTTTATTCCTGTTATTTATGTTAAGGTAAACTGGTCCTTTAGCACTGTAACTTGTTTGTCCTAGTAATATAAAAGGGCTTTGCGCTGGCCGGCCTCTCTGTGTGAGACAGAGAGAGCCACCGCGCTCAGTTTTCTGCCCCACCATCTCTCGTTCTTCTTCTTTCAGCACATAGCTAAGACAATGACATCAGTTTCCAACATCAACCAGTCTGTTAAACAAATCCATGGTTTTTAACAATGATATTTTGCAGGAAATAATACAACATTAAATATGCATGCCTTTCAGGTCCACTCCATGCTGAAAATTTTCCCTTTGTGAGCCATCCTTAGCAACACCCATATCATTAGTTCTAATGCCAACAACTTTGTGATTTGTGTCATATAGAATCTGCCATATTATCAAACACAAAATGAGAATCACTCATTCTCTCAACTCGCATAGGTAAAATACACAACCAGTAATGAAATTACCTCACTAGAGGCAAAACCTGGGTAGATTTCAACACCCAAATCCTCTGCTTTGGCAGCCATCCAACGCACTAATTGGCTCAAACTGGAAAATATGCAATATCAACAGGTCACAATTTAGAAATAAAATAATGCAAAGCACTGGGATAAGCTCAAGCAACTAGAATGCAAATGTGAAAAGATTATGAACCAAAGGTAGGGTGAAAAGATTATGAACCAAACATACGATAACTTTATGAACAAAATATTGGAACATGTAGAAAAACTTGAGAGAAGATGAGAGGGAGAAAAACATGGCCATGGAGGCGTGGAGACCTAAAAATAGAGGATCGGCCAGAACAGTTGACCATCACCAATTGATGATAGATATACCATTAGGGCAGAAAAATAACAACATAAAAAGGTCCAAACATCCCCTGGTGTGACTATACTACATATTAGTCACAAAGGTAAAAAAGATAAGATAGCAAAAATTACATAAAAGATCCTAGAAATGACCTATTTCATAGTTTCACGAGCTGTCGAGGCCAACTAGCCCCACAAACCTGCCTCACCTATTGTGGCGCTAGCATCCTGTAGGGTTGACAAGCAGAGTATAACTTCACTAGTGTTGTTGGTGACCCTATCGCTTTTGGCCACCAGGAAAGGCAAATCTGTGGGATGACGATACATAACGCCACAGATTGGTCTCCTTTAGAATTTTACATGTTTGTAATCAATTGTGCACGCTTAGATTTGATTATGTTATTGATTTACAATATCAAGTACAAATGGTGATTTCACTGCATGACTGTGGATTTTGATTTACACTTCTTATACCGTGTTGGGAGATTGCCTGTCATAAATGCAATAAATAAATTATGATTGCCTTCATGCATATGCAGCTTTAATTTATTTAGTACATGAATCAGGTATGTTGCTTCTTTATTTGAGTAAATTGTGAATCTAAACTCGTAGAGAATGGCAAGGGTCGGGAAGGATCCTATATGGGCATTATGACTCACTGCCATCCTTTTCTTGCTTTGTTTTGTTTCTGGTGGGTGGCAAGGTCACAACGTGTTGGACATGCAGGCGGGATTTAGAGTTGTCAGAGAAGAGTGGCTGGCGAGAGACTTTGTCAATTTCATAGATGTACTTCTATTTTTTATGAAACTTATTGGTCTCTCTTTTTGGGACATGTTGTATATCTCAACTATGTATATTACTTTGATGCTAATGAATATATCCAATTTTGAGTAAAATCATTGGCATTTTAATTGTTACTTGTTGCTTCCTTCACTCTTACTTGTACAGATCCCCAAACCAACATGATTGTAGATGGAGATTCGAGTGTGGGGCTTCACAGTTGGTATCAGAGTCAGGTTTAGCCGATCTGTAAGGTTAAGGTGTCAAATGGAAAATCCCACCAAGATTTGAAACTCGATTGGTACATAGTTGCGTGTCCCAAATCTTGAAAGTAGATTCGGTTCTAACTCCAATATTCCCTCGTAAAATGCAGATGGCAATAAGAACTAGGTCTCAGCATGTCAGATGGGAATTGGAGATGGAGCCTATAGAGAAAGATGTGCAGGATGTGCAACAGAATTTGGAAGAGGAGAAGAAAGTGGAGGAAATGGAAGAAAAAGAGCATCTCGAACAACTTCATAGAGGATGCATGGATCAACCACTAGAAAGAAGAGAACCACAAGTGGAGGTCCAATTTAGGAGGGCTTACTGTCGTAGAAGATTGGCAGAAGGGGAAGAGGAGCATGTGAAGCATTATGTGTGGATTGAGTGTTTCTTAAAACTTAAACCGCCTGGCTTTAAAGGCTGTGGAGGTCCAGAGGAAGCAGAGTATTGATTAGAAGAGATGGAGAAAATCTTTATAGTTTTAGAATGTCCTCGTTCTAAGAGAGTAAGGTTGGCGACTTTAAGGACATGGCAAACTGCAAAGAGAGTTACATTTAAGAACATGGCAATCAGTTTGATAACCTGGCATTATTTTATTGAAGCCTTCAATAAGCAATATTTTCCATTACACATTCAGCAAAAAAGAGAACAAGAGTTTATGGATTTAGTGTAGGGAAGTATGTCAGTTCAAGAATACGAATGGAAATTTACAAAATTAGGAAGATTTGCTCCACACACTGTAGAGGATGAGAAGAGAAGAATTAAGAAGTTTAATTTGGGTTTGAGGGATCCAATTAGAATTAGAATTACACATTCAAGGGCCAAGTTATTAGCAGAAACCGTTAAGGATGCTTGTGCCGTGGAGGAAGAATAGGAAAGATGGTCTAGTAAGCAAAAGAGGAAATTTGTAACGTCATTTGGAAAGGAAGGTGCATCAGTTATGGGTGATACAAGCAAGAAGCCAGCCTTTAAAAAGTTTCAACAAAAATCCCAAGGAAGGGGAGGACAGGAACTACACTTGACTAGGCCTTTCACTCAATCGCCTATGTCCCAGAATGTCGACATGACAAATCAGGAGGACATTAGCTGTAGTAAGTGCAAATAGGATCCATCCAGGGAAGTCTTGCTACCTTGAGACCCTGGTTTATTTTAGATGTGGGAAGCCATAACATATAGTCAGAGAGCACTTATCCACCTCCAGTACTAAGTGGCACTGAAGCTGAAGACTTTAGGATTGAACCTTCAGTAAGCAGACCAGGCAGAGGACGTCCTCAGGGAAGAGTATTTGCATTAACAACGGTTAAGGCTCAGACTGCAGAAGATAGTGTTATTAAAGGTATCATAGTTATTTTCAATTATGAAGCTTTCTATAGGAGATTTATTCGTATGCATATTTTTACTTGCGCAATTCATCACGCAACTCGAGTGAAACTATAACGAGTTTTGTTCACTGTGCTGGCCACACTGTACAATGAGGCTCTTTATAATTTCTCACGAGGGTGAAGTGTCAGCATTTCTAACTTGTAGCAAAGATTAGATTTGTAGTTCTTGGGAAGCAATTACTGGCTAGGATCGCGAACTAAGTTAGCATCTCAAATCCTACCTATCGATTGATTTACGATCAAAAGATTTTACAAAAGGAGATTATTTTTATTTCTATTGGTTCATTCTGATGTAATAATTATTTAGACATTAGTATCCTAACCTGTTATTTATATGCATATGTGTACATAGTCTGTTTGAAGATAGATAAGCAAGGGTAATACTATGAGTTAAAGAATGAAGGAGACATGAGATTTTAATTGCAGTCTATGCAATGACCAAAAAGACAAGGAATGAAACATTATGACGGACGATTAAGAAAGTAAAATTTTATAAGGATCATCAAATAAGTGTGATATTGAGGTAGTATAAACCCCTAAATGAAGATACTTAAGAACGAGAGGATGAAATAGAAGAGTTTTTCTCTTGTAAATTACGAGGATGAAATTTTTGTAAGGGGGAAGAATGTAAGACCCCAGAACTTTACTATAAGAATCCTCAAGAAATAGAGGCAAAAGATTATGAAAAATTGTTAAAACCCCTAAAAAAAACTATTTTGTATTCCAACAGAAATAATTAAAGGTATTTACACAATTATATGAAACAAAAGGATGATGATTAAGAGAATCTTTATATTTTTGACAATGCATAAAAGGGAAAAAGTTTATTCATAATTTTAGAGAAATTATGGCGTAGTTAAGTTATTGATAAACTATACTAAATAGACATAATTTTGACAAAGGGCATATTTGCAAATACTTAAAAAGTGTAATTATAATTATTAAAAGTCTAAGAATAAAAGTGCAATTGAAAATTTTAATAGCGTCTAAACTTAAATATTTTAAGATTTTAAAAGTACTTTCAAACAACCGAAAACAAAGATGATGAGGAATCAATTGGTAAGTTATTGTATAAGGGTATGTATGCAATTATTTTTCAAAAATAAGTGTGGTGCAAGGGGCTGCCACCTCGTTCCTTCTAGGATGTTCCTTGCTTTCCACCTTGCCATGCCACCTCGCCTCTTCTAGCATCTTCTTTCATCCGCATCCCTTCCTTCCTCCCTCTATACATAGGAGGGGTAGCCTTTATTTACGGCATTCCACCAAGGAGAAGGAGAAAGAGGAAGCAAGAGAGAGAGAGGGGCGGTGCAGAGACAGAGAGAGGGTGAGCTGTAGGCATTCCACCAAGGAGAAAGAGAAAGAGGAAGCAAGAGAGAGAGAGGGGCGGTGGAGAGACAGAGAGAGGGTGAGCTGTAGAAAGAGAGAGCCTGCAGCAGGGGGGAGAGAGAGAGAGAGAGAGAGAGAGAGAGAGAGAGAGAGGGAGGGCGAGGGAGAGGGAGAGACAGAGAGACAGAGAGCTGGGAATCTGCGGTGGAGCTTGCTCCTGTCGATTCTGCCAGTGTTTAGGAGCCTCTTTCTTGCCCTAGAAGCTGCATAGATTCTTAGAGAAGACATGGAGAAAAATGCCTCAGATTAGCAACCGTCCTGAAGTGCATCTTCCAGGAGCTAAACCAGCTTGCTTTGGAGTTATTTTCAGACTCCCGAGGGAAGGTAGGAGACCTGAACACTACTCTTCTCTATGTGCTTTTGTTTGGCATCGTACTTGGTTTCTTTTTCACCCACGTTTAAGTGGGATTCTTAACTTCAAACAGCAAAAATGCTGTCAAATTTTCTGTAGTGGGATTTTTAGTCTCATACTGGAGGAGTTGTTATCGAATTTTGTTTGGACAAGAGGAGATTAAAACTGATATTTTTGGAACTGCATGTCCTAGTTTTACTTGTAGGTTAACAATCTGTTATACAAATATATGGTTCTTATATAAAAGTGAGGACTGTTTTGCTAAAATGATAACATGTCTAATTAGAAGGTATGCATGTTTACTAAGAAGTTAACTATTTAGTTTCTACAGCAAAACACAGGTATAGGCGGACAGATTTTCATGTCATACTATACCATTTAACTAAAGTCAAAGTTAGGCCATGTGTGGTACATCGAAGTGAGAACTTGTAAGGACATTTTGGTGTGTGACTAGGACTGATTTTCCTGTACCTTGTTGGGCTACGTGTGTTGTATGGATGTGAGGATCTGGAGGAAATTTTGGGGCATGTTTAGGACTGGTTTCCTGAACTTTATTGGGCCGTGTGCTATGCAAAGATGAGAGAGTTTGCAATGATTTTCTTGTTAGGTCCGTCATGGACTATTTTCAGACTGTTTTCAGACTGTTCGCATTCATACCTATAATCATATTTTTACTAAATGTCAAGTATGTAATTATGTGGCTGTTTTTGGTCTATTTATAACCATGAAAAACAGGTTATGTTACTTAACATGTATAGCTTTTATGGAGTAATCTATATATGTTTAACATGAGGATGCTCATTATGCTTATTTGACAAAAATAATAGTACATGATAATATTCATATACTATTGTGTAAGACCGTATGACCGTACAACTGTAAGATTGTATGATTGTACAATTGCAAGATTATACAATTATTACAACTGCATGATTGTATGACCGTACAACTGTGAGACAGTTATGACGCCTATAAGGCCATATGACCGTGCGACCGTAAAACTGTGTGACCGTAAGATTGTTATTTAAGGTATAGTGACACCTCACACTAGTTTCATTTTTCCCATTTTATTATGACCGGGACTCTTGTCTAGGTGGGGGTCGGGGAGTTAGCCCAATTATATGACCGGAAGATACGTCAAGACCTTAGGTAGCCTTTATGACTAGGAGATACAGGTCCAATCTCGGCTTACCTGACTGGACAGCTAGGAGTCTCGTTCGTATGCACACATGGTCGGTTTCTAGACTTTATGGTTTTGCAAGGCGTCGAAGCCGACTAGCCCCACCAACCTGTCTCACTTATTGTGGCGCTAGCACCCTGTAGGGTTGACAAGCATACTATGGTACTAGTGTTGTTGGTGATCCTATCACTTTTAGCCACCAAGAGAGGTGAATATGTGGAATGGCGACACGTAACGCCACAGATTGGTCTCCTCTAGAATTTTACATATTTGTAATCAATTGTGCACGCTTAGATTTGATTATGTTATTGGTTTACAATATCAAGTACAAATGGTAATTTCACTGCATGACTGTGGATTTTGATTTACACTTCTTATACCGTGTTGGGAGATTGCCTATCATGAATGCAATACATAATTTATGATTGCCTTCATGCATATGCGGTTTTTAATTTATTTATACATGAATTAGGTATGTTGTTTATTTATTAGAGTAAATTGTGAATCTAAACTCGTAGAGAATGGCAAGGGTCGGGAAGGATCCTATATGAGCGTTATAACTCACTGCCACCCTTTTCTTGTTTTGTTTTGTTTATGATGGGTGGCAGGGTCAAAGGTGTTGGACGTAGAGGTGGGAATTAGAGTTGTCAGAGAAGAGTAGCTGGCGAGAGACTTTGTCAGTTTCATAGATGTACTTTTATTTTTTATGAAACTTATTGGTCTCTCTTTTTGGGACACATTGCATATCTCAGCTATGTACATTACTTTGATGTTAATGGATAAATCTAGTTTTGAGTAAAATCCTGAGCATTTTAATTGTTACTTGTTGCTTCCTTCACTCTTACTTGTATAGATCCCCAAACGGACATGACTATAGGTGGAGGTTCGTATGTGGGCCTTCACAGAAAGGGTTTTTCTCATCATTTGTAACAGTGTATTGGAATGTACCAAACTCCTCTAAAGTGATGAGGGTCAGTAGTCTTTCCTTTTGAGTTGTTTGGGTGGGCAGGATGTTCTTACCACCTTCATAGCCGTTATATGTTTTGTTTGGAGGATTTTCCAGAGCAAATAGACATTATACTTGCAAGTCCCCTTATTTTTCAACATTTCATGAACTTGTGATAGCAGGGAGGGAGGGGTCGCCATCAAGGTGTAGCCTTCAGACATGCCATGGACACATGCAATTGGGTAGCCTTTGTTTTATAGCGGTGAATCCACCATGTTGATATGGCTATGGGGAATCTCAGTGGATCTGCCATCATAGCTCTTGGGCATTTTAGTGGACCTACATTTGGCTTCTATGCACATTAAAGGGACCATGCATCTAAGGCCCCCCACTTCAATTAGCCCAAGCACATGGAGACCCTTCAGGCACTTTAGAGGATCTACATTGACAAGGGCCTTTAGACAAGTGGACCCACACATCTATGAGGAGATTTGGGTATCTTAGTTGTCACGACCCAATTCAACCCTTGTAAGATATTGCATGCTTTTGGCCAAACCCTTACGGTTTTTCCCCCAAAAAACACTTCACAGGTTATGGATCTAAGCCCTACTTATCTATCCTAGTGAGTAGTGACTTTTCTTGCTTCCTAATATGAGACTAACCCATTTCATCCCCACCCCAACTCCTATACATGGTGGCAGTTCATATTATGATGGCTCCATATTGACACATTTTCACCCTTACATCTAGATAGTCTTTTTCCTATAGGTAGCACTCACCTAGCACTCAACCCGTAACTAGATCACTACAAGCTCCTTAGCTTCCCACTTGGTTCATCCCCAAACGTGTCCATATCATACTGTCGGAGCCCTGCTTAGATACCATATTATCACAATGCAATCTAGCCATTCTGAGATATTGTCCACTTTGGGCAAGAGTAAAGGTACCTTACAAGATATTGATCCAAGCCCTACTTATGTAGCCCAACAACTTTTCTCAACTTTTGATATAGGACCAGTCCAGTTCATCCTTTCCCCAACTCCACACTGACACATTTTGGCCCCCACGTCCAAGAAACTCTTTCCTGTAGCTAGCCTTTCTGACCGCCCACCTTGTGGCTACGTCGCTACATCAGGGGATTAATGAAGTTATTGAGCCATCCAATTCAAAACCTTAAGGCATTGAGTGGAGTAGGCACCATCTATTAAACATCTTTGATTTTATCCCTTTTACAATGTAGGACTATTCTAACATGCCTCTAACGTGCAGGCTGATTTTAGGCTATGTCGCATGGACTACAAAGATAGGGTGCATGGCCCAATTTATAACCATGGCTCTGACATCATAATGAAGTTATTGGGTCATCCAACTCAATACCTTAAAGCATTGAGCGGAGTAGGCACCATCTATTAAACATATTTTGATTTTATCCCCTTTCCAATGTGGGACTATTCTAACAAGGATTAATATTAGAATCCTTTATTTCTAACACTATTTTTTAAATGAATTCACAAGATTTGTCCTTTAAATTTTATAATATACGTCATGACCTTTTCATTGACACTATCGAATCCATTATTTTGAATTGTATCAACTTTCCATTAGAATATTTTGGTATCAACATCTTGGAAAGCAAGATTTAATACCCACCGAAGGTTTATCCTTAGGCTTTAGTGTATCATTAAGAAAATTACTAACCTGAGAAGATTTGTTATTTTATACACAGTGCCACCACTTACTAGGATGATGGTCATCTTTTTATAGTCAAATGAATCATTTTGTCCGAAATGACTTGATTGATCAAGAAAATGTGGAGTTGGGAGCAAAGTCCTCATCTTACTATGGATAATCAAGATAGAATTAAGAAATCATCTAATAGTTGTGATAATTTCTTCTACCTTATATATTTAGTAATGATGTAAACTTTATGTTTGAGAAAAATGGATTCAATTCATGATCTGAATATATGATAATATAGCTGTTTATGTTTAGATAATAAGTGGTGTCTTAGATGTTTGAACCGATTTGAGGATTACCAATTACCATGCATTGAATCAATTGTTGGACATAAAAAGAAATTATCTCATCTGGGGTTCATACAGAGATGGAAGATGATGACATGAATAAATACATGGGTCAATTGGCTGAACTTAAATGGGGTAATTTGGTAAAACATTCAAGCCAAATGCAAGCCATGAACACAAGCTGCCAACACCACCAGGTATGTTTAATCAACCTAGTCAAAGAAAGTTTTCAAAATCATATTGTAGAAGCAACGTGCTTGACTAAAGAAAGTTACAGAAAGCAAAAGTTTGCATGCAAACCACTCAAAACAAACATCTACCAAAAGGCATTAATTTTGCGCAATTTTGACAAGGGAAAATTGTAGCATAGCTATGAAATCAAATCAAAAGCCATAAAAGGAACCTGCCAGACCAACACTAAAAGAGATAATATAATGGTATTAAAAACTTTCTCCAATTAATTTTCATAAACCTAACTCAAAACCTTATCACATAATTTCCTGTATTATCAAATGGAGATGGGAGAGGAACCGCATGATTCCTAGTGAGAAAATAGAACTTGTCAGAGGAGACAGGTACTTCAATTGGAGCCTGCAAAATACATTGAGAAAATAGTCAGTAGTATGCAAAAGCTACACCTATTATGCATCTCATATTATCTGAGACATGTATTGGGTGCGTTGCTGTGGGGCAATGCGAAAGAGAATGACTATTCACTATTCATGAAAAAAATCACAGCATATTCAGGAACAAATGGAAAATAAAAAGGCATAGTTTGTTCAGCATTTAACCCCCTCTTGATGCCACTGTGGGATAAGCTCATCCAAAGCACGAGTCTCAAAAACATTCCCAGATAAAATATGTGCACCTGAGAAAATGTCCAGCAATGCAATGTGAGAAGAAGATAAAGATTGTCAACATTTCATTAATAAGCTTCAAGAAGAATTCACATAGTAATATTTTGACACAGGAGAGAAAACTATATCAAATACAGAAGTAAGCACTGAACCTCCAAACATATTATTATTAAAAATATATGCTCAGACTTTTAGTCAAAGTAAGATTCCCCCTCCCTCCTTACCTGCCAATAATGCCTATGCTGAAGCACCACTGAAGCATTCTATACATGTAGAAATATATTAGTTCTATTTTTATACACAATCAATTGTAATTTACTTTATAAATTTTAGGATTATATACTGGAATATATATTTAATTAAATTATATTATTTAATTTAACTATATTTTATACTGTTTTGTTGAACTCGCATAAACACAAACTCCACTACCTAGGACAAATACCCAGCCATTCTGCAGCTGTTCCTGCTTCGGAATGTGGAGCGGATTTACCAATTTTTTATCTATAGGTTGATTTCAAGGAAACAACAAACAAGGAAAAAAAAAAGCCCTGAACTCCAAAGGCAAACTCACAAACTCCGAAAAGAATAAGGGTCGAAAGTTCAGAGGATATGGTATGGTGATCACAATTCATTTAGGACACTGCTTACAATTTAAAAGAGGAATTCTTTCCTACGAAGCTAATGAAACAATAATCAAGAACAGGTTACAATATGCCTTCATGTAAAATCCCAGTCTAGTGAAGTTTGTATTGTTTCATTGCTTAAGATAATGCATTTTAGATACTCATCCATTCAAAATTTGTGCGTTACATAAGAATAATTTGTCATCTTTTTGGCAGAAGAAAGGCCATAGGCTTCACTTTTGGCCTCGCATGAATATTTACATGAAACCAATTAACAATTTGGTGACGTCAGTGTGGTGCCAATTAAGACTGTCTGAAGGCTTCCCTTCAACACTTTGAAGCTTCCTTAGACTAGTCATTCAGATTTTTGCAGTTACTATTCGAGTGGCATAAGGTTAATCCAATACATAATGAGAAGGAGATTTGGAATATGTGCTGACCAGCTATGTTTTTGGACAGTTTGGAGGGATAGAAACAATAGACTCTTCAGAGGCTCCTTCAAGGATCCTTCTACAATAATC
Source organism: Zantedeschia hybrid cultivar (assembly GCA_030544215.1). Classification (NCBI taxonomy): domain Eukaryota; kingdom Viridiplantae; phylum Streptophyta; class Magnoliopsida; order Alismatales; family Araceae; genus Zantedeschia; species Zantedeschia hybrid cultivar. The sequence goes on along the minus strand of JARZZO010000002.1, from coordinate 44,344,622 downwards.
AGAACCTTTATATTGTAAGAATAGTTTCTTAGCTTCTCTAGGGTCAAGTTGTAAAAATCTATCCTCATTGGAAAAAACTGTACTGGCAAAATTCTATGATGTATATGGGTTCAAAGTCCTAATGGGGACTTGATGTATGACATCTAGAGGTGGACCCTACCACCCTCCCTTATCTTTTGTAAAATTAGGAACTTTACTCTTTGTAATTTTTGTTTTTATTTACTAGGGACGCCTTCTAGAAAGAATAGTGTAGTGCCAGTTGTTGCTTTCACTTGAGGCTTCTAGTTTACTCTCTTTGTCTGAGCAATAGTAGTTGCATCCAAGGAAGGCAAGATTGAGAATCAGACATGGACTGGTTGGCCCTAAGCTGATCCAGGTAATGGACACTAATCCGATCCCATGATGCCCTACATTATTTAGTCCATTAATTGACTAGTTAGGTCCATTAAACCCATTAGAGTTGGCCCATTGAGTCGACCATTCACTATTCACAGGTTCATGGGACACTACCCTAATATTTTGGCCATAACTCCCTATAAAAGACTCATATTGCGGTGAAACTGCAATTTGAAAGAGAACTACTAAAACATTTATCACTTTGTAGAAGATTACTTTTGCTAACTCTGTCAATTAGAGGTGTTAATTTGCAAAACATTAGGATTTGAACTTGATACATGGAAGGAAAGTCCACGTTGAGGAAAGCTGCAGTTTTAGTTTTTATAGATGGTTTAAGAGTTGGGGGTTAGAACACACAGAATTCACTATATAAAGATGAAGGAGTTGTCCATAGTCTCTTTACTCCATCATTGCCATTGAGAGAACAGAGTTTATGAGCTTTTGAGAGAGAGAGAGAGAGAGTGGGTGGGTGGGTGGGTGGGGTGTTTTCTTTTTCTTTTCTTTTCTTTTTTTTTTTTTTGGGGGGGGGGGGGCGGGGGGGAGGGCTTGCTGCATGAGGCTCTTGGTGACTTGAAGCTACGTCTCAGAAGTGCCCAAATGTACAGCAAGAGGCCAAGAGGATGAGGATTGAAGGAGTCATCACTGCAAGAAGCAAGGAACCCCAGGAAAAACTTCCTTGCACAAGAGGTAAGTATATGATAAGCATGGCCATGATTATTTTATAAATTTTTGTTCCTTTGTTATTTTAATATTAGTCTAATTTATTAGGAATAATCGGAGGACCTAGTTATGACGTTTGAATCATAAATCATATGATTTGCTCGAGTTAGTGATGGTTAGTACTAAAAATGGTGAAACCAAATCAGCCCCAACAGTCATTCAAGTTGTTCTGCAAACTTACAAGAATAGTTGATGGAGACAATTAACCGATACTTGTAACAACTGACTGCTTCCATCTAGAAACCCTATTTTGTCCCTTTTCATTTGATCCTTCTTTTTTGAAGTGGATAGTACGACAATTTCATTAAATGTAACAAAAGATAAGTATTTTAACATATGGAACATGATATTAAGTATGTCTATCATGCTAGAATTTTTATATAATTAGTTATCATTTTAGAATATTTATTTCTTAAAAAAGACTATTTTCTTATCAAAAAATTAATAGAAATTATGAACATTGACCTATAATTCTTAAAACTTTGATTTCTGACCTTTATATTGTTTTCACAGTTAATTTTCAGAACATTAGTAATCTTGCCTAAGCACCTAGAGTCCACCACATTACTAAATTGATTGTTGCAGCTAATTTTATTTTATGTGTGTGGCTATAATGGGAGATGCATGAGAACATGCATAGGATCAAAACAGGTTGAATAAAGTGGAGAAATGTGTCTGAAGGCCTCGATAATCGACAGATCCCCTAGAAACTTAAAGCAAAGTTTTATAGAACAACTGTGAGACCTACAATGTCATATGGGTTTAAGTTTTATAGAACCCACCTTCCCCACATTCCTGTGTCACTTTCACAACAAGAAGATATTGGTGATGCCACGGACCTGCAAGCTACAACAGTGGTCAATCAAAGCAAGGGAAAAGGAAAAGAAAAGGAGGCTTCTTCTTTTAGCACTTGGAGCAATGAGGAAATTGAAGAAAGGGCCAGGCTATTTGAGATAGATGTGCAAGACAAGGTGGCATCTACCCAAGGTCTGGAACTCATCTATTATAGAAGATACAGTTAAAACAAGAAAGGAATAGGGCAGCCGGAGTTTAAAGGTTTGCTGACAGAGAAATCCTTTTGTTATAGCGGTCACCCATTCGAGAGGACAAAGCAAGTAAGGACTGCATGATGAAGATAAGCAGCGAGCCATTAAGGAGTTTGTAAGGAGGATAAGAGCAGATACAGTATGCTTATAAGAAACTAAGATGGAAAATTTGAGGTCCAGACAGTCAAGAGGGTCACAGGGCTTATGCAAACAGATTTTGTATTCCACGGGACACAGTGTTCCTTGGGAGGTATTCTAATAGCTTGGGGTGAAGATACCTGGCCAGGTCAGTTATTGAAAATAAGTGAATTCTCTCTTAGAATTTGTAGTCATGGGAAACTTGGTCATTATTTTTTGTTCTCTCTTTTTGTGCGGGTTTATGAGGTTTATTATGTCTTTATTGGAACAAAGGGTATTTATGTCCTTGTCTGATCTTTGTAACCCTAATAACCATAATATATAAGAGATGTGAGGGGCGGCCTGATTTTGTATTGCCACAGCCCTCTTGTTGTTGTCCATTGCCTCTCCTCTCTTCCTCCTCCCTTATTCTCTATTTTCTACATGGTACCAGAGTAGAGAAGGCTCTGGAGGAAGTGAACGGAGTTGGAGAAGGGGCCGGTCTTCTTGCTGTCCGACACCTACACTAGGGTTTCTGGACAGGTCCGGTGTTGCCCCTGCTTCCTCTGTCCACCAGGCACCTGTCGTGGTGAAAGAAGACAGGTCGGCACCCTTAAGGGCACTGTCCGGTGCCCCTACTAGGGCTCTTGTGCAGGGTGACACTGTTCTTGCAGGCCGGTGCCCTATTCCTCAAGGCGTTTGTCACCAGTGCATCCCTCAAGTACAGGGGACTTGACCGGTTGAGGGTTGGGGACAGGCAGGCACCCTCTTTCTTGCCTGCCGTTGCCATCGACCCCTCCTTCCTGTGCTGCCGGTGCTCCTGTTTTACTGAGAAGAGTGGGCCGGCTCTTCCCTTCCTCCTAGTTGCTAGTTGCTGCACTGTTTTGGTGAGGAGGACAGGCCAGCCCCTTGCTTTGACATCCGAAGCCCTAGTTTTGGTGGAGAAGGCGACGGCTGCCCTGTTCTTCTAGGGTTTCCACCTTCACAAGGCTGTCCCGGATGTCGGGAGTCACCGGCACCACTGTGACAGCTACGTGTGGTTGTCTTCTTCCTGTCATGGGTTCGACAACGAGCAGTGGTGCTGATTCTCAGGAGGTTAATTCCTCCGTGATGTGTCCTGCTAGTCTTCCACCCATGGAACATCATCTCCTTGCCCTACAAATGACTACCGTGAAGTTGATAGAGACTAATTATCATCTCTAGTCTGTCTCTGCACAGATCATCCTTAGAGGATGAGGAAAGACATGCTATATTGATGACAGAACCAAGGAGCCAGCATATGATGACCCCACCTATGCCTAGGGATGTAAAAGGATACATGTTTGGTCGAATACTAGCTCTATCCTTATCCTTTAAGCAATATGTGTACCGTTATCCTTATCCTTTAAGAAATATGTGTATCCTTATCCTTATCCTTTAAAAATATCATAAATGGATACATAAAGGTTAAATATCGAACAATACCATGTGTTAACATAAACTTAATCTTCTATTGTTTCCGGAAGGAACAAAGAAATACTACTTTCAAAATATACATAGATATAAATTCTTTCTCAGTAGTTCTTATAAATTTACTTGTAATTCACGTGACATTTGTGAAAATGAACCTTGCAAACTAGTGAATGATAGAGAGAAGGGATTAAAAGAACGGCATGGACCATAAGACATCTAACTATATAGGTATGATTGGAGATTTCATTTAGAAATGAGAATTTTAAATAAGATATAATCAATAGCTAAGATAAGTGAAAGAAAACGGGGGGGCGGGGTGTAGCGGAGTGGTAAACCCCGGGCTTCGGTTGGTAGCCATTCCAACAGCTCGTGGGTTCGATCCTCGCTACCCCCGTGGGTTGAACAGGGAAGCCGTACCTTAACCCCTCGTACGATATTAGCTTCCCCGGCGTTTACCGGGCAACCGGGTTTCCCTCGTCAACTAAAAAAAAAGTGAAAGAAAACGGACGGATGCTTAGATAATCGGACTCGAAAAAAGGTGTATCATTTTTCTTATCGTATATCATTCGGATACGGATAGTATTCGTATCCTTATCTTTTAAACTATATCCTTTTATGACCTTTAAGTTTTGGAAACGGACGGACAAATGGATTTTCGGGTACCATTTACGTCCCTACCTATGCCGGTGGGAACAAGAGAATAACCTTGTTATGAGTTAGATCCTCAGCTCCGTGAGTTCTGAGATCCAGCAGTTGATTATGATGAAGAAGACAGTAAGGGAGATGTGGGATATTCTGAATCTGATGTATGGCCAGAAGTAGGATGTCTTTCGCATATATCAGTTGACAACTAATATACATGACTTGAAATAAGGTAGTGTTGGTGTTACCACTTACTTTGGACTACTAAAAAGTAAGTGGGAGGAATTGGACTACTACTCTGCCTACAGTTAGGCTTGTACTAAAGATCAGAAGGTTTATTTGCAATATGTGGAACGAAATTGAATCTTCAAATTCCTTGCTAGTCTCACATCAGAAAATGAGTTCTTAAGGGCTCACATACAAAGCATTGACCCCCTGCCATCTCTTAAACAAGTGTACCCACAAGGTGTTGAGAGAAGAGGAGGGAAAGAAGGTTATGAGTGGAGGCACTGCAACAACTGGTGGTCGAGATTTGGTAGAGTCCTATGCGCTGGCTAGCACCTTTCCTAAGCTTGTGAAGGGTGATAGTAATCAGGGAAAAGAGAAAGAAAAGACTAGAAGACATTGTTCATACTGTGGGAAGAACAATCACAATGTGGACAAATGTTGGGACCTTTACCCTGATAAGAAACCGCTGAAATTCAAGAATTCAAAAAGTGGATAGCATGCAAAGAAAAATGTAGCCATAAATCAACGCCTGGATGATCCATCTAACTCCTCTCTGGATGATGGGTTCACTACTTCTCTAGTGTATACACTCTCCGCAAGTGATATTCTGCATCTTTAGCAGATCCTCTCTCAGCTTGGAACGTCTTCATCCGCCACCACGCCTTCCACATCAAGTATTGTAGGGGCGACTTGGACTGTCACTTACTCTACTTCCCCTCGTACTCCTTGGGTCATTGACTCAGGAGCTATAGATCACATGACTCATACCTCTTCTCTCTTTACTTTGTATTCCTTAAGTTCTGGACAAGAAAAGGTCACCATTGCATATAGTACTCGTGCTATAGTGGCGGGTAAAGGTGCTATGAGTCTCAATGATGACCTACCTCTGACTTACTATCATTTATGTCCTTGCCCTACCCATTAACCTTTTATCTATTAGCAATCTAACTAAATCACTTCATTGTTCAGTAATCTTTTTTCTTACACATTGTGTTTTTCAAGACCTAAAACACAAGCGAACGATTAGGACTGGTCGTGAAGTGGAAGACATATATCATTTAGAGGCTGGTGGCAGAGCTGCGTTTCAGTCCAGTGTTGATGGTGGCATGAACCAGAAACTTGAAGTGATCCACTTATGGCACAGTCGTCTAGGCACTTGTCTTTTAAGTCTTTACAAGTCTTGTTTCCTTATTTGTTCAAGTCAATAAAAGTTGACAATCTCTAGTGTCAAGTGTGTCGACTTGCCAAACATTATAGAACCAACTTTCTAATTTCCATGAATAAGAGCACATTTCCCTTCCAACTTGTTCACTCTGATATTTGGGGCCCATCTCATGTTCCTTACGTGGATGGTCATTGTTCTTTCATTAGTTTTATTGACGATTTTTCCCATTATTGTTAGATATATCTCATAAAATCTCGTGAATAAGTACATCGAATCATCAAGTGTTCTGCAAAATGGTTGAGAACCACTTTAAACGGCGGGTTAAGGTGTTTAGATCAGACAATGCAAAGCAATACTTTGAGAGGACCCTAAACATCTTTATGGAAGATGAGGGGATCAGTCATGAATCATCATGTGCCTATTCACCCCAACAAAATGGGGTGGCAAAAAGGAAAAACATACACTTACTTGAGACCTCCTGAGCTCTTCTTTGGCAATATCCGTCGCCCAAAAAAAATTGGACTGATGTTGTCCTAACCGCCTCTTATGTTATCAACCATATGCCTTCTAAGACACTTGACTACATGTCTCCTATTCGGGTACTTTGTCTTGATCATCCATTATTTGTCCTAGAGTCCCGTGTCTTTGGTTGTTTGTGCTTCATTCACTCTTTGAGTACTGGTTCTACTAAATGGGACCCTTGTGTTGTTTGTGGCATCTTTTTGAGTTATTCTCCCAGTCAGAAAGGATACAAATGGTGTGACTCCAAAACAGGGAGAAAGTATGTCCCAAAAGATGTCACCTTCTTTGAATCAGAGTCTTATTTTGCCCCCTAGTCCTCTAGTAAGGGAAAGGATGCTCCTATTTCCTATTGTGATCCTTCTCGTGAGTTTGTTCCCTTGCCTCTTGCCACTAACACGGTTGGTTGTATCTGGACCACCTGAAAAGCCTCCATCAAATACTATGACTTAGTCCAGGTATACATGACATAAGAATGGGCCGCCCGCAGATCTACCATCTCAGGAAGTTGCTGAAATTCCATGTCTAATTTTGGCCTCCTCCGCTACTGCCCCTGTAGATTTGGACCTACCTATTGTTTTTCGAAAAGGGACGAGAACTTGTACCAAGCACCCCATTTCTCATTATGTCTCTTATTCTCGTCTCTCACCATCCTATTGTTTATTTCTGTCTGTTATTTCTACCTATCATGTTCCTAACTCTTTTGTTGAAGTTATTAAGAATCCAAAGTAGGTGCAAACCATGGAAGAGGAGATGCAAGCCCTTCATAAAAATAACACCTAGGAGTTGGTGAACTTGCCTCTAGAGATGAGTTTGGTTGGGTCCAGATGGGTGTACATCATTAACTATCATTATGATGACAATGTTCAAAGGTATAAGGTCAGACTTATTGCAAAGGGCTTTACCCAGAATTATGGTGTAGATTATATGGAGATGTTTGCTCCTGTGGCCAAGTTGAAATCTGTGAGAGTTGTATTCTATATTATTGTCCAGTTCTCTTGGGAGATTCATCAGTTGGATGTTAAAAATACTTTCCTCAATGGCGACTTACAGGAAATGCACCCCCCACCTAGTCTTGATGCCAAAGAGAGAGTATGTAGACTGAAGAAAGCATTGTATGGATTAAAACAATCCCTAAGGGCTTGGTTTGACATATTTAGAACTATTATGGTTCGGCTTGATTACCAGCACAACAACTCATATCACTATCTTCACTAAGTGGGTGGATGGCCGAGTGGTGGTTCTTATTGTGTATGCGGATGATATGATTATCACTAAAGATCATACTACAGAGATACAGAAGCTTAAAGACAGTCTGGCACATGAGTCTGATATCAAGGATCTTGGGGAGCTAAAATACTTCCTTGGTATTGAGGTGGCCAAGTCTCAGCATGGTCTCTACATTTGCCAAAGGAAATATGCCCTTGATTTGTTTCGAGAAACTGGAAAGCTGGGATGTAAACCAGCCCCTACTCCTATTGAAACCAATCATGAGTTGTCTGAGTCGGTGGGGGAACTCATGTCTGAGTCTGATAAAGGTTCCTACTAGCGCCTTGTCAAGAAGCTTTTGTACTTATCTCTCACTCGACCAGACATTACCTATGTTGTTAGCATTGTCAGTCAGTTCATACATGCTCCTCGATCTCTACATTTGCATGTTGTGGAGAGAATCATGCGTTATACCAAGTCTCCTCGATCTCTACATATGCATGTTGTGGAGAGAATCCTGCTCTATACGAAGTCTTGTCCTGGCATAGAGCTATTGTACTAAGGCCCCACATGTGAATATTGATGCTTTTATTAATGCTAATTGGGTTGATTCTCGTGATGATAGACGGTCAACTACTGGCTACTGTTTGTTTCTGGGTGGAAACCTTGTCACTTGGCAAAGCAAGAAACAGATTGTATGTGCTCGTTCCAGTGCTGAAGCTAACAACAAGGCTGCCATCAGCATAGCTAATAACCTAGTTCAGCATGATCGAACAAAGCACATTGAGATTGATCGTTACTTCATTCGCGAGAAGTTGAATTCTGGGGAAATATGTCTCTCTTATGTTCACTATGTTGATCAGCTCTCTAATATTTTCACTAAAGGGCTGTCTAAGGATCTTCTTTCCTCTCTTTTGTCCAAGCTGTGCATGTCTGATATCTATACTCAGCTTAAGGGGGAGTTTAGTCAAGGGTAACTTGGTCATTATGTTTGTTCTCTCTTTTTGTGTGGGTTTATGAGATTTATTATGTCTTTATTGGAACAAGGGATATTGATGTCCTTGTCCAATCTTTGTAACCCTAATACCCATAATATATAAGAGATGTGAGGGGCGGCCTGGTTTTGTATTGCCACAGTCCTCTCGTTGTTGTCCATTGCCTCTCCTCTCTTCCTCCTCCCTTCTGCTCTATTTTCTACAGAATTAAATTGAGCAATTGCACTTACAAGGACGCATAGATTCTCTCAACTGTCTAGGGGCCAATTAACAGACAACAACGGCAATTTATGTGGGCAGAACTGGCGGAGTGCCACCAATCTTCTAGCAGACCTTGGTGCATTCTAGGTTATTTTAATGAAAATAGAAAGCCTTCAAAGAGAAACAGAATAGGCAGGATTACCAAGGGTATGAGGGTTTTTAACAAATGGATTGATGACAATGAATAATTGAAATTTAGATTTCAAATCAGATCTACAACTGAAGTAATCTATGAGATATTCCAGTTTTATCAAAGCTAGACAAAGTTCTAGTAGAAAATGCTTGGGAATCTTTATTCCCTCTGGCAAAGGTGACAGCACACTCAGGAATAGTATCTGATCATAATGCTCCTGTCCTGGACACTGGTGGTGGTGGTGGTGGAAAGTGCAGAGGACCACTGAGACTAGAAAAAGTATGGATAGAGAATGAAGATTTCAAGAAATTAATGGCAAACAATTGGGCACATCCAAAGGCAGAAAATCAAGGTATCAAAAACTTGCTTTGAAGTTGAAACATTTGAAGACTGAAGTTAAGAAGTGGGCTACAAACTGGAGAAGGTAGAGGACTAAGATCAAATCTGCTCCGCTGGAAAAGCACGATAAAACAAGGATCCGGAACCTAAAGAACAGGTAGATCATTGTATTCAATGCCCAGCAGATATGGAAAATTTATGGGGTAACTTTTTACTTGACATTCTCTTTCACTACACAGGAAGGTATGCGGTCATAGTTTTGCGCCCAGAGGATCAGACTTGGCAATGCTTCAAGAGTCAAATTTTATTACTGCTTCCACTTCCACAAGCAATCTACTGTAGTATCTGGAAGGAATGAAATGGAGCGATATTCTGTGGACGTAAACCCTACTTGGACGAAAATGGAGCAGTATTCCAGAGAAGTAAACCCTACTTAGTAAACACTTGTATTGCTGTTTTGAATTTTTTATTCCATGGGAGTTGTTATATCCTTAAAATAACTGCAGAAGAGTGGATAAGGAGGTTCATTTGACTGGTCCTATTTGGCAGTTGATGTAGTTTTCTTTTGTTTTTGTTGCAAGAGGAACCTCTGCACTTTGCATATCTTGATTGTACTTCCTCTATATTTTATATAATTGCTGGTACAATTCGCATTTTCCTTCAAAAAAAAAAGGAAAGAGCACAAACAAAAGAAAAAGTGTATAGTACAGATGAGATACTGAGATGGATGTGCAATAAGATGACAAAAGATAAGATTCAAAATGAATGTATACATGGAGACTTAGGTGTAGCCCCATTTGACATGAAGCTCCACGAAAATAAGCTTTTAGATAATTTGATCATGAGCATCATCACCCAAGTTCTATGTTGATTGGAAGGTGTGATCAAAAAAATCAAGCGGAGATGCAAAATAATTCAGGGAAGTCCTAAAACTGGATCAGTTGCCATGGTAAGAAAAGACTTGACCTTCCTAGGCAAGACTACAAAGATGGCAGTGGATAGATTAAAGCAGCGGGACGGGATTCATGTAGCCAACCCCAAATAAACGGGATAAGGCTCTAATGATAATAATAACGAGATGTGGCTACAAAGCACAAAAGGGATGATTACTAAATCTCATCACAAATTTCAAATTTACCCATCTCCACACTCCACCAGATTTAGTTGTCTCTTTCTTTTGCCTCAATTATCTATTGGCCACTCAATATCTTGGCAGACTGCCGAATGCAGCAGAGGGATTTTCAGCACCCAACAACCCCACGTAGGCGTCTCAAAAACACGGGTATTGGGGAGCAAATAAGGAAAAGAGGCTGATTTCGAAATGTGACAAGGCAGTAGGTAATTATTTTTCTTCTAACTCTGCTCGTAGATACATCATAAAAATGCACAAGTGAAGGAAAAAAAAAAAAAAAGACCATCCCTCCCGTTCTGGAAACATTCATCAAGGCCACACAATATGCTACCACAGCACCCTAGAACATTCTTTTGGAAAAAGAAAAACAAAGATAAAAGACAACAATATAATAGAGTGTTCAGATGTATGATCTGAAACACGCAGCTCAACTGTTGGGAGATTAGATTCTACGACGTAAAAGCATATAAAAGCTCAAAACGACCACCAGTCAGTCAGTGCTTACCCACTTCAGCTCCCTTCTCCACAACGCAGACCGACATGTCGGCGCCTCGCTCCCGGCACATCTGCTTCAGCCGAATCGCGGCCGAGAGCCCCGCAGGACCCGCCCCGACGATGACCACGTCGTAGGAAAGGGACTCCCTGCCGCCCTCTGCCTCGCCGCTGAGGCACCTGAAGCTGCCGGCTCGGCGCCCGAGCCGGGGGGGACGACCCCGGAGGGGATCCAGGAAACCGAAGGAATCCTCCCCAGTGCGCGCGGGTCGAGGGGGGTGGCGCGAGACGGGCGAAGGTGTCGGACGAAACGCCGGCGAGGCGCATGCATCGCCGCAGCGATCATGATCATGTGGGGGAGGGGCTGCGGGTGGGGGAGGTCCGGCTCTGACTCGGAGGAATGGTGCCCGGAGGAGGGAGTTCGATCGGGGGAAACGGAGTCGGAGCATGGCGAAGCTGCTCCGTGGCAGAGAGGAACAATCTGTTGTGTTTCTCCTTGCGAGGGGGGGACGTGGGCTAAACTGCCAACCAACAAATGGAGAGAGATAGAGAGGCGTGCCCGTTTTGGAGAAGAGTGATAGTTGGTGCACCTTGTGTGCGAATTTGAGCAGGTGAATTATATACCGAAATGGGGGCCCATTTGTTTCGAGAATAAGTGTAGATTACTCCGAGCCATTTCACTTATTATGTTCAAGAATTCAGATGTGTTATTCTTTGTTATTCTGGATTCAAATGTATTATTCTTTGAATAAGTGAAATAAATCATTCCACCTAAAAAGTTAAAACTATTTATTTCGATAAACTACGTATTCTATTTAAAGTGAAATCTACTTGTTCTAATAATAAAACATCTGAGAACAAGAAATCAGGAATACCACATCCACATCCACCAATTCATGATAGGATGAGCGTGGGACATACTCACATGGGTGTGGACACTAAAAGTCACTCCATTGGGATGTGAAATCTACCTCACCATTTACACACTAAAGTGTGTAACAAGTATTTCCTTTTGGAGCGGCTGCATGTTTGTTTTGGAGAAGAGTGATGCTTAGAGTAGATTATGGAGTGTAAATCTGATGAGGTAGATTATACACTCCAATGGGATGTCTTAGTGTATGTCTACCAATTCATGGATTGAGATCACTTGGACCCCTCCTTGGCCCTTAAATTTATTGGTGAGAAAAGAGTTTTGTTAATGGAGTAAAGTTATTTCTATTAATGAGTAAAGTATTAAACTTTTAGAATGTCTTTAACTTCTTACCATAGCCTTACTTTTATCCAATTGTCAAGAGATGTTCTCAATGTTGGATACGAGAGATATCTATATAATGAGATCAATTTTTATCTTGCAAAATAATATATATATATATATATATATATATATATATATAATGTACATGATAATTTGGAAACGGAAATAAGTTAACGGATGCGGAAATAAGTATTTCTATTTTCAACTCCTATAATTATCGAAGATCCATTTTCGTTTCCTATAACTTAATAGGTGGTCTTTAACGGATTTCCGTATTCATTAATAAAAACAAAAATGAGACGGATAATCGGAACTCAAATAGCTATTGACAACCGTAGATCCAAGTGATATCAATCCTCAATTCATAGATAGAATAGATAGAGATAAATCTACATGGGTGTGAATACTACAAGGCACCTTATTAAAATGTGCAATCCACTTCATCAAAATTTACCCATCATAAAATATAACAAGACTTTCTCTTTAGAGAACCGACACCCCCCCCCCCCCCCGTGCCACTTATCCGATTTGAGATCCACGTCATTTGTTGAGGTGCTTCACAGGACGAGCTGGCGATGTTATGGCATTTTTTGAGAGGAAAGATCAGTCTATATATGTTCGAACTTGCTTACACCAAAGACTGCAATCTAAATCAAAATATCGGAGAAATTGTCGTGCGGTGCCACCTTCCCTTTTGTGCAGCCCTTGTGGACAACCACATGTGCAGAAGGATTCCATCAACAAGAGATGTGTATTTAATTTGTATCTCCTTAACCCCTTAAGCATCCTCCTGGGAATACTTGTAGATCTCGTTCAAGCCATATTTATTGAAAGAGTAATACTTGCTGCACAACCAAGATGTACAGCAAGTCCAGTCACCGTACAACTTTTTGTGGTTGGATCACGTGGCCAACTTAGCTAATTGGGTGAGTTGACATGGCTACCTCCACAATATTTAGATTGACAAATATCGTTTTCGATTGACAAACATATATTACGATTGACAAATACATATTTTGATTGACAAATACAATTTTTGATTGACAAATATAATTTTCAATTGACAAATACCAATAAAAATTATACTTATCAATCGAAAACTGCATTTGTCAATCGAAAATCGTATTTGTCAATCGAAACTGTATTTGTCAACTGAAAACTGTATTTGTCAATCGTGATTATATTTGTCAATAGAAAATGGTATTTCTCAATCTAAATATTATGGGGGTGACTATGTTAGCTCGCCTAGTTGACTAAGTAGGCCGCATGGTCCAACCGCAAGGGATTGTGCAGTGTGACTGGACTTGCCGCACAACTTAGTTGCGCAGCGAGTATTACTCTTATTGAAATCCGATATCCTTCACCAAACTTGGGACCTTCCAAAGCAGGGCCTCAAACCGATATGGCATTTCCCCGTCTATCCATTTATCTTAAATGGATAATCTGTATCTATTCCATAGTCCATTTATTATCCAAATATGGAATGGATATTAAAGTTTGGATATTTTTCAAATTTAGAATAGATATGAATAATATTCAGATACCAAGGGACCTAATTTAAATAATAATACTTACAAGAAATAATTCATCAAAAAATTCAAAGCATACATTCATGTATGAATACTTGAAGTAGTTGTCATAAAAAGAAAAAATACTTGACATAAGATGTTAAAAAATACTTATTTGATACAAAAATGATTAAACTAAAATATTAACCTATGAAAAGCCTTTTAAATTTTAGTACAAAAATAATCATTTGATCTTAAATTAAATTATAGATTATAAGCATTATGTAAACTTTATCCATAGTAGATCCTAAACGGAGCAGACATGAGATTTTTACAACCGCTCCATTTAATAAGGAAATCATAGACAAATATCCGGTTATGATCTGCGAGATATTGAATAAAAAATTGACTATCTAGATAGGAATCTGGAGCATATTCAAATTTATCTTGATCTACTTGCATCCCTACATAGCTGCATAAATTTCTATTGCATCCACTTCATTAAGCGTGAAGGCTCCATATGATGCATGCAACAGTCTTCTTGTATGATGTCCAGTGCTAGCGCCAAAAGATTCTTGACCATTTGTGTGAGCTATATTAAGAAAGCTTTTGCTACGTTTGTTACGCCCCCGCTCCGCTGGCCCAATTCAATCATACCAATTTACTGTGAGCCGTCAGTTCGAGATTGCCATAATGGGAACAACTGAACATTCGTATATATGCAATAAGAGTATAAGCATGAGACAAGATATGGAATAACAACACAACAATCATAGCTACAAACAAGTCAAACCAAACCACTGAACTATATAAATTTAGTTAGCCAACTATATCATTACATAGGATCTCTAAAAGTCTAATAAAAGAAGAGTACATCTCATATGCTGAAATGAAACTAATCTTTACAACTCTTGCTAACATATCAAATTGAGAATAACAAATAACACCTACTAATATAGTCTTGAACTTCAAAGATCAAGTTTCACGATCCTCAGGCTCAACTTCAGTCTCTTGGTTCTCTAAAAATTAATAGTTTTGAGCAAGGGTGAGTCACATAGAACTCATAAAGCTCAGAATTCAAAAAAATATAGGTTTTCATATGTTGTAACATAAAAGCACACTTCATATGTCTATCGAAGAATGAACAACAATGCTAACATATTGTATCAATTCTTCAACCTAGCATACTTCATTGACATCAGAACATGATAACATAGATAACAAGCATGAATTACACATGATTTATTTACAAAAATATGAACATGACATCACGTTAACATCTAAAATATAACTTAATTACAGCAACTAAGTATATACATATAATCATGCATATTAATGCAATAGGCATATGGGCCAACTAGCATGATTATTGCTTTACATGAGCATGTATGCATGAATAGTATCATGAAATTTCAGCGTAAATCATGGCATGAAAATATGCATTAACCTTTAAAATATAACTTCGTCTTTCATCTTTAATCATCATAAGTGATCACACATATCGCATCTTTCAGTTTAACATAGGAGAAGTAACCATACAATGACATTGGGTACTTCTTCTTCTTTAGCTAGTGGTTATAGCAAACCCACTAAATCTTCGACTATGCAATTGGGGGACGCTTTCAGATCCCACTAGGATAGCATGTCAACACACTTCTCAGATTTATGCTATTGCCTCATATATCTTACTTATCCCCTTAGTCATTAACTGAGTGAATAAGGGAATATAGAGGTGCCCCCCACTGCGTGGCACTTTGGCCCCGAGGGAATTAAAAGATGGCCCCCACAACATAGCACTTTGGTCCACGTGTCATTTAAGGCCTACATCAGTGCCTTAGTGCATCTACTTAGCATCTTAATATCTTAAATTAATACATATGCATGCATGAACTACTCTGTTGAATGCAGAACATGCTCTAATGTATAATAGGTAGTAATGGCATGAAACAAGCATGAAAATAATAGGAATTAACTCGTCAAATTACCCTCTTAATCGTGTCGACCTAGCCCAATGCCATTCACTCAGTTAGCCCATCTTCTATGATTTTCCACTAAGACATAATTACTACGGGAAACTATGAACATACATGAATTTTCATGAATCTAAACATGTTGTAACATATGCATCATGGTATGTACATGTTCATGAATTCATTAAAGAAAGTAAGAATTAACTTGCTTCATAAACGAATATCTTAACATGGTTCCTCTACAATAGTATCATTATCATGACATGAATTTAAACAGGAAATAACTACTTTTTGCATGCATGGTTAATCATCACAGAGTCATACTCGACATTTTAACATGGATTAGCATGAATAAATCATATAAATAGTATGCAGTTTACATATTGTGCTTGAATCACATCGTGCATGGCCGACGTGATTTGTGAATTGCATTGGTCTGCATGGACACGTTTCACCCTTGTAACGAGGGTTCCAGAAAACCAAAGAGAAGAAAGAAGGATATTTTTTACATCATCTACAACATCCAGAACATCTCATACGTAGCCATGCATCATATACTCTATAGTAGATAATAAAATACATTGAAATTAGGATTTTAGATACGTAAAAGTATTATGTTTTTTATCATTCGTCATCACTTGCCTCAACTCCATGCAACTAACTCGAAGAAGACTGCCTCTGGTAAGGCGACATAATTCCATTACGCTCAACCATGCTCATCAGGTCGTCCTTACACTGCGTTGATCGTCCTTGCGTCCTCCTCCTTGCACGTTATGAAGAGTACTACTCCGCACCAGTTCTCTCTTCGAATCTCTCTCTAAAATTTTTTAATGGTTTGGGGATCAAGAGAGGGGCTTGGGCCGCACTATAGGTGTTTAGATAGGCATCTACCATGAGTCTCAAGCCTCCTATAGCGCTCAGAGAAGAGAGATCCAGTCACGGGTCGGACTCAGAAAACCATGAATCACGTCGGCTCGACCAGACGCGATTCAGGGCAATGTGTTTTAGAAACTCAACAAAATTCCAGAAAAATCACAAAATAAATAATAAATTCAAAAACCAACTCCACGAATGGGCCTACCAAGGTACTAATGGGCCCATAACGAGCCTACTAAGGTGCTAGGTGTTACACCCTCTCCCCCTTGAAGAGAATTCGTCTTCGAATTCTTGAAAGCAAAACACACCACAATCAAACAACATAACACAATTAATTTAAGCTCACTTACCAAACAAGTGGGGATAACGCATCCTCATCTCGGCCTCTAGCTCTTATGTGGCTTCCTCCGAAGCGTGATTCTGCCACAACACCTTAACCAAAGGGATCTTCTTGTTCTTAAGCTCCTTCTCCTTAGAATCTATGATCTGCACGGTGTAGATACGCTAATTTTGACGTCATTTCGAGTAAATTTCATATCATATAATAATACCTCAGAATGGTCTGATATTTAATCATTGGTTAATTTTTTTATTGATCTTTTTGAGTGTCGGGTCAAACAGACATATTTAAGTTAATCAATTAAATTGATTTTAACTCAAATTTCAGTTAAAATATGGACAAGTCTAAAAGACGTCGACTTGTATGGACGCCATTTAGAGTTTATTCTTATTTTAACGTTTGAATTTGAATTTTAATCAGTTGATTAATTAGTTAAAAGGCGTCTGTAAGAGTCGACGTGTTTTAGGTTTCCTAAGGTATTTCTACTTCTCTTCCGGATGTTTATCTTTATCTTAATTAGTGTAAAAGACGTCTATACATATAGATGCGTTTTAGCTAATACAGATAAAGATAAGTTTTCTCAGATGTTTATCTTTATCTTAATCAATCTGAAAGGCGTCAGCCTTAGTGGACGCATTTTATATAATTACAGATAAAGATGAATTAATCTGTATTTATCTGTTGGTTAAGATGGATAAATCTCAAATTTTTCCATGTAAATCCGCGGACGTAGAAGAAGTCTATAAATACCATCTTGAAAGTTAAAAAAAAAAGAAGAAGAGAGAAGTTAGAATCAGAGTTAGTGATCGAAGATCGAAGCGACGACGTCCTAACGCCGAAGCGCTGCTGTTTCCAGAAGTCGGCATCCATTCTTCGTCCAATTCAAAGCTTCATCCAATTCGGCATAAGTGTTTCATTTCTGCATTTTCATTTCACATCTTCATTAATATTACATTCTTCATCATCATTTCATGCAACACACACAACACTAGTACTTTTCAAAACCTATTTGATTAAGGGGTTTCAAAAATCATCCCAACAAGTAAGTTTGCTGTTTAGTTGTATGTTTAAAACTCTATTTAGAATGGATACTGCTTTTGCTTAAGTTCTCATCATCATTTCTTCATTTTCTATATTTCTTACAAGCTGCAAAAACGAGAATCAAAAGGAAGGAAATCAAACAAATCAAGGACTCTGGACGATCCTCAACTTCAAATCCAACAGCAAGAACAAAGGAAAAGGAAGGGCTCTCTTTCTTCAGCCAGCTGAAGGAGAGGAATCAAGAGCTCAACATCTTCCGCGTTTAAACAGGTAGGCGATCAAAACTTTCTTTTGGAACTTTTAAGTCAAAAGTTTCTGGCGATCACTTCACATAGTTTCTTTTTAATAAGTTTATTTTGCACTTAAACAACATAGATTTTTCATGATAATCACACAATCATTTTAAGCACTCACAGCTTTTTTGGCGATCACGGTGGGACTTGGTCTCGCCATCTTTTAATTCTTTTGTTCTTGCTATCATCAATCGGGCACCCACGGTGCACCACTTGTGTCTCTCGACACGTCCTCATCAATTGGTGAGTGTTTTTAGTTTAGTTAATTCTCCACGTGCACCACGTGCACACCCCAGTGGCAAGATCTTGCCCTCCCCGTTGATTAGTTAAAAAGTTGTTTTTGTGATGAAATGCTGAGTGATTGATTGATATCTTAGTTGTTTAGTTGCTAAAATCATCCTGTTAAAATCTAAAACAAAAAATCTTCCATGAACTGATTATTTGCTGTTTTTATCCTGTTTAAGGAGGAATCAACCCAGAAATTCCTTCTGGAAAACTGTTTCTACGTCCTGAAAAGCGTCCAGGAACAACGACGCATTTCAAACTGCGTCGTCATACCCAGACGCCTTTTAGTCTTATTTCTCTGCTGTCTGCAATCCGAGCTTCTGTGAAAAATTAAGGTTCTGTTTGAAAGGCGTCGACTACCCTAGACGCGATTCAGACAGTTTCTTATTTTTCTTCAGTTCTCAGATTTTTGTGACCTGTGTGCTAATTACCCATTATGTATTAGGCATTAGAGGCCATCCAGGCTGCAGGTCATACGCATTGAGGCTAATACCCTCCTTTTCTTAGGAACACTCTACTTGACGTCATCAACTCTCTCTGATTGGGTCGGTCCCTTGATCAGACTAGAGAAGTTGGCGTTGAGGCCTCCGTAAGTCCCCAAAATTGAGGTACTCCTCCTTGATCATCGGGCTGGTTGTACCAGTTGAAGACCCGGTTAGATTCCATAAACGTTGTAAGAGAAAGCCATAGAGCATAACGGTGGGTACTGAACTGAAACTAGGATCCCCTCCCTTGAGCGAATTTGTGGTTTAATTAAATCCAAATAACTCAACAAGGAATCTTAAAATCACGCTAAACATCCACTTGTTTGTTTAAATCTCTGTGCAACTTATTTGTCAATCTTTGAAAAAAGAATCTAACATCATACTGCTCCGATCGGGCAGGGATTTGAGTGTGGCTCCAGACGCCATGATTAACTACGAGGGAGATGCTAATGCCCCTCGCGATTCTGATTACAACTATGAGGGCGGGAGAGATGCTGATGCCTCCTGTAATTCAGTCCCCATTCTGTTTCGACAAGATGGGAATGTCCGGACCCCTCTCTTTCATCCTCATAATCAATGTACGAATCATCTTTCTGGCAGAACGACAAGAGGTCGTTGGCCTTTTTGTTCAGGAGATCTTTAGAGGGACCGGCCCTCGAGTGGTTCTTTTATTTGGAACCCTCCGAAGTAGAGGACTATGGTATCGTTTCTCGAAAATTCATTCAACGATACCAAGACAGAGTTGCACCCTCCCTGTCCATCACTGGCCTCATAGCAGAAAAGATGAAACCTGATGAGGAGTTTGTCAGTTTTGCCGACATATGGCGAGGCTTGGCCGAGAAAGTGAAAGATCACTTGTTCGAGTCAGAGCAAGTGAAGATGTTGATTTCCATTGCCACGCCTCAGTTCAAACTCGTCCTCTCCCTAAACAATCTGACCAGCATGGCAGAGCTCTATGAAAGAGTACGGTACTGTCAGAACGCCTTCAAGGACGTTACGTTCTCCAGCGTCTTTGATCCTCACAGACCTAGCAGGCCTCCGCCTCGGAAGCCTGTAGTGCCAAATTCCCCCAGCACAGGTCCGACTACTGAGGGCACGCTCTCTCATGACCAAGTCAGCAGCATGAATAACAATTCGCCCCAGTTCGTGAGGAACCAGCAGCAGTACCAGAGGCCATCGCAGCCGAACCAGCAGGCGTATAGGCAGCAGCCGAACCCTCAGTATCAGCAGCCCCAATATCAGCGGTCCCAGCAGCCGAACCAGCAACAGCCACAGCAGCCGCCACAACGGCAATTGCAGTACCAGCAGCCACCACAACAGCAGTACCAACAGCAACAACAGTATCAGCCGCGCGCACCGCCGGCATACCATAATGTCCCTCCCCCTGCTGACTACAATCAGCAGAGAAGACCTCCAGGCCCTAAGAGGGCAGAATACTCAGTCCTCCCAGAATCTCTGGCAGACATTTTCAGCGCCCTAATGGCAGCTAATGCCTTAGTCTTGCCAAGGGAAAAGGCAGTTTGGCCTCAGAATGCCGATACGTCCAGGTATTGCTATTTCCATAGGCAACCTGGGCATACTATTGACACCTTCTTCCAGTTTAGAGATTACATTCATGATCTCAACGAGCAGGGCGGCATAGACTGGGAGGAGATGAAAAAGTACATATCAACCCTGAAGGCAAGAAGACCACAACAACAACAACAGCAACAGCAGCAGCAGCAAGCAAGAGCACCAGCACAAGCAGCACCACCACCCAACATGGGCATAGTGCAGAATCCGCTCCCGGAGCACCAAAACCAAAACCAAGTTGCCCCTATCTTGACAAACAGCCAGTCTGAGGCTGACCGTGGGCAGCAGTGGAGAATAGAGGACTCTTCCTCTCTTTATTCGACGGGTCATATTCCGAATACCGCAGAACGACCACCACGCCGCACCATCCACATACCCAGGCCACAACCCATTACCATCACCCCTCTACCGACACCTGCCACCAATAACCCATTACCGCCACCCGCTTTCCTCAAGCCCATTACGCCCCACACTCCTACGCCTCCACCATATAATCCCCCGCAAACCAACTACGCGCCCCTCCTACCATCCAGACCACTATTACGCGTACCATTTCCTACTTCACCCGCTACCACTACCGCCTACCCAGACACCATCCAACCATCCAGACCACTACTACGCGTACCATTCCCCACTTCATCCACACCAATCACGTACCCATCCACCATCCAACCATCTAGACCTTTAATCCGCACCACGCCACCACCATCTAACCCCACGCCATCACCTACACCACCCAACTCTGCGGTACTCAAGGTGTCACCCGGATCCTCCACGGTTGAGGAACATGCGCTCCGAAGTGGAAGAATTTTCAACAAAGTATTTCCTCAGTCAACAGTTAGAGATGGCCCGTCACAGCCGACTGAGGAAGCACACAACGAAGAGAGTGCACCAGGCACTCAATATGATTTGTTGAAACATCTGGACCGAACACCGGCACGGATCTCCATACTTGAACTGATCAAAAGATCGAAGAGTCACCAAGAAGCCTTGATGGAATATTTGCAGAAGGTGATGGTCAACGAGGACGTGCCGGTAGAAAAGATTACAACACTATTAGTTCCTCAGGGGGATCAGCCCTCCATTACATTTCATACATCGGAACTAGCACCGCCAGCAGCCAGAAGCATGGCTCTGAGCATCACGGTCAACATCTGCAAGAAGGCCGTGGATGCATGCCTGGTTGACACCGGGGCTTCAATCAATGTCTTACCTCCGAAGACCCTAGAGCTGTGCGGTGTGCCCAAGGAGAATGGATGCCTAGCCCCATCTCTGTGACAGCATATGACAATTCTACCCGTTCCCCTCTGGGAATGGTTTATTTGAAAGTAGAGCTAGGCCCTGTAAGTCATGCAGAGGTCGAATTTCACATTCTGGAAATCGACCCTTCTATAAATGCCATTTCGGGTCGTCCTTACATAAAAACTCTTGAGGCGATTCCCTCCACGAATCACCAATGCCTCAAATTTCCTTTTAAAGGACGAATTATTAAGGTGACGAGCATGCCGATCCTTGCTGCTGCTCAGACTTTGGATGTTAAATCTACTGCTTTACCTGGCCGACAACCTTTTCTGCCGGTATTACAGGTTTACCATCCAGTGGCTGATCCTCTGAAAGCTGCCACTATTTCTCCTTACCCGTCAAATGCCATAAAAAGGGGGAAGTGCATGAGTACCCCAGGATAGAGAATTATGATGAAGAGTGGGTATCAGCCTGGGAGAGGTCTAGGCACACAATTGCAAGGCAGGACCACTCCTGTCAAAGATCATCGAGGAGCACCCGGAAGCGGCCTGGGCTATAGGTCAAGAAAACTGAAACAAGATCTTGTTCAACAAGCAGAGAATGAAGATGGTCAGAAGGTCTGGGAGACAATGTCCACACCACCCAAGGAAGGCCGAGATCCCCTAACATGGACCCTATATACTCATTTTGTAAAAGGGCCCATAATTAGCCATGACAACACGGTGGTCATTACTTCGTGTTTTGACTTCCATGATATATATGGGAGAGACTTGGCCAGGCATTGCTCTGAACTACTTACGTACCAGTCCTTGGAGGCTCTGCGGCCTATGAAAATGAGGAAATTCCATGATCCTGAATGCGAATGGTACAGGTGGTTCGATCTGAGAGACCTCTACATTGCACTAAACATATTGTTTCTAGATCCTGCAGAACCTAAGTGGCCGCCGCAGATTGATGAGCTGATTGAAAGTCCCGGTGCTATCTTTGACAAACGGATATTGTTGTCAGAAGAGACCGATGAAAGGAAGCCAGATGACCCCTATGAAGCTGGCTACACTACAGATCTGCTCTGGAGGGGGACATATCCTTCTTATGTTTTCATGCTCCATACTTTATTCCGCACATTGCTCTTGACCCCGACTTGGTCGCGGGTCATTATTGAAGATATTCCACGGGCTTCGCCCGTTATAATTACTCTGTCCCCTCGGGACCTCATTCTACAACCTCCTCTCGATCTAGAGAGGATGTATGATTTGATCTGAGACATACTTCTATATGATCCCCCTAACCCTCTGGCCTTGGTGCCACTTCCTCCATCTAATTCTCCTTCTATTTGTATTCATTCCTGCTTTATGCTTAATTCTTCCACTGTCCAAAAAAAAAACGTCAATTTGACAATAAATTCTTCCCAGATCCTCATTGAGGAAACCTCTTACTTGTCCGATCGCACCCCATTGCGCGAGTCTTTCGGTCAAGATTCTCTTCTAGATCTACTCTGCCCCTCCCCTCGGGAGGATTCTCTTGTATTTCCACTTGTATCCCAGGATTTCCATCCTTCTTCATCTTCATTAGGTTATAATAGGGAGTTTAGTGAAGTTAGGCAGTCTAGTTCTAGACAGGTTAGTCAGGTTAGAAAGTCTAGGAAGCCTAAGGGTAGGCGAATTCCAGATAGATACCTCCAGGACTTAGCTGATAGATGCTTTTCTTGCTCTGTAATCCCTCAGTTCTTAGAAAATCCAATTCAGATGACAGAAAACTGTATGAACGATGAGTCAGTCAATGATGGGTATGGGGTGTATGAGTTAGTACATGAAAAAGACCCCATTATTGAAGATGAGGAAGATGACGAGGACGCGGCTGAGGCATATGTCAGTGGAGTAAAGAGATTCGATGAACCCTCAGCTGCCGTAGAAGAGCCCACCAAAGAAATCAATTTAGGGACTGAAGACGAACCTAAGGTTGTCCTCGTTAGCAAAAATCTTTCTACAGAGAATGAGAAGGCAATGGTACAAGTACTTAAGGACTATAAGGACGCTTTCGCCTGGAGTTATGAAGATATGCCAGGGTTAGATTCATCTTTAGTTGAACACAGATTGACGTTAAAGGAAGGAGCTAGCCCTGTCAAGCAGAGATTAAGACGATTCCACCCACAAATGGCTCTAAAGATGAAGGAAGAGGTCGACAAATTACATAAAGCCAAATTTATTAGAGTTGTCCTTTATCCACAATGGGTAGCCAACATAGTCCCGGTTATGAAGAAGGACGGGAATGTTAGAATTTGCATTGACTTCCGCGATCTGAACCGGGCGTGTCATAAAGACGATTTTCCATTGCCTCATATTGATGTACTCATTGATAATACCGCTGGCTATGAAACTTTATCGTTTATGGACGGATTTTCGGGATACAATTAGATTAAGCTAGCAGAAGAAGATCAAGAGAAAACGTCATTCACTACACCTTGGGGAACATACTGCTATGTCGTCATGCCATTTGGATTGAAGAATGCTGGAGCCACTTATCAGAGGGCTATGATGGCAATATTCCATGACATGATGCACATAGATTTGGAAGTATATGTGGATGATTTATTGGTTAAATCTAAGACAAAGGCTGAGCATGCCAAAGTTTTGGCAAGAGTATTAGAGAGATCGAGAGAGTATCAGTTAAAGATGAACCCCAAGAAATGTGTATTCGGGGTATCTTTAGGAAAATTGCTTGGATTTATTGTCAGCAAACGGGGAATTGAGATCGATCCCAACAAAGCGAAGGCCATCAGAGAAATGTCACCTCCCAAAAACTTGAAAGAATTGAGAGGATTAATCGGGAGGTTGCAATTTATTCGCCGATTTGTCTCCCAGCACTCACAAAGGTGTAAGCCGTTTTACGAGCTTACCAAGCCGAGAGTCAAATTTGATTGGGACGATAAGTGTCAAGAGGCATTCGATGGATTAAAGAACTATTTAGCAAGTCCTCCTGTTTTGAGACCACCATCTCCAGACAAACCATTAATACTTTACATTTCTGTCTTGGATGATGTTGTGGGGGCTGTCCTAGCACAAGAGGATGAAGAAGGAAAGGAGAGGGCAGCCTACTATCTCTTTAAACTTCTCAACCCCGCTGAACAGAGATATACGGCGATGGAGAAAACATGTGCAACATTGGTCTGGGTTGTGCAGAAATTAAAGCATTATTTTCTAGCCCATGAAGTCCATCTCATCGCTAGAATGAATCCAATCAAATTCCTTCTGGAGAAATATGTTCTTACTGATAGGTTAGCGCGGTGGCAAAGCTTTCTATCTCAATTCGATATCATTTATATTCAGCAGAAAGCGATCAAGGGCTATGCCATAGCAGAACATCTCGCCTATCATCCCCTTCCTCGTTTTGATCCAGTGCGATCAGAGTTTCCGGATGAGGAACTGATGTCTGTAAATCAAATCAGAGATGATATGTGGACTCTGCATTTTGACGGAGCTTTGAATTCTCATGGAAAGGGGATCGGTATCGTTCTGTTATCACATGAAGGTGTCACCATTCCACAAGCCTTTCAGCTTGATTTTTCAGTCACTAACAATATAGCTGAATACGAGGCACTTCTTGCTGGCCTCGAGGCTGCTCATTTCCATGGTGCCACTAAATTCAGGATTGTGGGTGATAGTCAACTGATTCTTCGCCAAGTGCTGACCAAGTATCGAACTCTTGATCCCAAACTCAAGCCTTATCAGGAACTTACTTCTGCTTATTCAAAGCTTTTCACGAAATTGATCTTTGTCCATGTCCCTAGGAATCAAAACATCTTAGCTGACGCTCTAGCTTCATTGGCATCTTCTCTTGATTTTCTAATCAGTAAGCAATCCGAATCAATCATAGTTCATAGGCGTCTTTCACCCGCCGTGAAAGACCCTTCATTTCTTAGAACTAAGGAGAAGTTGCTGAAGAAAGTCAGGGACAGAAACATTGTTGAAAAGAGAGAAATCATGTTAATAGAGCTGTTAGAAGAGATGGATGATGAACATAAGCCATGGTATTATGAAATTGCCAAATATTGTGAAGATCAATCGTATCCTGAGCAAGCTACAACTGAGGAGAAGAGAGCTATCAGGAGAGTTGCTCAACGATACACCCTAGTTGGAGGAGCATTGTATAAGAGAGGTTTTGATGGAGTTCTTCTGAGATGTCTAGACGAAGATGAGCTTTGGAAAGTTATGGAAGGAGCTCATAGTGGAGTTTGTGGTGGCCATGTCAATGGACAGATGCTAGCAAAGAAGATCCTTAGACAAGGATTTTATTGGCCAACTATGGAAGAAGACTGTGTAGGATATGTCCGTAGGTGTGCTAAGTGTCAACTTCACGCCGACAAAATTCATTCTCTGCATCTTCACTCCATCCTGTTTCTTCCCCATGGCCTTTCTCCATGTGGGCTTTCGATATCATTGGACCCCTTGGTAATCCAGATTCCGGCATCAAGCAAAAATCTTTCATTCTCACGGCAACGGAATACTTCACCAAGTGGGCAGAAGTTGAAGCGTACGTGGAGATCAAAGCATCAACCGTCTGCAAGTTCATCATGAAGAACATCATCACCCGATTTGGAATTCCAAGTACCATCGTCACCGACAACGGACCGCAGTTCGTGTCGCAAGAATTGAAGGACCTCTGCAACAGGTATAGAATTGCATTGCATCATTCCTCTCCTTATTATCCGCAAGACAATGGCCAAGCAGAGGCAACTAATAAAACTTTGATAAAAATCATCAAAAAGACGTGCAAATCTAACAAATTCGCAGACTGGCCAGAAAAATTGGTTGAGGTTCTATGGGCCTATCGAACTTCAATCCGCACGCCCACTGGGCAAACTCCTTATTCCTTAACATTTGGAATGGAGGCGGTAGTTCCATATGAGATCCTTATACCGTCATTAAGAGTACAATTGAATAAGAAATTCTCCATTGATGAACATCGTTAAGCACTCCTTGCTCAATTGGAACTTTTAGACGAGAAAAGATGGTCAGCTGCTAATCATGCAAAAGTTTATCAAAATAGACTAGCACGTTTTTATCAAAAGAAAGTCATTGAACGTAAGTTCAAAGTCGGTGAAATGGTCGTCAAAAGGATTTTTGTAAAACCTGGTGGTCTGCGTTCCAAGCTCCAACCCAACTGGGAAGGACCTTATGTTGTATCGCACGCTTTTCCTGGTAATGCTTACCGTCTTGTTAATGCAGAAGGAGAAGAGCTAAATCATCCCTGGAATGGCTTACATCTTAAGAAATACTACCCGTAGGTTAAAGAGTCGATCAGTATGGTACAAAGACCAGTGAAATCAGAAAATTTATAAACTCAAATTTTCTTATCAGTCTGGATAATTTAACTTCAAACCCATTAATACACACACTGACACGTTTGATTCGTGAGTAACAAGAGATGCCAAGTCCTAAGGAATACCGAAAGCTTGACTGAAAGTGTAAAGTACAAATCATTCTTTTTTAAAAGCAAAAAAATCTGTTTTACACTCGGCCCATGATGTCGGAACGAGGCTTAAAATAGACTACCAAGAATACCCGCCATCTTAGTAGGAGGCCGTCATGAAAAAAAAAGGGGGAGATCCGTCCCAAAGAAAAGAATAGAAAAGCAAAAGCAAAAGACAAAATCCAAATGTCAAATCAAAAGGCCATTACATTACAAACGTTACATCAAGGCCATGAAATGAAATAAAAGGGAACGCAAGGTCGATAAATACCCCGGAAAGAAATGACCGAACCCCAATGGATATTAGGGTAGGAAAGGAACATCTTTTTAAGTCTCTGGAACCTTCTCATGGGATTTCTAAACTTATTCTTCCCTTCTTTCTAAAGAGGCGTACTCCAAACTTAAGGAATGACTTAGATTGAATAAGGGTCAAATCATCAAATGGGATCACGAATGGAAAGACAAGTTCAAACACGATGGGTTTTAAGTTAAGTTGTTAAAGAACAATTTGGGATTTAAGTTAATAAATGAATATGATCTTTTGATCTGAGTACCATGCTGATCTTTCATGTCAAAAATCCAAAAAAATACATATTTCAAACATCCAAAAAAAATACATATTTCAAAAATCCAAAAAAACACATATGTCAAAAAAAAAAAAAAAATTATATGTCAAAATCCAAAAAAAGCATATATTTCAAAACCCAAACAAAAATGAATATTTCAAAACAACAAAAATATTTCATTTAGCATTTGCTTATTACACTTGGTATGTCTCATTCCTTTTATTTTCAGTGAGCATTTGTTTGCTTGCATGTTGCATTTTGCTTATTCACATTACCTTTGTTAATAAAGGCTATGCCCCTTGACCATTTATTGAAGGAAAGGATTAATCGACCAATTATTTGGTCAGGTAAGGGGCTAAGCCTAAATAGATACTTAACCTGTTTGTTAAGTACAGGATGCAAGACAGACACAGGAACACAAGATTGGAGCCCAAAAAGTGCTATGTATATCATCCAAAGGTGTTTTGTACATGATACATGGAAGAAAAAGAAAATACATAAGCCCTCAAGGCTGGCTCTCCCCTCCGCCCTCGTCAAGCTGGCTCTGGGCTTCGTCAGGCGCATTCGGCACTGGTCCTCGGCTGGGAGGTGGAGGTGGCCCCATCGCGCTCGGCCCTGCCTGGCCAGAAGACATGGCGACACTGGCCGTGAAAGCACTCGTCAGACCACGCTCCTGGGCACGCTGCCGGGCTCGCTGATACTGTTCCTCCACCATCTTGCGCTCGTGCTCTGCAACCGACAGTCGACCCTGCAGACTCTCCAGTCGAAGGCGGTCACGATCTCTCTCCTCGGTCACGACCTCCAGGCGAATCTGGAGACGTGCAAGATCTCCAGTGGAGAGACGAGCCACCTGCTCCTCCAACGCCCGGATCCGCGCCGCATCAGCTTCAGCATGAGCAGCCGCAGCACGGGAACGCTCTAACTCCGCTTCAGCCCTCTGAAGGGCTTCCTAAAGCTCAGCAACCTGAAGAGAAGTCATTGTTAGTCCGAGGCAATCAAGTAATCAAAATCAAAATTCGAAAAGTCGAAGAACTTACCCGAGCAGCCTGGTCCTCCTCTGCAAGAGAAGCTCGATGGATGGCGGAGGCGAGCTGGCTCTGGAGGTCAGCCAGAGCGGCATCATAGGCAGACGAGGAAGCATATGAAACTCCGAAGGAAGGGGGAGCCGCCTGGGTGTAGATGGCTCGCTACACCAAGAGACCACCGTTAGTGTTAATCGCTAAAACAATTAATTAATTAAAACATGCATTCATAAACATGCATACATACCAGATCGAATAGTTCCTTCTGGACCTGCTCTAGCTGGGCCTCCGCATCATGTAGGCGGGCCCGGAGGTCGATGATGACCGCGTCACGTGCATCCTGCATATCACACATACATTCATTCACTAAACATAAATCAAGATGATAATAAAATTAAAGATGCATAAATGCATACTTACATCGAGTGGTCGGAGGAGCCGAAGCTGATCGGCGTAGTAGGCCCGGTACTGCTGGAGGTAGGCCTCGCTACTCTCCGCCCGTGACTCCACTCTGACACCCCGGCGATGCCAGTCTTCATATTGCTCCGGGAATTTCGCTCGCCAATCGGTGAGGGCTTGCTTGCCCCTCATGCTCCTCCAGACTTCCTTCGGGGCCTGCTCGTCTATCCATTCCTGATGGAGGCCCAGGGTCCTCATCACGAGCCGGAGGCGGAGGGGCTCGATTTCGTTGAGGCAATGCACCCACATTTGCCTCCCGAACCTCCTCCTGCCAGCCGTCACCCACGGCTGACCCTCCTCGCCCATACCAAGGTACGGGCGCCAGATCACCTGCATATAGGTTAAGTGCATTCATATAAATAATTTGCATTTAATCAATAAAAGATTGCATTTAATAAAAATTAAACAAGTTAAAAACTTACCAGTAACTCGGGATAATCAAGAAACTGACGGCGGAGGGCCGTCAGCTGATGGTGCTGAGGAGCAGTGTCCACGATTGGCTGCCAACGGCAGGCCAATGGAACAGCGCTGGGACTCGCAATCCGCGCTCTACCGAGCGGGAAGTAATGATAGGTCCAAACCTGCATTCATGAACATATAGGTTAGTAAAGCATCATTTCATTACATGGCATTGCATAAACAAATAATAAATAACTTAATACCTGGAGGAACGGCGAGAAGCCGTTGACGGTAGTCTCACGGTCCGGTGTGACCGCAGACAAATCGGCAAACAGGTGGGCCAGAAGGGCCGCACCCCATGCATACTCTCCTAAACTATCTAAATCATCTAACAAATAAAGGAACCTACAATGAATGTGGTCGCCCTTCGTACCGAAGAGCAACCGACCAAAAAGGAAAACTAAAAAGACTCTAAGCTGTCTATCTACCTCCTCCCCCTGACTAGGGTCACTACAGTATACAAGGGAGGATGACTCTGCTAGCCTATCCCTAAACTCTTCCCGGGTCTCGTCAGACCGACGCCGGGGCTCATCTAATCCTAGAGCAGCCTCTACCTCTATCCTAGGAACCATCCTAGACTCTCTACCTAGGCTGGACACCTCTATCCCTAGTAATGCCTCTGCCAGTCCCTGGTAGTTGGGGTAAGTCACCCCACTCACAGGTCGACCCTCTACCCTGAGACCAATGATCCTGGCCACGTCCTCTAGGGTGGGGACCATATGTCCCCACGGCATTAGGAAAGCGCGGCTTTCCGCATGCCACCTCTCCCGCAGCGCCTGTAGGAGGACCAAGTCGAGCCAAAATGGCTCGATATCTAGTACCTCACCAAACCCCATCCGACGCAGGCGCGCCTTCTGGAAGTCCGGGAGCCCCCTATATGCACCTATGACTAGGTCCCACGAGATTCTGGACCTCATCACTCCCTGCAAATAAAAACATAAAAAAAATAGGGTCAGTAATGAATAAAAACAGGAAAAACAGTTCTGTTTTGAAAGGCGTCAGCACATATAGACGTTTTTCAAAACACGTCAACATGCCCTGGCGCAATTCAAACTTATTTTCTGCCTAATTAAAAATTCGGAATTAACCTTGAAAGACGTCAGCCCAGGGTGACGCCTTTTGAATTGCGTCACCTGGTCTGGACGCCTTTGTAGGCTCGATTCCGGGTTCTTGAAGAACCGCTTTCTCTCCTCTTTTTCTCATCCCATTCATCTCATAGGGAACTTACCGTGTGGAGGTCGCCCTCCTCTTCTTCCTCCATTGCTATAGGCGCCGGTGGAGGGATTTCCTCCTCCAAAAACGCAGCGGCTTCGGCAAGCGCCGCCGGAACCTCCTCGGGAGCTTCCTCCTCGTGCCTTCGCCGTCTCTTAGCCAAAGTCTTCATCTTCTTAGAGCCCTCACCGCGTTCCATGAAGGAGTTTTGAGGGAGAAAGAGAGAGAGATCGCCGGAGCTCGGAGGTCGCCGGAGAGGCGAAGAAAGAGAAAGCAAGGAGAAAAGTGAGGAAGAAAGGGGGCCTTCGCGGGTCTGTAAACGAAAGGTTAAAAGGCGTCGACTCAGAGCGACGCGTTTTAGCCATAAGTTGAGGCGGTAAGGACAGGTGTTTGAAACTGATTGAAAGACGTCCACCTATACGGACGCATTTCATATTACCACCAGAGTCGTACAAAGGAAAATGATTAAAGGGGTCTTAATATAAAGACGCGTTTTAGGAAATTAATCACTAAATTAATGGCAGAATCCTGAAAAAAGTACGAGAGAGAGTTGAAAGGCATCAAGTTTTGAAGACGCAATTTAACGTTTAAATCAGGTTTTTGAGGATTAAATTGAATTTATGGAAAATGAATTATGGTTGAAAGGCGTCTTTCTGAGTGGACGCGTTTTGCATTTTACAGAACCCGAACAGCCAAATTTTCAGAAAAAAATCCAGTCTTTACTAAAGGAAAAATCATGGGCACATCACAGGAAGTTAAGGAAAGATTTTCAAGACATGAAAAAAATCATTCTTTATTCAATGAAATCTTTTATTACATCCAAAAAGAAAAGAAAAGAGAAAGAGGACATTTAAGGAAGAATTTCATGAAGACCTTTGAGGTAAGGAAATTTCAATCCTCTGTCTTTATCTTTAGAGGATTTCACACGGTAGCTAAAGCCAAGGTTCCATAAGGTAGTGATGATTTCTATGGTTTCATAATCTTCGTCGGATTCCAAGGCACGCTTCTTGATCGGGGATGTAAAGGAGAACTCAGGGAATTCACGACAGCCCAAGCTAAGTTGAGTAAGGCACCGATGGGGATTGTATAACACGAACTCGGTGGCTCCAATCAACTTGAGATCCACTCCCGTTGCACGGCGCACCCAAACAGACTTTACAACAAGAGCGAGTGGAGACGAATCATGTAAGGACTGAGGCTTTCGGATCCGGTTTTCGGGGTCGGACCCTGTAGTTCAGGCTCCAGTGGGGCAGAGACTCTGTGAGGTTTCGCGTCGAGCGGGCTCGACGCGGTTTAAACGGCGTCCACCGTTGCAGACACGTTTTAGGTTCTGCCACGTGGGTGCCACGTGGGCTGGCTTTGGGCCGCGAGAGTACGGTCCTGTCGTGTCGTCTGAACGGCGTCCGCATGGGACGACGCCTTTCAGACTGCGACTCTGGAATTGTCAGAGTACGGCCCTGACATGTCTCCTAAACGGCGTCTGTGTAGAACGACGCATTTCAGAGTCCTGTCAGAGCGGCCGTCACGTCACCTGATAGGCGTCTGTCTATGTCGACGCGTTTTAGCCAGTCTCTGGTTAACCCCTCGAGCACTCCTTCTTTCCCTCGTTTTCTTCCTCCTCCCTTTCTCTCCTCCCTTCCGGCGATCCCGACGGCAGCCCCTTCTCCTCCCTCTTTTCCTCCCACCACTTCATCCTTTCCTCCACTCCATCACCCACCTAGCTCCCACCACTACCACCTCCACTTCCACTGCGGCGTTTTACTCTCCGGACGGCGGCCGACGTCACGGTGGAGTAAGGACGACCACGGCAGTACCGGCGAGGGCGTGGGACGAGTCGGGTGGACGGCTTGAAGCTTGGAGGAGTTCAAGTAACCGGTAGGGTGACAATTCCCATAGTGTTCTATGTTCAAACCATGATTCTCCCTCTCGAAGCATGTTTTAGATCTATGGTTTTGGGGGTAGAACAAGCATGTTTAGGAACTCCTCTTGTTGAAATGGGGGATTTCTATGATTATGGATTCGTGATGTTTGGGTTTGCCTCTCTTTGTCCTCCGTTTCGGGTGATTTTGGGGTTTTTGGGGATGAAAAGGGGAGCCCTCGGGCTCATGACAGATCTGGTTCCTGGGGTTGAAAGATGTCGTGCATGGACGACGCCTTTTTGAAGGGCGTCGGGCCGTCATGACGCCTTTTAGACAGGAACTGCTTTACTGAGGTTCTGTCGGTTCAGGGATTCTGGGACTAAAAGACGTCATGGGTGGGCGACGCGATTCGTAAAAGCGTCGGGTAACCATGACGCCTTTTTAGGCAGAAATCCCCTGATTAATGTTTTCTGCAAATCCTGGATTTCTGTGCTAAATGGCGTCTGAGGATGTTGACGCCTTTCAAAAGGCGACCGCTGGTGTCGACGCCTTTTAGGTCAGATTCTGAGGACGATGTTTTATGAACCAGTATAGGGAGCTTGAATGGCGTCGGCCTTGGGCGACGCGATTCAAGACAGAACTACACTAATTCATGCCAGTAAAATGTGTTCATACTGCTAGATAGTTGGTTAATGCACGCTTTAGTGCACTCGATAATGATGGATTCTTCATAACCGGATGGCACTGCGTTGTGTGTCGTGCGATCGCGGGCTTTTCACGTAACCGGATCGTACTGTGCCGGATTTTGTGTTACTGTGGACCTGGAGTGACAGTTGTAGCGCTTTATCACCCTGTGCTGGTGTGGGTGGAGCACAGCGCCGGTGGGGGCGTGGGCGGGGTGACGCCTAGTGAGAGAGGGTCACCTGGTGAACCCCGGAGTCAGCTAGTACCGGTGTGGGAGTGGTACCTTCAGAGTGTCACTCATGCTGAGGGAAGGAGTAACCACCTGAGCCAGTTGGGCCGGAGTAGCGAGAGTGCTATCCGAGGGGTTA
This sequence comes from Zantedeschia hybrid cultivar, assembly GCA_030544215.1. Taxonomy (NCBI): domain Eukaryota; kingdom Viridiplantae; phylum Streptophyta; class Magnoliopsida; order Alismatales; family Araceae; genus Zantedeschia; species Zantedeschia hybrid cultivar. The sequence goes on along the minus strand of JARZZO010000002.1, from coordinate 44,310,811 downwards.
CTGCTTGGTCTCAGCGGGTCGATGTTTTCCCCACTGTTGTTTGTATGGTTGGCGTGTTCTATCGAGACGGCGGTTGTGGGTTCCCTAGTCGTATGGTTTAGAATTATGCATGTTTAATACATTTCGATTGCATGTGATTCGCATTGAGATCTAGGAATAGTAATTACCACTATGCTTGTTACTTTACCGTCAGCTGTATTCTTCACTTGTGGGTGTGTGCGTGGGCAGTGGGGATCGAAGGATCCCTACTGAGTCTTGTCTTTGAGACTCATCCCTGCGGTTTTCAGGTGATGACTCCCGGCAGACCTAGCGAGGAGTGTGCGGCTGTGTGTTGAGCGCCGACGGCTGTTGTTCCGGGGTATGCCCAGATGTAGTTGTTATTTTATTTCTGGCCTGTATGTTTAATTAATTCTCTTCTGTTGGAGTATGTAATTGTTTGCTGTATCGAGTCGCATTGTAATAACTTTTAATTCCTGCATTTTCCTTTCAATTCAATGTGATGTGAATGTTTAGCTTAGTTTATCATTTATTTCCCAGACTTACTTAGATCCTGGTTTGGTTCCAAATTAATGATTCGGTACCCATTTAGTAATCGGATCCCCGATTATAGGGTGGCGGGTCGTTACAGTTGGTATCAGAGCATTCGGTCTGGCAAATAAATGAATAACTAGGTTAAATGTCGTGAGTCCGGCAAATAATTACATTATCCCGTACAGGCACGACGGTAGTATAGGTTTTAGGATTCTAACTAGAACTTTTCGATTTTGTGTCTGTAGGCGATTAGATGGCTCCTAGGAAGAGGATGCCGATTATTCGAGAGCGGGGAGATGTCCCTAGTGGATCTGAGGCCGGGAGGCCAAGTGTAGAGCAGTTTATGGAGGCTATGATGGACACTATGGCTAGATACCAGACCCGAGACCCTAGTGAGAGTTCCAGTGCTCGGGGAGGGTCTACAGCTACACTTAAGAGATTCCTGAAGCTGAGGCCACCTCACTTCACCGGTCGTCCTGACCCTGATGAGGCCGTTCACTGGCTTAGGGAGATAGAGAAGACTTTCGATACTATGGATTGTGCAGCAGTGGAGAGGACTCCGTTGGCTACCTTCATGTTGAAGGATAGCGCCTATGATTGGTGGACCACCTTGAAGAGTTTGTCATATGAGGATAGGAGTCTCAGGGAGATTCCATGGGAGACTTTTGTTAAGGAGTTCAATGCGCAGTATTTCCCTAGGCATGTCCAGAGGGCCAAGGAGAGGGAGTTTATGGATCTAACGCAGGGGAGTATGACAGTACTCGAGTATCAGGCGAAGTTTGTTTCGCTTGAAAGGTTTGTGCCCTTCATCTCAGGGGACGAGGAGCGACGTATTGAGAGGTTTGTGGATAGGCTGAGTCTCAGTCTAAGGAACTTTGTGGCATCTCACTGTTGTACAGACTTGGCATCAGTAGTTAGGTGTGCAGCAGCAGTGGAGGCACAGTAGAACCAGTCAGCCCGGGAAAGAGGACTGACTGCTCAGGGACCAGCTCGTGGCAGGGGTAAGGCAGCGGCAGTAGCCCCTTCGTCCGGATCAGGATCGTCGTCACTCGGCTCCAGATTTAGGAGATTCTTCCGAGGCGGTGGCAACAGTAGTGGCAGCAACGGTAGTAGCAGACCCAAGCAGGATCAGCAGAGCCAGTCAGTGTCCAGCGCCCAGTAGGAGCCAGCTCAGAGGCTTCCAGCAGTTTGTCAGCACTGTGGTGGTGCCCATGGCGGGACTCAGTGTCCTACTCTTCCTAGGAGGTGTTTCACTTGCGGCCAGCAAGGCCATTTGGCGAGGCAGTGCCCGCAGGGGCATGGTCAGGGGCAGGGTTCAGGTGATCAGAAGAAGCCGAGGACCCAGGGGAGAGTTCTAGCTATCACCAGGAGGGAGGCTCGCGCGTCCAACTTGGTGGAAGGTACACTTTCTGTCCTTGGGAACTCTGCACATGTGTTGATCGATTCGGGTGCGTCGCATTCTTTCATTTCCGAGTAGTTCATAGATGTTCTTTCTGCACCCGTTGATGAGCTATCTGATGGATTGATGGTAGAGGTTCCTTCTGGGGATTTCATGTTATCTTATAATTGTTTGAGGGATGTTCCCTTGACCATTGAGGGTCATGAGCTACTTGCCCAGTTGGTTGTACTTGCCATTCGTGACTTTGATATCATCTTGGGCATGGATTGGTTGGAAGCTTTTTATGCCGTGGTGGACTGCCACAGGAAGAGGGTGCGTTTCTCTATTCCGGACATCCCGACCTTCTATTTCCAAGGTATTAGGCTCTCTTCTCGAGGTATTCTCATTTCTGCCTTTAAGGCTCGGAGGTTGCTTGCTGGTGGTTGTGAGGCCTTCCTTGCCTCTATTGTTGTTTCTGATGTCCGTGATAGTCCCAGTCCTTGGGAGGTGCTAGTAGTGTGTGACTTCGTAGATGTGTTTCCTGAGGAGCTGCCTGACCTTCCTCCTCAGCGAGCGGTCGAGTTTACCATCGAGCTTACACCGGGTACGGCGCCCTTGTCTAAGGCCCCGTATCGGATGGCGCCAGCCGAACTCGCTGAGTTGAAGGCGCAGTTGCAGGAGTTCATCCGTCCCAGTACTTCCCCGTGGGGTGCTCCAGTTTTTTTTGTCAGGAAGAAGGATGGTTCTCTGAGATTGTGCATTGATTATAGGCAGCTGAACCAGGTGACGATAAAGAATAAGTACCCACTTCCAAGGATCGATGATCTGATGGATCAACTGCAGTCTGCGAAGGTGTTTTCCAAGATTGACCTGAGATCTGGATATTATCAGATGAGGATCTGGGATTTTGATGTCAGTAAGACGGCTTTTAGGACTCGGTATGGACATTATGAGTTTTTGGTTATGCCTTTCGGCTTGACCAATGCTCCGGCGGCCTTTATGGATCTGATGAACCGAGTCTTCAGGACCTACCTGGACCAGTTTGTGGTGGTATTTGTTGATGATATTTTAATATATTCTTCTTCTGAGGAAGAGCACGCCACTCATCTTCGGGTGGTGTTGCAGGTCCTGAGAGAGCACCAACTCTACGCCAAGTTTAGCAAGTGTGAATTCTGGCTAGACAAGGTTCACTTCCTTGGGCATGTCATTTCTGGTGAGGGCATTGCAGTGGATCCAGCCAAGATCGAGGCAGTGATGGATTGGAGCAGGCCAACTTCAGTGACTGAGATCAGAAGCTTTTTGGGGCTAGCAGGTTATTACAGGCGGTTTGTTCAGGGGTTTTCTTCGATAGCGGCCCCCTTGTCGAGGTTGACTCGAAAGGGAGTTCGTTTTGTATGGACCGAAGAGTGTGAGCGGAGTTTCATTGAGTTAAAAACTCGCCTCACGTCAGCCCCAGTGTTGGTGCTTCCATCTGGGTCAGGTGGGTTTGTGGTTTACTCAGACGCGTCCCGTCGAGGTTTGGGCGTTGTTCTAATGCAGCATGGCAGGGTAGTGGCTTATGCTTCTCGACAGCTGAAGAAGTATGAAGAGAACTATCCTACCCATGATTTGGAACTGGCGGCTGTGGTATTTGCACTTAAGATTTGGAGACATTACTTGTATGGTGAGAAATTTCAGATTTTTACTGATCACAAGAGCCTGAAGTATGTGTTCACTCAGAGAGACCTGAATTTGAGACAGCGAAGGTGGATGGAGTTCATTAAGGATTATGACTTTGACCTTTCTTATCATCCGGGTAAGGCGAATATAGTGGCAGATGCCTTGAGTCGGAAGACGGTCATGTCATACCTTATGATTCAAGAATGGAAATTGTTCGAGCAGGTTGAGATGGATTCGGAGGCATCTTCTTGCAGTATTCAAACTTGAAGTGAAGTTCAACCCACAAGGCAAAAAGTAATATGCACCCATAGGGAGGACGACCCACAGATGCCGCAGAAAGTCCACTATAAAGATAAGCCAATAGTGCAGTGCTAATGGATTTACCTTCGAAGATCGCGCAGATGGCACTGACCTGATCATTTTCTAAGATATTATCCTGCGCAAGGAAGAACAAGGCACCGGCAAGGCATGTAACGAAAGCTTTCGTCACATCCTCCGCTTCATCCTCCCTTAGATCATCGATTTCATATAAAGTCCACTCAGCGAGTTTTGCAAGATTGATTCCCTTTTTGGTAAGGCATCCTTTAGCCTCTGAAGGATCCTTCATGATTGATGTCAACAATTGTTGACCGGTGATTCTCTCTCTTGTTAAAGCTATCTTATCTTTGTTATCTTTGGTCTTTGGGAGACCTAATAGAAGCTCCGCCTCCTCCAAAAGGATTGTGCACTCGAAGTCTTGGAAGAAGAACGTGTGAGTTTGGGGATGCCACCACTCGATCAAGGCACCCATAGCCGCCCAATCTACGTTCGCACTCTTGTAATGTTTGGCAAGCACCACAAGACCTTGAAGATTCCACTTGGATATGAAGACTCGCATGGAAAGCTTAACACTTTTTGCAAGTTTACGAATCCAAGGGCTCTAGGTAAATTTTCTCGGACCGGGAAACATGGGATAATTCTGGAAACAAAAGGAAGGATTGAAGAACAAGACGAAGAACATGAAGAACAAGAATAAGAATTGAAGGGAAGTTGATTTAACTTACTTGAAGATTGGGATCTCTACCGATGAGGTGATTCTCCACATCTGAAATCTTTTCCAGCGACATCTTCATCCTCTTATTTGAAGAACCCATCCTCTTTTTCGGAGTTCTTCCTTCTTGAAGCTTGGAAACCTTGGATACTTTGGAAAACCTTGAAACCTTGAATAAAAACTCAACCTAGGATCTTTAGATTATGGTAGGATTTCTTGGGAACAACCTAATGGTGTTTATATAGAAAGAATTGTGATCCTAAGAAGACTTTTCCGGATTGGAAAAGGGATGTGCATTGGTAGAGTTGGAATTCGAATAGAAGAACCTGTTTCTGTGAGTAAAAGGCATCTAGGATAAGCGACACGTTTTAATGTTGAATGGCGTCTTTGCGACACGACGCGTTTTATCCTTTCTGTGATTTATCCGAAATTCTGTGGTTTTTGATGTTTAAATTGAATATTTGTTGGGAATTATTAATGATTTTGATTACAGGAAATTCAAGAAAAAAACCTGAGTAAAGCTGAAAATGTCAAGAAGATCCCACTGTGGGAGTTATGAAGTCCTGACCGTGGCTAAAAAGACGGTTATTTCTACCCTCCCTTGTACTATTCCATGTAAATCATTTGCATTACTATATGATAAATATTTACTAGAGTATATCAAGGACCTTGTGGTTTTGATGGAACTGGAATTTGAGTTCCCCTTCAACAAAAACAGTGATAATTCCAGAGAATTCTTAATCGCACGGATAGGCCGTTGGATTGTTAATTAGAGAGGACGATGGTTCCACTTTTGTGAAACGGTGCGTGGATAAACGAGCTTCGGCTTAGCACTGGATTACAAAGAATTGGTGTCTTGACTCATTAATGACAATTTAACAATATTATCGCTGATTAATTTATATTTTATTTGACTTTATATTTTTCTTTTAGCCCAGCATGCATCATATAGGACTTTGAAATCATTGTGATAAGGATTAATTACTGATTAAGTTTCAGACCATTAATCAAACAATTCAAACATGATATGAAATATTCCATTCTGAATTGAGTATCTTGATTATCTTTGAGGTTCGCTTGAAGATATCATTGGAATTCTATCCTTGATTGGACTCTTTATCCAATATTTCTTGTTTTCTTTTAAGATCCATCATGGCTGCAGCACGTCCACATAAGCTGGCAAACGCTCCCCATGATGAAACCTACAGTGTCTACGACCTGGGGTACTTCCCACTCCGTGGAGGTTGATCGACTTTATTTTATTTCCTTGTCTACCTCATCCTGACAGGATTGATTCCATTGATCTCCTTGAACTATCTTCATCGATGATTTTGAGAAAAATTTCAATCATGTGATGTTAAGAGCGTGTCTCATCACACCTTGGCATCACATTTTCAGTACATTCCATTCCATTTCACTCCCTTGCAAAGACGATGCCATGGTGAGGCAGCTGTAGACACGCTAATTTTGACGTCATTTCGAGTAAATTTCATATCATATAATAATACTTCAGAATGGTCTGATATTTAATCATTGGTTAATTTTTTTATTGATCTTTTTGAGTGTCGGGTCAAACAGACATATTTAAGTTAATCAATTAAATTGATTTTAACTCAAATTTCAGTTAAAATATGAACAAGTCTAAAAGACGTCGACTTGTATGGACGCCATTTAGAATTTATTCTTATTTTAACGTTTGAATTTGGATTTTAATCAGTTGATTAATTAGCTAAAAGGCGTCTGTAAGAGTCGACGCGTTTTAGGTTTCCTAAGGTATTTCTACTTCTCTTCCGGATGTTTATCCTTATCTTAATTAGTGTAAAAGACGTCTATACATATAGACGCGTTTTAGCTAATATAGATAAAGATAAGTTTTCTCAGATGTTTATCTTTATCTTAATCAATCTGAAAGGCGTCAGCCTTAGTGGACGCATTTTATATAATTACAGATAAAGATGAATTAATCTGTATTTATCTGTTGGTTAAGATGGATAAATCCCAAATTTTTCCATGTAAATCCGCGGACGTAGAAGAAGTCTATAAATACCATCTTGAAAGTTAAAAAAGAAAAGAAAAAAAGAAGAGAGAAGTTAGAATCAGAGTTAGTGATCGAAGATCGAAGCGACGACGTCCTAACGCCGAAGCGCTGCTGTTTCCAGAGGTCGGCATCCATTCTTCGTCCAATTCAAGACTTCATCCAATTCGGCATAAGTGTTTCATTTCTGCATTTTCATTTCACATCTTCATTAATATTACATTCTTCATCATCATTTCATGCAACACACACAACACTAGCACTTTTCAAAACCTATTTGATTAAGGGGTTTCAAAAGTCATCCCAACAAGTAAGTTTGTTGTTTAGTTGTATGTTTAAAACTCTATTTAGAATGGATACTGCTTTTGCTTAAGTTCTCATCATCATTTCTTCATTTTCTATATTTCTTACAAGCTGCAAAAACGAGAATTAAAAGGAAGGAAATCAAACAAATCAAGGACTCTGGACGATCCTCAACTTCAAATACAACAGCAAGAACAAAGGAAAAGGAAGGGCTCTCTTTCTTCAGCCGGCTGAAGGAGGGGAATCAAGAGCTCAACATCTTCCGCGTTTAAACAGGTAGGCGATCAAAACTTTCTTTTGGAACTTTTAAGTCAAAAGTTTCTGGCGATCACTTCACATAGTTTCTTTTTAATAAGTTTATTTTGCATTTAAACAACATAGATTTTTCATGATAATCACACAATCATTTTAAGCACTCACACACGGGCTGCTCTTCATAGCTCAAGTTCGGTTGAACCTCCAACGGCACATAATTTATGACGTGACTTGAATCTGACATGTACTTCCTCAACAAAGAAACATGAAAGACATCATGCACACCACTTAAGGATGGTGGCAATGCCAATCTGTAAGTCACTCCCCTAATTCTCTCCAGAATCTAAAATGGGCCAATAAACCTGGTGTTCAACTTACCCTGTCGTCCAAATCTTACCATGCCCTTGGACAGAGAAACCTTTAGAAAAACATGATCACTGACCTCAAAGGACAACTCTTCCTCCTTTTATCTGCTAACTCTCCTACCTACTTTGGGCCGCCAACAATCTCTGCCGGATCAACTGGATCTTCTCGGTGCGCGCCTGTACAAGTTCGGGTCCAAGCAACTGCCTCTCACCAGACTCCTCTCGATACAAAGGTGATATGCATGGCCTGCCATACAAAGTCTCGAACAGTGCCATACCGATGCTAGAATGGTAACTATTGTTATAAGCAAACTCAACCAATGACATGTTCTTATCCCAATCACCCCTCCAATCTAAACTATAAGCTCTTAACATGTTCTAATGTCTAGATGGTCCTTTCTGACTGACCGTCTGTCTGCTGGTGGAATGTTGTACTGAACTTCAGTTGGGTTCCCAAAGCCTCTTAAAGGCCCTTCCACACTTTGGATGTGAATATGGAAACTCTATCTGATTTGATAAACTTCGGCACACTATACAATTTTACAATAGAATCAACATACAATCTAGCGAAACTCTCTACTAACTGCTTCACCTTGATAGGTAGAAAGTGGGCTGACTTGGTTATCTATACACAACTATCCAAATAGCATCATTGCCCCTCACAAAATGAGGCAAACCAACCACAAAATGTATGGCCACATGCTCCCACTTCCATTCGGGAATCTCTATCTGCTGCAACAATCCTGACAGCCTCTGATGCTCTGCCTTGACCTGTTGACAAATCAAACATCTAGAAACAAACTTAACTATGTCTCTCTTCATACACGCCCACCAGAAGGTCCTCTTCATATCTTGGAACATCTTGGTGCTGCCTAGGTGTACTATGAAGTTAGACCGATGCGCCTTAGTCATTAGTTCCTTCTTCAGCTGTAGATCATCGGGCACACAAATCTTGCTTTGAAATTGGACCACTCCATTATCATCTTTGCTAAAACCAAGCTTCTCTGCAAGATTCTGCAACTGCTGGTCATCTTTCCACACCGCAATCACTTTCTTAACAATAATTGATCTGATAGATGACTAAGATAAAGAAGCAACAATCTCCTCAATCGAACTCCAATTAGCAACATCATCAGCCTTTCTTCCTACTCAATGCATCAGCCACCACATTGGTTTTGCCCGAGTGATAACTTAGCTCAAACTCATAGTCCTACAAGAACTCTATATATCACCTCAACCTCAGGTTCAACTCCTTCTAAGAGAAGATATACTTCAAACTCTGATGGTCTGTAAACACCTGGAACTGAACACCATACATATAGTGCCGCCAAATCTTTAATGCATTACAACTGCCGCAAGCTGCAAATCTAAGTTGGGTAATTCAATTCATGATCCTTTAATTGTCTGGAAGCATAGGCAATCACCTGACCATGCTGCATTAACATACAACCCAAACCCTTCCTCGAAGCATCCGTATGCACAACATAGCCATTTGATCCACTCAGCAAGGTAAGAACTAGAGCAGTGGTCAAACAGGTCTTCAACTCTAGATAACTTTGCTCACACTCATCTGACCGCACAAACTTCAATCCCTTCTATAGACACGTTAATTTTGATCTCATATTGAGTAAATTTCATGTCATAATTGTAATATCCCAAAATGGTCTAATTTTTAATCATTAATTATTTTTTATTAATTTTTAGAGATTTTCGTTGATTAACGTTGACCATGTCCTATGCCATTTAGATTTCTAGCCGAAATCAATTCGGAATTAAATTCCTAAATCAAGATAAATTTAACTAAATGACGTTGCCCATAAATGACATCATTTAGGTTTCTTAATATGTCTCAATTTTCAATTTAAATTCGGGTTAATTTCCTAATTATCAAAATGACGTCTTCATGGACGACGCCTTTTAAGTTTCCTAATTTTCTACGCTTTTCTTGCCGGATTTTCTTTCTATTTTGACCCCTCTAATTAGCTAAATGACGTCGCTGATGGACGATGCGATTTGGAGGATTTCTTGATAAGCATGCTTTGGCCGAGATTATCCGGTTCCCATAGTTGGAAGGGTTTCTAACTCTTTGGATGGCTATCAATGGCAACTCGGATCTGGGGGAGAGCCCTTTGGAGGCCAAATTGCCTTCAAATCATCCCTTATATATACACTCCTATGGACTTTCAAAGAAGGTTGGCTATTGAAAGTTTTGGAGCTCCCATCAAGGTGAAAGGAGTCCCTCTTGGTGAAGAACGTGGACAACAATTGGAGAGCTTCTTCTTCCTCTTCTTCCTTCTCCGTTGAAGCTTAGAAGACTAAGGGCTATAGAGGGGCCAACCATCTCCAACCCTTTTCTTTCTCCTTGCTAGTTAGCTTAGTTTTCTTCATAGTTTTTCACTATTTTCATCATCTTTATTAGCATCATCTCATTACACCCAAGTCACACACACACACATATATCACATGCCCTATGAGTTAGGGGTTTGAAAGAACACAAAGCAAGTGAGTTTTTCTAGTTAGACTACATGTTTAATTTGATCACTAGAATAGGTACTTACTACGTTTATAGCTCTAATCATCCTTCTTTTGTTTTGATTATTTTGCAAGGTTTGAAGAGAGAACTTACAGAGGAGAAGGACTTACATAAAAGAATAAAAACCAACAAAAAAAGGAATTAAATAGCAAGAGGCTTTTCTTCTTCGGCCGGCCGAGGAGGAGGAAACAAAAGACCCTAACTCTCCCAAATAAAGGCAAGTAGCGATCCAATTTTCTTTTGAAACCCTCGGTCTCTGGCGAACACAATTCATATTTTATTGTTTATTTATGTTAACACCAAAATTCCATAATAACATGTTGTATTCTTGAGCACCATAGCTTTTTGGTGATCACAGTGGGACTTATTTTGCTTTTCTTTTATTTTACTCCTTTCTTTCCATTGGTCACCCTCGTGTGCATCGTTTGGCACCCTCATGTGCGTTCTTTGTGTCCTCGAGCATGCTTGATGATTTGGTAATTGGATTGATTTGTCCCCACGTGCACTTGGTGCACACCCCTAGTGGTAAAATTTTGCCATCCCCTGATTGCTTAAGAAATTGTGGTTTGAGGAAGTATCATTGCTTGATTTGATGTTTTTTGTAACGACCCGTCACCCTATAATCGGAGATCCGATTACTAAATGGGCATCGAATCATTAAAAATGGGAGCCAAACCAGGATCTCGATAAGTCTGGGAAATAAATGATAAAGTAAGCTAAACATCCACATCACATCGAATTGTAAAGGAAGTGTAAAACTTAAAAATTATTACAATTCGACTTGACTCAGCAAATAATTACATACTCCAACTAAAAGGAAATAATTAAGCATACAGGTCAAAAAAGAAAATAACAATTACATCGGGGCATATCCCGGAACAGTGGCTGCTGGTGCGCAACCCGGGACAGCACTCTCCCCACTATGCCTGCCTGGAACTCTCACTTGAAAACCGCAGGGGGTGAGTCTCATCGAAAAATACTCAGTAGGGATCCTTCGATCCCCACCACCCACTTACACACCCACAAGTGCAATACACAAATATAGGCAATTTAACTAAATAAAGTAGTAAACACAACTCCTAGATTTCGATATAAAACACATGCATTCATAACAGTAACATGCATGACTCTGAAACCACACTACCACGGAGTCCACAACTAGCGTATCGGCTAAACACACAAGTCACACGGCCGAACGCGGAAAACATCGACCCGCTGAAACCAAACAGCAACCCCTCAGATAGCGCACTGGCTACTCCATCCTGACCTGGCTCAAGGTGGTTCTGCTTCCCTTAGCACGAATGACACTCCGGATGTACCACTCCCACACCAGTACTAGCTATACCTCGGGGTACACTAGGTGACCCTCTCTCTAGGCGTCACCTCGCCACTCCCACACCGGCGCCGTGTCACTCCCACACCAACACAGGGTGCCTAAGCGCTAACAATTGTCACTCTAGGCCCAGGATCTCACAAAATGCAACACGGTGCGATCCGATCATGTAGAAATCATCGTCTTTGAGTATATTTTCAAACATGCATTTATCCAAATTATCTAACAATGTGAACACATGTTAATTGCATGCTTTAATGAGATTATGTCTTGAATCGCGTTGCCCAAGGCCGACGTCATTCAAGACCCCTAAACAGTTTCATGCGAAAATTGGCCTCGAAAGGTGGCCTAAAATGTGTCGTGCAAGATAGCCATCTTTTAAAAGGCGTCGCTGTCCTTAGTCGCCTAATCACGACAGAAACAGAATCAGGCCTCGGGGTGATCCAAACTAAAACGCGTCATGCACGGGGGTCACTGTTTGAATGGCGTCGTTGTCCCTGGACGTTATTTAATCCTGAAACAGAGTATGTTATCTGGGATAAATCGCGTAGTGGGTGGAAGCCGCCTTTTAAATGGCATCGCTGTCCCCAGACGCCATTTAACCCTCACAGACAAGTTCTCCCTCCGCCTCCCCCCAATTCACAAAGTTGGCTTTTCTCCCCCAAATGGCACAAAAATGCCATAAAATAGAGGAGTAGGAGGAGAACCCAAATACCCAATAAGAACCCACCAATCCTAATTTTGTGATATTAGCATTTTCACCCCGAAAATCCCCTAACATGCTTGAAAGCGGGAAAACATGGTTTTAAACAAAATATCGCGAGGATCGTCATCCTACCGGTTACTCGAACTCCTCCGAGCTCCGAGCCGTCGAACCGCCACGCCACGAGCCACCGCCGGTACCGCCGTGGACGCTGTTACTCCACCGGAATGTCGGCCGCCGTCCGGAGAGAAAATGCGCCACGGAGGCAATGGTGGTGGTAGTGGTGGAAGTTAGAAGGTTGATGGAGCGGAGGGAGAGGAGAAATGAGGAGAGGAAAGGAAGGAGAAGGGGAAGGGGGGCGCCGGATGGATCGGAGGGGAGAGGGAGGAGAGAGAGAGAAATGGAGAGAATGAGGGAAAGGAGGGAGGGTTCGCGTCAAACCGAAACTAACTAAAATGCGTCGTCCAAGGTCGACGTCAATCAGACGACAAGACAGGTCGTACGCTAACATACCAGGGCCGTACTCTGAATGGCGTCGTCCATTTAAGACGTCGTTCAGACGATAAGAGCGGGGCCGAGCACGTGGCACAACCTAAAATGCGTCCACCTCACCGGACGCCGTTTGAACCGCGTCGCAAGCCCCAGCCCCACAAAGGCCCAAACCAAGGGATCCGACCCCGAAACTGACCCGATAACCGGATCCGAAACCTCAATCCTTACATTTTTGATGTTGGCATGATAAACTGTTAGTTTGAAATAGATTTCGCATGAGAATTGAGATCTTTTACACCTTGTTTTCTTGATAGGGGAGTCCCCCTATTGATTCTTTTGATTTATTGTTTACGGGCCTTAAATCGCGTCAAGCCCAGACGATGCATTTTAAAAGACATCGCCCAGGCTCGATGCCTTTTAGCCTCTTTACCTATTGCCCGAGGCACTGCTGACGGTGGGTTTACTATCTTGAATAGCGTCGGCACCAGACAACGCCATTCAAGCAGAATTCCTTCCGACCATTAGTTCTCGGATCTTTGATTTTGTTTGATATTATATTCATTATATATTGCATTAAAGGCCATCCCGGCCACAAGACTTCATCATCGGGAGTTTACTCCCACCTTTTAGGAACACCCTTATCGGCACTCTCACCTCTCTCTGACTGGGGTTGATCCTTCGGTCAGACTAGAGTGGTTAGTGTTGGGACCTCCGTAAGTCCCCAAAAACGAAGAATTCCTTTTTACTCATCGGGTTGGTTGTACCTTTGAAGTACTGGGTAGACGTTGAAATCGTTGTGAGTGGAGCCATAGCGAATAACGGCAGAAAATCACTTTGAAGCTAGGATCCTCCCCGTCGAGTGAATTGGTCCTTAAAATTCGTCTAAATCCAACAAGAAATTCCAAAAACAACGTAAGCATCCACTTGTTTGATAGATCTTTGTGCAAACTTGTTTGAATCTCTGATTAATTAAACATCATGATGCAACGTTCAGGTAGGACCATCGGCATGGCTGCCTACGAGCAAGATAATTTGTTCGAGTACGAGGGAGATGCTCATGCCCCTCAAAATTATGATCCATCCTATTCTGAAGACGAGGGAGATGCTCATGCCCCTCGCAATCCCAATCAATTGCAAACTGGACAAGAGGGAGATGTTTATGCCCCTCAAGGTCAGGCCCGTTTCACTTACGATAAGTACAATCCAAATATTGGTGATCACGTTCATGTTATTTTCAATCCCACCTTTGAGGAAGCTCAAGATCAAGCTGAGCCTTCATGCACACATCCTCCTGATTTGATTACTATTCTGGGAGCTCTCGCTACCCATGTGAATCCTCAACAACATAAGGCAATCCGGTCTATACTGAAAGGGAAGACCCCTTTATGTTCTTCTAAACCGAACATTCCGGTTCCCCCTGTTACTCATCAAATCCCCACTCAGGCCATAGAAGGCCTTCGAATTTCTACTCCTCGGCCCATGGGCCCTCAACAATCTAGCTCTCTATACCCGGTTAGACCACCAACTCCCACTTATTAGAATGCCTTCGGGTATGGCAGAAATGTTGCCGGTTCACAGCCATACTGTCCTCCTTGCCCTAGCTATTCTAGGAGGTAGACATTCCAGGCACCACCACCTCAGTCAACTAATCTTGTTACTTAAACCTTATTTACCAAGATCAATCAGATGGACGAGCAGTTCAAAAACTTTGGAAGGATGATGGACACTAAAGTTGCTCTTGAGATCTCTATCCCAACTCTGTCAGTCTTCCACCTCTTACCCTCTGAAATGCCAGTTTATAGGAAGTATAGTGGCTCGGGTAATCCATTTATTCATCTTAAGGAATTCGTGTATGAATCCTCATTATGGCATAATGATAAAAGATCATTGGCCTTCTTGTTTATAAGGTCGTTGGAGGTCAGCTTTTGAATAGTTTTTCTCACTGGACCCCACTGATGTTGAAGATTTTGATACAGTGTCCATGAAGTTTCTGCAGAGATATAAGGATAGGGTTGCTACATCCCTGTCTATTAAGGATCTAGTAGCTGAGAAAATGAAGCTCGATAAGGACTTTGTAGCTTTTGCAGATAGATGGTGAGCTATGGCAGAGAAGGTAAAGGACCACCTGGCCGAGTTAGAGCAGGTGAAAATGATGCTAGCAAATGCCACGCCACAATATAAGTTGGTCTTAACCCAAAATAACCTAGCCAACATGGCTGACCTGCATGAAAGGGCGTGTTATGTCCAAAATGCCTTCAAGGATCCCACGTTTTCTAGTGTGTTCAATCCTCATAGACCCAATAGGCCTCCACCTAGGAAGCCTAATGTTCCTAGCTCTTCCACCACGGGTTCGACTACCGAAGGCACTCTATCCCATGAGCAGATTAGCATAATGAATAACAATCAAGCTCAATTTATGAGAAATCAGCCGTCATAGTACAACGGGCAGAGACCACAAAATCAGCGAGGCTTTAGGACACCTTAGCAATCTTCACATCCAGTCTATAACCAACCCCGACATCAATCGGGTTATAATAAAGTTCCATTACCTTTTGATTATGCTCAGCAAAGCAAACCTCCAGGTCCGAGGAGAGCATCATAGCGCCATTACCAGAGTCACTCTCTGACATCTTTAACGCTCTCATGGCAACTAACGCCCTGACACTACCTAAGAAAAGGACCATTTGGCCGCAGAATGCCGACACGTCCCGCTATTGTGTGTTTCACCGTTAGCCTGGACACACTGTAGATGGTTGTTTCCAATTCAGGGACTACATTCATGATCTAAACGATCAGGGAGGCATTGACTAGGAAGAGATGCAGAAGTACATTACCGCTTTGAAGGCAAAGAGACCTCAGCAACAACAACAGCGACAGCAACAACAACAAGTTCAGAGGGCACCCGTTCAGTAGGCGGCGCCTCCACCAAATATGGGAATAGTCCAGAATCTACTCCTGAAGCATCCGAACCAGATAGCCCTAATCCTCACTAATAGCCAATCTGAGGCAAATAGGGGACAACAGTGGAGGGTAGAAGAAAATTCATCCACAGTTAGAATATTGCCGTACAATCACCACGCCGCATCATCCGCATTCCTAGACCTTCACTCGTTCCATCACAACCCATACCTATTGTCCCCACTCCATCACCTGCCATCCTTAAACCCATATCCACCACATCAAGGCCTTCACCATCACCAAATAACCCACCATCCGCCCATGAACAATCATGCCATCCAAGCCATTATAACGCATTCCTTTCCCCATGCCATCGTCGAATCACCATAACATCTTACAACCCACTAAACCTCTCATCCGCATCGCGCAATCACCCACTACCTCAAATCCACCACTTATGCCATCTAAACCCTTCATTAACCCGGCAGTTACCAAAACATCACCCTCACCCTCCACTATTGGGCCGACCTCTTATGCTCCGGAGCGGTTGGATCTTCAACAAGGTGTTCCCCCAGTCTTCAGTTCAAGATGGCCCATCACAGCCAATTGAAGAAGTGCAGAATGAAGAGAGTGCACCAGGCACTCAATATGACCTATTGAAGTATTTGGACAAAACTTCGGCACGCATCTCTGTAGTGGAACTGATTAAAAGGTCTAAAACCCACCAGGACGCCTTGATAGAATACCTACAAAGAGTTATGGTCAATGAAGACGTACCCGTTGAAAAGATTACTGCATTGTTGGTACCACAGGGCGAGCAACCATCCATAGCTTTTCATTCATCTGAACTGGCACCCCTGGTAGCACGGGGCATGGCCTTGAGTATTACGGTCAATATCTGTAAGAAAGTTGTGGATGCTTGTTTGGTGGACATTGGAGCTTCAATCAATATGTTACCGCCTAAAACTTTGGAACTTTGTGGTGTGCCAAAGAAGAAGTGGTTGCCATCACCCATCTCTATCACAACCTACGATAATTCCACCCGATCCCCACTGGACATGGTCTACCTGAAAGTAGAGTTAGGCCTTGTCTGTCATCTCGAGGTCGAATTCCACATTTTGGAAATAGACCCTTCATTGAAAGGCACTTTTGGACGTCCCTACATCAAACTGCTTGAGACAATTCCATCGACTAATCATTTGTGCCTCAAATTCCCTTATAAGGGGCGTATTGTCAAGGTGACGAGTATGCCTATCCTCGTTGCTACCCATTCTCTGAACGTGAATCCACTTCCCAATCCCTTACCCGTTCATAAACCTATTATGTCTCTGCTACAAACTTATCTTCCTTCAGTAGATCCGTTGAAGTCTACCTTATCCACTCTTTATCCGATCAGTGCCATGAAGCGGGGGAAGTACATGAGTACCCCGGGATGTAATATAATGATGAAAATTGAATACCAACCAAGAAAAGGTCTAGGTACACAGTTGCAAGGAAGAACTAAACCAGTCAGAGATGATAGGATGGTACCTGGAAATGGTCTGGGATACAGACCATAAAAAGTGAGGCATAACATAGTACAACAAGAGGAAAGTGAAGACGGTCATAAAGTGTGGAAGACCATGGTAACACCGTGCAAAGAAAATCGGGATCCGTTAACCTGGACTTTATCTACTCATTTTATCAGAGATCCCGTAATCCAGCATAATAATAACAACACAGTGGTGATCACCTCCCATTTCGACTTGCATGATATCTATGGAAGAGAGTTGGCTAGGCACTGTACACCACTCCTGACATATCAATCCTTGGAGGATATGCAACCTATGAAAAGGAGAAAGTTCCATGACTCGAAATGTGAGTGGTACAGGTGGTTTGATATGTGGGACCTATACATAGCTCTGAACAGACTGTTCTTGGACCCATTTGAACCAAAATGACCGCCAATGATAGAAGACCTCATTGAAGAGCCTGGGGCCATATTTGATAAGAGAATACTGCTGAGTGGCTGATGAAGGGGATCTTGATGACCCCTATGAACCTGACCTGACTACCGACCATCTGTGAAAAACTACCTATCCTTCCTATGTTTTCACTCTCCATACTTTGTTTAGAACCATGCTGCTGACCCTAACTTGGTCTAGGGTGATCACTGAAGACATACCTCAGGCACCGCCATTCTTATTACCTTGTCCCCTCGTGACTTCTTCCTCCGGACTCCTCTCGATTTTGAGGAGATCCATGATTTGATTCGGGACATCCTTCTGTATGATCCCCCAAACCCGTTGGCTATGGTGTCATCATATTCCTTACCCACTTCTGTTCCCCCATCATTTCAAATTCATTCATGTTTTATGATAAATGAAAATCTTTCTTAAAAAAAAACGTCAATTTCCAAACTTCTTCTTAAATCCTCATTGAGGAAACCTCTTACTACTTGTCCGAATGTACCCCGTTGCGCAGGTCACTCGGGCGTGATTCTCTTTTAGGTCTGCTCTGTCCCTCCTCTCATGAGAGTTCCCCTGTATCCTGTCATGTACCCTATGATTTTTATCCTCTTCGTCCTCCATAGGCAGGATAGAGAGTATAGTTGTGGACAGTCTAATGAAGTTAGGAAGTCTAAGGATAGACAAATTCCAGATGGATACCTCCAAAAGATAGCCTTCAAATGCCTTTCTTGTTCGCAAATCCCTCATCTTCTAGAGGATCCTATCCAGCTATTAGAAAAGTGTGAGGTCGATGAGTTAGTTGATGATGGATATGGGGTATATGAACTGTTATATGAGAAAGACCCCATCATTGAAGAAGAAGAAGAAAATGAGGACGTAGTTGAGGCGTATGCAAGTGGAGTGAAGAGATTGATAAACCCTCAGTTGCTGTAGAAGAACCTACTAAGGAAATCAATCTAGGAACCAAAGAAGAGCCTAAGGTTGTCCTCATTAGTCAAAATCATTCCAAACTAGATGATGAGGCTTTGGTTCGGGTTCTTAGAGATTACAAGGACACCTTCGCCTGGAGTTATGAAGACATGACGGGGTTAGACTCATCTTTAGTAGAGCATCGATTGACTTTGAAATATGGAACTAATCCGGTTAAGCAAAAATTAAGGCGATTCCACCCACAGATGGCTTTAAAGATGAAAGAAGAGGTTGACAAGCTGCACAAAACCAAGTTTATTAGGGTTGTTCTCTATCCTCAGTGGGTGGCCAATATAGTCCTGGTCATGAAAAAGGATGGGAATGTTAGGATCTGCATTGACTTTTGAGATTTGAATTGGACATGTCCTAAGGATGATTTCCCATTGCCTCACATAGATGTGCTCATTGACAACACAGCTGGGTATGAGACTTTGTCATTCATGGACGGATTTTTAGGGTACAATCAGATTCGTTTGGCAAAAGAATACCAGGAAAAGACATCAGTTACTACACCCTTGGGAACTTATTGTTATGTAGTTATGCCATTTAGATTGATGAATGCTGAAGCTACTTATCAAAGGGCAATGATGGCTATATTTCATGATATGATGCATATATATTTATAGGTGTACGTGGATGACCTTCTGGTGAAATCTAAGACTAAGTTTGGTCATGCTGAAGTCTTGGCTAAAGTGTTCGAAAGATCAAGGCAGTACCTATTAAAGATGAATCTAAAGAAATGTGTGTTTGGTGTCTTATCAAGGAAATTACTAGGATTCATCATAAATAAACGGGATATTGAGATTGATTCCAACAAGACTAAGGCTATTATTGAAATGCCACCTCCCAAGAATTTGAAAGAATTGAGAGGGTTAATTGGGAGGTTGCAGTTTATTCGCCGCTTTGTCTCCCAACATTCACAAAGATATAGGCCGTTTTACGAGCTTACTAAACCAGGAGTCAAATTCGATTGAGACGATAAGTGTCAGGAGGTATTCAATGGATTTAAGTAGTATCTAGCAAATGCTCTTATCTTGAGACCACCATCTCTGGACAAACATTTAATCTTATACATTTCTGTCCTAGATGATTCGGTGGGGGCTGTTCTGGCACAAGAAGATGAAGAAGGAAAGGAGTTGGCAGCCTACCATCTCTCTAAACTTCTCAACCCCGCTGAACAAAGATATACCGTAATGGAGAAAACATGTGCCGCATTGGTATTGGTAGTTCAGAAACTAAAACACTATTTTCTAGCCCATGAAGTCCATCTCATCGCTAGGGTGACTTCCATTAAATTCCTTCTTGAGAAATCTGTCCTCACTGATAGATTAGCTCGTTGGCAAAGCTTTCTCTCCCAATTTGGTATCACCTATGTTCAGCACAAAGTGATTAAAGGCTATACCATAGCAGAACACCTTGCTCATCACCCTCTTCCTCTTTTTGATCCAGTCCGATCGGAGTTTCCGGATGAAGAACTGATGTCCATAAATAAGTCGACTGATGATATGTGGACTCTGCATTTTGATGGAGCTCTGAACTCTCACTATAAGGGTATCAACATTGTTCTCCTATTACCTGAAGGTGTCACCATTCCTCAAGCCTTTCAGCTTGCATTTCATGTTACAAATAACACAGTTGAATATGAGGCTCTTCTTGCCGGTCTCGAGGCCGCTCATTTCCATGGTGCCACCAAGCTGTTAATTGTGGGTGATAGTCAGCTGATTCTTCGCCAAGTGCTTACCAAATACCATACTCTTGATTGCAAGCTCAATCCATATCAAGAACTCACTTTAGCTTATGCCAAGATTTTCACTAAACTGATCTTTGTCCATCTTCCTCGAAATCAAAACATCCTAGCTGACACTCTAGCTTCTCTCGCTTCTTTCCTTAATTTTCCAATCAACAGACATTCTGAATTAATCATTGTCTATAGGCGTCTCTCTCCTGTTGTAGAGGATCCTTCCTTTCTTAGGATTAAGGAAAAACTGTTGAAGAAGGTTAAGGATGGAGACATTGTAGAGAAGAGAGAGATTATGTTACTAGAATTGCAAGAAGAGATGGAAGATGAAGAGAAACCATGGTATTACGAAATTGCCAAATATTGTGAAGATCAGTCTTACCCTGATGAAGCCACTGCTGAGGAGAAAAGGGCTATTAGGAGAATCTCTCAAAGATACACCCTAGTAGGAGGAGAACTTTACAGGCGAGGATTCGATGGTGTTCTTCTAAGACGTTTAGATGAAGATGAGTTTTAGAACATCATGGAAGGAGCTCATGTTGGAGTTTGTGGTGGTCATGTCAATGGACAAATGTTATCAAATAAAATCTTTAGGCAAGGATATTACTGGCCGACCATACAAGGAGATTGTGTAGGGTACGTTCGTAGGTGTACTTTGTGTCAACTTCATGCCGACAAAATCCATTCCCCTGCATCTTCACTCCATCCCCTGTCCTCCCCATGGCCTTTCTCCATGTGGGCATTCGACATCATTGGTCCCCTTGGTGATTCCAACTCCTCGATCAAACAAAAGTTGTTCATACTCACGACAATGGAGTATTTCACCAAATGGGCGGAAGCCGAACCTTACACGGAAATCAAAGCATCAACATATTACAAGTTCATAAAATAATATCATCACCAGATTTGGGATTCTAAGCACCACCTTCACCGACAATGGACCGCAATTCATTTCACAAGAACTGAAGGACCTCTGCAACAAGTATAAAATTGCATTGCATCATTCATCTCCATACTATCCACAAGGCAATGGCCAAGTAGAGACAACTAATAAAACCTTGATCCAAATCATAAAGAAAACATGTAAGTCTTGTCAAATATACAGATAGCCAGAAAAGCTTGTTGAGGCACTATAGGCCTACTAAACTTCAATCCGCACTTCTACTGGGTAAACCCCATATTCCTTGACACTTGGAATGGAGGCGGTCGTTGCATATGAAGTCCTCATTCCATCATTAAGAGTACAATTGAACAAGGAGTTCTCTCTTGATGAGTATGGCTCTACACTTCTCGCTCAATTAGAATTCTTAGACGCGAAGAGATGGTCAGCTGCTAATCATTCACGAGTTTACCAAAATAGGCTTGCACGTTTTTACCAAAAGAAGGTTATTGAAAGAAAGTTCAAAGTTGGTGAAATGATGGTAAATTTTTTTTTTGTAAAACCTGGTGGTCCTCGTTCTAAGCTCCAACCCAACTGGGAAGGTCCTTATGTTGTAAAAAATATTTTTCTTGGTAACGCCTACAGGCTAGTTAATGCAGAAGGTCAAGAACTATCTCATCCTTGGAATGGCTTATATCTTAAGAAATACCCTTAGATTAGGTGTGTCGACTGGCGTGGTGTAAAGTGGAGTTAGAAAATTTGAAATCTTAAATTCCCTTTTTAGTCTTTGATAGCTTAATTAGGTACATGATACACACTCAAACACGCTTTGTTCTTGAGTAACAAGAGATGTGAAGTCCAAAGAAGGCTGATAGCTTGACTGAGGGTGTAAGGTGCAACCTGTTCTTTCTTACTCGGTTCACGATGTTGGAATGAGGCTCAGGATAGACTACTGAAAATATCCGCCGTCTTAGTAGGAGGCCGTCATAAAAAAGGGGAAAAAATCAAACGTTCTACCCCAAAAGCAAAAGGCAAAAGACAAACCAAATAAAAAGGCCACAATGTCAAATCGAAAGGCCAAATATCCAAATAAAAAGGGCGCAAGGTCAAAAATACCCCACAAAGTGAAAATGACTGAACCCCAACGGACAATAGGGTAAAGGATGGACATCTTCGTGGGCCTCTGGAACCCTCTCGTAAGCTTTCTGGGCCACTTCTTCCCTTCTCCCTAAGGGGCGTACTCCAAGCTTAAGGAATGACCTAAGTTGACTAAGAGTCAGATCATCGAATGGGATCATGAACACAAGCACAATAAAAGCACAATGAACCTAGATTAGGTTATTAAAGAATAATTAAGGAATTAAGATAACAACAAGTAAACTCTTTTGATCCACGTACCATGCTGGTCTTTAGGTTAAGTGGATATTTCAAAAGCAAAAAAAAAAAAAAAAGATATGTCAAAAGAACAAAAAATGGATTTGTCGAAAATACAAAAAAATGGATATGTCAAAAAAAATGGATATGTAAAAAAAAAACAAAAATGGCTGTCAAAAATACAAAAAAATAGATATGTCAAAAGAGAAAAAAATGGATATGTCAAAAATACAAAAAAAAATGCATATGTCAAAAGAACAACAATTGGATATTTCAAAAGCACAAAAAAATGAATATTTCAAAAGCACAAAAAAATAGATATTTCAAAAGCACAAAAAATGAATATTTCAAAAAAGAAAATATATTTCAAAATTGTAAACCAAAAAGAAAGTTAAATATGTTGAAATTTCAATCAGCATCCGCTTGTCACATCATGTGTGTTGCATTTTTATTCCCAGTTAACATTTGTGTGCTTGTATGTTGCATTATTTAAATTATTTTCTTCAATTTATTTTGCCTTCATTGAATAAAGGCTTTACTCCTTGACTATTCTACCAAGGATATGATCAAGTAGTCGGTTGCTTAACCGGGTAAGGGACTAAGCCAGATCAAATATTTAACTTGTTTGTTCAAGTTATATATAGGCCACAAGAATGTCAGGAAGAGACATTCATAACACAAAAGAGAACAGTGTTTCATACATATGAAAAGAGCATACATATGTCAAAAGTCCATCATATCTGAAGATCAGGACCAAAAATACATAATAGCCGAAGTCCGACAGCATCCCAACAAGTACAAAAGACATCATGATTGGAAAGATGGATGAATAGACAACATCATCAACAGTAGGCCCCCTCACGGCTAGCTCTCACCGGCACCTTCATCAAACTGGCTCTAAGCCTCGTCATGCGTGTAAGGCTCTTTGGCTGGTGGCGGCGGTGATCCCATCGCACTGGGCTCTGCTCGGCCGGAATATATGGCAATGATAGCTGTGAAGGCACTCCCATGTCCTCCCTACCGAGCTCGCGACGAGCGCGCTGGTATCGCTCCTCGTGGAAGCGCCACTCGTGCTTGGCGACTCCTAGATGGATTAATAGGGAGGTCACCACAACATCTATCCAAGGTCAGGACTTACCCGAGAGCCATGTTCCTCCTCTACACTTGAAGGAAGGCGAGAGCTGCCTCTGAAGATGTGCTGGAAGAGGAGGCGCCAGCCATGTCAGTGGGAGGTTCGGCAGCCTGAGTGTAGGCAGCATGCTGCACCAAGAGATCATTGTCAGTGGTTAAGTGCCAAAATAATATTTAACAAAATGAATGCATTCATAGATTATTCATAAAATTCATGCATACATACCAATGCATTGAGCTCGACTTGAACTTGTTCTAGCTGGGCATTTGCATCGTTGTGGCGGGCCCGGAGGGTGATGATGGTGGCATCTCGTGCATCCTGCATAATCATACATGTTATTCATTCATTCACAAACATAAACAAGATAATAATAAAATTCAAGAATCATGTTATCATACTTACATCTAGAGGACGAGCTGCTGGAGGTGGGCAGCGTAGTGAACTCGATACTACCGGAGATATGCCTTGCTACGCTCCACTCTGGACTCTACGGGCACACTGCGCCATTCCCAATCTATATGTTGCTCTGCAAACTTCACCAACCAATCCGTGCGAGCTTGTTTTCCCCTCATGGTTCGCCCGATGCCCTCCAGGACTTCGTCCTCAACTCATTCTTGGTGGAGGCCCAGCGTCCTCATCACCAGCTGAAGATGGAAGAGCTCAATCTCATTCATGCAGTGGACCCACACCTGGCGTCCATAACGTGCTCACCCCTCCTCCAACCATGGCTGACCCGCCTCATATATACCGAGATAAGGGCGCCAAATCAACTCTATTCATATAGGTTAGTGGCATCGTTCATAATAAATCAATTGCATTTAATTAATTAAATTAAATAAAAATTTAAATAAAACTCACCATAAGCTCTGGATAGTTGAGGAACTGACGCCGAAGAGCCGCCAGTTGATGATGCTGGGGGGCCGTGTCAATGACTGGCCGCCATCTGCGGGCCAGTGGAACAACGTCTGGATGAACCAACTTCGCTCGGCCCATAGGGAAATAATAGTAACTCCACATTCATAAACATATAGGTTAGAAAGCATCATAATCATATCATGCCATGAAAATTAAATAAAATTCAATAAAGGACATACCTCAAGAAACGGCGCGAAGCCGCTGATGGTGGTATCGTGGTCCGACACGACCACGGACAGACCGATAACGAGGTGGGCCAGAAGGGCCGCACCCCAGGCATACTCACCTAATATATCTAAATCCCTAAGCAGACTCAGGAAGCGACAGTGGATATGGTCGCCCTTCGTCCCGAAAAGTAGCCTACCAAAGAAAAATGCTAGAAAAATCCTATGCTGCCCATCTACCAATTCTGTTTGGCTCTCATCCCAACGATAGGTCCCTAATGCTGACCTAGTCAACCTATCTACAAACATCTCCCGAGACTCACCTACTGTCTGCCTAGGGTCGACTAGCCCTAGGGCATCTACTACCTCTACTCTATATAGGGTCCTAGACTCTCTGCCAGGGAACCCTGGTACTGACAATCCCAAGAGACTCTCAGCCATATCTCATAGTCGGGGTGAGTAATTCTACTCACCGCACGACTCTCTACTCGGAGGCCAGTGATCCTGGCCACATCTTCTAGACTGGGGACCATATGTCCCTAGGGCATCAGAAATGCCCGACCCACTGGGTCCATCTCTTCCTAAGGACCTGAAGAAGGACTAGATCTATCCAGAGGGGTTCTATCTCCAGGATCTCCCCGAAACCCATATGCCGCAGTCGTGCATTTTGAAAGTCTGGCAGACCATGGTACGCAGCAACGACCAAATCCCATGATATTCTGGTCCTCATGGTACCTCACAATTGTCCAAATAGACATTAACTAATTCATTTATAAGGCAATTAAAATCAATTTTTAAAAGTAATTTGGGCTCAGGATCACTCCTTTGAATGGCATCGGGGATGGTCGACGCCTTTTGAAAGGCGTCGCCTGGTCCTGACGCCATTCAACCAAGGGTCCGTGGACCCGTCGCCGTCTTTCCTTTCGGTTTCCTGCCCCCAAAATGCTATAAAAGGGAGGTTTTTGGGACTTACCATGGGAGGACCGGCCTCCTCAGTTGGTGCCGCCCCCGCCTCGCCTGCTAGAGCCGCAGGTGGAGGATCCTCCCCTTCCATGAAGGTTGTCGCCTCCGCGAGGACTTGCGCCACCTCATCCACTACCTCCATTGGGATTCCTTCTTCTTCGTCAATCTCTACCATCTGGATCGCCGCGACCCTTAGGCGCTTCCCGCTCGGGCCACCTCGGTCCATGTCTTGTGAGAGAGAAAGAGAGAACCGATAGAGAGAGTTTGGGAAGAGTGAGAGAGTTTGGGAGAACTTGAGAGGATGAAAGAAAGAGAGACCAAGTAAGAGAAAAGGGAGGTCGATGGAGAGGAGGTTGCCGGCGACGAGGAAGATTGTCGAAAAATCGCCCAAGGACGTTGGAGTCCACTTAGGTCCGCCAGAGAGGGAGATGGGTGAGGAGAGAGAAGAGGAATGAGAGAATGAGGAAGGAAAGGGCTCAGGTTCGCGCAGCCTCAGTTAAATTTCTACATGGCGTCGCGCATGCACTACGCGTTTTAGTGGCGCACAAACTGAGGCAGGCGGTTTAAATTTTGAAAATGAATGAATCACGTCGACCATGGATGGCGCTATTTGGGATTTATTGTCTTTATTGGTTAGACCCGTACTACGAGAATTCTGGAATTAATTGAAAGGCGTCGACATGGGCGACACTATTCAGTAATTAATGCATTGAAATTTGTGGAAGTACGGTTGAAATAATGATTGGCATAGATCATGGGTGATGTGATTTAGAGAAATAAATGCTCAGAGAATTTTGGAAAATTGGAGAGAGAATAGAAAGGCGTCGACCATGGCCGACGTGATTCAGGCTCTTTTAAGGAAGAAATTTTAATTTTGGAAAATTAATTTTATTGAAAGGGCGACGCTATTTGAATTATTGAGCCTGAAACTCTCAATTTTGAGAAAAATGAGTTGTTTTGCTTAAAGAAAAATTCCAGAAAATTACACAATATTAAGGAGAAATCTTCATTACATTAAAAGAATAATTTTTCATTGAAAATAAATTGAAAAGAACATCAAGCTTTGGGTAGAAGTTGAGAGCTTTTGGGCTGAATTTTCTAAAGCTCTTTTACATAATTTTTTCATAGCTCACGATTCGCTTCATGAGGATGTTTAACACAACCGGTGAAACCGATGTTTGATAAGGTTGCAATAAGTTCTATTGTCTCAAAGTCTTCATCAATTCCCAACGCCCGCTTCTTGATTGAAGAAAGGTTGGATATTTCAGGAAATTCATAGCGAGGCATACCAAGTTGAGGATGACAGCGATGTGGATTATACAAAACAAACTCGGTTACCCGGGTCAGCTTGAGTTCTGTAACAACACAACGGTGCACCCGAACTGCCTTTTCCTTGAGAGCGAGTGGTGTAGATTCGAAACCGGTTCTTGGCATGGTCTTGAACTAAGCACCTCAATCAGCTCGAGTTATGAGGTTGAGCACTCGATTGGTCATGTTGTTATTGAATTTCACTATGTTGGCAATGTGGAAGATAGGACTGCGCTGATATATCTGTGACATCATGGGAACCTCTTCCTCGTTATGGTTAAATTTGAAGTGGAGATCAATCCATAAGACTAAAAGTAGCATGCTCTCATAAGGAGGCTGACCAATAAAAGCCGATGAGAGTCCACTATATAGAGATAGGCTAGAATCGCTATGCTTATCTGTTTACTCCTGAAAATCCCACAAATTGCACTAAGCTGATCTTCTAATAGTATGTTGTCCTGGGGAGGGAATAGTAGAGCTCCAGCTGGACATGCAATGAACGCAATCATTATAGTCTCTGTACCTTCCTCCTTCATTCCTTCCATCTTCTTCAAAGTCCATTCTGCTAGCTTCGCCAGATTGATCCCTTTCTAAGTGAGAACACTGTAGATTTCTTAAGGACTTTCCATGATCTTTTCTAAGAAATGACGACAAGTGACCTTTTCCCTCATGAACAGCATATCTGTCACGTCAGGTTCATCATTGTTTGCCTTGAGCTTTGTGAGTCGCAATAGGAGTTCAGCTTCTTTCAACATAATGGTAGCTTCAAAGGAAGTGTAAAGAAAGGTGTGTGTTGGATGATGCCACAGTTCAATCAAAGCGCCCAATATTGCAGCCAAATCCATGCACGCACTTTTATAATATTTAGCATGAATAACCAAGCCTTGAATCTGCCATTTAGAAATATATGATTGCATGGAGAGGTTGATTTTCCCTACTAACTTGGAAATACATGGAAAAGAAGAAAACCTTCTTGGACCTAGGAAGAAAGGATTTTCCTTGAAAGAGAATTAACATAGTTTTATCATATCTAGAAGAATTTGGAGCATAGAGGATATGTATAAAAATAAAGAAAAGAAAAAATTGAATAGGAAAGGAGAGAATAGCTTACTTGTAGGTTAAGATCTCACCTACTAAGGTGGCCTTCTATACTAGAAAGCCTTTCAATCATCTTCCTCGCCCTCTTGTTTGATGAAGAGTCCTTTGCAAAACTAGCCTTTTGCCTTGAATGCTTGATCTTGTCCCTTTTCTTGCTCTTTCTCTTCTTTTCTCTTAAACTTTCGAGAGAATCCTCTAGCCTTTCCTTTGCAAAGCCTATGGTGATGGGTTGAATTGAAGAGAATGAGGTTATATAAAGGGATTTGCGAGGTTAGAAGACCCTTTCCGAATGGGAAAAGAGTGTTTTATGAAGGAAAGTTGAGTCCGGAGTGGAGTTAGAGCTGAGCAGTTTCGATAAATTAAATGGCGTCGCCTCAAGACAACGTCATTCAAATGACGTCGATTCAGAGCGACGACATTTAGAGTATTTCTGACATTTTATGGAAATTGCATATTTGTTGTTATTTGATGTTGTTTGGTTATCTGCTTGAAATTACTGATAAAATTTGAATGTAGGATTCAACAAAAATAAAAATGGAGCTGGAATTTCAATAAGGTCCCACTGTGATCGCTGTGTCTCGCTGTGACTAAAGACGGTTATCTCCTCACCTGTATTCTCATGTAATTGATTTGCATCGACATTATTATATGATAAATATTTATTAGAGTATATCAAGGACCTTGCGGTTCTTATGAAATTGGAATTTGAGTTCCCCTTTATTAAAAATAGTGATAATTGCAGAGAATTCTTAATCGCACGGATAGGCCGTTAAATTGTCAATTGATGGGAATGATGGTTCCGTTTTTGTGAGACGGTGCATGGACAAACGAGCTTCGGCTTAGCACTAAATTGCAGGACTGATATCTTGTCTCATCAATGGCGATTTAACAATATTATCCTTGATTAATTTATATTTTATTTTATTTTAATTTTTCTTCTAGCCCAACATACATTCATATAGGACTTTGAAATCACTGTGGTAAAAATCAATCAATGATTAGTTTTCAGACCATTGATCTAATAAATTCAACGTGATATAAAATATTCCATTCTGAATTGAACTCTCAATTATCTTTCAGGTTTTCTGTAAGGATTGAGGTTTTGGGTATAGTTATTGGGTCGGTTTCAGAGTTGGACCCTTTGATTTGGGCCCTTATAGGGGTTGGGGCATAAGTTCTTTATCGCGTCGAACTTGCAAGACGCGATTCAAACGGCGTCTTGAGAGGAAGACACGTTTTAGAGTTGCCACGTCGGTGCCACGTGGGCCAGTTGCGGGTCGCGAGAGTACGGCCCCGGTCATGTCGTCTGAACGGCGTCTTGGATGGACGACGCGATTCAGAGATTCTATCAGAGTATGGCCCGGTCTTGTCACCTGAAAGGCATCTGCTCTAGACGACGCGTTTTAACCTGTTTTAGTTTACACCCCGAACCTTCCCTCCTTTCTCTCATTCTCTCCTTCTCACTCTCTCTCTTCCCTCTCTCCAATCCCTCCGTTTCCCCTTCCCTTTCTCCTTCCCCTTCTTCCTCTTCTACCACTCCAACATCTCTCACCACTATCACCACCACTTCCTCTGCGGCACTTCATTCTCTGGGCGGCGGCCGACGTCCCGGCGCAGTGACGACGTTCACGGTGGTACCGATGGTGGTTTGCGGTACAGCGGTTTGGCGGCATGGAGCTAGGAGGAGTTCAAGTGATCGGTAGGGGGACGATCCTTATACGTGATTTGGTTGTTTTATCCATGTTTTCTCCGCTTGAATCATGCGACGTGTGTGGAGATTTGGGTTGAATGAGCATGTTTAAAGGGCTTTTTAATGAAAATGGTCATTTTTATGAAATAGGAATTAGTGTGTTTCAAGTGGTAAATTTGATTCTCCCCTTCATTTCCTATTTTTGGGTATTTTTGGGGTGATTTTGGGGGAGAGGAAATCCCGTTTTGAGGTTCGGGTTAAGTTGCAGAAAATCAGATTTTGGGCTCTAAATGGCGTCGAGCTAGGGCGATGCACTTTAAAATGGTGACGGGCTAAGACGACGCCATTTAGGCCAAAATTGTTCCGGAAGCAGTTTCTGTGAGAGAATAGAGTTCTGTTTTGAATGGCGTCCAGAGACAGTGACGCCTTTCAAACGGTGGCTTCCCAGGACGACGCGTTTTAGTTCAGACCGCCTAGAGGCCTGAATCTGTTTCTGTCATGATTAGGCGTCTAGGAACAGCGATGCCGTTTAAAAAATGACTGCCATGCACGACGTGTTTTAGGCCAACTTCCGAGGCCAATTTTCACATGAACCAGTTTAAAGGTCTTGAATGACGTCGGTCTTGGGCGACGCGATTCAAGACAGAACCTCATTAAATGCATGCTTGAAATCATACATCGAGGCCGAAGATTTATGTATAATCGGTATCACATTGTGTGTACATGTGTTTATGCGATTGTGGTTTGCGTTTGATACATTGTGTCGGTGTGGGAGGGACACGGTGTCTAGGTGGCATTGTTGTCGTACCGGTGTGGCAGGGGTACATGTTAGTGTTTCACTTATGGCTGGGGGAAGCAGAACCACCTTGAGCTGGTCAGGCCGGAGTAGCCAGCACGCTATCCGAAGGGTTACTGTTTGGTCCCAGCGGGTCGGTGTTTTCCTAGTTTGTTGTGGCAGTTTCCGGTGTGTTTCTTACTGTGGAGCCGGGTGTGGTGTTGCTGGAGTTTACCCTTTCACCACTGGGCCTGATGTAACCTAAGATATCGAGGTTACGAGTGGTACCCTTCACCCTTTGACCTGATGTGACCCGAGAGGTTAGGGTTACGGGTAGTCCCTATAGCTTTGGCTTGAGGGGGTTTCGCCGGTCCCCAGGGCCCTCTTGAAGTGTCGAGGCCTGGCGTTGAGGGAAGTCCGGTCGATAGGACAATGGTCTAGACTTCTTGTGTGCACACGTAACTGGGGGTGGTGGTGGTTCACTAGTCCCAGTTAGTCCTAGTTTGACTCACTGCCTCACCCTACGGTGCCTGGAACATCGTAGGAGTGGACAGGCGTGGGTGTTGGTGGTGTTGTGAGGCGCCGTTTATACGCGGTCGACAGTATGGTTTGAGTGTTTAGCTGGATCTTTGGTTACGAATTGTGGTGTTGAGTTCGGTTACTTGAATTGCTTAGAAATGTGCATGTTACATTATGAACGCATATCTCTCATATCAGTATTTAAGAACTGTGTTTACTGCTTTGATTAAATTGCCTTCTTTTCTGTATTACTGCACTTGTGTGTGTGTGTGGGAGGCGGGGATCGGATGATCCCTACTAAGCCCAATTCTGGTGTGGCTCACTCCCTGCGGTTTCAGGTGTGGACTTCCTGGCGAGTGGCGGCGTGTGGTGTTCTCCTTGGTGTGCGGGCCAGCAGCTATCTCAGTTCCGAGGTATGCTCCAATGTTGTTGTACTTTGCTTCCGCCTGTACTTATTTAATTCTGTAGACCATGTAATTATTGTTGGACTGTGTACGGACATCATTAATTTACTTCCTGCGCACTTGTACTTTCCTTGAGGTCCGTGAGATTGTTATATTTAGCCTTGTTTAACGCTTACTTCTCCAGACGTGTCGTATGAGATCCGGGTGTGAACCTGTGGATAATGATCCGATACCCATTTAGTAATCGGATTTCCGATTATAGGGTGGTGGGTCGTTACATTTTCTTAAAGATATCCTAAGAATTCCTACCTCTTTGGATCTTTATCCCAAATTTCTTTATTTCCTTCCAAGATCCATCATGGTTGAAGCACGTCCACATTGGCTGGTAACTGCTCTCCATGATGAAATCTGCAAAGTTTGTAACTTAGGGTACCTCCCCTCATGGAGGTTGATCGTCCATATTTTATTTCCTTTGTCTATCTCATCCTGACAAGATTAATTCCATTGATCTCTTTGAGTTGCTTCACTAATCATTTTGAGAAAGATTCATAGCACGTGATATTGAGAGAGTGTCTCATCACACCTTAACATCGCCTTTTTAGTTCATTCCGCTTAATTCCATTCACCGCCTTTCATTCTATTCCACTTCACTCCCTTGCAAAGTCAATACTAAGGTGGGGCAGTTGTAAACACGCTAATTTTGATCTCATATTAAGTAAGTTTCATGTCATAATTTTGATACCCCAAAATGGTCTAATTTTTAATTATTAATTAATTTTTATTGATTTTTCAGGATTTTTGTTGATTGACGTCGACCATGTCCGACGCCATTTACATTTCTAGCCGAAATCAATTCAGAATTAAATTCCTAAATCAAGTTAGATTTAACTAAATGACGTCGCCCATGAATGACGCTATTTAGGTTTCTTAATCCGTCTCAATTTTCAATTTAAATTCAAGTTAATTTCTTAATTATCTAAATGACGTCTTTCATGGACGACGCCTTTTAAGTTTCCTAATTTTCTACGCTTTCTTTGCCGGGTTTTCTTTCTATTTTGGCCCCTCTAATTTAGCTAAATGACGTAGCTGATGGACGACACGGTTTGGAGGATTTCTTGATAAGCATGCTTTGGCCATGATTATCTGATTCCTATAGTTGGAAGGGTTTCTAACTCTTTGGATGGCTATGCAACTCGGATCTAGGGGAGAGCCCTTTGGAGGCCAAATTGCCTTCAAATCATCCCTAATAGATACACACCCCTTTGGACCTTCAAAGAAGGTTGGCTATTGAAGGCTTTGGAGCTCCCATCAAGGTGAAAGGAGCCCCTCTTGGTGAAGAACGTGGACAA
Organism: Zantedeschia hybrid cultivar; assembly: GCA_030544215.1. Lineage (NCBI taxonomy): Eukaryota > Viridiplantae > Streptophyta > Magnoliopsida > Alismatales > Araceae > Zantedeschia > Zantedeschia hybrid cultivar. The sequence continues at coordinate 44,278,069 of JARZZO010000002.1, read as the reverse complement.
CAATTAGAGAGCTTCTTCTTCCTCTTCTTCCTTCTCCATTGAAGCTTGAAAGACTAAAGGCTATGGAGGGGCCAACCATCTCCAACCCTCTTCTTTCTTCTTACTAGTTAGCTTAGTTGTCTTCATAGTTTTCGTTGTTTTCATCATCTTTATTAGCATCATCTCATCGCACCCATGTCACACACACACACATATATCACATGCCTATGAGTAGGGGTTTGAAAGAACACAAAGCAAGTGAGTTTTTCTAGTTAGACTACATCTTTAATTTGATCACTAGAATAGGTACTACACTACATTTATAGCTCTAATCATCCTTCTTTTGTTTTGATTATTTTGCAAGGTTTGAAGAGAGGAGTTAAAGAGGAGAAGGACTTAGAGAAAAGAAGAAAAACCAACAAAAAAAGGAATAAAATATTAAGAGGCTCTTCTTTTTCGGCCGGCCGAGGAGGAGGAAACAAAAGACCCTAACTCTCCCGAATCCAAGGTAAGTAGCAATTCAATTTTCTTTTGAAACCCTCAGTTTCTGGCAATCACAAATTATATTTTTATTGTTTATTTATATTAACACCAAAATTCCATGATAGCATGATGTATTTTTGAGCACCGCACCTTCTGGGTCAGATTGGTCAGAAGGGCTTCCAAAGTAGTAAATCCCTTAATGAACTGCATGTCGTAGCCAACAAGACTCAGAAAACTCTTGATCTCTGTAGGAGTCTTAGGGACCTCCCATTCTAACACAGCCTGAACCTTCGACGGATCAACTGCAACGCCATCCTTTGAGATAATATGACCAAGAACCTGAATATGATCCAACCAAAACTTACACTTACTAAACTTGGCAAACAATTGATGAGCTCTCAAAGTCTCTAGAACAATCCTCAGATGCTCACAATGAGTCCCAACATCGAGAGAATACTCCAACACATCGTCAATGAACACAACCAGAAATTGATCAAGATACGACATGAACACCCAATTCATCAAGTCCATGAAAGTTGTTAGGGCATTAGTCAAACCGAACAGCATCATTAGGAACTCATAATGGCCATAACGGGTCCAAAATGTCGTATTTGGCACATTCTCATCTCGAATCCTCGTATCAATCTTGGAAAACATCTCTGTTGCATGTAACTGGTTGAACAAATCGTCAATCCTCGATAAGGGATATCGATTATTAATAGTCACCTTATTCAACTTTTTGTAGTCAATGCGCAGCCTTATTGAACGATCCTTCTTTCTGATGAACAACAAAGGGACTCCCCACAGGGACACACTCGGATGGATGAACCCCTAGTCAAGCAACTCCTGCAACTGTTTCTTCAATTCGGCAAGCTCTGCTAGTGCCATATAGTAAGAAGCCTTGGAAATCAATGTCGTACTGGGGAGAAGATCAACATTGAAGCCAATGTCTCGAACATGTGGCAAACTAGGTAAATCCTCTGAAAAAACATCAGCAAAATCCCTGACGATTTCAACATCAGCAATACTAGGAGACTAGCTCCCCTTAGCAACAGAAACAATAGAACACAAATAAGCACTGCAACCTCTACTCATCCACTTCTGAGCCTTCTTGGAAGAAATAATAAGCTTACCCGGCTTAGGGAGCTTAAAAGATAACTCCTCATCACCTGAAATATGAAAAATGATCTTCCTAGCACAGGAATCCAACAAGGCATAGTGCAATTCCAACTAATCTATCCCAAGGATCACATAAAAATCCTCCATCTTCGGAACAAACGGCTAAGCAGACAACCTCCTACCATAAATCTCTACACAAAGAGAGACAATGCATCGATATGACTGAACGATCCCTCTTGGGAAAACAATCATAGAAGTCGGAACCTCAACCACATCCATCTTCTCTACAAGAATTTGGGCAAACCTCGAAGCAATAAATAAATTGGTAGCACCAGTATCAAACAGAACTCTAGCATACACTCCATCAATTAGAATAGTACTTTCCGTAACGTTCTATGCTACCTTCATATCCTCTTGCATCAGTACAAAAACATGAGCAGGCGCTCATTGTCTAGCTGGTGCAATCATTGAAGAAGACTTCGTTTTCGGGAAATCTCGAACAATGTGGCCGGGGTTGCCACAACCAAAGCACTTGCATGTCGCCCACAGGCACTCTGAGCCTTCATGTGTTCACCCACGCTGCTAGCAAACAATGCGAGTTAGTGTTGCTTTCGCTATTGGCGGTGCTGGTCTAGCTGTTGTGGCACCGAGGCCTTAGTTGGGACCCACTGAGGTGCTCTCTGGAACTCTAGTTGCTTTTGCTTCCTCTGAAAAGTCGATGACGATCCTTGCTCTATATATGCAGTATTGCGCTCCTTGATGAAAATCTCGTGCTCAACCTACTACAGACATGCTGCCTCGACAACCTCCTCTATGGTGGTAAAGTTGTGAGCCACCAACTTCATCCTCAAAATTGGCTTCAATCCCATCAAAAACTTCTGCATCTTCCAATGCCCATTCATGCACATGTAAGGCGCAAACTTGGATAGCTCCAAAAACTTCATCTCATACTCTGGAACTCCCATCAACCCCGAGTCAGACCCATGAACTCTTGCACTATGCGATCCTGAACATGAGGAGGAAAGGACTCCCCCCTGAAGATAGTCAGGAACTCCTCCCAAGAAATCTTCAACTCGGCTCTGGCGAACATCATCCTCAGCATAGAAGTCCACCATGCATATGCCCTCTCCTAAAGCATATAACTCGCCAAGCTCACCTTATCATCCTTAAGGCATTTGATCGCACAGAAGATCTTCTCTATCTCCCAAATCCAGTTCTCTGCCATTGTCGAATCACTCTCCCCCTTTAAGAAAGGCAGATCCATCCTCTTGAATCTCTCCATCGCCATCAACCCCTGATGGACCTTTGGCTCCACATGCACTGTGTGCCTCTATTGTTGTTGTTGCTGGGCCGCCTGCACCAGGCCCTAAAATATCTGCAGAATGCACCAACATCTAAAGATGGAGGTGGAAGTGGAATATGTACACCATAATCCCTCACATCCCTCTACTCTGGGACACGCTCCCTCGCTAGACGACCATGTCTGTCCAACATATTCTGCAAGGAAATAACATAAGTCCAACATACCATGAGATAAGATATGGAATAACAACAAAACGATCGTAACAAAAAACATGCCAAACCAAGCCACTAAACTACATAAACTAAGTTAGCCAACTGCATCATTATTTAGGATCTCCAAAAGTCCAAAAAAAGAAGAGTACATCTCATATGCTAAAATGAAACTAACATATACAACTCTTGATAATCTATCAAACTGAGAGTAACAAATAGCACCTACTAATATAGTCTTAAACTTCAAAGATCAAGCTTCACGATCCTCAAGCTCACCTTAACCTCTTGGTTCTCTAAAAAATAATAGTTTTGAGCAAGGATGACTCACATAGAACTCGGCAAGTTCAGAATCTACAAAAACATAGGTTTTCATATACTATAACATAAAATCACATTTCATACATCTATCTAAGCATGAACATCAAGGTTGACATATAGTATCAATCTTCAACCTAGCATACTTTATTGACATTGCAACATGATAACGTAAATAATATGCATGAACTACACATGGCCTATTTACATAAACATGAACATGGTAGCATGTTAACATTTGAAATATGACTTAATTATAACAACTAAACATGTACATATAATCATATATTAATATGGAATAGGCATATGGGCCAACTAGTATGATTATTACTTTACATGGATATGTTAGCGTGAACATTATCATGAAATTTCAGCATAGATCATGACATGAAAATATGCATTAATTTTTGAAATATAACTTCATTTTTCATCTTTAATCATCATAAGTGATCACACATATCACATCTTTCACTTTAATATAGGACAAGCAACCATACAATGAAATCGGGTAATTCTTCTTCTTTACCTAGTAGTTATGGCAAACCCACTAGATCTTCTACTACGCAGTCGGGGGATGCTCTCAGATCCCACTGGGATAACATGTAAACACACTTCTCGGATTTAACCCATTGCCTCGAGTATCTTACTTATCCTCTTAGTCATTAACCTAGTGAATGAGGAAATCTAGAGGTGGTCCCTATGGAATCAAGAGATGGCTCTTGTTGCGTAGCACTTTGACCATGAGGGAATCAAGAGATAGTCCTTAAAGCGTAGCACCTTGGTCCACGTGGCACTTAGCACCTTGAACTATTCTGTTAAATGTAGAACAACATGAAAATAATAGGAATTAACTCATCAAATTACCCTCTTAATCGTGTCGGCCCAACCCAACTTCATTCAATCAGTTAGTCCATCTTTCCCAGATTTTCCATTAGGACATAATTACTACAGAAATTATGAACATGCATGAATTTTCATGAATCTAAACATACTGTAACAGATGCTTCATGGTCTGTACATGTTCATGAATTCTTTACATAAATTAAGAATTAACTAGCTTCGTAACATGAATATCTTAGTATGATTCATCTACAATAATATCATTGTCATGACATGAAATTAAACAAGAAATAACTAATTTCTGCATTCATGGTTAATCATTACATAATCGTATTCATCATTTTAGCATGGATTAGCACGAATAAATCATAGAAATAACATGCTTTTTATAGATCTATGCATGAATCACGTCGTGCATCGCCAACGTGATTCGTAAATTGCATTGGCCTATATTGACGCGTTTCACCCTTGTAACCAGGGTTCCAAAAAATCAAGAGAAGAAAAAAATAAGAAAGAAAGGGGTCTTTACATCATCTACAACATCTCAGAACATCCCATACGTAGCCATGCATCATATACTCTATAGTAGATAGAAAAATACATTGAAACTAGGATTTTAGATATGCGAAAGTACTATGTTTTTTATCGTTCATCATCACTTGCCTCAACTCGACGTAAATAACTTGAAGAAGATCGCCTCCGATAAGGCAGCACGCTTCCACCATGCTCAATCAGGCTCATCGGGTCGTCCTCACACAGCGGGGATCGTCCTCACGTCCTCCTCCTTGCACGCTGCGAACAGAAACCACTCCGCACCTATTCTCTCTTTGAATCTCTCTCTAGGATTTTCTAATAGCTTGGGGATCAAGAGAGGAGCTTGGGCTGCACTATGGGTACTTAGATAGGCGTCTAACATGAGTCCCAAGCAGACTCCTACTATGCTCAGAGAAGCGAGAGCTGACCACGGATTGGACTCAGAAAACCATTAATCGCGTCGGCTCGACTATACGCAATTCAACTCTGTTGAATCTCATCTGCTCAGGGTGATGCATTTCAGAAACTCAGTAAAATTTTAGAAAAATCATAGAATAAACAATAAATTTAAAAACCAACTCCATTAATGGGCCTACTAAGGTACTAATGGTCCCATAACGGGTCTACTAAGGTGCTAGGTATTACAACTTTGATAGTCGGATCTATACCAGTTGCCAATATTTTTTGTATTTTTAAAATATTTTTTAAACTTTTTGTGGGTCCTAACTCGAGTTACATATATGTACAATTCGATCTCTGATCGAATGCAAAGTTGAAAATTTGAAAATCAACTATTTTTTACTATTCAATTTGGTTCGATTTTTAAATTTTTAACTGTGGAAAGCTTCAATACAAGAAATAGTCTGAGGCTGCTCTAGTGGATGGAGCGGATACTTCCCAGAAGCAATACAGACAGAGGATCAAAATTAGAGAGTAGTCGATATGGAGCGGATACTGTTTATTATAATTAGATAATCTGTATATGCTCTGCTTAGAGTTTAATACGGAGCATATATCAGCACTATTTGAATATAGCCATATATACATTTATGTTTATAGTTAGAGCTTAAATTGGGCCGGCCAAATTTAAAATGGGGCAGCCCAGCTTAGAATAAGCATGGACTCATGGACTATTATGGCCCAACCTAACCCAAACTGAAATTATTAATTTAGGTTGGGTTGGGCCTGAGCTGGCCCTTCATGGCCCAACATATTATAAACTACTGTAGTAGATAAATCACCATTTTTTTACATATCAATCCCGCAAAATTAACCATATTAATCTATAGAAAATACTTGTTGTGACTACCGTCTGGCGATAATTGTATGGCAGCCGAAATGGCATAATTTTTTTTAATTTTTTTTCTCAATATTGTTACATTCCTGCAGCCCTCAAAGAATGAATAATCGATATTTTCCATCTAAGGGGTCATTTAGTGCGTTGTAAAATGCCGCAAAAAGTATCGTAAATAGACCTAAAATGACATTTACATCTCTAAATCATTTTATGTTACTTTTCCACATATTTGTTGTATTTCAAAACCAATTGATACCCAAAATCCTTCGTTTAGTTGTTTTCAATTTTCACTTTTCAATGCAAAACAACCATTAATCAAAATTAGTGATTTTAAAATCAAAGATTTCATTTTCATTGATTTCAAAATCAAGATTTTACGGCACTTTGCAATGCACCAAAGTGCCATGCCCCAAACGAGCCTTAAATTGAAACTAAGATTAAAATCTAATTGTAAATACCGATCCACAATTTAGCAAAGACAACATGAAATGCATCAAGCTTTATGTTTACTAATCACAAAGTATTTGCAAAATATTTCAGTTATTACAACTTGGCTCAACAGTGCTACTTGAAACAACTATGCAATGATAAACTATTATAGTATTTCCCTTTTGTATTACGAAAGAATAAAAACTATGGCAAGAATTTAAAACCTCATCCATAGTTGGATTAACAACAAATTGGCCTTATATTCTTCCTAAGTGTATGACACCAATAGGTCCATCCCAAGATATATCTAACAATATAAGAGTAGCAGAGGTGGCATTTGTAGTCATTACATCAGGATCTTGGTTCTCGTCAAAAGTATAATGCCTGGCATTCCTGTAGCCCCGTTAGAGGCACATTAGTACACTAGGTGGCCATTAGGGGGTTTTAGATGGATTTTTTTTTAGTTTTGGCCCTAGTTTCTAAATCGTGTCACTCATGGTGGACGTGTTTCAGAGGATCTTGAAAGGGATCGTGTCAACCTGACACGTCTCAGCCTGTTGTTGAGTCTGATCTACAGCTAGGTCTTTCCTTCTGTGAGGGGTTCTACTCCATATAGAATTCATCTTAGAGGTCTATTTAAGCTTGATGTGTGTGCCCTTGACCCTTTTTCTTCATTCCCAAGTATTAGAGAGCCCTAGAGGGAGAGACTGAGAGCATTCTTGAGAGGGCATGTGTACGGTTCAGTGTGTTCTTTGCGCGAGCGAGGAGGAGGACCTGAGGACGATCTCTGTAGTGTGAGGACGATCCCGTGGTGTGTGGAGGGTGTGCCGTCTCACCGGATGCGGGATTCATCGCATGTTTGTGGTTTGAGAGATAGTCCAATGATAATTAACTTCAAAATCATAGTACTTTTATGTATAAAAGCCATATTTTCAAATCTATTTTACTATCTAATATGTATATACAATATATGGATGTGTAGGAATCGATTCAGAATGATTAAGATGAAGTTTAGATGGTATCTTCATGCGAAATTATGAAAAAATATGTTACAGAGTTTAAACACATTAAGCACAGGTGACACGATTTACGAATCATGTCACCCATGGCTGACGCAATACAAACCTGATCTAGGAAGTTTGGTTATTTTCTGCCTATTTTAAGAAAGATTCATGTTAAATCTCATGATTGTTGAGTATATGGTCTCTTTACAATGTAATTATATGTGCTGGATTTATTAACAACATGTTACATCAGTAATTTCATGATGGGAATTATGTTTTAATGAACATATGATTAATATGTAGTCTTTAAATCATGTTTTACATGTTAGTATGTTGAATTAATCATTTTTAATTTATGTGAAAATTCATGAACATGTATAGTCCATGGTTAACTTGTTTAAAGCATGTTCAAATTGATAACTGCATGTGACATGTTCAAAGTTTTTGAAAATTCATTTGAGTTTTGTTTGAATATAGAAATTAAGTTTAATTCGCTGAAAGGTGTCCATGGTAGTTGACACGATTTACGAATCATGTCACCTAACCATGACACATTTCAGGGGGTTAAACAGTGCGTTGATTTTAGTATATTTTCATGAATTATTGCATGCCATTAGTTCTATTATGCATTAAATCATGTTCTGCATGTTATAGAGTTATATTTACATGAATGTGAAGTTAAGTAAGATGTTAAGGTGCTATGTATAGATTCACCGACTGGTAGTGTGGGATCTAAGTGTCACGTGGACTAAAGTGCTACTCTAGAGGAGCCACCTCTTGATTCCCTTATTGACCAAAGTGCTACTTAGATGGTGCCATCTCTTGATTTTATGGGGGCCATCTCTAGATTCCCATATCTATTTAGTTATGATTATGAAGTTATGTATGAATATGAGGCAATGAGTAAATCCTGAAAAGTGTGTTTACGTTATACTGGGTGGGATCTAAGAGTATCCCCCAACTACACAACCAAAGACTTAATGGGTTTGCCATTACCACCGGGTAAAGAAGAAGAAAATCTCTTTATGTTATAGTTTGGTTACTTGTCCTATGTTAAGGAAGTGGAAAGATGATGATATGTGTGATCATATGATGAAATATACATGTTTAAGTTTCAAATTATGCTATAAATTATTTATGTTAAGGATGCATATATGCTGTCTAGGTTCATGTTTCATGATAGTATACATGTTTAGTTCATGTATAATGATCATTTGTTGTGTTGTTAAGTTTAATAAGTATGCTAGGATGAATATTTTAAATATATGGTATTATGGTTCTTCACGATTACATGAATATTATGCAAGTTTCATATATGCTATATGTTATGAGAACCTATGATTTTGTGGATTATGAGGTTGTTGAGTCAGTTAGGACTCACGCTTGCTAGCTAACGTTTTCAAGAGAAGCTATTGGGCAAGCTGAGCTCTAGGAGAGGAAGGCTTAACATTCGCTTGGAGTTCCTTGAGGATTTGAAGATTTATCTTAAGAAGTAGGTTATTAGTTTGTTTATCTTTAGATTTGATCATTAGCAAGAGATGTAATAAGTTAGTTCTATTTAGTTTAGAGGTGTACTTTTATTTATTTGGTTATGTAGAGATCTTGGACATAATATCGTTCAGGTATGGTTTGTTTATCTAGTGGATTTATTTTGTGGCTGTGAAGGTTGTTTCATTTTGTGATTTGAATGTATGTTTATTGCACCAACTATTATAAGAGGATGTTTGGGTTGTTCCCACTATGACGCTGCCCCTCTGGTTCGCTGTAGGCCGACGTGACCAAAATGGATCAGCTAGGGGCACTATAAAAAGAGAGAACATTCACCATGACTATATAGTAGAACAAGAGACACTTACATTAGAAAGTAACAAGATGCTTACTAGGATGTTAACATAAACCCTAGATAAAATGTTAAATAGGATAAGAACTTTATAAACATGAACTTCATGAATCATGATAAATAAGGAAAGAGTGAATACCATTAGTTCATTTTTTTCAAATATCATCTAAGAATATCCATTAGCAAAGGAATGCAAAAATTGGTTGTAGGGTTCCGGACATTTTTTTTAAAATTATAGATGAGTAATATTTCTCCTTTTTAATTTAACTTAAAAAATGAACTCTCTCTACTGGTCTAGCTACTATATGGAAAAGGGCATATGTTTGCTACCTAGCTAGAGTAGTCTACTTTTATAATTACACAGACAATGCTATTAATCTTTGAACCTAAAATCTCTCCATAAATTAGAAGGATTACCACTATCCCATAGACCTCGTATGAGATTACTTGTCATTCTTCATGATTGTTGACATACAGCTCAGTTTCTTCCCAAACCTAGAATTAACAAATGCATTGAATAATATTCGTACAACATATATAACTTATAGAAAATGTAATCAGAAAAGTAACTGTTAGGATGACAGAGTAATTGTGATAACACAAGAAAAACAAAACTAAAGAATATATATTAAGCTCTCCATTAGAACCAAAACAACAAGAATAACATAAGGGGAAAACAAAGATGCATGTCCTGTTGTCCAGGACAACCATAGCAACACCACCACCAAGGGGCCGCGTGCAACTTTGATACTCATGATTTTGTCCTAAATAGCTACATGACAAGAAATAGGATTAGTATTTCAGTACTTCCATGTCTAATAGAAAAAAAGAAGAAAGGTTAGAAAGGGACTAGTAAATAGAAAGCATGATATCTTACATGTTAAAAAAGGAAAGAAGATAAATACATCAAGGATATCTAGTCCAAAATCTACCCAAGTCTACTCCACCTATCATTTAAAAGTCTAATGCTCTTTGAACCCCATGTCCGGTCATATTTGACTTTCGGTGAAACTTGAAGATGGTACAGATGAAAAACATAGCATACACAAAATGAAATTGAGAGAATGAGAGTCCACAAGGCAATAAACAATACAACCATCCATTGCATAAATCCAAATAATAAGCCAAACAAAGTCCACTAATAGTCTAATAACAAATAATTGTCTCTGATAAACATAAACTATCTCTTAACTCGCTTAGGATCTCTCAAATTACATCATACACTCAATTACTTCATACTACATCAATCTACTAAAGCAAAAGACTCAAATTACCACAAACTAAGTCTTACAAACTGCAAAACTCCACCAAGCACCTACTCCCCATGATCAGAATCAAAAGCCACATCATTAGCTAACTCTCCTAAAAATTTGTTAGCAACTTAATAAATATAAAACTCAATAAGTGTCATACTCACCATAAGCTAAACATATCATGCTTGAAATCTACATGATAACTAATTCATAACATGGATAATTAACAATTCTACATATAACTCAAATAAAAGAATGATACAAGTAATAATCTCACATATATCATACTAAATCACATATGTTTTCGAATAAGCATGAACAAATATGGTATCACATCTATCTCACTATATATAGCAAATTTCTTAAACAAGTTGAGAACAAAACTACAAGTCATAAACATATCACGCAAATCCTCCAACACATAGGAAGGCTCTTCCAACATATAGGGAGACTCATATCATATATTATATGGCATATAAGCATAGCTACTAGCATATAATCAAGTCAAATGATCCAAATTTCCGATATGAGCTACCTAAACAAATTTAAACAGATTTCTAATAATTTGTAACATGTTCAAATCATACTTATTATGAGCGAACTTATCATTTTCATATATTAAACGGACAAGAATCCTAACCACAATATAAGGGCCACACATACACATATACCAGACACTTATCAATAGTACTAAATCTTGGCTACCGTAGAATCGGGGATCACACATATCCCACTACTACGCCATACCGAAGTTGCTTTCAGGGATTTTACCTGTTTCCCTTAGGTTCACATAATACCCTATCCAATAAGGATGCATATATTTGAATCAGGCCAAATAATCCCCTTAAGATGGTAATGTCCATATTAAACATGTTACAATTAAAGGCACATTTATTACAACAATTAAAATTTATCATAATTATGCAAACTCCATTATCCATATGACTAATGATGCAGACACACTAAAAATAATGCATTTGGCTGAAAACAAGGCATCTTAATAGCAAAAATTCTCTTTGCTATGATATTTAGTGTAAAACAAGTTTCAAATTAAATATGTATTTCAAATATTACTGAAAATTTTACAGAACTTTTGAAATAAATTTATATTTTTTCCGACATGAAACCCTATTTTTCAAAGATAAAATTTATTATTTAATACAATAAATAGAAAAAAGATTCAAAAAATAACTAAACATGGCAGACATGATCAGAATATCATATTAAAGATGTATGCTAAGTTTCATCAGGTTCCGGATCCTTTTGACCCAAATTCTAACTCAAATAGCATGGTCGACTTAAGTTACTTAAGTTACATGTAGTAGGTCTGATTTAAATGCCAAATTAAATAGTAAATTATTTAAAGAAGTTACCAAAGTTTTTATACAACTTCAAAATAGTAGAGGGATGTTTTTTCAAAATTTCAGGTCAACCGGACTTCAAACGAGAGAGAATGGGCTCCCGAAAGTCAGATAAAAAAAATCAAGAACAAACTAGGCCAAATTAATCAGATGGCCAAACTGTTGGCGATCTGGTACTCCAGACGGCTAGACCAGTGGCTGTGTGATCCTCCAGATGGCCAAGTATGTAGATATCTGGTGATTAGATTGCCATCACCCTAGCCATCTTGTGTTGACTGCAAGTGTAGTGGATGTCAGGCCACCAGACGCACGAAAACTCAAGAAATTAAGGTTTGTTTTCCAAAAAAATGGGTTTTTCTTCAAAATAAAAGAGTTTTAAACTAAATTAAAAATATTCTTACACATGTTTAGGATTTTAATACATTGAAATCAAATTAAAAATATATTTTTATCTAGTACAAAATATCTATATGAGGGGTAATCATTGCCTACCTCTTATGCGATGAGACCAATCCCGAATCCCTCCTAGATTTCTCAATTCCCCTCACAACTCACCACTCTAAGGTTTCTCTCACATCCTCTAGAGCTTCTGGAAGGCACATCAACCATGAGGCATTAGTCCTCGTCAAGTTCAAACCCTCTTCTTGTTCTTTTTTCCTTAAAAACATAAACAAAACCCACCTTTTACAAAACTGTGCGGCTGCTAGGGTTTAAACTCGAGTCTAGGCATTAGGGATTCAAGTGGTAACCAATAACCCGATTATTCGATTGACCGTTAGTTTATAGGTCAATTATCGAGTAGTCTTTTAGCCGATATGTAGAGCGCATGCGGTAATGTATACAATTTTGCTAATGATCGAATACACTTAGTATACTGAAGATCCGATTATCCGACTGACTAGCACCTTATAGGATAGTTAGCAGATAGTCTGACATAACAGATACGGTCACGGATCTACCTTGGATCCGCACCAAATTCGACCCATTTGCATCCCTACTAGACATCTATAATTACTTGTAACCCTAGATGACCTCCCAAAATCGCCTTTGGGTTAATTCTAACCTTCCCTTCCAAGAATAAGGAGAATCCTAGATGGAAATGGACTCTATTCGTGCAATCCCACTTTACATAACTGAAGATCCAATGTTTTGGCATAGGAAATGACTGATTCAGCAAAAATGATCTTCTAAAATTTTTTATATCTTCGAATGCTCTTTCCAACGGTACCAACCATATATTTTTTTGAACCATAAATTGAAAGTTATTGCAGTTTTATTAACCCATTGTCCTACAAACCTGAACCCAAAAACTTAATTAGATTAATGGGCTATCTACACCTGTTCACTTGGACTAATGGGCTTCGCTATTTAATATAAATAGCCTTATTAAATTAATATATTATCTATTATGTTTAAAATACTGGATATTACATTCTTTCCCCCTTAAAGAATTTCGTCTTCAAAATTAACAATGCATAGAAGAATAAGATTACGTACCCAATAACTTTGGATATCTCGTCTTCATGTCTTCTTTCGCCTCCCATGTTACTGTTAGTCTTAGGTGGCTTACAAGTCAATCTGAGTATGTAAATCTCGTTCATTTATTAATATAATGGCATAATATTCATTGTGTGTAAATCGTATTAATTATCGTCTCATAATGAAGTCCGTGAATATGTGCGATAGTGATCAGATTATGATGAGATCATACTAATGAGACTGATCACTTAAACACACATGTTCTTAATCATTCATAGTCGGAGGATATCCGAGAAGAACATCGGATATCTGGTTAGACTAGTACAGATTACTCCTTCTCATATGATGAGGGTGACTAATCTCATAAGTCACTTGTGTGGAGACACTAAGGCGAATATGTAGGTGCTCATTGGAGAATAAGTTCACTGAATTGATTTGACTGAATCGCTGGATGGTATTGTACTTCACTGTCAATTAGCTTGATTCTATTGTCGTAGTTGCGTAGATGGTCCTTAGACCTGAGACACCAAGGACACCTTGTCGGTGGACTTCTGTGCTTTGACCTTGGTTTATGAATATCTAACCACGGAATTCTAAACAGTCAAGGATCGGATATAGCGGAATACTGTCTAAGGGAATTGTGTGTCAATAAGGAATCATTCGCTCTCGGTACTTAGAGAGATAATGCTCTAGGAAGAATGTGCGGAAGTCCCTGGCCAGGGCGGACGATAATATCGGGAAAAGAGTTTTTCGATATTATTCGACAACATTCGATCCAAGTGAGTCGACCGGTTAGGGCTTGACGGTTTACCATACCCTGAGTTGACTCGAGAGCATTGTACGAATGAAGGATTATATCCATGCAGTAAGCGGAAAGGTTCTAAGAGTGGGTTACTTAACCCCAATACCTTCCGAGTTCACGCGGTGTTGCTTGGCACCCAACGTGATTGGAGGCCCGATCGAATTCGATGTGCGACATTAATTCGATTGATTAATTAATTAATATGAGTTATTAATTGATTAATCAAGCCAGTGAGGAGTCACTGGGCTTATTGGACCATTAACCGGACTGGTTATTGGGCCTAGAGGGTCACACGCAAATGATTCTCAAGGCGATGGATAAATAAATAGGTTTTATATTAACCGGAGGTTTTTATGAAAAACCGCGCGGTTAGTATAAAATGTAGTGAACGGGCTGAACAAGCCAAGCTGCTGCTCAACACTGGCCGCCCCCTCCTCTCTTCCTCTCTCTCTCTGGCACCCCAGACAAGCCCAGATCACCGGGATTGCTCCGTCGTCTTCTCCGACTCCTGTTCGACGGGAAATCGTCCGCGAGTTGCAGTGAACAGCGAAGGTTTCATGGCTTGCAAAGAACGAGGAACCTTGAGGATATCCGTTGTGAGGAAGATCGCGTGGACTTCGCTAGAAGCCGGGCGCTTGCGCGGCTAGCAGTGTCACACCGACGGAGCCAATTGGACGCGGATTCGAATCCGCGCGCGGTAATGTCCACTTACTGTTCTAATCTGGTTTTAGTATTTTCGAAACGGGAAACGGATCGCAGATAGATTAATTTTATTCCGCTGCGTTTTGCGATCCGGAGAAACACGAAAACCTAACAGTTGCCTCTTCTATAAAGTAGTGCTTCCAAAGAACTTTGACTATAGGGATCATCTTGGTTCTCAAAACTTGCACCTCACGATTCAATATGTGAACATGCTTCTCTTCGTAAGATAGATCTGGTTGAACTTCCAACACCTCATAGTCAAGCACATGGGATGGATCAGCAACATATTTCCTCAGCATAAAAACATTGAATACCAGATGAATGCCAGACAAATCCAGTGGCAAAGCTGTTCTTGAGAGAAAGAGAGAGGGAAGTTGCTAGGCTACAAGGGGATACTTATTCAATGTGAGAAAATTGTTTTTGGGCCTTACAAAGTGTGGATGAGAGCTTGGAAGTGTTAGAGGTTGTGAAGCTTGCTTGGAAGAAGTTTAAGAACCACCAAAAACTGATCTTTCTTTAAGAGATAGGCGGATGACTTTTAGTATGAACTATTTTACATTAAAAATTATATTATTTTTTTAAGTTTTCAAAAATTAATAAATAGATGAGAAGTTTGATCTAGATATGTACTTCATTCTCACCAAACTTCATATTTTTTAATTTTATTTACTATTTATTTGATGATTAATTTGCCAACATATGCAATATGTCTGTTTAGTCTATTATGTTTCCAAATGTAATCACATAAGTTGATGATGCATCTTATCCTCCGTCCTATGTCCTACTAGTATGAAATTCTAAAAAAACATTTGTTGTGTATGTTTTCTTCATGTTCAATAAATTTTATAATTTTTAAATTTGTTGATATTTTTTACTTGATTTCTTATCAAACTGTGTAATGTGTCCCCACAGTTTTGAAATCTCAATTTGCGGATCTTCTATCTCACTCGATTCATATCTAAATTATGGAAAATTATGTGGAGACCTCTCTCATGTTATCCTTGACCTCTCTATAAAGTTTTATGATTTTATTACATGTTTGATATTTAATTTGTCTTCTATTTTAAGTTGTTGGAAATCTATTAAAGTTGACTTTTCGGAATTAAAGCGGGAGTCCAAAACTACATCAAATCCAACGCAAAAGAATATGAAACTTTGCCAAAACCTTTAATGTGATCTTGTGAGCCTATACACCAAGTTTAATTATTTTATGAATTTATTTACTAATTATCTTGATTATTCTTTCTATTTTCTGCCATGAACTTAGATATACATGCCAAAAAATTAGGAGATTAATTTTGAACATTTTAAAAAAATATTCATTTCTTCATAAATATATTTTGACCATATTTAAATAGATTTAACTTGATTTTCTCTTCTGAATCATAATACACTTTACTACAATAATGTACATGTATCTATGGGAATAAATAATACTAAATCTATTTGACTCAGTTTGATCATTAAATTTATGTGGACTTGCATCTTCGATCTCTTTAATATATGTATGATTTAAATGTATAAAATATATATGTAATGTTAATATCATCATAGGAGAGTTTTTGGGTAGATCCTGTAACCATTCACAAGGCAGGTCAGAACCCATAGACAATGGGTATATAGATGGGATATCTGCAACTCTACATAGTAGCTAAGACCTTTTTGCCACTTGCTTAGGTGCATTGGGATTTGTGTAGGTGTTTCTTATGTTGTGATTTGGATATATGTCCGGTAGAAATATGATAATTAATATGTTCTGTAATATGATGATTCAATCTGACTTACAATACAATCTTTCATGTTAATTTGTTCATTTGGTCAACTATGTTCTTACTTGATGACCCATCTATGATAGTTGTTGATTAGTCTATTGATCAACCTTTATTTTTATTTATAATCAATAATCATGTTCTAGTCTTATTAGCCTTTCATTTATGATCTTATGACCATGCTATGATCTATGACATGTGAACCTCTTGTGAACTAAAGGTTATTTGTTCGATAAATGCACTGGGTAGAGAACTATGATGTGAAACATGAGAGTTGTTATTTAACCATCCTAATTTTACCATATGATCATCTTATTTTAGATCTGATTATTTGTCTTAGCAAATGTTCGAATGATAACATTTGACAAGTATGACGTGTTTCATATCATTTTCTTATTGTACTATATGTAGAATTTGATCTAATTATCATGCTTAGTGCAATTGCATTGTGTGGTACCCTCTGTTTTGTTCTGTATTATTTTGAAGATGTTTTGATTTTTAATCCATGTCAACACTTTGATTCGATATTCATTCATCTTTTTTTACTGTCCTGCAGTATGAGTTTGGGCTAAGGTCTTGTTTCCATGAAAACATTAGACTTTTCATTTGCAAGAGTATGCCTTAGGTAAGCCAAATGTTCTATCTAGCTTTAAAGTTATTCTATCCATCTGAAATATCTACATTTGCATACCATTTGGTTGTACATTTTAATGCACAAGTTCGTGTAATGGTTGTTGTCCCCCTTTCTGTGAAATGATGGACATTCTATCTGCTTTTTGTCATTTAGATAAAATAGAAGTATAAAATATATCTGTATCTCAGATGTGCAACCATGAGTAAAAAAAAGTTCTTGTGCAGTTATGTTACTCTCCCACTCTATGCACCTGTATCTCAGGTATTCTTTCCCCTTTAGTAGTTTACAGTTGTGTAAGATATTTCTGATTTAAACAACCTTGCAATTGTGGACACTATAGATACAGTGCCAAACTCAAAAGGTTTGGCTGGGATTCTTTCACTGTCTTAAAATTTTTTTATTAACTTTTGTTTTAGGACTTTGTGCATTTTCTCCAAGTTCTGAAGGATGCTATTTGGCTATTCCAGCAAGTAAAACCAAGGGATCTGTTTTGATCTTCAACACTGTGGAGCTCTTTTCGCTTTGTCAGGTTGTTATACATTTCACTGGTTATTATCGTGCTCAAGTTCTTTGCTTTCATGTCTGTGACACAAATATTCACCATTTTCATATCCATTTGCATTGATTCCCAGCTCAGGGTCAATTCTTTTTTGAAACTCGTTGTTAGCATTTCCAAATGAATATAAAAGTATTTGCTTTTGTTTACTGTTTATATTGATGTTTTCTAACCAAGCCAGATAGGAATGCTGTATAGATGATGACACTTACATTATATTAGTTTTGACTGGAACTTTCAGTTTGTTGTGGTCATCTATTATTATTTTCAGATCAAAGGAGTGTATCTTCAATTTTATTTTCAGATCAAAGGAGTGTATTTCCAGTTTGTTTGTTGCCTCTATTGTTTTGGTGGTAGTTTTTAACCTTATATGCCACTCTGCTTTATGAGTTGTTATCTTAGCTTGATGCTTAGCCTGAGGCATATAATGCTATACCACAAAGATCACCATCAGAGATATTTGAGAGTTTTCCTTTCATAGAGGTCACATGGCAGGGATGTGTGCTTTCATTTGATAATAATTGGCTAAGAAAGTATTCTACCGATTTTATTTAGTTATAGTTGGAAACATCCATGATGATGTATCATATGCCAATCAAATTATAGCTTTCTTAAGAAACTGCAAACTAGTTAGAAAACGAGAGCTTTTTTTTTCCCCTGAAGAAAACTTGAAGCCGATCGTATACCTGTCAATTATTTCCGTAAAATATTTGGATCCATATGAATGCAGGATTTCTTACTTGAAAATTTGTCCATGTGGGCTCTTTCTAATTTGTATTTCTCCCCATAAACCTACTAATTATACTTAAATGTCTAAATTTTAAATGTTCTGCTTTGCAACTTAGAGCTTACATGACATCAAGGGCAAGTCTCCAAATAGGAAAACCAGTATTGAATGATTCCATCATATTCTGTCATTTGGAGTATGTTTTCCTGGGGCATGCATGTGCAACATGTGTTCCCCAACTTGACCTATCTATTTTCTATATATTTGAATGATCAGTTATAAAAAGGTATCATCATTTAAATCCAAACTTCTCGAATGCATGCTTCTCTTTTCTGAAATTGAAGTTAAAGCAAAGTAGCTGTCAGCATTGAAAAAATAATAATAAAAAAAGTTAGAAGTTTGGCAAGTTATTTGATTTGGATAGATATGAGATGATAGATTACCCAGTCTCTCTTGCATTGCTATCCTACTTTCCTCTTTTTTTTCTTTTCTTTTTTTTTCTGAATGACGATATTAAATTCTGATGGCTAATGGTTTTCCTGCTGACTCTTGACAATTTCAACAGATAGACGCACACCAAAAACCTTTAGCTGCAATTGTATTTTCTTCCAAGGCCTCATGAAGTGGCATCAGGCTGCCAAGAAGATACAATAGGGAGCCCCAATGCAAGCCTAAGTGCCTCCCCAGTTCACCCACCCCACTGGTTCAAGACGATCGGCCACTCGGCTGTTGCCCCGACCCGGTCCAAATGGAGAAGCCTCTTGCCTTTCCGATTACGAGTTGTCGGATACGGACCATGATGTGCCTTCCACCTCGCCGTCGACCCCCATCCTCGGCCGGGGTAAGGACCGGAGCGACCGAGAAGTGATGAAAATTTTCATTATTGTATAGTGATTTTTTATTTTTATTTTGAAATGATGTATAGTTGAAAGTCTTTTTTTAGGTATCTTTTAACATTTAGTTGTGAAGTTAAATATATATAACATATTTTTAAATGTAACTTTATGGATACATGGTTGCACGCATTGTGTTTTAATCTTATTGATCATTATCTAATATACTAAGGCATATTGGTTATATTTAGGTCTCATTCTATATGTTTTAAACAAATAAATAAAGAAATTAGCAATTTTTGGTAATTATCGGAAATAATATTCGATTCCGATATCATAATCGGAAACAAATCGGACATGGAAAATAGACTTTCCCATTTTATCGGAAACGAAAACGGAAAATGCACTTTTCTATCTTATCAGAATCGAAAATGGAAACAGGTTATTGTTATCGGAATCGAAAAACGAAAACACTTGTTTTCGTATCCATACAGGTTAATATAATTAATAGTAACATCCTTGTCGATCTATCTTAATACGTAGGATGTTATATTCAAATCCATCATAGATAAGTATATGGATAATAATGATTTTACTGATGGTAACATCTTGGTGTCATTTGCAATGACTCTGATGTTATTATCTCAAAGCATTAATAACTCGACCGTGCTCCCACTGTCCTTTTTGTACACACAAGATCCGTGGTCATACTTAATGATCACTTAGTATTTGACCACGAGGTCAAAATTTTGATTCCAACTTTGGGAAGCTTCAGTTTGATTCAATTGATCTTTGAAATCATAACATACTTCTTGGATATTCTAAAAGTTTTAAAGTTGTATGATATACACATTTTCCTCAATCACATTGAGGTAATACTTTTTAATATCCAACTGCCTTTATCTCATCACCATGATAGGTAGTTTTCACAAGTAGAATTCGAATAAACTTATTATAGTAACCATTGAGGAAAAACTTGTCAAAGTCAACATTTTGACTTTGACAATTTTCTTCAGTTTGCCATATAAGTCTTAAGTAGTCTATCTGTACTAATCTTCATTCTAAATATTTCTTTGTTTCTGATAGGTACAATACCCTCAAGCAATACTATCAAATTTCGAACTTAATAGGTGTTATGGACTATGGCTTAGAATTCTTAACCTCTTGCTAAAGTTGTAATAATAATAGAGACCTTCCTCATAGATTTTGGATCATAATCCACATCTTTGAGCTCCTCTCATTCTACTATCTCTGATATGTCAAACATATCTTTCTAGCCATTGAGAGAATCCAAAAAAAAATCTTTGATTCTCTCCTATGTGTGTCATGAATGGTTCCAAACGATTAAAGATTAGCTTATAATCTCGTATTAATTTGTGGGTCTAGAACACTTTCCAGTTTTATCAGCTCCCACTGTCTTCTTTAAGGATCTATTCTTCTTAATAGACAGTTTTGTAGATGATAATCATTCTATTATCGCTCGGCTAATAAATGTAATATCCAAACTCTTTAGACATCTCACAAATTTACACTGCATATGTCCTTCTTGGATCCAACTTCTTTAGATCATGTCTTTTCCACAAAATCAGGACATTTCTTGACATTATTCTTAAAATCAAGTTTGCTTATAATTCACATCTCATATGAATTATCTTGTTTCCATATCTTATATGGACACACTAACTTATTTGGAACCATATATAAAGTATGGACATCTAATGTTCATACTCTTATTTACAATGATATAATAAATTAGGTAAATTTTATTATGCATCGCACCATATCTAATAAACTGTAATTCTTCATTATATCATATTGCTATGATATACAATGAAGATCAATCGAGAGAGGATACCATTATCCTTTTAATGATTTGTGCGAATCATGTACTCAAGTATCAATTTTCTTGATCAAATAAAAGAATTTTAATACTCTTTCCAATTAGTCACTTCATCTTGATCTTCTATTCTTTAATCCCTCAGATACATTCGACTAGTACTTCAGCAAATACATACAACCAAATCTTTTCAAGAGTTAACTATTAAGGTACGTCAATAGAAGTGACTATCTTTGACCTTAAGAAGATATTAGGCTATTTATATCAGCATGTATGAGCACCAATAATTTCTTATTATACAACCTAAGTGTACAATGCCATAGATAATCATGATTCACACAGTCCTTTTCTATAAGTGACTTGTGAACATTCATCACATGATATGTCACATCAAGAATTTATAGTGTATTGACTGATTTTAAAATTTTTCATTTTATTTCTAAAACCATATAGAACAACGCTTATTCCTTCTGAGTCAATGTTATCACTTTTACAATTTTTGATAATTAATGGAACTAAATAACAGTTATTCAGTTTCATTTTGTCCCCTGAAGATATACAAAGATTTACTGTTTTACAGTAACCTATGCATCCCAGGAATTATTGTTGAGTCTAACTCAACCCTTTCATACTTTCGATTACCTTTTACTTGTTTAAGTCTGCATACTATTACAGATCTGAGAATCATTTACAATATCTCATATTGGAGGCAATAATTCTCCAATAGACATGCAAAAGTTGATAATAAGAATACTCGAAACTTCTTAGTAGTTTTATATTCTCGTTGCCCTTTCCAATATCCTTATTGATTGCAGTGGGAGAACTGTTCCTTTTTTCTTTCATCTAACTTGCCTTTATCCTTCTCAGGTGTGGGTTTGACCATTTAAGATCTTACCTCTTGCCTTTCTCAAAGGCACACTATGAATACCTCTTCTCCTTGGTCTATCCAAGTAAGAGATTACATGATATCTACTGTCTTTATTAAAAGCATACTATGAGTACCTCTTCTTCTTGGTCTATCAAAGTAAGAGATTTTATAATATCTAATTAGGATAGTAGTTATCACTTGGTCCCAAAGACATTCTTTAAAGTTCTCTAGCCAATCTGAATTTGAGAAGCATATTGTAGTATTGGCATCCAGTGTGCCAAATTTTAGGTTAATAGACGATATTTCATATAATAGAGGAAATAAAGAGATTTATGCGTATAGTTCTTATAATTCAATTATGGTCTTTTATCTTGAATTGCTTCCCACTATTTTTCAACGAACTATATAACCCTCAAGTATACAGAATGGAAGACGCCGACAGTCTCTTAGTAGGGATCATAATCTCAATGACTTGTATTACAATCTTGTGGATAGCAACAAACTGTAATACAATCAAAGAGTACCCACATGGGACTTGCAACTCGTTGCAATATCTGGTCATGACTTTGATCCTCAGAGATTTAATGGTCTTGTGGATAGCATAAGAAAGTATTACTTTTGGTCTAAGCATTACCATCCTTACGAGACGGACATAGATTTGCATCCAGCTATTGTGGATAGCACAACAAGACTACATTGTTCCTCTACCCCGATCAATAGGCATCTCATGTCATAGCTAGAGTTTCTCCTTACAATTAGACAAGCCTTATGGATAATACAACAAATCTGCCTAAAGTAATTTGAGTCTTATGACTATAACGATAGAGGACCACGCAGTAAGTTTTCAACTACTCACATTACGGCTTAGACTTTAGCGAGGATTTTAGATAACTTTTATCTTGGTCTCTTCTTAGGTGATAGTTTATAAATATATCGCATATATTTAACTATACCTATATTATAGTAATTGATTCATAATAAAAAACTAAAAGTATGCATCAACTATATATGTTCATTATGTGGTCATGGACAGCACGGCGACTAACTATACATATTCTATTTATATAGTTCTTAATATTTTTCAGAGAGAGAGAGAGAGAGAGAGAGAAAGTCATACAGGTCGACATGAATTGGTGAGACCTTGGCAACTGTATGTCCACTGTGAATAGCCAAGATCCGCCTACCACTATAAGAAATGAGTAGTGATCGCTACTTAAAGTAGTTCTAAATAATATTATTTAAGATAGAATCATAAAATTGTCCAAAAAATTTATTTTGAATGATAATATTCATCTCAAATAATAATTATTTCCGACGACCGGAGTGTAACAGTCACTAATGGTAGACATTTTGGGACGCGTCCAATGGTGCAACAAAAATAATTCATTAGATGGAGTTTTTTAAGAGGACTGTGATGTTTGTCTCAATAGATTTTTTTTTTTTTTTTTTTTTTTTTGTGGAATGACTATTTTTTTTTGGGATAAGCATCATTAATTCTTTTGTAACAACTATAATGGTCGTCACAATGGTTGAGAAGAGTTTTTTTTTTTAATCGTATAAACTAATTTGTGATGGGCAACAAAGCTGTCTAAAAAAGATATTTTTTTGGGACAAGTTTTCTTTTTCTTTTTTTTCTGTGAGAGGTAAAGAAAGATCTTTTGCGATAATATGATCGGTGGTCCCGAAAAACTGTACATAAAGAATCTAACATAACGAATATAGATATAAAAATAAATTAATATAATTAATGATTCTTAGTAAATAATATTGATATTTGAATAATATATTTTTAAAGGATTATTTATTATACACAATAATGTTCATAAAGATATTGAATTTATTGATGTGAAGACTTGAAAACTAATACGAGTCCACTTGTGGGCGAGTGGACATAAATAAAGTTGATGGTTAACTTTGGTGGTTCTACTCTCTCTATCTCTCATGCGCATGAAAGTGGGAGGGGAAGGTTGGAGGAATGGAAGAGTGAGGAGGTCTTCTTCCAAACACAATGATGCCTTTCAATGAAGAGTTGAGGAAGGGATGTCTCTTCTTTTGCATAGAGATCTTCTTGAAGATCACAATCATCAGATATGAAAGGTTGTTTGCAAAGAAACATCAAAAGGACTGTTTATATATAGTTTTCTTCCTGGGGTTTTGTTAAGAGGTTATTTGATGTATAGTAAAATATTAAAAACATTATATATATAATAGTGTTTTTCTTATGTTTATATTATATTTTTTTAAGAGTATTTTTCTCATATTTAAATGGGTATCCAGTTGTTAAGTTGGCTCATGTAGCATTTTTTAATCTTATATCTTGATTTCAATCTAATACTATGAAAGAGACAAACTAATTAATTAAAGATCTTAAACTAAGTATTCTCCTTGCCTATTAAAGTACTGGTGATTCGAGGACCAAACATTTACAGTGTTTTATATCAAATGATGAATTATGTTGGCATGAGAGCAATCAAGGCCTGTCTTAAGCTACTATATTATTATAAGAACAAAAGATGGATGAGGGAAAGACAAGAACCAGTAGGCATGCAACAGTAGATTTCTGGAGATCTGCAAGATACCCCCCACTTGGCTCCATTATTATCGGCGCGGAGCATGTGGATGCCCTACCGGATTGTGGCTGCCGCTGTTCATTCTCGTTGGATTCCGAGACAGAGATAGCGTGTTGGTACAGCGCATTCCACGAATATTCCTTAAGAATTAATGATTCTATGATTGGAGAGATATAACCACCTACATTACATGACAGTCGAATCGAATGTATAAATATGATAATTTAGAGGGATATATATACAAAAATATCAAAAAAATATGTATGTCAAAATTGAGCACCACTCAAATTTGAGTCGAGACACGTAATATGATGACTCAAATAAGATGTGAACGTGATTTCCTAGTTAAGACTTATGTGATTGTAGTACTGCTGCAGCCTCTCGGCCGCCCGCTGCAACTAAATACTCTTCATGTGGTACAACGTTGACTTTTTTTCTTAATCTTTTAATTATTTGATAAAAAATTGAGTCTTCTAAGCTTTTCTTATTGAGATTAAAAAAAATATTACATGCTATTGTAGTATCAAACCCGATTAAACAACCGTCTCCGTGCGATGTGGTAAATATTACTATTAAGAAGTATTAAAATATTACATGCTATTATAGTCGGTCAACCCGGCCCAAGGCTCACGTATTTCCCAGTGCTAAATGAACCGTGCTGGTGCGACCAACTTTGCACAAAGTAATCCGAACGGGGGACAATATACGCTATAAATTTTAGAGTGTGTTTGATAATTTTTTTAATTACAAGTTAATTTTAGTTTTTCTTTTTAATATGCAAAATGCTGAGTAAGAGTAATATAATTAATTTTGAATAATTTTGGTAATGCTGTCCAAGGAACGATTGATCCTATTTAAAATATGATTATTGAAATTATCTTTTTCATTCTAGTTTCTATGTTTGCAAAATAACATATGTGAAAAAAGCAATTTTTGTTCAATGATCCTTTTTTTCCTTCTGTTTTAAGGCAAAGTACAGGGCCGTAGTTATTTGGAAAACAATTTTAGGGTCTTCAATTCTCGTCCTCGTCAAGCCCTACCCCTCTCTTTCTTTTTGTTGAAAATTTCCCTACCCCTCTCTTTCACCCCCGCCGCGCCGCTAGTCCCCGACGTCATCTCCTTCCCCTCGCCATGTCGCCTGGAGAGGGTTCTGCAGAGCTGGAGAAGAGGAAGAGTCAGGAGGAGAAGACGAAGGAGAGCGAGAACGGCGGGCACCGGCAAGCTGTGGAGGAAGGAGAAGAAAGAGAGGAAGGTGTAGCCGCCGCCGGCGACGGAGGTGTGGCTATCGACGGAGCTGAAGCCCGCGATGGCGAAGAAAGCGGGGCGGGGGAGGACGGGGAAGGAGATGACGGCGCCGCCGCCGCTGCGGATGGGGAAGACGGGGGGCCACACGCGAAGAAGCAGAAGGTAGGGAAGGGGTCCAAGGGGATCATGAGCTGGCTGCCGTTCTCGCAGCTCCCGATCTCGGAGCTTACCATGAAGGCTATCGATGAGATGGGGTTCAAGAACATGACCCAGGTGAAAAAAAACAAAGAAAAAATTGCAAAAGGAGTTTTTTAAAATAGTTTGATGTTATTATCTATGGTGCTCCTTTGTAATGCGTTTGGTGTCCGGAATTGCCTGCTTGCAGAGCCAAGCACAAGCCATCCCGCTTCTGTTGATGGGGAAGGATGTCGTCGGGGCGGCAAGGACGGGTACGGGGAAGACGCTCGCTTTCCTGGTGCCGGCTGTTGAATTGCTGCATCGGATAAGTTTTACGCCGCGGAATGGGATCGGAGCCGTTGTCATCTGCCCGACAAGGGAACTAGCGATACAGGTATGCCTTTCATGCAATTGCGACGTATTTGCAATACGGATGCTTGGAATTAAGTGACATGATTGTGCTTCCGTTCTCAAGTGTAGATTTTAGCTCCATCTATTGCTAGTGCTCAATGGATCACGAATTCCACTTATAACATCTCCGCATGGAAATGCTCTTGCCTAAATTATAATCAACCTTCTCGCGAAAAGCAACATTTAAGTAACCTTACCCTTTTAGAGGTTGCTTGTTTGTTTCACAGTAAACAATGTAATGTAAAAAAGATTGTTTTATTTTATTGCGTTTTCGGATGTTTGGTCTGATATAAAACAGTGTAAAATAAAATGTCTGGACTTTGTCTGCCACTTAACAGGCCCATTTCCTTGGTCTGGTTTTTAGGGAAGTGCCCCCCCCACCCCACAAAAAAAAAAGAAGAAGAAGAAGAAGAAGAAGATTTGAGCATTATCTCGTTGTGTCTTACAAACAACCAAACAAATATTCTCTGATTTTAAACCCATAAAAAATATTTCACTCATTTTAATACCGGTGATTTTGAAACTGGTAAATGACAGAGTTTTACACTGAAACAAATAAATCCTTGATCAATTATGTTTCAATTTTAATGTGTATGGTTCCCGGTTAACCATAACGAATGTCCTAGAAAGCCTCGAAGGGACTTATAAGACACATCGGATTTACCAAGAAATGTCTGAGCTCATGCAGTGATTTACCCAGAAAACGTAGTGGTCAAGTGACATTTATCAAATGTAAAATTAGAGGAAATGGTCTTTTTTTTTCTTTGAACCAACATATCCATGTTTCAGGATCCTGATTCATATTGATAGAGAAATAGTCTGATAGGAACAACATTTATTTTCTATGTTGGAAGCATTTCCAGGTAGTGCTCTGTCAATTATGTATTAATCAGTATTTAACCAAGCATTGATGAACAAATCTTGTCTAGGTTATAAATGCTTCCGTTTGTCCAAGATGCTCCTCTTTTTGCTTAAGTCACCTTGTTTCTTTTTGTCCAAGACACTTCCGTTTTCATGGAGCATATCTATGGTAGATGTACCTACCCAGGTTCCCAAGTCAGTGAGTTGTTAGCGGAGATTTTTAGCATTGAGGGATGATTTAGGGAGCTGTGGTCTATATGGCAACTGCTTTGGCTAATGTTGGTTCAGATACAGTAGACGAATTGGATTTCTTTCCCAAGGTAGTGGGTGATTTACTGACATACAGTAAACATTGTTTGTGTTATTAAGATTATTGAGGAATTCATGTAACTGAGCATCTATAATAGAGAAGCTACATTTAAATGATCTAAGAATGATGTAATTGAAGTATTCTAAAGTCTTTTTAGATCGCATTAATTCCTTTCATTCAAGAAGATGTTGAAAATGGTTGTCCTCATTCTCACATTTCTTGTGCTAAGACCGGTGTAAGAAAAATTCCTGGTGTAAGTTCTCTATTTTGCCTTGTATACAATGGAACCTTCTGAAATTCAGATTTTGCCAGACCTTTATCCATCTTAGGAAAAAAATGGTATTTGAGGGGATCGCCCTACTCTTTGTTTCTTTGTACTTCTCCATGTACTCTCTTTTATCTTTGACTCACTAGCTGTAGCCTTTCAGTCACCTTCCAAAAAAAAGTGCACTACTAGTTCAGCCAGGTTTAACAAGTGTTGCCTAAGGTACAATCATAGTTGTCAAGGCGGTAAGGCGACCAAGGCGTACTTGGGGTTCTGGACCGCCTAAGCGCTTAGGCGCTCGCTAGACGTCGCTTAGGCGTCAACTTCATAATATAATATTTTAATTTTATATATATATATATATATATATGTATGTATACACACACACACATATTACAGACATACATTTAGATATATATGCATATATATATATATACACACATATATCTAAATGTATGTATGTAATATGTATATGTATATCTATGTATATATATGTATACACATATTATATACATGATACATATATTTAGATGTATGCATATACATATATATGTATGTTTGTATATATAAATCTAAATATATGTATGTAATATGTATATATATATATATATATATCGCCTTGGGCGCCTAGGCAGGCGCCTTAGCGGGTGCCTTGGGTGCCTTTTCATCTGTTGGAAAGGCTGTCCAGCGCCTTGGTGCTGGAAAAGCGCTTGGGCGCCTAGGCGCCTTGACAACATAGGGTACAATCTAAAGATGTTATAATATCTGTTGGGTATTTTGACTTTTGACTTAACCTACTATGAGCACATAAGTGCACAATTGGTTGTAAATCCAATTTTGTATGAGATTAAAGAAATAAAGTAATCCCTAGTTGTTTCTAGGTTATTAACTCCATTCTCACTTTGATCAGGTTTACAATGGCATGTAAAGATGGGAGTAATGTGCAAGCTGGGGTGGGGGGTGGTTAAATGGGTGATCTAGTGCAAGATAAATTCATTGTTACCTACTGAAGGGAGAACAAGACTGACTCTTCTCTAATGCTGGCATTCAACCCTAGAGCTCAAA
This sequence comes from Zantedeschia hybrid cultivar, assembly GCA_030544215.1. NCBI lineage: Eukaryota > Viridiplantae > Streptophyta > Magnoliopsida > Alismatales > Araceae > Zantedeschia > Zantedeschia hybrid cultivar. Next base: position 44,248,989 of record JARZZO010000002.1, on the reverse strand, counting down.
TCCCTATATAATTTTGTGCTGGTTGGAAGTTGGCTGGATGAAACACGTGCTTTTAGTTGTAGATGTCTAGTTTTAGATGGTTGCTCTACCTTAATGTGAAACACAATTGAAAATGTCTCAGCACCAAACTCCATTGTTAGAAAATATGGAAGTGTTATCCTATCGCCGCAACACAACTGTTTTGGCATAATTTCAGGCTCTCAACCCGTGACCCGTTGTTATCCCTTTTGCATAATTGCATATATAGTTATAATCTGCACTTCTCTTTTGTAGAGAAGCCTTGATTGCGGAGAGGATTGCTTCTTTTGTAGAGCAGTCGGTGATAGAGTGGGCCTCTTTTTTGTGCGGCAAACATACTTGTAAATCCTCTTTTTATGATCTTTTGAGGGAGTGGTGAGCTATTTTCTTATAATGATTTTGTATAGGAGGTGGGTTTTTTTTTTTTGGAGAGACTTTTCACGCTAATTTTCTTTCATTTCCAGTTTGGATGATGGAGACATTTTCCACTAATTTGCAGGTGAAATTGCCATAATTGATGAATTTGTATCTGCATTTTCTATGCGAAGGAAAACTCTCCATCTCCAGCATTCTCAAATGGGCTGCTCGAACATGCTGCCAGTTGGTAGCGTGCCAACCTTTCCATGGGATATTGAATTAGGTCTGCGAATGCTCGACACATGCAGTCGCCGCAGATCTCCTCAAGTACCATTCACAAACTGTCGGTTATGTGATGGGTGGTAATGCTCGAAGAGGAGAAGTAGAGCGTCTTGTGAAGGGTATAAACTTATTAATTGCTACTCCAGGCAGACCTCTGGACCACTTTCGCTCCACTAAGGGCTTCATGTTCAAAAATCTGAAGGTACAATTTTTGTTGCATTTATGTGCTGTTAATTACCTAATCATCAAGTGACACTTTTATGTGAAATTAGATTATATTTGATGTTGATGGTTGTCTTTGTTGGGTCATATGTTTGAAATGTTCTTGCTTGTTTAAGAGGCATATTTATCTCTTTGATTTATGACTATATTTTAGTTTTTTTGTGATTAATGCTACATTTGTGAGTTCTCTGTTGGAGGAGGAACCATGGCGCACATTAAGGTTGCTCCATTGTAACCTAGAGGTCATGGGTTCAAGTTTGGAAACAGCCTTTTTGCAAAGAATTAAGGGTAAACTGTATATAATTGAGTAAAAATCAGAGCATGTTGTTCACATATTGTTCTTTTTCAAATGTAGTGCTTGGTGATTGATGAGGCTGATAGAATAGTAGAAGATAATTTCGAGGATGACCTGAAGCAAATTATTAAGCTTCTACCAAAGGTTAGTTGTTTGTTTCTTATATTTTTGTCCATATACAATGTAGTTTTTGTTGGGCGCTGGAGTAGATTTTGTTATGTGTGCCTTATTAACTGGGTTAGGCTTTTATGGAACATAGAAGTGAATAAAATAAATGCCATGATCTACATCATATGAAGTTATAGTTCATTGCTTGCTAATTTATGTATAGCCTGGTTTATCTGCTCAATACACTTTTTCCCTCGCCCAAGATGACATAGCCAGTGACACATAGTATCAGTTGAATAAACCTAGAAAAATATAACAAATTAGAGAAAGCACACTACCTTGGAAAACATACAAAAAACCTGGGTTCCCAATGGAGAAAAGCTGTTGCATTCTCATTGTAATGGGAAACCACACCTGAAAGAGACATATGGCCAAAAGAACTCCAAGAACCTAGTTCAAACCAAATGGACGGTTCCCCTTTTCACGATGTTATTTTTTTTTTTAAAGTGGATAATACCACAATATCATTAAATGAAAAAAGGTGTACAAGTGTGAAAAGCAAAAACCTCCAAAAATCCTCCTGTATAAAAAATTAATATCTCACAAACCCCTCAACAAAGCAAAAGGAGGATTGACAAGATTGCTCATGACAAAAATTAGAAGCCCACTCCCTCACTTTTTCCCAACAAAAGAAGCGATCCTATCCGCTATCAAAGCTTCCTTCCGAAAAATCCTTCTATTCCTTTCACCCCAAATCGCCCAGAAAGTGGCATGAAGACTTTCTCTGTTCACGATGTTACTATGTTGTGCAAGATGGCAATTCTTTGTTAACATATGATGAGGCAGTAATTTCATAAAAGAAGACTTGCTTCTTTTTCTACCAGGTTGCACATAGCCCTTTGTACAATATTAACTGCAAATGCCCTAGCTGCTAGTACATGATGCTAAGTGAAGATTACTTTGATTGGGATGCGCAAAATCGCATCCTGGGAAAGGTTTTGAATATGCGCAAGTTTCTAGGGCTGATGGAGAGCAGAGCGGTAATATCCGTTTCCTGATTCTTGTGGATATATTATATTAGCACTAAGAGAGAGTGAGGGATTTTGCTTCAGCTATATTGAGGTAAGATGTTATCTGTTTGTGGAGTTCAGACACCCTTTTATATGGGGGTTTCTTTCTTGTGAGCTACTATGCATAATATTTGTGGTATCATCCACTTTAAAAAAAAGGTAATATGTTAACTGGGTTCCACTTTCAGGGCAAGCTGAAAGCAGAGGAGGTAAGTCAACTGTTGGAGGTGTGGCGATATCTAGGGAGTGTTCGAGCGTTAGGAGGGCAAACCAAAGAGGGTGAAAAAGCAAGCACCCTGCCAGTCATGTGACCTATCGTTGGATCCTGCTCTAGGGCTCTCAACATGGAGCCTACACGGTGTCACCCAGTTTGGGAGTGGGTTCCCAAACAAACCAAAAGAAAAAAAGGTCTAGTTGAGATGCTGCAGTACCTGAGAGGAGGTTGGGAACTCACTGCTCATATGCACTTGCAGGAGGAGGTTTGGTGGAAACAAAAACATTCTTGTTAATGCCATCTTATTACAAATCTAATTTTGGGGCCTTTGAGAATCAGTGCTGCACTCTATGTGTGTGGCTGGCCGTGCCTGCAAGCTGTGTGCTTAATCGAGTACCTACCAAAAAGAGACTTAATCGAGTACCTACCAAAAAGAGAACTGATGTTATGAAAGAGTATGGGAGGGTTCATAGCCTTTTGAGGACAAAAATGTTTCATGTTGAGAGCAAATAATATATGTTGTCAACAGACAAAAATGTTTCATGTTTAACAAAGAAGATATGCTATTAGGATGAAAAGAATGTGTTGAAGGTAAATCCACTTATGTTGTTCTAAGCTATACCTATTTATGAAGACCTTATTGTTAACCAATGTCAAGGAACTAAAAAAAGGGATTCAGATTGGTATTTGGTCGGCAAATCATTGTTGGATTAGTGTTCTAATCAGCTGAATTAACTGGAAACAGTGGATTAAAGCTCTGAATTTTTCTTTTATTATTGGAGTCAAATAGGACTCAGTTTCTTTGGATTGATTTGGTCCTGATCTGGTTTGACTGGTCCAAATCCTTTTTTCTTTTGCATGTGGATAGTACCACTTGTATTATAAAGAGGGAACAAAATAGGATATGTACAAGTAAGAAGGGAACTAGCAACAAAAGTCCCCCCCCCCCCCTCCCTGTTGACCCAAAATATTTCATGCATGACAAAATTGCCTAATATGTATATAGTCATGCAATATGAATGGCAACATACAGACAACATATGCTCATACGTATGTGAGCTTATGTTAATATGAAAGCAAACATGTGCTCATATGTATGAGAGCCCATGTTGATATGAAAAAAATTATGTCTACATGTGTGCAAACATAGGTCATGTGCATGCATACATAAGAAAAGACAAGGGGAGGGAATGTACCTCAACGAAAACCCCCCCGAAATATCTCCAACACGCTGTCCAAAACAGCCCCGGAGAACCTCCAATATGCTGTCTCAAAATAGCCCCACAAATCCACTAAGCGGCCCACAAGAAAGCCCAATATGCTGCTGAAAGTGGGCCTAGAAAATGGCGAAATAAGGCCCAAACGTAGTCCAATATGCCTCCGAAATAAGGCCCAAATGTAGCCCAATATGCTGCTAATATGAGACTAGGAGCAGCCCAATAAGTATAGTTCAATGGGTAGTCCAAGATGGGCCTGAATATTGGTCCAAACAAGCTCAATATGCAGTCCAATATCCTTCAAAAATGGGAGGACAGCCCAAAAACAGAAATCTGCAGCAAGCTAAAAGGACAAGGGAGAAAACAAATGAGGAGTGGTTCTACCCCCCCCCCCCCCCCCCCCCCCCCTCTCTCTCTCTCCTTTGATTTAAAAATAGGGAGAGAGAGAGAAGGGGATCGGTTGGGGGGGGGGTTGAACTGGAAGGCCAAGGTGGCTCGAACCACCCTGAACCTAGGTCTGACCTAAAAGCTTAAAAAATGAAGGACTAAAATCTGACCTAAAAGCTTATAAAAATGAAAAATACATTAAGTGGGCCTCTAATGGGCCAAATAATCTATAAAACGGGCTCCTGGCTATTGTCCCGCAACACTCGGCTTCCCGTCAAATACTGTTGACAAGCTTTTTGTGGTTAATTTCATTAGATGCATCAACACCTGCATGGATGCATCTCTTACCAAGTGTGACACAGTACCCAGGATGCTTTTCGTGGGATGTTAGGTTCAAACATTTTTTCCCCTTTTTTGGGGGAGTGGGGTGTGTGGTTGTGAGAATGTTGATTTATCTGAGCATATGCCTTGCCACTGTGGCAGGGACCTAAACGGATGTATCTGCATCTACTTCTGATTGAAGTAGAAACATGATTTGTTTCTGGTGCATAGTTTTTCTTGACTTGAAATAATTTGAGCCCACTTAATTTTATTGCATCTGCAGGAGAGCAGACAACACTATTTTCTGCTACCCAAACTCAGAAGGTTTGCAAATTTCTTCTTCCCGACACCATTTCCTGCATGTTGTGGCAGTAAGCTCTGCTTGGCTAACCAGCTCATGTAAACCAATACTTTCTTCAGGTAACAGACCTTGTACGCCTGTCATTTCAGACACAACCACAGTATATAGGAGTTGATGATGGGAGATCTAAGGTAACTAAATTAGCTATTTATTGCTGGTTCTTCTCAAGTTTTTTCCTTTTTCCCTGATAGGAGGCTGATGAGATGCTAGTAAATGCAGGTTACAAATGAAGGTCTGCAACAAGGATACTGTCTGGTGCCATCTGCCAAGAGATTTATCCTGTTATATTCATTCTTGAAGAGAAATCTATCGAAAAAAGTGATGGTTTTTTTCTCTTCTTGCAACTCTGTCAAATATCATGCTGACCTCCTTAGATTTATCAAAGTTGATTGCAAAGATATTCATGGAAAACAAAAGCAGCAGAAGCGTACTAATACATTTTTTGAGTTCTGCAAGGCAGAGAGTGGTATCTTATTGTGTACTGATGTTGCTGCTCGTGGATTAGACATCCCTGCTGTGGTTTGTTCTGATTGCTTTTGGCTGTTTGCTGACATTTCGACATTTGAGGATTTCAGGACACTCAAAATTTGTTGTTGCATTTGCAGGACTGGATCTTGCAGTATGACCCTCCAGATGATCCCAAGGTCTCTAGTTTTCCTTCCCTCTGTACAAATATGCATTATTGGTTGTTCTCATTGCCGCAAATGCAAAATTGTTATTAGTTCTTTATACCATATTTGACTGCAGGAGTATATCCATAGGGTTGGACGAACAGCCAGAGGAGAAGGTGCCAGAGGGCGTGCATTGCTTTTTCTGATACCTGAAGAGATGCAATTTTTAAGTTATCTTAAGGTCAGATGCTACAGTCAAAAGTGGTTTCTCATTTACCAATGAAACATTCCTCTTCATCATCTTGTTGATGGCAGGATGCGAAGGTGCCCGTCAAAGAATATGAGTTTGACATCAGGAAGCTAGCTAATGTGCAGTCTCATCTGGTATCTCCTCGATGTTCCAGTCAATGATTGCGCCAGTTAGGCTGCTATTTGGTTTTATGTCTAAGACGATGAATTCATGCAGGAAAAATTGGTAGAAACAAACTATCATTTGAACCAGGCAGCCAGAGATGCGTACAGGTCCTATATGTTGGCATACAACTCTCATTCAATGAAAGATGTCTTCAATGTGCATCGCCTCGATGTTAAGGTGCAAATGCTTTACCTAGTTGCTTTTCTTATTACCTTTGTCCTGTTTGGATGCAACTTAAGAAAATGGGAATAGGTTTATCATAAATGCATTTATCATAAAACCGTTTATCACAAATGCACTTTTTTATAAACTCGTGTGATTGTTTGCATAAACTTAAGTGAGTTTGTGATAAATCTGTGAGAGAGTCTAGCGTAAACCAACTCCTAGTAGGTTTATGGAAAATGCATTTATGAGGCTGTTTTAAGCTTACGGTAAACTTGAGTTTATGGTAAACTTGTTTTTTATCAACCAAACTAACGTTATGGTGGAAAATGCGTTTATCATAAACCTAATATGTTTATGCCTTGCATCCAAACAGGGCCTTCAAGTCTGATTGTTAATTTAAAGAGAACCTGCATCAAGTTCAAAATTAAGGAATGTGAGTTAAAACCTGAAAACTGTCAGCAAGCTGACTTTTGAAGCATAGGCAAAATCCTGGGACATAATTTGCATTACAAGTGTTCATGATTTTTTCCCCAAAAAAACTCAAATTTCTATACTCGTCTGTTTATATGCAGCTAAATTCTAATCCCCTGATGTGATTATCCTCCTTTTTAACTTCCATCTGTCACCAAGATAGGATTACAAAAAATCAGTGAACCATTTTGTTGTCTTTAGTTAGACAAGAAATGTAAAAGTTATGACTTTTAAACATTGTTTTGGATTCACTACTACCTGGAGTACGCTATTTGTAGGTTCGTCCATTCAAAAAGATTTACAAGAATGAAGATGAGAATTTACTGGTACCCCAAATTGGGACTACCTTTCAATTTAAAGAGTTTATCTGACCTGACATAAAGAAGACGACCTTTTAAATATTGAGATCCTATGCTTGTCAAGTACTAACAAATGTTGTCTTTTAGTTATCGGTGGCCTCCACATCTGCATAATTATTGTTTTGATCTTGTGGGACATGGACAGGCTGTTGCAGCATCTTTTGGCTTTAGTTCACCTCTGAAGGTAAACCTTAACATAGATAGCAATGCATCCAAGTTTCGAAAGAAGCAGCACAGAGTCGATGGTGGGCGGAATCGAGTAAGCTGGAGCAATCCTTATGGCAGACAAGGAGGTGAAGATGGAAGACAATTCACCAGAATCTGAAAGGACAATGCCTCTAAATTTTTATGGCAGGGAAATCCCTCAGAAGAGGTCTCATAGAATTATGTTTAAGCGAGTCCCGATGACATTAGTTCAGATTTTGCATAATGAATGTCATTCTCTTATCTGTCACTGGCGTCTTCACCTCTGGCTGGGGTGGGTCTTGGGGTGTGGGGGCATTTTTATGCAGCAATTTTGAAGAATATGTTTAAATCTTCTCTTATTACAGGTAAGAAAGAACTAATTGACTATTTTTAAGCTTATGGTTGAGTAGAAATGTATTTTTAACTTTGTAGCGATTAGAAACTGGTCTGACATTGAGGACCGTCCGATTTAATCTAGTTCTCTCTTTGTTCTCATCTGGCATTCCCCTTTTTAATTGATTTCACCTCCTGAACATCGTTATGACTTCACTAGATTCTCAGGAAATTCAAGCTGAAATGAATGAATATTAACAAGTGCTTGGTGCCTGACCAAAGCTAATCATCCTCAACAAGACAGGTGGATGATGCTTCTTGGGGACGAGAAGCTCAGGAGAGTACTTTTGCATACCCTGGTGTTGCAAAACATTCATTATGTGGCATTTGGCAATCAGTTTGTAGTTTGTATTTGCATCCTGCTGAAACAGTGGTAAGGATAGAAACCCAGAATCAACTCAAAGGAATCTGGAGTAGCAGGCCACAAGCAAAAGAAAAGAGTAAACAAAGCACCGTGTATACATAAAAAGGAAAGACGTACTCAGTGGATACAGAAATACGATAAGATCATGCAGCATAGAATTAACCCTTCTTCAAAATTGTAGTGTATGTACAGAAATAAGGAGAACAAGTTAAACTAGACAGTCTGTTTATCAAACACTAGTCACCCCAAATGATACTCTATTCACGTACGTACAGTAGAATTTACACAGCATTAGAAGAGATTCCATCGTAATATTCATTGGCATAATCAGAAATGAATAAGTGAAGACAAAAAAAGGATGTGAACATCAAGATGAAAAATCCATAAATCAAGAAAATTAAAGCTAGCTGAATAGTAAGGGAAAAGAACAAGAAGGCAATGAGCTTGTCATTCTTCAAGTTTAAACAGAAAGAAACTGAACCACATAACTGTCAATGCGGTCCTCAGCATAGACCCAGGAATATGAAGAGGAGGCAAGCCCTGAAATGAGACTGTATATGGTGGGTATAAGGAAGAAATAATTTTCTTTTTCAGTTTGTCTTGAGCGAGAAGGGGGGGAAGCTTAAAAGATTGGATAGCCAACTCAGAACACGAACCTGCTCCTGAAGAGTACCATCACACCCCCTAGTGAGTGAGAAAAAAGAGAAACGAACCTGCTCTGTCAATTATGTACTGATCAATAAAGCATATCCATGCTAGATGTTCCTACCCAGGTTCCCAAGTCGGTGAGTTGTTAGCGGAGATTTATAGCATTGAGGGTTGATTTAGGGAGTTGTGGTCTGTATGGCAACTGCTCTGGCTAATGTTGGTTCAGATACAGTAGACGAATTGGATTTCTTTCCCAAGCTAGTGGGTGATTTACTGACATACAGTAAACATTGTTTGTGTTATTAAGATTATTGAGGAATTCATGTAACTGAGCATCTATAATAGAGAAGCTACATTTAAATGATCTAAGAATGATGTAATTGAAGTATTCTAAAGTCTGATCTTTTTAGATTGCATTAATTCCTTTCATTCAAGAAGATGTTGAAAATGGCTTTCCTCATTCTCGCATTTCTTGTGCTAAGACAGTGTAAGAAAAATTTCTGGTGTAAGTTCTCTATTTTGCCTTGTATACAATGGAACCCTCTGAAATTCAGATGTGGCAAAATCTGATTCCTGTCTTCCCGAAGCTTCCGATTCCTGTATCTCTTTTGAGGGATCCCATCCAGACCGTTATCCATCTTAGGAAAGAAAAATGGTATTTGAGGGGATCGCCCTACTCTTCGTTTCCTTGTACTTGTCCGTGTACTCTCTTTTATCTTTAACTCACTAGCTGTGGCCTTTCAGTCACCTTCCAAAAAAAAGTGCACTATTAGTTCAACCTGGTTTAACTAGTGTTGCCTAAGGTGTAATGTAATGAGGTTCTACTATCTGTTGGGTATTTTGACTTTTGACTTAACCTACTATAAGCACATAAGTGCAGTTTTGTATGGGATTATAGAAATAGAGTAATCCCTAGTTGTTTCTAGGTTACTAACCCCATTCTCACTTTGATCAGGTTTACAATGGCATGTAAAGATGGGAGTAATGTACAAGATAAATTCATTGTTACCTACTGAAGGGCGAACAAGACTGACTCTTCTCTAATGCTGGCATTCCACCCTAGAACTCAAATCCTTATATAATTTTGTGCTGGTTGGAAGTTGGCTGGAAAAGGGTGAAATACGTGCTTTTAGTTGGAGATGTCGAGCCTTAGATGGTTGCTCTACCTTAACGTGAAACACAATTAAAAATCTCTCAGCACCAAACTCCATTGTTAGAAGTAGTGTTATCCTATCGCCGCAACACAACTGTTTTGGCATAATTTTAGAATGTCAATCCACGACCGATTGTTATGCCTTTTATATAATTGCAAATATAGTTACAATCTACACTTCTCTTTTGTAGAGAAGCCTTGATTGCGGAGATGATTGCTTCTTTTGTAGGGCAGTCGGTGATAGAGTGGACCTCTTTTTTGTGCAGCAAACATATTTGTAAATCCTCCTTTTATGATCTTTTGACAGAGTGGTTTTCGGAACACAAATCGTAAAATCGAATTAAAACGGGAGTGGTCGAATCACAGTGTGCGGATTCGAATATTTGGCCTTAAGAAGATATTGGGTTATTTACATCAGTATGTATAAGTCTCAATAATTCTTTATTACACAATCTAAGTGTATAGTGCTATAGATGATCATGATTCATATTGTCCTTTTTTATAGGAGACTTATGAACATTCATCTCATGATATGTTACATCAAGAATCTATAGTGCATTGACTGATTTTTAAAATCTTTCATTTTATTTTTAAAATTATATGGAACAACGCTTGTTCTTTCTCAGTCAACATTTTTCACTTTTACAATTCTTGATAATTAATAGAACTAAATAACAGTTATTCAGTTTCATTCTGTCCCCTAGAGATATACAAAGATTTACTGTCTCACAGTAACCTATGCATCTTTTGAACTATTATTGAGTCTAACTCATACCTTTCATACTCTCGATTACGTTTTACTTGTCTAAATATGCACACTATTGCAGATCTGAGAATCATTTCCAATATCTCATGTTGGAGACGTTGATTCTTCAATAGACATATAAAAGTTGATAATAAGAATACCCGAAATTTCTTACAAGTTTTATATTCTTGTTGCCTTTATCAATATTCTTATTAGTTGCAGTGGGAGAACTGTTCCTTCTCTCTTTCAGTTGACTTGCCTTTATCATTCTCAGATGTCGATTCGACTATTTAAGATCTTACATTTTGTCTTACTAAAAGGCATACCATGAGCATCTTTTCTCTTTTGTCTATCTAAATAAGAGATTACATGATATTCACTGCTTTTCTCAAAGACATACCATGAGTACCTCTTCTCCTTGGTCTATCAAAGTAAGAGATTTCATGATATCTGATTAGGATAGTAGCTATCACTTGACCCTGAAGACATTCTTCAGAGTCATCTAGCCAATCTGAATATGAGAAGTATATCGTAATATTGGCATCTAGTATGCCAAATCTCGGATTAATAGACGACATTTCAGTTAATAGGGAAAATAAAAAGATTTAAGCAAATAGTTCTTATAATTCAAATATAGTCTTTTATTTTGAATTATTTTTCATTATTTTTCGTCGGACTGTATAACCTTCAGATAAACAGAACGGGAGACGTCGACTATCTCCTAGTGGGGTTCAGAATCTTTAAGACTCGCAGTATTTGACCTTGGGTAAACACAAGTATTATACTATTATCTTAGAGAAACCATCTCATGGTAATTGCAACTCCTTACAATATCTGATTTTACTTTGGCTCTCAGGTCTATAATGGTCTTGGATAGACACAGCAAACCTATCCTTAGTCTAAGTTTTACCATCAATACGTGACATAATAGAGGAAAATGTCGCTCCTGGGTAGACACAGGGATAGCTACATCGTTCTTCTACTCATATATGAAGGCAGCATAATGCTATAGTTAATAATCCTTTCATCAGATGGTGACAGATCTCGGGAAACACAAGAAAGTGCCATAACTGAATCAAGTTCTAAAAATTATATTGATGGAGAGCCACGCGGCGCATTCTCAATGACTCGTGTTCCGGCTTAGACTTTATGTTGAAGATTTTGTTTATTTTATGTTGGTCTCATCCTAGGTGATAGTATTTAAATATATCACATATATTTAATGTATACCTAAATAATAGCAATTGATTCACAATGAAAAATTAAAAGCATGTATCAACCATACACCTTCATTATGTGGTCATAGACAACACGGTGATTTAACTAGAGTTATACAATTAATCACCACAAAATATAACAATTATATTATCAATACATATAAACACACAGGCTCTGGTGATCTAATCTCCTAACGCCTTCCTAGTTGCACATGTGGATTATCCTCGCCTCTCCTCGGCCAACGTGATCAATTACAAACAATATTAAAATTTGAAATATATTTCAAATACATATTAATTATAAGAGGAAGCCTTATAGCCGAGTACAATAATGAAGGGAAATAGAATTATATCAGAATGAGAGAGAGAGGGAGGCACGTAGGCCTCATTAATTAACAATTAATTAACCCACATCAAATTCTAAAATGATCTACATAATCACACACTATAACATGATATGAAATTAACTAAGTAAATGTTTATGACCACCACAAATTTTAACCATCCATACATGATCATGCACATCATATGAAGGTTGAAATTTTGAAAAATAATAATTTTGGTTTTCTCAAGATCTGGGTACCAATCAAAATTGGACAATTTCAATTTTGAAAATCTTATTTTCTAACATACATTTAAATCTAATTTAAAGTATCAAACACATCAACATGTGCATACAAGATCAAAATTAAAATTCTAAAATATTCCATGCTGAATTTAGAATACTTCTAAATTAATTAATCTAACGCTTAGATTAATCTTAAATCACACTAACAACGTTTATTAATGTGAAATAATCTAACATTTAGACAAAATTATAAATGCCTATAACTCATACAAAGGAATTTATAATTCTAATTTTTAATTCCTTAACAACTCTTTGTTAAGAACCCCCTTTATTAAATAATATTTCTCTGCAACAATTGATAAGAAATATTAAATAATATTTCTCAACAACAAATTGATAAGAAATATTAATTAGAACATTTCTAAATAAAAATAGTATGATAGTTAGACTTAATTCAACCTCATAATAATTTTTACTAAAAGGTCTTTTTATGGGAGATTAGATCTTCAAAAACTTTAATTGAGAGATCCTTGAGAAATTTAATTAAGTATCTCAATAACTATTATTGAGAGTTAATAAAAAATTCTTAAAAACTGTTATTAAGGGTTCATTCTTAAGAAATAAATAACTCTTTTATAACCTTTATAAATAGTTAATTAATAATTTAATAACTTTTATTAAGTGTCCCTCAATTATAAGAATAATTTCATAACAATAATTGCTAAGAAATTATAAATATCTAATCAATTAATTAAAAATATATTAACAACATTTGTTAATAACATTTAAGATCACATCTTAAAGAACCCTTCTAATCACTTTATTAAAAGTAAATTAACAACAATTGTTAATTAGATTTAAGATCACATCTTATAGAGAACCTTTTTTTTTAACTCATAAATTATAAATTTAAATTTCAAAATAGATTTTAAATAAAATTTAATATCAATTTATGGTTAAATGGGGTTGGGGTTGATTTTAATAAAGGGTTTGGGGTTAAATGGGCTTGGCCCATTGGGGCACTTGGGCCTGGGCTCGGGCTCGGCCAAGGCCTGGCCTGACTCGGACTAGGCAGGGCGCCTGGGCTCGGGCTAGGCACCTGGACCTAGGCCCGCCTGGTCGAACTAGGTCGGCGCCCCTAGGTCCAGTCCACGCCCCGGTCGGATCGGGTCGGGGCCGCCCGGGCCGAGGTCCTGCCCCACACAGCTAGGGAGAAACCCTAGCCGCCGTCGCCTGGTTGTGTCCCCCCTTCCTTCCCCGATGTCGACGGGAGGAACTAGGGTGGCGAAGCTCCTCCCCCCCCAACTATTGAAAAACAGAGAGAGGGAGGCAACGCCGCCGGCCGCCCCCCACTAAAGGGATCCTCCGGGGACTGGCAGGGACAACTGGTCACACCAGCATGCTAAATGATGGCGGCCGATCACCATTAAAACCCCTCCAAAGCCCACAATGTATGGTTCTTCATCCCCATGAAGAACCCTACGAAAAACCCTAAAACTTCGATTTTTCTCCACAGAAAAATAATCTTGATTTTGCAGTTCATCCTATGAACAGTGTTCACGAGAGAAAAATGAATTTATGCATGGAATTGATTCTAGAATATTAATTTCAACCTTCCTAAATGGATCAGAGCAGAACCTAGCTTTGATACCACTATTGGGATCCGGGCGGGATGTAATGAGCGCAACAGAAACAGATAATAAAATTCCCGTTCGATGCCTGTAGATCCGTTTCGGACACAAACCGTAAAACCGAATTCAAACGGAGTGATAGAATCACCGTGTGTGGATTCGAATCCACATATGTGTCGGTTCTGTCGAGGTGATGCCGCTAGCTGCACAAGCATCATGTCTCCAACGGTATCCACGCGATCCTCAGCGGTGGTTCGTCCTCGCTCCCTTGTCCAAATCAGCACGCTCGCTGAAGATCTTTCGCTACAATGGAGTCCGGAACATGCGAACGAAGATTCCCCGACATTTAGGAAGTGCGTGCATCGGAGACGGGAAGCATCCTAGTGCCTTGAAGGGGGTGCCCAGAGGAGGAGGAGGAGAGAGAGAGGGGGTGGCCAGCATGGAGAGCTCTTGGAGCTTTGCCCAGGATTTCTCAACATCCTGTCTATATATTAAGTCGGCGCGACTTTTCATAAAAGTCCCCAAGTTAATATAAAATCCACTAAAAAACCACCGACTTAGAATCTATTTGCGTGCGACCCTCTAGGCCCATTTACCAATCCAATTTTCAGCCTGTTAAGTCCAATACCAATTTATTGACTTATAGTAATTAATTAATATCTTATATTGAATTAATTATTTAACCGAATTAACATCTCATGTAAATTTGGCCGGACTTCCGAACTAGTTGGATGCCAAGCAACACTGCATGATCCCATAAGGTAATGGGGTTCAGCAACCCACTCATGGAACCTGTCCATCCACAGTTACCGCGTGACTATAAATCCTTCATTAGCACAATACTCTCGAGTGGACCTAGGGTGTGGTCAACTGTCAAACCCTAGATGATCAATTCACTTGGATCAGACTCCGCTGTACAATATTAGAAAACACTTTTTCTAATATTGTGTCCACTCTGGCCAGAGACTCCTGCGGATCTATCCTAGAGCATTCTTCTCTCCAGTTATCTGAGAGTGAATGATCTTCTATTAAACACACAATCACCTTCGAAGGTCTTCCGCTGGACCCGATCCTTGACTATTAGAGATCCCGTGGATAGGGATTTATAAGCCAAGATCAAAGCCCAGAAGTCCATCGACAAGATCTCTTTGGTGTCTCAAGTTCAAGGATCAACCACGCTACTGTGACGATGAATCAAGCCGGCTGATAGTCAAGTAAATTACCATCCGCCGATTCATGTCAGATCAATTCAGTAAACTCATTCTCCAATGAGCACCTACAGGTTCACCATAGTGTCTCCACACAAGTGACTAACGAGATCAATCACCCTCATTATATGAGCTGGTATAACCTGTACTAGTCTTACCGAATGTTTGATGTCCTTCTCAAACATTGTACAACTAGGAACAATTAAGAATGTGTGTTTATAAGTCATCAGTCTCATTATTATGATCTCATCATAATCCGATGACTATTGCACACATTCAAGGACTTCATTATACGTAATAATAAATACGCCAATCTTCATAATGAAATTAATGTCATTTATCAGTGAACCAGATTGTAATAGGTGCCTTATGATTAGTTTTGAGGACACCGATATCCAACAATCCTCGCATAAGGTGTCCTTAGCATCTCAGGTCAAAGGATCCACCATACTATTGCGACACAAAATATCTTAGTTGACAGTTAAGGCCATCTATGAATTTTGGAACGGATCAGTTCAGTAAAATCATTTGAGTAATAAGCACCTACATATTTGTCTCAATGTCTCCACGCTGGTGGTTATGAGACCAACCACTCTCATCACATGAGCAGGCACAACATGTATCAACCTATCAGAAACTCAATCTCCAGTTCGAGTGTTCTATGAGTAAGAACAATTTAAGACTTATGTTTATAGAGGGTTAATCCCATTATTACAACTCATTGTGATTTAACTCTCATTGTATAAGTCCTTGGATATATATATATATATATATATATATATATATATATATATATATATATATATATATATATATATATCGCACAATTACACACAAATACATGCGAAATACCATTTATTACTGAATAAGAATTACAGGAATTAAGTCTGTAATTGGCTTAGGACGCGCGAACTTCTTCATTCTCTCACTTAGACTACAACCAATCACCCACATGTTTGATCCCCATCCCATGTAAGTGACGTTTAAGAACTTCTTGAACCAAAGGCTTTGTCAACGGGTTTGCAATGTTATCTTCAGACGGAACTCTTTCCTGAGAATATCTCCTCGAGCAATCATCTCTCTGATCAAGTGGAACTTTCACAGAATATGCTTTGACCTTTGATGAGACTTGGGTTCCTTAGCTTGCGCTATTTCCCCATTGTTGTCACAAAATAAGGGCATAGGATCAGAGATACTAGGCACATTTTCGAGGTCAGTAATGAATTTTTTTATCCAAATATCTTCCTTTGCTGCTTCTGAGGATGCAATATATTCTGCCTCGATAGTAGAGTCGGCTTTCGTACTCTACTTGGAACTCTTCCAACTTACTGCTTCACCATTCATGGTAAAGATATATCCTAATGTGGACTTGCTATCATCATGATCTGATTAAAATCTAGAATCAGTGTATCTTACAACTTTTAAATTAGAACCTTCATAGATCAAAATATATCCTTAGTCCTTCTTAAGTATTTAAGGATACATTTCACGACTATCCAATGTTGTGGACCTGGATAAGCCTGGTATCTGCTGGCTATGCTCAAAGCATTCGCGACGTCAGGTCAAGTACATAGCATCGTGTACATGATAGACATAATAGCTGAAGCATAATGTACCTCACTCATGTACTCTCTCTCCTCAGGTGTCTTTGGAGACATATTCTTGGAGAGATAGATTCTATATCTCATCTATTTGAGACCCCTTTGGAACCTTGCATGTTAAACCTTTTAATAATTGTGTCTATGTACATAGATTGAGATAAGCCAAGCATCCTATTAGATCTATCCCTATGGATCTTTATCCCTAGGATATAGGATGCTTCTCCTAAGTCCTTCATGAAGAAGTTAGATGACAACTAAAGTTTCACAAACGACAACATTCCTACATCATTCCCGATGAGCAGAATGTCAACATAAAAAACAAGAAAAGTCATTGCGCTCTCACTGACTTTCTTGTACATACACGATTTATTCTTATGAAGTCATAAGATTTGATTGCTTCATCAAATCTCATATTCGAGCTATGAGACGCCTGCTTCAATCCATAAATAGACTTCTACAGTTTGCACACCCTTCCTAGAAACTCTGTGGATGTAAAACCTTGAGGTTGTATCATATACACTTTTTCTTCAGGTCTTCCGTTAAGGAAGGTTGTCTTCACATCCATTTGCCAAATTTCATAGTTATAGTGTGCTGCTATGGCCAGTAAGATTATGATGGATTTGATCATGGCCATTGGCAAAAGGTTTCCTTATAATCAATGCCTTGCTTTTAAGTGTAATCTTTTGCAACTAGCCTTGCCTTGAAGGTCTCCACCTTCCCATCAGAGTCAATCTTTCTTTTATGACCCATTTACATCTAATGGGTACAATACCCTTTAGTGGATCTACTAGGTTTCAAACTTGTTTGGAATACATTGATTCTATTTCAGAATTCATGGCTTCCTACCATTTCTTAGAGCCAATACTGTTTATTATCTTCTCATAAGTTTGAGGGTCCTCACCCTCAATATTTTGTACCTTTTGCCCATCATGAGAAATATGTCCCACATATCTATCAGGTTGTCTCGGTATCCTATCTGACTTACGTACAATTGGATCTGATCTCTACTGAACCAGAGTATATAATTTATGAACATATTCCTGAGGTATCTGAGTTCTGACCAGTGAGTCTAGAACTTCTTCTAGGATTACCTTGCTCCCACTATTCCTATTCCTATCAAGGATGTACTTGTTGGGTTCTCGGGTTTCTCCGGATCTCCTGCGCAGCGGAAATAAAATAAAAACGGAGATCCGTTCCCGTTTTAAAAATCTAAAAACGAGATTATCAGATAATCAGTTCTTATTGTGTGCGGATTCAAATCCGTAACCGTTCGGTTCCGTCGGTGCGACACCGCAAGACGCGCAAGCGCCCGGCCTCTAGCGGAGTCCACGCGATCCTTCTCGTGACGGATATCCTCACATTCCTCGTTCTTTGCAGCCACGAAACCTCCGCCGGTCGCCAAAACGATTGCCGCAACGCGCGGACGATTTTCCGTCGAACGGGAGTCGAAGAAGCGGCGGAGCAAATCCGGAGATCCGGATCTAGCCTGGGGCGCCAAAGAGAGAGAGAAATAGAGGAGGGGGCGGCTAGGGTTAGCATCAGCTTGGCCTGCTCAGCCCGTTCGCTATATTTTATACTAACCGCGTGATTTTTCATAAAAATTCCCGGTTTATATAAAACCCACTTATTTATCCATCGTCTTGAGAATCATTTGCGTGTGACCCTCTAGGCCCAATTACCAGTCCAGTTAATAGCCCAATAAGCCCAGTAACTCCTTACTAGCTTTATTAATCAACCGAATCAATGTCGCACATTGAATTTGGTTGGGCCTCTGATCACGTAGGGTGCCAAGCAACACCGCGTGAACCCGAAAGGTATCGGGGTTAAGTAAACCACTCTTGGAACCTTCCGCCGACAGTTACCGCGTGGATATAATTCTTCATTCGTACAATGCTCTCGAGTCAACTCAGGGTATGGCGTGCTGTCAAATCCTAACCGGTCGACTCACTTGGATTGGATACCGCTGATGAATATCGGAAAAATCTTTTCCCGATATTATCGTCCGCCCTGGCCAAGGACTTCCACGCATCCTTCCTAGAGCATTCTCTCTCTAAGTACTGAGAGCGAATGATTCCTTATTGACACACAATTCCCTTCGACGGTATTCCGCTGTACCCAATCCTTGGCTGTTTAGAATCCTGTGGTTAGAGATTCATAAACCAAGGTCAAAGCACAGAAGTTCACCAACAAGGTGTCCTTGGTGTCTCAGGTCCGGAGACCATCCATACAACTGCGACAATAGAATCAAGCTGGTTGACAGTGAGGTACAATACCATCTAGCGATTCAGTCGGATCAGTTCAGTGAACTCATTCTCTAATGAGCACCTACAGATTCGCCTTAGTGTCTCCACACAACTGACTTATGAGATCAGTCACCCTCATCATATGAGCAGGAGTAATCTGTACTAGTCTAATCGGATATCCGATGTCCTTCTCGGATATCCTCCAATTAGGAACTATTAAGAATATGTGTGTTTAAGTGACCAGTCTCACTAGTATGATCTCATCATAATCTGATCACTATCGCATATATTCACGGTCTTCATTATGAGACGATAATTTGAATTTACGCATAATGAAATATTGCCATTATATTAATAAAATGAATGAGATTTACATAGTCAGATTGGCTTGTAGGCCACCTAAGACTAACAATCTCCCACTTGGACTAAAGTCAATCACCTTTATACAGTAAGCCTATAGACTCTAGGTGACACTCAAACACAATTTAAGCCAACGGCTTTGTCAGTGGATCTGCTACATTGTCAACGGATGAGACTCATTCCACTACTACATCTCCTCTGGATATGATCACTCTGATAAGATAAAAGCGCCTTAGAATATCTTTCGATTTCTGATGAGACCACGGCTCTTTCACTTGTGCAATAGTCCCATTGTTGTTGCACAACAGCGGAACATGATCAAAGATGCAGGGAACTATGTCAAGGTCGGTGATGAACTTCTTTAACCACACTACTTGCTTGAAAGCTTCAGTTGCAGCGATGTGCTCAGCTTCAGTCGTCGAATCTGCAGTGGTTGCTTGCTTGGAACTCTTCCAGCACACTGCTCCTCCGTTTAAAGTAAACACGAATCCAGATGTAGACATGCTATCATATGGATCTGACTGGAAACTCAAGTCAGTAAAGCCTCACAGTTTTAAGTCACCTCCTCCATAGACAAGAAACATATCCTTAGTTCTTCTCAAGTACTTAAGAATACATTTCACTGCCTTCCAATACTCTTCGCCTAGATCAGTCTGAAATCTGCTCGTAATACTTAGATAGATCCAATGACAGAGGCATAGGGTATTCTATCCATGAGCGTCCTCTCATCAGGAGTTTTAGGAGACTGCTCCTTTGAGAGAATAATTCCATGTCTCATCGATATGAGACCTCTTTAGGAATTTTCCATGTCAAACCTTTTGACTATGGTATCTATGTACAAGGATTGGGTCATTCGAAGCATCCTCTTTGATCTATCACTATAGATCCGTATTCCCAATACGTAGGATGCTTCTCTCAAATCTTTTATGGAGAAATTTTTCGACAGCCAGATCTTTATTGATGACATCATAGCTACATCATTCCTAATGAGTAGTATGTCATCTAAGAAGGTGACTGCACTCCCACTGGTCTTCTTGTATACACATGACTCATCTTCATTCTTAATGAAGTTATAAGACTTGACAGCATCGTCAAATCTCATGTTCCAGCTCCGGAAAACTTGCTTCAATCCATAAATGGATCTTTGAAGCTTGCACACTTTATCTGGAGATTCCTTGGATGTGAAGCCTTCTGGTTGTATCATATACACCTTTTCCTCAAGGTTACCATTGAGTAAGGCAGTCTTCACATCCATCTACCAGATTTCATAATCAAAATGTGTAGCAATGACGAGTAGAACTCTAATCGACTTTATCATGGCAATTGGTGAGAAAGTCTCGTCATAGTCAATTTCTTGCCTTTGATGATATCCCTTTGCCACCAACCTTGCCTTATAAGTGTCGATCTGTTCATCAGCACCGATCTTTCTCTTAAAGATCCACTTACATCCGATGGGTACAATACTGTAACGACCCGCCATCCTATGACCGGAGACCCGGTCACTAAATGGATGTCGGCCCATTAACTGCGGGTTCGTACTCGGATCTCACACAACACATCTGGAGGAGTAAGCGCTAAACAAGGCTAAATATAACAATCACACGGACTACAAAGATAGAACAAGTGCGCAGGAAGGAAGATAACAATGTCCGTATACAGTCCAACAATAATTACATGTCCAACAAATTAAATAAGTACAGGCAGAAGGAAAGTACAACAACATCAGGGCATACCCCGGAATAGAGACAGCTGCTGGTCCGCACACCAAGAAGGCACCACACGCCTCCACACGCCGCGAAGTAAGTCCACACTTGAAACCGCAGGGAGTGAGCCACACCAGAATTGGGCTCAGTAGGGATCATCCGATCCCCTGACTCCCACTCACGCACCCACAGTGCAACAACAGGGATAAATGGCAGTTAAGTAAAGCAGTAAACATAGCACCCAAATCTGATATGAAACGTACGATAAGCAGTGTAGCAAGAACCAATCTAAGCAACCCGAAGAACCCAACACAGAGTCACGTCTCACAGCCAAAGTCCACGAAGTGACTAAACCACACTGTCGACCGAAGTCAAACGTCGCCTCCCAACACTACCACCGCTGCTCACGCCTGTCCACCCCTACAGTGTTCCGGGACACCGTAGGGTGAGGCAGTGAGTCGAACTAGGACTAGCTGGAA
Source organism: Zantedeschia hybrid cultivar (assembly GCA_030544215.1). Taxonomy (NCBI): domain Eukaryota; kingdom Viridiplantae; phylum Streptophyta; class Magnoliopsida; order Alismatales; family Araceae; genus Zantedeschia; species Zantedeschia hybrid cultivar. The sequence continues at coordinate 44,227,617 of JARZZO010000002.1, read as the reverse complement.
CCAGTGTACCGCCACTGTCAGCTACGTGTGCACACAAGCAGTCTAGACTACTGTCCTACCGACCGGATTGCCTCCACGCTAGGCCTCAGCGCTTCAGGAGGGCCCTGGGGACCGGCGAACCCCCGTCAAGCTGAAGCTACAGGAACTACCCACAACCCTAACCTCCCGGGCTGCGTCAGGCCAAAGGGCTAAGGGTACCACTCGTAACCTTGATCAAAGGTCACATCAGGCCCAGTGGCTACAGGGGTAAAACAACTCCAACAGTACCACAACCAGCTCCACAGCAAGAAACGCGCCGGAAGCTGCCGCGACAAACAGGGAAACCCCGACCCGCTGAGAACAAACAGCGACCCCTCGGATAGCACACCGGCTACTCCGGCCCAACGGGCTCAAGGCGATCCTGCTTCCCTCAGCCAAAGGTAAAACACAACATGTACCCCTTCTCCCACCAGTACGGCACAATGCCTCACAGACACCATGACCCTTTCCCCATCGGTCCATGGTGACGAACGTAAACCACAGTCATCCCAATCCACAATCGCATAAGCACATACACACATCTAACATGATGTAATTCCATTCACGCAGGAGTCCTCAGTCTCAGTGTACACGTAAAGCATGCATTTGAATCGTCCCACAATGAAACACATAATAAAACCAGGATCCATACAGTTCTGTCTTGAATCGCGTCGACCGAGGTCGACGCCATTCAAGCCCCTCAGACAGGTTCATTAAAGCTAGATTATTCCTTGAAACGCGTCGTCATAGGGAGTCGCCTATTTAAAACGTGTCCAGGTCCACATACGCCATTCACACCGAAATTCTAGATTTACAGACCCTCACTCGGGGTGATTTCCTGCCTAAATGGCGTCATGATGGCCCGACGTCCTTCCGAAAGGCGTCGTCCATCCATGACGTCATTTAGCGCCAGAACCCCTACTCGTAAAACCTCGAACAGGGAGATTTCTGCCCTAAAAGGCGTTGTACTGCCCTGACGTCCTTCTAACAGGCGTTGACCAGGCACGACGCCGTTTAGCACCAGAAACCTGGTTCCCTGGTTCGATCCGAGGGCCTCTCCCTTAACCCCAAACACCCCGAAAATGCCCCAAAACAGAAGGAGGAGGAAAGGGAGATCAATCTCCATAAGCATGCTACATATCCACGTTCACGAACACGGTCGAACCCACAAGAACACCCCTTAAACATGCTCATTCTAACCCAAAACATAACATGCCACGCCAAGGAAACCACGAGCAACACATTCACAATCCATGCAAGGTTCGTCCCCCTACCGGTTCTTGAACTCCACCAAGCTCCGTGCCGCCGACCCGCCGCACCGCAGACCGCCGCCGGTACCCTCGAGGACGCCGCCACTCCGCCGGGACGTCGGCCGCCGTCCGGAGAATGGAACGCCGCGAAGGAAGTGGTGGTGGTAGAGGTGAGAGGTAGGGAGGTGTTGGAGTGGTGGAAGAGGAATAAGAGGAAGGGAAGGGAAAAGAGAGTCGGAGAGGGCGGAGAGGGCGAGGAGAGAGAGAGTGAAGGCGAGAATGAGGGAAAGAAGGGGAGGTTCGCGGGGTCAATCCGAATCCAGCTAAAACGCGTCGATCGAGGCAGACGCCAATCAGTCTGACAGGACGGGCCGTACTGTCAGTGGTCTGAAACGCGTCACTCTCCACGGACGCTGTTCAGACGACAGGACAGGCCGTACTGACAACGCTCTAGCGCCGTACCCTGACATCGCAGAGGTCACAGTCTGAATCGCGTCGACCAACATGGACGCCGTTCAGACGATGTGACAGGGGCCGTACTCTTGCAGCCCGAAACCCGCCCACGTGGCGCAACAACCAGCAGACCTAAATGGCGTCCACACAACCTGACGCCTTTTGAAAGGCGTCGAGCAGTGCTGACGCCATTCAGTCTGAAATCTCAAGACCCTCCTCAGGGTCCAAACCAGGGGATCCGGCCCGAACCCGACCCGAATACTGAACCCGAAACCTCAGTCCTTACAAATACCCTCGGGCAAGTCCTCCAAGTTCCAAACTTGGTTGGTGTACATAGACTGGATTTCTGAGTTCATGGCTTCTCGCCATTTCCCGGCTTCTGGACCTTTTATGGCCTCCTGGTAGGTTTTAGGATCATCATCCTCATTATATTCAACCTTAGACTCACCTTCAGTGATATGTCCCACATATCGTTCGGGTAGTCTAAGTAATCTACCAGATTTATGAGGCTCACCTGTGCGTACCTGAACAGATTCAGGAACTGATATCTCATCTGATGACATTGCAGCTGTTTGGAGATCTGGAACCTCTTCCAGTATTATTTTACTCCCACTGTCCTCCTGGAGAAGGTATTCTTCTTCCATGAAGACAACTTTCTTGGCGACAAACACCTTTGTTCACCAGGATGGTAAAAATAGTATCCAAAGGTTTCCTTTAAATATCCCACAAACCTGCATTTATCAGTTCGTGATTCCAGCTTGTCTGGATCATGCCTCTTTATATGAGCAGAACAACCTCAGACTTTAACATGTTTAAATTATGGTTTCCTGCCTTTCCAAATCTAATATGGAGTAAAGGCCACAGACTTGTTGGGTACTCTGTTCAGTAGGTATGCTGCTGACTCTAGAGCATACCCTCACAGGGACACTGGTAATCCCGAAAAGCTCATCATGGATCGCACCATGTCCAAGAAGGTGCGATAACTCCTTTTTGATACACCATTCATCTGTGGTGTATATGGAGGGGTCAGCTGAGAAAGGATACCATTATCCTTTAAGACTTGTGTGAAATTAGTACTCAAGTATTCTCCTCCTCGATCAGATCGAAGAGCTTTAATACTCTTTCCTAATTGCTTCTTTACCTCATTCTAGAACTCCTTGAAGTTCTCAAATGCTTCCGACTTGTACTTCATTAAGTACACATAGCCGAATCTTGAGAAGTCATCGGTGAACGTGATGAAGTATGAAAGCCACCTTTGGCTTGGGTGGACATTGGACCATATACATCTGAATGTATTAGTTCCAGAATGTCCTTGGCACGTTCTCCATGTCTACTAAATGGAGATTTTGCCATCTTTCCCATAAGGCATGATTCACATGTTGCAAGCGATTCATAATCGAATGCATTTAAATAACTATGCTTGTACAACCTTTGCAACCTGCTTTCACCAATAAGCCCAAGTCTACAATGCCACATGTACGCTTGGTTCACACAATTCTTACTCTTCTTAAGAGCATTATCAATTTGAAGATTGTAATAAGAAACATCTAAGAGATATAAACCATTGACTAAAGATGCCGAAGCTATTGATTTATTACCATAATAAATCGAACAACTTCTATTCTCAATAGTCAACCTATATCCTATCTTGTCCAAACAAGATACTGATATGGTGTTCTTTATTATGTTAGGAACATAATAACAATCTTCTAATAATAAGACGTCTCCCGATAGAAGTCTGAGGTTTGCTGTCCCAACCGCAATCGTCGCAACTTTTGCGCCGTTTCCTAACCTCAATTCCGCCTCGCCTTTTCTCAGTTTGCGCTTACTTGTCAGTATTTACGCATCATAGTAGATATGAGAAGCACATCCGGTATCTAATACCCAAGATGTGGAATCTCTAACAGACAAGTTGATATCTATCATATAGATATCTGAAGCTTCATACAGCTTCACCTTTCTATGAGGTTTATCATTGAGGAACTCCTTGCAGTTCCTCTTCTAGTGACCCTGCTGCTTATAGTAAAAGTAGTCACCTTTAACTACTTCTTTGTCTTTGTCCTTCAATCTTTTATCATTAGCTATCATCTCTACGTCAAGGGCATCCAACGCCGGTTTAGCAGGAGGATCAGCTCCAAGGACATAGTCAATGTGTTCAGATCTGAAGACATTCTTCAGGTTTCTGAACCAATCTGAGTAGTTCAGGCTAATCAATCGTTTGGCATCAAGTATGCCACGGAGTGGGTTATTCGACGACATAATTCCCTACAGGAGATAAGTTCTATTTTAGCAGATGTTCAAATATTAAATATAAAACAAGACATGGTCTTTTGTTCAAGTTTTAACTCCCACTAATTTTTGATGGACTGTATAACCTTCAGTTATACAGAACGGGAGACGCCGACAGTCTCCTAGTGGGGATTAGAATCTCAATGATTTGCAATACAACCTTGTGGATAGCACAACAAACTGCAATACAATCAAAGAGCACCCAACTCATGGGACTTGCAACTCCTTGCAATATCTGATCATAGCTTTGGTTCCCAGAGATTTAATGGCCTTGTGGATAGCACAACAAACCACTAATTCTGGTCTAAGCTAACCATTGTTATGCGACGAGCATAGATTTGCTTGCAGCCTTTGTGGATAGCACAACAAAACTACATGGTTCCTCTACCCTGATCATATAGGCATCTAATGCGATAGCCACAATTTATCCTCCCAATTAAACAAGCCTTGTGGATAGCACAACAAACCTGCCTAAAGTGATTCGAATCTTATGACTATAATGATGGTAGACCACGCGGTAAGTTCTTATCTACTCGCGTTATGGCTTAGAGTTTAGATGAGGGTATTTAGATAACTTTTATCTTGGTCTCTCCTAGGTGATAGTATATAAACATATCGTATATATTTACTAAATACTATGCCTGCTTTGATTCACAATCAAACATTAAAAACAATACATCACATATATGTCTAGTGTGGTCATGGATAGCACAGTGGTTTTGACTGGAGCCAACAGTCAGACGCACACACAATTCTAATATAACATTTACATTAGAGATTCAGCAAACACACAGGCAAAGGATCTGCATCACATAGCCTTCCTGGTTGCATATGTGGATCATCCTCGCTCCTTCCTCGGTTGCCTCGATCATATTACAATAAATTCATAATTTACATGTAAATAAAAGAAGGCCTTATGGCGAGTACAAGAGAGAGGGAGGTAGAAGTACATCGGAGTTTTAGAGAGGGAGAGGTACGCAGACCTCTATTTATTAACAATTAATAAATAATATCATTCAAACATCCACGATCCATACACATCATTCATCACATGAATAATTTAAAATAAGTGCATATCCATGACCACTGTGTGTTTTAAACATTCCACACAAAATTCAGCGCATCACATAGCTAAAACAAATGAGTTTTCAAAATAAATAATTTTGGCTTTTAAAAGACTAGGATCTAGTCAAAATTAGTATTTGAATTTCGAAAATATTTTTAATTAATTTAAGCATGCAATTAAATCAAATTTAAAAGTATCAAAGCACACAGCACTTGTGCACACACTTCAAATTAATAATTCCAGATTATTCCATGCAAATTAGAACACTTCTAAAATCAAACAATCTAACACTCAGATTAAACCACATTAATAATCTAATAATTAGATTATTAATAACTAATCTAACTCTTAGACTAGTCTATCAAAGTTAATTAATAATTTAACACTTAAATTAATAATCAACTATAATTAATTATTAATTACTAAGCTAACACTTAGATTAGTCAATTAATGTTAATTATCAATTCAACTTTTAAACCAATAATTAACACTAATTAATTAATAACTAATTAATCTAACAATTAGATTAGATAATTAAAGTCATCATTAATTTAACTATTAAATTAATGACTAACAATAATTAATTAATGACTACTAATTTAACACTTAAATTAGTCATCTAAGTAAATTATTAATTTAACAATTAAATTAATAACTAACTCAAATATAAATCAACAATTATATGATTTAATAATAAATAATCTAACTCTTAGACTAAAAATTATTAAACACTAATTTAACTCTTAAATTAGCTAAATAAAGATTCATTATTAATTTAATGATTAAACTAATAATAAACCCTTAATTAATCAATTCAATTGTTAATAAGATAATGATTCAAAATCATTAATGTCTAATTAATTAATAATTGAATAATAAATTTAAATTCAAAACCCTTTTGAGTTTTAAATTTGAAATCCAATTTTAATTAAAATGGGCAATAGGGGTGGGGTTTTTCTAAAAATGAAAAATGGGCAAAAGGGCTAATAGACTCAGCCCTATAGCCTAAACTAGGGCTCGGCTGGTCAGAGCCCTTGGCTGGGGCCGCTTGAGCCCCTGGCTCGAGCCAGGAGGACCCAGCTCCTGGTCCCTATCCAAGCCAGGGAGGACCGGCCGGACCGGCTTGGGACCGGCCGGCCCTTACCTATCTTCCCCAGCCCGCCCGCCCTTTATGCAGAAACCCTAAAAGGAGGGATTTGCAGGCCGGCAACGGGGAGGAAGATTCAGGGCTGCCCGGCGGCCGGCGCCGGGCCGCGCCGGTCCTGCCGGCGTCGCCCCCTGCACCGGCGACGACGCCGGCATCGGCTGGCCCTCCGGCGGCGCCAAGAACAAGCTACCCAAGCCCCTTGAAATTCCCAAAAAAATATGATTTTCTGGTTTTAAAACCGATTTAGGGCTTGATTTTGTAGCTCTCCATGGCCATTCCGGTGCTGGCTAAGATGCCTGGTGGAAAGTGGGGACTATCCCCTGGGGTTCCGGGATCCATGCCTGCCATCCCAACGCTTGGGAAGCGTGTACGAAGTCGCCAAAAAGTCCCAGTTCATCATCTCATGAAGAACATCGAAAACCCCAAAATAAAATTCGAAAAATTGCAGAAAAATAATCAAATTAACCATGCTCATCGTATGAACACAGATCTAGCAATTAATCGAACATATATGCATGAAATAACGCATGAAATATTAACTTTGGAAACCGAAATGGGACGAGAAACAGTGGAACCTGGCTTTGATACCACTGTTGGGTTCTTGGGTTTCTTTAGATCTCCCGCGCAGCGGAAATAAAATAAAAACGGAGATCCATTCCCGTTTCAAAAATCTAAAAACCAGATTATCGGATAATCAGTTCTTACCGTGTGCGGATTCGAATCCGCAACCGTTCGGTTCCGTCGGTGCGACACCGCAAGCCGCGCAAGCGCCTGGCCTCTAGCGAAGTCCACGCAATCCTCCTTGTGACCGATATCCTCACGTTCCTCGTTCTTCGCAGCCACGAAACCTCCGCCGGTCGCCAAAACGATCGCCGCAATGCGCGGACGATTTCCCGTCGAACGGGAGTTGAAGAAGCGGCGGAGCAAATCCAGGGATCTGGATCTGGCCTGGGGCGCCAGAGAGAGAGAGAAACAGAGGAGGGGGCGGCTAGGGTTAGCAACAGCTTGGCCTGTTCAACCCGTTCGCTATATTTTATACTAATCACGCGATTTTTCATAAAAACCCCCGGTTTATATAAAACTCACTTATTTATCCATCGCCTTGAGAATCATTTGCGTATGACCCTCTAGGCCCAATTACCGGTCTAGTTAATAGCCCAATAGCCCCAATAACTCCTTACTGGCTTTATTAATCAATTAATAACTCTTTATTAATTAATTAATCAACCGAATCAATGTCGCACATCGAATTCGGTCGGGCCTCCGATCACGTTGGGTGCCAAGCAACACTGCGTAAACCCGGAAGGTATCGGAGTTAAGTAACCCACTCTTGGAACCTTTCCGCCGACAGTTACCACGTGGATATAATCCTTCATTCGTACAATGCTCTCGAGTCAACTTAGGATATGGCGTGCTGTCAAACCCTAACCGGTCGACTCACTTGGATTGGATGCCGCTGATGAATATCGGAAAACTCCTTTCCCGATATTATCGTCTGCCTTGGCCAAGGACTTTCGTGCATCCTTCCTAGAGCATTCTCTCTCTAACTACCGAGAGCGAATGATTCCTTATTGACACACAATTCCCTTCGACGGTATCCCGCTGTACCCAATCCTTGGCTGTTTAGAATCTCGTGGTTAGAGATTCATAAACCAAGGTCAAAGCACAGAAGTCCACCAACAAGGTGTCTTTGGTGTCTCAGGTCTGAGGACCATCCACACAACTGCGACAATAGAATCAAGCTGGTTGACAGTGAGGTATAATACCATCCAGCGATTCAGTCGGATCAATTAAGTGAACTCATTCTCCAATGAGCACCTACAGATTCGCCTTAGTGTCTCCACACAAGTGACTTATGAGATCATTCACCCTCATCATATGAGCAGGAGTAATCTTTACTAGTTTAACCGGATATCCGATATCCTTCTTGGATATCCTCCGACTAGGAACGATTAAGAATATGCGTGCTTAAGTGATAAGTCTCATTAGTGTGATCTCATCATAATCTGATCACTATCGCACATATTCACAGACTCCATTATGAGACGATAATTAATACGATTTACACACAATGAATATTATGTCATTATATTAATAAATGAACGAAATTACAAAGTCAGATTGGCTTATCGGCCACCTAACACTAACATTACTTGCTCTTAAGAAATTGAGCGCACTTAGCGCCAAACACACTCTGTTTGTTAGGCCGGTAGAAAAAATATCCAAAAGTCTCTTTTTGATATCCAATAAGTCTACACTTCTCAGTCCTGGACTCCAATTTGTCTGGATTATGCCTCTTAACATGTGCAGGGCATCCTCATGCTCGGACATGTTTAAAGTCTAGTTTCTTCTCTTTCCATATCTCATATAATGTAGAAAAAATTGATTTAGTTGGAACCTTGTTTAGAAGGTATGCGGTTGTCTCTAGGGCGCAACACCAAAGAGACACGAGAAGAGCAGTAAAGTTCATCATGGACTGTATCATATCTAATAAAGTACCATTCATCATTTTAGCAACTCCATTTAATCGAGGTATGGAGAGAGGTGTCCATTGTGATAGAATCCCATTATCTTTAAGATATTGGGTGAACTTTGTACTCGAGTATTCACCACCTCGATCTGATCGAAGTGCCATGATACTTTTTTCTGATTTATTTTTCACTTCATTTTTGAATTCCTTAAATTTCTCGAATACCTCGGATTTGTACTTCATCCAGTACAAATATCCAAATCGAGAAAAATCATCAGTGAATGTAATAAAGTAGGAAAAATCATGCTTGGCCTATGTGGACATGGGTCCACATACATCTGAATATATGAGTTTTAATAAATTACTAGCTCTCTCTCCCTTTCCATTAAAAGGAGCTTTAGCCATTTTACTAGTGAGGCATGACTCATATGTGGCATATGATTCATAACCAAATAGATCAAGATATCCATTTTTATGCATCCTAATGAGTATGTTCTTACTTATGTGACCTAGCCTAAAGTGCCAAAGATATGCAGTATTCACCAATCTCTAAATCTTTTGATGGGCTTATCAACAAACATCACGGAAGGAGTGCAATCTAAAACATATAAGCCATTATTAAATTTCCATCTGCAATGTTATTGTCATTCCTAAATAATGAACAATCATTGTTCTTAATAAAAATGCTATATCCTACATTGTCCAAACAAGAAGTAGAAAAATACTGGGAACATAATAGCAGATGTTCAGAAACAAAGTAACTTTAGAAGGTAAACTGAGGTTGATGGATCCCACGGCGAGTACAACAACTCTTGCTCCATTCCCCATGCGAAGCTCGACCTCTCCTTTGGCAAGCCTCTTACTACCCTGCAGCACATGTAGGTCATTATAGATATGTGAGACACAACCGGTGTTCAACACCCAAGATGTAGATCTGTAAAAAAAGTTCAGGTCTATCATATAGATACATGTAGCCTTAGCTTGCTTCATCTTAACTTTCTCTTCAAGATACTTCTTGCAATTCCTTTTCCAGTGTCCTTCCTCCTCGCAGTCAAAACACTTTCCCTTGTCTTTCTAATCTGGTTAAGGTTTCTTAAAAGGATTGTTTATCTTTGCCTTCTCGCCTTTTCCTTTCTTAAAGGGCTTCTGAGGCTTTCTTTTCTTGTCAATCTTACTGACAAGCTAGACTTGATTCTTATCCCTCTTTACAGTGATCTCAGTTGTCTTCAGCATCTTCATGAGTTTTGCTATGGTTGCATTAATCCTGTTTATGTTGAAGTTCATCGCAAAGTTGGAATAGGAATCTGGGAGGGACTACAGGATCAAATCAATTTGGAGATCACGCACTATCAAGAAACTAAGTTCTTCAAGTCTCTCTATCCAATCAATCATTTTCAGGACATGGGCCTGAATAAGTGATCCTTCGGCCATCCGTGCACGAAAGAGACTACGAGATATCTCATACTTCTCAGCCCTATTCTGGTCCCTAAACAACTCTTGTAAGTGAACCAGTATGGAGTAGTCACTCATCTTTTCGTGTTGCCTTTACAATTCATTTGACATTAAAGCCAACATGATGTATTGAACAGTGACAACATCTTCCTTCTATTTCTTGTTAGCCTCGCTCTCAACTCCTGAGGAATTTTCGGCAAACTCAGGCACTTCCTCTTCAAGGACATAGGCTATTTTTTCAATGATGAGGACTATCCTCACGTTCCTCAACCAGTCAATAATGTTCGGGCATGTGAGCTTGTTAGCATCTACTATGCTACAAAACGGGTTGATCGATGACATATTTGCGATCTATAGAGATAAAATATAAATTTTGATAAGCATGCAGAAATTCAAAGTTTTAATTACATTAAAAATAGATTTTAAATTATTAATGTAATCTCCCACTAATTTTCGACGAATCACATAACCCTCATTATGTAAAGCGGGAGATTATGACAATCTCCTAGTGGGTACCGAGACCCTATGAACATAATATGTATAATCTTGAGGTAGCTCAACAAACTGTACCATTCTTAATAGGTAGACAACTCTTGCCAATTGCAACTCCCGATAGTTTGGCCTCCAAATTGTCATGACTTTGTGGTAGCACAACAAATCATGAATATTTGGTCAAGTTCAACCATCATAACGTTATGAGTATATATTAAGGATGCACATCTTGAGGTAGCTCAACAAAGATACATCTGGACTCCACTTCGAGGTGAGGCATATGATACCATAGACTAAATTCTCATCCTTTTGTCATGTCAGCCTTGAGGTAGCTCAACAAGCAATATCTAACTAAGAATAAGACTTTAGTCCGTTATGATGGAAGGCCACGTGGATTGTGTTCTCAACTCACTCACGTTAATTAATTGAATTTAAAATCGAGGGAGTTTCAAGCTAATATTTTCAGGTCTCATCAATTATTGTGCTACATACATGTCAACTAAATTTGAAATATCATATATTATCAAATTATAGTAAATATGTATCTAGTAGCACATCCATATATATATATATATATATATATATATATATATATATATATATATATATATATATATAGATATATATAATATAAACAACCTTGGATGATCATCGACTCCATAATTTAATTAGATACACCAGAGCTAGTTGGTGATCCATTAAAACCTATGGTGAAAATAAATACAAGCATGGCTAGCATCAAATGCTTCCAATGATGAGGCTTCATCTCCCATGAGTCTTGTTAGTTTTCATGTCTTTCTCAGTATATCCGCTTCTTAAAATTACATAAATGAAAATTAGGCACGCAGACCCACAAATTTACATTCAATAATATCAAGAAACCTTGATCAACAGTCAAAGGGAGTACAACACATGAGGAGATAGAAAGTACAATCTGGATTTAATAAAGAAAGAGGGAGACATGCAAGTCTCATAAATTCACACATCATACAAATATGCATTCATCCATCATTCACATATCATCACATGACACATGTCTATGATCATCCAACCACATACAACTATGCATCGCATGTATATTATGGTGGTAATATAATTATATATATTAGGTTGTAAAATCACCATTAACTAAACAATTTAGTTAATGACTAACGAAGTCAAAACAATTTTAGACATTCAACATGGGCTATTGCCATAAAGTGCAGTTAATTAATCCCATCAGAATCTCATCTCAATATTTAATTAACTTACACAAAGTTAGTTAAGTCTAATATTTGAAACAATTTCAATATTTAGCCCTTAACAAACACTCCTATGAGTTTTTTAGAAAAATATGTTAATAGGTGATAAAATAATTTTAAAACCTGTAAAATTCATTTTATATAGGAATTTTTAATTTTTTTCTAGAATTTTAGACCATTTAAAACTCTCAAAATATTTTTCAGAAAATATGGGGATCCGGCGCAATGCGCCGGTGCGCAAGGGAGAGGAAGGGGGGTGTGTTGGGCCGGTGGACATAGTGAAAACCCTAATCGACCAAGGCGCGCACAGCTAGGGTCTAGCCAGGCCCCCAGTGACCACCGTCGCCGGTGCCGCCTGCCTCGCCGGCGCCTTCCGACGGCGTCGGTGCTGGCGACAAGCCCCATGCACACATTTTTTTTTTGTTTAAAAATTGTTTCTCGTTGCCGCGTTCGACTCCAATCTGTTGTTCACCGCAACCGAGTGATGCCCAGACTGCCTATGACCATCGCTCGATGCCCACTACTAACGCGAACCTCTTTCGGCGATCCAGAAACTCCGGCGACTTGATTTGTGGGGTTATAAAATGATTTTTAAATCCCAAAAATTATGTTACGAATTAGCAAAACGGCCGACTTTGTAGCGCCGATTCTTGCTCTCCGGTGCTTCAAACTTCTCACCGAAAGATCCGGTGTGATCCCTAAACTATTAGGAACAATTCCCAAGTGACGAGCATGATCCGTTTATCACATAATCAAATCAAAAATATAGTCAACATGGCGACCCCGTGCAAAATGCGAATACACATAAACCTCGAAACCGGCAAGAACAGAACACGCACTTGACTCCAATACCACTATAAGATGCTCGTAGGATGTAGCAAAAGAATAAAAAAATGATGAGCAACGGGATCAAAACGTGGTGTTCTTGCTGATACAACTCAAAATAATAAAGAGAGGGTAATTTTTGACCTTTGCAAGGTTGAGAAAATCTCTCGAAAATTGGAGACGAATTAACAAAGATCAAAAATCTCCTCAAATCGCAGACGATTCGCAAGACGGGGTAGCCGCACATGCGCAAGGCCTCTAGACATAGTATCCACACAAATCAATGCGTAGATGGGATCTCCTTCGCGTCATCGGTGTTGCCTTCCACCACTGGAGAGAGAAGAGAGATGGCCAGAGAGAGACCCACATGTTGGTTATGGTTTTTCTTTGCGTTATACTATTATATATATTATTCTAATTTTTACATAAAAGTCCAGAAAATATATATAAACCTTTATAAACCTAGTCTCATGTAAATCCTTATGTGTGTGACCTCTAGGCCTGACTATCAACCTGATTGCAGGTTCATTAACTTTAAAACTTAAATTAATTCATTTGTCATCTCATGATCAAATGAATTAAGCCTTTCTATCACGAACAACACCAAGCAACATCTCGTGATCCCAGGAGATGTTGGGGATCATCATCCTGCTATCGGAACCTATATATCCATAGATTATCATACGAAAATAATCTTTCATCCACAGAACTTAATAGTGATGATGGAGCATAGTTAATTGTCAAACTCCTCAATCACTTAAGTGGATCGATCGCTTAGTGATATATTGGAAAACTCCTTTTCCGATAATCCCATTAATCCTAGTCAAGAATTTAAACGAGTATAGACTATCGTAGATGATTCCATCTTGACCACTCAATCACCTTCATACAACTTCCACTGCTAACGGTCACTTGAATATTCGGACCCGTATACTGTGAATCCTTAATCAAGAGCCAGGTAGTAGCGGTCCTCACACAAAGTGTCCTTGATATCTCAGGTCAAAAGACCTATCATACTATTGCGACACATAATATCTTGGTTAACAGTTAAGACCATCCAGAAATTCTGGAGTAGATCATTTCAGTGAACTCATTCAACTAATGACCACCTACATATTTGTCTTAGTGTCTCTATACTAGTGGTTATGAGACTAACCACTCTCATCACATGAGCAGACACAACATGTATCAATATGTGGGAATACTCAATTTCTGGTTCGAGTATTCTGTGATTGAGAACAATTTAAGACTTATGTTTATAGAGAGTTATTCTCATTATCACAACTCCTTGTGATTTAACTCTCATTGCATAAGTTCTCGAACATCATATATATATAGATATCGCACAATTACACACATATATATGAGTAATACTATTTATTACTGAATAAGAATTACATGTATTAAGTATGTGATTGACTTAGGACACCCTGACTCCTTTAGTTCCCACAGACAGTGCCAAGTAACGCAGCCGAGGTCGTCTACTGAGTCGAACGAAGGGTGGACCAGTTGGTGAAGCGAACCGAACTAGAGATGAGTCGGCCGAACCTACACCAAAGCTATCCACGTCAGTAGGACCCCGAGTGTGTTCTCCAAAGAAGTCCCTTCGCTGCTTAAGTCAGCATGTGCCACATGGTGAGGAAGAGTGGGGCAATCAAAAAGTAGAAAGAGAAATGCTAAGATATTTTAGTTACCTTTTTGATGTGAGGGACTTCTTTTTTAAAAAGTGGGGTAGGTGAGAGCTTCAAAGAGGTAGCCGATGTTGAACTATTTATGAAGGTCTCTTTGTCTTCTCTGCCTTCACTGCTGGACCTTGAGCCCAAGGGACTGTATGGGCCGACTCCCATGGGGAGCTCATAGAAGTGCCACTGCACAGACCAGGTCACACTGGGTCCATTAGGTAATCCCCTCATCAGTAGTATATTAGTGTTTCTTATAGGGTGTTTGGTTGTGATATAATTTGTTGTATAATTTTCATGATAAAAAATATAATAAAGTAAGATTCATGATAGTTTCTAAATTATAAGATGTTCAATTATAATGTTTGTCAAAAATGCAATAACTTTTAAAAACTGTAATATCTCTTTGGTAATCTTTTTAAAATTTAGCAGAACAATGGTGAAGGATCCGAAGGATGCACTAATAATGAAATCTGGTTCAACAACAGAGACGATTTGACGTATCTTTGTGCATCAAAAGTGGAATATAGAAATAAAAATCATTCTTTGCCAATAAAACTCATCAATGATGGTGAACTTTCATAACCACACCCACCCTTTGTACAAAACATCATCTACTGCCATACAGAGAAAGATAACAGGGACAATTCTACGAACAGGTGGTGAGCATAGGGAGGAGAGTAGATAAACTGTTTGATGGCAGCCCTATTTCTTGACCCCCTCGGGGAGGGAGCACCCACATCAGATTATTCATGTAGAGGGGGCCAGACGGAACCAAGGAAGAAGCAAGGGAGATTGATCCCTGTCCGCCATCTTGACCTACCGAACAACCACCTCATCTAGAGGATGTAAAAGATGAAAGGTGGAAGTGCAACTCCTGGCCTTTCATTGCGGTTGGAGGAGGGGAGGAAGAGTCCAGGAATATTATATGATATTGTGGCTTTTCATTAATGGGACATTTAAATGAGGAATTTAATATAAGATATTATCATATAAAATATTATATGATATATATTATATTAAATTAAACAAATAACCTTAAAATCAGACGGCTCGAGGAATGTAGAGGTTGATTTTGGGGTGGTGGGGGCATCTGTGGTGGTGAGCGCCCCGTCCACCACCAGGTACAGCACCGCCTACGCCACATACCTCCTTCAGGACCGTTGCCGCCGCGGTCGCCATCCCCTTCAGTGCCTCCCTCTCGACGTTGAGGAACCTAGTCGAAAGAGGCGTTGCCACCGTCGCCGCCGGCGACACGCAGTTCACCCGGATCCCGCGCCGCCCCAGTTCCTCCTCAGCGCCCCACCACCCCGCTCTTCGAGCAGGTGTAGGCGTGCGTGGCCAAACCCCCCACGACCGGCGCGATGCTGGCTGCGGTCACGATGCTGCTCCGCCGCGCCGGGATCATCGCCCTAGCAGCGTGCTTGGTGCCCAGGAAGGCACCCCGCAGGTCGACTGCCAGCACCTGGTCCAAGTCTGCCGCATCGGTGTGGACGATGGAGGGCCTGGCCGGGTCGAGGAGGCCGGCGTTGTTGAGCATGACGTCGAGCCTGCAGTGATCCGCCGTGGCCGTGTCCACGGCCCGCCGGACGTCGTCCTCCACCGAGACGTCGCAGCGCACAAAGGCAGCGGGCGCCCCGGCGGCCCCTCCGCGACGACGACCTTGGCGCCGTGGCGGGCGAAGAGGCGGGCCGTGGCCTCCCCGATGCCGCTGGCACCGCCGGTGATCAGGGCTACCATCCCCTCCAACCTAATTAGTAATTAGTGTGGCAAATATTTGCAGAAAAAATAGTAATAATTAGAAGAAAAAGAAGAAGAAACATTTGATTTCTCCAGGCAAACAGGTAACTCCAGTTTTCGGTTATTCGATGGATCAGAAAGTGGAGGATTACCTTTTAACGATGCTGGTGAGAGCTGCGCTCGTCATCTTCCGAAGCGCTTCTGGCCTTCATGACCATGGGTGGGAAGGCCCAACGGTAAGTTCTAGCCGCCCGCGCTTGTTTTGACTAATCCTTCCAGCTAAGTATTGGAGGCTCAACAGTACATGGAGGAGATTTTAAAAAAAAGTATTACAAATGTTGTAAATTTTTTTTTTTTTGTTTCAAATGAAGGAAATGTTTTACTAGTATTCAAAAAATGTAGAGAGAGGACTCCAACTCCTGTTGGCCTTATCCAAAAAATGAACTCGGATGAGACTTTTCCTTTTATTGGATCAAAGTGTAAACAAATGAAACGCATGCATCCGTTTGTGCAGTGTAAGTTTCTCCAATTACTAAAGCAGTATCACAGTCACTTATATATATGAGAAGGGCCCATGTTCATGGTGCTTATATACGTATTGACTAATCCTTCCAACTAAACATTGGAGGTAATTTCAACAGTACATAGAGGAGATTTCAAAAAAGTGTTGCATATATCTTAATTTTTTTTTAGTTTCAAATGAAGGAAATATTTTATAAATATTCGCACTACTGAAATTCTCTATGACGAGGGGAGATTGGGTCCGGCCCAATCAGGCCCATCAAGTCCACGGGCCTAATGGCCCACGGTCCTCCGGAGACGGCGTAAGGAGCCACGTGACGCTTAGAGCTCCGACCTGCGTACTAGCGGTAAAATTTTGAGCCCATCAAGCCCAGGTCATTGGATCCCCTGGTCTGGAGTCCAACCATTACTTCCGAGACCTTCCAGGATCTCAGCAAACCCTCCCTCCCCCCCCGGGGGCGATTCATCGTTCATCCTCACCATCAGGCAGATCCTACGAACCCAACCGCCCACTTATGGTAGGACCGCACGATCCACCTCCATACAGCTACGGGTGAGTCCTAGCTTGCCCAATATCTCACGATCTTCCTAAATCGAGAGGAGACGATCGTAGGAAAATCACCCCCCAAAGGAAATCGTCCCAGGGATGCCTCGAGGGGGGAGACTATATAATCACCGGATCTTCTCCAGTGCAAGGTACGCCTTTCTGAGCACAAGAAACCCCTAGCAAGATCTCATCTTCTAGCACCTAACTAAGGCATTGGAGGGTTTTTCTCCCCATCAGACTAGGGAGCCCCCCTTTGACGCCTCTGTCCACCCTCTTGCAGGTTCTACCCTGGGCGTTTCCACTAATAAATAAATTATATCGAATAGCCGGGATCTTCGATCGGACGGTCGTTATAGTCCGACCAATTTCTGACGGCTACACTATTGGCGCCGTCTATGGGAAACGCGCGTAAAGTGATGGCAAGAGGCAACAAGAATAGCCGTCGTGCCAGAGCGGCATCTTATATTAACGATGCCGGAGTCGACATCAGTACCAACTGGTCATAAAGCGCGACCTCCAGGCCGTCGGGAAACGACAACGATCCCATGGGGGTAGTCGCCCAACAGCTGGGTGCCCTACTCACCCTAATGCAGGAGTGCCTTCCCGCACAGCCGGTGGTTCCGGAGCCTCGCTTGGGGGCTGACCCCCAGGAACAACCTCAAAAGGAGGTCCGGAGAGCCCTAACCACCGTGGGGAGGCACGAAGGCGTCCAAAGCGCCGGCGGCCGTTTCCTCCTCTTCGATAAGGAGATCCGGCGCAACGACCTCCAACCGGCGGCCTCCAAAGTCGTCGGCTCGAACCGATCCTCCCCAAAAAAGAGGAGCGGCCTGAAAGGCCAATCCCACCGATCTTTGTCCTCGAGATCCCACTCTCTATGAAGGAGCCCCGCCGTGAACTGACATATTGACGAGTTGGAGAAAAGGCTCGAGCTCTGCGAAAAGCACATCGAAAATCTCCTCCAAAGGCAGCGATTCCTTTCTTTATCCGACGAGGAAAGAGATGACTCCCCTTTCGCCACCGAGATCCTCGACGTCCTAGTCCCCAAGAAATTGCCCGTCAACAACCACAACACCTATGATAGACAAGGAGACCCGGAGACTCATTTCCACAACTTCCAGTCTCACATGAGGCTGCACAGAATCCACGACGCCATCCGCTGCCGCGCATTCGCCACCACCCTAGTAGGAACGGCGCAGACGTGGTTCACTAGCTTGGCATCAGGGTCGATACACTCGTTTGGGCAGCTCGGAAAACTTTTTCGAGACCATTTTGCCGGCACCCACCATAAAAGGTCGTCGGCTAGCCTCATCGCCATCAAGCAGAAGCGCAGTGAATTCCTGGGAGACTACATTACCCATTTTCACCATGAGGCTCTCTGGGTCCCAAAGTTGGAGGTGTCCTCCGCTATGACCGCCCTAACGCAGGGCACTCAAGATGACTCTCTCCGAAGAGACATTATCCTTGAGGCCCCCAGGATGCTGTTCGGCCTCATCGACTTGGCACACAAGCACGCCGACTGCAATGAAGTGATAACCGCCTATCACCATTGCGGAGAAGAGGGCGATCGCAAGTGTCAAGGCGAGAGGCCCCTCCCCGAAAAGAAGAGGTCTCGGCGTTTCGAAGGAGACTCCAAATGGTCCACATCTCCTAGGCCATACACGCCGTTGACTACTCCCGTCTTCGAGATCCTCCAGGATCTCGAAAATAAGGAATACGTCAACTGGCCCCAGAAAATAACGACCGACCCTAAGCACTAAGATCGGAGGAAGTACTACAACTTCCATAAGGACCACAGCCACACGATCGAAAAATGTCGCTAGCTACGCGACGAGATAGAGTCCCTGATATGTCGGGGATATCTCGGGAAGTATGTGGCAAAGCCTGGTCAGGAACGCGAGGCTCCGCGGATCGAGAACCACCCCAACGACACCGAGATCTACATGATCTCTAGTGGCCTTGCCTCGGGAGGAGATAGCCACCAAGGGAAAAAGCGCTACGCGTGCTAGGTGAATCTTGTAACTCCTGACCTCAAGCATTCCGAACACAAGAAAACAACTGTAGGGGACCCTATAAAGGAACCCATCGTTTTCTCGGAAGAGGACTTGGTAGGAGTGACCGTCCCTCACGACGATACTCTTATCGTGACGTCCATAGTCAACAAATGTAAGGTTCACCGAATTTTAGTAGATGCTAGCAACAGCCCCAACGTTATCAGTTATGATTGTTTTCTCTGAATGGGGGCCAATGTCCCACCTACCCACCAGATGCGCACACCATTGTTTGTCTTCTCGGGCAACGCGGTACTACTAGTGGGGATAGTAGCGCTAGCAATAACCTTAGGGACCGCTCCCCGAGCGGTCACAGTCGTCGCCGACTTCGTGATCATCCGAGAGATGAGCACCTCCAATGCGATCATGGGTGGGAGAATCATTGGAGGAATTATAGAGGTCCCGTCCTCCTATTACCAGAAGATGAAGTTCCCTACCCCCTTTGGGGTCGGAGAAGCCAGAGGGAATCAAGAGGAGTCTTGGAGATGATACCTCATAGCTTACAAAGGACAGGATAAGCCTGTTGCGGAATTCTCTCAAGATCCCGAGAAAGATCAGAAGGAAGCCTCCCCAGCAGAGGATCTGATGAACATCCAATTAAGCGAAGATCCGGACCGAAAGGTCCAGGTCAGCTCCACCCTCACTACAGAGCAAATAGAAGAGTATCGAGTTTTTCTGGCTTGATACCAGGACGTCTTCGCTTGGTCCGATCGGGATCTCCCAGGCATTTCCACCGAGGTCACTGCCCACCACCTCAACCTACTACTAGAAAAGAAGATGGTGCAGTAGAGGCGTAGGCGATGTGCACCCGAGAGGCAAGAAGCGGTATGGGAGCAGGTCACCAAGGTGTTGAAGAGTGGCCTACTCAGGCCCGTCCGATATCCTCAGTGGCTTGCCAACGTGGTCCTAGTCTGGAAGGCCACAGGAAAATGGCGCACGTGTGTTGAGTTCACCGACCTCAACAAAGCCACCCCGAAGGACTGCTACCCCCCCCCGACGAAGAGAAAACAACTTTCATCACGAACTTGGGCATCTACTGCTACACGCGGATGCGCTTTGGCCTCAAGAATGCTGGCACAACCTATCAATGCTTGGTCAACTCTAAGTTCAACTCCCAGCTTAAAAGGAACATGGAGGTCTACGTCGACGACATGCTAGTGAAGAGTCCGAAGGCATCCGACCACATGCTCGACTTGGCCGAGACCCTCAACACACTGAGGAGGTATAATATGAAACTCAACCCCTCCAAGTGTGTATAGTGAAGTCCGACAAGTTCTTGGGTTTCCTCGTCACCCACAGAGGGATCAAGGTGAACCCAGAAAAATGGCAAGCCATCCAGAATGTACAGCGTCCCGACAGGATTCAGGACATCCAGTGCTTGACCGAAAGAGTTGCTGCCTTTAGTCGCTTCTCGTCAAGAGTAGCGGAGAGGTGTCTGCCCTTTTCAAAGCGCTGTGGGGCATACAAAAGCAAGCGGGGAATAAGGGCAACATCGAGTGGACCTAGGAATTGGAGGACGCATTTCACGAGCTTCAGCAGTATATGGCCCCCCGCCAATACTGTCAAAGCCAGTAGCCGGGGAGCCCCTCTTCCTATACCTATTAGTCACCCCTCACTCCTTAAGTTTGGTACTAGTAAGGGACGACGGGATCCAAAAACCCGTCTATTACACTAACTGTTGGGTTTCTCGGGTTTCCTTATTGACACACAATTCCCTTCGACGGTATTCCGCTGTACCCAATCCTTGGCTGTTTAGAATCCCGTGGTTAGAGATTCATAAACCAAGGTCAAAGCACATAAGTCCACTGACAAGGTGTCCTTGGTGTCTCAGGTTCGAGGACCATCCACACAATTGCGACAATAGAATCAAGCTGGTTGACAGTGAGGTACAATACCATCCAGCGATTCAGTTGGATCAGTTAAGTGAACTCATTCTCCAATGAGCACCTACAGATTCGCCTTAATGTCTCCACACAAGTGACTTATGAGATCAGTCACCCTCATCATATGAGCAGGAGTAATCTGTACTAGTCTAACCGAATATCCGATGTCCTTCTCGGATATCCTCCGACTAGGAACGATTAAGAATGTGTGTTTAAGTGATCAGTCTCATTAGTATGATCTCATCATAATCTGATCACTATCGCATATATTCACGGACTTCATTACGAGACGATAATTAATACGATTTACACACAATGAATATTATGCCATTATATTAATAAATGAACGAGATTTACATAGTCAGATTGGCTTGTAGGCCACCTAAGACTCACACTAACAAGGTCCTGCAAGGCCCCGAGCTGAGGTACCCGATCACCGAGAAGTTCGCACTCGCTCTGATTCACTCAGCAAGGTGGCTCCGCCCTTACTTCCATGCCAACCCCATCGTGGTCTACACAAGCCAACCACTGGGTAGGATCCTTCAGAACCCTGAAGCGTTGGGGCACCTAGTCAAATGGGCAATCAAGCTTGGCGAGTTCGACATCACCTATAAGCCTCAGACCGCCATCAAAGGTCAAACGCTCGCCGATTTTGTAGCCGAGTACACGATCCCTACACAAGAGTCGATCGGGACCAATCTTGGTCCTGTTTGGGAACTATACGTTGATGGTTCCTTGTGCATGTCAGCCAGCGGCGCAGGGATAGCTTTGATGTCCCCCGAGGGAATCGAACTACACTACACCATGTGCTTCAAATTCCCGGCGTACAACAACGTTGTAGAGTATGAAGCCCTCCTATAAGGCGTTTGCATGGCCCGAAGCATGGGGGCCACCAGGATAAGGGTCTACCCTGACTCCCAGCTGGTTGCCAGCTAGATCCATGGGAGCTTCGAGGCCCGAGATCCAGGCATAAGTCGTTACCTACAGGAGGTCAGGACCAGGCGGAAGGGCTCGAACTTCTCGAGGTGATCCAAATACCGAGAGAAGAAAACGTCAAAGCCGACTCTCTGTCTCGGTTAGCATCTTCAATCGGCTTGGTACCCTCTCGGTCTGTCCTCATCGAGGAACTCAACCGACCAAGTTTTCAAAAGGAGGTCATCCAAGCCATCCAAAGGAGTGAATCCTGGATTGAGCCAATCATAGAGTTCCTAATGCTTAGCAAATTACTAGAAGATAAGTGAGAGGCAAGGAGCATCAAGAATCAGGCTAGGCGATTCACCATGGTAGGTGACTCCCTGTACCGACGATCCTTCTCCCAGCCCCTCTTAAAATGCCTCCACCCGACGGAAGCTTTGAGGGCCGTTGAAGAAGTTTATGAAGGTATGTATGGAAGCCACCTGGGGGGCCGCTCGCTAGCTCGCATATTGCTACGGCAAGGGTATTGGTGGCCGACCCTGTGGAAAGATGCTTTGAAGTACGTCAACAAGTGTAATAAGTGCCAGTGTTTCACGGCAACCCCTCACCACCCAGCGGTGCCTATAACCAGCCTTCTTGAGCCATGTCCATTCGCAAGATGGGGGATTGACATATTAGGTCTGTTAGTATTAGGTGGTCTACAAGTCAATCTGATACTTTGTAATATTCAGTTTATTAATATAATGGCATAAATTCATTCTGTAATTAAATCGATCTTAGTTTATCGTATCATGATGAAGTCCATGAACATGTAGAATGGTCTTCGGATTATGTTGAGATCATAATTACGAGACCGAAGACTTATAAATACGTGTTCTTAATTGTTCCTAGTCGGAGGATGTTCGAGAAGGACATCAAACATCTGGATAGACTAGTACAGATTTTTTCAGTTCATATGATGAGGGTGACTTATCCTTTAAGTCACTTGTGTGGAGACACTATGCTGGACCTGTACGTGCTCATTGGTGCGTGAGTTCACTGAACTGATCCGACCATGAATCGCTAGATGGTAGTTACCTAACTGTTAACCAGCTCGATTCTTTTGTCACGGTTGCGTGGATGGTCCTTGGACCCGAGACACCAAGGATACCTTGTTGGTAGATCTCTGAGCTTTGACCCTGATTAACGAATCCCTTACCGTGGGTTATCTATGTTGGGTTCTCGCGTTTCTCCGGATCTCTCGCGCAGCGAAATAAAAATAAAAACGGAGATCCATTCCCGTTTCGAAAAATCTAAAAACTCGATAATCGGATTATCGAATCTTACCGTGTGCGGATTCGAATCCGCAACCGTTCGGTTTCGTCGGTGCGACATCGCAAGCCGCGCAAGCGACCGGCCTCTAGTGGATTCTACGTGATCCTCTTCGCGACGGATATCCTTACGTTCCTCGTTCTTCGCAGCTCACGAAGTCTCCGCCGTTCACCGCAATGATCGCCGCAACGTGCGGACGATTTTTCGTCGAACAGGAGTCGGAGAAGCGGCGGAGCAGATCCGGGGATCCGGATTCTTCTGGAGCACCAGAGAGAGAAAGAAAGAGAGGAGGGAGCGGCTAGGGTTAGCAACATCTTGGCCTGCTCAGCTCGTTCGCTATATTTTATACAAACCACGCAGTTTTTCATAAAAACCCCCGGTTTATATAAAACCCACTTATTTATCCATCGCCTTGAGAATCTTTTGCGTGTGACCCTCTAGGCCCAATAACCAGTCCAGTTAACAGCCCAATAACCCCAGTGACTCCTCACTGGCTTTATTAATCAATTAATAACTCATATTAATTAATTAATCAACCGAATCAATGTCAAAGATCGAATTCGGTCGGGCCTCCAATCACGTTGGGTGCCAAGCAACACCGCGTGAACCTGGAAGGTATCGAGGTTAGGTAACCCACTCTTGGAACCTTTCCGCCGACAGTTACCGCGTGGATATAATCCTTCATTCGTACAATGCTCTCGAGTCAACTCAGGGTATGGCGTGTTGTCAAACCCTAACCGGTCAACTCACTTGGATTGGATGCCGCTGATGAATATCGAAAAACTCCTTTCCCGATATTATCGTCCGCCTTGGCTAGGGACTTTTGCGCATCCGTCCTAGAGCATTCTCTCTCATTGTACCGAGAGCGAATGATTCCTTATTGACACTCAATTCCCTTCGACGGTATTCTGCTGAACCCGATCCTTGGCTACTTAGAATCCCGTGGTTAGAGATTCATAAACCAAGGTCAAAGCACAGAAGTTCACCGACAAGGTGTCCTTGGTGTCTCAGGTCCAAGGACCATCCATGCAACTGCGACAATATAATCAAGCTGGTTGACAGTGAGGTACAATACCATCCAACAATTTAATCAGATCAGTTCAGTGAACTCATTCTCTAAATAGCACCGACAGATTCGCCTTAGTGTCTCCACACAAATGACTTATGAGATCAGTCACCCTCATCATATGAGCAAGAGTAATATGTACTAGTCTAACCGGATATCCGATATCCTTTTCGGATATCCTCCGATTAAGAACTATTAAGAATATCTGTGTTTAAGTGATCAGTCTCACTAGCATGATCTCATTATAATCTGATCACTATCGCACATATTCACGGACTTCATTATGAGACGATAATTTGAATTTGCACATAATGAAATATTGCCATTATATTAATAAAATGAACGAGATTTACATAGTCAGATTGGCTTGTAGGCCACCTAAGACTAACAATCTCTCACTTGGACTAAAGCCAATCACCTTTATACAGTAAGCTTATAGACTCTAGGTGACGCTCAAACACAATTTGAGCCAACGGCTTTGTTAGTGGATCTGCTACATTGTCGACGGATGGAACTCTTTTCCACTACTACATCTCCTCTGAATATGATCTCTTTGATAAGATGAAAGCGCCTCAGAATATGCTTCAATTTCTGATGAGACCGCGGTTCTTTCGCTTGCGCAATGGCTCTATTGTTGTTGCACAACAACGGAACATGTTCTGAGATGCTGGGAACAACGCCGAGGTCGGTGATGAATTTCTTCAACCACACTACTTCCTTGGTGGCTTCAGCTGCAACGTTGTACTCAGCTTCAATCGTTGAATCTGCAGTGGTTGCTTGCTTTGAACTCTTCCAGCACACTGCACCTCCGTTCAAAGTAAACACAAATCCAGATGTAGACTTGCTATCATCTGGATCTGACTGGAAACTCGAGTCAGTAAAGCCTCGCAGTTTCAAGTCACCTATTCCATAGATAAGAAACATATCCTTAGTTCTTCTCAAGTACTTAGTTGCTTGCTTTGAACTCTTCCAGTACACTGCACCTCCGTTCAAATTAAACACAAATCCATATATAGACATGCTATCATCTGGATCTAACTGGAAACTCGAGTTAGTAAAGCCTCGTAATTTCTAGTCACCTCCTCCATAGACAAGAAACATATCCTTAGTTCTTCTCAAGTACTTAAGGATACATTTCACTGCCTTCTAGTGCTCTTCGCCTGGATTAACCTAAAATCTGCTCGTAGCACTTAGAACATATGCAACATCAGGCCGTGTACATAGCATGGCATACATGATAGATCCTATGGCAGAGGCATAGGGTACTCTATCTATGAATGCCCTCTCATCAGGAGTCTTAGGAGACTGCTCATTTGAGAGATTAATTCCATGTCTCATCGGTATGAGACCTCTCTTGAAATTTTCCATGCCAAACCTTTTGACTATAGTATCTATGTACAAGTATTGGGCCATTCCAAGCATCCTCTTTGATCTCTCTATAGATCCGTATTCCCAATATGTAGGATGCTTCTCCCAAATCCTTCATGGAGAAGTTTTTCGACAGCCAGATCTTTACCGATGACATCATAGCTACATCATTCCCAATGAGTAGTATGTCGTTTACGTAAAGAACTAAGAAGGTGACTGCACTTCCACTGGTTTTCTTGTACACACTAGGGTCATCTTTGTTCTTAATGAAGTCATAAGACTTGACAACCTCGTCAAATCTTATGTTTCAGTTCCGGGAAGCTTGCTTCAGTCTATAAATGGACTTCTGAAACTTGCACACTTTATCTGGAGATTCTTTGGATGCGAAACCTTCTTGTTGTATCATATACACCTCTTCCTCAATGTTACCGTTAAGGGAGGTAGTCTTCACATTTATATGCCGGATTTCATAATAAAAATGTGCAGCAATGGCGAGTAGAACTCTGATCGACTTTATCATGGCAACTGGTGAGAAAGTCTCGTCATAGTCAATTCCTTACCTTTGACGATATCCCTTTGCCACTAATCTTGCCTTATAAGTATCGATCCGTCCATCAGTACCGATCTTTCTCTTAAAGATCCACTTGCATCCGATGGGTACAATACCCGCGGGCAAGTCTTCAAAGTTCTAAACTTGGTTGGTATACATGGACTGGATTTATGAGTTCATGGCTTCTCGCCATTTCCCGGCTTCTGGGCCTTCTATGGGCTCCTGGTAGGTTTTTAGGATCATCATCCTCATTATATTCAACCTTAGACTCACCTTCAGTGATATGTCCCACATATCGTTCGGGTTGTCTAGGTGCTTTACCAGATCTACGACTCTCATCTGTGTGTACTTGAACAGATTCAGAAACTGATATCTCATCTGATGATATTGCAGGTGTTTAGAGATTTGGAACCTCTTCCAGTACTATTTTACTCCTACTGTCCTCCTGGAGAAGGTATTCCTCTTCTAGGAAGACAGCTTTCCTGGCGACAAAACACTTTTTGCTCACCAGGGTGGTAAAAGTAATATCCAAAAGTTTTCTTTGGATATCCCACAAACCTTCATTTATCAGTTCGTGATTCCAGCTTGTCTGGATCATGCCTCCTCACATGAGCAGGACAACCCTAGACTTTAACATGTTTAAATTCTGGTTTCCTGCCTTTCCATATCTCATAAGAAGTAGAGGCCACAGACTTGGTGGGTACTCTGTTCAGTAGGTATGCTGCTGACTTTAGAGTATACCCCCAAAAGGACACTAGTAATCCTGAAAAACTCATCATGGATCGCACCATGTCCAACAAGGTGCGATTCCTCCTTTATAATACACCATTCATCTGTGGTGTATATGGAGAGGTCAACTGAGAAAGGATACCATTATCCTTTAAGAATTGTGTGAAATTAGTACTCAAGTATTCTCCTCCCCGATCTGATCAAAGAGCTATAATACTCTTTCCTAACTGCTTCTCTACCTCATTCTTGAACTCCTTGAAGTTCTCAAATGCTTCCGACTTGTACTTCATTAAGTACACATAGCCGAATCTTGAGAGGTCGTCGGTGAACGTGATGAAGTATGAGAAGCCACCTTTGGCTTGGGTGGACATGGGACTACATACATCCGAATGTATTAGTTTCAGAATGTCCTTGGAACGTTCTCCATGTCCAGTAAACGGAGATTTTGCCATCTTTTCCATAAGGCAGGATTCACATGTCGCAAACGATTCATAATCGAATGCATTTAAATAACCATGCTTGTGCAACCTTTGCAACCTGCTTTCACCAATATGCCCAAGTCTACAATGCCACATGTAGGCTTGGTTCACACAATTCTTGCTCTTCTTAAGAGCATTGTCAATATGAAGATTGTAGTAAGAAACATCTAAAAGATATAGTCCGTTGACTAAAGATGCCGAAGCTATTGATTTATTATCATAATAAATCGAACAACTTCTATTCTCAATAGTTAACTTATATCCTATCTTGTCCAAACAAGATACTGATATGATGTTCTTTATTATGCTAGGAACATAATAATAATCTTCTAATGATAAGACGTCTCCTGATGGAAGCCTGAGGTTTGCTGTCCCAATAGTAGCTGCAGCAACTTTTGCACCGTTTCCTAGCCTTAATTCTACCTCGCCTTTTCTCAGCTTGCGCTTACTTATCAGCATTTGCCATCATGGCAGATATGAGAAGCACATTCGGTATCTAATACCCAAGATGTGGAATCTCCAATTGACAAGTTGATATCTATCATATAGATATCTGACGCTTCGGATAGCTTCATTTTTCCATGAGCTTTATCATTGAGGAACTCCTTGCAGTTCCTATTCCAGTGACCATTCTGCTTACAGTAGAAGCAGTCACCTTTTACTACTCTTTTGCCTTTATCTTTCGATCTTTTATCGTTAGCTATCATCTCTGCGTCAAGAGCATCTAATGCCGGTTCAGCAAGATGATCAGCTTCAAGGACGTAGGCAATGTGCTCAGATCTAAAGACATTCTTCAGGTTTCTGAGCCAATCCGAATACTTCAGGCTAGTCAAATGTTTGGCATCAAGTATGCCACGGAGTGGGTTATTCGTCGACATAATTCCCTACAGGAGA
This sequence comes from Zantedeschia hybrid cultivar, assembly GCA_030544215.1. Classification (NCBI taxonomy): domain Eukaryota; kingdom Viridiplantae; phylum Streptophyta; class Magnoliopsida; order Alismatales; family Araceae; genus Zantedeschia; species Zantedeschia hybrid cultivar. The sequence goes on along the minus strand of JARZZO010000002.1, from coordinate 44,199,183 downwards.
TGATTAAAATCTATTTAGCAGATGTTCAATTATTAAAATTTAAAACAAGACATGGTCTTTTGTTCAAGTTTTAACTCTCATCAATTTTCGACGGACTGTATAACCCTCAGTTATACAGAACGGGAGACGTCGACAATCTCCTAGTGGGGATCAGAATCTCAATGACTTGCAGTACAACCTTGTGGATAGCACAAGAAAACTATAAAATAATCAAAGAGCACCCATCTCATGAGACTTGCAACTCCTTGCAATATCCGATCATATCTTCGGTCCCCAGAGATTTAATGGCCTTGTGGATAGCACAACAAGCCACTAATTTTGGTCTAAGCTAACCATCGTTATGAGACGAGCATAGATTTACATGCAGCCCTTGTGGATAGTACAACAAAGCTACATGGTTCCTCTACCCCGATCAAATAGGCATCTAATGCCATAGCCATTGTCTCTCCTCACAATTAGACATGCCTTGTGGTAACACAACAAGCTTGCCTAAAGTGATTCGAATCCTATGACTATAACGATGGTGGACCACGCGGTAAGTTTTAAACTACTCACGTTATGGCTTAGAGTTTAGACGGAGGTATTTAGATAACTTTTATCTTGGTCTCTCCTAGGTGATAGTATATAAACATATCGTATATATTTAATAAATACTATACTTGCTTTGATTCACAATCAAACATAAAACAATGCATCTCATACATGTCAAGTGTGGTCATGGATAGCACAGTGGGTTTGACTGGAGCCAACAGTCAAACGCACACACAATCTAACATAACATTTATATTAGACTACCCTGTAAACACATAGGCAAAGGATCTTCATCTTTTCGCCTTTCTGGTTGCAGCTGTGGATCGTCCTCGTTCCTTCCTCGGTTGCCTCGATCATATTATATTTAAATCTAAATTTACATGTAAACAGAAGAAGGCCTTATGGCGAGTATATGAGAGAGAGAGAGGTAGAAGTACATCGGAGTTCGAGAGAGAGAGAGGTACGCAGACCTCTATTTTTTAACAATTAATAAATATCCATAATTCAAGCATCCACGATCCACACAAGTATTCATCACATGAATAATTTAAAAGTACATATCCATGGCCACCGTGTGTTTTAAACATTCCATACAAGATTCATCGCATCACATGGCTTAAATGAAAGAGTTTTTCAAAATTAAATAATTTTTGACTTTAAAAAAACTAGGTTCCAATCAAAATTGGCTTTAGAATTTTGAAAACACTTTTAATTAACTTAGCATGCAATTAAATCATATTTAAAGGCATTAAAACACACACCACATGTGCACACACTCCAAATTAATAATTCAGATTATGCCATGCAAATTAAAACATTTCTAATATTTAAACAATCTAACATTTAGATTAAATCATATTAATAATCTAACAATTAGACTATTTATAATTAATTTACTAATCTAACTCTTTAGATTAGTCCAACAAAATTAATTAATAATTTAACACTTAAATTAATAATCAACTATAATTAATTATTAACTACTAACCTAATACTTAGATTAGTCAATTAATGTTAATTATTAATTTAACTCTTAAACCATTAATTAACACTAACTAATTAATCTAACTCTTAGATTAGATAATTAAAGTTATCATTAATTTAACTATTAAACTAATAACTAACAATAATTAATTAAGGACTACTAATTTAACATTCAAATTAGTCAATTAAATTAATTATTAATTTAACACTTAAATTAATAACTAACTTTAATGAATAATTAACAATTAGATGTATTAATAACTAATAATCTAACATTTAGATTAATAATTAGTAACTACTAATTTTAACTCTTAAAATTAGACAACTGAGGTTAATTATAAAATTAACACTTAAGTTAATAATTAACCCTAATTTGTTAAGAACCAATTGTTAATTAAAATGATTCAAAATCATTAATAACCCAATTAAATAAAAATTGAATAATAATTTTAACTTCAAAACAATTCTGAATTATAAATTAAAATCTAATTTTTATTCAAATGGATAAATGGGTTTAGGGGATTAAGAAGGGACTAAATGAATGGGCCCAACCCATTAAAGGTGCATGGCTCGAGCTAGGGCTCGAACCACAGTCCCTGGTTCGAGCCAAGGCTGGAACCCAGGCTCAAAGGGGCTAATGCTCGGTCTAGGCGCTCCTGGCCAGCCGGTCCAGTCGGTCGGACCGGCCCGGGCTGGCCCGCCCCATTCACCTTCAACTCGACGCCCCCCCTCCTTTGCAGGAAACCCTAATCGGGTCTGGCAGGAGAGCAGCGGTGGCGCCAGCGCCGCCCAGTGGCCGCCGCCCCAACGCCGCCAGGCACCGGCGGACGACGCCCCAGCGCCAGTGGTGCCCCCCGGCGTGGGCAGGGCTGCCGGCAACCCTTTTCAAGTCATGGCCCGAGCCTCTCCCTTCTCTTTAAAAATATGATTTTCAAAATAATGCAGATATCTGGCCATCTCAAGCAACTCATCGGCGCCAGCCACGGCCCCGTTGCTGACCAGAGAGATCCCTGGTTATACCAGGATCTCCGGTCACCACCCCGCTGGAGATCACAGCGGCATTCACCCTGTTTGCATGTTTTCAAACTTGTTGAAAAGAGGAAGAAATCCCCTCCAATCGGGTCATCTCCAGCGCCGGGCACCGATGCTGTTGATGATCGGAGAGATCCCTAGTCATACCAGATGGGGATGCCCGAATGAAGCCGCAAAAATCCCATTGTTCCTCGTCCCACGAAGAACATGAAAAACCCCAAATAAAATCTAAAAAATTACAGAAAAATAATCTAATTAGTTGTGTTCATCTTATGAACACTTTTTTGTTATTATAATAGGATTATATGCATGGAATGATACATGAAAATTTTATTTCGGAGATCGAAATGGAACGAGAAACAGTGGAACCTGGCTCTGATACCACTGTTGGGTTCTCGTGTTTCTCCGGATCTCCCGCTCAGCAGAAATAAAAATAAAAACAGAGATCTGTTCCCGTTTCGAAAAATCTAAAAACCCGATAATCGGATTATCGAATCTTACCGTGTGCGGATTCGAATCCGCAATCGTTCGGTTCTGTCGGTGTGACACAGCAAGCCGCGCAAGCGCTCGGCCTCTAGCGGAGTCCACGCGATCCTCCTCGCGACGGATATCCTCACGTTCCTCGTTCATCGCAGCCCATGAAGTCTCCGCCATTTGCCGCAACGATTGCCGCAACGCGCGAACGATTTCCCGTCGAACGGGAGTCGGAGAAGCGGCAAAGCAGATCTGGGGATCCGGATTCTTCTGGGGCACCAGAGAGAGGAAGAAAGAGAGGAGGGGGCAGCTAGGGTTAGCAGCAGCTTGGCCTGCTCAGCCCATTCGCTATTTTTTATACTAACCGCGCGATTTTTCATAAAAACCTCCGGTTTATATAAAACCCACTTATTTATCCATCGCCTTGAGAATCTTTTGCGTGTGACCCTCTAAGCCCAATAACCAGTCCAGTTAATAACCCAATAAGCCCAGTGACTCCTCAGTGGCTTTATTAATCAATTAATAACTCATATTAATTAATTAATCAACCTAATCAATGTCGAACATCGAATTCGGTCGGGCCTCCGATCACGTTGGGTGCCAAGCAACACCACGTGAACTCGGAAGGTATCGGGGTTAAGTAACCCACTCATGGAACCTTTCCGCCGATAGTTACTGCGTGGATATAATCCTTCATTCGTACAATGCTCTCGAGTCGACTTAGGGTATAGTGTACTGTCAAACCATAACCGGTCAACTCACTTAGATTGGATGCCGCTGATGAATATCGGAAAACTCCTTTCCCGATATTATCGTCCGCCTTGGCCAGGGACTTTCGCGCATCATTCCTAGAGCATTCTCTCTCATCGTACCGAGAGCGAATGATTCCTTATTGACACTCAATTCCCTTCGACGGCATTGCGCTGAACCCGATCTTTGGCTGTTTAGAATCCCGTGGTTAGAGATTCATAAACCAAGGTCAAAGCACAGAAGTCCACCGACAAGGTGTCCTTGGTGTCTCAGGTCCGAGGACTATCTATGCAACTACGACAATAGAATCAAACTGGTTGACAATGAGGTACAAAACCGCAAAACCAATTATTATAAAAGAACCGTTTCGCGCACTAGGGCCAGCTACCCAGAGGAAATCTAGCCGCCCCCCCTCTCTCTCCTCTCTCTCTCTCTCTCTCCTGGGCGGCCCCTTTAGAGGCCGGCCCCCTGGAAGCTCCGCTCCGTATGCCGTCTGATGGGAATTCTGAATCCGCATGTCTTAGAGGGTTACGCATAGCCAGAAGGGATCCACGGACACTGCACTGAACGCGGAAGCGAGGACGATCCATCAAGAAGAAGACCGCGTGGATACTGCTGTAGGCCGGGCACCTGCGCGGCTTACGGCATCACACCAATAGAATCGGAACAACGCGGATTTGAATCCGCGCAAGGTGAACAATCCTTCTACCTATCTATTCAATCTTACGAAACGGCATGGATCCAAAAATTTATTTTCCGCTACGTTTTGTTTGGATCCGACACGGAGAACCCAACAGTGGTATCAGAGCCAGGTTCCACTGTGTGCTTCGTCGTTTTGGTCTCAGGATTGTCATTTTTATAATTGATTCCATGCAACCTTTTGATTTTAATTGCATAAGCCATGTTCATCTGATGAACGCGATTAATTAACAATAATTTATTGCATTAAAATTGGAATTTTTCTGTGTGTGTTTTGTGTTCTTCGTCTGACGAAGAACGAGTTCGAATCGGGGTCTTCATGGGTACCCCAAGTGTTGGGCATTGCTCACCGGGGTTTTTGATCCTCTCCGGGGTTCACTGCCCACCGGCCGGTGCCGAAGAAGACCATGGTCAGGCCCTTCTCCTCCTCTATCTTCCTGTTCATCCAGTTGAAGTGGGGGAAGGGGGGGGGTGTCGGGTTGAAAGAAAAATGCACGCATGGTGTTTTTTTGGGAGGGGTGGGGGGGTGAGGGGGACCGTCGGCGACCAGGGGTCACCGGTGCCGTCGCCGATGACCCTGGGCACCGGGCGGCCTTCCACGGGGAAGAACCCCGCTGGCCGGCACCTGCAGGGTAGGGTGCTACCTCCCCCTCACCCTACAACACAGCTAACCATAGCTACGTCGCGGGGGGGGCTGGGGCTGGTACTGGACCAGGCCGAGCCCTGGCGCCCGAGTCGGCCCGACGCCTGACCCGGGCCAAGCTCACCCCTTGGGGAGGGTCTGGGCCTGAGCCAGGTGCCAGTTGGGCTCGGCCCAGGGGCCGAACCGGGCCCAGCCTGCCTGGCCCCTTTGACCCCCCTTTTGACCGGCCCATTAACCCCTTTTAATATCCCCTATTTATTCATTGTTGCCCTTTCAATTACAGAATTTGATTTACATTTAAAATGAGATTTTATAATATAATTAAATTATGTTTTATAATTGTTAAAGGTCAATAAATAGATTTAATTATTCTGGGGATATTACAACAAATGTTGTTAATTAGTTATTAATTTAATTGTTATATTATGGGGTATTAAAGATAATTAATTTAATTGTTAAATTAATTTCTTTAATATCAATAATTTTAGCATACATGGAATATTATAAATCTGTCAATTTGAAGTTTTTGCCCATGTGATGTAATGTGATGTGATGTGATTGCTTATTTAAATTTGATTTAAATTAGCATGTTTAAACAAAATAAAAGCTTTTCGAAAATTCAAATCTAAATTTTGTTTGGTCCCTGGTTTATGGAACCAAATTATATATTTTCGAAAATTCTATTTCTTTAGCTATTTGATGTGCTAATTCATGTGTGGTTTGTTTAATAAAAATTGCATGGCAGCCATGGATAAGCACATGATATAATTTCATGTGGTGATGTGTGGATATGGATCAATGATGTATGCATGTGTGGATTATTAATTGTTAATAAATAGAGGTATGCGTACCTCTCCTTCTCTCATATTCTTTTGTATCTCTACCTCCCTCCTTGATGTACTCGTCATAAGGCTTCTTTTAAATTATCATGTAAATTATGAATGTATTATGTAATTTGATCGAGGCAACCGAGCATGGAGCAAGGACAATCCACAACTATAACCAAGAAGGAAATGAAGGAGTTCATTTAGCCTATGAGTTTGCAGACTCATAATATAAATTTTATGTTGTGTATGTGTGTGTGTTTGACTGTCTAGCTCAAGTCAGACCACAGTGCTATTCATGACCACACCATAATATGTATGCGATGCGTGTATATTTCTTTTGATTATGAATCAAATTATCTAGGTTAGTATATATATATATATATATATATATATATATATATATATATATAATGATATACTTAAATACTATTATCTAGGATGAGACCAAAACAAATAAAATAAACCTTCGTTATAAAGTCTAAGCTGTAGCGTGAGTCATTAAAAATGCACAGTATGGCTCTCCATTAATATAGTTTTTAGAACTTAATTCAGTAATGTCATTTTTTATGTGTTTACCCGAGATTTGCCATCATCAGATAAGAGACTATTAATTATGGCATTAGATGCCTTAAGATTGGAGTAGAAGAACGATGTAGCTATCCTCGTGTTTACCTGGGAGGTGAATTTCTACTCTACTCTATTGCGTATTAATGGTAAAGCTTAGACCAGGTATAATGGTCTACTGTGTTTACCTGGGTTCATTAAGAACCTAGGAGCCAAAATAGGATCAGATATTGCAAGGAGTTGCAATTACCATAAGATAGTTGCTCTAAGATAGTAGTATGATACTATGTGTTTACCCGAGGTTATACTGTAATACTTGGAGATTCTGATCCCCACTAGGAGATAGTTGTCATCTCCCGTTCTATATATTTGAAGGTTATACAGTCCGATGAAAAATAGTGGGATTAAAACTTGATTATAAAATCCAAATCTTATTTTTCAAATTAATAACTGAATTTCTGCTAATTGAAATTTATTATCTCTTGTAGGCTAAGATGTCGCACCATAACCCGTTGCGTGGCATACTGGATGCCAACCATTTGATAGTGTTAGTCTTAGGTGGCCTACAAGCCAATCTAACTATGTAAATCTTGTTCATTTGTTAATAAAATGGATTTATTTCATTATGTGTAATTCTTATTGTTATCGTCTCATAATGAAGTCCGTGAATATGTGTGATAGTGATCAGATTATGATGAGATCATACTAATGAGACTGATCACTTAAACACACATATTCTTAATAGTTCATAGTCGGAGGATATCCAAGAAGGACGTTGGATATCCGGTTAGACTAGTACAAATTACTCCTGCTCATATGATGAGGGTGACTAATCTTATAGTCACTTGTGTGGAGACACCAAGGCGATTCTGTAGGTGCTCATCAGAGAATGAGTTTACTGTACTGATACGACTGAATCGCTGGATGGTATAGTACCTCACTGTCAACCAGCTTGATTCTATTGTAGCAGTTGCGTGGATGGTCCTCGTGTTAGTGTTTGGGTGTCCTATAGGCCAATCTTGGGCCGTGTAGGCCCAATGTATTGTACAATCATGTTCAATATAATTAAGTGGTAATTAGAGCGTAAACTTGTAATATGTGGATTGTTTTGCATTGTCCTTAGGATATGTGGTTGTAAAGTCAATTTTGAGATTGGATCTCGAATGTAAGTTTGACTGTACATGGACACATATCTTAAACTATTCCCGATTAGAGAGTAATCACTCTGGCACATTGATTACTCGTAAATCGGCACGCATGATGTGTAGATGACCAATCTCACGATCACAGGTGCGGGGCACCAGCACATATGTGTGAGTGTTCATCCTAGGAGGATGTTCACTGAACTGATCCGTTGATGGATCTTCAGATGGTTAATTATACCTAATGTCAATTGAAGATCCATCTGTCTTAGGAGTATCGTTGATCTATTGACCTGAGACATTAATGAGGTCTTGCGTGAGGATTGGTGTAGTTTAATGTTTGGTTAACTGACTTTAACCATAAGTCATGAAACACCTAATTATTAGTCACGTCAGAATACAAGCGAAGACCGTTAATGGTTAAGAGGAGATCGCTCACTGTTAGGTATATCACAAACAGTTAATGGGTCATGATATGGACTCTCCAATAAACCCCTAGCTAGGGTGGTATCGGTTTGTTTAGAACGAACGTGAAATTATTAAAGAGGCCATGGTCAGACGACACGATCACTAGGGGTTTGACATAACCATACCACACGATCGGGTCGAACTCATAGAATGAGCGAGGAATTATAGCGATACAGTAACTGAAGACTTACAGGTGCCAGACAGGGTGAAGATAAGCCTGGCATCCTCTGGGATCACACAGATTTGCTTGACCCAACGTGATCAAAAGGTCTGGATCAAATTAAACAATTATTGGGAATAACCGGTTTAATTTGCTTCTAATTAGAATAGAAGTTAATGGATCTTTAAACCAGAGTGATAATGGGCCTAGAGGATCACACACAAATAACTCTTGCAGAATGGAATATTATTGTATGAAAAAATATATACTAAAGCATTAGATTCTTTTGGGAAAAGAATCGGTAAATGGCTTAAAAGTATATATATAATAATATAAATGGCATATATATAATATATGTATTATTAGGTTTATTTGATAAATAAGCTAATAATAATATATTGATATATAAAATACCCTTGAATTTACTTTAACCACGACGATTAAATAAAGGGGTTTGGTTAAAAGGCGGTTCAAGCTGCCGCCATATGAAATCCTATATATAACCCTTTTATCCTCCAACCCGAAACCTAATCTAGCCATTCCAAAAAGGCTTGCCGTCAAGCTCAGAAGAGTGGGACTCTTCTTTCTCTCCCTCCTTCTCTGTTGTCTAGGAGCAAGAGGGACCTTGAGGTGGGGTTTTGGTTGTGCGAGTTGAAGGAGTTAGATTCCATTGCTGCAAAGGGTTCGTGTGGATCTACTCTAGAGGTCGAACGTTTGTGCGGCTCAAAACTTCGAAGAGTTCGGCATCGATTTACACAGGAGTTTTATGTGCAAGGTGATAAATCTCGTATGATTTATTTAGATCGTTTTTGTTGCATCAATCGAAGTCCGAAATGGTTTGGGAACTCATTTTATTTTCTGTTCTTCTGCTGTTACGATTTTTCTGGGGTTTCGACTAAAACCAATAGTGGTATCAGAGCCAAATTTAAGCTCATGTTGATGCAACTGGGAAGAACGAACTCTGTTTTAACATTATGTTTAAATTATTCAGTGTTTTTCAATTTTATTTTTAATTTTTTGGGGCCATGAAAAATTTATTGTTTGAAGATAGTGAAAATCTGGACGGCAAAAGGCGAGGCCGTCTGGGAATTTTCGAAATTTTTTTGGAATGTAAACGGCACTCGGAGTGGCCGTCAAAAATTGCAGAAATTAAACGACCTACAAGGTGGCCGTCCACATGGTGTGGACGGCCAAGCTTGTGGCCTTCCACACATGTGGAAGGCACATTGGCATGCCGTCCATCTATTTTTTAATTTTTAAAAATAGATATAATGCTATTTTTTTTTCCACTGATAGGCGCACTGCTCCAGACCTCCCCTGCAGTGGCATGCACTGCATTGCACTGGCTCGAAAAATTAATTTAAAAAAAAAATTAAGATAGTTGTCGAAAATGGATCAATTAAATTTATTTTTGATTAATCTGATAATTATCATAAAAATTTTGAGTCTAATTGAAGATTATGTATAAATTCAGATTTTTGATTTTTTAATTATTAGATAATTGTTAAATTCAAATTTTGAGAGGATTATCGTTAAAATTCAAATTTTAAATTTGTAAAATTATTGGATAATTTTAAAAGGATCAAATTGTGAATTTTAATGAAAAATAATTGAAGACGATCATTTAATTAAATTTCATTTTATTTAGTTTAATCATTAGATAATTAATTTGAATTCAAATTTCATGATTGTCTTAATTATCATGATTGATTGAATTTAATTTTTAAATTCATGTGTGTATCCACTTATACGTATGGAATAATCCTAAGCATGAATGTTATTGTGATGTCATTTTGGTCTCTGTTAGATTACTTTTGAATGTAACAATGAGTTTTTTAAAACTAATCATGACCAAAATATCTCATATGCACAACCCATGATTTCAATCCAAATATAAGGATTATTTTCAAAAATAACCCTTCTGTGATTTATATGATTGTATGTGGAATGGTGGGTGATCATGGACTTAACTCAGTTCGTTTGAGGCTTACGAACCTCCCTTCTCTCTATTTAATTTCCAATGTAATTCTATCTTCCTCCGATGAATGTACTCGCCCTAAGGGAAGCTGAAAATTATTGGTATGTAATTCATTTTTCGGCCTGCGAGCTATGTAATTTTTGTAATTAATGCTGCAGATGGAGCTTGAAGGCACGAGGGGCGAACTGCGAGGATGATCCTGCTCCTTGGGAAGTAGGTTGGATATCTGCGTAGCTTTACTTAGAGTCTATGATCACCCAGACTTATTTATTTGCATGGGATGTATTTATTTTGAGCAATTACTAGGTACAGTGAATATATAACTTGAATATATTTATTTTACCACTTAAGGTGAAACCAAGATAAAAACAAAATTCCCTCTTTATTAAATATTAGATCTGTGAACGTGGCTTTAGAAGCCGTTGTGGCCATCCACCATTATAGGGTGACTGAATGTCATTATTTCATGGATTTGTTATGCTTTCGATAAGGTTCATGATTAGGTGACAGGATCTCAGCCCTAAAGCTTTGCTTCAATGGGATGAGAGACTAAACTTTGCCTTGTTGTGCTTTCCACAAGGGTCGGGTCATGAACTCATTGCTGTGTAGTAATGGTGGTGTGATCTAACTGGGAGTATCCTTTGTTGTGCTTTTCACAAGGGGATGACTGCTCGGAGGCCGAAAGTTGGATATTGCATTGGATGCAAGAGTTGTTGACTGCCCAAGAGATATGTCATTTATTGTGCTTTCCACAAGGTCGCACCTCAGCCTTGTTGGGATTCCGACCCATTAGGATAATCGTCGTGATCTCCCGTTATGTATGATTGAGGGTTATATAGTTTGACGTAAAATAACGGAGCTTAGATAGAAAACCACATCTATGTTAGAACCTTGAACGTATGCTAAAACATTGTCATTTATTTTTCATCCAGATCATCATGTCGTTGTCACATACCCTCGGTAGCATCTTGGATGCAAACAAATTGACTGGACATAATTATCAAGACTGGCTACGTAATCTGCAAATTGTCTTAACAGCCGAAAAGATTGTGTAAGTGTTAGACGCGATTCAACATGAGCCTCCCGTTGATGCCGAGGAGGGTGATCAGTTAAATTACGCAAAATGGTCAGAAGATTCTTCCCTTGCACAGTGTTATACACTGGCCTCTATGGCTCTCGAGCTATAGAGGCAATTTGAAAAAGACATATTGTAGAGCTATATTTCTCTAACTACGCCAGCTCTTTGGGGAGCAGGGATAGAGATGTATGAGGTCTCCAAGAAACTTTTTAGGAGTAGGATGTCTGAGGATGCTTCAGTACAGGCTCATGTACTGAAAATGATGGAGTGGATAGAGAGACTCAATGGGCTAGGATTCAAGTTGGATCTTGAACTTAGCATTGATCTCATTATCTAGTCATTGCCTGAATCATTTTCTTCCTACATCATGAACTTTAACATGAATAGGATTGAGGTTTCTCTAGCTGAACTCCTAAACATGTTAAAGATTGCTGAAGGGACCGTGCAAAAGGAGAAACCATCTTCTGTAATGATTGTTGGTCGGACCAACAAGAAAAGGAAGGCCACCCAGACACCCAATAACGAAAAGGGAAAGAAACTAACCAAAGGTAATCAGATCACCAAGGCAGGCAAGGGCAAGGGAAAGAAGGATGAAAAAGACAACAAATGCTTTCGGTGTGGACAGACAGGTTACTGGAAAAGGAATTGCAAGACAATTCTAAATGAAGGTATTTTTGTCATTGACTTAAATTTGTCTCTTATAAGATCTACATCATGGGTATTGGATACTAGATGCACATCTCATATCTGCAATTCTTTGCAGGTACTGACAAATAAGAGAAGACTTGACAAAAGAGAGATCCACCTAAGGATGGGCAATTGAGCTATAGTTGCTGCTAAAGCTGTAGGGACAGCTCGTCTTAGTTTACCTTCTGGGATAATTCTAGAGTTAACGGAGTGTTATTTTGTTCGAGAAATTATCAGAAATATTGTATCTATTTTCTGCTTAAACAATGTTGATTACTTTTTGACGATAACTAGCACTCGGTGCTCTATTATTAATAATGGTTTGATTATTGCTAATGGTTATTTGTTCAATAGGTTATATGTATTAGATACATGTAATGATATAATGCTGGTTTCCAGTGATAAGATGGAAGAAGTGAATCCTGCATATCTTTGGCATTGAAGACTTGGTCATATAGGAGAGAAGAGGATTTCTCACCTATGCTCAAATGGATACTTGAATTCATTCGAACTCAAATCATTTGATACCTGTGAGTCGTGTCTCATGAGGAAGATGAGCAAAGCTCTTTTTAGTGGACATGGTGAGAGGGCTGCTGACCTTCTAGAACTCATACACACGGATGTATGTGGACCCATGTCAATAGAGGCTAAAAGATGATATCTCTATTTTATTTCTTTTATTGATGACTTCTCTAGGTATGACTATGTATATTTAATGAGATATAAATCACAAGTTTTTGAGAAGTTTAAAGAATGAAAAAATGAAGTAGGACGCAGACTGGTAAAAGTATTAAAACTCTTCGATCGAATCGAGGAAGTGAACACTTAAGTCTCAAATTCACTTCTTACCTGAAGGACAATAGAATAATTTCTCAGTGGACCCCACCATATACGCCACAGCATAATGGTGTATCTGAAAGGAGAAATAGGATCTTGTTGGACATGGTCCGTTCCATAATGTCCTTGTCAAAATTACCTTTATCTCTATAGGGGTATAACAACAGCCTACATATTAAACAGGATTTCAAGTAAGTCAGTTCCTACCACACCATATGAGATATGGAAGGGAAGGAAATTGAACTTTAATCACATTAAAGTTTGGGGATCTCCTGCCTATATGAAAAGGAATGACGCAGATAACCTAGAGTCGAGAACCGACAAGTGTAGGTTGTTGGGATATCTAAAAGAGACATTTTGATATTATTTCTATCACCCTTCTGAGCAAAGGGTCCTAATGGCTAAGAGAGCTGTATTCCTAGAGAAGGAATATCTCCTCCAAGAAAACGGTGGGAGCTAGATAGAACTAGACGAGTCCCATGAACTACAAACTGGGGACACAATCTCATTTGATGAGACGCTACTTATGTAAAAATGCTCAAAATGAAACACAGACATTACGAAGATCTGGTAGAGTACTTAGAGAACCTGAGAGATATGTTGGACATGTCTCTGATAGTTTTTCTAAGGTACAGATAAATGAGGATGATGATCCTCAATCCTATCAGGAAGCAATTCGTAATTCTGACTCCGAGAAATGGAAGGAGGCTATGGATTCGGAAATCCAGTCCATGTATGCCAATCAAGTTTGGAACTTGGTTGACATACTTGAAGGGAAAGTCCCTATCGGCTACAAATGGATCTTCAAATGGAAGATTAGAGCAGATGGAAAGATTAACACTTATAAGGCTCGACTGGTGGCAAAATGGTATCGTCAGAAACAAGGAATTGACTATGATGAAACTTTTTCACTAACGGCAATGATAAAATCAATTAGAATTCTCCTTGCCATTGCAGCATACCTAGATTATGAGATCTGACAGATGGATGTGAAGATAACCTTCCTTAACGAAAATCTGTCAGAAGAGGTGTACATAGTACAACCTGATGGATTCACATCTAAACAGTATCCTAATAAAGTATGCAAGCTTCAGAAATCCATTTATGGATTGAAGAAGGCGTTTCAAAGTTGGAATTTGAGATTTGATGAGGCTATCAAATCTTTCGACTTCATTCAAAATGAAGATGAACCCTATGTTTACAAGAAGGTCAGTGGGAGCTCAGTGACCTTTTTAGTCCTTTAGGTTCATGACATCTTACTTATTGGGAATGATGTAAGGATCCTGACATCAGCAAAGTCTTGGTTGTCCAAGACATTCTCCATAAAGGATTTGAGAGAAGCATCTTATGTGTTGGGCATAAGGATCTATCGTGATAGATTAAAGAGGATGTTGGGATTGTCCCATTCCATGTACATAGATACTATACTCAGGAGATTCTAATTGGAAAATTCCAAAAGAGGCCTCATTCCTATGAGACATGGAACTTACCTATCTAAGGGCATGGCCCCTAGAACACCTGAGGTAGTAGAGCACATGAGTCGGTACCCTATGCCTCAGTAATAGGGTCAATCATGTATGCCATGCTATATACTCGCCCTGATGTGGCTAATGCTTTGAGCATTACCAGTAGATATCAGAGTGATCCAGGCGAAAAACACTGGAAAGCAGTAAAGTGCATCCTTAAGTACTTGAGAAGAACTAAGGATCTTTTCTTGCTATATAGAGGAGAAGAGAACTTGCAATTGAGAGCACATACAAACTCTAGTTTTCAGTCATATTTAGATGATAGCAAATCCATGTCTGGATTTGTATTCATGTTAAACAGAGGGGCAGTCAGTTGGAAGAGTTCCAAGCAAGAAACGACTGCGGATTCAACGACAGGGGCAGAGTATATAGCTGCGGCTAAAGCTGCCAAGGAAGCGATATGGATGAAGAAATTCATCTCGGAACTTGACATAGTTCTTAGCATATCTGCTTCCATCCTATTATTATGTGATAATAATAGGACCATCACCCAGGCGAAGGGACCTCAGTCTCACCAAAGGTCGAAGCATATTCTAAGGTGCTTCCACCTGATTCGGGAGATTGCTACATGGGGAGATGTGGTAGTAGAGCGTGTACCATCAGAAGATAATATTGCAGATCCACTGACTAAGCCTTTGTCATAGATTGTGTTTGAGCGTCATCGGGAAAGATGGGCCTCAAGACTGTGGGCAATTGGTTGTAGTACAAGTGGGAGATTATTAGTGTTTGGGTATCCTACAGGCCAATTTTGGGCCGTGTAGGCCGAATGTATTGTACAATCTTGTTCAATATAATTAAGTAGTAATTAGAGCGTAAACTTATTTGCGTTGTCTTTAGGATATGTGATTGTAAAGTTAATTTCGAGATGGGATCTCGAATGTGAGTTTGACTATACATGGGCACATACCTTAAACTATTCCCGATTGGAGAGTAATCACTCTGGGACATTGATTACTTGTAAATCGGCATGCATGATGTGTAGATAACTAATCTCATGGTTACAAGTGCGGGGCACCAGCACATGTGTAGGTGTTCACCCTGGGAGGATGTTCACTGAACTGATCCGCTGATGGATCTTCAGATGTTAATTATACCTAATGTCAACTGAAGATTCATCTGTCTCAGTACTATCGTTGATCATTTGACCTGAGACATTAATGGGGTCTTGCGTGAGGACTGATGTGGTTTAATGTTTGGTTAAGTAACTTTAACTATAAGTCATGAAACACCGAATTATTAGCCATATTAGAATACATGTGAAGACCGTTAATGGTCAAGAGGGGATCGCTCACTGTCAGGTATATCACAAACAGTTAATGGGTCATGACATGGACACTCCAATAAACCCCTGGCTACGGTGGTATCGGTTCGTTTAGAACGAATGTGAAATTATTAAGGAGGTCATGGTCAGACGACACGGTCACTAGTAGACATAACCATACCACACGATCGGGTCGAACTCATAGAATGAACGAGGGATTATAGCGATATGGTAACTAAAGACTTACAAGTGCCAGACAGGGTGAAGATGAACCTGGCATCCTCTGGGATCACACAGATTTGCTTGATCCAACGTGATCAAAAGGTTGGGATCAAATTAAACAGTTATTGGGAATAACCGGTTTAATTTACTTCTAATTAAATTAGAAGTTAATGGATCTTTAAACCAGACTGATAATGGGCATTGAGGATCACACACAAATAACTCTTGCAGATGGAATATTATTGGGAATAACCGGTTTAATTAAACAGTTATTGGGAATAACCGGTTTAATTTACTTCTAATTAAATTAGAAGTTAATGGATCTTTAAACCAGACTGATAATGGGCATTGAGGATCACACACAAATAACTCTTGCAGATGGAATATTATTGTATGGAAAAATATATACTAAAGCATTAGATTCTTTTGGGAAAAGAATCGGTAAATGGCTTAAAAGTATATATACAATAATATAAAGGGCATATATATAATATATGTATTATTAGGCTTATTTGATAAATAAGTTAATAATAATATATTGATATATGAAATGCCCTTGAGTTTACTTTAACTATGGCAGTTAAATAAAGGGGTTTGGTTAAAAGGCGGTTCAAGCTGCCGCCATACGAACTCCTATGTATAACCCTTTTATTCTCCAACCCGAAACCTAATATAGCCATTCCAAAAAGGCTTACCGTCAAGCTCAAAAGAGTTGGACTCTTCTTTCTCTCCCTCCTTCTCTGCCGTCCAAGAGCAAGAGGGACCTTGAGGTGGGGTTTTGGTTGTGTGGGTTGAAGGAGTTAGATTCCGTTGCGGCGAAGGGTTCGTGTGGATCTACGCTAGAGGTTGTACGTTTGTGCGGCTCAAAGCTTCGAGGTGTTTGGCATCGATTTACACAGGGCAATGTATTCTGTGCAAGGTGATAAATCTCATATGATTTATTTAGATCATTTTTGTTGCATCAATCGAAGCCCGAACTGGTTTGGGAACTCGTTTTATTTTATGTTCTTTCGCTCTTATGATTTCCCGGGAGTTTCGACCGAAACCAACACCTTGGACCTGAGACACCAAGGACACCTTGTCGGTGGACTTCTGTACTTTGACCTTGGTTTATGGATCTCTATTCACGGGATTCTAAATAGCCAAGGATCTGTGCAGCGGAATACCAACGAAGGGAATTGAGTATCAATAAGGAATCATTCGCTCTCGGTACTTAGAGAGATAATGTTCTAAGAAGGATGCGCGGGAGTCCCTGGCCAGGGTGGACGATAATATCGGGAAAGGAGTTTTTCGATGTTATATGGCGGCATCCGATCCAAGTGAGTCGATCGGTTAGAATTTGATGGTACACCATACCCTGAGTTGACTCAAGAGCATTATACAAATGAAGGATTATATCCATGCGGTAACTGTCGGTGGAAAGGTTCCAAGAGTGGGTTGCGTAACCCCAATACCTTCCGGATTCACACGGTGTTGCTTGGCACCCAACTTGATCGGAGGCCCGACCGAATTTAATGTGTGACATTGATTCAGTGGATTAATTAATTAATATAAGTTATTAATTGATTAATTGGGTCATTGAGGAGACGCTGGGCTTATTGGGCCATTAACCGGACTGGTAATTGGGCCTAGAGGGTTATACGCAATTGATTCTCAAAGCGATGGATTAAAAAGTGGGTTTTATATTTAACTGGGGGTTTTTATGAAAAATCACGCGATTAATATAAAATGTAGCGAACGGGCTGAACAGGCCAAGCTGTTGCTCAGCCTTAGCCGCCTCCTCCTCTCTCCCTCTCTCTCTCTGGCACCCCAGCTCTCTCCCCTCTTTGGAGACAGCTTTGTCGTCTTCTTCGACTCCCATTCGACGGGAAATTGTTCGCGCGTTGCGGCGATCGTTTCGGCGAACGGCGAAGGGTTTGTAGGCTGTGAAGAACGAGGATTGTGAGGAAATCTACCACGAGGAGGATTGCGTGGACTTCGCTAGAGGGTGGGCGTTTGCGCGGCTGGCGGTGTCACACCGACGAAACCATTTGGACGTAGATTCGAATATGCGCGTGGTAATGTTGGATTACCTGGTTAATCGTTTTAGTTCTTCGAAACGGAAACAGATCGCGGATATTAAAATTTAATTTCCGCTGCATTTGCGATCCCGAGAAACACGAGAACCTAATAGAGAGGCCCTAACTACTTAGACTGGCTCAGAAACTTGAAGATTGTCCTCAGGTCTGAGCAAATTGTATATGTCCTGGATGATGAACCTCCTACTGAACCAAAATTAGATGCCCTAGAGGAGGACATGGTGACGTATGAGAACTAGAAGGAAGATTCCATCATGACCCAATGCTACATGCTGGCCTCTATGAGCAATGAATTGCAGAGGCAGCATGAGGAGATAGATGCTAGATCCATCATGCTCCATTTGAAGGAGCTATTTGGTGAGTAGAGTAGAATCGAAAGATATGAGGTATCTAAGAATATGTTCAAGGTTTGTAGACACACTAATTTTGACCTCATATTGAGTAAATTTCATGTCACACTTATAATGTCCCAAAATGGTCTGATGTTTAATCATTAATTAAATTTTATTGATTTTCTTGAGATTTGTTAATTACGTCACCCGTAGCCGACGCCATTTAGATTCCTAGCCGAAATCAGTTTGGAATTAAATTTTCAAATTCAGATAGATTTTACTGAATAGTGTTGCCATAGGAAGATACCATTTAAGTCCTAATCCGTCTGGGTCTATGATTTTTAATTTGAATTAATTTCTTAATTATCTAAAGCACGTCGCACGTAGGAGACGCGATTTAGGTTTTCTAATGTAATTCAGTTTCCTTTTCGGATTTTCTTTCTATTTTGGCCGTTTTAATTAACAAAATTGCGTCTCGTCTGGGCGACGCGATTTAGTAATTTCTTGATAAATATGATTTGGCCGAGATAATCCGGTTTTCGAAGTTAGGAAGGTAGCTAACTCCTCCATGCTCATCCAAGGTAAGTCCGACTGCGGGAGAGAGTCTTATTGAAGCCCAAAATACCCCTAAACCTATTCTTATAAATACAACACCCTTTGAACCTTTGAAAAAGGTTGGCCATTGGTGATTTTGAAGTTCAAAGCAAGGTGTTTGAAGGCTCTAGAGGAGAAAAACATGGACAACAAGAGAGGCTTCATCTAAAGCTTCTTCTTCTTCATCCTTTGAAGCTTTTGAAGATCAAGCCTATGGAGGAACCAACTAACTATCTTCTTTCCTTAATTTCTTTCTAAAATTTTCATTAATTTCATACAGTTTATTCATTGTTTTCCATAGTTCATCATTATTTTTCCCACCCACATGCATATTAGGGGTTTAAAGAACAACAATCAAGTGAGTAGATTAGTTTAGTTGCATGTTTAAATTTCTTATTAGAATAGATACTACTCTACTCTAGTTCTAATTAGAATTTCTACTTTTGTTTAATCTTTCTTATGAGGTAAAAAAAAGAAGAAAGAAGGAAATCCAAAGGAATAACCATAAAGAAATCAAAAGCAAGAACGTCAATAAAAGGGTTCTCTTTCTTTGGCCGACCATAGAGAGGGAATCAAGGACTCAATCTTCCAGATCTAAAAAGATAAGCGATTAATCTTTCTTTTTGAAACTTTACAGTTTCTGGCGATCACGTTTTCTTTAGTTTTGAAATAGTTTTATTATTCATATGAACCACATGAAACTTATAAACATCACACACATAATTTGAGCACCTACAGCTTTTTGGCGATCATGGTGGGACTTGGTCTTGTCGTCTTTTAATATTTGTTCTTGCTTTTTATCGTCGGACACCCACGGTGCACCACTTGTGTCCCTCAGGCACTCCTTTCACCAATTGGTGAGTTTAGTTACTTTTATCCCTACGTGCACTACGTGCACACCCCTTTGCAGCAAAATCTTGCCATTCCGTGATTGATTGGAAGTTGTGAGTGTGATAGGAAGTGTGTGGTAGATTGAGTTTATGTTTGTTTGCATGATAATTAATATGTTTAACTTGAATTTGCATGATCAATTAGATGTTTGTTTATCTTGATAACTTGGGAGAGGAGTGTCCTTGAAATTGCTCTCTATTTATAGTTTTCAGGCTCTAAATAGCGTATAAGCAGAGAGATGTGATTCAAACCGCGTCGCTGTGTCAAGACGCCATTCAACCTCATATTCCTGTTGGCGCTGCTGCCTGAGTATTTGTTTACAGAAGAAGCTTCTGTCTTGAATAGCGTCGATGAACAACGACGTAATTCAAACAGTTCCTTCTTTTGTCCATCAGTCCTCAAATCATTGATTTCTTTGTTACCTATATTTATCTTATACTACATTAGAGGCCACCCAGGCTGTAGGTCATATACATTGGGGCTCACCCCCCCCCCCCTGATAGGAATACCTTTCTTAGCATCTTCACCTCTCTCTGACTGGGTCGGTCTCTCGGTCAGACTAGAGTGGTTGGTGTTAAGACCTCCATAAGTCCTTAAAAGCAAGGTATTCCTCCTTGTTCATCAGGCTGGTTATACCAATTGAAGTCCTCGTTAGTTATTCATAACGTTGTGAGAGAACCATAGAGTATAATGGTGGAAAAATTAAACTGAAGCTAGGATCCTACCCCGTTAAAAGAACTTGTGTTTAACAATTCAAATAATTCAACAAGGAATTCTAAGATAACGTAACCATCCACTTGTTTGCTAATTCTTTGCACAACTTGTTTGAATGTTCGTCAAAACTTAACATCATGATGCTCCGATCAGGTAGAACTCTCGGCATGGTTGCCATTGAACATGAAGATGTGTTTGAATACGAGGGAGATGCTAATGCCCCTCGCAATTATGATTACCATTCTGAGAATGGGGGAGATGCTAATGCCCCCCATGACTCTAACTTCTTTCACGTTGAATACGAGGGAGACACTTATGTCCCCCATCAGGCTCAGTTTACTCATGACCAGTATGATCCTGGTACTAATCATCCTCATGTGCATGTAATCTCCAATCCCACTTACGAAGAGGCTCAAGATCAAGCTGAGCCTTCGTCTAACAACCCCCTTGATCTGGTCACCGTCTTGGGAGCCGTGGCTACCCACGTGAACTCTCAACAACTTGAGGCTATCCAATCCATTCTTAAGGGGAAAACACCTTTGCGTTCTGCTGAACCAAATCTTGCGGTTCACCCCGTTAGTCATCAAGTTCCTCCTCCTCGCCGTGCTTCTCCTGTTCATCAGGCCATGGAGCCATCTGGGCCACAACAATCTTCCTCGAGGTACCCTACTAGACCGCATACGCCAACCCTTCGGGTATGGAGGAAGTGCCGCCGGACCTCAACTGTACTGCCCCCCTTGCCCATGTTACTCCAAGAGGCAAGTCTATCATGCTCCATCACCTCCCCCTCCCCAGGTTGATCCCATGACTCAGGCCTTACTCACGAAGATGGGCCGCATGGACGAGCAGTTCAATAGTTTTAAGAAGATGATGGGAGTCAAGGCTGTACCTGAGATCACCCTCCCCAATCTGCCAGTGTTTCACCTGCCGTCTTCTGAGATGCCAGTGTATAGAAAGTATAATGGTTCTGGCAACCCTTTCACCCACCTGAAGGAGTTTATGTACGAGTCTTCCTTCTGGCAGAACGACAAGCGGTCGCTGGCATTCATATTCAGGAAATTATTAGAGGGGCCAGCCATCGAGTGGTTTTTCTCGTTAGATTCATCTGACGTGGAAGACTATGAAGTTGTGTCAAGAAAATTCATCCAGCGATACCAAGACAGAATTGCACTGTCCTTATCAATAACTGATTTGGTGGCTAAAAAGATGAAGTTTGATGAAGACTTCATCACCTATGCTCATAGATGGAGGGTTATGGCAGAGAAGATAAAAGATCACATTTCTGAGTCAGAACAAGTGAAGATGATGATTGCCAATGCAATCCCCTAGTACAAGCTAGTCCTCACATTGAACAACTTGGCTAGCATG
Organism: Zantedeschia hybrid cultivar; assembly: GCA_030544215.1. NCBI lineage: Eukaryota > Viridiplantae > Streptophyta > Magnoliopsida > Alismatales > Araceae > Zantedeschia > Zantedeschia hybrid cultivar. Next base: position 44,177,343 of record JARZZO010000002.1, on the reverse strand, counting down.
GCGGAATTATATGAAAGGGCGCATTATTACCAGAACGCTTTCAAATATTCGACCTTCTCCAGCATCTTTGACCCTCATAGACCCAGCAGACCTCCACCTCGGAAGCTTGCCATGCTAAATTCTCTTAGCATTGGTCCCACTACCGAGGTCACTGTTAGGTTTTTCTCGGTTTCTCCGGATCGCTCAGGCAGCTGAAAAACAAAATTATTTACAGCGATCCGTTCCCGTTTCGGAGACTAAAATACGAGATAATCGGATTATCTTTTCTCACCGTGTGCAGATTCGAATCCGCAGCCGTTCGGTTCCGTCGGTGCGACACCGCAAGCTGCGCAAGCGCCCGACCTCTAGCGAAGTCCACGCGATCCTCCCCGCGACGGATATCCTCGAGTTCGTCGTTTTTCGTAGCCCGCGAAGCCTCCGCTGGTCGCCGCAATGATCGCCGCAGTGCGCGGACGATTTCCCGTCGAACGGGATTCGGAGAAGCGGCGGAGCAGATCTGGATCTGCCTGGACTCCAGAAGAAGACAGAAACTGAGGAGGGGCGGCTAGGGTTAGCAGCAGCTTGGCCTGCTCTGCCCGTTAGCTATGTTTTATACTAACCGCGCGGTTTTTCACAAAAACTCCCGGTTTGTATAAAACCCACTTATTTATCCATCGCCTTGAGAATCATTTGCGTGTGACCCTCTAGGCCCAAGTACCAGTCTAGTTAATGGCCCAGTAAGCCCAGTGACTCCTCACTGGCTTTATTAATTAATTAATAACCCTTTATTAATCAATTAATCAATCGAATTGATGTCGCACATCGAATTCGACCGGGCCTCCGATCACGTTGGGTGCCAAGCAACACCGCGTGAACACGGAAGGTATTTGGGGTTAAGTAACCCACTATTGGAACCTTTCCGTCGACAGTTACCGCGTGGATATAATCCTTCATTCGTACAGTGCTCTCGAGTCAACTCAGGGTATGGCGAGCTGTCAAACCCTAGCCGGTTGACTCACTTGGATTGGATGCCGCTGATGAATATCAGAAAACTCCTTTCCCGATATTATCGTCCGCCCTGGCTAGGGACTTTCGCACATCCTTCCTAGAGCATTCTCTCTCTAAGTACCGAGAGCGAATGATTCCTTATTGACACACAATTACCTTCGACGGTATTCCGCTGCACCCAATCCTTGGCGTATTAGAATCCCGTGGCTAGAGATTCGTAGACCAAGGTCAAAGTACAAAAGTCCACCGCCAAGGTGTCCTTGGTGTCTCAGGTCCGAGGACCATCCACGCAACTCCTACAATAGAATCAAGCTGGTTGACAGTGAGGTACGATACCATCCAGCGATTCAGTCGGATCAGTTCAGTGAACTCATTCTCCAATGAGCACCTACAGATTCGCCTTAGTGTCTCCATACAAGTGACTTATGAGATCAGTCACCCTCATCATATGAGCAGGAGTAATCTGTACTAGTCTAACCGGATATTCGATGTCCTTCTCGGATATCCTCCGACTAGGAACAATCAAGAATATGTGTGTTTAAGTGATCAGTCTCATTAGTATGATCTCATCATAATCTAATCACCATAGCACATATTCACGGACCTCATTATGAAACGATAATTAACGCGATTTACACATAATGAATATTATGCCATTTTATTAATAATGAACGAGATTTACATTGTTAGATTAGCTTGTAGGCCACCTAAACTAACAATCTCCCACTTGGACTAAAGCCAATCACCTTTATACAATAAGCCCATAGACTCTAGGTGACGCTCAAACACAATTTGAGCTAACGGCTTTGTCAGTGGATCTGCTACATTGTCGACGGATGGAACTCTTTCCACTACTACATCTCCTCTGGATATGATCTCTCTGATAAGGTGAAAGCGCCTCAGAATATGCTTCGATTTCTGATGAGACCGTGGCTCTTTCGCTTGCGCAATCGCTCCATTGTTGTCGCACAACAGTGGAACAGGCTCAGAGATGCTGGGAACTACGCCGAGGTCGGTGATGAATTTCTTCAACCACACTGCTTCCTTGGCGGCTTCAGCTGCAGCGATGTACTCAGCTTCAGTCGTCGAATCTGCAGTAGTTACTTGCTTGGAACTCTTCCAGCACACTGCCCCTCCGTTCAATGTAAACACGAATCCAGATGTTGACTTGCTATCATCTGGATATGACTGGAAACTCGAGTCAGTAAAGCCTCGCAGTTTCAAGTCACCTCCTCCATAGACAAGAAACATATCCTTAGTTCTTCTCAAGTACTTAAGAATACATTTCACTGCCTTCCAGTGCTCTTCGCCTGGATCAGCCTGAAATCTGCTCGTAACACTTAGAGAAAATGCAACATCAGGCCGTGTACATAGCATGGCATACATGATAGATCCTTTGACAGAGGCATAGGGTATTCTATCCATGAATGCCCTCTCATCAGGAGTCTTAGGAGACTGTTCCTTTGAGAGATTAATTCCATGTCTCATCGGTATGAAACCTCTCTTGGAATTTTCCATGCCAAACCTTTTGACTATGGTATCTATGTACAAGGATTGGGTCATTCCAAGCATCCTCTTTGATCTATCTCTATAGATCCGTATTCCCAATACGTAGGATGCTTCTCCCAAATCCTTCATGGAGAAGTTCTTCGACAGCCAGACCTTTACTGATGACATCATAGCTACATCATTCCCAATAAGTAATATGTCATCTACGTAAAGAACTAGAAAAGTGACTGCACTCCCACTGGTCTTCTTGTACACACAAGGCTCATCTTCATTCTTAATGAAGTCATAAGACTTGACAGCCTCGTCAAATCTTATGTTCCTGCTCCGGGAAGCCTGCTTCAGTCCATAAATGGACCTCTGAAGCTTGCACACTTTATCTGGAGATTCTTTGGATGTGAAACCTTCTGGTTGTATCATATACACCTCCTCCTCAAGATTGCCATTGAGGAAGGCAGTCTTCACATCCATCTGCCAGATTTCATAATCAAAATGTGCAGCAATGGCGAGCAGAACTCTGATCGACTTTATCATGGCAACTGGTGAGAAATTCTCGTCATAGTCAATTCCTTGCCTTTGACGATATCCCTTTGCCACCAACCTTGCCTTATAAGTGTCGATTCGTCCATCAGCACCGATCTTTCTTTTAAAGATCCACTTGCAACCGATGGGTACAATACCCTCGGGCAAGTCCTCCAAGTTCCAAACTTGGTTGGTGTACATGGACTGGATTTCTGAGTTCATGGATTCTCGCCATTTTCCGGATTCTGGACCTTCTATGGCCTCCTGGTAGGTTTTAGGATCATCATCCTCATTATATTGTACCATAGACTCACCTTCTGCGATATGTCCCACATATCGTTCGGGTGGTCTAGGTACTCTACCAGATCTACGAGGCTCATCTGTGTGTACCTGAACAGATTCAGGAACTGATATCTCATCTGATGATAATGCAGCTGTTTGGGGTTCTGAAATCTCTTCCAGTACTATTTTACTCCCACTGTCCTCCTGGAGAAGGTATTCCTCTTCCAGAAAGACAGCTTTGCTGGCGACAAACACCTTTTGTTCATCAGGATGGTAAAAATAGTATCCAAAGGTTTCCTTTGGGTATCCCACAAACCTGCATTTATCAGTTCGTGATTCCAGCTTGTCTGGATCATGCCTCTTTACATGAGCAGGACAACCCCAGACTTTAACATGTTTAAATTCTGGTTTCCTGCCTTTCCATATCTCATATGGAGTAGAGGCCACAGACTTGCTGGGTACTCTGTTCAGTAGGTATGCTGCTGACTCTAGAGCATACCCCCAGAGAGACACTGGTAATCCTGAAAAACTCATCATGGATCGCACCATGTCCAACAAGGTGCGATTCCTCCTTTATGATACACCATTCATCTGTGGTGTATATGGAGGGGTTAGCTGAGAAAGGATACGATTATCCTTTAAGAATTGTGTGAAGTTGGTACTCAAGTATTCTCCTCCTCGATCTGATCGAAGAGCTTTAATACTCTTTCCTAAATGCTTCTCCACCTCATTCTTGAACTCCTTGAACTTCTTAAATACTTCCGACTTGTACTTCATTAAGTACACATAGCCGAATCTTGAGAAGTCATCGGTGAACGTGATGAAGTAAGAAAAGCCACCTTTGGCTTGGGTGGACATAGGACCACATACATCCGAATGTATTAGTTCCAAAATGTCCTTGGCACGTTCTCCATGTCCACTAAATGGAGATTTTGCCATCTTTCCCATAAGGCAGGATTCGCATGTTGCAAACGATTCAAAATCGAATGATGTTATGTAATCATGCTTGTGCAACTTTTGCAACCTGCTTTCGCCAATGTGCCCAAGTCTACAATGCCACATGTAGGCCTGGTTCACACAATTCTTGCTCTTCTTAAGAGCATTATCAATCTGAAGATTGTAATAAGAAACATCTAATAGATATAGACCGTTGACTAAAGATGCCGAAGCTATTGATTTATTATCATAATAAATCGAACAACTTCTATTCTCAATCGTCAACCTATATCCTATCTTGTTCAAACAAGATATTGATATGATGTTCTTTATTATGCTAGGAACATAATAACAATCTTCCAATAGTAAGGTGTCTCCCGATGGAAGCCTGAGGTTTGCTGTCCCAACAGCAATCGCCGCAACTTTTGCGCCGTTTCCTAGCCTCAATTCCACCTCACCTTGTCTCAGCTTGCGCTTACTTGTCAGCATCTGCACATCATGGCAGATATGAGAAGCACATCCGGTATGTAATACCCAAGATGTGGAATCTCTAACTGATAAGTTGATATCTATCATATAGATATATGAAGCGTCAGACAGCTTCACTCTTCCATGAGCTTTATCGTGAAGGAACTCCTTTATGTTCCTCTTCCAGTGACCATACTGCTTATAATAGAAGCAGTCACCCTTCACTACTCTTTTACCTTTGTCCTTCGATCCTTTATCGTTAGCTGTCATCTCTGCTTCAAGAGCATCTAATGCCGATTCAGCAGGAGGATCAGCTCCAGGGACAAAGTTATTGCGTTCAGATCTGAAGACATTCTTCAGGCTTCTGAACCAATATGAGTAGATCAGGTAAGTCAAAACGGCATCAAGTATGCCACGGAGTGAGTTATTCGACGACATAATTCCCTACAGGAGATAAGTAAAATCTATTTAGCAGACGTTCAATTATTTAAAGTTTAAAACAAGACATGGTCTTTTGTTCAAGTTTAACTCCCACTAATTTTCGACGGACTGTATAACCCTCAGTTATACAGAACGGGAGACGTCGACAGTCTCCTAGTGGGGATCAGAATCTCAATGACTTGCACTACAGCCTTGTGGATAGCACAACAAACTGTAATACAATCAGAGAGCACCCAACTCATGGGACTTGCAACTCCTTGCAATATCTGATCATGGCTTCGGTCCCCAGAGATTTAATGGCCTTGTGGATAGCACAACAAACCATTAATCCTGGTCTAAGCTAACCATCATTACGTGACGAGCATAGATTTGCATGCAGCCCTTGTGGATAGTACAACAAAGCTACATGGTTCCTCTACCCCGATCTATAGGCATCTAATGCCATAGCCACAGTTTCTCCTCCCAATTAAGCAGGCCTTGTGGATAGCACAACAAACCTGCTTAAAGTGATTCGAATCCTATGACTATAACGATGGTGGACCACGCGGTAAGTTCTTAACTACTCGCGTTACGGCTTAGAATTTATCTGAGGGTATTTAGATAACTTTTATCTTGGTCTCTCCTAGGTGATAGTATATAGATATATCGTATATATTTACTAAATACTATAACCTGCTTTGATTCATAATCAAAAGAAAAACGATGCATCTCATACATGTCATTAGTGTGGTCATGGATAGCACAGTGGGTTTGACTGGAGCCAACAGTCAAACGCACACACAATCTAATCATAACAATTATATTAGATAACCTGCAAACACATAGGCAAGAGATCTCCATCTTTTCGCCTTCCTGGTTGCAGCTGTGGATCGTCCTCGCTCCTTCCTTCGTTGCCTCGATCAGGTTACATTAATTCTAGAATTAACAGGTAAATTGAAGAAGGCCTTATGGCGAGTACAAGAGAGAGAGGGAGGTAGAAATACATCGGAGTATGAGAGAGAGAGGTGCGCAGACCTCTATTTATTAACAATTAATAAACATTATACATCCACGATCCACACAATCCATCATTCATCACATGAACAATTAAATAAGTGCATATCCATGACCACGGTGTGTTTTAAACATTCCACACATGATTCAGCGCATCACATGGCTAAAACAAATGAGTTTTTCAAAATAGATAAGTTTTGGCTTTTAAAAAGTTGGGATCCAATCAAAATTGGTATTTGAATTTCGAAAACTCATTTTATTAAGTTAACATGCAATTAAATCTAAATTTAAAAGCATCAAACACACATCACATGCGCATACACTCCGAATTAATAATTCCAGATTATTCCATGCAAATCAGAACAATTCTAATAATCTAACACTTAGATTAAACCCCATTAATAATCTAACAATTAGACTATTTAAAGATTAATCTAACTCTTAGATTAATCCAATAAAGTTAATTAAAAATTTAACACTTAAATTAATAATCAACCTGAATTAATTATTAACTAACTACTAATCTAACTCTTAGATTAGTTAATTAATGTTAATTAGTAATTTAACACTTAAATTATTAATTAACACTAATTAATCAATGACTACAATCTAACAATTAGATTGGTTAATTAATTGTTAACTTAACACTTAAATTAACAATCAAATTTAATTAATTAATAATCATTAATCTAACAATTAGATTGGAAGATTAAAGTTAATCATTAATTTAACCCTTAAATTAATAACTAACAATTAATCATTAAATACAACTAATTTAACACTTAAATTAATCATTTAAGTTAATTATTAATTTAACAATTAAATTAATAACTAACTCAATTATTAATTAACAATTAGATGAAATAACAATTAATAATCTAACTATTAGATTAATAATTATTAATTACTAATTTAACTATTAAATTAGTATTATTAAGATTAATCATTAGTTTAACTATTAAACTAACAATTAACATTACTCAATTAACAACTAATTGTTAATAAAAAATTGATTAAAAAAAAATCATTAATAAGCCCAATTAATAAAAATGAATAATAAATTTAAATATCAAAACAATTTTGAATTTTATAATTTAATTCAAATTTTATCTGAATTTTAAATGGGCTTATTTGGGGTTTTAAATGGGGTTTAATAGGATAGAACTGGGCTCAGCCCAATGTGCCATCTGGCTCGAGCCAGTGGCTCGGCCTGGTTCGAACCAGTGGCTCGGCCTGGTTCGAACCCTGGCTCGAGGCTAAGCCCAGCCAGGCCTAGCCTGGCCAGACCAACAGACCGGACCGGCCCAGCCGATCAGACCGGCTCGGGACCGGCCGGTTCACCCTCTTCCTGCAACCCTGAAACCCTATTGCAGCAGGTAACCGTGGCTGGGAGGATCCGGCGCAGCCGCCGGCCGGCCCCCGGCGTCGACTGGCACCGGCCGGCGATGCCCCCGGTGCCGGCGGCGTGTCCGGCGCCGGCATGGCCGCCGGCGGGGCACCGAAGCTGTAATCCGAGCCCTTGAAACTTCCCCTAATTTCTGGTTTTTAAGGTTTCAAAAACCCGAGTTTGGGCTCATTTTTCAGGACCTTCAAAGGCACTCCGGCGCCGATCTTGGTGAACGGTGTGTAGTGGTGACTATCACCAGTGGATCCGGAGTCTCGGCCGGCCATCCCAACTCTTGGGAAGCGAGTACGAAGTCGCCGAAAAGCCCCGGTTCATCATCACATGAAGAACTCCGAAAACCCCCAAATAAAATCAGAAAAATCACAGAAAAATAATCAAATTATTTGTGTTCATCTTATGAACACGATTCCGTCATTTTAATCGGATTAAACGCATGGAATAACACAAGAAAAATCAATTTCGGAAACCGAAACGGGACGAGAAACAGTGGAACCTGGCTATGATACCACTGTTAGGTTTTTCTCGGTTTCTCCGGATCGCTCACGCAGCGGAAAAACAAAATTATTTACAGCGATCCGTTCCCGTTTCGGAGACTAAAATACGAGATAATCGGATTATCTTTTCTCACCGTGTGCGGATTCGAATCCGCAGCCGTTCGGTTCCGTCGGTGCGACACCGCAAGCCGCGCAAGCGCCGGACCTCTAGCGAAGTCCACGCGATCCTCCCCGCGACGGATATCCTCGAGTTCGTCGTTCTTCGCAGCCCGCGAAGCCTTCGCTGGTCGCCGCAATGATCGCCGCAGTGCGCGGACGATTTCCCGTCGAACGGGATTCGGAGAAGCGGCGGAGCAGATCTGGATCTGCCTGGACTCCAGAGGAAGACAGAAACTGAGGAGGGGCGGCTAGGGTTAGCAGCAGCTTGGCCTGCTCAGCCCGTTCGCTATGTTTTATACTAACCGCGCGGTTTTTCACAAAAACCCCCGGTTTGTATAAAACCCACTTATTTATCCATCGCCTTGAGAATCATTTGCGTATGACCCTCTAGGCCCAAGTACCAGTCCAGTTAATGGCCCAGTAAGCCCAGTGACTCCTCACTGGCTTTATTAATTAATTAATAACCCTTTATTAATCAATTAATCAATCGAATTGATGTCGCACATCGAATTCGACCGGGCCTCCGATCACGTTGGGTGCCAAGCAACACCGCGTGAACACGGAAGGTATTTGGGGTTAAGTAACCCACTCTTGGAACCTTTCCATCGATAGTTACCGCGTAGATATAATCCTTCATTCGTACAATGCTCTTGAGTCAACTCAGGGTATGGCGAGCTGTCAAACCCTAGCCGGTTGACTCACTTGGATTGGATGCCGCTGATGAATATCAGAAAACTCCTTTCCCGATATTATCGTCCGCCCTGGCCAGGGACTTTCGCGCATCCTTCCTAGAGCATTCTCTCTCTAAGTACCGAGAGCGAATGATTCCTTATTAACACACAATTCCCTTCGCCGGTATTCCACTGCACCCAATCCTTGGCATATTAGAATCCCGTGGCTAGAGATTCGTAAACCAAGGTCAAAGTACAGAAGTCCACCGCCAAGGTGTCATTGGTGTCTCAGGTCCGAGGACCATCCACGCAACTGCGAAAATAGAATCAAGCTGGTTGACAGTGAGGTATGATACCATCCAGCGATTCAGTCGGATCAGTTCAGTGAACTCATTCTCCAATGAGCACCTACAGATTCGCCTTAGTGTCTCCACACAAGTGACTTATGAGATCAGTCACCCTCATCATATGAGCAGGAGTAATCTGTACTAGTCTAACCGGATATCCGATGTCCTTCTCGGATATCCTCCGACTAGGAACAATTAAGAATATGTGTGTTTAAGTGATCAGTCTCATTAGTATGATCTCATCATAATCTAATCACCGTAGCACATATTCATGGACTTCATTATGAAACGATAATTAACGCGATTTACACATAATGAATATTATGCCATTTTATTAATAATGAACGAGATTTACATTGTTAGATTGGCTTGAGGCCACTTAAACTAACAGTCACACTCTCCATGAACAGATCATCACCATGAATAATATGTTAGTATTAGGTGGTCTAAAAGTCAATCCAATACTATGTATCATTTAGTTTATTAATATAATGACAATAATTCATTGTGTGTAATTAGTTCGATCTATGATTATCGTATCACGATGAAGTTCATGAACATATGGAACAATCTTCGGATTATGATGAGATCATAATTACGGGACCGAAGACTTATAAACACATGTTCTTAATTATTCCTAGTCGGAGGATGTTTGAGATGGACATCAAACATCCGGATAGACTAGTACAAGTTTCTTCAGCTCATATGATGAGGGTGACTGATCCTATAAGTCACTTGTGTGGAGACACTATGCTGGACCTGTAGGTGCTCATTGGAGAATGAGTTCACTGAATTGATCCGACCTAGAATCGCTGGAATATACCTCACTGTTAACCAGCTCGATTCTTTTGTCTCGGTTGTGTAAATGATCCTTGGATCTGAGACAGCAAAGATACCTTGTTGGTATGTCTGTTAGCTTTGACTTTGACTAACGAATCCCTAAACCATAGGTTATCAATAAGTCAAACGATCAGATTCCGAGAAACGCCCTCGAAGGTAATTGTGTATTCAATCAGGGATCATGCGCTCTCGGTATTATGAGAGAGAATGTTCTGAGAATGATGCGCTTAAGTCCCTGGCTAGGGCGGACTCTGTATCAGATAAAGAGTCATCCGATATAGATTAGCGACATCTAATTCATGTGAATCGACCAGCTAGGGTTTAACAGTAAACCATACCCAAGGTCGATTCGGGAACATTGCACGGATGAAGGATTATATCCGCCCGCTAACCGATGACAAAAAGGTTCTAATAGAGGGTTGCGATAACCCTAATGCCATCCAGGATTACGCGATGTTGCTTGGCATCCAACGTGATCGAAAGCCCGTCCAAATTTACTATGGGACATTAAATTCAGCTGATTAATTAATATAAGGATATTAATTAATTTAGTGGGTCCGTAAAGAGTTACTGGGCTTAATGGACCAATAATTGGACTGGTATTTGGGCCTAGAGGGTCACACGTAAAAGGTTTTCAAATCGATGGATAATTTGACGGGATTTCGGATAAGTATGGGTTTTTATGAAAAACTGCAAATATACTTATTATAAAAAAACGGCTGCTAGGTCAGGGGCCAGCAACCCTAACCCTAGCCGCCGCCCTCTCTCTCTCCTCTCTCCTAGGCGCACATCTCGAGGCCGGCCCTCTGGAGGCTCCACTTTGGCTACCGACTGCTCCGCCTTCCGTCAGACGGGAGTTTCCGAATCCGCATGTCGCGGCAGATTACGCGTAGCCAGACAGGATCCACGAATGCCACATCGAGCGAGGAGGCGAGGACGATCCATCGCGAGGAGAACCACGTAGATACCGCCAGAGGCTGGGCACCTGCGCGGCTTGCGGCATCGCTCTGATGGAATCGAAGAACGAACGCGGATTCGAATACGCGCAAGGTAAATTAGATTTCCTGGAATATTCTATTGATCGAAACGGGACGGATCCAATCCCGAATAATTATTTCCGTTACGTTTTTCGGTCAGATCTCGACATAACGAACCCAACATAATAACCAACCACAGTTCATGAGAAACCAACAGCAACAGCCACAATATATAGGGCAGAGACCACCGAATCAACAGGGCTTTAGGCCACCACAGCAACCCTACTAGCCAGCCTATAATCAGCCTCAGCAATAGTATCAGCAAGCATTCAACCAGCCACGTCAGCAGCCAGCATACCACAATGTACCCGCCCAGGCGATTACAATCAACAAAGAAAACCTCCAGTCTCTAGCAGACATATTAAACACCCTTATGGCAGCCAATGCTTTGGTCCTACCAAGGGAGAAAACTGTTTGGCCTCAAAATGTTGATGCCTCCAGGTATTGTGTCTTCCATAGACAACCTGGGCATACAGTGGATGCGTGTTTCCAATTCAGGGACTACATCCATGATCTTAATGAACAAGGGGGTATTGACTGGGAGGAGATGAGAAAATACATAGCCACCCTGAAGGCAAGAAGATCATAGTCACAGTAGCAACAACCACAGCAGCAGCAACAACAGATGCAAAGAGCACCAGCACAGACAGCAACACCATCGAACATGGGAATAGAGCAGGATTCGCTGCCAGAGCATTAAAACCAGGTTGCCCCAATTCTTACTAATAGCCATTCTGAGGCTAATAGGGAGCAACAATGAAAGGAAGAGGAATCCTCATCTGTTTATTCAACAGGCCACATCCCGAGTACCGCCAAGCAACCGCCCTGCCGCATTCTCCGATACCCAAGCCAGAAACCATAACCGTTACGCCTAAATTGACACCCGCCTATCATAAACCCATTCCACCGCCTACCTTCCTTAAACCCATTATCCCCTCCACCACCATGCCTCCGAATAATTCCCGCAACCCAACCATGAACCACTCATGCTTTCTAAACCATTGCTACGTGTACCATTTCCCACGTCACCTGCACCTACCATTCACCCCAATACCATACAACCCTCCAAGCCACTCATCCGCATTCTAGCACCTCCACTAAACAGTCCACCACTATCACCCGTTTATGAACCCATTACCCCCTCTAAACCCCTCATCAACACGGCGGTACTTAAGATCTCACCTGGACCTTCCAATATTGAACGGTATACGCTCCAGAGAGGGAGAATCTTCAATAAGGTCTTCCCTCAGTCCACAATAAGAGATGGCCCATCACAACCGTCAGAAGAAGTTCAGAATGAGGAGTATGCACCTGGCACTCAGTTTGACTTACTAAAGCAGTTGGACATAACACTGGCACGTATTTCCATACTAGAATTGATCAAACGATCCAAGATCCATCAAGAGGCTCTGATAGAATATCTGTAGAGAGTAATAGTCAGTGAAGATGTGCCGGTAGAGAAGATCATAGCACTGCTAGTTCCACTGGAGGATCAACCCTCTATCTCATTTCACACATCTGAACCAGCACCACCAGTGGCCAGGAGCATGGCATTAAGCATTACAGTTAACATATGCAAAAAGGTTGTGGATGCATGTCTGGTTGACACAGGGGCCTCTATTAATGTGTTGTCACCGAAGACCCTGGAATTCTGTGGTATACCCAGAGAGAAGTGGTTGCCTTCACCCATCTCTGTTACTGCCTACGACAACTCTACCCGTTCCCCTCTGGGAATGGTTTACTTGAAGGTGGAGTTAGGTCCCATTTGCCATGCCTAGGTCGAGTTCCACATCTTGGAAATCTACCCTCTTTAAAAGCCATTATTGGCCATCTATACATCCAATCCCTTGAGGCCATACCCTCTACAAACCATCAATGTCTCAAGTTTCCTTATAAGGGACATATTATTAAAGTAACGAGCATGCCGATCCTTGCTGCTGCTCATTCTTTGAACATCGAGCCAACTCTTCTACCTGGCCAACAACCCATTCTATCGGTATTACAGGTTTATTCTCCTTCGGCTGATCCTTCGAAAGCCACTATACATGTTCCTTGTCCAGTTGATGCGGTGAAAAGGAGGAAGTGCGTGAGTACCCCTAGCTGGGATATCATAATGAACGGTGGCTATCAACCAGGAAAAGGCCTGGGCACACAACTGCAGGGCAAAACCAAGCCTGTCAAAGACCGTAGAAGAGCACTCGGTAATGGTCTGGGCTATAAGCCAATGAAGGTGAAACGACAGATTGTTCAGCAACAGGAAGATGAAGACGGTCAGAAAATCTGGAAGACAATGACCACCCCATACAAAGAAAACTGGGATCCCTTAACTTCGACCTTATATACACACTTCATTAAGGGACCCGTGATTAATCATGACAATGATAACACGGTGGTGATCACTTCCCACTTTGACCTACATGATGTATATGGGAGAGATCTAGCCAAACACTATTCTGAGTTGCAGACATACCAATCTTTGGAGGATCTGCGGCCAATGAAGAGGAGGAAGACTCAAGATCCGGAGTGCGAGTGGTACCGTTGGTTTGACACATGGGACCTGTACATTGCACTGAACAGGCTGTTCCTTGATCCCTCAGAACCAAAGTGGACTCCGTTGATTGACGAATTTTTTGAAGGGCCTGGGGCTATTTTTTATTAGAGAATTTTGCTAAGTAAGGAGACAAACAAAGGGGAGCCCGATTGTTGTCACCAAAAAATTGAACAATAATAAGAGCCTAAAGATCAACAAAGAAGGCCCAAATCAAAGATAATTGAAAGGAAGAACCGAGCCCATTAATTCAAGCAAGAAAGGTCTAAGCAATTTTTCAAAGAAAGCTCAAGTGAAGAAGAATTAATGGACAGTAGTCATGTCTATTTTACAAGCCAAATGAATCAAAAAAGGGGCCACTCTAGGACCCAAATGGTGAAGCAATCCAATGGCACAACCGGACCCATTATCCCAAGCAAAGGAGGTCCAAAAAATTGTGCAAAAATTGTCCAAGAAGGCCCAAAGGAAGAAGATTTAAGGGGCAGCAGCTAAGCCCAATTTTTCAAGCCAAAATAATAAAAAAGGGGTCACTCTAGGGCCCAAATGATGAAGAAATCCAATAGTGCAACCGGGCCCATTATCTCAAGCAAAGGAGGTCCAAGTAATTTTTCAAAAGAAGGCCCAAGTGAAGAAAGTTAATGGACAGCTGTCATGCCCATTCTTGCAAGGCCAAAGAAGTCAAAGAGGGGTTACTTTCAGCCCAAATGATGAAGAAATCCAAGGGGGCAGGCTTAGGCCCATTATCTCAAGTAAAAGAAGCCCAATAGGGCCAATTTGGGCCCAAAAAGTAAAGGCCAAAGCCCAATTTCGTGGCAGCCTTCAAAATGGCCCAAATGGTCCCCCCCATGGCCTATTCTTATCCTTTTGGCTCATGGTCAAATCTGCCCAAAGGAGGATAAGACGAAAAGCAAGTGGTCCCCCCCCTCAAGATTCTTCTAAAAGGGGGTAGGTGAAAAACAAAAGGAGAAGCCAATCATGATTCTCCAAGTGTTGTGGCCTCATTGGAGGGCTCTCAAGAGGGGAATCTTATCCCTAATCCAAGGCTAACGGATGCCTAATCTACCCCCCAAAAAGTAACCCAACTTTATCTATAAAAGAACCCCCATCTTCTACAAGAAAAAGTTGGAGACAAAAATCTAAAAAAATAGAAAAGAGAAGAAGAAAAGTGAGAGAACTTGGAGGAGCACGTCTCCCTCCTCCTTCCCCTCCATTTCCTACATCCCAAGAGAGAAAAAAGAGTTAGGGAAGAAGAGAACAAGAAAGGAAGAGTGCTAGAGAAGAACATAGCAAGATTATAGGCTTCAAGAGCCATTCTCCATTCTCATCCCCTCTCCAAGGTAGAGTGGGGGTGAAGAAGGGGTTTATTTCTATCTTCTTGCTTTCTTATAATGTTTTCTTTCATTTTGATGTTCATAGAAACTTCTATCTCCCCCTTGACGTTCATCCATGGTGATTGAAAGCAATGAAATGTAATGTTCAGATTTTTTGAGTCTGTATTGTGAATCTGCTGGTTATCTTGCTTTTATGGCATTTTTTCCTTCATAAGGTAAGTGTTTTTCGTATGGATATGGTAGAGGGGCCTGTCTAGTTCATAGAAATGGTCTCCTCAAGCCTTAGAATCCCCTAAATATGGAGATATGGCCCGAAATGTGCTTTGCTGTCCAGATTTCCTGAAAACTGGTTTTCCATTTATTTGCCTTTGATTTTGGGGTTTTTCAAGGTGGCCTGGCCTTCCATGACCCTTAGGAGCATATCCCCTCCATGGATGATGTTCCCCCAAGGCCAAACATCAAGAGAAATCCCCTAAGTTTCATATATATTAAGATCTAGGTTTCTGTTTTCATGTTGGAACCGAATGAGTTTTGTTTGGATTTTTTCCTTTAATGGCTAAGGGTTTAGGGCCTAGAGGTTTTCAAGGAGGTTCCCTCACTAGTTGAGGATGAGCTTCTTTGGGTAGAAACCCTCTAACATAGAGCCATGAAGGAGAGATCCATGGAAAAAATAAAGATATACCTAAGTTTCCCATATGTTCATATTCAAGTTTTCATGGTATTTTCCTAAAGAAATGCATCTAAAATATATTTTAAATAAATATTTTTAGTCTTGTACCTTTTATACCTTATTTTATATCATTTCGGTTAGATTTAAACCTATTTTTTCACCAAAATCCGGGTTTCAGCCTGAGTCTGGGGCTTGCAGGTGCTACAGTGTTGAGTCTGCGCGTCCCTGTGCAGACTCAGCGCCAGTTGCAGGTTTTGAGTATGCGCCTCTTCCAAGTGGGTTTTTGGGCTTGAGGTGATTCTTTGATCCTCCCCCAAACTGTCCAAATGTTCCTTGGACCTAGGGCTGTCCCTTTAAAGCCCAATAAATGTCCTAAATGGATTGGACTTTGGGTTATGAAGCCCTTAATGTTTCAAATCGAAGTTTTGCCATATGTTTTAAGCTTTTAAATGTTTTTCGATGTTTTTCAAGGATGTCCCGATCTAAGGGTGCCAACAATCCAATGTTGGGTAACCCATCAAGGGCCCTCATACAAAAAACATCTTTCTTGTGTTCCCATTTCTATGGGTTCATTTAGATGATGTGTCCCGAAGTCCCAATGAGTTGGTGGAGTTCCTTGCTCCCCAAACGTAGAAATGGAATGGGTGATTCCCTGTGGATAACCCTTTCATTTTGAAGGCATTAAGGACACCCTTTGGGTGAGTGGTTGGATGCTCGGCACGCCCCCCTTTATAGCCACCTCCATGGTTCATGGCTACATGTGATCCTCTAGGAAAATTGGTAGAGTTCCTTGCTCCCCAAATGTAGAGATGCTTTGAATTTCCCCTTATGGGTTTTTCTTACATCTTGAATGCATTAAGGGCACCCATTGGATGAGTGGTTGGATGCTCGGCACGCCCCCCTTTATAGCCATCGCTATGGTCCATTAGCCATTACATATCCCTTTAAGGGAGTTGGTCTTTCGGGTCCCTTCATGCCATGACCCTTCATTAAGATCTTAAACCTTTTCATTGGGTTTTCCTAATGAAAGGTTGAAATTCAACTTGGAATCACCATATTGAGCATTTTCAATGCTTTATAAAGTGACCCAAGAAGAATAAGATAAACATGAAGAAATCATGTCATTTGAAGAAATCCACACAAGAACCACTCTTTGAAAAGGCCTCATGTAGCCATACTCAATTTCTGAGATTTCTCAGTGTTATCCTCCCCAAATTTGTGGTGATTCTTGGATCACTTCAAGTTGAAAGAGGTATAAACCTGAAATTATGCTCAGATTTTGAGTCTGCGCACCTATAACCATGAAAATACAATTGGGAATGGGGTACAATCTGTTTCTCTCCACTCCGGATTTCATATTCTAACTTTAATGGTTGAAACTAACCCCTTCGTGGATTTAATTGCAGCTTGAACTGTGCAGGAAATTGAAAAATCAAATTTTAGACTTGAGTCTGCGCCACTGTTCTGAGTCGGCACACCCTTGCGCAGACTCAACTCAAAACTGTCAAAAGAGTCCTTGCATGGGCTGATAGACTCAGTTATGGTTCAATTAACTCAAATAATTAAATTTAATTCATTCAAAAAAGGGTTTAAGATAGCCATCTTCTATTTTAAAATTTCAAACTTAAGTTGAGTGTGCACATCTTTCATAAGCTCATTTCAAATGAAAAAATCAACTAAACAATAAATATAATTGCTCAAATCACTCACAATCATATATCAAACTCTCCATTTCATTTAAAATGAACATCTATTTACAAAAAGGATCTAAATCCCTTCAAAATAAACAAAAAATTACAATTTCAGTTGAGTCTACGCACCCCTTGCATAGACTCAAACCCATTTTTCTTGTCTCCTTGATATTTGAAGCTCCCTAGCTCTTTGAAACTTTTGGAATTCCCCTCAACCTCAGGAGGTTCCATCTTTTCAAGAATATTGCTCAAAATCCTCTTTGAACTTGAGTCTGCGCATCAATCCCAAGGCCAAAACCTCGTCTCTTGGCCCCCAAATCATGTCTGCAGCTCCAAATCTGTAAATAATCATCAAACAAAACATAAAATCAAGTTATCCCATCAAAAATCCAATAAAACAACTCATAATAAAAAAATCCAAAGTTCAGACTTGAGTCTGCGCATCCTGGCGAGACTCAGCCCTGAAATTCACAAAAAATAAAAAAGCAACTTCTCGAGCACTAAAAGATGGTCTAAAACCCTCTAAAAATCAAGTTTATTCTTATCTATCAAAATATAAAATAAAAACACCAAGTTGTTCTTGAAAAAAAATGTAAAAAACAACTCAAAACACTTTGGTGACAGATGAGTCTGCGCTACCCAGCGCAGACTCAACCCTAAAATCCCAAATTTAGTCTTTTCGACCTTAATTTCTCTCCAAATTAAATCCAAAAATTTAAATAAAAACTTTATACTTTATACAAGTCAAAAACCTAAATAAAAGCTTAAAACTCCTTTCACAAAAAATATAAAAAATGCTAAACACTTTGATAAACAATGAGTCTGTGCTCTATAGCGCAGACTCAACCCTAAAATCTTAAAATCTGGTGTTTTGGCCATTAAATTCCCATCAAATCAAATCAAAATCTTAATGATAAACCCTATATTTTCCACAAATCAAAACCCAAACAAAAATGATAACTTTTTCCATGAAATTTCCTAAAAAACTGAAAAAATAGGCTTGTGACAAATGAGTATGTCCTACCTTGCGCAGACTCAACCCCTATTTGGTAAAATCCAATCTTTTTCAACTCTAATTCCTTTAAAATTGAATCAAAAACTCCAAGATAAGAATAAAATACTTTCTATAAATAAAAAATCAAATAAAACTCAAATTTGCCCTTTTGCAAAACATAAAAAATACCTAGAAGAAGCCTCACTTCAACCTTGCTCATTCTCTAAAAACCTACAAATTCAAAACATAAAAAGTATAAGTATTTGAAATATCTTCCACTCCAATCAAAAAAGAAAACATAAAAAACACTTTTTCATACCTTCCAAATCAAATCTAAAGTCTCTTTACTTCAAATCTGAAAAAACACAATAAAAAATATTTTTAGACCCCCTTGATAAAAAATGTCATCTACTTCAATCAAAACACCATAAAAAAGATCTTCATTCCTTTCATAAATCAAAAAATCAAAATAAAATACAAGCATTCTCATTGATAACAAATGAGTCTGCGCATCCTTGCGCAGACTCAACTTCATGTTCACTTCCAAACTTAAAAAATTCAACAAATCTTCAATGCATCCACATAAATCAATCCAAAAAGACTAAAAAATGTCTCTCATCATCATCCATCAATAAAAATCAATAAATCAAGTCTTGCACAGACTCAACTCTAAACTAAAAAATGAGTTTTCTTCTCAAACAAAAACTGAAATTCATTCATTTTTTAAATACAATCTTGTATATCTTACTCATATCATTTTAAAGGGTGTTATTCTATTCTTCCGACGATTAATCAAGGGTTTTCCTCTTAGGAGGATGTAATTAGCGCTATTCCATTTATGGGTAGCAGGATCGGGTCGAAGAACTACGCAATCATCTGATTGAGTTAGGTAGAGCGCACAAATAACAAATCTAAATCAAAAAATCAAGATCAAGTGCATTTTTTCCCTAAAAAATGTATGACAATCTCTTTTGGCACACCCGGTGGGACCTGTCCTCCCTTCATCTTCTCGTCAGAAGAATAAGGATAACACCCATTCTTTGAAGTTATTGATTATCTCTTTGTTGTATTACAGGAGACTCAATGGAATCGAAAGTTTTCTTCGGCCCTCTGGTGGTCGAGAACCATGCTCGCTATGGCTACCTGACGGTACCTGTGCATTCAGGAGCTTCCCTCCCGTTATTGGTTTTCCGAATTTTCTCAGGGTGGTCTTCATGCAACCTGAGATTATATCTGATGTACCTCAAGCACAAGTAGTCAGCTGCTGCACTATTCACAGCCATACTGCATCATCTTCAAAACAATATCAGGGGAATACCCGAAAGGGTCAAAATCTCCAGTTCAATTCAAAGGCAGTTTCTGCACAATGGTCTAGGACCAAAAAATCAATTGTTATCGGGAGCCTGCGGATCTTTCTAGACGGCAGCAAAGTTGATATTTCCAAAGACCGACTGGTTCCAAATATTCCAGTTCAAAACTCATTCCAGGTCTTTGAAGATATGGACACAGAAAGAATGAAAAATGAAAGAAAATAAAAAGGAAAAGCTAAGACTCAGATGTCTGAAAAGCAAGAAAGAAATCCCAAACCAGCTTATTGTTATGGGACGAAATATTGTCAAAAGCCACCAGCAAAACAAATCTGGGTGCCCAAACATCAAGAAGACCAATATACACAAGAAAAATCAAAGCCAATCTTCCAGTCACAAAGGCGGCAAATATGGAGACCAATTCAAAGGCAGCTGCCTCATGCTGAGTTGCCAAAAGGAAAGAAGTTAAGAGAAAGATATGAAAATGAAAAGTCAAAAAAACCTTCAAAAACATCTATATTCCAAAGGCTGCAGTCGAAACCTCCTTCCGCATGGAGATCAGCAGAATTCACCCAAGGAAGCCTGATGATTTATTCATGTCATACTATCAACAAGTATGCGGCACTCCCTGAAGATCCAGAAGAAATTAGAGATTAAGCCTCAAGGCCCGGTCTAGTTACCCGAAGAATGCAAACAGCAGCTATAGTTGCCCAAAATTTTCCTACCCTATTGGAAAACATTGATGAAGAAGCAGAGCTATCTGCAAATGTCATTGAAGCATCAGGAGAAGCTCTTTTTGTACCAACAGAGCAACAGCTTCCGCAGCAAATCAATCAGCAAAAAGAAACATAACCAAGCATAACTCAATTGTTATTGCAAGAAATTGAGTTGTTGAAAAAGCAATTGAAAGAAAAAGATGCCCAAATGCAAGGGGCAGGATGGGCTGGTAAAGAAGGAGGTGCTTCAAGTTCCTCTTATCCTCGGGTGGCTAACCCTCTAGTTCCACCTCCTCCGTCCCAAAATCTTCTAAATATATCCATGCAGTCATCTAGGCCTGTGCCTATGAATGAAATACCTGCACATATTCAAGTATCCAATAGTCAAGTTGCTCCTGCAACAGTATTGCAAGACAATTTGATCTCAAATTTGCCATTTCAAGCCTCCCAAGTTCAAGGAGTTAATTCCTTCCCAAATCTAGCAGATCCTGCTGTGGCTCAAAGGTTGATGCTAGAACAGCTCATTGATATGAAGTTGGCAGAAAGAGTGGAAGGTACCTCCACGGTATATGATGTGTACAAAGTACCATATCTGGTGCATCATGCTATGAAGAGGCTTCCGCTGGGAATGACCAAAAGTGCCCAAATTTGAAAAATTCAATGGCCAAGGAAATCCAAAAGAACACTTGGCATATTATAATGGGGCAATGGGAGACCTAGCCACTGATGAATCTTATATGCTGAAATTTTTTGGGTCTTCATTAACTGGACTCACATTTGAATGGTATTCTTCTCTTCAGCCTGGTTCTGTTGCAGGGTGGGCCGACCTCCAGAAGCAATTTCAAGACAGATTTTATCTGGTAGAGAGAGAAATCACTATGGCAGAGCTATATACTGTAAAACAAGAAAACAATGAAAATGCTTCCAAATTCATTGCTAGGTGGAGGAATCTTAGCATGAAATGTAAAAGACCACCATGTCAAGAAGACGCAGTGGTGATATGCAAAAGTAATCTGAAAAATGAAGTCCTTGAAAGGCTGGTAGCCATTGAAATCAAAACTTTTGACAAATTGAATACTGTGGTATCAGAAGTTGAAAGTTTTCTGAGCCGATCCAGAAGTGAACCAAGCAACAACAATAGAAGAAATGCTCCACGTGAGTCAAATACAGTTGATTTATCTACGTTGATCATGGAGCAACAAAAGAAAGATCCAGTCACACAGGCCGAAACCAGCAACAATAGAGAGAAAGAAGCCCGAGCCTTATCTTCTCTCAGAGACAGAATGAACAAGCGATATAGTTTCCCAAAAGACAAAACTCGTATTCTATTTGAATGGGCACGAAAATACAATCAGATTGTGTTACCACAGTCGAAGAGGCCAGAAGATGCCAAAAGATCTAATGATCCAAATTATTGTCCATATCACCAAATTATGGGACATCCTATTGAAGAATGCTATGTGTTCAAAGATGCAGTTGAAAAATTAATTCAGAAAGGTGTCCTGAAGATGGGAGATCATCTTGTCGATCCTCCGCAGCCTCATGCCTGGTCAAAAGCAAATGTGGCATCTGTAAATGTGCATCATATGGTTCATGTTTACCAGTCATTAAGCTCAGAAACTGCAGAAAGAAGCACACAAGCCACCTATGAGCAATTGGTACTTCAACCACTCCAAGCATCTCAGTGGCAAACAGTCAAAAAGAAGCCAAGATCTCATATCAAGCAAAAATCATCAGAAGTATATATTCATGGAGGTATTCCACAACGACCGACATATGTTCAACCCGTCCCTCCACCAAATTTGGATAATATGATATCTGATATGTCCAAAAAGGCTCTATCTGCGCCGGTCAAAGCTGCAGCTTCAAGCAAAAAACAATGTGTGTCCTCCCCTCAGCAGGAGACATCCCAATCAAGTTCAAGTTACCCTGCTCCAGCAAGCAGTATATGGAAATGGGTAGATCCTCGTACTGTAAGGAGGGTTACCAACATAAGAAGAAAAAGAGAGACACCAATACCAATTCTACCTAAGGGTAAAGATCCGCTGTCAAAATTACAGAAGCTAATAGACAGCCTGGATGAATATGAACAACCTCAAAGAAAGCCAACAAAGCTGAAGCATTATATCCCATGGGAGAAACTCCAAAATATGACAATGAAGCAAATACATGAAGAAGCCATATTCTGGAAACATGAAGTCAAAAAGCCAAAGACTGATGATAATCGGGAAAATGGGAAAGAAGAGCAGGAAGGCACTTGCACTGTCATGTCTTGCAACACAATATCAACAATAAATGAAAGTGAAGATGATGAAGAAGAAATATTCCTTTCTCTAAAAATGGAGGTGATGGAAAGCTCTACATCAACTTCAAATGAGCAACATGTCACCTGCTCTAGCAAAAAGTGGGGATGGAAGCCTCCATTGGCTACCACTCAAAAAATTATCCAGTTGCAAGGGGAAACACCATATGTTATCCAAGAACCAGAATTCAGAGGAATGGAATCCATGCCTTTGTCAAAAAGAAATATTCAAATCCCGCCTCCGCTCGGACTATATCCCGAAAATTCTGATCAAGAAAATGAGGTGTTACCCTCTTTATATGAATTCATGACAGTTCAAAAGTCTGCAAAGAAAAGTAAGCAAGTCCAACAGTAGCCGTCTGAAGAACAAGACCCTCATGTTGCCTCTCTAGAAGTTCATGATAATGAAAAAGCAGAAAAGAAAGTCATCGGCTTACTAAAAAGGTTGCCATCTAAGTTTACTGTGTGGGGAGTTTTGTCACTCAGTGAGGAATTGCGAAAGGCTCTCATTGCAGCTTTAAAAACTCCTCAAATTTATGAAGCTCAT
This sequence comes from Zantedeschia hybrid cultivar, assembly GCA_030544215.1. NCBI lineage: Eukaryota > Viridiplantae > Streptophyta > Magnoliopsida > Alismatales > Araceae > Zantedeschia > Zantedeschia hybrid cultivar. The sequence goes on along the minus strand of JARZZO010000002.1, from coordinate 44,154,149 downwards.
GCAGCAGAAACTCAAGAAATACCTTATGAGTCATTCACGGCTTCCATCACCTTCACTGAAGATGATATGTTGCTGCCTACAAATGACCACGACAGGCCACTCTACATGAGAGGAAAGATGAATGGACAATCTGTCAATAGAATTCTAGTTGATCAAGGCTCTGCTGTCAGCATCATGCCTCTCAGAACTTTCCAGAAATTTCATTTTCATATGCACCTAAGAAGAGTGTAAGATTTCAAAATAGCTGGATTCAACCAGAAGTCAGAAACACCAATTAGGGCAGCTGAATTTGAAATGGTCGTCGGTGACTTTCACTTCACAGTCCTCTTCCATATCATAAATTCTGATACCACTTACAAAGCTTTGCTTGGGCGGCCATGGATACATCAATATTTTGTGGTTCCCTCCTCATTGCATCAATGCATCAAATTTCCCTGGGAAGGACAAATACAGCGAGTCTTCGCTGATCTCGAGCCTTTTGAGGTTCATCAATGTCATCTTATGGATGCCAACCTCTATATACCTCCACCCGTGGAGGAAAAAGAAAAAGAAGAAACAGAAAAGCCTGATACCAGTCGGAGCAAGGAATGGTTTCCACCTCCACCAGATATTAGCTCTTTCAGTCTTAAAGACAAAGAAACTACAATTCTGAAAAGTCCTTCAGCAAAGACAACCAAGCAGCAAGATGAACTCTCTATAGAAGTCATGGTCCCAACCGGACTAATACATATTATTGAAAAGTATGAATGTCAGCTCGTAGAGCCTTGGAAGAAATTCGTGGTTCCTCACAAAGATGGACATAAAACAGTCTTTTATAGAGCTGATTAGCAGTCGGCTACTGAAGACAAAGATTGTTATATTCCCAATATAGAAGAAGAATTATGGGTTGACATCATGGGCCTCCCAGACATGACAAAGCATACTGAGGAATTAGCTAAGGCCCAGTCAATTTCATTATATCAAACAAAAAAGGAATGGAGCAGGTTCCAACAGCTATGGTACCCTCCTAACATGTCCAAAGCATTGATGCTACATACACAATATCCAGGCTTGGGATATACCTTGCCGGAAGAAGAAACTCCTGAATTATCAGTAAATATGACATCTATTTTGCCAAAAATATCAGAAATTGCACAAGCAATATATGATGACTATGATGAAGAGCAGCCCACGGGTCAGTCTATTCAAGAAAGCCAGTAGAAGCTGATCAATCTCCTATTCCAGCATGTCAATGTTGGAAACATCTTGAAGAAGAAGGCATCCAAGTTACAGAAGTCAAGGAAAATGATATCCCAAGTTCCAATACGGTTCAGAATATACCAGAAGAACAGGAAAATCCATATATCACCCCTGAACCTCATGTTAACACTGGTCAAAGGGAAAATGAGCTCGCTCAGCTTATACAAAATCAACAGGCAGATCCTGCCCCAAATATTTTCACAGCAAATCAATCAAATGAAATTGACCAAGAAGTCAACGAAATTGAAGCAAAAATTGAAGAAGAGGTAAATGAAGAAGATCTAATAGAGCTCCAGCCAGTACCTCCAGAACTTGAAGATGGAGGACAAGCCACGGTTGATGAACTCCTGGAAATCAATTTGGGCTCTAAAGAAGACCCAAGACCAACATATATAAGTGCATTGCTCAGTCAAGAACAACAGCAAGCATATATTTCGCTTCTGAGGGAATTCTGGGATTGTTTTGTCTGGTCCTATAAAGAAATGCCTGGGTTAGATCCAGAAGTAGCTCAACATAAGCTGGCCATTGATCCAGCCATCGAGCCAATCAAACAAGCTCTGAGAAGAATGAGGCCGGAGCTGATAAACAAAATCAATGCTGAAGTCGACAAAGTAATTGATGTTGGCTTCGTACAAAAAAATCAATATACAATATGGCTGGCAAATATTGTTCCAGTTAAAAAGAAGAATGGACATATTAGAATCTGTGTAGACTTCAAAGATCTAAACAAGGCATGCCCAAAGGATGACTTCCCAGTGCCTGTTACCGAAATTATGGTCGATGCCACCACAGGACATGAAGCTCTGTCTTTTATGGATGGATCGTCAGGATATAATCAAATATGGATGGCTGATAAGAATAAGATCTATACTGCCTTCTGAACTCCTAAAGGAATCTTCCACTACAAAAGAATGTCCTTCGGCCTCAAGAACGCCGGTGCAACATACCAAAGAGCAATGACCAAGATATTTGATAAATTCCTTCATCAACAAGTTGAATGTTATATTGATGACCTAGTTGTCAAAACCAAGAAAAAGGAAGATCATATGCAAGATCTCCGCACCATATTTGAAAGGCTGAGGCAATACAGCTTGAAAATGAACCCCATGAAGTGCACCTTCGGGGTTTCAAGTGGCAAATTTCTGAGCTTTATTGTCAGATACAGGGGCATTGAAATAGACCCAGCCAAAATCAAAGCTATCCAGGAGCTTCTGCCTCCGAAGAATCTCAAAGAGCTACAGTCCCTTCAGGGACGGCTCGCATACATTTGAAGGTTCATATCCAATCTAGCCGGACGTGTGAACCCTTCTCTAAATTAATGAAGAAAGATGCCCCATTCATATGGGATGATGAATGTCAAAATGCGCTTGAGAAAATCAAGCAATACCTTGCATCGCCACCCGTGCTGGGGGCACCTATCAAAGGCTAGTCATTAATCTTATATATCGCTGCTCAGGAGACTTCTCTGGGGGCAATGCTGGCACAAGACAATGAAGAAGGGAAAGAGCAAGTACTATATTACTTAAGCAGAAGGCTGATCGGGGCTGAACTTTGATACTCACCTATCGAAAAGACATGCTTAGCCCTGGTCTTTGCAGCTAAAAGACTTGGGCACTATATGCCATCACATGAAATCCAGCTCATCTCTAGGGCTGATCCTCTCAAATATATCCTCAATCGACCTGCCTTGAAGGGTCGTTTGGGCAAATGGGCAGTCCTCCTCATGGAGTTCGACATCAAATATGTCCCTCAGAAAGCCATCAAAGGTCAAGCCATTGCAGACTTCTTTGCAGCACATCCAGTGCCAGAAGATTCACCGTTGGTCATCGACTTGCCAGATGAAGAAACATTAGAAGCTAACCATACAAAACAAAAGATATGGCAGCTATATTTTGACGGGGCCTCTCGTTCCGCAATTGCACAAGATGGCACATTCACTACGAAGGCTGGGGCAGGCATTGTCCTGATATCTCTAAAAGGCCGGGGCAACTTTGATAGTTGGCCTGGAAGTTGCTCTGGATATGGGCATTCAAATGATTCAAGTCCATGGAGACTCAATGTTGATTATATACCAAGTCCAAGGAATATATGATGTCAAAAAACCCGAGTTGATTCCTTATCACAAAAGGGCCCTCAAGCTGATACAAAGATTCTATTTCTTTGAAATCAACCATATCAACCGCAGTGCAAATGCTCAAGCTGATGCTCTGGCCAAATTAGCAAGTTCTCTAGCTCTGCCGCCAGAGGGGTCCTTTGAAATATGGGTCAAGAACAGAAGATTGTTACCAACTGTGTTGAAAGAAAAAACAGAAATGCAAACAGAAGTATGTGCAGTAGAAGAAGCTGATAAGCCTGATTGGAGGAAAATGCTTCTCGACTGGTTCAAGCATAAAATATTGTCAAGCACCCGAATCAAGCGTGCTAAATTGATCCGTATCAAGGATTCATATGAATACAAAGGAGACACTCTCTTTCGAGTGACATATGATGGCAAAAGAAAAGTTCTCCTCAGATGTCTGTCACCAAAAAAGATAGCTGAAGCCTTGAGGGAAATACATGCCGGGGTCTGTGGTGCTCACCAGTCCGGCCCCATGATGAAAAATCAACTCAAACAATTGGGCTACTACTGACCCACAATGTTCGATGATTGTGCACAATATGCCAAATCATGTCAAGAAAACCCCCGGTGCCCTTGCACCCTACAGCACCATCATGGCCTTTTGCTGAATGGGGCATGGACGTTGTCGGTCCATTCATATCCTCCTCAAGAGGTGCTAAATATATTATGGCCGCCACGGATTATTTTTCCAGATGGGCCGAAGCAGTAGCATTAAGAGAAGTCACTGGGTCAGCCGTTGAAAGGTTCCTCCGCCAAAATATGTTGTTCCGATATGGTGCACCCAGTCGGATCATTTCAGATAATGGAACGTGCTTCCGAAATTAAATCATATACAAGCTAGCTGCGAAATTCAAAATTGATTGGAGGACCTCCACAGTCTACAATCCACAAGCCAATGGGTTAGCAGAAGCCTTTAACAAGACTCTATGTAACCTTCTAGCAAAGACAATCAATTCAACAAAGAAAGATTGGGAAGAAAGAATGTATGAAGCATTATGGGCTTACAGAACCATATACAAAACTCCAACAGGCTGTTCTCCCTATTCCTTAGTGTATGGGTCAAAGGCAGTCGTACCAATTGAATTGGAAGTCCCCTCTTTGTGCATTGCCTTAGAGCAGGGGCTTATCAAAGGAAATCAATCAAATGCAGAAAGGCAGCTCGAGGAGTTATTAGCCTTGGAAGGCGACAGACTTCAAGCCCAACAAAATATCCAGATATATCAAGCTTGCATGGCTCGAGCATTTGATAAACTAGTCAAAGAAAGAGCCTTCAAGAAAGGAGACCTAGTTATGGTCAAAAGAAGAGAAGTCATGGCGTCAAATCCAAAAGGGAAGTTGACCAGTAATTGGATCGGCCCCTATGTCATCAAAACTGTTTATGAAGGAGGAGCATATACCATCACCAATTATAAGGGAGAAGTGCAGTTTCCTCCCTTAAATGGCAAACATATGAAGCGCTATCATGCGCCACCTCCGTGCTTTCCAAGCGAAGGTTGAAGAAATATATGAAGCACTGTCTACAGTGTGAATATGATTACCATGAAGACAGTCAAAAGAAATCATCTAGTTCTCGAGAGGTATTTCCCCGAGACTATAAATCTTAAATAGTATGGTAAAATTAACCTGCCTATATGAGCCAAGGACATTGAAGAGGCTTCAAAAGGCTTTACGAAGCCGCCCCAAAGCACCTCATGGGTTTCCAATGACGAAGTGCCATTGAAAAAGAAAGAAAAAGAAAAAAAAGTTGGCACGACTATCCCGCTAGTCGGGCAATGGTGCTGAGGCAAACCCGGTGCGGAGGGAGTATAAATCATTTCCCGCTTCCCGTTTTATAACCGGTCAAAGTTTTCAATCAAATCAATCTGAATCGATGATGTTTTCCGATTATACAATTGTTTGATATAAATATCCATATGTATTGCAACATTGTCTCTTCAATGAATAGGGGGCAAGAAGCTACAAAGAAATAGAGAAGATGGCCCGAGTCCTGCTGGACCTTGCCATTCAAGTCCAAATTCAAATCCAAGCTCAAATTCAAGTACAAATTCAAATCCAAGCACAAATTCAAATACAAGCTCAAAGTCAAGTATGGACTGGCCTGGGTCAGCAAGGCTCCGCCACTCATGTTCAAAGCTCCAGCTCAAACTCGAGCAGAAAATCAAATTCAAAATTCAAGTTCAAAGTTCAAGGACTAAAGCTTCAACTTAAGGAGCAAATTCAAATTCGAATTCAAATCCAGAGCTCCGCCTGAAGGGCAAGCTGAAGTTCAAAAGCAAATCGGCTTGAGTCAACAGGACCCGCCGCTTAAATTGAAGCTCAAGTTAAAAATTCAAGTTTAAATCTAAGCCCAAGTTCAAATCGGCTTGAGTCAACAAGACCCGCCACCTAAATTCAAGATCAAATTCAAGTTCAAATTCAAAGCTTCAAATCAAGCTCGAGCTCAAAATGCAAGCTCAAATGCAAGTTCAAATGCAAGTTCAAAACTCCAGCCAAAGAGCAAGCACAAATTCAAGTATAAGTCAGCCTGGGTCGACAGGGTCCGCTGCTTAAATTCAAGACCAAAATCCAAGTTTAAAGCAAGAAGATGGCCCGGTTTCATTTGATTCCGCCATCCAAGGTCAAAACAAAGAAGATGGTCCGGGTTTATTCAACCCCTCCATTCAAAGCTCAAATTCAAGTTTAAATCGGCCTGGGTCAATAGGACTCGCCGATTAAATTCAAAGCTCCTGTTCAAATTCGAGCTCAAATTCAAGCTTAAACTCAAATTCAAAGTTCAAGTTCAAGCTCCAAACCAAGCTTAAATCCAAGTATGAAGCAGCCTGGATCAACAGGATCCGCTGCTTAAATCCAAGATCAAGCTCAAATTCAAGTTTAAGTTCAAGATCAAATATCTAAAGCTCCAGTTCAAGCTCAAAGCAAAGTTGAAAGCAAGAGAATGGCCTGGGTTCATTCGATCCCGCCATTCAAAGTATAAATTCAGAGCTCCAATTGAAGTCCAAATGCAAAAAACCAAGCTTAAATCCAGGCTCAAGTTCAAATGCAAATCGGCCCAAGTCAGCAAGACTCTGCCGTTCAAGTTCAAAATCAAATCCAAATGCAAATTGGCATGTGTCCTACTGGATTCCGCCATCCAAGCATAAAACAAGAAAGATGGCCTGGGCTCATTCGACCCCGCCATTCAAAGCTCAAATTCAAATCGGCTTGAGTCAACAAGACCCGCCGCACAACTCTAAGCTTAAATTCAAGTTCAAGATTCAAATACAAGCTGGCGCGGGTCCTACTAGACTATACCGCCCAAGTTTAAAAGAAGTTCAAAACAAAAGAAGATGGCCTGGTGCACTCAGCACCGCCACTCAATTTTAAAGCCCAAAGTCAAATCCAATCAAGCAAATTCAAAGCAAAGTAAAGTAAGTCGACCGGGGTCTTCAACAACTACGTCGCACCGGTGGCTGGCCCGGGTCCCTCGTGACTCCGTCATCCCCGAAAGACCGGGTCTCCGAGAGGAGTACTCCGTCACCAATCAAGCAAATTCAAAGCAAAGCAAAGTAAGTCGACCGGGGTCTTCAACGACTACGTCGCACTGGTGGCTGGTCCGGGTCCCTCGTGACTCCGTCATCCCCGAAAGATCGGGTCTCCGAGAGGAGTACTCCGTCACCAATCAAGCAAATTCAAATCAAAGCAAAGTAAGTTGACCGGGGTCTTCAACGACTACGTCGCACCGGCTGATGGCCTGGGTCCCTCATGACTCCGCCATCCCCGAAATTACTGGGTCTCTGAGAAGAGTACTCCGTACTCCCTATCTACCTCGGCTACAAACCTATGAGTCTGCTGTGGTAGTTAGGGTTCATCCATTCAAAATCACCCCTAGTTATCATGACCAAAAGCCTTTAATCCCGTCATTGATAATTAGGGTCCTCATGACCTAGGTATCTAGGTTTGCATCATTCAAACACCCCTGTCTACTTCAGGCTACAAACCTATGAGTCCGCTTGAAGTATTCTGGGTTCATGCATTTCAAATCATACCTTTGTTACCACGACCAAAAACCTATGAGTCTGTCGTTGGTACTTAGGATTTGCATGGCGTAGACCCTTCCGGTCTATTGCCACCCTGCAGAGTGGTTAAGATCCTTATGATCTTTGCCACCCCAATAAAGGTCCAAACCGTTACGGTTTGTGCCATTTTTAATAAACAAGTGATTGAGGTATTCATTGCCCCTCTCACTCTATCCTTTCTTTTTAAGCTTCAATAATCCCCATAACATTGTTAGTTATGGAAGCCAATAAACATTGCTAAGTCATCTTCATTTGAAATCTTTTCCTTTCAGCTTTGCAGTTACCATGGATGCATAGTTCACTTTACTTCATTTACAACAAGGGGAGAAAGAGGGATAAAAAAAAAGAGAGAAAAATCAAAAGGGGCTTAAAAAATATAGATGCCTCGCCGAACTTGATCGCACCTTCTGCGGTCAAGGGAAACAAAGGCTATATATCCGGCTGTGATGAAAACCCGAAAGGGCGCTACAGGTAAAATCGGAAACCCCGCCGTATGAAAACTCGAAAGGGCGCACGGGCAAAAGCAAGAGGGGGCCGACTCCGGTGAAAACCCGAAAGGGCACTTGGGTCGGTAAAGTGAATAAAAAAAAGAAAATTCAAGCATGGCATTCATTGAAAGGGGGATATGATACAAAATTCTCTTTATATGTGCTGAAAGTTATAAGAATGACTTCAATCCCAGTCTACATGGAAAAGCAAAAAGAAAATACCCTTCCCAATTACAAAGTTCAGTTATAAACAACATCATAGATCCTCAAGTAACATGGACTGCAGCGGAAGTCCTTCTCCAACTTGAGTATGTAACTCAGAAAGAGCTTCCCCTTCAGTCTGAACCTCATGGTCAAGCAGTCAAAGATCAATGGCTCTTCTCTGAAGCCCCATTTACATGGAGAAAGAAATAGCCCATGCTGCCTCTGTTTCGAGTCTGGGATACCTCTGTCATAGCCCCACTTGGCAAGAATAAATGAAGGTGAGCGGGTCAGAATGCCATCCTGAGGACGCATGATATTAGTCCCACTGGGCATGAACATGTCTCTAGCATAACCCAGCTTGAACAAAGATTCGCCACGGGTTACAGTTCCTCTCAGGTTGTCTCGAAATTTCAAAATGGCATCCTCAGCATAAAAAGCCCTCCTTTCATAATGCACTCCATTGACCTTGAAGTCAAGCAAGAAGTTGTACAAATGCTGATAACTGGGAAAGTGGACTGGATAATCTTTGTCCCGTCTATATTTATAGAATCCTTCTGAAAAGACAAGTCTACTCTCATCAACCTTGTCATCTAATTCATCAGCAAAGGGATGGTCCAAGACAGCAACCTCAAAAAATTGCAGTAGTTCACTATCCTCATCTATGCCTGCTACAGGTGTCAAGTAAAAGGGACTTATCACAGGCCCACTCTCTTCAGCCATTATAGGAGTTTGTTCAGAAGACCCTGTCGGAGAAACTGGCACATCTTCGGAGACAGACTCGGGCATCACAGTTTTGTCTTTCCTTCGAGAAGCCATTATACTGAAAAAGAAGAGACAACAAGTCAAATCAAATACAAAAAAGCCCTCCTCGAAAAAGAAAATTCTGTCGAAATTTCGGCAGCATCTCCCCTTAATGGAAGGCTGTTAAAATTTTATCGAGAGTCATCCGGGACAGACCGAGATGCTCCAATAAGAAGAAGACCCATGTCAAAGACAGAGGGATGTAGAAATGGCATTCCAGTGACCCAATTCCCGAGAGGCGAGCTACAATCGGGACTAGGCACTGAAGCCGCAGCCCCAGGGATTGCTCCCATGGGAACTGCCAAAGTCAAACAGCGATACGCTGATCCACCCGACCTGCAATCGCTACAATAATGAGTCTGCGCCTACTGTAGATCGGTGAACTCAGAGTCGGCTTCCTACAAAAAGAAGACAAGGAAAAAATGTTAAAAGATGAATACAAATACAGAGGAGACCCTCTTCACTCTCCCCATGCCCAAATCAGTGACGGCCAATAACACCCCATCAGTCCCACCGGCCAAAAAATCAGAAAAAAGGTTTTTCCTTTCACCTTCAACCAACAAACGAGACGCCGGTGAAGAGGTTGAACTGTGATCCGAAGTCTGCCGCCGACTGTGCCTACCGGATCAGTCTCCCTTGCGCACACCAAAAGCCGCGTAGCTGAAGCCCGCAAGCCCAACCAGTGAAGGCTTTCCCTGTGATAGCGGCGGTGCTCCCCAAGAACTTCTGCGACACCCGCTGCCAAGGAAGAAAAAGAAGAACTTTTGCGGCGGCAAGGGTCTGCTCCCGCGGCTCCGGCAGCTCCGTCCACCGGCGATGGCAAGAGGAAGAAGAGGAAGGGTCGGGTGACGCTCGGAATCCCCCAGCAGGAAAGCAAAAGCAGGGAGAAAGGCATCCCGCCCCCTCCCTTTTTATAACCGACTGGGCCGGTCCTTGAAGCCCTGACCGGTCCAAGGCCTGAACAGGACTGAACCGGCGCAGACCCAAGGGCATATGCCCCCCTCTTCCAAACTGCACATACGCCGACCGGTTCTAAGCCAAAATTGAACCGAATCGGCGCAGACTCAAGGGGATCTCCCCTTTCTCTCAAATTCAATATAAATGGCCGGGTTTGAAGCCGAATTGAAGCCTAAACCAGCGCAGACTCAAAGGGCACATGCCCCGTCCTCTAAATTCAAGAAATCCGATTGGTTTAAAGCCCAAGTTAAACTTGGACTGGCACAGACTCAAAGGATATATTAACTTATAATTGCTCGAAGCTTGAGACCCGATCTGAGTCGGTCGCGGAAACAAATTCAAGAAAGAATCCTAGTCATTGCAGCAATCCCCAAGCAAAACAAGTCCTTAAGGGGTGAATCAAGACCGTTAAGTGGGGCCAGTTTTAAACTGTGAGCCGCTTAAATGGGTAAAGTACGTGATAATGGGCCACGCATACAACTCACTTCGTCGCCTCCGGTCTCCGTACGTGAGCCGCATGCGTGGAGGGCATTTGTTGTCACCAAAAAATTGAACAAGAAGAAGAGCCTAAAGATCAACAAAGAAGGCCCAAATCAAAGATAATTGAAATGAAGAACCGAGCCCATTAATTCAAGCAAGAAAGGTCTAAGCAATTTTTCAAAGAAAGCTCAAGTGAAGAAGAATTAATGGACAGCAGTCATGTCTATTTTACAAGCCAAATAAATCAAAAAAGGGGCCACTCTAGGACCCAAATGGTGAAGCAATCCAATGGCACAAGCGGGCCCATTATCCCAAGCAAAGGAGGTCCAAACAATTGTGCAAAAATTGTCCAAGAAGGCCCAAATGAAGAAGATTTAAGGGGCAGCAGCTAAGCCCAATTTTGCAAGCCAAAAGAATCAAAAAGGGGTCACTCTAGGGCCCAAATGATGAAGAAATCCAATAGTGCAACCAGGCCCATTATCTCAAGCAAAGGAGGTCAGCAATTTTTCAAAAGAAGGCCCAAGTGAAGAAAGTTAATGGACAGCTGTCATGCCCATTCTTGCAAAGCCAAAGAAGTCAAAGAGGGGTTACTTTCAGCCCAAATGATGAAGAAATCCAAGGGGGCAGGCTTAGGCCCATTATCTCAAGTAAAAGAAGCCCAATAGGGCCAATTTGGGCCCAAAAAGTAAAGGCCAAAGCCCAATTTCGTGGCAGCCTTCAAAATGGCCCAAATGGTCCCCCCCATGGCCTATTCTTATCCTTTTGGCTCATGGTCAAATTTGCCCAAAGGAGGATAAGACGAAAAGCAAGTGGTCCCCTCCCTCAAGATTCTTCTAGAAGGGGGTAGGTGAAAAACAAAAGGAGAAGCCAATCATGATTCTCCAAGTGTTGTGGCCTCATTGGAGGGCTCTCAAGAGGGGTATCTTATCCCTAATCCAAGGCTAATGGATGCCTAATCTACCCCCCAAAAAGTAACCCAACTTTATCTATAAAAGAACCTCCATCTTCTACAAGAAAAAGTTGGAGACAAAAATCCAAAAAAATAGAAAAGAGAAGAAGAAAAGTGAGAGTGCTTGGAGGATCCCGTCTCCCTCCTCCTTCCCCTCCATTTCCTGCATCCCAAGAGAGAAAAAAGAGTTAGAGAAGAAGAGAAAAAGAAAGGAAGAGTACTAGAGAAGAACAGAGCAAGATTGTAGGCTTCAAGAGCCATTCTCCCTTCTCATCTCCTCTCCAAGGTAGAGTGGGGGTGAATAAGGGGTTTATTTCTATCTCCTTGCTTTCTTATAATGTTTTCTTTCATTTTGATGTTCATAGAAACTTCTATCTCCCCTTGATGTTCATCCATGGTGATTGAAAGCAATGAAATGTAATGTTCAGATTTTCTGAGTCTATTTTGTGAATCTGCTGGTTATCTTGCTTTTATGGCATTTTTTCCTTCATAAGGTATGTGTTTTTCGTATGGGGATGGTAGAGGGGCCTTTATAGTTCATAGAAATGGTCTCCTCAAGCCTTAGAATCCCCTAAATATGGAGATATGGTCCGAAATGTGCTTTGCTGTCCAGATTTCCTGAAAACTGGTTTTCCATTTATTTGCCTTTGGTTTTGGGGTTTTTCAAGGTTGCTTAGCCTTCCATGACCCTTAGGAGCACATCCCCTCCATAGATGATGTTCCCCCAAGGCCAAACATCAAGAGTAATCCCTTAAGTTTCATATATATTAAGATCTAGGTTTCTGTTTTCATGTTAGAACCGAATGGGTTTTGTTTGGATTTTTTCCTTTAATGGCTAAGGGTTTAGGCCCTAGAGGTTCTCAAGGAGGTTCCCTCACTAGTTGAGGATGAGCTTCTTTGGGTAGAAACCCTCTAACATAGAGCCAAGAAGGAGAGATCCATGGAAAAGATAAAGATATACCTAAGTTTCCCATATATTCAAGTTTTCATGGTATTTTCCTAAAAAAATGCATCTAAAATATATTTTAAATAAATATTTTTGGTCTTGTACCTTTTATACCTTATTTTATATCATTTGGGTTAGATTTAAACCCATTTTTTCATCAAAATCTGGGTTTTAGCCTGAGTCTGGGGCTTGCAGGTGCTACAGTGTTGAGTGTGCGCCTCCCTGCGTAGACTCAACGCTAGTTGCAGGTTTTGAGTCTACGCCTCTTCCAAGTGGGTTTTTGGGCTTGAGGTGATTCTTTGATACTCCCCCAAGCGGTCCAAATGTTCTTTGGACCTAGGGTTGTCCCTTTGAAGCCCAATGAAGGTCCTAAATGGATTGGACTTTGGGTTATGACGCCCTTAATGTTTCAAATCGAAGTTTTGCCTTATGTTTTAAGCTTTTAAATGTTTTCCGATGTTTTTCAAGGATGTCCCGATCTAATGGTGCCAACAATCCAATGTTGGGTAACCTATCAAGGGCCCTCATACAAAAAACATCATTCTTGTGTTCCCATTTCTATGGGTTCATTTAGATGATGTGTCCCAAAGTCCCAATGAGTTGGTGGAGTTCCTTGCTCCCCAAATGTAGAAATGGAATGGGTGATTCCCTGTGGATAACCCTTTCATTTTGAAGGCATTAAGGACACCCTTTGGGTGAGTGGTTGGATGCTCGGCACGCCCCCCTTTATAGCCACCTCTATGGTTCATGGCTACATGTGATCCTCTAGGGAAATTGATGGAGTTCCTTGCTCCCCAAATGTAGAGATGCTTTGGATTTCCCCTTGTGGATTTTTCTTACATCTTGAAGGCATTTAGGGCACCCATTGGGTGAGTGGTTGGATGCTCAGCACGCCCCCTTTTATAGCCATCCCTATGGTCCATTAGCCATTACATATCCCTTTAAGGGAGTTGGTCCTTCGGGTCCCTTCATACTATGACCCTTCATGAAGATCTTAAACCTTTTCATTGGGTTTTCCTAATGAAAGGTTGAAATTCAACTTGGAATCACTATATTGAGCATTTTCAATGCTTTATAAAGTGACCCAAGAAGAATGAAATAAACATGAAGAAATCATGTCGTTTGAATAAATCCACACAAGAACCACTCTTTGAAAAGGCCTCATGTAGCCATACTCAACTTCTGAGATTTCTCAGTGTTATCCTCCCCAAATTTGTGGTAATTCTTGGATCACTTCAAGTTGAAAGAGGTATAAACCTGAAATTATGCTCAGATTTTGAGTCTGCGCACCTATAACCATGGAAATTCAATTGGGAATGGGGTACAATCTGTTTCTCTCCACTCCGGATTTTATATTCTAACTTTAATGGTTGAAACTAACCCCTTGGTGGATTTAATTGCAGCTTGAACTGTACAGGAAATTCAAAAATCAAATTTCAGACTTGAGTCTGCACCATTGTTCTGAGTCTACGCACCCTTGCGCAGACTCAACTCAAAACTGTCAAAAGAGTCCTTGCATGGGCTGATAGACTCATTTATGGTTCAAGTAACTCAAATAATTAAAGTTAATTCATTCAAAAAGGGGTTTAAGATAGCCATCTTCTATTTTAAAATTTCAAACTTAAGTTGAGTCTGCACATCTTTCATAAGCTCATTTCAAATGAAAAAATCAACTAAACAATAAATCTAATTGCTCAAATCACTCACAATCATATATCAAACGCTCCATTTCATTTAAAATGAACATCTATTTACAAAAAAGATCTAAATCCCTTCAAAATAAACAAAAAATTACAATTTCAGTTGAGTCTGCGCACCCCTTGCATAGACTCAAACCCACTTTTCTTGTCTCCTTGATATTTGAAGCTCCCTAACTCTTTGAAACTTTTGGAATTCCCCTCAACCTCAGGAGGTTCCATCTTTTCAAGAATCTTGCTCAAAATCCTCTTTAAACTTGAGTCTGCGCATTAATCCCAAGGCCAAAACCTCATCTTTTGGCCCCCAAATCATGTCCGCAGCTCCAAATCTGTAAATAATCATCAAACAAAACATAAAATCAAGTTATCCTATCAAAAATCCAATAAAACAACTCATAATAAAAAAATCCAAAGTTCAAACTTGAGTCTATGCATCCCGGCGCAGACTCAGCCCTGAAATTCACAAAAAATAAAAAAGCAACTTCCCGAGCACTAAAAGATGATCTAAAACCCTCTAAAAATCAAGTTTATTCTTATCTATCATAATATCAAATAAAAACATCAAGTTTTTCTTGAAAAAAATGTAAAAAACAACTCAAAACACTTTGGTGACAAATGAGTCTGCGCTACCCAGCGCAGACTCAACCCTAAAATCCCAAATTTAGTATTTTTGACCTTAATTTCCTTCCAAATTAAATCCAAAAATTTACATAAAAAATTTATACTTTATATAAGTCAAAAACCTAAATAAAAGCTTAAAACTCCTTTCACAAAAAATATAAAGACTGCTAAACACTTTGATAAACAATGAGTCTGGGCTCTATAGCGTAGACTCAACCCTAAAATCTTAAAATATGGTGTTTTGGCCATTAAATTCCCATAAAATCAAATCAAAATCTTAATGATAAACCCTATATTTTCCACAAATCAAAACCCAAACAAAAATGATAACTTTTTCCTTGAAATTACCTAAAAAACTGAAAAAATAGGCTTGTGACAAATGAGTCTGCGCTACCTTGCGCAGACTCAACCCCTAATTGGTAAAATCCAATCTTTCTCAACTCTAATTACTTTAAAATTGAATCAAAAACCCCAAGATAAGAATAAAATACTTTCTATAAATAAAAAATCAAATAAAACTCAAATTTGCCCTTTTGCAAAACATAAAAAATACCTAAAAGAAGCCTCACTTCAACCATGCTCATTCTCTAAAAACCTACAAATTCAAAATATAAAAAGTATAAGTATTTGAAATATCTTCCACTCAAATCAAATAAGAAAACATAAAAAACACTTTTTCATACCTTCCAAATCAAATCTAAAGTCTCTTTACTTCAAATCTAAAAAAACACAATAAAAAAAGTTTTTAGACCCCCTTGATAAAAAATGTCATCTACTTCAATTAAAACACCATAAAAAAGATCTCCATTCCTCTCATAAATCAAAAAATCAAAATAAAATACAAGCATTCTCATTGGTAACAAATGAGTCTGCGCATTCTTGCGTAGACTCAACTTCATGTTCACTTTCAAACTTAAAAAATTCAACAAATCTTCAATGCATCCACATAAATCAATCCAAAAAGACTAAAAAATATCTCTCATCATCATCCATCAATAAAAATCAATAAATCAAGTCTTGCGCAGACTCAACTCTAAACTAAAAAATGAGTTTTCTTCTCAAACAAAAACTGAAATTCATTCTTTTTTTAAATGCAATCTTGTATATCTTACTCATATCATTTTAAAGGGTGTTATTCTATTCTTCCGACGATGAATCAAGGGTTTTCCTCTTAGGAGGATGTAATTAACGCTATTCTATTTATGGGTAGAGGGATCGGGTCGAAGAACTACGTAATCATCTGATTGAGTCAAGTAGAGCGCACAAATAACAAATCTAAATCAAAAAATCAAGATCAAGTGCATTTTCTCCCTAAAAAATGTACGACACCGATGACCCTTATCAGCCTGGATTCACCACTGATCTTCTCTAGAGGAGAACCTATCCCCGTCATGTTTTGACCCTCCATACCCTATTCCGTACTCTACTCCTGACCCCGACCTGGTCGAGGGTCATTACTGAAGATATACCTCAGGCCCCGCCCATCATGGTTACTTTGTCCTCTCGGGACCTAATTCCTTGGATTCCTCTCGATCTTGAGAAGATCCATGATCTAATCTGGGACATACTATTGTATTATCCCCCCAATCCTTTGACCATGGTGCCGTTACCTTCTCACTCTCCTCCATTCCAAATTCACTCTTGTTTTATGATAAACTCCAATAATCTCCAAAAAAAATGCCAATTTGGCAACTCTTTCCTCACAAATCCTCGTTGAGGAAACATCATATTACTTGTCTGAATATACCCCATCGCACGGGTCACTCAGGCAAGACTCTCTTCTAGATCTGCTTTGCCCCTCCT
Source organism: Zantedeschia hybrid cultivar (assembly GCA_030544215.1). Taxonomy (NCBI): domain Eukaryota; kingdom Viridiplantae; phylum Streptophyta; class Magnoliopsida; order Alismatales; family Araceae; genus Zantedeschia; species Zantedeschia hybrid cultivar. The sequence goes on along the minus strand of JARZZO010000002.1, from coordinate 44,137,790 downwards.
CTCGGGAGGATTCACCTGTGTCACATCCTGTATCCCTTGATTTTTATCCTTCTTCGTCCTCACTAGGTCAGGATAGTGAGTCTAGCGGTAGGAAATTTAATGGAGTTAGGGAGTCTAGTGAAGTTAGTCAGGTTAGGAAGTCTAGGAAGTCTAAGGGTAGACAAGTTCCATATAGATAACTTCAGGATCTAGCTTTGAGATGCCTTTCTTGCTCTCAGATCCCGCAGCTTTTAGAGAATCCCATTTAGATACCAGAAGAATGTGAAGTTGATGAGTTAGTCGATGACGGGTATGGGGTGTATGAATTGTTACACGAGAAAGACCCCATTATTGAAGATGAAGAAGATGACGAGGACGCGGCTGAGGCGTATGCCAGTGGAGTGAAGAGATTTGATGAACCCTTGGCTGCCATAGAAGAGCCCACCAAAGAGATTAATCTAGGAACTGAAGACGAACTTAAGGTTGTCCTCGTCAGTAAAAATCTTTCTGAAACAGATGAGAAGGCAGTGGTTCAAGTTCTCAAAGACTATAAGAACACTTTTGCCGGGAGTTGTGAAAATATGCCGGGATTAGATTCTTCCTTAGTGGAACACCGATTAACGTTGAAAGATGGAGCTAGCCCGGTTAAACAGAAATTGAGGCGATTCCACCCTCAGATGGCTCTAAAGATGAAATAAGAGGTCGATAAGTTGCATAAAGCCAAATTTATTAGAGTTGTCCTCTATCCGCAATGGGTGGCAAATATAGTCTCGATCATGAAGATGGATGGAAAGGTCAGGATTTGCATTGACTTCCGAGATTTGAATCGGACATGTCCTAAAGATGACTTTCCACAGCCTCACATAGATGCACTCATCGACAACATAGCTGGTTATGAAACACTGTCATTCATGGATGGATTCTCAGGGTATAATCATATTCTCTTGGCAGAAGAGGACCAAGAGAAGACGTCATTCACTACACCTTGGGGCACTTATTGTTATGTTGTCATGCCATTCGAACTGAAGAATGATGGAGCTACTTACCAAAGGGCTATGATGGCCATATTTCATGACATGATGCACATTGATTTAGAAGTGTATGTAGATGATCTGTTAGTGAAATCCAAGACTAAAGCTGAGCATGCCAAAGTATTGGCAAAAGTTTTAGAAAGGTCAAGAGAATATCAATTGAAGATGAATCTCAAAAAGTGCGTATTTGGTGTATCATCAGGGAAGTTGTTAGGATTCATCGTGAGCAAACGGGGCATTGAGATCGATCCCAACAAGGCTAAGGCTATTAGAGAGATGCCACCTCCCCAAAATTTGAAAGAATTAAGAGGATTGATCGAGAGGTTGCAATTTATTCGCCGCTTTATCTCCCAGCACTCACAAAGGTGCAAGCCGTTTTACGAACTTATTAAGCCGGGAGTCATGTTTGATTGGGACGATAAGTGTGAGGAGGCATTCGATGGATTGAAGACATATCTAGCAAGTCCTCCTATCTTAAGACCACCATCTCCAGACAAACCTTTGATTCTATATATTTCTGTCCTGAATGACGCGGTGGGGGCTGTCCTAGCACAAGAGGATGAAGAAGGAAAAGAGAGGGTAGCCTATTATCTCTCTAAACTTCTCAACTCCGCAGAGCAGAGATACATAGCGATGGAGAAGACCTGTGCTGCATTGGTCTGGGTAGTTCAGAAGTTGAAGCACTATTTCTTACCTCATGAAGTCCATCTCATCGCTAGAATGAATCCAATCAAGTTCCTTCTTAAGAAATCCGTTCTTACCGATAGGTTAGCACATTGGCAGAGTTTTCTATCTCAATTTGATATCATCTATATTCAGCAAAAAGCAATCAAAGGCTATGCCATCGCGGAACATCTTGCTCATCACCCTCTTACTCATTTTGATCCAGTCCGATTGGAGTTTCCAGATGAGGAACTGATGTCCATAGACAAAATCAAAGACAATATGTGGACTCTGCATTTTGACGGAGCTCTAAATTCTCATGGTAAGGGTATCGGCATCGTTCTACTATCACCTGAAGGTGTCACCATTCCACAAGCCTTTCAGCTTGACTTTCCTGTCACCAACAATATTGATGAGTATGAGGCTTTTCTAGCCGGTCTCGAGGTTGCTCATCTCCATGGTACCACCAAGCTCAAGATTGTGGGTGATAGTCAGTTAATCCTTCGCCAAGTGCTCACCAAGTACCGAACTCTTGATCATAAACTCAAGCCTTATCAAGAACTCACCTCTACATATGCCAAGCTTTTACTAAACTGATTTTTGTCCATGTACCTCAAAATCAGAACATCTTAGCTGACGTTCTAGCTTCTCTCGCATCATCCTTGAATTTCCCAATCAGCAAACAATCTGAATCGATCATCGTCCATAGATGTCTTTCACCCGTCGTGAAAGACCCTTCATTCCTTAGGACTAAGGAGAAATTGCTGAAGAAGGTCAGAGATGGATATATTGTAGAGAAGCGAGAAATCATACTATTGGAATGGTAAGAAGAGATGGTAGATGAAGAGAAACCATGGTATTTTGAGATTGCCAAATACTGTGAAGATCAGTCGTATCCTAAAGAAGCCACAACTGAGGAGAAAAGGACTATCAGGAGAGTTGCTCAGAGATACGCCCTAGTTGGAGGAGCACTTTATAAACGAGGTTTTGACGGTGTTCTTTTGAGATGCTTGGATGAGGATGAGCTTTAGAAGGTTATGGAAGGAGCTCATGCTGGAATTTGTGGTGCCCATATTAATGGACATATGTTATCAAAGAAGATCCTTAGACAAGGATTCTACTGGCCCACCATGGAAGAAGACTGTGTAGGGTATGTTCACAGGTGTGCTAAGTGTCAACTTCATGCCGATAAGATCCATTCCCCCGCATCTTCACTCCATCCTGTTGCTTCCAATGGCGTTTCTCCATGTGGGCTTTCGACATCATTGGACCTCTCGGTGATCCCAATTCCGGCATTAAGGAAAAATCCTTCATTCTCACTGCAACGGAGTACTTCACCAAGTGGGCAGAAGCCGAAGCTTACACAGAAGTCAAAGCATCAACAGTGTGCAAATTTATCATGAAGAATATCATCACAAGATTCGGAATTCCAAGCACCATCGTCACCGACAATGGACCACAGTTTATATCACAGGAGCTGAAGGACCTCTGCAACATGTATAAAATTGCATTGCATCATTCATCCCCTTATTATCCGCAAAGCAATAGCCAAGCAGAGGCAACTAATAAGACTTTGATAAAAATCATCAAGAAAATGTGTAAATCCAATAAGTTCTCCGACTGGCCAGAGAAATTAATAGAGGCTTTATGGGCATACTGAACTTCAATCCGCACACCCACTGGGCAAACTCCGTATTCCTTAACGTTTGGAATAGAGGCAGTAGTTTGATATGAAGTCCTCATCCTGTCTTTAAGAGTACATTTGAACAAGGAATTTTCCATTGATGAGCACCGCTCAGCACTCCTGGCTCAATTGGAACTTTTAGACAAGAAAAGATGGTCAGCCGCCAATCATGCACGAGTATATCAGAACAGATTAGCACGTTTTAATCAAAAGAAAGTCATTGAACCAAAATTCAAGGTTGGTGAAATAGTTGTTAAAAGAATCTTTACAAAACCTGGTGGTCCGCGTTCTAAGCTCCAACCCAAACTGGGAAGTACCATATGTTATCTCACATGCTTTTCTTGGTAAAGTCTATCGCTTAGTCAATGCAGAAGGGCAAGAGCTATCTCATCCCTGGAATGGTCTTTATCTTAAAAAGTACTATCCTTAGGTTAAAGAGTCGATCAGCATGGTGCAAAACTAGTGGAGTCTGAAAATTTGAAAACTCAAATTCCCCCGTTAGTCTTTGATAATCTAATCCAAACGTATTATTGCACACAAACACATTTAGTTCATGAGTAACAAGAGATGTGAAGTCTAAGGAATACCGAAAGCTTGACTAAGAGTGTAAAGTACAATTCATTCTTTTCAAACTCAACTTCTGTTTTACTTTCGGCCCACGATGTCGGAACAAGGCTTAGAATAGACTGCCGAAAATACCCGCCATCTTAATGGGAGGCCGTCTTAAAAAAAAAGGGGGGGAGATCCGCCCCACGAAAAGGCAAAAGAAAAAGAAAGCACGAAGGCAAAAGCCAACAAAATCAAAAGGCCATTCAACATTACAAACATTACATTAAAAAGGCCATAAAATCAAATGGAAAGAGAGTGCAAGGTCGTTAAATACCCCGCAAAAAGTGAAAATGACCGAATCCCAACATATACTAGGATAAAGGAGGGACATCTGTCAAAGTCTCTGGAACCCTCTTGTGGACCTTCTAGTCCAATTCTTCCCTTCCTTCTAAAGAGGCGTACCCTAAACTTGAGGAATGACCTAGGTAGACTAAAGGTCGGACCATCAAATAGGATCACGATCATAAACATAATTCAAGCACAATGAGTTTGGATTAGGTCATTAAAGAATGATTTGGGAATTAAGTTAATAAATGAATATGCTCTTTTGATCCAAGTTCCATGTTGGTCCTTAGTTTATTCAGTTGATGTCTTATTTCAAAACTACAAAAAATTGAATGTTTCAAAACTAAAAAAATTGAATATTTAAAAACTACAAAAATATTGAATATTTCAAAATTACAAAAAAAAAATGAATATTTCAAAACCAAAAAAATGAATATTTCAAAACTACAATTTTTTTTTTTAATATTTCAAAACTAAAAAAAAATAGATATTTCAAAAATTGCAATTACAAAACAAAAATATTTCAATTAGCATCCGTTTGTCATATCTTGTGTGTCGCATTCCTTTTATTTTCGGTGAGCATTTGCATGCTTGTATGTTGCATTTTACAATTCCATTTCCTTTTTCGATTATTATTTGCCCTCATTAATAAAAGCTTCACCCCTTGACCCTTCTACCAAGGATAGAATCAAGTAGCCAGTTACTTAACTGGGTAAGGGGCTAAGCCTAAACATATATTTAATTTGTTTGTCCAAGCCATGTGCAGGTATCAAAAGGAAAGTCAATAAGGGAAAAGTACCAAGACAATCCAAATACGAAGAAACTCCTTTCATATATCAAAAGAGTTTATGTACAAGATGTAAGTCCCTCCACAGGACTTCAAAAATGAAAGGAAGATACAATATGATGGCATCCCTTATGGCTGACTCTCTCTCGCGCCCTCGTCCAGCTGGCTCTGCGCCTCATCTTGCACATATGGTCCTCGTGCTGGTGGCGGCGGCGGTCCCATGACGCTCGGCCCAGCCTGGCCGGAGGAGACTGCTATGCTGGTGGTGAAGGCACTCGCCTGTCCTCGATCCAGCGTCTGCTGCCGCGCACTCTGGTAGCGAACCTCAATGCTCTGGCGCTCGTGCTCCGCCACTGAAAGTCGGCCCTGAAGGCTCCCCAATCGGGACCGGTCATGATCCCTCTCCTCTATCAAGATCTCCAGCCGAACCTGGAATCGTGCAAGCTCACGGGGGAGGTCGCTAGCAGAGAGCCTCGCCAACTGCTCCTCCAACTCAGCAACCCGAGCCACTGAACCGCAGGCCTGTGCCGACTCGGCATCCTTTTCACCAAGAGCCACGCAAAGCTCTTGGACCTGCAATAGGAGACATTGTCAACCAACTAATCAAGCAAGCAAAAGACATCATACAAGAAACAAGTCAAAGATTTACCCGAGCAGCAGCATCATCCTCAGCTTGAGTGGCTCGGCGGATAGCGGAAGCCAGCTAACTCCACAAGTCGGTGAGGGCAGCCTCGTAAGTGGCACTGGAAGATGGGCCGGCAGCAGTAGAAGATCAGGGAGGAGCCGCGTGGGTATAAGCAGCATGTTGTAACAAAAGAGAGATCACCGTCAGCGTACAAGTGTCAAAACAGTTTAATAACAAAGAAGCTTTCATAATGCATATGTCATTCATGCATATCATGCTTACCAGTTCATTCAGCTCCTTCTGCACCTACTCTATCTGGACCTCGACATCTTGGAGATGACCTCGAAGAGTGAGGATGGTGGCGTCTCGTGCATCCTGCATATTCATATCATATCATGTCATGCATTCACAAATGTAAGCAAGATAATTAATAAAATGAAAGATGCATGCATAGCATACATATAATAATACTTACATCGAGGGGGCGGAGTAGTCGAAGGTGAGCGGCGTAGTGAGTCTGGTACTGTTGAAGGTAAGCATCGCTGCTCACCACCTGCCAAACCACCGGGACTCCATATCGGAACCAGTCCTTCGTGCTGGTCTGGGAACTCTGCCCTCCAATCAATGTGGGCCTACTTCCCCCACATCATCCTCCCGATCCCCTCAGGGATCTCCTCCTCCACCCACTCTTGATGCAACCCCAAGGTCCCCATCACTAGTTTCAAGCGCAGAAGGGCAATCCCGTTCAGGCAGTGAACCCAAACTTGACGCCCAAACCGGCCTCGCCCACGCTCCACCCATGACTGTCCAGCATCATCCATACCAAGATATGGACGCCATATAACCTGCATTCATATAGGTTAGTTGCATTGCACACCTACACAAATGAATAAACAACTAAATAAACATTAAATAAAACATTTAACAAAATATTCAAGAAAAGATCCAATCTTACAACTAAAATATTTAACATGAAGTAATTCATTAATCAAACATTTAATCAAGCATTTAATCAAACATTTAACAAACATAATACAACCCAGCATTCCATAGGATATTTTAAACAAACAATTAACATAAAAACATTCAAGCATTTTATGAAACAGTTAATAGATAAAGGAAAAGAAGGATTAAAACTCACCAAAAGCTCTGGGTAGTCAAGAAATTGACAGTGGAGGGCCGTCAGCTGGTGGTGTTGTGGCGCCGTGTCCACTACCGGACGCCAACGCCGAGCAAGTGGAATTGTCGCCGGCTGCTTAGATGGCCTCGCTCGACCCAGAGAAAAATAATAGTAGCTCCACACCTGCACACAAGAATATATAGGTTAGAATCATCATATACATTGCATCAAATAATCATAAGCATTTAATGAAACGAACATAAAATGAACTAAATACCTAAAGGAATGGCGCAAAGCCACTGATGGTGGTCTCCCGGTCAAGCGTGACAATAGAAAGGTCAGTGAAGAGGTGGGCCAGAAGGGACGCACCCCAGGCATACTCACCTAGGTGGTCTAAATCAGTAAGAAGGGTCAAGAAACGGTAGTGAATGTAATCTCCCTTGGTCCCGAATAGGAGTCTGCCGAAGAAGAAGACAAAGAACCTCTTAAGGTCCCTATCCACACTAGCCCTATCGCTCGGATCCTGATAGTACACCTCACTAGATGCTCGTCTGAATTTCTCCCTAGACTCATCCATCTGCTGCCTCAGTTCCACTAATCCTAGGGATCTCTCTACGGCTACCCTCGCGAGAGTCCGAGACTCTCGGCTCTCCGACCCTGTGCACTCTAGGCCCAGCAACTCCTGAGCAAACTCTCGATAATCGGGATGCATGATCCCACTCACTGCCCAGCCATCCACCCAAAGGCCGGTGATCCTGCATGCGTCCTCGATGCTGGGGATCATGTGTCCCCAGGACATTAGAAATGTCCTGCTCTCAGCATGCCACCTCTCCCTCAACACCTGCAATAACACTAAGTCTATCCAAAACGGCTCTATCTCTAAGATCTCTCGGAATCCCATTTCTGCTAGTCGTGCCTTCGGAAAATCCGGGAGACCCCTGTAAGCCGCCATTACCAGGTCCCATGATATCCTGGTCCTCATTGTGCCCTACATTGAATAAAAAATTGATTAATATTATGATCAGAATATTAATAATCAAATTTTCATAATTATTCTCACCATTTCTGAATCGCGTCTGGGTTCTGGGACGCGTTTCAAAAAGTGTCCCTGTCCCCAGACGCCTTTCAGCCACAGGTTCCGGAACCTGTGGCCGAGCCCTTCTTTCCCCCCGAAATTGAAATTTAAGTACAAGAAACGAGTGTTTCAAGGCTTACCAGACGTGGGCCGGCTTCCTCGGCCGGTGTTGCGGCTTCCTCAGCCTCTTGAGTCGCGAGAGGGGCTTCCTTGGATTCCATGAAGGTCGCGCCTCCATAATCCCCAATTCCTCGGCCAGTGACGTTTCCGAGGCTTCCTCCTCGCCCACCTCCACCACCTCGACGGCGGTAACCCTCCGCCGCTTCCCACTGACGCCGCTAGGCCCACCGAAATCCATGGAGTCGAGAGTTTGAAGGTAAGAGAGAAGATGAGAGCTAGAGAGGGAGATGGAGAAAGAGAGGAGTTTGAGAGTGAGAGAGAGAGTAGAAATGAGAGAAGGTTGCCGGGGAAGCTCGCCGGAGTTGAAAGAAATGGGGAACAGGAGGAGAAGCGCCGTAGGAGCCCACCGTTGCTGGAGAAGATGAAAAATAAGAGAGAGAAAACCAAGGAGAGAGTGAGCGAAAAGGAAAGGGCCTCGGGCTCGCGAAACCCTGTTTGAATTAGTTAAATCGCGTTTTGGGATAGCGGCACCATTCAGTGGTGCACAAACTGACGTGGCAACAGAAAATGTTTGAAATTGCTTAAACGTATCCCCCATTGGCGACGCCTTTTGGAGTTTACCGCCTCTTTTGGTCAGGGTCCTACCACAGAAAATCAGGAAGAATTATTATTCGCGTCTTTGAAGGAGGACACGATTCAGTGGATTAATTGTTGGAAATCTCTGGAAAATAAGAGAGAGAAAGATAAAGGCGTCTTGCTGACCAGACGCGATTTTGGGTTCTTTTGAGGATAAATTTTTATTTTGGAAATTGAATTATGTTGAAAAGTGTCTCTCTGAGTCGACACGATTTGAATTTAATAAGCCCGAACCTTGATATTTTGAGGAAAAATCACAGTTTTACTCAAGGAAAATTACAAAAAAAATTGCAAGACATTTAAGGGATGATTTCTATCATATTAAGGAATGGTTTCTTCATTGAAAATAAAATCGAAATACCTCAAGTTGGAAGGCAAAGGATGAAGAGCTTTCAAGGACGAATCTTCTTAAGCTCTTTTACATATGATTTCCATCGTTCTTTATTGGCTTCATGAGGAAGTTTTGTAGGGTTCTCGCGTTTCTCCAGATCGCTCACGCAACGGAAAATAAAATTGAAACCAACGATCTGTTCCCATTCGAATAACTAAAACTGATAATCGGATTATCGATTCTTCCCGTGTGCGGATTTGAATCCGCAACCGATCGGTTCCGTCGGTGTGACACCGCAAGCCGCTCAAGCGCCCAGCCTCTAGCGGAGTCCACACCATCCTCCTCGCGACAGATATCCTCACATTCCTCATTCTTCGCAGCCCACAAAGCCTCCGCCGTTCGCCGCAATGATCGCCGCATCGCGCAGACGATTTCCTGTCGAACGAGAGTCGGAGAAGCGGCGGAGCAGATCCGGGGATCCAAACTCATCTGGGGTGTCAAAGAGAGAAAGGAAGAGAGGAGGGGGCAGCTAGGGTTAGCGGTAGCTTGGCCTGCTCAGCCCGTTCGCTATATTTTATACTAACCGCGCGATTTTTCATAAAAACCCTCAGTTTATATAAAACCCACTTTATCTTCCATCGCCTTGAGAATCATTTGCGTGTACCCCTCTAGGCCCAATAACCAGTCCAGTTAATGGCCCAATAACCAGTCCAGTTAATGGCCCAATAAGTCCAGTGACTCCTCACTGGCCTGATTAATCAATTAATAACTCATATTAATTAATTAATCAATTGAATCAATGTCAGACATCAAATTCGTTCGGGCCTCTGATCACGTTGGTGTAGGCGCCCGGAACGTCCCCCCGTCGCCGCTGCGGGCTTCCGACCGAGGGTCCCTCCGTTCGTCTTAGCACTGTGGCGATTTAAAAGGTGTTAGAAATTGAAGTGTGATCGCCAGGAGCATTACCTTTCGGTCCCTATGCTCCGCAGGATGGTGATGATGTGATCGCATTCTGTGGGAGCGGAAGATGGTGGTTTCCCCTTCTCTTCCTCCGGCCGGCTAGAGGAGGAGAGCTCGGTAGTCCGCGGGCAGGATCTGGTAAGAGCCCCTGAAAAGAAAAGATAAACAAAGAAAAGAAATAGCCCGATTAGAACTGTGACATGTAGGATCCGTTCATGCAAACATAAAAATTAACTAAAATTAGAGGGAGACGCACCGGATGGGTGTTTGGGAGGGAAGGTGACCATATGTTATGGCCACCCACCTCCCGTTTTTTGTTTGAAACCTCTGAGGGTAAATAGGGATTGCTAAGTCATTCTAGGATGCATGCATGCAGATAAGTGCTCGTGTGTGAAAAAGTGAAATGATGTGTTGAAGGTAAAAGAAGAGTGAGAGTGGGAGAATGTTACGGCATGGATGAAAGTGAGAATATAACGAAATGAAAAAGGTGAAAAGTAAAAGAGGGTTAAGAGGACAAGCCCATTTGAAGTGCGAAGGATTCCTCTGAAACTCACTGACTCCTTGCCCGCTTGCCAACCTCCTCTAAGCCTTCCCTCCAAGAAGCCACCTCTTAACCCCCTTGCTCGAGAGGATATGAGGGGTTTAAATAGGTGAAGGGAAAATAGGAGAAAACAGGGGTCTAAATCCCCGTAAATCACCCCTGGAGCCAATAGGAAGTGGTCAAGGGTGGGAGGTAGTGCGCGCGGCAATCGCCGGAGTGGGGAGTGGTCGGAGTAGTGGGGGACGAGGGCGGCGAGTAGAGGAGATCGTGGGAAAGACGGAGTCAAGGGGGTGGTTAAGGAGTGGACGGCCAGGTAACATGCCTTCCATTCTCGTGGTGGAAGGCGGCCCGGCTGGCCTTCGAAGGGGGTGGAAGGCAAAGGGTGGCCTTCGAAGGGGGTGGAAGGCGGACTGGCCGGCCTCCACAAAAAGGTGGTGAAAAGTGAAAAAGGTGGCCAAAAGGTGGAAGGCAAGGTAGCTGGCCTTCCAAGGAGGTAGAAGGCAAGGGGTGGCCTTCGAAGGAGGTGGAAGGCAAGGGGGCTGGCCTTCCACAAAAGGTGGTAAAAAGTGAAAAAGGTGGTCAAAAGGGTGGAAGGCAAGGTGGCTGGCCTTCGAAGGTGGTAGAAGGCAAGGGGTGGCCTTCGAAGGAGGTGGAAGGCAAGGGGGCTGGCCTTCTACGAAAAGTGGTAAAAAGTGAAAAAGGTGGCCAAAAGGGTAGAAGGCAAGGTGGCTGGCCTTCCAAGGGTATAGAAGGCGAGGGGTGGCCTTCGAAGGGGGTGGAAGGCGGACTGGCTGGCCTTCCACGAAAAAGGTAGTGAAAGACGGGGTTTAGTTAATGGGCTTGGTTGTTAGTGGGCTGAGATGGCCAAATGCGGGGATTTTGGTGGTAAAGGGCTAATGATGGAGGGGATTTATGACCAGAAGGGTGGTCCAAAATCGGTGTCTACAGTTGGGTGCCAAGCAACACCACGTGAACCCCGAAGGTATCGGGGTTAAGTAACCCACTTTTGGAACCTTTCCGCCGACAGTTACCGCGTGGATATAATCCTTCATTCGCACAATGCTCTCGAGTCAACTCAAGGTATGGTAAACCGTCAAACGCTAACCGATCGACTCACTTGGATCGGATGCTGCCGAATAATATCAAGGTGACAGTTCAGTTCAGTGAGGTACAATACCATCTAGTGATTCATTCGAATCAGTTCAGTGAACTCATTCTCTAATTAGAACCTACATATTCGCCTTAGTGTTTCCACACAAGTGACTATGAGATCAGTCACTCTCATCATATGAGCAGGAGTAATGTGTACTAGTCTAACCGGATATCCGATGTCCTTCTTGAATATCCTCCAATTATGAACTATTAAGAATATGTGTGTTTAAGTGATCGGTCTCACTAGTATGATCTCATCATAATTTGATCACTATCGCATACATTCACGGACTTCATTATGAGACGATAATAACACGTATTAGACATAATGAATATAATGTCATTTTATTAATAAATGAACGAGATTACAAAGTCATATTTACTTGTAGGCCACCTAAGACTAACAATCTTCCACTTGGACTAAAGCCAATCACCTTTATGCACTAAGCCTATAGACTCTAGGTCACGCTCAAACACATTTTGAGCCAACGGCTTTGTCAGTGGATCTGCTACATTGTCGACAGATGGAACTCTTTCCACCACTACATCTCCTCTGGATATTATCTCTCTGATTACATGAAAGCGCCTCAAAATATGCTTCGATTTCTGATGAAACCGAGGCTCTTTCACTTGTGCAATGGCTCCATTGTTGTCGCACAACAGTGGAACAGGTTCAGAGATATTGGGAACTACGCCAAGTTCGGTGATGAATTTCTTCAACCATACTACTTCCTTGGTGGCTTGAGCTGCAACAATGTACTCAGCTTCAGTCGTCGAATCTACAGTGGTTGCTTACTTGGAACTCTTCCAGCACAGTGCGCCTCCGTTTAAAGTAAACACAAATCCAGATGTAGACTTGCTATCATCTGGATCTTACTGAAAACTCGAGTCAGTCAAGCCTCGCAGTTTCAAGTCATCTCCTCTATAGACCAGAAATATATCCTTAGTTCTTCCTAAGTACTTAAAGATACATTTCAATACCTTCCAGTGCTCTTCGCCTGGATCAATCAGAAATATGCTCGTAACACTTAGAGCATATGTAACATCAGGCCGTGTACATAGCATGGCATACATGATAGATCCTATGGCAGAGGTATAGGGCACTCTATCTATGAATGCCCTTTCATCAGGAGTTTTAAGAGACTGCTCCTTTGAGAGATTAATTCCATGTTTCATCAGTATGAAGCCTCTCATGGAATTTTCCATGCCAAACTTTTTGACTATGGTATCTATGTACAAGGATTGGATCATTCCAAGCATCCTTTTTGATCTATCTCTATAGATCTGTATCCCCAATACGTAGGATGCTTCTTCCAAATCCTTCATAGAGAAGTTTTTCGACAGCCAGATCTTTACCGATGACATCATAGCAACCTCTGAAGCTTGCACACTTTATCTGGAGATTCCTTAGACGTGAAACCTTCTAGTTGTATCATATACACCTCTTCCTCAAGTTTACCGTTGAGGAAGGCAGTTTTCACATCCATCTGTCAGATCTCGTAATCGTAGTGTATAGCTATAGCGAGTAGAACTCTGATCGACTTTATCATGGCAACTGGTGAGAAAGTCTCGTCATAGTCAATTCCTTACCTTTGACAATATCCTTATGCCACCAATCTTTCCTTATAAGTGTCGATCCGTCCATCAGCACCGATCTTTCTCTTAAAGATCCACCTGCACTCGATGGATACAATACCCTAGGGCAAGTCCTCCAAGTTCCAAACTTAGTTGGTGTACATGGATTGAATTTCTGAGTTCATGGCTTCTCGCCATTTCTCGGCTTATGGGCCTTCTATGGCTTTCTGGTAGGTTTTAGGATCATCATCCTCATTATATTCTATCTTAGACTCTCCTTCAACGATATGTCCCACATATCGTTCGGGTAGTCTAGGTAATCTACCAAATCTACGAGGCTCATCTGTGTGTACCTGAACAGATTCAGAAACTGATATCTCATCTAATGATAATGTAGCTGTTTGGAGATTTGGAACCTCTTCAAGTACTATTTTACTCCCACTGTCCTCCTGGAGAAGGTATTCCTCTTCCAGGAAGACAGCTTTCTTGGCGACAAACACCTTTTGTTCATCAGGATGGAAAAAATAGTATCCAAAGGTTTCCTTTGGATATCCCACAAACCTGCATTTATCAGTTCGTGATTCCAACTTGTCTGGATCATGCCTCTTTACATGAGCAGGACAACCCCAAACTTTAACATGTTTAAATTATGGTTTCCTGCCTTTCCATATCTCATATGGAGTAGAGGTCACAGACTTGCTGGGTACTCTGTTCAGTAGGTATGTTGCTGACTCTAAAGCATACCCCCAGAGGGACACTGGTGATCCCGAAAAACTCTAAACTCACACGTCGCAAACGATTCATAATCGAATGCATTCAAATATCTATGTTTATGCAACTTTTGCAACTTGCTTTCACCAATATGCCCAAGTCTACAATGCCACATATAGGCTTGGCTCACACAATTCTTACTCTTCTTAATAGCATTATCAATGTGAAGATTGTAATAAGAAACATCTAAAAGATATAGACCATTGATTAAAGATGCCGAAGCTATTAATGTACTATCATAATAAATCGAACAACTTCTATTCTCAGTAGACAACCAATATCCTATCTTGTCCAAACGAGATACTGATATGATGTTCTTTATTACACTAAGAACATAATAACAATCTTCTAATGATAAGACGTCTCCCGATGGAAGCCTAAGGTTTGTTGTCCCAACAACAACCGCCGCAACTTTTGCGCCGTTTTCTAGCCTCAGTTCCACCTCGCCTTTTCTCAACTTGCACTTACTTATCAGCATATGCACACCATGGCAAATGTGAGAAGCACATCCAGTATCTAATACCCAAAATGTGGAATCTCTTACTGACAAGTGGATATCTATCATATAGATATCTGAAGCTTCAAACAGCTTCTCCTTTCTATAAGCTTTTTCGTTGAGGAACTCCTTGCAATTCCACTTCCAGTTACCATTCTGTTTATAGCAAAAGCAGTCACCTTTTACTACTCCTTTACCTTTATCCTTCGACCTTTTATTGTATGTGATCATCTTTGCTTTAGGGGCATCCAATGTCGGTTCAGTAGGAGGATCAGCTCCAAGGACGTAGGCAATGTGCTCAGATCTGAAGACATTCTTCAGGTTTCTGAGCCAATCCAAGTAGTTCAGGCTAGTCAAAATATTGGCGTCAAGTATGCCACGGAGTGGATTATTCGACGACAGAATTCCCTACAGGAGATGAATAAAATCTATTTAGCAGATGTTTAATTATTAAAATTTAAAACAAGACATGGTCTTTTGATCAAGTTTTAACTCCCGCTAATTTTCGACGGACTGTATAACCCTCAGCTATATAGAACGGGAGACACCGACAGTCTCCTAGCGATGATCATAATCTAAATGACTTGCAGTACAAGCTTGTGGATAGCACAAGAAAGCTGTAAAACAATCAAAGAGCACCCAGCTCATGGGACTTGCAACTCCTTGCAATATATGATTATATCTTTAGTCCCCAGAGATTTCATGGCCTTGTAGATAGCACAACAAGTCACTAATTCTAGTCTAAGCTAACCATCGTTACGCGACGAGTATAGATTTGCATGCAGCCCTTGTGGATAGTACAACAAAGCTACATGATTCTTCTACCCCGATCATTTAAGCATCTAATGCCATAGCCACAGTCTCTCCTCACAATTAAACAGGCTTTGTGGTAGCACAAGAAACCTGCCTAAAGTGATTCGAATCCTATGACTATAACGATGGTGGACCACGCGGTAAGTTCTCAACTACTCACGTTATGGCTTAGAATTTAGACGAGGGTATTTTGGTTAACTTTTATCTTGGTCTCTCTTAGGTGATAGTATACAAATATATCGTATATATTTACTAATACTATACCTGCTTTGATTCATAATCAAAAGAAAACAATGCATCTCATACATGTCATTAGTGTCGTCATGGATAGTATAGTGGGTTTGACTGGAGCCAATAGTCAAACGCACACACAGTCTAACATAACATTTAGATCAGATTACCCTACAAACACATAGGCAAAGGATCTCCATCGATTCACCTTCCTGGTTGTAGCTGTGGATCGTCCTCGCTCCTTCCTCGGTTGCCTCAATCATATTACAATTAATTCTAGAATTACATGTAGATTGAAGAAGGCCTTATGGCGAGTACAAGAGAGAGGGAGGTAGAAGTACATCGAAGTATCAAAAAGAGAGAGAGAGAGAGAGAGAGGTACGCAGACCTCTATTTATTAACAATTAATAAATAACCAACATACATCCGCGATCCACATAGATCATTCATCACATGAATAATATTAAAATGCATATCTATGACCACGGTGTGTTTTAAATATTCCATGCATGATAAGCGTATCGCATGGCTTAAACAAATGAGTTTTTAAAATAAATAATTTTGGCTTTCAGAAAGTTAGGTTCCAATCAAAATTGACTTTTGAATTTCAAAAACTTTTTTTATAACTTAATCATGCAATTAAATCAAATTCAAAAGCATAAAACACACATCACATGTGCACACACTCCAAATTAATAATTACATATTATTTCATGCAAATTAGAACATTTCTAATAGTTAAACAATCTAACATTTAGATTAAAACATATCAATAATCTAACAATTAGGCTATTAATAATTAATAACTAATCTAACTCTTAGACTAGTTCACTTAAGTTAATTAATAATTTAACACTTAAATTATTAATCAACTATAATTAATTATTAACTACTAACCTAACACTTAGATTAGTTAATTAATGCTAATTATTAATTTAAATCTTAAACCAATAATTAGTACAAACTAATTAATTAATTCTAATTCTAACTCTTAGAATAGTTAATTTAAAATTAATCATTACCTTAACACTTAAATTAACAATTAACTCTAATTAACAAAAAGTGCTAATCTAACTCTTAGATTAGTTAATTAATGTCAAGTATTAATTTAACTCTTAAAATAATAATTAACATTACTTAATTAATAACTACTAATTTAACATTTAAATTAGTCAATTAATGTTAATTACTAATTTAACACTTAAATTAATAAATGAACGAGATTACGAAGTTATATTGGCTTGTAGGCCACCCAAGACTAACAAGTTTGACACAACGGGTGAAGCCGATGTTCCACAGAGTTGCAATGAATTATGTCCCCTCAAAGTCCTCATCGGTACCTAATGCCCGCTTCTTGATTGGAGAAAGAGAAGAGATCTCAGGAAATTCATCGCGCGGCATACCAAGTTGAGGATGACAGCGATGTGGATTGTATAGAATAAACTCGGTCGCCCCGATCAGTCGGAGCTCTGTGCCAGCACCACGGCACACTCAAACCACCTTTTCCATGAGAGTAAGTAGCATGGATTCGAATCCACTTTTGGGCATAGTTTTGAAGTAAGCGCGCCAGTCAGCCCGAGTTTGAGGTTGGGCATACGATTGGTCATGTTGTCATTGAACTTCACAATGTTGGAGATATGCAAGATAGGATTGCGGTGATATGTCTGGGATATCTTTGGAACCTCTTCTTCATTATGGTTGAACTTGAAGTGGAATTCTACCCATAGAGCTAAGAGAAGCATGCTACCATAAGGAGGTTGACCTGTAGAAGCTGTAGAGAGCCCACTGTAGAGATAGGCTAGAACGGTTGTGCTGATCTGCTTTCCTTCAAAAATCTCATTGATTGCGCTTATTTGATCATTTTCTAGAATATTATCTTGAGCAGGGAATAGTAGAACTCCAGCTAAGCATGTGGTGAACGCCTTCATCACATTCTCTGTTTCTTCTCCCTTAAGATTTTCTATCTCCTTCAGAGTACATTTGGCTAATTTGGCAAGATTGATCCCCTTCTTAGTAAGATAATCTCTTTTAGCTTCTTTATGATCTTTTCTAGCAATTGTTGACCTATGATTCTTTCCCTCATTAGCATCATATCACTCAAATCAGGTTCATCATTGTTGACCTTGAGCTTAGGAAGACCCAATAAGAGTTTAGCTTCTTTTAAAAGGATAGTGGCTTCAAATGTGGCAAAAAGAAATGTATGAGTTTGTGGATGCCACAATTCGGTTAAAGCGCCCTTTGCAGCCCAATCCATACTTATGCTTTTGTAATGTTTGGCATGAATAACCAACCCTTGGATATGCCACTTGGATATATAAGATTAAATGGACAGATTGATCTTGTTTATAAGCTATTAGAGCTATGAGAGTGAAGAGAATCTTCTTGGACCAAAGAAGAAAGGATATCCTTAGATAAAGAAAAGAGTTTGGAATAGTTCTATCTTGCTCGTTGAAGAATTGGAATATGGAAAAACATATAAAAAGAATTGAAAAAAATAGAAGGAAGAATTGATTAGAAAAGAGATTAACTTACTTGTAAGTTAGGATCTCGCCCACTTAAATGAATTTTCAGTTCATAGAGCTTTTCAATTGTCTTCCTCATCCTTTTGCTTGAGAAATCTTTTAAAGAATTCATCCTCCTTGAATTAATTTTCTTGATTTCTTCCTCTTTCTCTTGAGCTTTTGAGAGAATCCTTTAGCTTTCCCTCTTGATTGCTTATTGTAATGTTTTGATATGAAGAGATGAAGTTTTTATAGAGTGATTTGCGAGATTGAGGAACCCTTTCCTAATTGAAAGAGAGATGTGCATTGAAGGAAAGTAGAGTTCGGGTTGGAGTCAAAACAGAGAATTGTTTCTGTAAGTTAAATGGCGTCTGGATGGAGCGACGTCATTTAAATAACGTCTGCGAACAGTGACGCTATTTAATGAACTTTCTGAATTTCTGTTATTCTCTGAAAATTCATAATTGCAAAATATTTAATAATTGTTTATTCCTTTACATAAAATTACTGATGAAATCTGAGTGCATGAGATTAAAGAAATGAAAATGAAGTTGAAAATTTCAACAAGGTCCCACTATAAGAGTTTCACTGAGTCCCAGCCGTAACTAAAAAGACGGTTATCTCCATTCCTATATTCCATTATGTAATTGATTTGCATCATCATTATTATATGATAAGTATCTATTAGAGTATATCAAGGACCTTGTGGTTTTGATGAAACTGAAGTTTGAGTTCTCCTTCAACAAAAACAATGATAATTCCAGAAAATTCTTAATCGCACAGATAGGTCGTTGGATTGTTGATTGATAGGGATGATGGTTCCACTCTTGTAAAATAGTGCATGGACAAACGAGCTTCGGCTTAGCACTGGATTACAGGATTGATATCTTGACTAATCAATGACAGTTTAATAATATTATCCTTGATGAATTTATATTTTATTTCATTTTAATTTTTTTTCTTTTAGCCCAACATGCATCATGTAAGACTTTAAAATAATTGTTATAAGAATTAATTATTGATTAAGTTTCAGACTATTGATCTAAAAAAAATCCCAACGTGATGTGAAATATTCCATTCCAAATTAATCTCTCAATTGCCTTTGAGGTTTTTTTGAAGATATCCTTGCAATTCTATCCTTGCTTAGATTCTTTATCCCAAATTTTCTTGTTTCCTTTTAAGATCCATCAAGGTTATAGCACGTCCACATGGGCTGGTAACCGCTCTCCATAATGAAACCTACAGGGTTTGTGACCTAGGGTACTTCCCAATCATGGAAGTTGATCATCCTTATTTTATTTTCTTGTCTCTTTCATCCAAAAAGGATTGATTCTATTCATCTATTTAACTTATTTTATTGATCATTTTGAGAAAAATTCCCATCATATGATGTTGAGAGCGTGTCTCATCACACCTTGGCATCACATTTTCAGTACATTTAATTTCATTTCACTCCCTTGAAAGGACAACGCCACGGTGGGGCAGCTGTAAAGACGCAAATTTTGACCTCATATTGAGTAAATTTCATGTCACACTTATAATACCCCAAAATGGTCTGATATTTAATCATAATTTTTATTGATTTTCTGGAGATTTGTTAATTAGCGTCGCCCGTGCCCGATGCCATTTAGATTCCTAGCCGAAATCAGTTCGAAATTAAATTTTCACATTCAGATTGATTTAACTGAATAGTGTCGCCATAGGAAGGCGGCATTTAAGTCCTAATCCGTCTGCGTTTACGATTTTTAATTCGAATTAATTTTCTAATTATCTAAAGTACGTCGCACCTAGGAGACGCGATTTAGGTTTCCTAATGTATTTCAGTTTCCTTTTCGGATCTCCTTTCTATTTTGGCCATTTTAATTAACCAAATGGCATTCCGTCTGGGCGACGCGATTAAGCAGTTTCCTGATAAACATGATTTGGCCGAGATAATCCGATTTCCGAAGTTAGAAAGGTTGTTAACTCCTCCATGCTCATCCTAGGTAAGTCTGACTGCAGGAGACAGTCCTATTGAAGTCCAAAATACCCCTAAACTTATTCTTATAAATACAACACCCTTTGGACCTTTGAAAAAGGTTGGCCATTGGTGATTTTGAAGTTCAAGGCAAGGTGTTTGAAGGCTCTAGAGGAGAAAAACGTGGACAACAAGAGAGGCTTTATCTAAAACTTCTTCTACTTCATCATCTTCATCCTTTGAAGCTTTTGAAGATCAAGGCTATGACGGAGCCAACCAACCATCTTCTTTCCTTCATTTCTTATTAAACTTTTCATTAACTTCATACAGTTTATTCATTGTTTTCCATAGTTCATCACCATTATCATCACTTCATGTTCATACACACATCATTATTTTACACACCCACATACATATTAGGGGTTTAAAGAACAACAATCAAGTGAGTAAACTAGTTTTGTAAGGATTGAGGTTTCGGATCCGATTATCGGGTCAGTTTTCGGGGTCGGATCCCTTAGTTTGGGCCCTAGACGTGGTTTAAACGGCGTCCATCAATGTGGACGTGTTTTAAGCTGTGCCACGTAGGCTGGCCTTGGGGCGCGAGAGTACGGCTCCGGTCATATCGTCTGAATGGCGTCTGGCATGGATGACGTCATTTAGAGTACGACCCTGCTTTGTCAGAGTACGGCCTGGTCTTGTCATCTAAATGACGTCGGGCTTGGACGACGCGTTTTCCCCAGTTTCTGTTTGACCCCGCGAATCCTCCCTCATTTCCCTCTTTCTCTCCTTTCTCTTCTCTCTCCCCTCTTCCCTCCAATCTCCGGCGAACCCTTCCCCCTCTCCTTGCTTTCCTCCCTCCATTCCATCTCTCCCTCTACTCCATCAACCTCCTAACTCCCACCACTACCACCACCATCTCCTCCACGGCGTTTATCTCTCCGGACGGCGGCCGACGTCCCGGTGGAGTAACAGCGTCCACGGCGATACCGGCGGCGGCGTGTGGCAAGACGGGTTGGCGGCTTGGGGCTAGGAGGAGTTCGAGTAACCGGTAAGGTAACGATCCCCGTTATATTTCGTTTAAAAACCATGTTTTTCCCGATTTGGAGCATGTTTAGGGATTTTCTTGGGGTGAAAATACTAATTGCATGTAATGAGAATTTAAGTGTTTTAATAGGTATTTAGGTTCTTCTCCTCCTTCTCCACTTTTTTTGTGTTTTTACACGATTTGGGAGAGGAAATCCCACCCCGTGGATTGGGAGATGGCGGAGGAAGAACCTGTCTGTGAGGGTTAAATGGCGTCGGAGGACAGCGACGCCTTTTAGAAAGGCGGCTTCCACCTGCGACGCGATTTAGCCCAAATAACAGACTCTATCTCTGGACTGATGAGCATCTAGGGACAGCGACGCCTTTTGAACGGCGACTTCCATGCCCGACGTGTTTTAAGTTAGATCACCCCGAGGCATGTCTCTCTTTCTGTCGTTATCAGGCGACTAGGGACAGCGACGCCTTTGAAAAGGCGACCTCTATAGACGACGCGTTTTAGGCCATCTTCCGAGGCCAGTTTTCACATGAACCAGTTTAAGAGTCTTGAATGACGTCGGCCTTGGACGACGCGATTCAAGACAGAATCTCATTAATTCCTGCAATTAACATGTGTTTACATTGATAGATAGTTTGGTTAATTGCATATTTGAGAACATACTTGAGGACGATGATTTCTATGTGATCGGATCGCACCGTGTTGTGTTTTGTGCAATCGTGGGCCTAGAGTGACAGTTGTTAGCGCTTAGGCACCCTGTGTTGGTGTAGGAGTGACACGACGCTGGTGTGGGAGTGGCGGGATGACGCCTAGAGAGAGGGTCACCTGGTGTACCCCGGGGTATAGCTAGTACCGGTGTGGGAGTGGTACATTCGGAGTGTCACTCCTGCTGGGGGAAGCAGAACCACTTGGAGCCTGTTAGGACGGAGTAGCCAACGCTATCCGAGGGGTTACTATTTGGTCTCAGCGGGTCGGAGTTTCTCGCGTTCGGCCGTGTGGTTGGCATGTTTTGCTGAGACGCTGGTTGTGAGCTCCGTGTTAGAATGGTTTCAGAATTGTGCATGTTATATTTCGAATGCATGTGTTTTATATCGAAATCTAGGAATTATGTTTACTGCTTTACTTGCTTAAATTATCTATATTTGTGTTGCTGCACTTGTGGGTGCGTGAGTGGGCGGTGGGGATCGAAGGATCCCTACTGAGTCTTTTCAATGAGACTCACCCCTGCGGTTTTCAGGTGAGGGTTCCAGGCAGGCGTAGCGAGAAGAGTGTTGCTTTGGGTCGCACGCCAGTAGCTGTTGTTCCGGGGTATGCCCCGATGTAGTTGTCATTTTATTTTCTGGCATGTACACTTAGTTATTTCCTTTCTGTTGGAGTATGTAATTATTTGCTGAGTCGAGTCACATTGTAATAATTTTTAATTCCTGCATTTCCTTTTTAATTCAATGCGATGTGAATGCTTAGCTTTGTTTATTATTTATTTCCGAGACATATCAAGATCTTGGTTTGGCTCCAAATTAATGATTCGGTACCCATTTAGTAATCGCATCTCCGATTATAGGGTGGCGGGTCATTACAGTTGGTATCAGAGCATTCAGTCTGGCAAATAAATGAATAACTAGGTTAAATATCGTAATTTTGGCAAATAATTACATTATCCCGTACAGGCACGGCGGTAGTGTAGGTTTTAGGACTCTAATTAGAACTTTTCGATTTCTGTGATTGTAGGCGATTAGATGGCTCCTAGGAAGAGGATGCCAGTCATTAGAGAGCGGGGAGATGTCCCTAGTGGATCTGAGGCCGGTAGGCCGAGTATGGAGCGTTTCATGGAGGCTATGATGGACACGATGGCTAGATACCTGACCCGAGACCCTAGTGAGAGTTCTAGTGCTCAGGGAGGGCCTTCAGCTGCTCTGGAGAGATTTCTGAAGCTGAAGCCGCCTCATTTTACCGGTCGTCCCGACCCTGATGAGGCTGTTCATTGGTTGAGGGAGATGGAGAAGACTTTTGATACCATGGATTGTGCGGCAGTTGAGAGGACTCCTTTGGCTACCTTCATGTTGAAGGATGATGCCTACGACTGGTGGACCACTTTGAAGAATTTGTCATATGCGGATAGGAATCTCAAGGAGATTCCATGGGAGACATTTGTGAAGGAATTCAATGCGCAGTACTTCCCTAGGCATGTCCAGAGGGCCAAGGAGAGGGAATTTATGGAATTGACCCAATGAAGCATGACAGTGCTTGAGTACCAAATGAAGTTTGTTTCACTTGGGAGGTTCGTGCCTTTTATCTCAGGAGACGAGGAGCGTCGGACTGAGAGGTTTGTGGATGGACTGAGGTCCAATTTGAGGAATTTTGTGGCATCCCATTGTTGTACAGATTTGGCATCGGCGGTTAGGTGTGCCGCAGCAGTAGAGGCAGAGCATGAGCAGTCAGCTCGAGAGAGGGGACTGACTACTCAGGGGCCAGTTCATGGCACGAGAAAGACAATAGCAGCTCCTTCGTCCGGATCAGGATCGTCTTCACTCGGCTCTAGATTTACGAGGTTCTTTCAAGGTGGTGGCAGTAGCAGCGGCAGCAGCGGTAGTAGCAGACCCAGGCAGAGCCGGCAGAGTCAGTCGGTGTCCAGTGCTCAGCAGGAGGCAGCTCAGAGGCTTCCGGCAGCTTGTCGACATTGCGGTGGTACTCATGGTGGAATTCAGTGTCCTGCATTTTCTGGGAGGTGTTACACTTGTGGCCAGCAGGGCCATTTGGTGAGGTATTGCCTGCAGGGGCATGGTCAGGGGCAGGGACTATGTGATCAGAAGAAGCCGAGGACCCAGGGGAGAGTTCTAGCTATCACTAGGAAGGAGGCCCGTGTGTCCAACTTGGTGGAAGGTACACTTTCTGTCCTTGGGAACTCTGTGTATGTGTTAATTGATTCGAGTGCTTCGGATTCTTTTATTTCTAAGCAGTTCGTAGATATTCTTTCTGCACCCGTTGATGAGATGTCTGATGGACTAATGGTAGATGTGCCTTCTGGGGATTTCATGTTGTCTTATAATTGTTTAAGTGAGGTTCCCTTGACCATTGAGGGCCATGAGTTGCCTGTCCAGTTAGTTGTGCTTGCCATTCGCGACTTTGATGCCATCTTGGGCATGGACTGGTTGGAGGCTTATTATGCCGAGGTGGACTGCCATAGGAAGAGGGTGCGTTTCTCTATTCCGGACATCGCGACCTTCTACTTCCAAGGTATTAGGCTCTCTTCTCGTGGTATTCTTATTTCTGCCTTTAAGGCCCAGAGATTACTTGTCGGTGGCTGTGAGGCTTTCCTGGCCTCTGTTGTTTTAGCTGACGTTAGTAATAATTCTGGTCATTGGGAGGTGCCTATAGTTTGTGACTTTGTTGATGTGTTTCCTGAGGAGTTTCCTGGCCTTCCTCCTCAGCGAGAGGTTGAGTTTACTATCGAGCTTGCACCCGGTACGACGTCCTTGTCTAAGGCCCCGTATCGGATGGCTCCGGCCGAACTCACTGAGTTGAAGGCGCAGTTACAGGAATTGTTGGATAAGGGTTTTATTCGTCCTAGTTAGGGTTGTCAACGAGTCGGAGACGGAAACGGAAATGACACCTTCAGCATCCATTTCCGCTTTTAAATCGAAAATCGGAAATGGAAACGGAAGTAAACGGAAGTTCCGCTATCATCATCGCTATATTAAGAAGATATTTAAAATCATTATTACTATTCACTTTTTGATAAACTTTCTTCTAGTAATTAAAAATTTTAAGAACCTACAAATTTTTAATATAGGTAAAAATTAATAATCTATAAATTTTGAATTTTGAAATCTATTTTATCTATCAATCTAAATTTACATATAAATATACCCAAACATGTGCCATAAAGTTATATTAAAGTGTTAAAAAGTTTCTAACTTTTTAGTATGACCTTTTTTTTATCAAATTGTTAAGAGATATTCTCACTATTAGATATTATATATATATATATATATGTGTGTGTGTGTGTGTGTGGATGGATGTATAAAGTACATGATCATTCGGAAACGGAAACGGGTTCGCGGATACGGAAATGAGTGTTTCCGTTTCCGACTCCTATAACTATCGAAGATCCATTTTCGTTTCCTATAACTTAACGGGTGGTCTTTAACGGAGTTCCGTATCCACTAATAAAAACGGAAACGGAGCGGATAATCGGAACTCGGGTATCCATTGACAGCCCTAGTCCCAGTACTTCTCCGTGGGGTGCTCCAGTTCTATTTGTCAGGAAGAAGGATGGTTCTCTGAGGTTGTGTATTGATTATAGACAGTTGAACCAGATGACGATAAAGAATAAGTACCCACTTCCGAGGATCAATGATCTGATGGATCAGTTGCAGTCTGCGAAGGTGTTTTCAAAGATTGACTTGAGATCAGGGTATTATCAGATGAGGATCCGTGAGGTTGATGTTAGTAAGTCGGCCTTTAGGACTCGGTATGGACATTATGAGTTTTTGGTTAAACCTTTTGGTTTGACCAATGCTCCGGCGGCTTTTATGGATTTGATGAACTGGGTCTTTAGAGCCTACTTGGATCAGTTTGTGGTGGTATTTGTAGATGATATTTTGGTATACTCTTCTTCTGAGGAAGAGCACGCCACACATCTTCAGGTGGTATTGCAGGTTATAAGAGAGGACCAACTCTATGCCAAGTTTAGTAAGTGTGAATTCTGACTAGATAAGGTGCACTTCCTAGGGCATGTCATTTTTGGAGATGGCATTGCAGTGGATCCAGCCAAGATTGAGGCAATGAGGGACTGGAGCAGACCGACAACAGTAACTGAGATCAGGAGCTTCTTGGGGTTAACTGGATATTACAGACGGTTTGTCCAGGGTTTTTCTTCGATAGTGACCCCCTTGTCGAGGTTGACTCGTAAGGGAGTTCGTTTCGTGTGGACCGAGGAATGAGCGGAGTTTCATCACTTTGGCTCCAGTGCTAGTGCTTCCATCAGGTTCCGGTGGATTTATAATTTATTCAGATGCATCTCGTCAAGGTTTGGGTGCAGTTCTGATGCAGCATGGTAAGGTCGTGGCCTATGCTTCTAGGCAGCTGAAGAAGCAGGAGGAGAACTATCCCACTCATGACTTAAAGTTGGCAGCTGTGGTGTTTGCACTAAAGATCTGGCAGCACTATTTATATGGAGAGAAATTCCAGGTTTTTACCAATCACAAGAGCCTGAAGTATGTATTCACACAGAAGGATATGAACTTGAGGCAGCGCAGGTGGATGGAGTTCATCAAAGATTATGATCTCGACCTTTCGTATAATCCGGGAAAGGCAAATGTGGTGGCAAACGCCTTGAGTCGGAAGACGGTCGTATCATATCTTATGGTTCAA
The DNA here is from genome assembly GCA_030544215.1 of Zantedeschia hybrid cultivar. NCBI lineage: Eukaryota > Viridiplantae > Streptophyta > Magnoliopsida > Alismatales > Araceae > Zantedeschia > Zantedeschia hybrid cultivar. The sequence continues at coordinate 44,111,436 of JARZZO010000002.1, read as the reverse complement.
GAATGGAGGTTATTTGAGCAGGTTGTGGAATCTTCCTTTAGGGTTCCGCGAGAAGCTGATAGAGCCATGTTAGCCAGCTTAACTATGAGGCTAGCAGTGTACAATGCTGTGATCGAGGTTCAGAGGGCAGATGCAGAGTTACTGCAGGTTCTCTAGACACCAGAGGTGGAGTTGTGGGATGATGGTACAGACAGATTTAGAGGCAGACTCTATGTCTCTGCCGAGGAAGACGTGCGCAGGAGTGTCCTGGATGAGGCGCACCGTTATAGATATGCAGTGCATCCCGGAACGACTAAGATGTATCATTGTTTAAGGAGGCACTTTTGGTGGCCTGGTATGAAGAAGGACGTGGCTGATTATGTGGCAAGGTGCCTAACTTGCCAGTAGGTTAAGGCAGAACACCAGAGACCAGGAGGATTGTTGCAGCCTTTGCCGATCCCGGAATGGAAATGGGAACACGTGACTATGGACTTTGTGATGGGATTACCTGTGTCCCCTGGCAGAAGAGACGCGATATGGGTCATTGTTGATCGATTGACCAAGTCGGCACACTTTCTGGCTATTAAGAAAGACTGGTCAGTCGGTAAGTTGGCTAAGTTGTTTGTGGACCGGATCATCTCTCTGCACGGGGTGCCCTTATCCATCGTGTTAGACCAGGATCCGATATTTACTTCTAGATTCTAGAAGAGTTTTCAGAAGGCCTTGGGCACGCAGTTAGCCTTCAGCTCGGCTTACCATCCCGAGACTGATGAGCAGTCGGAGAGGACCATCCAGACACTGGAGGATATGCTCAAGGCATGTTTCCTAGACTGGAGAGGTTCTTGGGAGCAGCACCTGTCTACAGTGGAGTTTGCCTACAACAACAGTTATCATTCCAGTATCGGCATGGCACCTTATGAGGCATTGTACGGGCGGCCGTGTCGATCTCCTATGAATTGGTATGAGATTGGCGAGAGGCAGATAGCAGGGCTAGAGTTGGTTCAACAGTGTGTTGAGGTTTGCCAGAGTGGTGCAGCAAAGGTTGACTACAGCTCAGAGCAGACAGAAGAATTATGCAGACGTTCGTAGGAGACCGCTTGAGTTTGAGGTTGGGGACCACATGTTTCTCTGAGTCTCACCCTCCAAGGGTGTGATGAGATTCGAGAAGCGAGGTAAGCTGAGTCCGCGATATGTTGGGCCTTTTCCCATTCTTGCTCGAATTGGGGAAACAGCGTATCAGCTAGCCTTGCCGCCCAGTCTTGCAGGAGTGCACGATGTGTTCCATGTTTCTTTACTAAGGAAATATGTTCAAGATCCATCTCATGTGTTGGACTTTTCAGAGTTGGAGGTCGCTGAGGACTTTTCCTTTCCAGAATTTCCAGTACGTATTAAGGATCGCAGGGAACAGGTCCTGCGGAACAAGGTTGTTCCTCTGATTAAGGTGATTTGGCAGCATCGCTCCAGAGGCGAGGCTACCTGGGAGCGAGAGGATGAAATGCGGGAGCAGTTTCCTACCTTTTCTCGTAAGTTTTCTGGTGAGCTTGTACCATTATTTTTCGATCTTGTTACTTTTAACAGCAATTTCGGAGAGGAAATTCTTTCAAGGGGGGGAGAATGTAAGGATTGAGGTTTCAAATCCGGTTATCGGGTCAGTTTTCGAGGTTGGACCCCTTAGTTTGGGCCCTGGTGGGGCTGAGACTTAATTTCCTTTTTGCGTCGAGCTTGCTCGATGCGGTTTAAACGGCGTCCATCAATGTGGACGTGTTTTAAGCTGTGCCACGTGGGCGCCACGTGGGCTGGCCTTGGGGCGCGAGAGTACGGCCCCGGTCTTATCCTCTGAATGACGTCTTGCATGGACGACGCCATTTAGAGTACGACCATGCTTTGTCAGAGTACGGCCCGGTCTTGTCATCTGAATGACGTCGGGCTTAGACGACGCATTTTCTTCAGTTTATGTTTGACCCTGCAAACCCTCCCTCCTTTCCCTCATTCTCTCCTTTCTCTTCTCTCTCCTATCTTCCCTCCGATCTTCGGCGAACCCTTCCCCCTCTCCTTGCTTTCCTCCCTCCATTCCATCTTTCCCTCCACTCCATCAACCTCCTAACTCCCACCATTACCACCACCATCTCCTCTGCGGCGTTTTTCTCTCCGGATGGCGGCCGACGTCCCGGTGGAGTAACAGCGTCCACGGCGATACCGGCGGCGGCGTGTGGCAAGACGGGTTGGCGGCTTGGAGCTAGGAGGAGTTCGAGTAACTGGTAGGGTGACGATCCCCGTTATCTTTCGTTTAAAAACCATGTTTTTCCCGCTTTGGAGTATGTTTAAGGGTTTTCTTGGGGTGAAAATACTAATTGCATGTAATGAGAATTTGGGTGTTTTAATGGGTGTTTAGGTTCTTCTCCTCTGTCTCCACTTTTTTTGTGTTTTTACACGATTTGGGGGAGGAAATCCCATCCCGTAAATTGGGAGATGGCAGAGGAAGAACCTGTCTGTGAGGGTTAAATGGCGTTAGGGGACAGCGACGCCTTTTAGAAAGGCGGCTTCCACTCGCGACGCGATTTAGCCCAAATAACAGACTCTGTCTCTGGACTGATGAGCGTCCAGGGACAGCGACACCTTTTAAACGGCGACTTCCATGCCCGACGCGTTTTTAGTCAGATCACTCCGAGGCCTGTCTCTCTTTCTGTCGTTATTAGGCGACTAGGGACAGCGACGCCTTTTAAAAAACGACCCCTATAGACGACGCGTTTTAGGCCATCTTCCGAACCCAGTTTTCACATGAACCAGTTTAGGAGTCTTGAATGACGTCGGCTTTGGGCGACGCGATTCAAGACAGAATCTCATTAATTCCTACAATTAACATGTGTTTACATTGATAAATAGTTTGGTTAATTGCGTATTTGAGAACATACTTGACGACGATGATTTCTATGTGATCAGATCGCACCGTGTTCTGTTTTGTGCGATCGTGGGCCTAGAGTGACAGTTGTTAGCGCTTAGCCACCCTGTGTCGGTGTGGGAGTGACACGGCGCCGGTGTGGGAGTGGCGGGGTGACGCCTAGAGAGAGGGTCACCTGATGTACCCTGGGGTAGCTAGTACCGGTGTGGGAGTGGTACATTCGGAGTGTCACTCCTGCTGGGGGAAGTAGAACCACCTGGAGCCTGTCACGCCGGAGTAGCCAGCGCTATCCGAGGGGTTGCTGTTTGGTCTCAGTGGGTCGGAGTTTCTCGCGTTCGGCCGTATGGTTGGCATGTTTTGCCGAGACGCTGGTTGTGGGCTCCGTGGTAGAATGGTTTCAGAATTGTGCATGTTATATTTCGAATGCATGTGTTTTATATCGAAATCTAGGAATTATGTTTACTGCTTTACTTGCTTAAATTATCTATATTTGTGTTGTTGCTATTGTGGGTGCGTGAGTGGGCGGTGGGGATCGAAGGATCCCTACTGAGTCTTTTTAATGAGACTCACCCCTGCGGTTTTCAGGTGAGGGTTCCAGGCAGGTGTAGCGAGGAGAGTGTTGCTTTGGGTTGCGCGCCAGTAGCCGTTGTTCCGGGGTATGCCCCAATATAGTTGTCATTTTATTTTCTGGCATGTATGCTTAATTATTTCCTTTCTGTTGGAATATGTAATTATTTGCTGAGTCGAGTCGCATTGTAATAATTTTTAATTCATGTACTTCCTTTTTAATTCAATGTGATGTGAATGTTTATCTTAGTTTATTATTTATTTCTCAGACATATCAAGATCCTGGTTTGGCTCCAAATTAATGATTAAGTACCCATTTAGTTATCGGATCTCCGATTATAGGGTGGCGTGTAACGACCCGCCACCCTATAATCGGGGATCCGATTACTAAATGGGTACTGAATCATTAATTTGGGACCCAACCAGAATCTAGTAAGTCTGGGAAATAAATAATAAACTAAGCTAAACATTCACATCGCATTGAATTGAAATGAAAGTGCAGGAATTTAAAATTATTACAATGCGACTCGATTACAGCAAATAATTACATACTCCAGCTGAAAGGAAATAATTAAGCGTACAGGCCAGAAATGAATAACAACTACATCGGGGCATACCCCGGAACAACTGCCGAAGACGCACAACACAGGGCCGCACACGCCGCTCTAAGTCTGCTGGGAGTCCTCACCTGAAAACTGCAGGGGTGAGTCTCAAGAACAAGACTCAGTAGGGATCCTTCGATCCCCACTGCCCACGCACACACCCACAAGTGTAAAGTACAGCTAACGGTGAAATAACCAGTGTAGTGGCAGGTACAAATCCTAATTCTCTACGTGAGAATAGATGTAATCACGGTTATGTTAATTATGCACATTCTAAACCGGCCGTTAGAAAACCTTCAACCGTCATCTCGATAGAACTCGCCGACCGTGCAAACAACGGTGGGAAAACTTCGACCCGCTGAGACCAAGGAGTAGTCCCTCGGATAGCACGCTCGCTACTCCGGCCCAACTGGCTCAGGTGACTACCCCTTCCCCCAGCATGAGTGACTCTCCGAATGTACCACTCCGACACCGGTACTAGCTGACCCCGGGGTTCACCAGGTGACCCTCTCTCACTAGGCGTCACCCCGCCCACGCCCCCACCGGCGCTGTGCTCACGCCCCCACCAGCACAGGGTGATAAAGTGCTACAATGTCACTCCAGGTCCACAGTAACTGAAAGCCCAACACAGTGCGATCCGGTCACGTGAAAAGCCCGCAATCGCATAACCCACATAGAACCATCCGATCATGAGGAATCTATCTCTATCGGGTGCACTAAAACATGTGCTAATCGTCTATCTAGCAGTATAAACACGTTTTACTGGCATGCATTAGTGAGATTCTGTCTTGAATCGCGTCTACCAAGGTCGACGCCATTCAAGCTTCAAGTACAGGTTTACATGTAAATCAGTCTTCAGGTTCTGGCCCTAAAAGGCGTCGACCCCCATGGTCGCCTTTTAAAAGGCGTCGACATCCTCAGACGCCATTCAACACCGAAATCCGGAATTCCCAAGGCCTTATCCAAGGGATTTCTGCGGTTAAAACGCGTCATGGATGCTCGACGCCGTTCAAAAACGCGTCGCTTACCCATGACGTCTTTCAACCACAGAAACCTCAACCTGGCAGACTGTCTGTCAGTCAATTCCTGTCTAAAAGGCGTCGTGATGGCCCGACGCCCTTCAAAAAGGCGTCGTCCATGCACGACATCTTTCAGACTCAGGAACCAGGAACGCCCTAAACCCGAGGGCTCCTTTCCCAACCCCAAACAAACCCAAAAATCATCAAATTGGAGGGGAAACGAAGAGCAAGACATTTCAAAGGCAAACACCCCCATAGAGATCCTAAACATGCTCATTCTAACCCCCAAAACCGAAGATCTACCACATGCATATCGAGGAAGACATGATTTTAAACACAATGCCACGGGGAACGTCACCCTACCGGACACTCGGACTCCTCCAAACTTCACGCCGTTCACCCTTCTCGCCCCACGCCGCCGCCGGTACCGCCGTGGTCGTCCTTGCTCCACCGTGACGTCGGCCGCCGTCCGGAGAGTAGAACGCCGCAGTGGAAGTGGAGGTGGTAGTGGTACGGGTTAGGTGGAGGATGGAGTGGAGGGAAAGGCGAAATGGTGGGAGGAAAAGAGGGAGGAAGAGGGAGTCGCCGCCGGTCGCCGGAGGAGGAGGAGAGGAGGTGAGTAGGAGAAAATGAGGGAAAGAAGGAGGGCTCTCGGGGTTAACCAGAAACTGGCTAAAACGCATCGACATCCACGGACGCCTATCAGGTGATGAGACGGCCGCTCTGACAAGATTCTGAAACGCGTCGTCCTACATAGACGCCATTCAGACAACTTGTCAGGGCCGTACTCTGACACACCCAGAGTCGCAGTCTGAAAGGCGTCGTCCCACGCAGACGCCGTTCAGACGACCTGACAGGGCCGTACACACGCGGCCCAAGGCCAACCCCCGCGGCACCCACGTGGCAGCACCTGAAACGCGTCTGCCAAGGTAGACGCCGTTTAAAACGCGTCGCCAGGTCCTGACGCGAATCAACTCAGAACTTCCGCCCCCCCCCCCCCCACCAGGGTTAGAACAACAAGATCTGACCCGAAAACCGGATCCGAAAGTCCGGGTCATTACATGGCGGGTCATTACAAGTTTAGTTGCATGTTTAAATTTCTTATTAGAATAGATACTAGTCTACTCTAGTTCTAATTAGAATTTCTACTTTTATTTAATCTTTCTTATGAGGTACAAAGAAGAAGAAAGAAGGAAATCCAAAGGAATAACCATCAAAAAATCAAAAGCAAGAACATTAATAAAAGGGCTCTCTTTCTTTGGCCGGCCATAGAGAGGGATTCAAGGACTCAATCTCCCAAATTTAAAAAGGTAAGCGATCAATCTTTCCTTTTGAAACTTTACAGTTTTTGGCAATCACGTTTTCTTTAGTTTTGAAATAGTTTTATTATTCATATGAACCACATGAAACTCATGAACATCACACACATAATTTAAGCACCTACAAGGCTTAGATGGCAGAGGGATCTTCAGTGCAGACTCGTGTGCTGAAGATGATAGAATTAGTGGAGAGGCTGGACGCTCTTGTGTCCCACTTCCCAAGGAGATGCATGCAGACCTTGTGTTGTCTTCACTTCCACAATCATATGCTCAATTTATAGTTAATTTAAACATGAGCAAGATCCAGATAACTTTGGCTGAATTACTAAATATGCTGAAGACTATTGAAGGGAACCTTGTGAGGGAAAAACGCCAGGTCCTCATGGTTGGTAGGGCCAACTAGAAAAGATTGGCCGTCTAAGCCTTTAGGAAAGGTAATGGCAAGAGTAAAAAAAAAGTCGAAAGTTGCCAAGAAGGACAAGAAAAAAAGTGCTGAGAAGGGTGAATGCTTCTACTGTCATCAGAAGGGCCACTAGAAGAGGAATTGTAAAGAATACCTCAATGATAAAGCTCAGGGAACTGTGAAGCAGAATGATGCTTCAGGTATCTATATGATAGATGTAAACTTGTCAATTAAATATTATACATCATGGATATTAGATACTGGATGTGTTTCTCATATCTGCAATTCTGTGCAGGATCTGACAAGAAAGCGTAAGCTGAGGACCGACGAGGTGGAGTTGAGACTAGAAAACGGTACAAGAGTTGCGGCGATTGTTGTGGGGATAGTGAAGCTCAAGCTACCATACGGAAATGAACTTTCATTAGATAAATGCTATTATGTGCTTAGCATAATTAGAAACATTATTTCTATTTTATGTTTAGATAGAATTTGATACACTGTATCCATTGGGAATAGTAGTTGTTCAATTTATTTTAGAAATAAATTAATATCTTCTACTTTATTATCTAATGGATTGTACTTATTAAATGTGTCTCATGACAATTATAATATCGGTCAAATTTTTAAAAATAATAAGTACAAAGTGAACAAAGCCTACCTTTGGCATTGTAGGTTTGGCCACATTGGAGAAAACAAACTCCAAAGGTTGCATAAAAATAGATACTTAGATCTATTTTATTATGAATCATATGCAACCTATGAGTCATGTTTGATGGGTAAAATGGCTAAATCTCAATTTACTGAAACTAGAGAACGAGCCAAAGACATACTGGAACTAATACATTCTGATGTATATGGTCCTATGTCAACGGAAGCCATTGGTGGTTTCTCTTATTTCATTACGTTCACTAATGATTTCTTAAGGTATAGTTTCATATACTTATTGAAGTATAAATCAGAAGCTTTTGAGAAATTCAAAGAATTTAACAATGAAGTAGAGAAACAAACTTGAAAGAGCATCAAAGCCATTTGATCTGATTATGGTGGGGAATACTTGAATACAGAGTTCACGAAATACTTAAAAGATAATGGTATCATTTCTCATCTTACACCTTCTTACACACCTCAAATGAATGGTATATCAGAAAGGAGGAATCACATATTAATGAAAATGGTACTATCAATGATGAATATGTCCAAATTATCGGTGTCCTTATGGGAATATACACTTAGCTCGGCTATGTATATCCTGAACAAGGTATCCAACTAATATGTTACATCCACTCCATATGAGATATGAAATGGGAGGAAACCAGATCTTAAACATGTTAAAATCTGGGGATGTCCTACTCATATCAAAAGACATGATACAGATAAGCTGGAATCCAGAACTGACAAATGTAGATTTGTGGGATACCCGGAGGAAACTTACAGATATTACTTTTATCATCCTGGCGAAGAAAAGATGTTTGTAGCCAGGAGAGTTGACTTTTTGGAAGAAGGTTATATTCTCCAAAAGAATAGTGGGAGTAAAGTAACTCTAGAAGAAATTTCAGATCCACAAGTTGTTAATGGTTCATTAGATGAACTGTCAGTTTCTGAACATGTTCGCGAAAGTACACAAGAACCTCGTAGGTCTGTAAGAGTACCTATACCACGCGAAAGATATGCGGGACATATCAATATGGAGGGTTTTAGGATACTCTATAATGAGGATGATGATTCTAAGACTTACCAGGAGACCATTGAAAGTTCAGAGGCTAGGAAATGGTGAGAAGCCGTGAATTCTGAAATTCAGTCCATGTACATCAACCAAGTTTGGAACTTGCTCGACTTACTCGAGGGTATAGTACCCATCGGTTGCAAGTGGATCTTTAAAAGAAAGATCAGTGTAGATGGACGAATTGAGACTTACAAGGCAACATTAATGGCGAAGGAATATCGTCAAAGGCAAGGTATTGACTATGACGAGACCTTCTCGCCCGTTGCCATGATTAAGTCTATCAGAATTCTTTTCGCTATTACAGTATACCATGATTATGAAATCTAGCAGATGAATGTGAAGATGGCCTTACTCAATGGAAATCTTGAGGAAGAGGTGTATATGATACAACTAGAGGGCTTCACATCAAAGGAATCTCCAGATATGGTACGCAAGTTGCAAAGGTCCATTTATGGACTGAAGCAAGCCTCCCGGTGCTAGAACATAAGATTTCATAAGGCAATCAAATCTTATAGCTTCATTAAGAATGAAGATGAGCCTTGTGTGTACAAGAAAAATAGTGGGAGCGCAATCACATTCCTAGTCATTTACGTTGACGACATCCTACTCATTGGGAGTGATGTAGAATTGATGACATCGATAAAGGTTTGGCTGTCTAAGAACTTCTCCATGAAGGATTTCGGAGAAACATCTTACGTATTGGGAATACGGATCTATAGAGATAGATCAAATAAGATGCTTGCTTTAACCCAATCAATGTACATAGAAAACATTGTCAAAAGGTTTGGCATAAAAAATTCCAAGAGAGGTCTCATACTGATGGGACATAAAATTTATCTGTCTAAAGGTCAATCTCCAAAGACCCCTAAAGAGAGGGCAATAATGGATAAAATTCCCTATGCATCAGCCATAGGTTCCATCATATATGCCATGCTATATACTAGACCTAATGTTGCATATGCTATAAGTGTTACGAGTAGACATCAGGTAGATCCAAATGATAAACACTGGAAGACTGTGAAATGTATCCTTAGGTACTTAAGAAGAACTAAGGATATGTTTCTTGTCTATGGAGGAGGAGACTTAAAGCTGCAAGGATATACTGACTCGAGTTTTCAATCTGATCCAGATGACAGCAAGTCAACATCAAGTTTTATCTTCACACTCAACGGGGGAGTAGTGAGCTGAAAAAGTTCCAAGCAAGAAACTACTGCTGATTCGACAATAGAAGCTGAGTACATTGATGCTACTGAATCCGCCAATGAAGCAGTCTGGATAAAGAAATTCATCGGTGATCTTGGTGTGGTGGATAACATCTCTAGTCCCGTCCCACTGCTGTGTGACAACAATGGGGCGATAGCTCAAGCGAAAGAGCCGAGGTCTCATTAGAAGTCAAAGCACATTTTGTGGTGCTTTCACCTAATCAAGGAAATTATAGCTCGAGGAGATGTCGTGGTGGAAAGGGTTCCTTCAACCGACAACATAGCAGATCCACTAACGAAGCCATTGTCTTAAAATGTATTTGAGTGTCACTTAGAAAATATGGGTATTCTGCATAAGAGTGATTGGCTTTAGTCTAAGTGGGAGATTATTATTATTAGGTGGCCTACAAGACAATTCGATACTTTGTAATATTCAATTTATTAATATAATTGCATAAATTCATTGTGTAATTAAATCGATCTTTGTTTATCGTATCACCATAAAGTCCATGAACATGTGCAATGGTCTTCAGACTATGATGAGATCATAATTACAGGACCGAGGACTTATAAACACATGTTCTTAATTGTTCCTAGTCAAAGGATGTTTGAAAAGGACATCAAACAGGATAGACTAGTATATGTTTCTTCAACTCACATGATGAGGGTGACTGATCCTTTAAATCACTTGTGTGGAGACACTATGCTGGACCAGTAGGTGCTCATTAGTGAATGAGTTTACTGAACTGATCTGACCATGAATTGCTAGATGGTAGTTATCTAACTATTAACCAGCTCGATTCTTTTGTCACAGTTACGTGGATGGTCCTTGGACCTGAGATACCAAGGATACCTTGTTGGTAAGTCTCTAAGTTTTGACCTTAATTAACGATTCCCTAACCATGGGTTATCTATAAGTCAAGTGATCGGGTTAAGGGAGATACCCTCGAAGGTAATTGTGTGGTCAATACGGGATCATCCCCTCTCGGTAATAGGAGAGGGAATGTTCCACAAATGATGCTCTTAAGTCTCTGGCCAAGGGGGACTCTGTATCAGGTAAAGAGTTATCTAATGTAGATTAGCGGCATCTGATTCGAGTGAATCGACCGACTAGGGTTTAACAGTAAACCATACCCTAGGTCGATTCTGAAACATTGTACAAGTAAAGGGTTATATCCGCACGGTAACTGATGACGAAAAGGTTCCCATAGTGGGTTGCATGAAACCTAATGCCTTCCGGAGTCACGAGGTGTTGCTTGGCACCCAAAGTGATCAGAAGCCCGTCCGAATTTATTGTGGGACATTAAATTCGGCTGATTAATTAATATAAGGATATTAATTAATTCAGTGGGTCCGTAAAGAGTTACTGGACATAATGGGCCATTAACTGGACTGGTATTTGGGCTTAGAGGGTCACACAAAAAAAGTTTTCAAGTCGATGGATATTTTGATGGGGTTTCAGATAAGTGTGGGTTTTTTTGAAAAACTGCAAAACCACTTATTATAAAAGAACTGCCTCGCGCATTGGGGCCAGCAACTCGGAGCAGACCTAGTCCCCCCCCCCCTCTCTCTCCTGGGCGCCTCCTTCAGAGGCCGGCCCCTTGGAGGCTCCACTCCGACTCCCGCCCGCTCCATATGCCGTCCGACGGGAATTCTGAAACCGCATGTCACGGAGGATTACGCATAGCTAGATGAGATCTGCGGGGCAACAGAGTACTTCACCAAATGGACAGAAGCCGAAGCTTACACGAAAGTCAAAGCATCAACGGTCTGCAAATTCATCATGAAGAACATTATCACAAGATTCAGAATTCCAAGCACCATCGTCACCGACAATGGACCACAGTTTATATCACAGGAGCTGAAGGACCTCTATAACAAGTATAAAATTGCATTGCATCATTCGTCCCCATATTATCTGCAAGGCAATGGCCAAGCAGAGGCAACTAATAAGACTTCGAAAAAAATCATCAAGAAGATGTGCAAATCTAATAAATTCACTGACTGGACAGATAAACTAATTGAGGCTCTGTGGGCATACCAAACTTCAATCCGCACGCCTACTAGGCAGACTCCGTATTCCTTGACATTTGGAATGGAGGCGGTAGTTCCATACGAAATTCTCATCCCATCATTAAGAGTACAACTAAACAAGTAATTCTCTATTGATGAGCATCGCTCAGCACTCCTCGCTCAGTTAGAACTCTTAGACGAGAAAAGATGGTCAGCAGCCAATCATGCACGAGTATATCAAAATAGATTAGCACGTTTTTATCAAAAGAAAGTCATTGAACGAAAGTTTAAAGTTGGTGAAATAGTCGTCAAAAGAATTTTTGTAAAGCCTGGTGGTCCGCATTCTAAGCTCCAACCCAATTGGGAAGGACCATATGTCATATCGCATGCCTTTCCTGATAACGCTTACCGCTTAGTTAATGCAGAAGGGCAAGAGTTAACTCACCCCTGGAATGGTCTGTACCTTAAGAAGTATTATCCTTAGATTAGAAAGTCGATCAGCATAGTGCAAGGACCAATGGAGTCAAAAAATTTAGAAATTCAAATTCTCTCATCAGTCTAGATAATTTAATTCAAACGCATTACTACACACACTAACACGTTTGGTTTGTGAGTAACAAGAAATGTGAAGTCCAAAGAATACTAAAAGCTTAACTAGGAGTGTAAAAGTACAACTCGCTCTTTTTAAATAAAACTTATGTTTTACTCTCGTCCCACAATGTCAGAACAAGACTTAGAATAGACTACCAAACATACCCGCCATCTTAGTAGGAAGCCGTCATAAAAAAAAGAAGGAGGAGACCCGCTCCGCAAAAACAAAAGAAGTAAAAGGCCAATACAAAATTAAAGGTCATCACATTACGAATGTTACACCAAAAGGCTACAAAATCAAAATAAAGAGAAGCGCAAGGTCGTTAAATACCCCATAAAGTGAAAATAACTGAACCCTAACGGATATTAGGTTAAAGGAAGGACATCATTTTAGGTCTCCAGAAGCCTCTTGTGGGCTTTCTAGACAAATTCTTCTCTTTCTTTCTACGGAGGCGTACTCCAAACTTAAGGAATGGCCTAGGTTGACTAAGGTCAGATCGTCAAACGGGGTCACGAACGAGAACACAGCTCAAGCACGATGAGTTTAAGTTAGATTATTGAAGAATAATTTGGGAATTAAGTTAATAAATGAATATGCTCTTTTGATCTAAGTACCATGCTAGTCTTTTAATTTACGTCTTATTTCAAAAAAATAGATATTCCAAAACCAAAAAATAGATATTCCAAAAACAAACAAAAAATAGATATTCCAAAACCAAAAAAAATAGATATTCTAAAACCAAAAAAATGTAGATATTCAAAACAAAACAAATATTTCAAAACCAAGTACAAAATCGAATATTTCATAATTCTAAAAATCAAATATTTTGAAAATTGTAATTGTAGAAACAAAAATATTTCAATTGGCATATGTTTGTCACATCATATATGTTGCATTTCTTTTCTAGTGAGCATCTGCCTGCTTGCATGTTACATTTTACTCTGTTATTTCTTTTTAGTTCAATTATTTCTTTTATCTTCATTAAATAAAGGCGTCGCCCTTTGACCCTTCTATCAAGGATAGAATCAAGTAGTCGGTTATTTAACCGGGCAAAGGGCTAAGCCAGAACAGACATTTAACTTGTTTGTTCAAGTCATGTACAGGGCACAGGTATGTAAGTCAAAGTCAAAGTCAAAAGAAGTGCAAAAAAGAGTTTCATCTATATATCAAAAGTTCCATGTACATGTGAAAAAGAAGAAAAAGTCCGTCATCAAGGACACCAAAAGAAAAGAGAAGATACATCCAGTAGCCCTCATGGCTAACCCTCCCTGGCGCCCTCGTCGTACTGACTCTGGACCTCATCTTGGGCTTCTGGTGTTGGTGCTCTGGACGGCGGCAGTGGTGGACCCATCATGCTTGGACCAACCTGACCAAAAGAAATGGCCAAACTAGGTGTAAAGGCGCTCGCCTGCCCCCGCTCCTGAGCTCGCTGACGAGCACGTCGATATCGCTCCTCGATACTGCGTCGCTTGTGCTCGGCAACACCCAGCTGAACCCAGAGGGAGGACATCTCTGCGTCTATCCGCTGCCGCTCCTGTCGCTCCCGCTCCCTCTCCTCTGAGATAACCTCCAACCGAGACTGGAGACACGAAAGCTCCCGAAGAAGATCCCCGTTGGAGAGACGAGCCACCTGCTCCTCCAATTCTCTAACCCGAGCAAAATCGGCCTCAACCCTCTGAAGGGTTTCCAGAAGCTCAGCAACCTGTAAGAGAGGACATTATCAGTTCAAGATAATCAGATGATCAAGATCTAGGAAGAAGTTAAGGTCAAGAATTTACTCGAGAGGCTCGATCTTCTTCAGCAATGGAGGTCCGGTGAATGGCCTGAACCAACTGTTCCTAGAGAGCGGCAATGGCAGCATCATGGGAAGCAGACGCGCCAGAGGAAGAAGCTCCATCATAAGCATAAGGAGGAGCCGCCTGGGTGTAGACGGCTCGCTATACTATGAGAACCAACCGTCAATAGATGAACGTTAAAACAAAGTAATAAAAAATAAATATTCATGTCATTATTGCATACATACCATATCAAATAGCTCTTTTTGAACTTGTTCGAGCTGTGCCTCCGCATCTTGTAGGCAGGCCTGGAGGTCGATGATAGTCGCATCACGCGCATCCTGCATAACATACATACATCCATTCATCCACAAATTTAAATAAAGATAATAATTAAAATGAAAGACACATAAAAGCATACTTACATCGAGTGGACGGAGGAGCTGCAGCTAATCGGCGTAATGCGTTTGGTACTGCTGGAGGTAGGCTGCGCTACTCTCCGCATTGGACTGTACCAGGACGTCTCGGCAGAACCAATCCTCGTATTGCTTCTGAAATTTCGCATGTCAATTAGTGAGGGCTTGCTTCCCCCTCATCGAGCGTCCAACTTCCTCTGGAACTTCCTCTTCCACCCACTCCTGGTGGAGGCCCATGGTCTACATCACGAGGCGGAGGCGGAGTAGCTCGATCTCGTTCAGGCAATGGACCTACATTCGGTGCCCATACCTCCTCCAACCAGCCGTCACCCACGGCTGACCTGCCTCACCCATGCCCAAGTAAGGGTGCCAGATCACCTGCATACAGGTTAGATGCATTCATAGTAAATAACTTGCATTTAACAAATGAAAGATTGCATTTAATGAATAAAATTAAATAAATGGACAATTAAATTAAAAACTCACCAGTAGCTCAGGATAATCAAGGAATTGACGGTGGAGGGCCGTCAGCTGGTGGTGCTGGGAAGCCGTGTCCACGATTGGCTGCCAGCGGCGAGCCAATAGGACGGTGTTCGGTCGCACAATCCTCGCCCGGCCGAGTGGAAAATAAAGATAACTCCACACCTGCATACATGCACATATAAGTTAGAAATCATGATATTATTTCATTCATCAGCATAAATGAACAATAATTAAAATGATGTATACCTGGAGAAAAGGCGAAAAGCCACTGATAGTGGTCTCACGGTCCGGCGTAACCGCGGATAAATCTGCAAATAGGTGGGCCAGGAGGGCCGCACCCCAAGCATACTCGTGGAGATGGTCTAGGTCATCTAACAGACTCAAGAATCTACAATGTATGTGGTCACCCTTCGTGCCAAAGAGTAACCGACCAAAGAAAAAGACTATGAATACTCAGAGCTACCTATCTACCTCCTCCTCTTGACTCAGATCACTACAATACACTGCGGAGGATGACCTGGCTAATCTATCTTTAAAGGCCTCACAGGTCTCATCAGATCGCCGTCTGGGCTCAACTAACCCTAAGGCCGCCTCTACCTCTACCCTGGGCACAGTCCTGGATTCCCTATCTAAGTTGGAGACCTCTATACGTAGAAGACTCTCCGCCAACCCACTATAGTCAGGATAGGTCACCCCACTTACTGCCCGGCCCTCCACGCGGAGACCGGTGATCCTCGCCACATCCTCTAAGCTAGGGACCATATGTCCCCAAGGCATTAGGAATGCCCGACTCACCGCGTGCCATTGCTCACACAGTGCCTGTAGAAGTACCAGGTCGAGCCAGAATGGCTCGATATCCAGGATCTCGCCGAACCCCATCCGGCGCAGTCGCGCCTTCTGGAAGTTGGGCAGGCCACGGTAAGCACCGATGACCAGATCCCACGATATCCTGGCCCTCATTGTCTCTTGCAAATAATTCAACAAATTTCGTCAGTTTATAGGCATTAAAAATCAATTTCTTTAATAAAAATATTTTGTTTGAATGGCGTCGGACATGGTGGACGCCTTTTGAAAGGCATCCACAGCTCTCGATGTCATTTAGCTTCATTTTCCTTGCTCATTTAATCAAACAAAAAATAAATAATTACTTTGAATGGCGTTGGACAAGGTGGACGCCCTTTGAAAGGTGTCACCTGGTCTCGACGCCATTCAGTGAACAAATTACGGACCTTTGAAGGTCACTTCCCTTGCTCATCCTTCACACATCCATAGAAAACTTACCAGATGGGGGCTGCCCTCCGCCTCTTCTTCTTCTCCCACCGCCGCGGGAGGGGCTCTTCTTCCAAGATCACCACTGCCTCCACAAGCACCATGGCTTCTTCGGGTGGAATCGCCGCTTGGACCTCCACCCTCGCCGAGAGAGCGGCATGCCAGCGCTTACCTCGGCCACTTGAACCTTCACTGGGGTCCATGGGGAAGAGAAGAGAAAGCTTGAGAGAGTGAGAAGGAGGAGATCGCCGGAGAAGCTCGGTGGTCGCCAGAGAAGAACACGTAGGGAGGTGAGAGAAAGAGCAAGAGAGAATGAGGGGAGAAAGGGCTCGGGTTTTGCAGGCTCTATTCAGGAAAGTTAAAATGCGTCGAGGGACAGTGAGGCTGTTCAGTAAACTGAGGCAGCAATTCAAAAATTTTGAAATTGTGTGAACCGCGTCCACAGATCACGACGCCATTTAGATTAATCCGTCAATTCTGCTCAGAGCCGTACCACAAATAATGATTAAAAGCGTCCTACTTGTACAACGCCTTTCAGTAGATTAATTACAAGATTAATGGTAGAATTTTGAGAAAAATGAAGAGAGAGAATTGAAAGGCAACTTACCTATAAGACGCGTTTAAGGGGAATTTAATGATAGAAATTTCTAGAAAATAGGAGAGAGACATGAAAAGCGCCTTGCAGTGCAGAGCGTTTTAGGCATAATATGAGGTTTTAAGGAATTAATCTTTGTAATTTCGAAAATTAATGAAGGTTGAAAGGCGTCTTCCTGAGTGGACACGATTTACATTAAATAAATCCGAAGCTTGATGTTTTAAGGAAAAATCATGGTTTTAGTAAAGGAAAAATTCTGAATAAATCACAGAACATTAAGGGACGATTTCTATAGTATAAAGGATGAATTCTTCATTGAAAATAAAATTGAAATTACATCAAATGGAAGATAAGGAAGAGCTTTCAAGGACGAATTTTCTGAAGCTCCTTTACATATATTTCCGACAATCCTCTATTGGCTTCATAGGAAGGTTTTACACGATAGGTGAAACTAATATTCCACAGAGTAACAATGAGCTCAATCGCCTCATAATCTTCGTCAGTTTCCAATGCACGCTTCTTAATTAGAGAGAGATTAGAAAATTCTGGGAATTCATGGTGTGGCATACTAAGTTGAGGATGGTAGCGATGAGGATTATACAGAACAAACTCAATAGCCTTGATCAGTCGGAGCTCTGTGCCAGCACCACGGCGCATGCAAATCATCTTCTTTATGAAAGCAAGTGGTGAGGATTCGAATCCAGTCTTAGGCATGGTCTTCAAGTAAGCACGTCAGTCAGCTCAAGTCTTGAGATTGGGCACACAATTGATCATGTTGTCATTGAACTTCACAACATTGGAGATGTGGAAGATGGGACTTTGTTGATATAGCTGAGATATCCTTAAGACGTCTTCTTCATTGTGTTTGAACCTGAAATGGAATTCCACCCACAGTGCAAAGAGTAGCATACAGCCATAAGGAGACTGACCCGTAGAAGTTGCAGAAAGCCCACTGTAGAGGTAAGCTAGGACCGCCGTGCTAAATGGCTTTCCCTCAAAGATCCCGTTGATTGCATTCACTTGATCATCTTATAGGATATTATCTTGGGAAGGGAATAGTAAAGCTCCAGCTAAGCATGTAGTGAATGCCTTCATCACGGCTTCTGTTTCTTCATCCTTGAGATCTTCAATCTTTTTCAAGATCCATTCAACTAACTTTACAAGATTAATTCCCTTCTTCATAAGACAGCCTTGAACTTCCTTTGAATTCTTCATAATCTTTTCTAGCAATTATTAACCAGTGATTATGTCCCTCATAAGCATCATATCATTCAAATATGATTCACTATTGCTCATCTTGAGTTTAGGAAGGCCTAATAGAAATTCAGCTTCTTCAAGAAGGATGGTGGCTTCAAACGTGGTGAGTATAAATCATGAGTTTGTGGATACTACAACTCAACCAAAGCCCCCATAGCCGCCCAATCCATGCTCGTGCTTTTATAATGTTTGGCATGAACGATCAACCCTTGGATATGCCACTTGGATATGGAGGATTGCATGGATATATTGATCTTGTTCACGAGCTTTTGGATCTAAGGTTGTGAAGAAAATCTTCTTGGACTAGGGAACAAAGGATTTTCCTAGAAAAAAAAGAAAGTTTTGAAAAATTCTATTGAAGAATATGGAAGAACATGGAAATAGAATTGAATAGAAGAGGGATTAACTTACTTGTAGGTTAGGATCTCTCCCGCTAAGATGATCTTTGACCTCAGAAATCTTCTCAAGTGTTTTTCTCATCCTCTTGTTTGAAGAATCCATCTCTTTCCTTAACCTTAAGCTTTTTCCACTTGAAATCTTGATTGTTCTTGAGTTTTGGAGAGAATCCCTTGTTTTGATCTCTAGTTTGTGTATTGATTCGTCTTAATATAAGTTGAGGAAGTTTATGTAGAGAGATTTGCGAGATTGAAGAGTCTTTTTCGAATTAGAGAAGGGATATGCATTGAAGAGAATTGGACTCCAGATTGAACACAGGAAGCTTGCCTCTCTGTCTTAAAAGGCGTCTTTGATCAGCAACCTCATTCAAATGACGTCGGCGCAACACGTCACGTTTCATATATTTGTCCGAAATTCCATGTTTATCTATGCTTAATGCTTAATTGCATTATTTGCTTGAAATTACTGATGATTTCTGAGCACAGGAAATTCAAAGGAGTAACAATAAAGCTGAAAACCTCAAAAAGATCCCACTATGGGAATTCATGAGTCCTGACCGTGGCTAAAAAGATAGTTATCTTTATCTTCATCCTTGTATTTCATTATGTATTATATGTTAAATATTTATTAGAGTACATCAAGGACCTTGTGGTTTTGATGAAACTGAAATTTGAGTTCCCCTTCAACAAAAACTGTGATAATTCCAGAAGATTCTTAACTGCATGGATAGACTGTTAGATTGTTAATTGATGGGGACGATGGTTCCACTTTTGTGAAACGGTGCGTAGACAAACGAGCTTCGACTTAGCACTGAATTGCAGAATTAGTATCTTGACTCATTAATAACAATTTAACAATATTATCCTTGATTAATTTATATTTTATTTCATTTTGTATTTTTCTTTTAGCCCACATGCATCATGCAGGATTTTGAAATAATTGTGATAAGAATTAATTATTGATTAAGTTTCAGACCATTGATCATATAAATCCTACAAGACATGAAATATTCCATTCTGAATTGAGTATCTTAATTATTTTTTAGGATCTTGAAGATATCTTTGAAATTCTATCCTTTCTTAAATTTTTTATCTCAAATTTTTCTGATTTCTTTTTAAGATCCATCATGGTTGCAGCACGTCCACATTGACTAGGAACCAGAGCCCATGATGAAACTTGTAAGGTTTGTAACCTAGGGTACTTCCCGATCGCGGAGGTTAATCGACCTTATTTTATTTCCTTGTTTCTTTCATCCAGACAAAATTGATTCCATTGATCTCTTTAAGTTATCTTCATTGATCATTCTGAGAGAGATTCTCATCATATGATGTTGAGAGCGTGTCTCATTACATATTGGCATCACATTTTCAGTTCATTCCATTTCATTTCACTCCCTTGCAAAGTCAATGCCAAGGTGGGGCAGCGGTAGACACGCTAATTTTGACATCATATTGAGTAAATTTCATATCATATAATAATGCTCCAAAATGGTTTGATGTTTAATCAATAATTGATTTTATTAAAATTTTCTAGATTAATTGCCTTAAATGACGTCGGCATATCACGACGCTATTTAAGTTATTAGATGAAATTGGTTTTAATTCAGATTCTAAATCGAAATACGAAATTTCACTAAATGATGTCGCTCACTGTTGACGCCATTTACGTTTCCTAATTCATTTTGATTTCTAATTTTATTTTTAATTAATTTCCTAATTAACTAAAGAACGTCGCCTATTTTCGACGCCATTTAGGTTTCCTACTTCTATCCGTTTTCTCATGTGGATTATCATTAGCTTTAATTTAGCTAAAAGACGTCTCCCTCGGATGACGCGATTTAGTTATTAACAGATAATGATGATTTGGCCGAGATTATCTTGTTTCCCTGGTTGGATTGACTTCAAACTCTTTCAAGTTGATCCATAAGTGGCCGCGGAGGCAAGTGAGAGGCGTCTAACACTAGTTCTATATAAACCCAAGCCCTTGGTCATCGAAAAGAGTTCGGAAAGGTTCGAACAAGATTCGAAAAGAGTTCGAAAAGATTGGAACAAGATTCGAAAAAAAGGTTCGAAGAGGCTTAATCATTGAAGGATCGGAGCGCTGCGTGACAGTTTCTAGGAACACTTAAAGGAGAAAAACGTGGTCAACTCTTCATCCTCTTCACCCTTCAAGATCAAACAAGACCCAAGGCTTCAAGGGGCCATCTCATCTTCCTTTTTCTTTAGTGTTCTTGCACGCTTTCATATTTATACAATCATACTTACCACTTCATGCTCTTCACACACTCACAAACATAATCATCTTTTCCAATCCCATACATGCTATAGGGGTTTAAACAAACATCAAGCAAGTGAGTTCCTCGTTCTGATTGCATGATTATTAATCTTCTTAGAATAGATGCTATCCTTGTTTAGTTCTAATTAGTTTTTTTTTCCTTCCTTTTATCTCATTATTTGCAAGGTACAAAGGAGCATCAAACGATCAAAGTGGAGATCAGGAAAAGAAGAAATTTTGGAACGAAAAGGACGATCCCCAAATCAAGTAAGAACAAGAGCAAAAAGGGCTCTCTTTCTTCAGCCGGCTGAAGAGAGGGAATCAAGAACATCCATATCTCCCCCGTTTCAAACAGGTAAGCGATCAAACTTTTCTTTTGAAACTTTTTAGTCAAAAGTTTCTAGCGATCACATGTTAGTTTTTTTAATTGTTTTATTGTCATTAGACAACATATGATTCATGATAATTACACACCCAATTTGAGTACTCACAATGTCTTTTGACATGAGTAGGACATCCCTAGACTTTAACATGTTTAAGGTCTGATTTCCTTCCATTCCATATCTCATATGGAGTGGTTGCAACAAATTTGTTGGGTACCTTATTCAGGATATGCATAGCCGCGCTAAGTGCATATCCCCATAAGGACACTGGTAATTTGGACATGCTCATCATCGATTGTACCATTTTCATTAATGTGTGATTCATCCTTTCTGATACACCATTCATTTGAGGTGTATAAGAAGGTATAAGCTGAAAAAGGGTACCATTATCCTTTAAGTATTTTGTGAACTCTGTACTCAAATATTCCCCATCACGATCGGACCGGATGGTTTTGATACTCTTTCCAGTTTGTTTCTCTACTTCATTCTTGAATTCTCTGAATTTCTCAAAAGCTTCTGATTTATACTTCAATAAGTATATGAAGCCATACCTTGAGAAATCATCAGTGAACGTAATGAAATATGAGAAACCACTAATGGTTTAGGTTGACATAGGACCACATACATCATAATGTATTAGTTCCAGTATCTCTTTGGCTCATTCTTCAGTTCCAGTAAATGGAGATTTAGCTATTTTACCCATCAAACATGACTCACATGTTGCATATGATTCATAATCAAATGGATCTAAGTATCGATTTTTATACAGCCTTTGGAGTCTGTTTTCACCAATGTGTCCAAGCCTACAATGGTATAGGTAGGCTTTGTTTACTTCACACTTACTTCTTTTAGTGAAAGAACTGATATTTAGATTATCGTGAGACACATTCAATAAGTACAATCCATTGGATAATGAAGCATAAGCTATTAATTTATTTCTGAAATAAATTTAACAACAATTATTCCCAACAGATAAAGTGTACACAATTCTATCTAAACATGAAATAAAAATAATATTCCTTATTATACTAGGTACATAATAACATTCATCTAATAAAAAAGTGTCTCCGGATGGTAGCTTGAGCTTTACTGTCCCCACAGTGATCGCCGCAACTCTTGAGTCGTTACCTAGCCTCAGCTCCACCTCGCTGGTTCTTAGCTTACACCTTCTTATCAGTGCCTGCACAGAATTGCAGATATGAGAAACACATCCAGTATCTAATACCCATAATGTATAATCTCTAATTGACAAGTTTACAACAATCATATAGATACCTGAAGCGTCTTGTTGCTTCCAAGTTCATTTAGCCTTGTCCTTGAGTTTTTCTTTGCAATTCCTCTTCCAGTGGTCCCTCTGATGACAGTAGAAGCATTCTCCCTTCTCAGCACTCTTGTCCTTGTCCTTTTTGCATGGAATATAATAAAAATGTCAATTCGGAGACCGAAACGATGAAGAACACAATGGAATTTGGGTATGATACCACTGTTGGTTTCGTCTGTGTCCGGATCCGACCAAAACGCAGCAGAAAATAATTGTTGGGATCGGATTCATCCCGCTTCGATCTACAAAAACCTTAAACGGTAAATCGGATTTACCTTGTGCGGATTCGAATCCGCATTCGTCCGGTTCCGTCGGTGTGATGCCACAAGCCACGCAGGTGCCCGGCCTTTAGCGGTATCCATGTGGTCTTCCTTTTGGTGGATCGTCCTCGCTTCCTCGCTCGAAACAGCATCCGTGGATCCCGTCTGGCTGTACGTAATCCTCCGCGACATGAGGATTCAGATTCCCGTCGGATGGGAAGACGGAGTAGGCGGGAGTCGGAGCGGAGTCTTCCGGGGCCGGCCAGAGGTGGGGGGCACCAGAGAGAGAGAGGAGAGAGAGGGAGGCGGCTAGGTCAGGGTTGCCTGCCCCTGACCTAGCCCCGGTATTTTATAATAAGTGTTTTGCGGGTTTTCATAAAAACCCACACTTATCTGAAATCCTGTCAGAATGTCCACCAACTTGAAAATCATTTGCGTGTGATCCTCTAAGCCCAAATAACAGTCCAGTTAATAGCCCATTAAATCCAGTAACCTTTTATGGACCCACTGAATTAATTAATATCCTTATATTAATTAATCGGCCGAATTTAATGTCCCACAATAAATTTGGACGGGCTTCTGATCACGTTGGGTGCCATACAACACTGCGTGATCCCGGAAGGCATTGGGGTTTATGCAACCCACTATGGGAACCTTTCCGTCAACGGTTACCGTGCAGATATAATCCTTCATCCGTGTAATGTTCCTGAATCAACCTAGGGTATGGTTTATGTTGGGATTTCTCGGGTTTCTCCGGATCGCTCACGCAGCGGAAAAAAAAAATTAAACAGCGATCCGTTTTCCCGTTTCGAAAGACTAAAAACTATGATTATCGGATAATTGATTCTCACCGTGTGCGGATTTGAATCCGCAACCGTTCGGTTCCGTCGGTGCGACACCACAAGCCGCGCAAGTGCCCGGCCTCTAGCGAAGTCCACGCGATCCTCCCCGCGACGGATATCCTAGTGTTCCTCGTTCTTCGTAGCCCACGAAACCTCCGCCGGTCGCCGTAACGATCGCCGCAACGCGCGGACGATTTCCCGTCGAACGGGATTCGAAGAAGCGGCGGAGCATATCTGGATCTGTCTGAACGCCAGAGAGAGAGAGAAACAGAGGAGGGGCGGCTAGGGTTAGCAGCAGCTTGGCCTGCTCAGCCTGTTCGCTATGTTTTATACTAACCGCGCGGTTTTTCATAAAAACCCCCAGTTTGTATAAAACCCACTTATTTATCCATCGCCTTGAGAATCATGTACGTGTGACCCTCTAGGCCCAAGTACCAGTCCAGTTAATGGCCCAACAAGCCCAGTGACTTCTCACTGGCTTTATTAATCAATTAATAACCCTTTATTAATTAATTAATCAATCGAATCGATGTCGCACATCGAATTCGACCGGGCCTCCGATCACATTGGGTGCCAAGCAACACCGCGTGAACCCGGAAGGTATTGGGGTTAAGTAACCCACTCTTGGAACCTTTCCGCCGACAGTTACCGCATGGATATAATCCTTCATTCGTACAATGCTCTCAAGTCAACTCAGGGTATGGCGAGCTGTCAAACCCTAACCGGTCGACTCACTTGGATTGGATGCCGCTGATGAATATCGGAAAACTCCTTTCCCGATATTATCGTCCGCCCTGGTCAGGGACTTCCGCGCATCCTTCCTAAAGCATTCTCTCTCTAAGTACCGAAAGCGAATGATTCCTTATTGACACACAATTCCCTTCAACGGTATTCCGTTGTACCCAATCCTTGACGTATTAGAATCCCGTGGCTAGAGATTCGTAAACCAAGGTCAAAGCACAGAAGTCCACCGACAAGGTGTCCTTGGTGTCTCAGGTCCGAGGACCATCCACGCAACTGCGACAATAGAATCAAGCTGGTTGACAGTGAGGTACAATACCATCCAGCGATTCAGTCGGATCAGTTCAGTGAACTCATTCTCCAATGAGCACCTACAGATTCGCCTTAGTGTCTCTACACAAGTGACTTATGAGATCAGTCACCCTCATCATATGAGCAGGAGTAATCTGTACTAGTCAAACCAGATATCCGATGTCCTTCTCGGATATCCTCCGACTATGAACGATTAAGAATATGTGTGTTTAAGTGATCAGTCTCATTAGTATGATCTCATCATAATCTGATTACTATAGCACATATTCACGGACTTCATTATGAAACGATAATTAATGCGATTTACACATAATGAATATTATGTCATTATATTAATAAATGAACGAGATTTACATAGTCAGATTGGCTTGTAGGCCACCTAAACTAACAATCTCCCACTTGGACTAAAGCCAATCACCTTTATACAATAAGCCTATGGACTCTAGGTGACGCTCAAACACAATTTGAGCCAACGGCTTTGTCAGTGGATCTGCTACATTATCGACGGATGGAACTATTTCCACTACTACATCTCCTCTGGATATGATCTCTCTGATAAGGTGAAAGCGCCTCAGAATATGCTTCGATTTCTGATGAGATCGCGGCTCTTTCGCTTGCGCAATGGCTCCATTGTTGTCGCACAACAGTGGAACAGGCTCAGAGATGCTGGGAACTACGCCGAGGTCGGTGATGAATTTCTTCAACCACACTGCTTCCTTGACGGCTTCAGCTGCAGCGATGTACTCAGCTTCAGTCGTCGAATCTGCAGTGGTTACTTGGTTGGAACTCTTCCAGCACACTGCGCCTCCGTTCAAAGTAAACACGAATCCAGATGTAGACTTGCTATCATCTGGATCCGACTAGAAACTCGAGTCAGTAAAGCCTCGCACTTTCAAGTCACCTCCTCCATAGACAAGAAACATATCCTTAGTTCTTCTCAAGTACTTAAGGATGCATTTCACTGCCTTCAGTGCTCTTCGCCTGGATCAGCATGAATCTGCTCGTAACACTTAGAGAAAATGCAACATCAGGCCGTGTACATAGCATGGCATACATAATAGATCCTATGGCAGAGGCGTAGGGTATTCTATCCATGAATGCCCTCTTATTAGGAGTCTTAGGAGACTGCTCCTTTGAGAGACTAATTCCATGTCTCATCGGTATGAGACCTCTCTTGGATTTTCCATGCCAAACCTTTTGACTATGGTATCTACGTACAAGAATTGGGTCATTCCAAGCATCCTCTTTGATCTATCTCTATAGATCCGTATTCCCAATACGTAGGATGCTTCTCCCAAATCCTTCATGGAGAAATTTTTTCGACAGCCAGATCTTTACTGATGACATCATAGCTACATCATTCCCAATGAGTAGTATGCCATCTACGTAAAGAACTAGAAAAGTGACTGCACTCCCACTGGTCTTCTTGTACACACAAGGCTCATCTTCATTCTTAATGAAGTCATAAGACTTGACAGCCTCGTCAAATCTTATGTTCCAACTCCGGGAAGCCTGCTTCAGTCTATAAATGGACCTCTGAAGCTTGCACACTTTATCTGGAGATTCTTTGGTCGTGAGACCTTCTGGTTGTATCATATACACCTCTTCCTCAAGGTTATCATTGAGGAAGGCAGTCTTCACATCCATCTGCCAGATTTCATAATCAAAATGTGCAGCAATGGCGAGTAGAACTCTGATCGACTTTATCATGGCAACTGATGAGAAAGTCTCGTCATAGTCAATTCCTTGCCTTTGACGATATCCCTTTGCCACCAACCTTGCCTTATAAGTGTCGATCCGTCCATCAGCACCGATCTTTCTCTTAAAGATCCACTTGCAACCGATGGGTACAATACCCTCGGGCAAGTCCTCCAAGTTCCAAACTTGGTTGGTGTACATGGACTTGATTTCTGAGTTCATGGCTTCTCGTCATTTCCCGGCTTCTGGCCCTTCTATGGCCTCCTGGTAGGTTTTAGGATCATCATCCTCATTATATTCTACCTGAGACTTACCTTCAGCAATATGTCCCACATATCGTTCGGGTAGTCTAGGTACTCTACCAGATCTACGAGGCTCATATGTGTGTACCTGAACAAATTCAGGAACTGATATCTCATCTGATGATAATGTAGTTGTTTGGGGATCTGGAACCTCTTCAAATACTATTTTACTCCCACTGTCCTCCTGGAGAAGGTATTCCTCTTCCAGGAAGACAGCTTTCCTGACGACAAACACCTTTTGTTCATCAGGATGGAAAAAATAGTATCCAAAGGTTTCCTTTGGATATCCTACAAACCTGCATTTATCAGTTCGTGATTCCAGCTTGTCTGGATCATGCCTCTTTACATGAGCAGGACAACTCCAGACTTTAACATGTTTAAATTCTGGTTTCCTGCCTTTCCATATCTCATATGGAGTAGAGGCTACAGACTTGCTGGGTACTCGGTTCAGTAGGTATGCTGCTGACTCTAGAACATACCCCCAGAGGGACACTGGTAATCCTGAAAAGTTCATCATGGATCGCACCATGTCCAACAAGGTGCGATTCCTCCTTTCTGATACACCATTCATCTGTGGTGTATATGGAGGGGTCAGCTGAGAAAGAATACCATTATCCTTTAAGAATTATGTGAAATTAGTACTCAAGTATTCTCCTCCTCGATCTGATCGAAGAGCTTTAATACTCTTTCCTAACTGCTTCTCTACCTCATTCTTGAACTCTTTGAACTTCTCAAATGCTTCCGACTTGTACTTCATTAAGTACACATAGCCGAATCTTGAGAAGTCATTGGTGAACGTGATGAAATATGAGTAGCCACCTTTGGCTTGGGTGGACATGGGACCACATACATCCAGATGTATTAGTTCCAGAATGTCCTTGGCACGTTCTCCATGTCCGTTAAATGGAGATTTTGCCATCTTTCCCATAAGGCAGGATTCACATGTTGCAAACGATTCATAATCGAATGCAGTTAAGTAACCATGCTTGTGCAACTTTTGCAACCTGCTTTCGCTAATGTGCCCAAGTCTACAATGCCACATGTTGGTTTGGTTCACACAATTCTTTCTTTTCTTAAGAGCATTATCAATATGAAGATTGTAATAAGAAACATCTAATAGATATAGACCGTTGACTAAAGATGCTGAAGCTATTGATTTATTACCATAATAAATCGAACAACTTCTATTCTCAATAGTCAACCTATATCCTATCTTGTCCAAACAAGATATTGATATGATGTTCTTTATTATGTTAGGAACATAATAACAATCTTCTAATAGTAAGGTGTCTCCCAATAGAAGCTTGAGGTTTGCTGTCCCAACAGCAATCGCCGCAACTTTTGCGCCGTTTCCTAGCCTCAATTCCACCTCACCTTGTCTCAGCTTGCGCTTACTTGTCAGTATCTGCACATCTTGGCAGATATGAGAAGCACATCCGGTATCTAATACCCAAGATGTGGAATCTCTAACTGATAAGTTGATATCTATCATATAGATATCTGAAGCTTCAGACAGCTTTACTTTCCCATGAGCTTTATCGTTAAGGAACTCCTTGCAGTTCCTCTTCCAGTGACCATACTGCTTATAGTAGAAGCAGTCACCCTTCACTACTCTTTTGCCTTTGTCCTTCGATCTTTTATCGTTAGCTATCATCTCTGCTTCAGGGGCATCCAATGCCGATTCAGCAGGAGGATCAGCTCCAGGGATAAAGTTATTATGCTCAGATCTGAAGACATTCTTCAGGTTTCTGAACCAATCCGAGTAGATCAGGTAAGTCAAAAGGGCATCAAGTATGCCACGGAGTGGGTTATTCGATGACATAATTCCCTACAGGAGATAAGTAAAATCTATTTAGCAGATGTTCAATTATTAAAATTTAAAACAAGACATGGTCTTTTGTTCAAGTTTAACTCCCACTAATTTTCGACGGACTGTATAACCCTCAGTTATACAGAACGGGAGACGCCGACAGTCTCCTAGTGGGGATCAGAATCTTAATGACTTGCACTACAGGCTTGTGGATAGCACAACAAACTGTAATACAATCAGAGAGCACCCAACTCATGGGACTTGCAACTCCTTGCAATATCTGATCATAGTTTCGGTCCCCGGAGATTTAATGGCCTTGTGGATAGCACAACAAACCACTAATTTTGGTCTAAGCTAACCATTGTTATGCGACGAGCATAGATTTACATGTAGCCCTTGTGGATAGCACAACATAGCTACATTGTTCTTCTACCCCGATCATATAGGCATCTAATGCTATAGCCACAGTTTCTCCTTTCAATTAAGCAGGCCTTGTGGATAGCACAACAAACCTGCCTAAAGTGATTCGAATCCTATGACTATAACGATGGTGGACCACGCGGTAAGTTCTTAACTACTCGCGTTACGGCTTAGAGTTTATCTGAGGGTATTTAAATAACTTTTATCTTGGTCTCTCCTAGGTGATAGTATATAAATATACCGTATATATTTACTAAATACTATACCTGCTTTGATTCATAATCAAAAGAAAACAATGCATCTCATACATGTCATTAGTGTGGTCATGGATAGCACAGTGGGTTTGACTGGAGCCAACAGTCAAACGCACACACAATCTAACACAACAATTATATTAGATGACCTGCAAACACATAGGCAAGAGATCTTCATCTTTTCGCCTTCCTGGTTGCGGCTGTGGATCGTCCTCACTCCTTCCTCGATTGCCTCGATCATATTACAATAAATTCTATAATTTACAGGTAAATTGAAGAAGGCCTTATGGCGAGTACAAGAGAGAGAGAGGTAGAAGTTCATCGGAGAATGAGAGAGGGAGAGCTACGCAGATCTCTATTTATTAATAATTTAATAAACATCCATCATTCATCCACGATCCACACAAACACATCATTCATCACATGAACAATTAAATCAGTGCATATCCATGACCACGGTGTGTTTCAAACATCCCACATATGATTCAGCACATCACATGGTTAAAATAAAAGAGTTTTCAAAAATAGATAATATTGGCTTTCAAAAACTGGGATCCAATCAAAATTGGTATTTGAATTTCGAAAACTCATTTTATTATATTAACATGCAATTAAATCAAAATTTAAAAGCATTAAACACACATCACATACGCACACATTCCAAATTAATAATTCCAGATTATTCCATGCCAGTTAGAATAATTCTAATAATCTAACACTTAAATTAAACCCCATTAATAATCTAACATTTAGACTATTTAAAGACTAATCTAACTCTTAGATTAATCCAACAAAGTTAATTAATAATTGAACACTTAAATTAATAATCAACCAAATTAATTATTAACTACTAATCTAACACTTAGATTAGCCAATTAATGTTAATTATTAATTTAATTCTTAAACTAATAATCAACACTAAGTAATTAATAATTAATTAATCTAACTCTTAGATTAAATAATTAAAGTCATCATTAATTTAACTATTAAATTAATGACTAACAATAATTAATTAAAGACTACCAATTTAACATTTAAATCAGTCATTTAAGTTAATTATTAATTTAACACTTAAATTAATAACTAACTCAAATTAATAATTAACAATTAGATGTATTAATAATTAATAATCTAACAATTAGATTAGTAATTATTAACCATTAATTTTAACTCTTAAAATTAGACAAATTAAGGTCAATAATTAATTTAACATTTAAACTGATATTAACCTCAATTAATTTACAACTAATTGCTAATTAATAAATCCTTCAATGACTTAATGATTCAAAATCATCAAATACATTAACAAAAGCCCACTTAATTAAAATTGAATAATAAATTTCAGTTTCAAAACAATTTTGAATTTAAATTTAAAATCCAATTTTAATTTTATTAAAATGGCTGGAGTTTTATAGAAGCTAGGCTTTAAAGGGGTGTGGGCTGAACCATATGGGCACCTGGTCCGAGCCCATGGCTCGGCCAGGCTCGAACCAGGCATGGACCAGGGTCAGCCCTGGTCTGCCCTAGACCGCCTGGCCCAGACCGCCCGGCCCAGACTGGATCGGGACCAGGCGGTCTGCTTGGGGTGCGACTGGTTCGCCCCCTCCCTTTCCCCCACCTGAAACCCTAATCCCATTACAGTTGCAGGTGGGAGATGGGCGGCGGATCCAGGCGGCGCCGCCCGGCGGCGGCCGGTGCCCCGGCGCCGGCGAGCTCTCCGGCGCCGGCGTGCTCCCCGGGGAAATCCAAATTATAGCCCGAGCCCCACTTTTCTCCCCAAAATCTGATTTTCGCAGGGTTTTAAAACCGATTTAGGGCTTAAATTTATAGCCCTCCAAGGGCACTCCGACGGCGGTCTTGGTGACCGGTGGATAGTGGTGACTATCCTCTATGCATCCGGAGTCTCAGCCGGCCATCCTAACGCTTGGGAAGCGAGTACAAAGTCGCCGAAAAGCCCCGGTTCATCATCTCGTGAAGAACTCCGAAAACCCCCAAATAAAATCCGAAAAATCACAGAAAAATGATCTAAATATTTGTGTTCATCTTATGAACACTATTTCGTCATTTTAATCGGATTAAACGCCTGGAATAACTCATGGAAAAATTAATTCGGAGATTGAAACGGGACGAGAAACAGTGGAACCTGGCTCTGATACCACTGTTGGGATTTCTCGGGTTTCTCCGGATCGCTCACACAGCGGGAAAAAAATATTAAACAGCGATCCATTTTCCCGTTTCGAAAAACGAAAAACTACGATTATCGGATAATCGATTCTCACCGTGTGCGGATACGAATCCGCAACCGTTCGGTTCCGTCGGTGCGACATTGCAAGCCGCGCAAGTGCCCGGCCTCTAGCGAAGTCCACACGATCCTCCCCGCGACGGATATCCTCGCGTTTCTCGTTCTTCGTAGCCCACGAAACCTCCGCCGGTCGTCATAACGATCGCCGCAACGCGCGGACGATTTCCCGTCGAACGGGATTCGGAGAAGCGGCGGAGCAGATCTGGATCTGTCTGGACGCCAGAGAGAGAGAGAGAGAAACAGAGGAGGGGCGGCTAGGGTTAGCAGCAGCTTGGCCTGCTCAGCCTGTTCGCTATGTTTTATACTAACCGCGCGGTTTTTCATAAAAACCCCCAATTTGTATAAAACCCACTTATTTATCCATCGCCTTGAGAATCATGTGTATATGACCCTCTAGGCCCAAGTACCAGTCCAGTTAATGGCCCAACAAGCCCAGTGACTCCTCACTGGCTTTATTAATCAATTAATAACCCTTTATTAATTAATTAATCAATCGAATTGATGTCGCACATCGAATTCGACCGGGCCTCCGATCACGTTGGGTGCCAAGCAACACCGCGTGAACCCGGAAGGTATTGGGGTTAAGTAACCCACTCTTGGAACCTTTCCGCCAACAGTTACTGCGTGGATATAATCCTTCATTCGTACAATGATCTCGAGTCAACTCAGGATATGTAGAGCTGTCAAACCCTAACCGGTCGACTCACTTGGATTGGATGCCGTTGATGAATATCGGAAAACTCCTTTCCCGATATTATCGTCCGCCCTGGTCAGGGACTTCCGCGCATCCTTCCTAAAGCATTCTCTCTCTAAGTACCGAGAGCGAATGATTCCTTATTGACATACAATTCCCTTCGACGGTATTCCGCTGTACCCAATCCTTGGCGTATTAGAATCCCGTGGTTAGAGATTCGTAAACCAAGGTCAAAGCACAGAAGTCCACCGACAAGGTGTCTTTGGTGTCTCAGGTCCGAGGACCATCCACGCAACTGCGACAATAGAATCAAGCTGGTTGACAGTGAGGTACAATACCATCCAGCGATTCAGTCGGATCAGTTCAGTGAACTCATTCTCCAATGAGCACCTACAGATTCGCTTTAGTGTCTCCACACAAGTGACTTATGAGATCAGTCACCCTCATCATATGAGCATGAGTAATCTGTACTAGTCTAACCGGATATCCGATGTCCTTCTCGGATATCCTCCGACTATGAACGATTAAGAATATGTGTGTTTAAGTGATCAGTCTCATTAGTATGATCTCATCATAATCTGATCACTATAGCACATATTCACGGACTTCATTATGAAACGATAATTAATACGATTTACACATAATGAATATTATGCCATTATATTAATAAATGAACGAGATTTACATAGTCAGATTGGCTTGTAGGCCACCTAAACTAACAGTTTACTGTTAAACCTTAGCCAGTCGATTCACATGAATCAGATGCTGTTAATTTATATCAGATAACTCTTTATCTAATACAGAGTCCGCCCTGGCCAGAGACTTGAGAACAACATTCCCGAAACATTCTCTCTCCTCTTATTGAGAGCAGATGATCCCGTATTGAACACACAATTACCTTCGAGGGCATCTCTCTGAACCCGATCACTTGACTTATTAATAACCCATGGTTAGGGATTCGTTAGTCAAAGTCAAAATTCAGAATCCTACCAACAAGGTATCCTTAGTGTCTCAGGTCCAAGTACCATCTACGCAGCCGTGGCAAAAGAATCGAGCTGGTTAACAGTTAGGTAAATACCATCCAGTGATTCATAGTCGGATCAGTTTAGTGAACTCATTCACCAATGAGCACCTATAGGTCCAGTATAGTGTCTCCATACAAGTGACTTATAGGATCAGTCACCCTCATCGTATGAGCTTAAGAAACCTGTACCAGTCTATCCAGATGTTTGATGTCCGTCTCAAACATCCTCCGACTATGAACAATTAAGAACATGTGTTTATAAGTTTTCGGTCCCGTAATTATGATCTCATCATAATCCGAAGACTATTGCACATGTTCATGGACTTCATCGTGATACGATAAACAAAGATCGATTTAATTACACAATGAATTTATGCCATTATATTAATAAATTGAATAATATATAGTATCATATTGGCTTTTGGGCCACCTAATACTAACACCTTCCTCATCTCTTCACCCAATGATCGCTCCGTAGCCTTTTACTATGTGGGGATTTGATGTTGTTGGACCATTGGAAGACAAAACTGGGGAAATAAAAAAGAAGCCTTTCATCCTACTGTAACGGAGTATTTCACAAAATGGGCCGAAGCATAAGCTTTCTCATAGATCAAAGCCTCAACAATGATCAAGTTCATCAAGCACATTATTATGGCTAGATTCGGAATCCCAAGGGACATTGTCACCAACAATGGACCTCAATTTGTCGCCCAAGAGCTTCATGAAATGTGCAGTAAGTTTGGCATTCAATTGCATCATTCATCTCCATATTGTCCACAAGATAATGGCCAAGCAGAAGCAGCAAACAAAATCCTCATCAGAATCACAAAGAAAACATGTAAATCACACAACTTTGCGGATTAGCCAAAACAATTAGTGGATGCTCTATGGGCGTATTGAACCTCGATCCAAACCCCTATGGGTCAAACTCCTTTTCCTCTCACGTTCAAATCAGAGGTGGTACTCCCATACAAGATCCTCATCCCTTCACTAAGAGTACAATTGAGCCATGATTTAGATTCTGATGGAAATTGGGAAGTTTTGTTGGCCCAACTGGAGTTGTTAGATGAAAAGAGGATGATTGTTGCTGATCACACTAAAGTTTATTGTCAAAGAATTACAAGGTTTTATGCCAAAAAGGTAATTAAGTGCAAATTTGAAGTGGGTGAGATGGTCCTTAAACAAAAATTCATAAAATCTTATGGACCAAGAAATAAGTTACTTGAGAATTGCGAGGGGCCATTTGTAGTTAAAGAGGTGTATCTTGGAAATGCATATAGGTTGGTAGATGAGAAGGGGCAAGAGTTGTCCTATCCATAGAATGGTGTTTACCTGAAGAAGTTCTACCCTTAGGTCATTCGTCTTTTGTTTCAAATAAGAATAGGATAGTGATAGCTTAAGATTGCATCGTTAAAAATCAAAGCTAACAATCTAAATTAATCGGCTCATTCAAATTGAATTTTCAACAATAGCAATGGTGAGTCTGAGTCGAGTCCACAAGAAAATAGATTTTTAAAGTTAAAAACCTTGAATTTTTTTAGAGGAAAAACAGAGAAGAAAGAAGATGGAGCATGATGATTTAATAAATAACAATTGAAACTAATCGGACTTATTATGAACTTACAAAAGGAGCACCCCTAAATAAGCATAATCAGACCATCTACTGAACTAAGACTACCTCTAAAATACTAATTAAAAGTAGAATATAAAGTTTGAGTAGTGTCAATAGAAGAAAAAATAAAAGTTGTAAAACCAAAAGGGGGAGAAAAGATAAGTTTTTTCAAAGGAGCTACTGTCCTTCGTTAACAGAACTATATAAAATTTTATAGAGACATTGAAATAAAAAAAATAACATGACTTTTATAAGGAAACTTTTACATAAAATATTTGAAATACAGTGTAACATGGAGAACTCAAAAACTAAAGTGAGAGGCGATGGAGAGAGAAAATTGGTGCTTGTAGCCGTCGTCGCCCTTCGCGTGGATACTTGGCTACCCTAGACTCCTTTCAGTAGTCAGTTGCAGTGCCTTGAGTCCACTTCTTGCCCTTGACAGCCATTGGTTTGAGAGATATGTAGAGAGAGAGAGAGAGAGAGAGAGAGAGAGAGGTGCTACAGTACTGCAGTACTGTAGCTACAGTACCCGCGGGTACTGTGGCAGAGAGGGAAAAAAAAGTGAGAGAGAAAGGGAGAGAAGGCAGGAGGGAGAAGAAAAAGTAGGAGAGAGAAGGAAGGAAGGAGAGACCTTTTAAAAAGGGAGAGAGAATTTTAAAATAAAGAAATGAAGAAAGTGGATGGCGGCTGGCTCCTCTTGTTCTCTTCTTGGGTAAGAATTAAGGCAACCGTTTAGGATAGCAAAGGACCCTTTTACCCATGTTTTAGTATTTTTGTCAAAAATAAAGCCGATTTTGCTGGGATTCGAACTCCTGTCCTTCCCACAAACGACTAGAAACTTAGTCAATTGTACTGCATCTTCTGCATGTCTTGTTCACATAAAATAAATGTAAATTAAGATATTATCATGAATAAAAATACATTTATGCTTAAATAAATTATTTTATCTCGATTTTACTGAGAAAACCGCAATTGCATGAAATGATGATGTTTTTAACTCAAAATTTAACAAAATTAGTACCGTTGAGATCGGTACATAATTATATATCATTCCATGCTATTTTACACATAAACTATGAGTATGATGCGTGCGATTGCCCTTTTAAATGATCAAAATTATCAACTTATCAGATAGTTGGTATGGTGCTATGACCAGTGGGGTTTAAGATTAGATGTTCATGAATTGGCTCTACTTCTTTTAGACATTTGGAAAGGGGAAAGTCCTTACACACACTCACGCCTGTAATTGAGTCCCAAATAATGGGCGATTTAAGAGGAATAGAAATCAAACTTAAAATAAGACATAACACCCTTTTTTCCTCTTATTCGACCAAAGTTGGGGGACCCGGCCTCACAGGAGGACTCCCAAGTCTGTCTGCCGCCCTAGTAGGAGGAAGTCAAACAAAGAAACCAAAAGCGAAAGCCACGTCAAAGGCAAATAGAAGCAAAAGCCTCAAAACCGAACGTCAAATCAGTAAAAGGAGGCAAATGAAAAAGGGCTAGTCATGTTAGGTCTCAAATCAAGGCCACAAAAAAGAAAAAAAGAAAGAAGAGCAAAAAAAAAAAAAAAAAAAAAAAAAAAAAAGAAGAAGAAGAAGAGAGAGAGACCGAACCCCAACAGGCAATAGGCAAAAGAAAGATAGTCTTTAAGGTCACATAACCCTCTCAAACGGCTTATCTATTCATTCTTTTTATTTATGGGGTGTTCTCTTTTCTTCTCGGTGAGGTCGAAGTGAACTAAAATTCAAAAGTTAAATAGAATTATTAGCATGGAAAATTTAACTGCCACACTTCCCTTAACCAAATCCTCCTAGAAAAGAAAGGTGCGTAGAGTTTAGTCGAAAATCCTTTTGATCTATGTACCATGTTGACTTTAGAGTCTGTCAAGTTCCTTTAAAGCTTCGGGCTTAGGTCAACGCATGCGGTTTACCTAATGGTATGACGTTGGTAATTCTGAGTTAGTGTCACACAGTTGGCCATTAGGGTTCCAGGGTGGTCCATCACTTATTGCCTAAGTCGTGAGCAAAGAGACCCGTGTCGTACAAATCCCTTACCGTCGATATGTTTTTGAGAGGAATCTATTGGTCGACAATAGATGGGAGCCAGAGCATGGCATGACGGTGTTGTCATCAGCATGAGACTTAACCGGGTAGGTTCTGGTCGAGGACTATTAATGGCCCAAATCGGCTTTAGGTATGCACTTAGGATGTCTGAGGAGTTTCGCAAGGGACGTTTAAAAAAAAAATAAAAAAATTCAAAAAACTTCATAGATTTCAAAATCCAAAAAAAAAATTGCATATTTCAAAATCCAAAAAAAAACACATTTCAAAAAATCTAAAAAATTGCATATTTCAAAATCAATTTTTTTTTCATATTTCAAAAATCCAAAAAAAGTGCATATTTCAAAATCTAAAAAAATCACATATTTCAAAAAATCTAAATTTTTTTTTCATATTTTTCCCAAAAAAAATTATGTGTACTGCATATGCATGAATGCTTGCCATTTTGTATATATGTTTGCATATGTATGATTGCATGTCGCATATTTTTTTATTTTCTTCTGTATGTTTAATAGGATAAGGCCCATTGACTCGTCACTAAGGCCAGAATGGTATTCATCATCTTTTCTGAGCAAGGGGCCAAAATAAACTATGTAAATAACTTTTTCTAAGTATTCATATGCAGGAGCAAGAATGGTCCTATCAAAGGAAACTCATAGCTACTTAAGTCTGAATGGTGGTAGGAAGGAAGCACGAGGGTCCCATCCAGTAAGAGTCACATTTATTTTCTGTCTAGATGAGGATAGAGGAAGAAGAAGATTGAAGAGTCTATATTAGTTTAGAAAACTAGAGGCTAATAACTTAGGCCAAACCTAGAGTTCCCCTTTATAAAAAATGATGATGGGTTTATGGGGTTTAAGTTATTTGAGTAGCCTAGAATAAATCCTCGAGAGTCTTGCATTAGATATAATTTTTATTTTATACCCAGCATGCATCATTCATTTTTTGTGCATACCATTGTAGAGGAGGGTAGGACCCTGCCGCTCTATTTTTTGTAACTGAACTTTGAAATCGGTTTATTGACAATACAATATTTTGATCGAGTCTGGGAATACACCTTCCCCTTTGATTGCCATCCCTTGAACCCCTTCAATCGGACAGGCGTCCCGAAATGTTTTGGAGTCTCGCAGTAATTGCCAGAGGACCTCCTAGGTTGTAGTTTCTGGGTACACAATTCTTTCCCTTTCATCATTCCTAACTTGCATCACCATAGTGTTAGACTTTAAATAGGTTTTTCATCAGAGTGGAGTGGCCCAAAATAGGGTGTAGTGTCTATACCCTCCACTTATCAGTCTTCCATGCTCTCTTGCAAAGAGGATGCCACGAAGGGGCAGCTATAGACATCCAATTTTGGCCCATCTTGCGGACTGATTTGAACTTTATTTGTGTCAACGGGACTTTATGTTTACCCATTTTGTCATTTTTCCACTCATTTGGCCCCTTTAAAGCTTAAATTTTAACCTTTTAAACATTTTTTAGTCATCCTGGATGAGTGCATCAGAAGGCCAAATTGATGGTCGTTTGATGCATCAGAAGGCCAAAGTGCTGGCCTTCGGATGTATCAGACGGCCAACTAGGTGGCCGTATAATGCATCAAACGGCCAAGTAGGTGGCCGTCTAGTGCATCAGAACGCCAGATTGGTGGCCATCTAATGGGTTTGTTACAGAACTTCCTCCAATCTTCATGTGCACTATTTATTCGAATTTTTGACCATTTCCTCTACAATATCTCACTCTAATGGATTGGGAAGGAGTTGATTTAGGGTTTAGGTGGCATTTTTTGACTGGGTTTTGGGCTAGAGTTTGTTTAAGAGCCCCTTTCTCACTCTTCTCCATCCTCATCCATTTGTCCATAAGGGAGGGAGTTCCTAGGGTTTTAGCTTGGCCCTCTTGACCTATTTAGTATAGTTCCACCTTAGAATGGGGCTAGGAGGGTCCACTAGGGTTAGGCCATCATTTTTCACCAAAAGGAGAGAGAATGAGTGACCTCATAGCCTAATACTAGACCTCTCTCTTGGAGCACGTGGGAAGGGATGACCATGGAGTCTTAGAGGCTCTAGGAAGGAGAAACACGTCATCAACCTCGTGTTCACGCAGCCCTCTTTTCGGTGTCAAAGGGGAACCCTACCCTCCTCTCTTTTTTTCTTTTTGTTTATCATTTTGTCACAGTCCTTTGCATGTATGCACGCATTCTAGGAATTCATTCATGTTTAGATCACTTTGCACACACATACACTTAATTAGGTACCTTAGGTCCTTGCTAAGGAGTTTACTTTGATTCAAAACACCAAAAAACGGGAAGGTGGGTGGCCATAATACTTGGTCACTCATTCTTCTCACCCACACATTCGGTAAGCTCACCCTCCAATTAGGATATTTTTGGCTTAATGAATGGATACTATTGTAACGACCCGCCACCCTATAATCGGAGATCCGATTACTAAATGGGTACCGAATCATTAATTTGGAACCAAACCAGGATCTAATTAAGTCTGGGAAATAAATAATAAACTAAACTAAACATTCACATCGCATTGAATTGAAAGGAAAATGCATGAATTAAAAGTTATTACAATGCGACTCGATACAGCAAATAATTACATACTCCAACAGAAGAGAAATAATTAAACATACAGGCCAGAAATAAAGATAACAACTACGTCGGGGCATACCCCGGAACAACAACTGACGGCGCGCGACACAGAGCAGCACACCCCTCGCTAAGTCTGCCTGGAGTCCTCACCTGAAAACCGCAGGGATGAGTCTCAACGAAAAGACTCAGTAGGGATCCTTCGATCCCCACTGCCCACACATACACCCACAAGTGCAATTACCAAGATACAAGTAAACAAGGTAAGTAAAGCTGTAACACATTACCCTTAATTCTCGATATAAACCACATACATTCGGAATATAACATGCATATCACAGAAATCATTCTACCAAGGAGCCTACAACTCGCGTCTCGGCAAAACGCGTCAACTATATCTCCGAAAGTGGGAAACACCGACCCGCTGGGACCAAACAGTAACCCCTCGGATAGCACGTTGGCTACCTCGGCGGTTACTCCTTCCCCCAGCAAACACCGACCTGCTGAGACCAAACAGTAACCCCTCGGATAGCACGCTGGCTACTCTGGCCCAACTGGCTCAAGTGGTTACTCCTTCCCCCAGCACGAGTGACACTCCAAAGGTACCACTCCGACACCGGTACAAGCTAGCTGACCCCGGGGTTCACCAGGTGACCCTCTCTCACTAGGCGTCACCCCGCCACTGCTCCCGTCAGCGCTGTATCCCTCCGCACCGACACAGGGTGTCAAACGCTACAACTGTCACTCTAGGTCCACAGTAACACAAAACACGGCACGGTGCGATCCGGTCACGTGAGAAGTCCGCGGTCGCACGACACACAACGTAGTGCCATCCGGTCATGAAGAGTCCATCGTCATCGAGTGTACTAAAAGCATGCTTTTAACCAACTATCTAGCAGTGTAAACATATTTTACTGGCATGGATTAGTATGGTTCTGACTTGAATCGCGTCGACCAAGGACGACACCATTCAAGTCTCCTAAACTGGTTCATGAATTATCGGCCTCAGAATATGGCCTAAAAAGGCGTCGTCACAGTTAGCCGCCTTTTAAAAACGCATCAGCGTCCTCAGACGCCATTCACACCAAAATCCGGAATTTTGCAGAAAACCTTAATCGGGTGATTTCTGCCTAAAAGGCGTCATGGTGGCCCGACGCTATTCCAAATTACGTCGTTTATGCATGACGTCTTTTAGCGTTAGAAACTTGCTTATGTTTCCTAGCCCGAGGACTCCCTTTTTCACCCCCAAAAGCCCCAAAATCAAACCAAACGGAGGAGGAAGAGGAGCAAGCCAATCATTACTGAACCACATTCACAGAAACCCTCATCCTCATCAAGAAGAGTTCCTAAACATGCTTATTCTACCCAAAAACCATAGACCCGTTGCATGCTTCAAAGTGGTAGAACATGGTTTTAAAATGAAACACTGAGGGAATCGTCACCCTACCGATTCTTGAACTCCTTCTGGCTCCGCCGCCAAACCGTCGCACCGCAAACCGCCGCCGGTACTCCGAGGACGCCGCCACTCCGCCGGGACGTCGGCCGCCGTCCGGAGAATGGAACGCCGCGAAGAAAGTGGTGGTGGCAGTGGTGAGAGGTGGAAGAGGAAGAAGGGGAAAGGGAGGGGGAAGAGTGGGGAGAGGGTGGAGAGGATGAGGGGAGAGAGAGTGTGAGGGTGAGAATGAGGGAGAGGAAGGAGGGCTCGCGGGGTAACCAGAAACTAGGTAAAACGCGTCGAGATGTACGGACGCCTATCAGATGACATGACAGGCCGTTCTGACAAAAGTCTGAAACGCGTCGCCCAAGGCTGACGCCATTTAGACGACAAGACCGGCACCGTACTCTGACACCGCAGGGTCACAGTCTGAAACGCGTCGTCCATCATGGACGCCGTTCAAACGACACGACCGGCCCGTACACTCGCGACCCAAGGCCAGCCCACGTGGCATCCACGTGGCACAATCTAAAACGTGTCTGCCACGCCGGACGCTGTTTAAACCGCGTCGAGCCTGGCTTGACGCGAAACAGACCAGGTTCCCAGCCCCGTTAGGGCCCAAACTACAGAGTCCGACCCTGAAACTGACCCGATAACCGGATCCGAAACCTCAGTCCTTACATTCTCCCCCCCTTAAAAGAATTTCGCCCCCGAAATTGCATGCTGGAATTAACGAGGTTGAAACATAAAGATACAAGCTCACAAGAGAACTTACGAGAAAAGGTAAGGAAACTGCTCCCGCATCTCGTCCTCACGCTCCCAGGTTGCCTCGCCCCCGGAGCGGTACTGCCAAATCACCTTGACCAAAGGTACAATCTTGTTCCGAAGGACTTGTTCCCTGCGATCCTCAATAGGAACTAGAAACTCTAGATAAGACAAGTCCTCAGCAATCTCCAACTCTGAAAAATCTAAAACATGGGACGGATCCTGAACATATTTTCTCAACAAGGAAACATGGAACACATCGTGCAGTCCTGCAAGACTGGGCGGCAAGGCCAGCTGATACGCGGTTTCCCCAATTCGAGCAAGGATGAGAAAAGGCCCAACATATCGCGGACTCAGCTTGCGTCGCTTTCCGAACCTCATCACGCCCTTAGAGGGTGAGACTCGGAGAAACACGTGGTCCCCAACCTCAAACTCAAGCGGTCTCCTTCGGATATCAGCATAGCTCTTCTGCCTGCTCTGAGCTGAAATCAATCTTTGTTGTACCACCCTGGCAACCTCAGCACACTGTTGTACTAACTCTGGCCCTGCTATCTGCCTCTCGCCAATCTCGGACCAACACACCGGGCATCGACACGGCCGCCCGTACAAAGCCTCGTAAGGCGCCATGCCGATACTAGAATGATAACTGTTGTTGTAGGCAAACTCCACAGTAGGCAGATGTTGCTCTCAAGAACCTCCCCAGTCTAAGCAACATGCCCTGAGCATATCCTCTAGAGTCTGAATGGTCCTTTCCGACTGCCCATCAGTCTCGGGATGGTAGGCCGAACTGAAGGCCAACTGCGTGCCCAAGGCCTTCTGAAAACTCTTCTAGAACCTGGAAGTAAACCTCGGATCCCAATCTGATACGATGGACAAGGGTACCCCGTGCAGAGAGATGATCCGATCAACAAACAACTTAGCCAACCTACCGACTGACCAGTCCTTCCTAATAGCTAGGAAGTGTGCCGACTTGGTCAATCGATCAACAATGACCCAGATCGCGTCTCTCCTGCCAGGGGATACAGGTAATCCCATTACAAAGTCTATAGTCACATGCTCCCATTTCCATTCCGGGATCGGCAAGGGCTGCAACAATCTTCCTGGTCTCTGATGTTCTGCCTTAACCTGTTGACAAGTCATGCACCTAGCCACATACTCAGCCACATCTATCTTCATACCAGGCCACCAAAAGTGCCTCCTCAAACAATGATACATCTTAGTTGTCCCGGGATGCACGGCATACCTAGAACGGTGCGCCTCATCAAAGACACTCCCGCGCACGTCCTCTTCGGTCGGAACATAGAGTCTGCCTCTAAATCTGACTGTACCGTCATCCCACAATTCCACCTCTGGTCTCTGGAGAATCTGTGGCAACTCCACATCTGCCCTCTGAGCCTCAATCACAGCATGGTACACTGCTGGTCTCACAGTCAAGCTGGCCAACACGGGTCTATCATCCTCACGTGGAACTCGAAAGGAAGATTCCACAACCTGCTCAAATAGTCTCCATTCTCGAACCAAAAGGTATGACACGACCATCTTCCGACTCAAGGCGTCTGCCACCACATTCGCCTTGCCCGGATGATAAGAAAGGTCAAGGTCATAATCCTTGATAAACTCCATCCACCTACA
Organism: Zantedeschia hybrid cultivar; assembly: GCA_030544215.1. Classification (NCBI taxonomy): domain Eukaryota; kingdom Viridiplantae; phylum Streptophyta; class Magnoliopsida; order Alismatales; family Araceae; genus Zantedeschia; species Zantedeschia hybrid cultivar. The sequence goes on along the minus strand of JARZZO010000002.1, from coordinate 44,068,196 downwards.
CTGCCTCAAATTCAAGTCCCTCTGTGTGAACACATACTTCAGGCTCTTGTGATCAGTAAAAACCTGAAATTTCTCACCATACAAGTAATGTCTCCAGATCTTTAGTGGAAATACCATAGCTGCCAATTCCAAATCATGGGTGGGATAGTTCTCCTCATGCTTCTTTAGCTGCCTAAAAGCATAGGCCACGACCCTACCATGCTGCATTAGAACTGCACCCAAACCTCGACGAGACGCATCTGAATAAACCACAAACCCACCAGAACCTGATGGAAGCACCAACACTGGGGCCGAAGTGAAGCGAGTCTTTAACTCAATGAAACTCCGCTCACACTCCTCGGTCCATACAAAACGAACTCCCTTTCGAGTCAACCTCGACAAGGGGGCCGCTATCGAAGAAAACTCCTGAACAAACCACCTGTAATAACCTGCTAGCCCCAAGAAGCTCCTGATCTCAGTCACTGAAGTTGGCCTGCTCCAATCCATCACTGCCTCGATCTTGGCTGGATCCACTGCCATGCCCTCACCAGAAATGACATGCCCAAGGAAGTGTACCTTGTCTAGCTAGAACTCACACTTGCTAAACTTGGCATAGAGTTGGTGCTCTCTCAGGACCTGCAACACCACCCGAAGATGAGTGGCGTGCTCTTCCTCAAAATAAGAATATATTAAAATATCATCTACAAATACCACCACAAACTAATCCAGATAGGCCCTAAAGACTCGGTTCATCATATCCATAAAAGCCGCCGGAGCATTGGTCAAGCCAAAAGGCATAACCAAAAACTCATAATGTCCATATCGAGTTCTAAAAGCCGTCTTACTAATATCGACCTCACGGATCCTCATCTGATAATATCCAGATCTCAAGTCAATCTTAGAAAACACCTTTGCAGACTGCAGCTGATCCATCAAATCATCGATCCTTGGAAGTGGGTACTTATTCTTTATCGTCACCTGGTTCAGCTGCCTATAATCAATGCACAATCTCAGAGAACCATCCTTCTTCTTGACAAATAAAACTGGGGCACCCCACGGAGAAGTACTGGGACGAATGAAACCCTTATCCAGCAACTCCTACAACTGCACCTTTAATTCAGCGAGTTTGGCTGGTGCCATCCGATACGGGGCCTTAGACAAGGGTGCCGTACTCGGTGCAAGCTCGATGGTAAACTCGACCTCTCGCTGAAGAGGAAGGCCAGGCAACTCCTCAGGAAACACATCTGCAAAGTCACACACTACAGGCACCTCCCAAGGACTGGGACTATCACGGACATCGGAAACAACAACAGAGGCAAGGAAGGCCTCACAACCACCAACAAGCAACCTCCGAGCCTTAAAGACAGAAATAAGAATACCTCGAGAAGAGAGCCTAATACCTTGGAAGTAGAAGGTCGGGGTGTCCGGAATAGAGAAACGCACCCTCTTCCTGTGGCAGTCCACCTCAGCATAATAAGCTTCCAACCAATCCATGCCCAGGATGATATCAAAATCACGAATGGCAAGCACAACCAACTGGGCGGGTAACTCATGGCCCTCAATGGTCAAGGGAACATCCCTCAAACAATTATAAGATAACATGAAATCCCCAGAAGGAACCTCTACCATCAATCCATTTGATAGCTCATCAATGGGTGCAGAAAGAATATCTATGAACTGCTCAGAAATGAAAGAATGCGAAGCACCCGAATCAATCAACACATGTGCAGAGTTCCCAAGGACAGAAAGTGTACCTTCCACCAAGTTGGACACACGAGCCTCCTTCCTGGTGATAGCTAGCACTCTCCCCTGGGTCCTTGGCTTCTTCTGATCAGCTGGCCCTTGTCTCTAGCCACGCCCCTGCGGGCAAAACCTCGCCACGTGGCCCTGCTGGCCACAAGTATAGCATCTCCCGGAAAAAGCAGGACACTGAGTCCCACCATGAGTACCACCACAGTGCTGACAAACTGCTGGAAGCCTCTGAGCTGGCTCCTGCTGAGCGCTGGACACCGACTGGCTCTGCTGATCCTGCCTGGGTCTGCTACTACCGCTGCTGCCACTACTGCTACCACCGCCTCGAAAGAATCTCCTAAATCTGGAGCCGAGTGACGACGATCCCGATCCGGACGAAGGGGCTGCTGCCGCTGCCTTACCCCTGCCACGAGCTGGTCCCTGAGCAGTCAGTCCTCTCTCCCGGGCTGACTGATTCTGCTGTGCCTCCACTGCTGCTGCACACGTAACTACTGATGCCAAGTCTGTACAACAGTGAGATGCCACAAAGTTCCTCAGACTGAGCCTCAGTCCATCCACAAACTTCTCAGTACGACGCTCCTCGTCCCCTGAAATGAAAGGCACAAACCTCCCAAGCGAAACAAACTTCGCCTGGTACTCGAGTACTGTCATACTCCCCTGAGTCAGCTCTATAAATTCCCTTTCCTTGGCCCTCTGGACATGCCTAGGGAAATACTGCGCATTGAATTCCTTCACAAAAGTCTCCCATGAAATCTCCCTGAGACTCATATCCTTATATGACAAACTCTTCAAAGTGGTCCACCAATCATAGGCGCTATCCTTCAACATGAAGGTAGCCAACGGAGTCCTCTCAACTGCTGCACAATCCATAGTATCAAAAGTCTTCTCCATCTCCCTCAACCAGTGAACGGCCTCATCAGGATCGGGACGACCGGTGAAATGAGGTGGCCTCAGCTTCAGGAATCTCTCTAGGGTAGCTGTAGACCCTCCCCGAGCACTGGAACTCTCACTAGGGTCTCGGGTCTGATATCTAGCCATCGTGTCCATCATAGCCTCTATGAACTGCTCTACACTCGGCCTACCGGCCTCGGATCCACTAGGAACGTCTCCCCGCTCTCTAATAACCGGCATCCTCTTCCTAGGAGCCATCTAATCGCCTACAATCACAAAATCGAAGAGTTCTTATTAGAAACCTAAAACCTATGCTACCGCCGTGCCTGTACGGGATAATGTAATTATTTGCCGGACTCATGACATTTAACCTAGTTATTCATTTATTTGCCAGACCGAATGCTCTGATACCAACTATAACGACCCGCCACCCTAAAATCGGGGATCCGATTACTAAATGGGTACCGAATCATTAATTTGGAACCAAACCAGGATCTAAGTAAGTCTGGGAAATAAATAATAAACTAAGCTAAACATTCACATCGCATTGAATTGAAAGGAAAATGCAGGAATTAAAAGTTATTACAATGCGACTCGATACAGCAAATAATTACATACTCCAACAGAAGAGAAATAATTAAACATACAGGCCAGAAATAAAGATAACAACTACGTCGGGGCATACCCCGGAACAACAACTGACGGCGCGCGACACAGAGCAGCACACCCCTCGCTAAGTCTACCTGGAGTCCTCACCTGAAAACCGCAGGGGTGAGTCTCAACGAAAAGACTCAGTAGGGATCCTTCGATCCCCACTGCCCACACACACACCCACAAGTGCAATTACCAAGATACAAGTAAACAAGGTAAGTAAAGCTGTAACACATTACCCTTAATTCTCGATATAAACCACATGCATTCGGAATATAACATGCATATCACAGAAATCATTCTACCAAGGAGCCTACAACTCGCGTCTCGGCAAAACGCGTCAACTATATCTCCGAAAGTGGGAAACACCGACCCGCTGGGACCAAACAGTAACCCCTCGGATAGCACGCTGGCTACCTCGGCGGTTACTCCTTCCCCCAGCAAACACCGACCCGCTGAGACCAAACAGTAACCCCTCGGATAGCACGCTCGCTACTCCGGCCCAACTGGCTCAGGTGGTTACTCTTTCCCCCAGCACGAGTGACACTCCAAAGGTACCACTCCGACACCGATACAAGCTAGCTGACCCCGGGGTTCACCAGGTGACCTTTTTCACCCCCAGAAGCCCTAAAATCAAACCAAACGGAGGAGGAAGAGGAGCAAGCCAATCATTACTGAACCACATTCACAGAAACCCTCATCCTCATCAAGAAGAGTTCCTAAACATGCTTATTCTACCCAAAAACCATAGACCCGTTGCATGCTTCAAAGTGGTAGAACATGGTTTTAAAATGAAACACTGAGGGAATCGTCACCCTACCGATTCTTGAACTCCTTCTGGCTCCGCCGCCAAACCGTCGCACCGCAAACCGCCGCCGGTATTCCGAGGACGCCGCCACTCCGCCGGGACGTCGGCCGCCGTCCGGAGAATGGAACTCCGCGAAGAAAGTGGTGGTGGCAGTGGTGAGAGGTGGAAGAGGAAGAAGGGGAAAGGGAGGGGGAAGAGTGGGGAGAGTCGGAGGGTGGAGAGGGTGAGGGGAGAGAGAGTGTGAGGGTGAGAATGAGGGAGAGGAAGGAGGGCTCGCGGGGTAACCAGAAACTAGGTAAAACGCGTCGAGATGTACGGACGCCTATCAGATGACATGACAGGCCGTTCTGACAGAAGTCTGAAACGCGTCGCCCAAGGCTGACGCCATTTAGACGACAAGACCGGCACCGTACTCTGACACCGCAGGGTCACAGTCTGAAACGCGTCGTCCATCATGGACGCCGTTCAAACGACACGACCGGCCCGTACACTCGCGACCCAAGGCCAGCCCACGTGGCATCCACGTGGCACAATCTAAAACGTGTCTGCCACGCCGGACGCTGTTTAAACCGCGTCGAGCCTGGCTCGACGCGAAACAGACCAGGTTCCCAGCCCCGTTAGGGCCCAAACTACAGAGTCCGACCCTGAAACTGACCCGATAACCGGATCCGAAACCTCAGTCCTTACAACTATACTAATTAAGAGTCTAGTGGGTGTTTCGTTTTGTAGTTATTTTGCAGGACATTGAGGTGTGAGGTCCCATCTCTTGGCCGGCCAAGGGGAAGGGAGTGTGGACCAGAAACTTAACTATGTACGAGGAGGTCTTGGAGTGCCACTCGCGATCGAGGTAGTCCCTCTAGGTCGAGATAAAATATCCTAACGATCACCATTTTTTTGTTCTTTTTGTGTCTTAGTGCACTAATTTCCATACCTTCCATTTAGATAGTTCATTGTCATTTTCCCATTATTCTCATCCCAGGTTGGTAGCTACGGGATCTGTCTCCACCCACCAGTTGAGCGTAGGGTCATTTTCGGCACCTATACTCATGCTGCCTTTGTAACTCATTACTCATAGAGACAAGCATATAGTATTGGGCCAGAGTGGAATCATCTTTTCATTTCTCATATGCTATCATCTCCACTTCTGGGGCATCTAATACCGGGTCAGTAGGAGCTTCATCTTCCAGGATGTAGGCAAATTGCTCAGACCTAAAGACAATCTTCAAGTTTCTGAGCCAATCTTAGTAGTTTGGCCCTATCAAATGATTGGCATCCAATATGCTACGAAGTAGGTTACTTGACGACATTCTTACCTACAAGAGAACATTTTAAAATTAGCAGATGTTCAATTACTAAAATTTAAAATATGATTTGGCTTTTATTCTAGTTCTACTTCCACTAATTTTCGATAGACTGTACAACCCTTAGATATACAGAACGAGAGACGTCGACGGTCTCCTAGTGGGGATCAAAATCTCACTAACTTGTATTACAGCCTTATGAATAGCACAACAAACTGCAATACAGTCAGAGAGCGCCTATCTCATGGGACTTGCAACTCCTTGCAATATTCGACCATGCTCTGGTCTATAGAGCTATAATGGCCTTATGGATAGCACAAAAAACCATTAAAATCTTATCTAAACATTACCATCATTATGTAACAGGCATAGATTAGGATGCAGTCCTTGTAGATAGTACAACAAAACTGCACCGTGCCTCTGCCTTGTTTAAAGACATCTCATGCTATAGCTTTAGTCTCTCCTCCCAATTAGACATACCTTGTAGATAGCACAACATACTCGCCTAAAGTGATTTAAGTCCTAAAACTATAACGATGAAAGACCAGACGGTAAGTTCTCAACTACTCACACTACGGCTTAGAGTTTTAACGACGATTTTAATTATTTTATCTTGGTCTCACCATAGGTGATAGTGTATAAATATATCGAATATATTTACTATATACTATACCTGACATTGATTCATAATCAAAATTAAACTATGTATCACATACATGTTAAATGGTATGGTCATAGATAGCACTGTGACTTGACTGGAGACATTCAGTTAATCACACACATACATTCTAATATAACCATTATATCAGAACCCTGCAAACACATGGGTTAAAGATTTTCATCCTTTGGCCTTCCTGGTTGCAGCAATGGATCATCCTCGCTCCTTCCTCGACCATCGTAATCATCATAATTACAACAAAAAAATGGATAATTTACATGTGTAATAGAAGAAGGCCTTATGGCGAGTACATAATAGGAGGGAGGTAGAAGTACATCGGAGTATGAGAGAGAAGGAGGTACACAAACTTCAATAATTAACAATTAATTAATTCACATACATCCACACATGATCCACATCCACATCATCACATGACATAATTAAAATAGTGTATATCCATGACTACGAATTTTTTTTTATCCATTCCACACATGGAAGAACGCATTGCATGGGCTAAATAAAAGAATTTTGAAAATAATATACTTTGGCTTTCAAAAAGTTGGGATCCAATCAAAATTAAAAATTTCAAATTTTGAAAACTCTTTCATTATTTTGAGCATTCTATCAAATCAAATTTAAAAGCAATAAACATACATTTGATGTGCAGACACTTCAAATTAATTACTTCTAGAATATTTCATGCTATATGAACAATTCTAATAATGCAATTATCTAACAATTAGATTAAAAACCATTCACAAATAATTAATCTAACTATTTAGATTAATAATCAACAATTAACAACACTTGATAATTTTGAAAAAGATTCATAATCCTTGTTTGGGCCTCAATTAAAAATAAAAACATTTGATTTTATTTTAAAATAATTTTTATTTTAATTGGGCCCCTTTTGGGTCCCATTGGCCCAGGCTGGCTCAGCCCAGTTGAGCCCTAGGCTTGGGCCAGGGCCAAGCCCAACCCGACCCCTGGGCTTGATTCCAAGTGCCCCTAAGGGGGCCGCCTGGTCTAGGCCTGACGTTGGGCTGGCTCAGACTGCCTGGTCTAGGCCGCCAGGGCCAGGGAGGCGCCATCGGGCAGGCTAGGGAAACCCTAGCCGCCTGATGGCCACCACCCTACGTAGACTGTTTGCCCAGTAGGGATTCTACCTGCAAGGGGTCTCCCTTACCGGCGCTGGCCACTGTCCGAATAATTCGACGATGGCACCGACACCGTCCAGCCGCCGGTGGAGCCCTGTGGGGCCGCCCAACCCCTCCCTCTTCTCCATCTACAATTAGGAAGAAGAAGAAGGAGGGCGGTAGACCCATGGCCATCCGGCCTTCTCGGCGCTAGCGCACCGCCCGGACCATCCGAGGTTGCCAGACCACCGTCCCAACGCTTGGGCATGCGGGAATACGGCCAGGACGTTGTCAGTCTTCATCTCATGAAGAACATGAATTACCCCAAAAAATACCACAATTTTAATGAAAATTACACGATCTAATCACAGTGATTCATCTCATGAAATCAAAAATGTGTTAAGATCGAAGCTAGCATGTAATAATATCCAGAAATATTAATTTGGAGATCGAAATAGACAATAAAAGTAATGGAACATGGCTCTAATACCACTGTAAGGATCTCTACACGGGGGAACGGGCAGTGCAGCAAACAAAATAAAAATCAACATGTTCCCTGTCCGTTTCGAAGAACAAGCATCAAATAACACGGTGAACAAACTTCACCTTGCACGGAATCGAATCTACATTCCTTTGGTTCTGACGGTGTGACGCCGCAAATTGTGCAATCACCCGACCTCTAGTGGTATTTACACGATCCTCCCCGCGACGGGTCTTCCTGGGTTCCTTGCTCAGTGAAGTGCTTGCGCTGGTCACTCGTCTCCGTCCAGGTGTGTACGGCATACAAACGATGAATTTTCGACAGTCGGGAGTCGAAGACGAGAAACAAGGGGCTCCTCGAAGGGAGTGCCCCTGTGCGCCACACACACACACACACATACACACATAGATAGAGAGAGTGGGGGCGGCGGCCAGGGCAGTATTGGATGCCTGGGTCAGGGCTGCCCTCTTGCCATTTATCTATACTAATTCGCCCGTGGTTTTTTCACAAAAACTCATGAATTAATATAAATCATGTTTTTGACCGTCAGCTAAGAATCTTTGTGTGTGTGACCTTTTAGGTCCAAGTACTAGTCTAATTAATAGCCCACTAAGTCCAGTAACTCTTTAATAACTTAATTAATTAATTAATATCTTCATATTAATTAATTAACTTATTCGATTAAGTTTGCAAACTTAAATCAGTCGGACCTCCAATCATGTTGGGTGTCAAGCAACACCGCATGATCCCAGAACATATTAGGGTTTAGCAAACCACTCAAAGAACCTTTCTGTTGATAGTTACCTCATTGATTTAATCCTTCACTCACGTAATGCTCACGAGTCGACTCAGGACATAATGTACTGTCAAACCCTAACAGGTCGACTCATTTGATTCGGATGTCGCTATATAATATTAGTAAACTCATTTCCTGATATTATGTCTGCCATGGCCAGAGACTTCCGCACATCCTTCATATAGCATTCTCTCTCTAAATATCGAGAGTGAATGATCCCGTATTGAACACTCTATTTTCTTCGAAGGTATTCCGCTATATCCGATCCTTGACTATTTAAAATCTCGTGTTTAGAGATCCGTCAATCAAGGTCAAAACATAGAAGTCCACCGACAAAGTGTCCTTAGTGTCTCAGGTCCGAGGACCATCCATGCGACTGTAATAACTAAATCAAGTTGGTTGACAGTTAGATACGTTACCATTCAGCGATTCAAGTCGGATCAGTCCAGTGAACTCATTCTCTAATGAGCACCTACAGATTCGCCTTAGTATCTCCACATAAGTGACTATGAGACCAATCACTCTCATCATATGAGTTGTAGTAATCTGTATTAGTCTTATTAGATATCTGATGTCCTTCTCAGATACCCTCCGATTAAGAGCAATTAAGATTGTGTGTTTACAAGTAATCAGCCTCATTAGTATGATTTTAGCATAATGTGATCACTATTGCACACATTCAAGGCTTCATTATGGAGCAACTCTAATCATATTACACATAGCTTCACTTTGTTTGGAGAATAAGCCTGGAATAAAGCTTTTTATTCTACTTAAACCAGTTAACCCACTTTGGCGGAGGGTATTGCTTAACCCAGGGTAGAATACTTTATACCCGGTTTAAGTGGAATAGGGGCAGAATTACACATTCTTAATAAACTATGATTAACGTTAATTGTTATTCAAATTTCTTATCAATAAATGGAGCGTAAAAAATTTATCTTAATAATTAATTATGATTAATGTTAATTAATATTAGTTAATCAAAATAATATTAAATAATATTTAGTAATTAGTATATTACTATTTAAATTAATAATAAACTATGATTAACGTTAATTGTTATTCAAATTTCTTATCAATAAATGGAACATAAAAATTTTATCTTAATAATTAAATATGATTAATGTTAATTAATATTAGTTAATCAAAATAATATTAAATAATATTTAGTAATTAGTATATTACTATTTAAATTAATAATAAACTATGATTAACGTTTATTGTTATTCAAATTTCTTATCAATAAATGGAGCATAATAAATTTATCTTAATAATTAACTATGATTAATGTTAATTAATATTAGTTAATCAAAACAATATTAAATAATATTTAGAAATCATACTAATATTTATTAATATTAATATTTATGAATTAATATTTATTATTAATATGAATTAATGGTGATTAATAATATTTATCAACATTGTTAATAATAATTAACATTTATTACTTAACATTTTTAATATTTAATACTATTTAAATGGAGCATAATAAAAATTATATTAATAATTAACTATGATTAATGTTTGCTAGTATTTATTAATCAAAATAATAATAGTTAATATTTATTAATCATAATAATCTATATTAATATTGTTTAGTATGTATTAATCACAATAATATTTATTAATATTATCAATATTAATTAACATTTATTAATATTAATTAATATTTATGAATATATATTAATCAATATAATATTTTATTAATACTATTAATAAAAGTTAACATCTATTACTTAACATTTATTGATATTTAAATATTAAATAATATTTAGTAATTAGTATATTACTATTTAAATTAATAATAAACTATGATTAACGTTAATTGTTATTCAAATTTCTTATCAATAAATGGAGCATAATAAATTTATCTTAATAATTAACTATGATTAATGTTAATTAATATTAGTTAATCAAAACAATATTAAATAATATTTAGTAATCATACTAATATTTATTATTAATATGAATTAATGGTGATTAATAATATTTATTAACATTGTTAATAATAATTAACATTTATTACTTAACATTTTTAATATTTAATACTATTTAAATGGAGCATAATAAAAATTATATTAATAATTAACTATGATTAATGTTTGCTAGTATTTATTAATCAAAATAATATTAGTTAATATTTATTAATCATAATAATCTATATTAATATTGTTTAGTATGTATTAATCACAATAATATTTATTAATATTATCAATATTAATTAACATTTATTAATATTAATTAATATTTATGAATATATATTAATCAATATAATATTTTATTAATACTATTAATAAAAGTTAACATCTATTACTTAACATTTATTGATATTTAAATATTAAATAATATTTAGTAATTAGTATATTACTATTTAAATTAATAATAAACTATGATTAACGTTAATTGTTATTCAAATTTCTTATCAATAAATGGAGCATAATAAATTTATCTTAATAATTAACTATGATTAATGTTAATTAATATTAGTTAATCAAAACAATATTAAATAATATTTAGTAATCATACTAATATTTATTATTAATATGAATTAATGGTGATTAATAATATTTATTAACATTGTTAATAATAATTAACATTTATTACTTAACATTTTTAATATTTAATACTATTTAAATGGAGCATAATAAAAATTATATTAATAATTAACTATGATTAATGTTTGCTAGTATTTATTAACCAAAATAATAATAGTTAATATTTATTAATCATAATAATCTATATTAATATTGTTTAGTATGTATTAATCACAATAATATTTATTAATATTATCAATATTAATTAACATTTATTAATATTAATTAATATTTATGAATATATATTAATCAATATAATATTTTGAACTCTTTATTCCACTCTTTATTCTCTTCTTTATTCTACTTATTCCTACCAAATCACTTGGAATAGCGCAGTGCAATTCTACTTATTCTGGGTTACTTACCAAACTAAAATACCTCTTATTCTAGGTTAAGAAATCCCTTCCTCCTTATTCTGGTTTAAGCTATTCTGCAAACAAACTGATACATAATGAATAAACTATTTTATTAATAATTGAAAAAGATTATACAATGTCTAATTGACTTGAAAGCCACTTAAGACTAATAGAGATCAACAGGTGCTCTTTAAAACTAAGGATGATTTTACTCTCTTTTTGAACTGTTCGTTCTTTAATAGATGACTTCCATGCGCATTCAGCTCGACATAAGGGTCCAACTAAGTTGCATTGCTGGAATCCATTCACATAAGAAGGGAGGAATCTGTCTCCTATGCCCACTTTTACGGTGAAATCATCAATCATCATCCCGATTCCCCGTCGCCGTCGTGTTGTCTACTTCGTACTTCGTCTTCTTGTGAAGCACCCTGCTTCTCTTCTACCTCCTCTTCCTCCCCCTCTCGCTGCGCAGTGATGCACGGCTCGCGCCCTCCGCCAACATGTACGGCTTCTCCACCGTCGACGGCTTCATGGACGGTAACCCTCCCTGCTCCTCCACTCCCCTCTTCTTCGATTTCCCTTTGCAATACTAATAATAATACTACTACTTGTGCGAGCAGTGAACCGGGGCGTGGAGGAGATGATCAAGTATCTGGCGAACGAGCCCTCCGTGGGCCTCTTCTTCGTGCAGCAGCATGCCCAGAACGCTATGCCCCATGCCCTTAACCTCAAGGTGAATGGGCTGGCCTTCTTCTCCTTCATGTTCTTCTTCACTTTTTCCCGTCGCAGTTTTACCTCGCTGTTCTAGTACTGAACGGAACTCCTCGGTCGATGGGAATTTGGGAATCCATTGCTTGTTGGACCACCGATTGAATGACGGAATGTGGAATCTTCATGATTTTGCTGCCGATATTAGTGGAGAAGAATACCGTACGGGCAAAAAGATTGCTTTTTTAACTTGGGGCTTGCCCATGGTGTAGTTTGGCAACCATTTCCTAGATCATCTTTCCTCCCGGGGATGCACATTCGGGACTTGTGGGTTCGGAAACTGGAGTTTGCATGCGAACCTCGTGCTGATTTGACGATCTCACCTTGACATGTGATGTAGGGCATCCATGGGGGTTTGGTAATTATGATAGGGAATGAAGATCTGCAAGCAGGGATTTAATTTGTTTAAGAGAATATATCTTTGGATGCGGTCGCAAATTTGGTAGTAACTAAACTAATTGCAAAGCCTTACCTGCATGGATGCAAATTTCTTGCCCTTAACACTGCGTTTGTTCAAATGACATATGCTTCCTCTTGCTGGTTTCATATCAAAGTATATGTGCTATGGACTATAAAAGACATGCTTTGAGCATGTTAATTTAGGTGAGAATTCTCCCTAGTGATCGAACAATGAAAACTTGGATCACATGTAATACTTTATTCTAGTCATCCTTTTATCATAATGTTGGAAGTGTTCTTGGATCACATATAGTACTTTATTCTGGCGGTCCTTTTATATTAATGATGGAGACTTGGATCACATGCAATGTTTTCTGGTTGGATTATACACTCCAGCACCTCCAGCACCCTGGTTGAACTGCCAGATATTTGTATAGAAGAGATCTTTTTGTTGACGCCCCAGATCATAAACTCCTCTAATATGTAGGTTTGTTTCTATGTTCTTCCCAAGAATTCTTCTTCCTTTCCCCCATCTCTCTAAAGATTTATGGAGAATGGGCTGGACATATAGCAGTGTGACATAAGATTTGCGCACTGGGAACTTTGCCCTCGAACATTTCATAGTAACCCAAAGATATAGGAGTTGAATATTACACTGATTGGGGGCCTGCTATCCTTCTTGAGGTAGAGGAGTTGAAGAAGATTCTTGCTTTTCTTGCTATGGCAGTTTGAGTGGAAAGTTGGATCTCTACTGTAGATTCCCTGGTGGTAACGAAGCTTTTAGTGATGCCCTTTTGCCATGGAAGTGTGGGAACTGATCTCTAGCAAGTGGGGAGTGCAGGTTTTGCTAGGGGATTCCACGGACCTACTTTTTCTCTCTTGAGAGAGTCATTGCCTCCCCAAGGAGGATGCACAAGTCTAGTGGATAATCCTACAAGTGACTATCTGGGTGATTTGGAATGAGAAGAAGAGGAGGATTTTAAAAAATGAAGCTCTTATTCCGGAGTGTGTTGAGGTGCATTTGTACCAGAGTGATGGAATGGACTGAAACTTTTCGTAATAGGCTTATTGGGAAGTCTTCACTTTTTGCTTTGGGGGGGATGATTCTTACACCGACTTGGTGTCTTTTGTATAGGGGGTGCCGGGTATATGTGGTGACTCTACTTGTATATCCCCTACCTTTTGTTATCTTCATTCAATGCAATTATGGTATCATCCACTTCAGAGAAGAAGAAAAAAAACTAAGGTTTTAGTGTGGTGCACCAATTTTCCCTGGCTCCTAGGAGTGCTGAAGGTGCGTGTGCCATTCCTTATTAGTTTGAACATCTCTGTTAGGGGGGAGGGTGTTGGTATTAAGTGGTGGTGACCTAGGCTTTGACGACTAGAGCAAGGGGGTTGGAAGCTGGAATGATTGGTACACTTGAACTCTTGTCCTCAATTCGATGAGCTCTGGTTCATTATGCCAAGGGCTAGCTATCAGTTCATTTAGCCTAAAGTCACATTTCAGTTTAGAGGGTTGAGCTGCACCAATTGTTATGATGGGCTCAAGCAATTTGAAGGATGACAGTATCAACAACCCACTTATGGCCATCAATTCTTAGCTGCTAGGGCGTCAACAATTCAGAGTAGCTGCTTTTGAATGGGAGTTAAATGGACATGAGCAGTGTGAGGATGCCATTATAGTTGCCTAAGGATCATAGAATGTGGAATTGGGTGATCTAAATCAGAATTTTATGTTCTCTGGTGCTAATATGGATTGGGACTGGCTAGAGCTGATCCGATTTTGACCCCAAAATGACAAATTATTTTAAAGAAAAATGATCAGGATCAGACCTAATCAGTCTGGATTGGGGCTGAAGGCAGTCTGATAGTTTCTGTTGTTCTGATTTGGATCTGATCTGTCTGGTCTGGACTATTGGATCCAAGCTTTGATTAACACCACACCCCCCCTTTCCCCCCCCCCCCCCCCCCCCCCCCACACACACACACACACACGCACACACAAATCCACGTGCTCCCACCCACCCACCCTCCCTTTTCTTTTCATGTCATGCTGCTGGCAATGGCCATCCATGCAGAGCCACAAAAGGGAGGTGGGGGGAATCTAGAGGAAGGAGAAGGACACGGAAGAAGAACCTTGCCACCGTCATCCTCGAGCACACTGCCGTCATCTGTAAGCACTGTTGTCATTGTCCATGTGCAACACCATCATCATCTGTGTCACCAATGCCCTGCTTCCAGCTTCCTCCTCTTACTTAGGGCTGGGGCACAATTGGACAAATGAGGAAGGGGTGCGGATGGGGTTAAAAAGAAGGTTGGCTTTTTAACAAAGACCTTGTATAAAATATATTTGTGAAAGTATGATTGTATCATCATTTTTAATTCTATGTATATATTTTTTATTTATACAAATACCTTTTTTTCATAAACACAATTTTTATCATATTCCTGATTTTCAGACTTTTTTTCTTTTGAATATGCCGATCTTGGATTGCCTTGCTTCTGTTGAATTGTTCAATTTGGCCTATCTTGGATTAAACTTGATAATACCCATCATACATATGTCTGTTGTTGCAAAATATCTAACAAACATTTTTATAATGTAGCAGGCGTTTAAAAATCTTGGGATTTTTGTATATATACCCCTAAACCATATTTGTATGGACATCCCTGACTCTCACATATTTCTATAAGAGTAGTACTTGCTGCAGTGCCCCTGCGTGCTGCACACAGGGGGGGGCATTACAGTGGGTAATTTTTTTTTTTTTTTTTTTTAAAGTCAGCCCCGAGGTGCCCTAGACGGTCGTACAGTGCAATGCCCGATTGGACGTCCCAAAAGAATCTGAAAAATCAAAAACCGTTATTGGGCTTGGCCCATTAAAGGTATTTTCACTGTTCATTGGGCTCGGTTTTTGATTTTTCTGATTTTTTTTGGGATGTCCGATCGGGCATTGCACTGTACGGATGTCTAGGGAACTTCGGGGCTGACCTAAAAAAAATTCAATTTTTTTTTTACCCATTGCAATGCCCCTGCGTGCAGCACGGGGGGCATTGCAACAAGTATCTCTTGCTATAAATACCTAACATCCTTGGAAAGGTTTTGGTTATTACCCTTCCCATCAAAACGCCGTTAACTCCAACTGAACATATTAAGAAAATTTTGATGCTTTTGCATATATACCCTAAATTCACCAGAGTCTGCATATATACCCCTGACTTAATCAGAATTCAAGGAATGTTTCTGGCGTATTCAGTTGGAGTTAAATGGTCTTTTGACGGAAGAGTATAACTGTAACCCTTCTAAAGATGTCAGGGGTATTTATAATAATATGTGAGAGTCAGGGATTATAGATACAAATACAATAGTTTACAGGGGTATATACAACAAACTCAAAAATCTTCTTCGGATTGAATGGTTTAAGGCAGGTTTCAACTGGGATGATTTTTGCGTTAGTGAATAGCTATAAGTATTTCAGATATGCAAAATCAAACCACTAGAAGCCCTTCTTTGAACTTACTGTTTGAAGAGCTAAATAGATTTTTAACTTTGGGACTTACATATCTGTCGTGATTTAATATACATATCCTTCTGGTAGAATCAGTTTAATTCTATGATTTCATCCGGTGAGGTTCATCCAGTGAGGATGTCACTTTATTGAAAAATAGAATTTCTATGTTCAAACTACTTACTAATTCATGTTGTTTTTAGAATCATTGACATATAAGGAACAGTCACATGCACTGTACTTTAAAACTAGGCCCATTCTGGTCCAAAAGCTGCCGAATGTTGTTTCTCAGAGTGACAGAATTTTATTGCAGCTTAATCTTCAATCCAAACATGCAGCCATTTTGCTGCTTGAAGGGCTTAAGTACATTTTTTACCTTCTCTGGAATGTGGATACCTTTGTTGAATCTGATGGTTTATTTTTCTGGGATAAAAGTGCAAGTTTTGATTCATAGACCTGCTCTATAATAATTTTATGTGGCAAATGATGCTCATATGATATAGTATGCCAAGAAAAAAGTACAGTGTGTTGCTTATGTGTGTTATAGATATGGTTGAATGCCTTGATTTCATGCAGTAGCCCTTGAGACCGTCTTATTTGTCCCTTTTAGGATAAGATTGTGGAGAAGACCGATGAAATGATCCTGCATACTGAAGACTTGGAGGATTCTATATGTGCTATCAGATCAATGACGGAGTGTGGCCTTCCACTTGTTGATGACATGATTGAAGACATAAACAAATCTCTGCATGTCATGTCAACATCTCGACCACGTAGAGGGTAAGTTTCCTAACTCTGAGTATTTTTGGGGTGAATAGGTTCATCCTTTTATCTTTTCTTCTTGAATTTTTGAAGTGAAAAGCCTGATGTCTTTAAAGATATGTGCTCATGCAACTAGTAATATTTTGAACAAATAGTAGCATTTTTTTATCCTTACTATGGTATCTTAGCCTTTTGCATGTCTTGACTTACTTATGTTTGCATCTTGAATCATCATTAGAATGTTTTCTAAAAGCAAAGGTAAAAAACACACTGACAATTTGTGGCTACTGGAGGAAGCAGAAATTGACAAAGATAAATGGAGGAATGGAAGGGAGATATTGTTTGAGTGCTTGTGTTAAATTGGTCAGACGTTAACGGAAGGATGTGGAGTTTGATGTAATATGCTTAGAATGCATGGATGGCAGTTTCGGCCGGTACCGGTACCCCCATTTCGGGCCGGTACCGTAAAAAAAAAAAAAAAAAGATAAAAATGACTGTACCGGACCGGTACCGGTCCGGTTTCGGGCGTACCAGCCGGTACCGGCCGGTACGCCCGAAACCGGGCCGGTACTGGGCCGGTACGCCCGAAACCGGGCCGGTACTGGGCCGGTACGCCCGAAACCGGGCCGGTACGCTGTCCCCTCTCACAGAAACAGATCTGTGAGAGGGGATTCGGGTTTTTTGCAGTGGGAGGGGAAGGGAAGGAGGGAAAGGAGGAGGAGAAGGAGGGGAAAGAACCGCCGCCGCCACCCGCCGCTGCCGCCGCCGCCCGCCACCGCCGCCGGAGACGTTTTCATCCTTTTCCGGAGACGTTTTCACTGTTTTGGGTGGAAGAAAAAAAGAAGGTATGATTTATATTTTAATGTAGTGATTATTTTTTAGCTTGTTACATATTTCTTAGATGATTTACGTTCATTTTCTTGATAAAATAGACAACCCCCGATTTTGGCCCTAATTAGTGGTTAAAAATTAGGGCTTTTGTCTAATTACTTAAATTAAACATCAATTGGAGCCTAATTAAGCTTCATGACATGTTTTAAACTAGGAGTGTGCTGTTAATTACGTTGATCGACGGTTAATTAGGGGAAATCCCCAATTTTGACCTTAATTAGTGGTTAAAAATTGAGGCTTTTGTCTAATTACTTAAATTAAACATCAATTGGAGCCTAATTAAGCTTCATGACATGTTTTAAACTAGGAGTGTACTGTCAATTACGTTGATCGACGGTTAATTAGGGGAAATCTTCAATTTTGGCCCTAATTAGCGGTTAAAAATTGGGGCTTTTGTCTAATTACTTAAATTAAACATCAATTGGAGCCTAATTAAGCTTCATGACATGTTTTAAACTAGGAGTGTGCTGTAAATTACGTTGATCGACGGTTAATTAGGAGAAATCCTCAATTTTGGCCCTAATTAGCGGTTAAAAATTGGGGCTTTTGTCTAATTACTTAAATTAAACATCAATTGGAGCCTAATTAAGCTTCATGACATATTTTAAACTAGGAGTATGCTGTCAATTACGTTGATCGACGGTTAATTAGGGGAAATCCCCAATTTTGGCCCTAATTAGCGGTTAAAAATTGGGGCTTTTGTCTAATTGTTAAAATTAAACATCAATTGGAGCCTAATTAAGCTTCATTGCATGTTTTAAACTAGGAGTGTGCTGTCAATTACGTTGATCGACGGTTAATTAGGGGAAATCCTCAATTTTGGCCCTAATTAGCGGTTAAAAATTGGGGCTTTTATCTAATTATTTAAATTAAACATCAATTGGAGCCTAATTAACATCCAATTTTACATGTTTTAAACTAGGAGCATAATGCCAAATGTTCTTATATTTGTTTCTATTTTTTTTTTTTGATGTGTTGTAGGAACATGGCTGAACAGCAAGAGTAAGACCCAGGGTGGGCCCATATCACCTTAATTAATACTGCAAAGAGGAGAGTGAAATGCAAATATTGTGGCAAAGAGATGGGTGGTGGAATCACCCGAGGGAAAGAACATTTAGCAGGGAAGATAGGACAGGTGACAAGGTGTACTGTTTGTCCCCGACAAGTTGCCAACGAGATGCGTGAATTGTTGCGTGGCCGAAAAGCACAAAAAGAACAAAAGAATGAAGATGAGGTTGAACTCCAAGGCGAAATTTCAGGGAGACATAATACAAAAGGCAAAGGGATGTATACTGCGGCCAGTGACATTTCTATACGTGAGAGGCAAAGGGCTGAACAAATTGTAGATTCTAGTGATGATGATGATGATGATGATCCTGACATGGCTGCAGCTAGAAGAGAGAGTTTGTGGCATCAACAAGAAGATGAAGCCCGAAGGAGAGGTGATGGACCATCAATAAGAGGCACAAGTCAACCTAGATGCCAAGTGGGTTCTATGGACAGTTATCTTTTTAGAAGACAGACTTCTACTCAGCCAAAAATCAAGCAAGCAATGAGAGGAGTAAAAAAGTCAGCTGAAGCGGCAGGACATACTTTTAAAAGCATATGCAAATGGTTTTTGCATGCAGGTGTTCCCTCACATGCTGCTCAGTCTCCTTATTTTCAGCCTATGATTGATGCGATAGCAGATCATGGTCGTGGGTTCAAAGCCCCTACACGTCGAGACATATATGGACGGGGGGCTTGATGGAGAATACGAGGAACTTCAACAGTGGGTTGAAAGTTTTAAGGCAGTATGTAAGGAGAGATGATGCACAATTATGTGCGATGGCTGGACTGGTACCACGAAGAAGTCCATGATTAATTTTCTTGTTTATTGCACAGAAGGGACAATTTTTATGAAATCTGTTGATGCATCAAACTATTCAAAGAATGCAAAATATTTATTTGGTTTGATGGATCAGATGGTGCAGGAAATTGGAGAGGAAAATGTTGTCCAGGTGGTCACCAATAATGAACTAAGTTATAAAGCTGCAGGGAAGAAGTTAATGGACAAGCGCAAACACCTTTATTGGGTCCCATGTGCAGCGCATAGTCTGGACTTGATGCTTGAAGACATTGGTAAGGATCCAACTATCAGCAAGACTGTAAAGAGAGCCCAAAGAATTACCCAATTTATTTATGGTCATCCCAGGATCTTGAATATGTTCAGAGAAAAAGCATCTGGAGGTCGAGATCTCATCCGTGCAGGGCCTACACGATTTGCATCTAATTTTATTTCTTTAGAATCTTTGCACAAATTCAAGAATGAGATCAAGGGTTTTATGTTTAATAAGGAGTTCTTGGAGTATATGCGGACCACTTCTAATGAATCTAAGTCTGAACATTTGGAAGTGAGAAAAATCATAGAGAATAAATTTTTTTGGAGTAATATGGAGACTTATCTGAAGTTGGTGGAACCTCTCGTACATGTGTTAAAATTGGTGGATGGGGATGATAAGAATTACATGGGATATTTGTACGAGGCAATTGACATTGCTAAGGTGCACATCAAGAACGTATTTCCCAACACTTATATGAAGTGGTGGGACCTTATTGATGTCAGATGGGAAAGCACATTACACCATGACTTGTATGCAGCTGGTAAGTGAAGTCTTATACTGTTACATGGGAGATTATTTATTAAATTGACATTAGTAATTTTTCACCTAAATGCAGGTTATTATTTAAATCATCGAGTAATGTACAGTCGTCAAGTGCATATTGATGGAGAGGTGATTCAAGGCACACTAAATGTGATTGCACGTTTGTCGAGGACAATAGAAGATAGGATTGAGGCAGAGAGACAGGTATACTTAATGAAGATCTGACTTTAAGATTTATCCAATTACTTGTAATTTGAAGAGCCTATGAATTCTATTAATTGTTAATTCCATCTTTGTAGATGGAGGCTTATAGGCTAAGGCTGGAGACATATAATGAAGACTCTGTACAAATTGCTGTGGAGAAAGTGAGCCCAGGTATACTTAGTCATTGCATTGTTGTCAAATGTGCATAAGAAACGAGAACATACATTGATTAATTTTTTTTTGGTTTCTTTTAATGATGGCACAGCTGAGTGGTGGATAATGGTGTACAATAGAGATAGGTGCTATAATCCATTGGCTTCCGTTGCAGTGAGGGTTTTGAGTCAGACGACGTCGGCAAGCCAATGTGAAAGAAGCTGGAGCACGTTCAGCCTTATACACTCAAAAATTCGTAACCGGTTAAAGGCTGAATGATTGGACAAATTGGTGTACTGCCATTACAATATGAGATTGATGATCAAAAACATCCGGTTGAGACAACAATTGAGGGAGAAACGAGCTGCATGGCACGTAGAAGATGTGGTTGGCCAAATTGATGTGGAAGAGTTATTTGATGATGATAATCCTTTGCAGACTTGGGTTGAGACACGAGCAACTGTCGATGAGCCAATTTTTGATCCTGATGATACAGAATGGGCAGAAGGCATACTAGATGGAGCTGTTGCTAGAGATCCAGAATTAAGAACCTCGAAAAGGCAAAAAGAAAATTCACCTCCTCCTTCACATGAGCATCATAGTCAGACTGAGCATGTGCCTTTATTTGCACCTGATACTGAGCTTGAGCCTGCTAGACACTCAGAATCAGATAGTAGGCCAGTCACTCCTAGAATGGTTGGGCCACCATCATTCTTGAAAAGGAGTACATCTACATTGGAGAGGACTAATCTGGCTGCCAGAGACGATCCTGCCATTGATGAGATGAAGCAAATTTATGTGAGGCATACACCACGAGGAAAAGGAGTATTGAATCGATTGAACTTGCAAAAGGATCTAGAAAAAAAAGAAAGCCAACAAAAACATGCATCACAAAAGAAAAAATCAAGTACTGTTAAAAGAAAGTTAATTGTTGATTATGATCAAGATGATGATGATGATGGGACATAGTCTCCTAGTGATGATGCTGGTGCAGCTGCAGGTGCTACTACCGGAGGCGGAGTGTATGTACTTTCTTTCTCCTTACATATTGACACAGGAAGAGGACAACATGAAAGTCAAGGAGATTACGATTCACAAAGTCAGCATGGACAACAGTCAGGTTATGGAGGTGGCCAACAAGAAGCAGGCATGTATAGCTGGGGAGATCAAGTAGAGTATGAAGGCTTTCAATTCCATCCACCGATTCCACCCAGTAGCAGTTATGGGTTAGGGTCTTCTTCTTATCCTCATGCTATTTCTTTGCACCATGATTCTGGAATTTCATCAAGTCCCAAGAGAGATTCAAAGAGGGATGCACGACTTGGCTGCATCATTGTTTAGTTATGGTGAATATAGGGAACATATGCAACCTTATTATGGATACCAGCAACAGCAACCAGATGATGAATCAGAAGGATCTACGAGTTATTATCCATATTAAGGGACTCACTTATGTTTTTCATAGGTAAGGATCGTTTGATTTCGTTAATATTTTGCATTGTTGTAAATATTTAGTACATTAACATAATATTTTTCATGTTTAATCTCTATGAAAATTGTCATTTTGTATGTGTTATGTGTACTTCTTTGTCTTAACCCATTTTTATCACACCCAACACATAGCTAATTAATTGTTTACATTTTTTCTGATTTTTTTCTAAATTTTTCTGATTTTTTTTTTCTTTTTTTTCTGATTTTTTTTGGGCCCTTTTAAGCCCGTACCGGTCGTACCGGCCGGTACCGGTACCGGTACCAGCCGGCACCGGTACCGGTACCGGTACTGCCATCCATGTTAGAATGGAAAGATAACAAGTGTGTTGAGAGACTTCGGTGTTGCCTGTGTACAAGGGAAGGCATGGAGGATGTCTAGGGGCCTTCAGCATGGAGGTGCTGCAGTTGAGGCCATGGCAGATACATTTGAAGTAGTATACACACATCATTGATGAGGATTTCATGTCATACCCTGTTTTTCAGTCAATCTGTGGATGCAAAACTTGACTAGTTGTAGTTCAAACCAGAGATCATGATGAGATGGTAATTTGGTATTGTGGTTCAAGAGTAGTCATGGGAATAGTGTGTGAACAAATACCCAAGTGATTGTCTGAAACAACAAAAATGTGAGCTTTACTGGAGTTGGCATATTGTCTATTCAGCTATATTCTGTTGTAAGCCTGGACAATTGAAATGCTCTAAGTCCAAACTGCCCACATGTGACTGGTTTGCTTTAAAAGTTGATCCTGTATCTGTTTGAATTTTTGGGCATTGCATTCAGTTGATGTGATTTTGGACTGAACTCTCAGAGTGATGCACTGGAAAACTGCATGGGGATAGGGCGGGGAATGACAAAAATTCTCTCTTTTGGAGCATAAGTTGGCTGGCAACTATTACTTAAAAGACAGATTTCTGACTTTTTTTTGTTGGCAATGGACAAATGGAATAATACCGTTGGAAATTGCTACAAGGATCAGATGTCATTGGGTTATTCTCCTTGAAAGCGAATTGTCGGATGAAGACGTACATGAATACTGAATCCTCTTGCAATTTATATCCACATTCAAAATTGATCTAGGGAGAAATGATTTAGTGATGCGGTTCCATGGAGGGTTTTCTCTGTTCAATTGTTATATAGGTTGATCGAAGGCATGAATGCACGGTATCAAAAAATATGGGGAAGCATGGAAAGGCAACTTTCCCCTTAAAGTTATGGCTTTCATGTGGTTGCTGTTCGAAAGAAAACTACTGAGCAAAATGTTACGGACGAAATGGGCTACATAGGATGATGAGATGATCCTACTTGTTCCTTCTGCAGTTAGGCAAATGAGGATGTAGATCATCTTTTCTTCTGTGTATTGTCAGCAGGGAGGTTTTTTTTTTAATCTGAGAGTAAACCGACGAACCCAAGATCGAGCCCTGCATCACCAGTCTCCGAGCTGTAGGCCTGTTGGAACCATTTTTCTCAAAAAAAAAAAGAAGAAGAGAAGAAGCCAAAGGGAGGGGGAGAAGCCCCCCCCACCGGTTCCAAGAGGGGAAACAGGTGGGGGGGGAGGGGGAGCCCTCCCTTCTTGCCCATTTTAAATTCAAAGAAAAAGGGGGGGGGATTAATTAGGATGAAAGGGAGTTAATGGGGAATCTTAACCCCATTCACACATGGGTTGAGAATCCCATGTGAACCCCATTTAATACCCATCCTTAAACCCCTTTCACATGAGGCCAAAACCTGAATTTAAGGGGTTTAAACCCTTTTCACGTTGGCCAAAACCCCCCCAAAACCTGAAACCAAGGCATTAAAAGCCCAAAAAAAGCAAAAAGTGGAGGAAATGGGGGAGGAAAGCCCTCCCCCCACCGGTTCCCAAACCGGTGGGGGGGAGCCAACCGGTGGCACCCCCCCCCCACCGGTTGGGAACCGGTGGGGGGGGTGCCCACCGGATTCTCCCCCCTCTCTCTCTCATTTTTTTAATGTCCTCTCTCCCTCTCTCTCACCCATGTGATTAAAAAATTAAAAAAGAGAGGGGGAGGAGGAAGAGGCAACCGGTGGGTACCCCCCACCTCAAGCCAACCGGTGGGTACCCCCCACCTCAAGCATTCCGGTGGGTACCCCCACCGGTTAAGGCTTTGAAGCCTATAAATACCCCCCAAAGGGTAAGAAGAAGGCCATGCCCATTTGGCCCAAAATTTTCTAGGAGAAACTCTGCCAGTTTGAAGACCAAATCCGGTGCTCTTGCCTGGGTTTGCTGCGATTTGGAGGCGATATTTTCTTGGAGGGCTCTCTTCCTAAGGTTTATTCATAAGGGGAAGCTCTGCCAAATTTATGTTATAAAATCACCGTTCTATAAGACGGGATTATGCCGAAATAATGAATGAAATGCCCATGTTGTTCTTTGAGCATATGTGTGTGCATGTATGTTCATGAATCTATTATTTAAGTAACACTATGTTACTATATTTTCATATGCAAAATAATTAGTTTTATAACTAATTAAAATACATAAAACATATAATTAAATATTCTAAAATATCATTGGCCTCATCCCATACATAACTAATCTTAGACTTATAATTAAAACTTAATAATGAAACATTGAGACATAAAATAATATACTTAAGTTAAAAAATGACTTAAATACTCCACATACTTAATTAATTAATAAAATCTGCGAAAATTATCTAAAATTAATAAAATAAATATAAAAATCAGAAAAATTCTGTAAAAATCAGTAATACTCAGTAAAAATCAGAAAACAAAATCTGGAAATTAAATAAATCCAAAATATAACTTAAATATCCTTCATATACCTAATTAATTAATAAAAATCAGTAAAATTAATAAAAAAATCAGTAAAAATCAGTAAAAATCAGTAAAAAACAGAGAACTAAATCTGAAAATATATAAAATTCTGAAATGACTAAAATGCCCCTAAAGCTTAATACAAATTATAAAAATACCCTCATACATGTTAAAAATCTGTAAAAATCACAAAAAATTCTTAAAAATATCAAAATCTCTCATATGTCCAAAATACCCTCCAAACCTTAATAAGATGGTTAAAATTACCAAAATACCCTCAATATGATAAAAATAAATAAAAATCTCAGAAAAATATAAAAATAGACTTTAAGTCTAAAAATCCAATTTGGGCTAAATTACCAAAATACCCTTACAATCCAAACACACTTGAAATAACCCTAAAATACCTCCTAAGGTTTTGAAACCTTCCTAAATCATTAAAACTCATTTCATACACTTAAATAACCATAATCTCCCTATACCCTCCAACTTGGCATAATTACAAAAATACCCCTATGGGTTTAAAATACTTGGAATCAATCCAGAATACTTGGAGTCAATCCAATATACTTGGAATTAATCCAGATAGCTTGGAATCAATCCAAAATCATATAAACATATCCTAAACTTGGGTGAGGCCAAGAGTTTAACCTAAAATATACCTTTATATGCATGTGCTGCCTGTAGTAGTAGTGTTGCATGTTATAAGGGCATCATACGGACGGTTAATCAAGGGTTGCCGAGCAGTCGCTCAGCGTAATTAACACTGACCGAGGTCAGTGGAGAGAGGTCATATACTCGAATCTTCGCTTGATTCGAAGTCCCGGATTCCCTGAGGGCTAATCCCAAGCTCTCATAGTCCGATAAAATATAAAACCGACCTATAATTCTCTAGATAAACAAAAAAAATGGATTTTTCGAATAATCCGACATAGGAGAGATGTGTCTAGGTCAGGTCCCGACGAAGGTTAGAAAAATCTTCGCGAACAAGGCCTGCCTAACATCTCTAAGGCATTGGGCCCCTCTCAGCCCAGCGAAGTCTGTGAGGTTGGAACTCACGTGAACCCCAGGTTGTTGCCATATGCAGGTGTGTCCACAGGTGGGAGTCGATACCGCGACCTCACGGTTGCCCGTGAAGCATGTTATCCAACTCTCCCACCCCCGAGGGACATTATCAGCAGGGAGGTGTGGAACAATTTTAGCCATATCATTCAACTCTAGTTCAGGTTTCACACAGCACAAGATATGTGGTTATGCTTCAAAAGGCTTAGGCACAATCAGGCCAATGAAGTGCAAAATTGTCTCCCTCATCTCTCATGCTGTCTGCTGGAGTCTATGGAAGGAAGGGGATGACTACACCTTCAGGAGAAGTAGTCTTGATATCAAGATTTCATGTCATAGAGCAGTTTCTTCCTCATTTCATTGGTGCAGATTTATTCTTGGAATTTCTTTAGATGCTTGGAAGAGGGTGATGACCTTTTACTTTGTAACATCCCTTTTATTTTCCTGGTAGTTTAAGGAGAAGTATCTCACCTCCCCATTTCTCTTTGTGCCCCCTCGATTTATGACTTAATAAAATTGGTGATACAATCTACTACTTATATTTCAAAAAGAAGTGCTATACATATATTGTATATCGTCATTCCAAGACCTGTAGGTTGCATACATACGCTATTGGTCCACAAGGTATCAGTTATATTCATCCATGTTGGCATGATGATCATCATCGTGTCAAGCCTAGGATCTAAGGGACATGGTAGCATGGATTGCAAGATCGGCCGACTCAGATCCGGATCGGGATCGGCAGGTCCCAATCCGATTTGGGCCCGGATTAAAAAAAAAAATTAGGATCGTCCCGTATCGGGCCTGGATCGGCCGATCCGGCCGATACGGCCCGATACGAGCCGATCCCGGATCCCCCCTTAAAGGAGGATCAATAGATAGTAGATGTTGCTGCTATTGTTGCAGCTCTACCTCCCCCACCCGGTCCCCCCCTGCCACTGCCGATAGTCGCCACCGACAATCCTCTTCTCTCTCTCCTCTCCCTCTCTCTCTCTCTCCCCCCCCCTCCCCCCCCCCTTGAGATCTTGACTGAAAGAGGGGGATTTCACCCCGTCACAGTCGGCCGTCCGTCCGGTAGCCACCGCTGCTGTTGACGTCGGATTTCTTTGCCGCATCTCAATTTGGGTTAATGTATATTTCGATCTTAAAAAATTTTAAATTCTCAAAAAGTTAGAAATGATGTATGGTAGTATAGATTAGGTTAGAAATTTTTTTAGCATTTTGATTAGACAAAATCTCCAAAATTAACATTAATTAGGAATTAAAAATTAGGACTTTTGTATGATTAGTGTAATTATGGTTCAATTGAATGTGCCAAACACTCAGTTGAATTTATTAGAACTTAATTGTATAGATTTGTGGATTAATTGCACATCATTAACACTAATATCTCAAAATTAACCTTAATTAAGAATTAAAAATTAGGACTTTTGTATGATTAGTGTAATTAGGATTTAATTGAGTGTGCTATACACTCAATTGAAATTATTAGAACCTAATTGCATAGATTTGTGCATTAATTGTACGCCATTAGTGCTAGTTTTTCTAAATTAACCCTAATTAAGGGTTAAAATTTGAGATTTTTGTATGATTAGTATAATTAGGGTCTAATTTAGTGTGTCAAACACTCAATTGAACTTATTAAAATTTGATTGCATAAATTTGTGCATTAATTGTACATTATTAACTTTAATTTTCTAAAATTAACTCTAGTTAGAGGTTAAAAATTAGGACTTTTGTATGATTAAGATAATTAGGGTTCAATTGAGTGTGCCAAACACTTAACTGAACTTATTAGAATCCGATTGCATAGATTTGTATATTAATTGCACGTTATTAGCGTTAATTGTTTAAAATTTATCCTAATTAGAGGTTAAAAATTAGAGCTTTTGTATGATTAATGTAATTAGGATTCAATTAAGTGTGCTAAATACTCAATTGAACTTATTAGAACCTAATTGCATAGATTTGTGCATTAATTGCATGTGATTAGTGCTACTTAAAATTTATTTGTATCTTTTTATGTTATGTAAGAATATGGCAGAGCAAGGACATCATGAACAAGATGTGGAGCAGCAGGGTGCTGATCTTGGTTGCAGCATTGCACACTAGTAGACAGTTAGGCAGAGGAGGGTCAAATGCAACTGGTATGGAAAGAAGATAAGCGGAGACGTGTATCGCCTAAAAGATTATATTGCTGGTATAACAGGAGATGTCAGGAGATGTGAGTCAGTTTCACTGAACTTAAAGAGGGAAATGAGGGCTTACATGCTGGGTAAAAAAGTCTAAAAAGATTTATCAGCTTAACAACATATGGATCTGTAAGATGAGATATCAGGACGCCAAAGACGAAAGGATTACTGTCTGCCTGTTCAGTGACCGATCAGTTTAGATAATGATGATGAGGAGGATCCAGATGACCCGGATCCAGAGTACACCAGAGCTGTTCGTACCAGTTTGCAGACAAATAGAGAAAATGAGGATCGCGAAGAGGCATAGGATCATCAGTTGGATCTGTGCCTACTAGTTCTCAGTCTAGGAGATCCCTTCCTAGGGGCTCTTCTGTTGGTAGGGTTGCTAGTGCTGTGTTGGGTTGTGGATGGATGTCAGATGTGGCACGGGGTCCTATGGATCAATTTTTATACAAATCAAGGTCTGCCAGATAACCTAGAATCAAGTAAGTATTGAAAGGAGTCAAAGCCTCAACAAAAAAAGTCTTGAAAAGAATTGTGAAGTGATTTTTGCATGTAAGTATGCTTGGACATGCATCATCCAACCCATGTTTTCAGATGATGGTGGATGCAGTTGCAGATGCTAGGTCTGGTGTAAAGGCCGGCCTCCACACCTCGCTACATTTATGATGTTGGGCTCGAGGAGGAGTACAATGAATTGAATGCATGAGTGGACAATTTTAAAAATGTGTGGAAGGAACGTGGTTGTACCATTATATGTGATGGTTGGATAGGGACGACAAGGAGATCCATAATTAATTTCCTTGTTTATTACAGCGATGACACTATTTTTTTAAAGATTGTGGAGGCCTCCAACAAAATAAAAAATACTGATTATTTGTACAGGCTAATAGATGAGGTGGTAGAGGAAATTGATGAAGATAATGTTGTACAAGTGGTCATTGACAATGAAGCAAACTACAAAGTAGCTGACAGATTGTTGATGCAGAAGAGGAAACATTTGTACTGGGTGTCTTGTGCAGTACATTCTATTGAGTTGATGATAGAGGATATAGGCAAAGACTCTTTTATTGCTGAGGTAGTAGAGCAGGCTCAGATGATCATTGAATTTATTTATAATCACAACATGATCCTACATATGATGAGAGAGTATACAGGTGGACGGGATCTCCTTCATGCTGGCCCTATCAGATTTGCATCCAACTTCATCTTTTTAGAGAGCCTGATGAAGTACAAGCATTAGTTGGCCCAATTAGTCCACTTTGATGATTTTCTGGCACAGTTAGGGATGTTGCCGTGGCAGTGCAAATGCTGGTTAGGAAAAAAACTTTTTGGGATAAAATTTCTCGCTACCTGAAAGTGGTTGACCCTCTAGTACATGTTCTGAGGTTGGTTGATGAAGATGACAGAAATGATATGGAATATCTGTATGAGGAAAAATGGATTGAGCAAAGGAGCACTTGAGGGCAAACAATTCTACATCTTTTGGGAAATAGTAGAGGATCATCAATGATAGATGGGAGTCGACTCTCCATCATGATCTCCATACTGCTGGTTAATTCTATTTATTTTTTACTTAATTTTATTTAATTAATATTAATGACATTTATTTTGATAACTAATGAACTTTAAGTTAAATACATGGTAATTTTTCAACCCAAGATATTAGTATGATGAGAGCGTGCACAATGATGGAGAGGTCCTTCGAGGTATAACCAATGTCATTACTAGAATATCAAGAAATACGAATGAAAGGATAGATGCCTTAGCAGAGGTAACATATAAAGCAAGAGTTTATGAAAATCTAGTCTTCTATCATTAACTTATGTTATTTACATTTATTTTGTAGATGAAGAGATTTAAATTATAGATTAATATTTATGGAGATGAGGATGTCAGGGCTGTAGTAATAAGGACAACTCCAAGTGAATTACATGTTACTATCATTAACTATTAATATTGTCTTTTTTTGTAATAGCTGAATGGTGGATCAAGATTAATTATAGACAAGTTGTTATAAATCCTTGGGCGTATATTACAGTGAGAGTACTCAGTCAAATTACTTCTTCCAGCCAGTGTGAAAGAAACTGGAGTACATTCAGTCTTATTCACACGAAGGTTCGTAATAAATTGGGTGTTTCTAGGCTAGAGAAGTTGGTATACTGTCATTACAGCATACGCCTAAAGATCAGGTAGATTCAGGAAAGACAAAGACTTGAATGACAGAGATTCATGGAGTTTGTTGGCAGACCAATTGATGAGCCTCTACATCAGATTGATATCGATGAACTGTTGGATGAAAAACATCCATTCTATTCTTAGGTGGAGACTAGAGTAGCCAAAGATGCTTAGCCTGAATTTGATCCTCATGATTAGAGTTGGACAAAGGTGAATTAGATGGAGTAGCTATTCGAGATCTTGAATTTCAGGCAGCAGACGAATGAAGTACATTTGTTCTTCAGAAGCGTCAAAAGTCAACCACATTATTAGACACTGCTAGAGTTTCTGCCTCTCAACCAACGGTCAAAAGATCAGCTACTTAGATGGATCCACATAGAAGAAATGACAAAGAGCCAATGAGAACTTCATTGCAGTCATCTAGCAGGAAAAAGAAAAAACAATCAAAAGGAAAATCTAAACAACGAGTGGACTCATCGGAAGAAGAAGAAGGGGGAGACACAACTAGAATTCAGCAGACTAGAGAGACACTTGAGGATACTCTAGCTTTATCATCTCACTTGGCCAACATGTACGAGGCAGAGAGACAAACCTACAGGCGTACAAGAAGGCGACTGGCGAAAACGGGCCAAGTGGGGAGTGATGACTCCACTTAGAAACAATTAGATGATGATGATGATGATGATGAAGATGGTGATGGTGCTGCTAGACTATCAGGAGGTTATGAATTTGGAAGTAGTATTCATGATACGAAGGTTATTCCGCACCTCCGAGTCATTCTGAAGGAACCTAAGGCCAATGATACGGACAACAAAAGGGATTTAAAGGCCAACATAGACATACATGATATGATTGGCCCAGTTGGGAATATGGATTTTCTTATCCGCCTCTTTTTTACCCCCTTACACTGCCTTATTCAGACATCAACAACACTACTAAGAGGTACTCTGGACCTCTACCTATTCAGTATGGCATTTATGTCTCTCCAGCATAATCAGGCGAAAGCTCAAGTCAACAAGCAAACACACCTCGAGGTATTGAAAGGGGATTCGAAGACCTTGCTAGCTCCTTATTTGACTATGGGTATCCAACATATATGTCGGCAAATTATGACCGCTAGCTCAAACTTATGAGTCGGATGTTGAAGGATCACAAATGTGATCTTTCTAAGATATCTCTTATTAATTTCATGTAAAATACTTTATAATGTCTTTTTTAATTAGTGCATAATAATAATTATTAGCGAGTTATTTGTCTTTGATGTTCATTTTTTATGGATGTGTATGATTTGCATTCATTTTTATTGTACATTCATTGAATACATCAGATGGTGGATAATTGTAATATCCAGTTAGATATGCATGTCTTTGAATGAGCTTAAGAGAGAGTGTTAGTGAGACAAGAAAAAGAAGTGTTAAAAAGAGAGAGAAAAAGAAGAGAGTGTTAGAGAGAGAAATAGAGTAAGAAGAGGGTGAGAAAGAATGTTAGAGAGAGAATAAGAAGAGCGAGAACGAATGTTAGAGGGAGAAAGAGGATGTGTGAGTGCTGACCTGGTCGGCATATTTGATGTAGAAAACTATCCCTTAAAATATATATATATATATAGAGAGAGAGATAGAGAGAGAGAGAGAAGCTTGGGGTGGTGGGAATGATCAAATGTGGGCTATTTATAGCTCCCAATACTCCCCCATCCCAAAGTAACTATTGGCCACCAGCTAACTGTTGCTAGCATGGATCTCTAACAGCTAGTTTAAACTATAACTGTTGGAGGTCGATCGCTAGTTCCTGATATCTTGGTTTGGCTGATCTGCACATCAACCCCCTTGCTGGTTGATCTAACCCAATCCTCATGAGATGAGGATCCAAGACCGGTGCACCAATATCGCCAATGCACTACACATGATGGAGCATGTTTACTGTCGTCCAAGGACTATACTAGGTTCTGTTTGGCTCGAAGATAGTTTGCTGATGTCTGAGTCATAAGATATTAGATGACATCTGTTGAGTCCTTGTTCGGTCTGTTTGGAGTCCCCTTAGTCATTTTTCTATTTAAGAATTTTTGTTACGATTTTCACACTATTTTTTAGGTTAGGGGTAATTTGGTCTAGAGTCAAATTTAGGGAGTCATTAGTGTTTTACTCTTTAAGTAGTCTTGTAAGATAGTTTATTGTTTTTTAATGAATATTTGCTGTGAATTTTATGTATTTTCTCGACTTCCACTCTGAGACGGAGAAAAAGACCCTAAGATGGGATTGGGTAAGCCCTGAGGCAAGGTCGGGTGAAATGCCCGGGTATCACCACCACGGCCATTGCTTCGCCAGCGCTGGCATCCTTCACTTTGCACCGCCATCTTCTTGCTTGTCTTGCATCGATGAGTGAGGGATTGGGATTAGATATTTACATCAGACTGGCCAAAGTTCAATTGGATAAGCTGATTTGATCTGATCCTGCATTTCATGGTTTTAAGAGAGGACACTGTTTTGTACATGCATAGGCAACATTGTTTGGCATGTGGCCTGCCTAGATAGCCAGGTTGCAACATGGAGGAAGGAGATGCATTGAATGATAATGATCAGAATAGGTGAATGAGATAGTGATAGCAGAGTGGGAAACTTTAATGGATCTTTCAAGTAGCTCACGAGAATGTGCAGTTGGGACTTGGGACGATGCATTTGGATTAAAAGGTTCACACCAGAGTTTTTGATTGATTTTCGTGTTGAATTTGTTTTTGAAGGGAGAAAAAGGAAATGACTAGGAACCCTTTGATGCATAATGGGATGCCTGGTACCTACCAGCTCTCAATGGTTGAGCCAATGACACTGAGAGTGACGCGGGGCATAACTAAATGTGACGAGTGATATTAAATAGCGCAACACAAGCAACGATTATACAAATGCTAGCAATGCCCGTAGACAACGAACAATTTCAAATTTTCTTTTAAAAGTGGGCAGTACCAACATTGTATTAAATTCGTAAGGAAAGGGGATATACTTGTACATGATCACCAACTAAAAGACCCCCTGTACAGAATAAGACCTGACACCAAGAAGGTGTTAAGCTCAACAAACTATAAAGAGATGTTGAAAGGATTCCTTTACAAAAAGCCTCAGGCCACTCTCTCACTTTAACTCCAATGAACCTCACAATACATTCTGGATTAGAGCTTTGTTCCAAAAGATCCTATTATTCCTTTCTCACCAAAATTGCCCAAACAGTTGCATGCAGAATCGACCACCAGATCTGGGCGTCTACCTTGGGAAAATGGTGATTGCTCCATGAGAGGAAAAGGGACTGCACAGAATCCCCTAAATCCAGCTGCTGTCCCAATTTAGTAAGAAGCATTTGCCCAATTTCTGGAAAAGGCACATCCAAGGAACAAATGATCCAAATATTCCTCCTGTACAACACATAAAGGGCATGCAGTCTCCAGGCCATCCATGAACCTCTATAATCTCTCTCTCCTGCATAGGTGCCAATGACTCACTCTCCGCATCAGTACGTTGACCTTCAATGGGGATTTAGGCTTCCAAATGAAAGGAGCAAAGGGTGTCTCAAGCCACCATCAGAGATAAGCCTGCAAGCAGAGCTGAGTGAGAAAATCCCCTTTTGCTCTAGTCTTCAAGTCCATTTATCATGTGCCATCAAAATAAAACTCCTTTAACAAGAGCAAAGTTGTTCCAGATCTGCTATCTCCTCATCCCTGATCTGTCTTCTAAACTGAGGAGTCCATGCCCCTCAACTGGTCATGCTCAAACACCTGAGCCACAACAGCATTTGGTTGGGCGGAAATAGCAAAAAGCTGCTGAAGTCTGTCATAGAGAGGTGGTCCCTGACAGTTTTCAGAAGTGTACTGATACCCTCTTGTAACACATCAAAACTAGAGAGAATACCTTTCCATATTGGGGATATGTTATGCAAGGAGGAAGGCTACACGTCCCATACCCTGGCAAAAGGATAGTAAAGCTGGCAGATGGTATCCACCCAAAGGATAGGTTCCCCAGTACCTAGTTTCCAAAGCCATTTGGTAAGAAGAGCCAAGTTGAACTCAATCAAACTCTTGATGCCCAAACCACCATTCTCTTTGCTTTTGCATACCCCGCCCTAATAGATGGCATGACCACCTTGCTTAACCTCCCCACTTCCTCTCCATATAAAGGAGCTACAAATGGAATGAAGATTGTTGATGACTCCTTTAGGCAACTTGAAAATAGAGAGAAGTAAACTGGTAGGCTATCGGAAATTGAATTACAGAACACCAATCTACCTCTATAAGAAAGGAGTCTCCCCTTCCATCTAGCTAGTCTATCATCAAAGAGTTGAACCAGCTTCAGCCAATCTCCCTTCAATCTTACCTGGAAACAGAGGGAGGCCTAGGTAAGTGTTAGGAAACTCCCCAATAAGACAAATCAAAATAAGGGCTGCCCTCCGAAGAGCCACAACATCCATATTGACACCTACAAGCAGACTTTCATGACAATTGATTCTGAGACTAGAGACTACATCCAACCATTCAAGGATAAGTCTAGCAGAAAAATGTTGATCCTCCCCTTCCGAGAAAAAGAGGATAGTATCATCTGCATACTGTAAGTGTGTGATCTGCCTAGCCTGTGGGGGATACTTTGACTTCCTTGACCAAAGTGGCTGCCTCCGCTCTATCCCACATCCTGCCAAGAATGCATGCCACCAAAACAAATAATAGATGAGAAAGGGTGTCTCCCTGCCAAAGGCTGCTCCCACTATGGAAGAATAGAGTGGGGTCCCCATTAACCTGGCTGAGGATATACATGACGTGATTTATGGCACCCAAGCATCACCAAATCCTATCCTACTAAGCACCTGAAGAAGATAGTTCCAATTCATCCTGTCATAAGCTTTCTAAGAGTCTAACTTTAGCACTAAACCTTTCTTCCTTTGGGTCTTCATGGCATGGATACACTCGTATGCCACCAAGGTTTTCGTAAATTTGTCTGCCCTTAATGGAAGCTCTTTGGTTGGAAAAGACCAACCTATCAACCACTGCTTCAAGCCTAATTGAAGCACTTCAGAGATGATATTGTAGGTACCATTCAACAGACTAATGGGTCTATAGTCCACTAGACTCTTAGCTCCTTGTTTCTTAGAGATGATAAGAAGAACAATCTTATTAATAAATCCCAAGTAAGCTATGCCTTCCTGAAATTCTCAGATGGCCTTGCAGACACTATCCTTCACAATGCTCTAACAATGCTAATAAAAGAACATAATAAACCATTCAGCCCAAAAGCTTTATCCCCCCCCAAGGGAGAAAATAGCTCTCTTGACCTCCTCTGTGAAAGGGGCTGAGAGACTTCTCCTCTCCTCCTCATACAAGAGAGGGAGAAGATCTTCAACGAATTGATGGTCTCATAGAGTCCTCTGAGAACAGTCTAGAGTAGAAACTAAGTACATGGCCCTTGATAGCTTTCAGATTAGAGAGTGTGTTGTCCCCATCTTTAAGATGCCGAACATGGTTTTCAAGGCGTCGCCAAGGCATCACCTAGGCGACAAGGCATTCCATGTCGCCCAAGGTGAGTAGCCCATTAAGGCACTCGCTTGGGCTGCCTAAGGGTGCCTAGCCTGCCTAAGGCCTCACCAGGACATTTTGTTTTGGAAATGGCCCACCTTCTTTTAGGTTCGCTTTAGTTATTATAAAAAGGTTGATGGGTATTTCTATAAAACTCCCCATTCTTAAATGACGATCAAACTTCTAACTCGGTTCCCACTTCCTGTGGGATTCTTTTAATAGTGCATAGCAGGTTTCCTCTCTCTCTCTCTCTCTCTCTTACGGTCATTGGAAATAATGGAACCTTGGTTATATCTTGTACTTTCTTTGCATGTCATGATCATTTAACTAGTAAATTTTAGGTTAGATTGATATCTTTTATCTTGATTGACAGGTATTCCTGAAGTCTTATCATTTTTTTCCTTATTCATTTGCTAATGTTTGTTAACATTTGCTATGTATTATATTTTTCCTTCTACATTATAGGTATATGTCGAATGTTGTGAATGTCATTGCTAGTTTCCACCCTTGTATATAGATAAAATAGAATTTAATATGATAGAAAATGTAGATAGTAGTCCTCTTGAAATGTACTAGGTTATATAAACTAGGCTTTGCCTAGGTGCCTTGCCTTGGCGTCTAAGCGACAAGGCGGTAGGCCACCGCCTTGGTCGCCTTGGCCACCTTGACAACATTGATGCCGAATGAGATTAAGTCTTTGCCTTCCAGAAGCCAACCTCTGAAAATATGTAGTATTTCTGTCCCCTTCCCTAATCCATCTCTTGTGGGATCTCCGTTTCCAATAAATTTCTTCTCTAAGCATAATCTCTTCGTATTCAACCTTAAGTTATTCCTTTGGCCTCACTTTGTTTAGGGAATAAGTTATTACGTGGGGCCCACAGACGGAATAGTGTATACTAGAATAAAGGGTGTTTCGGTTTGATAGTTTTATGGGGCCCGCTGACGGAATAAGAAGAATAAGCAATTCTTGGGTCTAAGGTGGGATGGTTTATTCTCCTTATTCTCCGAATAGACTATTCTGCACTGGTATAAGTCATTCTGCTTGTCAAAGCTAAATTAAGTTTATTCTCCCCTTATTTGCCTTTATTCTTCTCCTATTCTCCAATCAAAGTGGCGCTTGAACTCTATCCTATTCCTCCATAAGACTTGTCTCCTCCAAAGTAGTTAAGGCCATTAGTTGGTCAAGAAGGTTTTCCTTAGTGGTCTTAAGTGTCTTATCAGTTCCCCAATTAGACAAAGCATGAGCCAATGCTTAGAGCCTAACCACTAAAGAAGCCATAGCAACGGCCTCCCCTCTTCTTTCCTTCCACAGCCTATTTACAATCTCTATAAAGCCTTTTTCTCTCAAACATAATTTCTCTAATCTGAATCTCTTCTTCCTTCTAATGATCCTGTGTGCAGTATTAAGAAGGATAGGCTTATTATTAGATGTCAGCCTCAGGAGACAGGAAGCTTGCAAATGTGGGAGTGATCTTTCCACCCAATAGAGACTGAAAACCTATCTAATCCCGAGCAACAGGATTCCCCTAAAATTGGACCAAGTGTAGCTGACATTAGGTGTAGGAACATCTATAAATGCCGCCTCCGCAATGAACTCCTGACTATATTTGATCATTCTTCAATAGCAAGAGTTGCATTAAAATCCCCTGCTATACACCAAGGCTTTCCTATCCTTAGATTCAAGTCAAGAAGCTCTCCACAGTACCTGCTCTGCCGCCTACTTTGGGGAGCATATATTTCCGTGAAGACCCAAACAAAACCATCTCCTACGTTTTTGAAGGTGATAGATATATAGTTTCTCCCTACCACCCTTCCCCCTGCTACCTCTTCAACTTCGTACTCATTCCAAATGACCATGATGTCTTTAAAGTTTCCCACAGGTGGAGAACACACTCCTTTAGAAAGTCCCCATCCCCAATCTCCCTCATCACTGCTTCCCCCCTCCTCACATTTAGTTTCTTGAACAATAACACATCAATCTTGACCCTCCTCACCATTTCCTTGAGGCCTTCTTCCTAGCCCCCCTACACCTCTACTATTCCAAGAAACAACCTTTATTGAGTAAGCAGGATATCTCCCCCTCCTCCTCCTCTTTCCCCTTCAATTCCTTCCCCTCTCTCTTTCCTCCCTCTCTTCTCTCTCTCTCTCTCTATATATATATATATATATATATATATATATAAATTTGCTATCTACTTTTTGCTTCTCCCCCTTTCTTAGGGAGCATATACTCCCGTTAAGACTCAAATAAAACCATCTCCTACATTTCTAAAGGAGATAGATATAGAGTTTCTCCCTACCACCCTTCCCCCTACTACCTCAACTTCGTACTCATTCCAAAGGACCATGATGCCTGGAGAATTTCCCAAAACTTAAGAACACACTCCTTTAGAAAGTCTCAATCCCCAATCTCCCTCATCACTGCTTCCCCTCATCCTCCTCTTTAGTTTTTCAAACACGTAACACATCAATCTTGATCCTCCTGACCATTTCCTTAAGGCCTTCCCCCCACCTCTAATTTGCCAAGAAACAACCTTCCCCTTCAGTTCCTTCCCCTCTCTCTTTCCTCCCTTCCTTCTCTCTCTCTCTCTCTCTATATATATATATATATATATATATACATATCTACTTTTCTCCCCCTCGCGCTTTTGGCCAAGCCTAGCTGCCATCTATTCCGGATTTTGTGATAGGCCCTCTAGTATCCTTCTCCACACCCTCGAAAGACACCTCCACTTTCAGTTACCTCTCTTTTTTTTTTGAATGTCACTTTTAA
Source organism: Zantedeschia hybrid cultivar (assembly GCA_030544215.1). Taxonomy (NCBI): domain Eukaryota; kingdom Viridiplantae; phylum Streptophyta; class Magnoliopsida; order Alismatales; family Araceae; genus Zantedeschia; species Zantedeschia hybrid cultivar. The sequence goes on along the minus strand of JARZZO010000002.1, from coordinate 44,029,430 downwards.
CCACCTCTCTAGTATGATTCTCCGCCAATAGCTCACCTTGGCAAGGTATTCCTTAAGCTCCTCCTTTCCCCACTTCTCCTCTTTGTCTTCATCTCCTCCCTTTACTTGGAAGTTTTGTGCACCCCCTTGAAGAGGATAAACTACCTCTTGCTGATCCACAACAGTGATGAGTCTCTCTCCCCTTCATCCAGACCAAAGTTTTCAAAGGTAGGGCACAAAGGGGTGCACTCACCCGGCCTCTGGCAGAAAGGCAGGTGCAATGGGACTGCAGGGCCTAAGCACTCCATCTAGCTTGGGGTCTTGAATAGTAAGCTGGGGGGGGGGGCATGGAGGGGCCTCTGCAAGTTAAATTCGCCCCCACTGGATTTAGCGCCAACTCTCTAAGACCACCAGGGGAGGCTGATTGCAGTAATAGAGGTTGGGAGGGAGGGACCTATTGAACCATTGGGTCCCTTCTGATTACATCCTTATGTTTTGGTGATAACAAATAATGAAAACAAAGTATCAGATTATTATTGAGTTGTTTGATCGATTGGATAAATCAATTCTTCTGACTAGATTCATTGTGTAATTCAGTTCCAGTTTATTGTGTTCTAGGACTTGGTCGATTTCAAGAGTTACAAGAGCTCACACTTTTATTTCATATCGATTAACTCACTGGAATACCATTAAGTCTCAATATTTGAAGACCATTTAATTGATCCTCATGTTGATAAGTCCTCTTTGGATCATTTAATTGATATCGCTATCGATTAAGTCTGCCCTCCGGCTCACTTAGTCAATCAGTATATCGATTAAGTCTCATTATATTGAGCAAGTCAATTGATAGCTCTTTGTGTTCTATTGACTAACTGAATCAATTAATCGATTAATTGTTCCAATCAGTTCTTAGAGTGCCCATTATCGATTAACTGTTAAGTTATCGATTAGCTAGCATATTCATTTGTTTAATCGATTAACTGGTCCTGTAAGCGATTAATTGAGCGCTATATTGATTTATTCTCTCTGACTTATCTGTTTGGCACTTCGACTATTTGGGCTTGCTTGAATTGATTAAATAACTCAGTTTCTTTCAGTCAATTGATCCCTTGAGCAATTAACCTGGACTTAACCGATTATCTTTGCTACTTTAATCAATCTTTGTGTACGACACTATTTGTCTTCTTCTTGACGGCCTACAAATTTTATCTCTGGCTTGTCTGAAGCAAATTCTCTACTAGTCACCTACCCTCTAATTGAAGAATCAGATGGAAACTTTCTTTTCTTAGCAATTCAATACATATTAGGTGGGATCTACCTAAACCAAATTGGGGAAACTTGGAGACAAAGAATAGAAGCTTCTGGGAGAACAAGACATCTTTGCGTGCAGACTCTCCAGCCAAGACTCAATCCAGTTAACATTAGACTAAGTTGTGTTAACATTAGACTTTAAGAGAGCCTCACAGAGATAACGAGAAGAAGTTGTGCCTAATGGGAGAATTTCTCTATGAATTGAAGCCTTCGGCCAAAAGAGAAGAGCCCTCTCAGAATTTAAAGGAGCTAGCACTCAAATTCAAATTCAAGCACTCCCTCTGCGCCTAAACTCCCCTTAGAAGCTAAGAGAGAGAAGATAGAAGAGCCCAAAAATGCCTACTGCTTCATCTTCCATGATGTTGCTACTGAAGCTCTTGGGCCTCTTCACCAACAATCAAGACTCTGCTCATTCTTTCTTACTCTTAAGTCAATTTCTTTGACCTTATTGTATACATTGCAACCTTTCAGAGGCGTTCTCTTGTGTATCTCTTTGAACAAATAACATCTGTTTTTGCCTCTTCATTGAGGGGAGGGAAGACCTGTTGAGGCAGGCAAGGTGTTTGTGCCTCTTTCCTAAGGGAAAAAGAAGACTAGCTGAGGCTAGGTGTTGGGATTGTTCCTCTTTTAGTTGTGAAAGGGAAGGCCATCTGCGACTAGATGCTTGTATGACCTACAAGGGGTCTGTGCCTTGTGTAGCTTGAGAGCTAAAAGAACTCCCAAGAGGTTGCTTAGGGATGGATAGAAGGCTGCAGACCAAACTTGTAAAAAATCCCTATGTTCTTTGTATGATTGTCTCATTGTCTCTCATTTTGTCTTGTGATTACTGTGCTTTGTTGCATTCATTTACTATTCTGTTAGCTTAAATGCTGATTACCCATTCACCCCCCGGCTAAGGCCATAGTCGGGGCAACGTGACCACCTTTTGAAGAGGGGTTTGGGTTGTCGATCCAGTCGGGGGAGGAAGTGGGTAGGGCAAACGATCTGAATAGGGCCGAGACAAAGTGAAGAGGGAACCGGGTAAGTCATTGGGTCTGTCTGATGGCTTATTCGTGAACCTGTTGCCCAATCTTGTGCTCGAATCAATAAACCCAACTAAACCGGTTCCCAACATCTTGCCCCGGTTCACCCCATCGACTCCTTGGATTGAGCGCAATATTGCAGGTGGTTTGAAATTCGAACACCTGACTCTCGGCACGTGGGTATCATGTGCATCTTTAACCTTTAACTCCTCTTAGGTGGTCGCCCTAGCACAACCACTTTGGTGCCGCCACCACCACTAGACACCGGCATGATGTTGATGCACACTTTGAACCCCTCAATATAACCTTGAGGACAGCCCGGATGTCCAAGATGAAGAAGCCCTAGCTCGAGCTGTGACCTGCAGTAGGGATCCGGTGCAAGGGGACCAAGGCCGGAGGTCAACCAGATCCGCAAAGCCACTGAGGATCTCTTTGATGAACTCCTTCTCCATCAGGAACATGGGAATGCTGATCAGCTGGAGGACCACCTCATGCACCTTGGGGCTGGGGTAAGAGCCTGAGAGGATATCCCAGGGGGAAAATTTGACAACCAGGTTGTATCCGGTGAGGATGCCCACAGTAGCAATCTCTTCTGCGACGAAGGCCGACGGGCAGCAGACAAGGAAAATATTCCTGGTGATTTCTCGCATCTTCCAACCTACTCCTGCCATCTATTGGTGAGAAGCTTACATACTCACCTCCACTGACCGAGAGCCATCTACCACTACACGCCTGCAGAACCTATGCATCTCAAATCTCCTTGCCTGTAACAGTGCCGAGTCTTTAACTAGGGCTGCAAGCAACCCTCCTTCCTGATGATCCGACAGAATTCCCGAGCTTTGTGGGGCATAGCGAGGACCTCTGGAGACAACCTCCGCATAGGTTCTGAGACACCTAGATGGGCAGACCTGCCCAAGGTGACCCAGCCATCTGCAGATCCAGCAACGCCTAGTGGGAAGAGTGGAAGAACGGCCCCTTCCAAGGGGGACGTGGTTGGCCCCGATGGCAGGAGTGACTCAGGCCATGTAATCCACAGCAGAAACTCTAACTCTCCTCCCCCACTCTATTCACTGCTTAAAATGGTAACCAACAATTCCAAATCCAAAATTACATTTGTTCCTAGTGGAGTTTCAGCACATATCCCATGCAAAATCCAAAGCAATGGATCAATGGTAGCTAGGAACTACCCCTGTAGATTAGGGCGCTCCAACATATCAACATGACAGATTTGGGGGACGGGACAGGGTATTACTCGCAATTCACAAATGCACCAACAACAGCAGCTCTCAGATTACTTTGTAATTTGAAAATCAATCACTTGTATGAACAGATTTCAAACATGTCAAATCAACAGTGTTTTCCACTAATGTAAGGAGAAGATCAGTATGCTAACCTGTGTTAGTCAACTTAGTAGGCCCCAAATTCAAGAATCATAGAACTTCCAAAAACACCATATAATAGACTGAGCTTTGCTGGCATTAGACGGACACATTGGTGTGCTTGAAGCTGTATTTCATAGTTCTATACAAGAACAGGCCTGGCACGAGGTTGTCTGCTGGCTCACAGGCAGATATTCTCCGCTCACTGCTGCAGGCTGGCTACAAGGACCACTGGGGCAGGTGCAGCTGTCAGGGCAATGGGTTCACGTATGGACCGGAATGATGTCATGGAGGAAGGCCCTGTAGCCTCTTGTGTCTTCCTCAGGCAGTGAAGGGGAAAGGGTGGATGGAGATGTTGATGATGCTGGTGTGAAGAGATGCAAACACAGATACATGTCCCTTCATCAGGTCTGGCATATAAGAGCTCATGGGCCCCTCAGTTCCTTCCTGTGCGGACGAAATATTAAAGAAGATGGATAAGGTGAAGGAAGTGGGAATGAGCACGATCTTCTAGGAGGTCTTCCCTGCAGCCATGGCAGCTTGAATAATGATAAACAAGGGTGATGGGGCATGGACACCACTTCTCTACGGAGAATTAAATAAAGAACAAGGCAGGGAGGGGCTGAGTGGGGCATGGACCTCAAAGAACCAACATGGCTTTGCTGCCAATCAAACAGGAATACATAGAGAGGAAGAAATCAACAGCAGAAGAGAGAGTAGAAGAATAAGAGAGGGAGCAAGGGCTGTGCATAGTGCAAAGTGACGACAACGGATGATGGCAGTGCTACTACAGTGAGGGACCTCTTGTCCTTCCCTCTCTCAGGGCTGCACTCCCCACGAGACCATCTTTAGGGTTTCTCAAAAGAGAACTCTCTATTCCCCTTTTTCTGCATTAAAGAGCCAAAAGGTACAAGGGTCCCTTTTTAAAGGGGAAAAATATATCATTGCAATGCTATCCTGTAAAAGACTAACTCTCGTGTCCTCACAACACTCTTATGACCACGTGAGCCTTCAAAACAAAAGGAAAATACATATGAAACTAGGAAAATGCTGGGAAAAAATCTAAAAATAGCTAGTGACTCCTAAAAATAAAGAAAAATATGCAGAATAAATAGGAAAAATGTCCACTAGCATGCTCCATCAGTTGGCACAGTCTTCCAACCAAAGCGACATCGGAGTCATTGGGTCTATCTATTAATGCCATTGTCGATAAATGATGATGGCGTCATTGTCCCACCAATCCACATAGGGTGCAGAAAACTCGACTCCATCGAGTGAGGCTCCCCACGGCTGTGAAACTACTCCAATAAGTCAAGGTCTAGGATCTATAGCTCCTCCCTAGTAATCCATGCATCCTTATACAGCGGTTGGCCCCTCCAACGGATTAGATAGAGATGCTCTGCTCGGTCACTGGTGAAAGTCACCTGCTCATCTAGAATGCTTTTAATCTGCTCATGCTTCCTTTGGGCTATGACATGTGGATAGTCTGGGTGGGGCCACTCTTAAAAGGGGGAGAATGCTTGAAGGGATCACTAGGTATTGCTTCTGATTCTCGGTATGCCACCAAATTTGACACAAAGAAAGTGGAGCTAATCTCCATATCTTTCGTAAGATCCACAACATACACATTTGATTTGATTCGCTTCAAAACCTTGAATGGACCCATGACATGCGCCTTCAACTTCTTAACGGCTCCCGAGGGAAACCGTTCTGGTCTAACTTGGATCATAACATATCGTCCTCTTGGAATTCTTGGTGCCATCAATGAGCATCTGCTAGCTGTTTATAAATCTCATTGCTTACATTGATGCGCTTGTTGATATCCTCGTGCAAATTCCTAATGTATTGTGCAAAGGATTCGGCTGACTCTGAGACTCTAGCATGGACTGATGCTGGGATAAGATCTACTGTCTCCCTAGGATTGTAGCCATGCAGAATCTCAAATGGACTTATATCAATAGACTTATTGATCGAATTAATGTATGCAACCTTGGAACGGGGTAAGGTCAATCCCAATTCTTATTATGCTCTCCAAGTAGACAATGTAGAAGGTTCCCTAGGCTCCTATTCACAACCACGGTTTGGCTATCAATCTGGGATAGTAAGCAGCGAAAAATTTAAACTTGATCCCCATCATGTGCCAAAGGGTTTTCAAAAAATAATTCATGAAACGTGCATCCCTATCAGAGACAATGGTCTTAGGGAGCCATGTAGCTTAATAATCTCATCAAAGTACAGATGGGCAATCCTAGACGCATCAGAAGTTTTAGAGCAATGAATGAAGTGGACCATCTTGAAGAAGCTATCTACCGCAACAAGAATGGAAATCGTGCTTGTAAACTATATGCGGTAGGCCTAAAATAAAGTCCATGCTAACATTCTGCCACGAATGATCCAACATGGGGAGAGGGGTGTAGAGACCAATGTTTTGCTTGGTCATCTTTGTTGTGGCACATACGCAGCACTGAGCAACCACATGCATGACATCTCTCTTCAAAGATGGTCAATAGAACTGGTTCTCTACAACCTCAATGGTCTTATTCAACCTAAGTGTCATGTCAAACCTCTGGCATATAGATCCCACACAAGAAATCACAAAGTGAGGTATGAGGAATGCACAATCGTTGACCTCTAAATAGATACCCATCGTGAAGAATATAATCACTGTGGTCGCGTATGGGTCCTGCCTTGAGCATGGCAAAGATCTTTCTAAATCTAACCAACCATCATAATTCTCCATCTGCTTCTTGAAGCTGGTGACCTTAACACTTGTGGCAAAAAGTAAGGACACTCTTCAACTAAGTGCATCAGCCGTACAATTCTTGACTCTTGCCCGATGATTCAACATAAAGGCACAGGCCTGGAGGAATTCCACTAGACGTCCATGCCTCGGACTTGACTTCTTCTAGGAGTTGAGAGAGTGCAGGCCTCAAAGAGGATGAACTCCTGCGATAGTAAATCATGTCTCTAATACCTCAATGCGCGAACTACTACATAGAATTCCTTATTATAGGTGAAATATGTCAACTTAGTATTACTCAATTTCTTGCCAAAGTATGCAACATGATGGCCTTCTTGGCTTAACACCTCACCTATGCCCACAGTTGAAGCGTTGCAAGCAACCTCAAATACGTAAGAGAATCCAGGAGACACAAAACAAGTGCTTGGGTCATCTTCTCCTTAATCGTCTAAAATGTTGTGGCAGCAACCTTAGTCTACTTAAAAGCCCTTTTCCGAATGCAATCAGCAATCATGCCCCTGATGATGCTAAATCCCCAAATAAATCGATGGTAGAACGTCGCGAAGCCATAAAAACTCTGAACATCATGGACACTCTTGGGCTCCGGCTATTTTACTATCTCCTTGATCTGTTGGGATCTGCAAACACTCTATTACTACCTTGACAACTATGGGAATAAGGAAGGAAGGTGCTTCTTTTGCAGCTTAGCCTTCATTTCTTCCCACGTCCTGCCTTTGGACAGTGAGGAGGTGCTCCACATTGAGCCGGTAGGTCTTAGAAGGGCCTATTGGAAATAATTGACAAAAGCTCTTGGGTTTATCTAAAATTTACATACTTGAAAAGTGCATCTATAAATACTAAAAAACTATATAGGAATATAAATAGTTAAAGGTTGTTTGCAACAATTAGAAAATGTTGAGGGGTTAAACTTAATCTTCCAAAACCTGCCACCTCACTACATTCTAGTTCTTTCCATAGAACACCTCACCTATTCTAGAAGAAGACACCTCATACTTTCTAGAAGCCACCTCATCATTCCCAGTAAGAACTTCTTTCTCAACAAGATCCTCTTGATAATCATCTGCAGTATTTGAAGAAATTCATGATTCATCAAACATGATATTTGAAATAGTCTATGGTCCCATGATTCCCCAGAGATTTCATTGGTGCTGAGCAGATGTCCCAATGATGCTGCATTATCACCTTAGGCAAAAGTTATCTGTTTCTAAAGTGGCTTGGTCTTTCTGGATATTGCTTATTTGCAATAGAAGTGCTAAGCAGCAATTTTGGGAAGAAAATCCGCCCTGTTAGGTAAGGAGGCTGCTGGGTGCACCTATGTCCTTTTTGATGAACGATTGTATTTTGTGATTCTATCTACTCCTTCCAATGGCTTGGTTTATCTGAGGATACTGTTTTGCAATAGAAGTGCTAAACAGTGATTTTGGGAAGAAAAATCAGCCTTTTAGGTAAAGGAGGTGGCAGGGTGTTCCTATGTCCTTCTCGATCAATGGTTGCATGTTGTAGTTCTATCTACTCTGTAGAAGCATGTTAAACAATTGTTTTTGCATATCTTCATTTTCCACTTAATGAAACAGAAAGACAAAACTGTAATTAATTCTCATCAATTATATGCCACAATGTCTGACTTAAAACTGGAGTAATGCTTAACCTTTTATCACAATGCTGGCCCAGTTGCATATTTGAACTGTTCGTGCCAATTAGGGAACTAAAACTTTTAGAGAGTTGGACAATGCAAAGCCTCCTCAGTACTGTCATAAAGGGCCATACTCGTGCATATAGATAAGCATCATAAAAATTTAGGAAAATGATTTTTATGTCATTTCAGGGGCATTCAATATTACATTTTTGGGAAACATACATTGGTTAAAGATGCTTTATGCTGTGATCCTTGTTCTAGTGCATTATATTTGAAGAACTTTTCGTGAACATATTTATGACCCTGGATCATAAGCCAGTTAAACATCTTTTAGTCTTGGACAATGTTTCCTAGTTTTCTCTTGGACAAACTTGGTTTGATTAGTTAATCACTTTTTTTTTTCATGCACCTGCCCAAGCACCCTCACCACCAATGGCTGCAGATGTCACTGTAACTAATTTATTTCTTTAGGGGAGACACAGTTTGTACATGAAATGCACTCATGCTACCATGGACTGGTGTGGATTGCGTGAATACAGGTTACTTCGGAGCTCGAGTTTAGGTGTTCCAATGGGAAGAAGTGGCTCGGAGGCATCCACTTCATTCAACTCTTTTGCAGTCCATGCCCAGCGGGAGGGAGGAAACAGCAGAGGTTACCTTTCAGCAGTTTTTAGCTCAGTAAAACAGAAAGCGACCAACCTAAGATGGTCTCAAATTGATTGTGCCCCAGAAAGGAGCATGCCAGCTTTGTCTTCGAGTCTGCCATTGTCGGCAGCTTCTGTGGGCACTGCTGCAACGGATCTGGACACAGAAGTAGAGGAACTGCCCTTGTCCAGCCAAATTATAGATGTGCAGCCTGATGAAGATGGTGTTAGAGCTGGAAACATGCCATCTCATGATTTAGTTTTAGCAGTCAATAATTTTGAGAAATTCAAGTCTGAGCAAGAGGCTAAACTTGAGGAATGGTTAGATGAGGTACAAGAGTCCAGTAGGCCGGATGAAACACTTCAGTAGAAATTGCTTTCCTTTATATGCCTGGAGCTTGCAGGATAGAAATGCCATGTCTAACTAATAAAACTGAGTACAAAGCCTTGGATGTTAGAATTATAGGGAAGGGTGATGGAGAGAGTTATGGTTCTTCTCCTTCTTGATTGCTCTTCTGCATCAATCGTATGTTCTTTATGATTTCATCGACTACAGCCCTTTGTTTTGATTGTGATTAATCTTGTACATGAGAGACCGTTTTACATGAAAGCTCCCTACCGTTAAGGGTAAAGCTGTAAAGTCCATGAAGCATTGAAATAAGGAAGATTATTACATAAAGCTCCCTAGCTTTTAAAAGTCATGCTTTTATAATTTTTATGGACATGGAGCATGGGAAGAAATGGATGTAGAAGAGAATAGTTGGGTAGAGGGGTCGTCAGTCTTTCGTTTTTGCAATACGCCACCAGAATTTGCGAGTACACGGTTTTGTATCTGTGATATGTTTAGTGGCCATTTCTCGCACGTTCTTTGAACAAAATGTACATTCTTAATTTTATCTTTGTGCATGCTTTACCTTTATCTTTGTCATTTAAAAATATGAAAACTATGAAAGACTAGAAACCCGAAGGTTAAATTTATTGTCATCAAGATCATCAAAGCCGTATTCAATTTGTTTATTTATAAGGTTGATCTAAAACTTTCCTTAAGATAACGCTATTACATATTTTTACACATAGAATACACATTTTACAAAGATTAGGTATATAATTATAGTAAAATTTCATGGTCGAATATGGTTAATATTATTGTATTCCATGAGTTCGTGAAAAGTATTATTTCAATGTGCAAAAGGATCTAGAAGTGCAAATTGGATAAAATCAATTTTAGAAGGTTAAACAGTGTCCCAAGGTGTGAAATCAATTTTAGAATTTTCTTAGTGATATTTATATTTTCTTGACAATTATCTTACACAACTTATGATACGAATTATTTCCAATCCATCATGCTAATGACCTATTATTTAATATACGATTAAGTTTACTTGATCAACCATGTTATTCTTTGATAAACTATCTAACTTATTCTTTGATTAGCCTTTTTATTAGGCATGATTTGACCATGCTATGATATTTGATAGTTGATCTCTAATTTATGAACATAGATACAAGTTAATTTATTACTATCAGCTATGTGGAGGCTGTTTGTTCAATATGCGCATTGGTTAAAAGACTAAGCTTACAAAACTTGAAATATGATACTTCAGTAAGTTAATTTGTCTTTTGATCATGACATGTCAGATTTGTATCTTTGCTTTAAGACTTGGTCTTATTAGATGCTTTTGAGTTATTTAACAGGGAATGGACATCCCTCATCTCAAGTATGCTGATGACATCATCCTATTCTTTTTAGAGGAGGGATAGCTCTTTGTGGCTAGATTATTCGTTGGAACTGTTAGAGGAGGTGGCATGCGCGAAAGTTAACTTCTAGAAAAGCTAGTTGATCGGCATTAATGTGGGTGAAAGAGATTTGAGGAGCATTTCTCTGATCTTTAGCTGCTCCAAAGGTGACTTTCTGATTTCCTACCTAGGGCTTCTCCTCACACCACTGCCACTTCAATGTAAGTATTGGGAGCAGATTGTCAAAAGGTTTAAGAGTAGACTTACTGGATGGAAGGAGAAATTATTATCTATTGGGGGGTAGATCGACACTCGTATTGGATAGTCTCTGTATTTCTTGTCTATCTTCAATATTATTTTGACTGTAGCGAGAAGGTTAGCAACCATTCAAGTTAGATTATTTTGCATGGTCTCGAAGAGCCTATGAAAGGAAGATTTGCAGTCAACTAGGGGAGAATATTTAGACCCAAGGAGGATGGGGGTCTAGGCTTGAAGAATATCTTCCTCTTTAATATCGCCCTTCCCACTAAATGACTTTGGAAACTAATGATATCTGATTTAGGCCTTTGATAGGAGATCTCTCAGAAATATTATATGTATCCTCATACAAGTTCTTACATTTGAAAGGGCATTTTAACTTGTCTTGATGTTTTGATGGCTGGTTCTTAGATAGTAGCTGGTGATGGCAGATCCACTTTTCTTTTGGTTGGATTCTTGGTACACCTATCAACCTCTCCATCATCTCTTCCTGAGGTTATACGATATTGCTTGTAATCCCTTGTTGGAGGCCCCTTTTCAGAAGAAATTTGAGGGATGAACAAGTGTGTTTCTTCAGTTGTTACATTGCCATACCTTGGCTCCTCCTCTAGGGACATGTGGACATGGAGATGGGACACAATTGGTACATTCTAAGTCAAATATGTTTATTCTATAGTTGCTAATTGGAGAGAGGGGGGGGGGGGGTGACTAGATATCCATTTTTTGTACTAGTGTGTGGAAAGTCAAGAGTCTTCTTAAGATGTAGACCCTTCTTTGGAGGATCTTCCTATATAGACTTCCTACTTGCGACAGGATTGGTCACTTCATTCAAGATATGAATAACCTGCTATTGTCTATGTGGCATAGAAGAGGAGACCGCATGTCATCTTTTCACATACTACTATCCTTTTTCAAAGAGGCGTGATAACTAATGCATGATTAGTTACAAGTCCACATCAGTCACACGCATTTTGTAGAAGAGCTCCTTTTTCCATGGGAAAGGCATTCGTTCTTTAAAGAAGATCACATGCAATGGTAGGTGGTCCTGCATGCAACTATTTGGTCCCTATGGAATGAGCGTAACAATAGAATTTTTAGGACAGAGGCTACTACCCAAAATAAGGTCTCCTCCTCTATTTGGGAGAGGGTCAAAGAATGGGCTCGGTTCACATTACATGTGGGTGACTCTAACTCAACCCTTTTTGGTCTTCTTGGGGAGGGAGTCTATCACACCTTCTTGGTGTTTTTGTATAGGAGAACTTTTGTTGTTGTCCTCTCCTTACTTTCATATGTTTCCCTTTTTAATTTTATAATACAAGTGGTACCATCCACATTAAGAAAAATTATAACACATATGCCTTCACTTTGTATCATGTTTTTGATTATGCTATATGGAATTGATTTGATCTTATACCATGTGCATGTGTATCATTTGAACTTGCAAAGTTTTTATACGTTATGTTGTATGAGAGTTTGATGTCTACTGAGTTTTTGGACTCACCTACAAACTATTTTCTAGGAGATATCAATTTGGGATTTAATTAGGTGAGAAGCAAGGACTTGTTAGGTCTTTTGGAGGACTTTGGTTATCATAGCAACCTAGTTAAACATTTGCTTTTCAATTTATTAGATCTATGTTATAAGTTGTTTGAGAAAGATGATGTAATTTGTTATTCTTTTGAGAGTCGAAAGTTTTGGATATTCGTTCAGTTGATGATTTTGATGGATTTGATATTAGATTGTAATATGGATTTATTTAGAATTTAAGATAGTAATAAGATTTATTTTATTTATCTGTGATATATCTTATCTCTCATATCTATTTGATATGTGGGATGTATCTCGATATTACACATTGGAGTCTAATTTGAGTTGGTGTATTAAACTAGATTCAAGGGAATAACATCATAAGAAGTTACATTTGGGGCACTGTTATCAACTAGAATCTTTGTTATTGTACAATGATTAACAATGGTGAAGACAACTAGTGCATCATCATGAGGAGTAGTAACTTCCTCTAAATCCTCATCCAAGAAGGTGACCAAGACTATATGATACTTGCTTAAGGAGGAATGATAAGGTCAAGGATGTTCTAACCTTTTATCGAGGTGGTTTAGCATTGATCTCAATATGTTGCTAAGCTAATTCTCGATAGGCTCAAGACTCATGCTTTAGGTGTTTGCTTGATTAACTGGTTGGTAGGGCGTAGGAGCCTTAGCTACAAATTAAGAAAGATACCTGCATTGTCCTTAGGCCCCATTTGGAAACACTTGTTCAAAGATATTCTAATGATTGGTATGTGAAAATGTGTGGACAAGTAGGGTACCACAACATTAAATATCTCCTTTTTAAAATCTCATCCCATAATCTACCCATCAAAAAAGAGGAGAGAGAGACTCAAGAGAGAGGGACAAAGGAGAGAAAAAAGCTAGGTTTTTGTGGCTTTTGGAGATTTTAAAAGAGAATATAATCCTTGCTATGGGACCTATAGCTATTTAATCTCCAACGTACCATAATCTTACTTTTTTAAGATGTTTCCAAATGGGGCCTTAGCTAGTGATATTGCTCAATGGTGTATCTATAGTCATGGTGGAAGTAACAATATTTTTACTGGTCCACTTTTTTAATATAGATTAGATCCATCGGACGAGAAACTCAATTCCGCACTTAACTTCATCTTAGTTGGCCAGCTGATGTAATCGTTGCCCTCACTCTCTTTGAGGATCTGGTAGATTAGGATAGTGAGTGGGTTGTACTTCTCATGTGCTAGGGTGTTGCTAGATTTGCCTTTGTCAATGTTTCCTGCTCTACTTGTCATCATCATAAGAGCCTTCTAAGGACATTTTCCTATTGGTGGGGTCTCCTTGGATTACTTGATATGTTGTGTCCACTTTATCATAGTTGGCATGCTGATATGCAACATAGATTAGCTCAAGGAGACTAAGAGGTGGATACATGATTGGTTCATGCGTGAGGTACTCATCTTGAGCACCTTGGAAGATAGCATCTACTATAGTCTAGACCTCCAAGTGGGGAATGCATAAGGTTTCTTTGTGAAAGCACGCGATGTAGTCCCTGAGAGACTCTCCTTAATGCTACTTGATGGCATGGAGGCTAGTAGAGGTCGGGATCTACCTTCGGCTATTGGAAAAGTACTCCTTCAATAGTCATATCAATTGTCAAAAAGAAGTAATGGATATGGAATGAAGAGTCTAGAACTATAGGTTGGCACTTCCGATCAAAGTGAGTGGGAAGACATTTGATGGTATCAAAGATGCCATGAAGAGTCATGGTGTCTTCAAAGTTATATAGGTGGGTATTCAGTAGAACCATGAGAATGACGGTAGCTATAACTTGTTAGTGATGGGTGTTGATCGAATTTTAGGGGAGAAAGAAGAATTACCACAATCATTGTCGAGAAATGTCTCCCTTCTGTAGTTTTTTTTTTTTTAATGTGGCCTTGAGGCATTGTTCATACTCTTTGAGATGTCGTTCTTAGTGCTATATCGTCGATCCATCATCCTTTCCATTTTTCTCCCCACTTTAGGAGCTAGGGGAAAGAGATAATAGTCACTTGGAGTATGCCTATCCTGGCAGTGCTAATATGATGTTTCTACTCAATGGTCTTCCAATCACCCTTCTGATGATGCTCCTACTCATTGGCCTTCAAATCACCCTTCTAACGGAGAAGATGTTGCTGAGTGAGTAGGCTTATTGGCTACGCTCTCTGGTGCGAACCAATGGTTTAGTTGGATAAGATCATAAGATGGTAGAAGTGTAACACCTAGTCTCCTTGTAGTCCTTTATCTCATTAATAGCTCCGACCAAAATCCAAAGTTCGGCCTGAAGCTTATCAATGGATTTACCAACCTTAATATGTCATTAGGTTAATATTTGTTGAGCGAATTTATTATCCTTTATTTAATCCCCATGTTTTAGTGATAACACATAATGAAAATACAAGAAATTAGTATTTATTTTCTTGAGTTAAATGACTGAATTAATCGATTACAGGCTAACTGACTCACTACTTCGAGAACCTTTTGCTCAGGGACTTAGTCAATTTCAGGATATCTTTGATTAAATCGATTAAAGACCTTCTAGAACTTCAATTACATCTCTATTGCTAATTGATTAATAGTGAGAAAGTTAGTCATTTTGTTTAGACTTCAAATTGATTAGAGTTTCTTTGTATTTTCTTTTCTAATCACTACTGGTAACCGATTAAGTCTATCGCTAAGGCTAAATCGATTAGTACTAACAATTACAAGACCATTGCTAATTGATTAACGTCTTTCTATTAATCAATATTGCTAATTGACTGTGTCTATCACAAAGCAAAATCGATTCGATGTAGCAATTAGACGACCATTGCCTAAGCAATTAAGTCTATTAGTTAACTCGAGCACCTATTCGGTTAAGCTGCTCTATCTAATAAGTTACGTACCACACTGATTATCAGTTATCACCTGGCTGACAAGTCAAGGGTTAATTGCTTACCTTCACCTAATTGATTAAAAGGACTTTACGATTAATTGAGTCGTTTCTTTGTATTCGATTACCTATTTGGTTTTTAATCGATTATGTACTTTGATTAGAAGACTATTTTAAATCGATTACCCGTACTTTTCTAAATTGATTAATAGCCTATTTTCTACTCGATTCTCTTTAATTGTTTAACCGAGTACAAAGCCGCCTTTGATTCAATTAACTATATATCTTGAAATCAATTAACTACATTCCTTGTTCTATATTATTCTTATTTGCAAATCCGTTACTGTAATCATTTGTGTTTCGATTAACTACATATTTCTCTATCAATTATGCCACTTGAGTGCAACGATTAATTGTGTCATTCAGAGAGTGATTTAAGCTATCTTTTGAATCGATTAAGAGACCATCTTGGAATCAAATTTCTGAGTGTTTACTCTAATACTTAATCGATTCATCAAACTTATAGAACTGACACTGTTTATCTTCTTCGAGCCAATGTGCAGATTTGCTTGCTAGTGTCTGATCTACTTTTCTAGATCTTCTACTACTCACCTATCGTCTAGTCGGCACACCAAATGAGAATTTTTTTTTTATAGTAATTTAACAGGCTTAGGTAAGGACTGTACGGTCAAATTTGGAAGACATGGGGACAACACATGGAAGCTTCTAGTTAAGAGCGACCCTTGCCTGCTCGAGCTCTCTCTAAGCAAGACACAAGACTGTTAATGTTAGACTTAATACAGTTAGTGTTAGACTCAACAAATAGATTGCAAGAGATAACGGGAAGGAAGATGTGCCTCAACAAACCAATTTGAAATTCGTCTATATATCAAAGGCCTTGGCCAAAATGAGAAGAGAAGAAGAAAATCGAGAGAATTAAAAGAACTCCACTCTTTGCACCCAAGAACTTCCCTGCTTTAAAGAGAGATTGTGAGAAGAGCCTGAGATAGAGCAACCCCACTCTGAAGCACTGCGATCACTGCTTTAACCTGTTGTGCCACCTCAAGCTCTTATAGGATATTCGTCGACTAATCAAGACTCTTCTTCTTCTTCTTCTACTCTCTTAGTCTTGATCTTGTCATTTCTGATTTTATTGTATACATCTGCCTATTGAGAGGCATTCAATGTTCTTCTTTTTCTGTAACACTTGTTATTGTTTTCGTGTGAGAAAGAGAGGGCCTACGGTTGCAGGAGGTTGTGCCTCTTCTTGAGGGTAGAGAGGACCAACTACGGTTGGGAGTGTTTGTGTTTGGTTGTAACCTACACGAGGTTAGTATTGTGTATAGTTTGAGTGCTAATGGAACTCCCAAGAAGTTACTTGGGACTAGACGTAGGTCTACAGACCGAACCAATATAAAGGTTAATCTGCCAACCGCCCTCCTCTGTTCGAAGGCGAAGACTATACCTATTGGAAGTGTCAAATGGAATGCTTCCTTAAGGGACTCGACTTTGACTTCTGGAATGTGGTGACTATATTGCCACCATACCTAGAGAATAGTGAAATGATATTGATAAGTGTCATATTTCCTTGAATAACATGACTAATAGTGTTATGTACTGTGCTTTGTCCAACAAAGGATTCAACTGCGTCTCCACCTGCAAGACAACTGAAGAAATGTGGAGGAAGTTACAGTCGACCTATGAAGGAACCGAGAAGGTGAAAGAAACTAGGATTGACATCCTAGTTTCACAATACAAGAAGTTCAGGATGGAACCCTCATAAACCATCATCCGTACAATAGATTTATAGATATTACAAATGGGTTGGTGGCTCTTGGGACATAATATAGCACTGTGACATAGTTAGGAAGATCTCTCCCTAACCAATGGACACCTAAGGTGACTGCTATTGAGGAAGCCACTGACCTCACTAGAATGAGCCTTGAGAATCTTATTAAGTCTCTCATAACAAATAAGATCAACATGAAAAGGCTAAGGGAGATCACGTCAAAAAGAATACCACCAATGCATTGAAGGCTAGCACTCCGAGCTCAGATAAAGCATCAACTAATGAAGAAAGTGAAATGGATAGTAAAGAAGCCTTGCGGTCCAGGAGACTTTAGAAGATTCTGAAGAAAAAGTTGCAGGGTACCTCTGGGTAGAGGAACTACAAGAATAAGAGTGGCAATAGCCTTAAGAAGCAAGAGGTCACCTACTACGAATGCAAGCAACTTGGACACATGAAAGTTGAGTGTCCACAACTAAAGAAGAAGGAGTTCGAGAAGAAGTCGAAGGACTACCCCAAGAAATTCAAGAAAAACTTTCCAAAGAAGGCAAAGGCAGTCGCATGGGACTATGAGGATGATTTCTCATGTTCATCCAGCTCAAATGAAGAAGAGGAAGCTATAGACACGCGATTTTTGACATCCCATTGAGTAAATCTCATATTATATTATATGCCCCAAAGTGGTCTCCATTTGAATCATTTGACTTATTTTTACCTACATTTGTTGAGCTTTAGCTGTAGTTTCTTTATCGTGTTAGCTATCTTGGACACGTTTTAACTTCTTTAAGAGACGTCACCAGTCCTTGAAGTGTTACTCTTCTAGTCCTAATCGATTTTCAAATACTTCTGAAAGACATCACTTTAGGTGATGTATTTTGAGTTTCCATAATTATTATTTCTTTTTTCCTCAGATTTTATTTCATTTTTTATCTCTCTTAAAGGCAGAGGGGAGGCTCATTTTAAATCGCTCTGATGCGTTTCAAGTTCCATAGCCCACACGGCCCGAGACTTCCTCTAATAAGGAATTTCCTCCTTGATAGATCTCTACGTGCATGAAAATTGCCTTCTATGGTTATTATCTATTTTTGGGAAGAGCTTTAGAGAAAGTTTCCTTCTAGAGGTTGCTTGGGGATCAAGTTTGTGATTTTGAAGATCTTATTGCGGGAATAGAGAATTCTATATATACATATGGCTACACTTAAGAGAGGTTGGCCATTGGGATCGTGCATCACCTTGAGTGAAATATTCCCCTTCATTTTAGTGCAAAAATAGTCTCTTTTCCTCTCCCTCTTGCTCTCTAGAAGGAATTCATCCATGGAGGGAGGAGCTTCGGCGTTAGTGGCTTAAGGGGCAATCTTTCTTTCTTTCTAGTTCTCATTTCTCTTCATTTTCTATTTCATCTCTTTCAATTTTCAGATCACATGCATCATTAGTTCTTCATACAATCATACTTCACACACCACTTCATCTCATTATAGCATATTTTCCTAACTAATGCATATAAGGGTTTAAAAGAAAAATCCATAAAAAATGAGTGTTTTTAGATTCGTTGCATGTTCTTTTACATGCTTAGAGTAGATACTACACGTCACTCTTAGTCTAATCCAAGCTTTTGTTTTATTTCTTGGTATCTTGGATTGTAAGGTGAACAAGGAAGAAGGAGCAAGCAGGGAATGATCCTCAACACAACCACTAAAAGAACACATCAAAAGAGGGTAAAAACAAGGAGAGGCTCTTCTACTTTGGCTGGCCAGAGAAGAAGAAAATAGAATTCACATCATCCCGGACTCAAGGTGAGTTTTTGAACGCCATCACTTTTCTTCTTTCTTTGAGAATTACATTCTCTGGCGACCACGATCATTGTTCTACATAAGATTATCAAAATTTTCAAAAGAGCACGATTTGTTGTCCTCAGAGACAAATCTAGTGCTCATGGCCAACAAAATTGCAGAGGATGATCAGGTAAAATCCGATACTTCATTTAATTCTTATTCAAATTCTAACAATGAAGAATACGTGTCCTTGGAAGAGGACTTTGACGAGTTATGTAAAAATTTTAAAATGATCTTCAAGGAGCTTAAATTGTTAAAAGTGAATCATGAGAAATTGAGTGTTATGAGTGTCTCCTTAAAATATGAGAACACAGAGCTGGTGATTGATAACTCAAGATTAAAATCTAGAAATCAACTTCTGTGTGAGGATAATAAAACAAGAGATCTAGACAAGAAAAAAATCAAGAGAATTAAAAGAACTCCACTCTCTGCGCCTTAAAACTTCCCTACTTTAAAGAGAGATTGTGAGAAGAGCTTGAGAGAGAGCAACCCGCCTTTGAAGTACTATGCTTACTACTTCAACCCACTATGCTATACTCAAGCTCTCACAAGATCTTCATCGACTGTTTAAGACTCTTCTTCTACTACTACTCTCTTAGTCTTGATCATGTCATTTCTGATTTTGTTGTACACATCCACCTATTGAGAGGCATTCAATGCATTCCTTTTATATAACACTTGTTATCTCTTTCGTGTGAGGAAGAGAGGGCCTGTAGTTGCAGGAGGTTGTGCCTCTTCTTGACAGAAGAGAGGACTAGCTGCAGCTTGGGGTATTTTTATTTAGTTATAATCTACATGGGGTTAGTACCGTGTGTAGCCTGAGTACTAGTGGAACTCCCAAGAGGTTGCTTAGAGTCTAATGTAGGTCTTAGACCGAACTAGTATAAAATACTTGTCTCTGCATGTAATTGTTCCTTGTTTCCTCCTCTTTCTACGCATTTGATTATGGTTGCAATTAGATTTCATATCCGTTATGTTAGTCAAAATTTTGATAACCCATTCACCCCCCCTCTGAGTTCTCCATAGTCTGAGCAACAATATCCTAATTGGAGAATGCTCATTATGAGACTTTGTTTTTCATGAGAGGATGCCTCCCCCTTTGACTTTGGGATGACCTTTTTTTTCCTCTCACCATGTCATTTCGCTCAAGTTTCCCATTGACGACATAAAAAATGTAGAAGCTGGAAAGTGGTCATGCGAACGACCATTTGATCCTTTGCTTATGGTCCAAAAGTGAACTTTAGATCAACCCATCATGCACTTTCAACTACATTGATAGTAGAGTTCCCCACTGTTACCTTCTAGGCTATGATAAGTAAAAAAAGAAAAAGGACTTTAGAGAAGATGCAATATGTACTAATCAATCAAATAGTGCTCGTGTCACATGAATTTTACGATTATAGTTTAGAAATACTCTGGAAGGTTGGATCTCATGGTTACCATATTAACTTTTGGCTCCTTAGCAACATAGTTCTTCAACTTGCCATACATTTCATAACACTTAAAAAATTTGTGATTGAAACTCTTGTGAAAATACTAGGGGTGTTCACAGTTTGGTTTCATTTGGTTTGAGGACAAAAATTTAGAAACCAAATCAAACCAAAGTAAAGAGCCAAACTGAACCAAATCAAACCGTAATAGTTTGAAACCGAATCAAATCAAACCGAAATAATTCAGTTTGGTTCGATTTGGTTTGCGGTTTGGGTCTTATACTTTGGTTAAATAATCCACTTCAACATTATTTTCTAATAATATTTAAAAAATGTTTGGAGGTTTAAATCTTGAAATGGACTATTATAGTTAAACATCCTATTTTATTAAGAACTCAACACCTTTTTTGTACAAGATGACGATCTAAAAGGTATTATCTAAAAATAATTAAAATTTTATATCTTATAATTTACATAAACTCACACTCAATGTAAGAATTTAATACTTATATTATGCCCTTTTAACGTAATTAGGTTTATTCAGGCTGGTTTGGTTTATGAACAAGAGAAACCATACCAAACCAAAATTCTTAATTTGGTTTGATTTCAAACCAATCCGAAATTTTTATAAGTTCAAACCAATACAAACCAACCAAATTGGCCGGTTCGGTTTGGTTTTTCGATTTGAACCGAATAATGAACACCCTAGAAAATACCAAATAAGTCTATCATGTTCCTTCCTTGAGTTCCTTTCTTTAAAATTTATATTACTATGAAATGTCTTCTTGTTTGGATGTAAAGGTTCTGTATACTGAAACCCAACCAATTCAAGAAGTTGCTATCTATTACTACTTTCCTATTCCACACACAATGTAAAGCTTTCTACGATTAGCAAACTTGGAATAAATCATTTCAAAAAGGAGATATCTTAGGGGTTGCTACATAGCTTGCAAGTTTTACCTTTTTTTTTTTTTTTTTTTTTTTTTTAGAAAAGGAGCTAAATGGTCAAGGTTTTAATTTGATAGATTCATTTTGAATGGTGGGGGACTTCTCATGTGTCTTAATAAGGTTTACAATTGAGTGTCTTTGCAAAATTCGCTAGAACATGGGCCTCTTGATTTGCTATTCTGGGTACAAAACCTGATGTTGATTAGATCCTGCGAGTGCAACATGGCTCTACAAGAGGCTACCATATTGCTGATTTTCCAAGGTGTTTTGGTTAGTAGGTTAGTCAAGATGTTGACCAAGGTCTAGTTATCACCTTCTACCTCGACCTGGCAAGTAAGGATAAGGGCCAGATTGATACCCACTTTGAATGCCGAGGATTTGCTGATGAGAGAGTCATTGAAAAGGTCGTTTGTCATGCATGGCAACATCTGACCAGCCTTTTGTGGTCTCTACATGTGATGTTGACAGGCTTCTAGCTTCCTAAGTGGTTGCGGCATCGACGTTAATCTTAAGGTGATTGACTGCAAGAGGCCTCCAAGAGGCAAAGGGATGAAGCGCAGCTAAAGCATAGGGGTTTGCCGAGGTCAGGAGGTTTGCCACTTCTAAAAAAGAAAGTGGCTTCAACTCTTTTAATTGTAGACATTGGATTGGGGGTAGGGGGGGGGGGGGTCTGAAGCATCTTCTGCATATGTCCTTCCAAATGAACCATATAATTGTAGCCATATGGTCAAAGATTTCTTGTTTGTTTGATTCTTGAACTTGGTTAATGTCTGCCTAGTAGAGGATCAATTTATGAACCAGTAAAGGAGTCTGGTTGGATGGCTATATAGGAAGCAAACCACATAACTTTAGCGAACGGGTATCAAATGAATAAGTGAGTGGCATCTTCTCTATCTCGGGTGCAAAGTGGGAAGGAGGGATTGATGTGAGGGAAGAATCTAGCCCGAGAAGAGCTAAGTGGAAGGGCATCAGTGGAGCATCTCCATAGGCAGTGCTTCACCTTAGGAGGGGTGCAAGTTAGCTAGTCCTTGCTCTAGATCACCTTCCGGAGATGATTGGGGGATGAGGAGGAAGGGTATCCATGGAAAGGAGCCTATAGGTAGATTTGGTAAAGAAGGAGCCGTCCTGGGTGAACATCCAGATGAGGGTATCTCTGGCATTTAGGGGGTGATCAGGGAGAATAATTTTTTGGATATCTTCTTAGATATTGGGGAGAATAACTACTGGATAATCTCTAGCTCCCAAGTGTGATATGGTTCTCTGGTCAAGTCTTTGACCAGCTGGGGAGGGTGGTTGATGTGAGGAGGCAGTTGTTTTAGGGTGGGGTTCAAAAGCCAAGGGTCATACCATACGTTGATGTCTTGCCCATTGTTGATGATCTATCTTACTCCGCTTCAGATAAAGTGCCTAATATTGATAACGCTCTCCCATATCTTGGAGTGGTTCTAACATAAGGACTTCGTCCAGAAAGAAGAGTTGCCGAGGTACTTGGCTTTGACAACTCTAGCCCATAGTATATCCTGATGTTTGAGGAATCTCTAGGCTAAGCTAATAAGAAGAGCTTGGTTGGTTCTGTGAATGTCTCCAATCCCTAACCCTCCAAGTATCTTAGATCTGGTGATTTTGTTTCAGGATGTAGAATAGATATGGCTAGCATCCTTGTTGAAGTTCCATTAGAAGTTCCTCTGAAGCTTTGCAAGTATATTGCATATCTTCTTCGATAGTTTGAGGGAGCTTATGATGTCAAATGGGATAACTGGCAAGGTTGATTTTATGAGTATTGTTTGACTTGCCATTGACAGGATTGTTTCCTTCCAACCCTAGAGCTTGCTCTGATATCTTTTTGGAATTAGATCAACCAATTTGTTAAGTGTCCTACCATGAAAAATGGGGAGTCCCAGGTAAGTCTCTATCTGCTGCATCTCCCTGATCCCCAATTATGATTTGATACTTTCCCTTAAGGCTCTATAGACATTCATACTAAAGTGAATTGATGATTTGGAAAAGTTAATTTGTTGTCCTGACCAATGCTCAAAATCTATCCTGCACTGCTTGACAACTTGAACCTCTAGAGACCAGCTCAATTGCCCTTTTTGAGAAGCCAAAGTTCCTTTATGCCGCATCAATAAAGGACTATTTCAGACGATCATAAGCTTTGCTGAGGCCTAGATTTAGCAGAAAAATCTTGTCATGCATTTCTTGTGTTTCATATCATGGATGAGTTCTTGCGCTACGATAATATTGTCCACAACTTATCTCCCGGGGATGAAGGCAACCTGTTTCTCTGATATGATGTGGTTAGAAAGTGTTGATGTGATTGGCGAGAAGTTTTACGATAGCCTTATAGAGGACATTATAGAGGCCTATGGGTCTATAGTCATAGGGGTAGTGGCTAGTTCAGAGTTGACTAGTAGGAAGGCATAAGTGTGATGCAGGGAGTTGTGGCATTGGTTGTTGAAGAAGAAGTTGTGAATATAGGTACTAGTATCTGACTGGATAGTGTCCCGATTGTAGTGGTAGAAAGCTCCTGGCAGGCCATCGGGTCTAGGGGATTAGTAGCATGGAAGAGGAGAAAGGTTTCCTTGATCTCAACCTCAAAAGGGATGTGGCAAATGTGAAGGTTTTCAACTTCAGTGAGTGGGTTATGGGTGAGAATGAGGTTTTTAGGGATGGGTTGAGGGTTGGAAGAGGTAAAGATGGTATTAAAATAGTTAATGAAGGTTCTGCTAATTAAAGATGTGTCACTAGTGAACATACTCGATTGGGTTTCGCCATCAGATGAGGTTAAAAGTTCTTATTTTATTGGTAGATAGGTGGAAGAAACACGCATTCCCGTCGCCGTTGGTGAGATAATGAGCTTTGCTCTTTCCTTCCGATAAAGGTTTCTCTCTCTAGGACACTTTTAGCTTTCTTGGTTAGGCATTGGATCTCTTCCCAAATCTTCTTAGAAGGTGGAGCTTTCTAGAGTGCAGAAATCTGGGTCTCGACTTGATCAATTCTAATTTTGGTTTGTCCATAGTTTCTATTGTGCCACGCTTGAAGCTTAGTCTTGAGGTTCTTGCATTTGGATATCAGAGACAAGGGATCATTTCCATTGACAACCTAACTTTCATTGACAATTTCAGCTAGCTGTAGGTGGGAGTGCCACATTGTTTTGTATTTAAAGAGGCGCTTCCTCGACTTGTGATGGTCTTGTGACTTAATCAAGATGGAGAAATGGTTGGTCGCAATTCTCGACAGACGGAAGGACATAGCCAAGTAGCAGACTTGTAGCTAGTCAAGGGTTGCAAGTGCTTTATCAATGCATTCTAGCTGAAGCTCCCCAATTGTTGCCTCAAGTATATGCCGGTCCAACATGTTGTAGCTCTATAAGCCCATTCTCCTATGTGAAATTATGGAAATGCTTGAAGTAGGTGAAAGGTTGGTGCCTCCCTCCCACTTTCTCAAAATGATTTAATACTGCATAAAATGACAAGGTTCGTAAAGGCACTTTTCACTAAAAATCTCCCACCACCAAGGTGGGCATATTCCCGTTATGGATGATTCTCGACAGGTGTTCCATAGCTTGCTATGCTTTAGAGGGGAGCATCGGGCGTATACTGCAATAAGCTCCCAGGTGCAGCCCAGGAGACCATTTTGGATGGAGGCCTCAATGAAAGAGTTGGATGAAGAGAGAATGTTGCCATCAAAAATATCGTTTCATGCCAATCACAGACCTCCTAAATATCCTTCCACTTTGACATAGTGATCGTTATGGAGGTTCAAAGCGTGAAGTGGGGGGAGGAGCTTGAGGTGAGAGGATTCGGAAAGGACAATGATAGAGGGAAGAGAGGAATAAAGGAGGTTCTTCAAGTAAGGAACTGTCGAGGGGCCTCTAAGCTCTCTGCAGTTCCAAGCCAAAACTTTCCTTTTGGGGTTGGCGGTGTGCCAATGTAGCTACCTGAAGTCTAATGGCAGAGGGTGCTGATGTAATACTCGATATTTTCTAAATAAATAATAATAATAATAAATAAATAGTAATAGTAATAATAATTAAAGAGACAAATAGTGTATAATATAGTTAATTGAGTAACCCATTATTTAGTTTTATTGGTGGTGCAGCCCATTAAGCTGAGTGAGATTTCTAGGTTCAAGTATCCAAGATAGTAGGTTAGTAATTTGACGATAACTATGAGTGTGTAACTCAGATTTTGGTGTGGTTTGTACCGTTGGAAATAGCTGAAAGATATCTACAACTTTGTAGACTAATTTCACAAATTCTTTCATTTACGAGGTCGAAAAATTTGATGTTCAAAAAAGGCAAGTAGAGATGCAGGAAAATAGTCTGATTTGGAATAGGATTCTCTTTAATTCATGGAAGAAAAATTTAATCCGATCTAAGGATCATTTGTAGAGGTCATGTGGGATTAGAATAAAGATGTTTGCTCTATATATAGGTGCTTAGATGTGTGATTAAACTCTAGCAGCCGCACTTAAGCAAGAAGGTAGGTATTTTGTTCTTGTTCTTGAAGAATAGAGAAGAGAAGTGATTTAATGCTTATAGATTAACGATCTTGTATTTGTGGCCTATTATAGGAGATTTAAAGATCGATAAGGAAGGTTAAAAATTGCTGGATTCATAGTAAGGTTGAAGGGATTCGTTGGAGAAGATCAATTTGTTCATAAGAGGTAGGTGATCATTTCTCAAAGTATAGATTAATTTATATTAATATGAAAAGTAATGCTTTGATCTCAAAAGTGGTAAAAAGGAAAGTCTGACATCATGTTCTTCATATTTATGATTTGAAACATAAATTATATCTTTGAATTTTTTGTTAAAATCTGAATTTTCTTATGTTTTGCATAGAAATCCTAGTGGACAACAATAACATGTGTCATTTACATCTTATGAATAGCAATTGTGACCATCGTCCAATTTGAACTGAACAACAATAACCCTTGTCCTTTGGGATGATGAACAACAACAAATCTTGCCGTCTGGGTTTCTAAGGATAGTCAAGTATGTCATCTAGTCTGCTATCCTAAGTCTGTCAGTTTGGGAATCCGTACGAACTTTGAGTGATCATATCTTATTTATCTATAATTCAAATGATTTGAAATCTTAACCACACATCTGTCTATATGAAATCTATTTGTCTGCAAAGTTTTATAATTTTTAAAAATTTATTGCTTATTTTTGTATAATTTATTCTTTTGTTTAAATTTGACTCAAGTTTTAAACTCGCTATTTGAACTTTGAAACCACTCATTTGATCTCCGAATCTAGTAAAATTTTGCAAGCACTTTACTTATAGCCTAGTTATGATGTTTTACCAATTTAGTACATTTTTTAATTTCTTTACTATTAACTGATCGTTTGGTAAATTTTTAGCCTGAAAAAAATAGATTTTAATAGGTGAGAATTATGAAGCATGTTCCGAAATTCTGAAAAATTCCCAGTAATGTTTTTCATGCATGATTGACCTGTTGGAACCAGTTTTATCTAAAATTTCACAATAAACACTACATTGTCTTTTTTTCATGAGAAAGGTATTATTTTTATATATGTGTTTCATTGGCTATATGATTAATGTTAATTTCAGATTCATGATGAGTTCTAATCTCTATAAGACATGCCATCTAATTTTAATTGTATAATAATGACATTGTCATCTTAGGAAAATTATGTGGCCGATTTCAATGTAACCATCCTTGTTAGATAGGATATTATGTGACCTAAGGGCAGTGGGTACAATCCATGAAATCAAATTCCATATGGCGTAGTGGGGGGAAATTTGTGATTCTCAATTCCGCAGTAGTCAAGACTTGGTGCTATTGCTTAAGTACCCGGTATATGTGTGTGTAGCCCCTTATGTTGTAGTTAGGATGCATGTCCGTTTAATATATGAAATACGATAATTTTGGCAGATAATGAGTTCAATTTGGATCTGTTTTAAGCCTGCCATGATCATGTGAAATTCTTTCCTATCTAAAAGTTGGATGAGGTAACTTGATCACATACTATTAGTTATATTTTGAGCCATATATTATGTGATATGTGCCTCCCTATGTGTTGGAGGAATTATGTAATATATATGTTTAGTAGTTTGTCTTCAAGTAAAGTATTTGATTCTGACCACGAGGAGTAGATATTCTTGGAGCTTTTGGATTCAAGATTAGTTGCGGTAATATGAGTATTTTCATTTTAGTGGATTGACGTAGTAAGGAGTATTTGAATTTGTTATGTAATTTGTGAGATCCTAAGAAGTTGAAAGAGATTGATTATGTTATTCAAAGATAATTGTTTATTATGAGAATTTTGTGGATTGTGTTGATTTATTATTATTTAGATTTTTACGATGGATGGCTATTTGTTATTGTCTTACGAACTATATTCTCTCATTTCTATTATATATGCACTATGTTCCATACTTGTACCATTTCTAAGTTATAGTGAAAGTCAGATATGACTGGACATATGATTTGGGGCGTTACAAATCATGGTATCAGAGCAATTTTGAGAGCTTTGAGTTCTACACCATTGGATCTATTATGCCAGGAGAGTGAATTAATAGATTTGAGATCCTAGGTTGAGTATAAGTGATAGGATAACTAGGTATTGATTAGAGATAGAGCTAGAAGTGTTGACTTGTCGAATTTGAGAGCTTATTCGAGGTATTTTGGATTTTCAGGATATTTTCGAGCTTATTCGAGATATTTTAGAATTTGATAGGATAACTAGGATTTTATTAGAGATAGACCTAGAAGTGTTGACTTGTCAAATTTGAGAGCTTATTCGAGGTATTTTGGATTTTCAAGATATGTCGAGACGTAGTCGTCCTACTGTAGTTGCTCTTGTTCAGCCCCCCGTCTTATGAGGGGACCCCTATGTAAGGAGGTTCTTTTGCAACCCAGGGCTAAGGCGTGGTCAGCGCACTACTTGCTATTTGATCTTGGAGCTACTCATTCGTTCATATTTACTAGTTTTTCTAAATCACTTAAGAGTAGATTGATAGTTGCTATACATCCACTGATAGTTACCACAACTTCTAGAAAGGAGATTCACACTGTGCACATTATATCTTCTATTGTTGTTAATCTTAGGATAGAGATAGATTGGCCGAGGTGTTTGTGATAGAGATGGTAGACTTCGATGTTATTTTAGGCATGGACTGGTTAGACAAGTATTTTGCTTTACAAGACTATCATCATAAGAAATTGATATTTTGAGACCCTGGTGAGGAGTTTGTTTATCGTTGTCTTAGGCATCGATCAGGCCGTGTCATGGTTTCTTCACTTAATGTTGAGAAGCTGTTGAGGATGGGTTGTAATGGGTATCTTGTTATTGTGGTTGTTGTTCCATCAGATGGTGCTAATGAGAGATTTGTTGCTAGCATTGATGTCATTCGGGAGTTCCCTGATGTCTTTACAAATGATCTACTCAGTTTGCCTCCTTCATGGGAGATCAATTTTATTATTGACCTTATGTTAGATGCATCTCCTATTTCTAAGGCTCTGTATCGCATGGCTCTAACGGAGTTAGCAGAATTGAAGAAGCAATTGTAGGAGTTATTTAGTAAAGGTTTCATTCGGGCCAGGGGTCACCTTTGGGAGCTCCAATACTCTTCATGCGTAAGAAGACAGTTCTATGTGGCTGTGTATCGATTACTGTCAGCTTAATCAGGTGACTATCAAGAACCGATATCCTTTGTCCAGAATTGATGATCTATTTAACCAACTGCAGTTGGTCAAGATTTTTTTCAAGATTGATCTTCAGTCAGGGTATCATCAGTTACGGATCAAAGATGTGGACATACCCAAAATTGCTTTTGGGACTTGGTATGGCCATTATGAGTTTGTCGTTACGCCTTTTGGACGGACGAATGTCCCTACTGCTTTTATGGATTTGATTAATTAGATGTTCTGGTTATATTTGAACTAGTTTGTGGTGGTATTTATTGATGATGTGTTGATTTACTCTCTGAATATTGAGGCACGCAAGGAGTATTTGCATATTATTTTGGATCTGTTAAGACAAAATCAATTGTATGCTAAATTCAGCAAGTGTGAGTTCTAGTTGGAGCAAGTTTCTTTCCTTGGCTATGAATAGGGTGTTCCGGTCATATCTGTAGACCTAACTAAGGTTGAGTCTGTGCTTTCTTGGAAGACACCTAAGAATGCTTTAGAGATTTGAAGTTTTCTGGGTTTGGTAGGCTATTATAGGTGCTTTATTGAGAGTTTTTCAACTATTAAATGACCAAGCTTATCAAGAGGGATGTCAAGTTCATATAGTCTGAGAAATGTAAGTATAATTTTCGAGAGTTGTAGAGAAAATTTACCAGCGCCTCAGTTTGACCTTGCTTAGTGGGTCAGATGGTTTTGTTGTCTATATGAATGCTTCCAGGAAAGGTTGGGCTGTATGCTGATGCAAAATGGGTTGTGGCTTATGCTTCACGCCTGTTGAAAGATCATGAAAAGAATTATCCAACACATGATTTAGAATTAGCCGCTGTTGTTCAAGCATTGAGGATTTGGTGACACTACCTTTATAGAGTACAGTTCAAGATTTTTATTGATCATCAGAACCTAAAGTACATTTTCTCTTAGCAAGAACTTAATTTGAGGCAGAGAAGACGAGTTGAATTTCTGAAGGATTATGAGTTTGCACTAAATTATCATCCTGATAAGGCCAATGTGGTTGGTGATGCATTGAGCATGAATTTTATGGTCTTGTCTTTGCACAGAGATTGGGATATGCTTGAGGATGTTGTTGCTTGTAAACCAAAAGTCAAGAGTAAGCACTAGTTTCTAGCTTAGTTGGTGGCGAGACCTGCTATTGTAGAGAAAGTCATGGAAGCCCAGAAGAAAGACCTTAAGATGCAAGATTTGATTAGTAAGGCCAATATTTCTCAGAGTGAGGATGGAGTTATTAGATTTTGAGGCATATTGTGTATTCCACAGGATGATGAGCTGCGAAGAAAATTGTTCAATAAGGCTCATAAATCCCAGTTTTCTATTCACCCAAGGAGTACCAAGATATATAAGGACATGAAGAGGAATTCTTGGTGGTCTGACATGAAGAGAGATATTACAAAATTTGTATCTAAGTGTCTTACTTGTTAGCAGGTGAAGATTGAGCATCAAAGACCCAGAGGATCGATGCAAGCCATGGATATTATAGAATGGAAGTGGGAACACATTACTACGGATTTTAAGACAAGATTGCCGATGACCAAGAAGAAGCATGATTCTATTTGTCTGATTGTTGATAGATTGACTAAGTTTGCTCATTTCCTAGTTATACATAAGAAGACTTCTTTGGAAGAGTTGACTCGGATGTATATTGAGGAGATTGTAAGATTACATGGAGTTCCAATATCTATTATTTTAGATCGTGATGTTTGTTTTATAGCGAGGTTATGAAAAAGTTTGTAGGTAGCCTTGGTTACACAATTGAAGTTTAGTTCAGCTTTCCACCTGCAGACAAATCGCCAATCAAATGGAACGATTCAAACACTTGACGATATGCTGAGAGCCCGTAACATTGGATGGAAAGATAATTGGGATGATCATTTGAAGTTGATTGTGTTTGCTTACAATAACAATTATCATGTTAGTATTGATATGGCACCTTATGAGGCTTTGTTTGATAGACTGTGTCGATCACCTTTGTTTTGGGAAGAAGTTAGAGAGAGAAGGTTGGTTGGTCCACAACTTATACATGATTGCTTAGATAATATTGATAACATCAGGAAGAGACCTTTGACAGCTCAGAATCAGTAGAAGAGCTATGATGATCATAAGAGAAGGGAATTGATTTTTTAAGTTGGAGATCATATTTTTCTGAATGTTTCACTGGCCAAAGGAATGATGAGGTTTGGCAGGAAAGGAAAGTTGAGTCCAAAGTGTATTAGTCCATTTGAGATTTTGGAGCATGTTAGATAGGTTACTTACAAGCTTACTTTGGCATTGGATCTATTTGGTGTTCATCCGGTATTCCATCTTTCCATGTTGAGGAAGTATGTTTCTCATTCAGCTCATGTACTGGATTATGAGTCATTGGAAGTTCAACCAGACCTATCGTATGAAGAGAAGCTTGTTCATATTCTGGATCGTAAAGAGCAAGTGCTGAGGACTAAGACAATTCCTATGGTTAAGGTTCTTTAAAAGCATTACTCTACGAAAAAGTAGACATAGGAGGCAAAAGAAGATATGAAAAAGAGATATCCGGAGTTGTTTAGTAAGTGATTCTATACTTTATCTTGCATTGTAAATTTCGAGGACGAAATTTCTTTAAGGGGGAGAAGATATAATATCTGATATTTTTCTAATTAGAAATAATAGTAATAAATAAATAATAATAGTAATAATAATTAAAGAGACAAATAGAGCATAATATAGTAAATAAAATAAGGCCATTAACTTAGTTTGATAGGTAGTGTAGCCCATTAAGCTGAGTGAAATTTTTGGATTGAGGTACCTAGGATTAGTAATTTGGTGATAACTTTTAGTGTATAGTTCAGATTTTGACGTGGTTGATATTGTTGGAAAGAGCTCGAAAGATCTACAACTTTGCATAATACTAATTTTGTACATTCTTTTGTTTATTAGGTCAAAAAATTAGATGTTTGAGTCTGATTTGGAGTAGAATTCTCTTTAATCCGTAGAAGGAAAACTTAATCCGATCTAAAGGTGGTATGTGAAGGTCTTGTGAGATTAGAATTAGGGTGTTTGCTCTATATATTTATACTTAGAAGCGTGATTAAATCCTAGTAGCCATACTTAAGTAAGAAGGTGGGTATTTTATTCTTGTTTTTGAAGAATAGAGAAGAAGTGATTTAATACTTATAGATCAATGATCTCGTGTTTGTAGTATGTTCTAGGAGGCTTAAAGATCAAGAAGGAAGGTTAGAAGTTACTGGATTCATGGTAGAGTTGAAGGGATTAAGCTAGAAAAGATTGATTTGTTCACAAGAGGTAGGTGATGATTTTCCAACGCATGGATTAATTTATATGAATATGAAAAGTAACATTTTGATTTCAAAAGTGGTAAAAAGAGAAGTCTGACATCATGTTCTTCATGTTTGTGATTTGAAACATGGATTAGATCTTTGAATGTTTTGTTAAAATTTGAATTTTCTTATGTTTTGCCTAAAAATCCTAGTGGATGGTAATAACATATGTCGTCTACTTCATCTGAACGGCAATTGTGACTGTTGTCCAGTTTGAACTGAAACGGCAATAACCCTTGTCATCCAAGGTTCTGCAAGACAACAAAGGTTGCCATCTATGATTTCTGAATGACAGTAAAGTATGTCGTCCAGTCTGCTATCCTGAGTCTTTTAGTTTGAAAATTTGCACGAACTTTTGAGTTATCATATCTTGTTTATCTGTAATTCAAATGATTTGAAATTTTAACTACATGTATATCTATATGAAATCTATTTGACTGAAAGTTTTATAATTTTTGAGAATTTATTTCCTATTTTCTTACTATTTATTCTTTTGTTTAAATTTAACTCAATTTTTAAACTCGCCATTTGAACTTTTAAACTACTCATTTAATCTCTAAATCTAGTGAAAATTTTCAAGAACTTTATTTATGGCCTAATTATCATGTTTTACTAGTTTGACAAAGTTTTTAACCTGTTTACTATTAATTGATATATTTAATAAATTTTTAGCCTAAAAAAATAGATTTTAATAGGTAAGAATTATGAAGTATTTTGAAAATTCTAAAAAATTCTCAGTAATATTTTTCATGCATGATTAACCTATTGGAATCAGTTTTATCTAAAATTTCACGATAGAACACTACATTGTCTTTAAAATGCCTTGTTTTCATGAGAAATGTATTATTTTATATATGTGTATCATTAGTTATATGATTAATGTTAATTTCATATTCATGATGAATTCTAATCTCCGTAAGACATGTTACATCTAATGTAAGCGTCCTTGTTAGATAGGATATTATGTGACCCAAGGACAATGGGTAAAACCCATGAAACCAACTTCAATATGGCATAATGGTGGGATATGTGTGATCCTCAGTTCCGCACCCAAGACTTGCTACTATTGCCTAAGTTTGTCACATAATGAGTTCAGTTTGTTTTAAGTCTGCTACAATCTTATGAAAGTCTTCCCTATCTGAAAGTTGGATGAGGTAACTTGATCACATATTACTAGTTATATTTTGAATCATATGCTATGTGATATGTGCCTCCCTATGTGTTGGATAAATTATGTGATATGCTTATAGTTAGTAGTTTGTCTTCAAGCAAAGTAAGAAAGTTTAATATATGTGATAAGTATTATGAATTAGTATGTTTGTTTCAGATTATTAGAAAACACACCCGATTTGATATGAGATATATGTGAGATCTTATTTTGTAGCATTCTCTTATTTGATGTATATGTAGCATTGTAAATCATTTGTGCTTTGACTTTATATCATGTGAATTTCAATTATTATATGTTTAGCATGTGGAGGGGAGGATGTCTACTAAGTTTTGTACTCAATAAGTTCGTTAAACAATTTTTTAGGGGAGGTAGCCAAAAAGTTGAATTTTGATTTTGACCATGAGGAGTAGGTGTTCTTGGAGCTTTTGGATTCAAGATTAGTTGTGGTAATATGAGTCTATTCATTTTAGTAGATTTATGTAGTAGGAAGTATTTGAATTTTATAGATTGATTATATCATTTGGAGACAATTATTTATTATGAGTTATTTATTATGAGAATTTTATAGATTGTGTTGAATATTTGTTATTGCCTTGTAGACTATATTCTCTCATTTCTGTTATGTATGCGCTATGTTCCGTACATGTACCATTTCTGAGTTTCGCTGTAAGTCAGATATGACTGGACATGCAGTTAGGGACATTACAGCTAAGTTCTTGATTTTTTGTGGCCACCAAGGTAAGGTTGGTAAGCAGTGTGAGCTAACCTCCTGATAGAGATTAACCTACTATTGGTAAAGTTTTGGTGGGTTGGTGTTAATATTAGGAGGCCCGCAAGCCAATCTGATACTATATATTATTCAGTTTATTAATAAAATGGCAATATTTTATTGTGTGTAATTAATTCGATTTATGTTTATCGTATCATGATGAAGTCCATGAACATGTGCAACAGTCTTCGGATTATGATGAGATTATAATTAAGAGACCGATGACTTATAAACTCATGTTCTTAATTGTTCTTAGTTGGAGGATGTTTGAGAAGGACATCAAACATCTGGATAGACTAGTACATATTTTTTTAGCTCATATGATGAGGGTGACTGATCCTATTAGTCACTTGTGTAGAGACACTGTACTGGACTTGTAAGTGCTCATTGATAATGAGTTCACTGAACTGATCCGACTATGAATTGATGGATGGTATATACCTAATTGTTAACTAACTTGATTATTTTGTCACGGTTGCGTATATGATCTTTGGACCTGAGACACCAAAGATACCTTGTGGTACGTCTCTGAGCTTTGACCTTGACTAACGAATCCCTAACCATGGGTTATTTATAAGTCAAGTGATCGAGTTCAGGGAGATGCCATCGAAGGTAACTGTATGTTCAATACGGGATCCTCCGCTCTCGGTAATAGGAGAGAGAATGTTCCAAGAATGATATAGATTAGCGGCTCAAGTCTCTGGCCAGGGCAGACTCTGTATCAGATAAAGAATTATCTGATATAGATTAGCGGCATCTGATTCAAATGAATCGACCAGTTAGGGTTTAACAGTAACCCATACCCTAGGTCAATTTGGGAACATTATATGGATGAAGGATTATATCCACGTAGTAACCGTTGATGGAAAGGTTCTCATAGTGGGTTGCATAAACCCCAATGCCTTCTGGGATCACACGGTATTGCTTGGCACCCAACGTGATCGGAAGCCCATCCGAATTTATTGTGGGACATTAAATTCAACTGATTACTTAATATAAGGATATTAATTAAACCAGTGGGTCTGTAAAAGGTTACTCGACTTAATGGGCCATTAACTGGACTGGTATTTGGGCCTAGAGGGTCACACGCAAAAGGTTTTCAAGTCAATAGATATTTTGACGGGATT
The DNA here is from genome assembly GCA_030544215.1 of Zantedeschia hybrid cultivar. Lineage (NCBI taxonomy): Eukaryota > Viridiplantae > Streptophyta > Magnoliopsida > Alismatales > Araceae > Zantedeschia > Zantedeschia hybrid cultivar. Next base: position 43,994,215 of record JARZZO010000002.1, on the reverse strand, counting down.
TCGGATAAGTGTGGGTTTTTCTGAAAAACCTTAAGGCACTTATTATAAAAGACTGGGGCTAGGTCAGGGGCTAGTAACCCTGACCTAGCCGCCCCCCCTCTCTCTCCTCTCTCTCTCTGGCGCCTCCCACCTCTAGCCGGCCCCAAAAGACTCCGCTTCGACTCTCGCCGGCTCCGTCTTCCTGTTCGACGGGAATCTGAATCCGCATGTCACGGAGAATTACGCGCAGCCAAATGGGACGCTGTTGCAAATGAGGAAGCGAGGACGATCCACCAAGAGGAAGACTGCGTGGATATCACTATAGGCCGGGCACCTGCGCGGCTTGCGGCATCACACCGACGGAACTAGATGAACGCGGATTCTAATCCGCACAAGGTAAATCCGATTTACCATTTTAGGTTTTGTAGATCCAAACGAGATAGATCCGATCCCGATATAATTTTATCCACTGCGTTTTGGTCGGATCCGGACACAAGCGAACCCAACAGTGGTATCAGAGCCAGGTTTCACTGTGTTCTTCGTCGTTTCGATTTACGAAATTTAATTTTCTAGTTATATTCCATGCATGTTATTCGCTTTTGTTTAAGCAATTATGTTAATAGGATGAATTAAATTAATTTGATTAATTTTATTTCTGCAAAATCAAATTTTTTTTTGGGTTTCTCGTGTTCTTCGTGGGACGAAGAACAACACTCATGGGGTGGTGTTCGGATGACCCCATGTGATGTGGAGGCATCCAAGGAGGACCTTGGTGTAACCAAGAATTCTGCCGGCCACCGCCGACATCGCCTCAAGCGCCGGTGAGGCTTGCTGGCGGTGACCGACCGGTGATGGCCTCCCCCTCCCACGGTTCCCATTGGATGGAAGGAGGGGTCGAGGTGCCCCCTTTTAGGGCGCAGGAACTCGAACGGCACCGTCCGGCACCGACGAGGTGACCGGCGACGTTCTGGTGGCCCCTTGGCACCGGTACCGTCGCCGGCCACCCCCTCCCTCCTCCCACGGTTCCTATTTGCAGGCATCGCCGGGGGTCGGGGGGGAGGGGGACGGGCTCGTGCGGCTAGGGTTTCCTAGCCGCACCGGTCCGACCCGGGCCGGCCGGGGCTCGGACCCGATCCGAGCCCAATGGCCCCCCTGGTCCGAGCCCAATGCTCAGTTGGGCTGAGCCTTGGTTTGGCCAAGGGTGGGCTGGACCGCCTGGAATTTTTTTTATTATTAACCAGGGGTATTTTTAAAGTTAAATTATTTTTTAAAATTTTAAGCTTTCAAAATTGTTTTGAAATTAAGATTTTATTCAATTTACTTTAATGGGACCCAAAATGATTTCTTTTGTCATTATCTTAATTAACAAATGTTGTTATTTTGTTATGGTTAATTATTAATTTAAATGTTAAATTGATAATTAATTTTAACAAAATGATCTAAATGTTAGATTTAAATGAGATAATTGATAATCTAATTGTTAGATTATGAATTTAAGATTAACCTAAGCGTTAGATTAATTTTATTTTTAGAAGCATTATTATTTGCATGGAATCTTATAGAAATTTATATTTTGGATTCTATGCACATGTGATGTGTGATTAATGCACTTAAATATGATTTAGTTGCTTGATTAACAAAATTAAAAAATTTAAAAAATCCAAATCCAAATCTTGTTTGGTCCCTGCTTTTTGAAACCAAAATTATTTATGTTCGAAAATTCATTTATTTAGGCATGTGATGCGCTATTCATATGTGGTTTGTTTAATTTAAAAAATTACACGGTGGTCATAGATAAGCACTTGATATTTTGCTTGTGGATGTGGATCGATAATATGTGTATGTGTGGTTTAAAAATGTTAATAAATAGAGGTTTGCGAACTTCTTCGTCTCTCATATTCCATTGTATTTCTACCTCCCTCCTTGATGTACTCGCCATAAGGCTTCCTCTGTTAAATTATTATGTAATTGAGAATTTATGATGTAATTTGATCGAGGCGGCTGAGCGTGGAGCAAGGATGATCTACAACTGTAACCAAGAAGGAAATAAAGGAGTTTATTCAACCTATTTGTAGACTCATAATATAATTGTTATATTGTGTATGTGTGTGCGTTTGACTATTTGGCTCAAGTCAAACCACAGTGCTATCTTTGACCACACCATAACATGTATGCGATACGTGTGTTTCTTTTTTATTACGAATCAAATTAACTAGGTTATTAGTATATAAATAATATATTTAATATATTTAATACTATTACCTAGGATAAGACCAAAGTAAATAAATAAAACCTTCGTTTAAAGTCTATGCCGGAACACGAGTCATTGAGAATGCACCGCATGGCTCTCCATCAATTTAGAACTTAATTCAGTGATGGTATTTTCTACATGTTTACGTGAGATTTGCCATCATCTGATGAGAAGACTATTAACTATGGCATCAGATGCCTTGAGATTGGAAAAGAGGAACAATATAGCTATCCACGTATCTACCCGGGGGCTATATTCCTACTCTATTCCATCACGTATTGATGGTAATGCTTAGACCAGGTATAATGGTCTACTGTGTGTACACGGGACCATTAATAATTTGAGAACCAAAATAAGATCGGATATTGCAAGGAGTTACAATTACCATGAGTTGGTTACTCTGAGATAGCAATATGATACTGTGTATACCTGAGGTCATACTGTGATACTTGGAGATTCTGATCCCTACTAGGAGACAGTCGACGTCTCCCGTTCTGTATATTTGAAGGTTATACAGTCCGACTAAAATTAGTGGGAGTAAAACTAGATAATAAAAGTCCATATATTGTTTTAATTAATGAACTAAATTTTTGTTAATTAAAATTGATTATTTCCTGTAGGCTAAGATGTCGCACCATAACCCATTGTGTGTCATACTGGATGCTAATCGTTTGACAGGTTCTAACTACTCAGATTGGCTCAGGAACTTGAGGATTGTCCTCAGGTCGGAGCAAATTGCTTATGTCCTGGATGAAGAACCTCCTACTAAACCAACATTAGATGCCCTATAGGAGGACATGCTGACATATAAGAAATGGAAGGAAGATTCCACCATGACCCAATGCTACATGTTAGCTTTTATGAGCAATGAGTTGCAGAGGTAGCATGAGGAGATGGATGCTAGATCCATCATGCTCCATTTGAAGGAGCTATTCGGTGAGCAGAGCAAAATCAAAAGATATGATATATCTAAGAATCTGTTCAAGGTTCAGATGATAGAGGGATCTTCAGTACAGACTCATGTGCTGAAGATGATAGAATGGGTGAAGAGGCTGGATGCTCTTGGGGTCTCACTCCCCAAGGAGATGCATATCGACCTTGTGCTGTTTTCATTTCCACAATCATTTTCTCAGTTTATTGTTAACTTTAATATGAAAAAGATCCAGACTACTTTAGCTGAATTACTGAATATGCTTAAGACTGTAGAGGGGAACCTTGTGAAGGATAAACCCCAAGTCCTTATGGTTGGTAAGAGCAGCCAGAAAAGACTAGCAGTCCAAGCCTTTTAGGAAAGGTAAAGGCAAGAATCAGAAGAAGCCGAAAGTTGTAAAAAAGGACAAGGGCAAGAGTGTTGAGAAGGGTGAATGCTTTTACTGTGATCAAAAGAGCCACTGGAAGAGGAATTGTAAAGAATACCTCAAGGATAAGGCTCAAGGAACTGTGAAGCTGCAGGATGTTTCAGGTATCTATATGATAGATGTAAACATTGTTAATTAGAGATTATACATAGCGTAAGCTGGGAACCGGCAACGTGAAGCTGAGGCTAAGTAACGGCGCAAGAGTTGTGACTTCACTGTGGAGACAGTGAAGCTCAAGCTACCATCCGGAGACACTTTTTCATTAGATGAATGTTATTATGTACTTAGCATAATAAGGAATATTATTTCTATTTCATGTTTAGATAGAATTAGGTACATTTTATCTGTTGGGAACAATTGTTATTGAATTTATTTTAGAAATAAATCAATAGCTTATACTTCATTATCCAATGGATTGTACTTATTGAATGTGTCTCACGATAATTTAAATATTAGTTCTTTAACTAAAAGAAATAAGTGTGAAGTGAACAAAGCTTACCTATGGCATTGTAGGCTTGGACACATTGGTGAAACAGACTCAAAAGGCTACATAAAAATAGATACTTAGATCCATTTGATTATGAATCATATGCAACCTGTGAGTCATATTTGATGGGTAAAATGGCTAAATCTCCATTTATTGGAACTGAAGAATGAGCTAAAAACATACTGGAACTAATACATTCTGATGTATGTGGTCCTATGTCAACCTAAGCCATTGGTGGTTTCTCATACTTCATTACGTTCACCGATGATTTCTCAAGGTATGGCTTCATATACTTATTGAAGTATAAATAAGAAGCTTTTGAGAAATTCAAATAATTCAAAAATGAAGTAGAGAAACAAACTGGAAAGAGTATCAAAACCATCCGATCCGATCGTGGTGGGGAATATTTGAGTACAGAGTATACAAAATACTTAAAGGATAATGGTATCATTTTTCAGCTTACACCTCCTTATACACCTCAAATGAATGGTGTATCAGAAAGGAGGAATCATACATTAGTGAAAATGGTGCGATCGATGATGAGCATGCCCAAATTACTAGTGTCCTTATGGGGATGTGCACTTAGCTCGGCAATGTATATCCTTAACAAGGTACCCAGCAAATCTGTTGAAACCACTCTATATGAGATATGGAATAGAAGGAAACTGGACCTTAAACATGTCAAAGTCTGGGGATGTCCTGCTCATGTCAAAAGACATGATGCAGATAAGCTGGAGTCTAGAACTGATAAATGCAGATTTGTGGGATATCCGAAGGAAACTTACGGATATTACTTTTATCATCCTGGTGAACAAAAGGCGTTTGTAGTCAGGAGAGCTGTCTTTTGGAAGAAGATTATATTCTCCAAAGGGACAGTGGGAGTAATGTAATTTTAGAAGAAATTCCAGACCCTCAAACTGGCAATGGTTCATCAGATGAACTATCAGTTTCTGAACCTGTTCAAGAAAGTACACAAGAACCTCATAGGTCAGAAAGAGTATTTAAACCACCTGAAAGATATGTAGGACATATCAATTTGGATGGTTCTAGGATACTCTATAATGAGGATGATGATCCTAAGACTTACCAGGAGGCCATTGAAACTCCAGAGGCCGGGAAATGGCGAGAAGCGATGAATTCTGAAATCAGTCCATGTACATCAATCAAGTTTGGAACTTGGTCGACTTGCCCAAAGGTATAGTACTTATCGGTTGCAAATGGATCCTTAAAAGAAAGATTGATGCACATGGACGAATTGAAACTTATAAGGCAAGATTAGTGGCGAAGGGCTATCGTCAAAGGCAAGGCATTGACTATGACGAGACTTTCTCTCCCGTTGCCATGATTAAGTCTATCAGAATTCTTCTCGCCATTGCTGCATACCATAATTACGAAATCTGGTAGATGGATGTGAAGATATTAGATAAAGAGTTATCTGATATAGATTAGCGGCATCTGATTCAAGTGAATCGACCGGCTAGGGTTTAATAGTAAACCATATCCTAGGTCGATTCAAAAACATTACACAGATAAATGATTATATCCGCGCGGTAACCATTGACGGAAAGTTTCCTATAATGGGTTGCATAAACCCCAATGCCTTCCGAGATCATGCACTGTTGCTTAGCACCCAACGTAATCGGAAGTCCGTCTGAATTTATTGTAGGACATTAAATTCAACTGATTAATTAATATAAGGATATTAATTACATCAGTGGGTTCGTAAAAGGTTACTAAACTTAATGGGCCATTAACTGGATTGGTATTTGAGCCTAAAGGGTCACACACAAAAGGTTTTCAAGTCAGTGGATATTTTGATGGGGTTTCGGATACGTGTAGATTTTCTGAAAAACTGTAAGGCACTTATTATAAAAGACTGAGGCTAGGTCAGGGGCCAGCAACCCTGACCTAGCCGCCCCCCTCTCTCTCCTCTCTCTCTGTGGCACCCCCACCTCTGGCCAGCCATGGAAGACTCCGCTTCGACTCCCACCTGCTCCGTCTTCCCATCTGACAGGAATCTGAATCTGCATGTCGCAGAGAATTACCCGCAGCTAGACGAGATCCGCAGATACTGTTGCGAGCGAGGACGATCCACCAAGAGGAAGACCGCGTGAATACCGCTAGAGGCCAGGCACCTGCGCGGCTTGCGGCATCACATCGTCGAAACCAGACGAACGCGGATTCGAATATGTGCAAGGTAAATCCGATTTACCGTTTTAGGTTTTATAGATCGAAACGAGACGTATCCGATCCTAATTTAATTTTATCCGCTGTGTTTTGGTTGGATCCAAACATAGGTGAACCCAACAGTGGGTGTAAAGGAGGGGTATGAGGTTATGGATGATTTAAAACTTGGGTGTTTTTTGTAAGGGGAGCCAGGCTCAAAGATTTTGTAATGGTGGGGTAGGTCCAATTAGAGGGTTGGTCGACCATTGAGAACTGTTTGGGTTAGGAGTTGGGATTGGGTGATGGTGTTGTGTGGGCCCTCACTGGGTGTAGATGGCTCGAGCAGACTGTGAAGGTGGTTTGGTTCACTAGAGGACGACATCCAGTGGGACTCGAAAGTTTGGATATTAGAGGAAGTGTGGACTGTTGAATTGTTTATATTCCGATTGAGGCCTGTTGTATGGAGCTGGTGGGGGGGGGGGGGGTGGATGCTGAGGTGGAAGGGGGGAGTGTGACAGTCAAGAAAGTAGCTGGGGTACCTAGTGAAAACTATAGCTTGCATCAGCTATACATTGTAACAGGAGGATGCAAGCTTTTCAGGTTGGTAGGTGGGGTTGTCACAACGTGCGTTGTCGGTGACGAAGCTTTCCTTCTCCAATGCCGATAGCAGTAATAGACCCTTCAACCTTCCAACGTCTCTAGGTGGCTTGTCCAGAGGAAGTTGCTTGTCTGGCATCTTGCCATTGCCTTTCGGATGGATTGACCTTCAGCCAGCCCCTGAAGGTGTTGATATTCTCATCTAGTCTTCTAGGTTGGGCTGTAGTTTCTCTTCTTTGAAGGTTCTTATTACTTCTTAAAGATCCAGTCTTATTTTAGCTCGCAAACTTGCAAGCATAGAGCAGTTAGATTTCCCATGGCCAACTATTCCACAGAAGTGGCAAAACTTAGGCCACTTCTCATAGAATACTGGAAACTTGGTTTGTCCCCCGAATGGATGGGTTGCCAAGATAAATGCCTTCAAGGGTCTATTGATGTCGATCTTGACTCTTATTCTCGCAAACGCATCCCACAGAGCCACTTCGTATGCTAGTGGTCTGATGGGGGAACCGATTTGGGATGCCAGTCTCATTATGACTGGAACTGTGAGACCCCCTAGTGAGAGCCCATGGATGTGGATCTAAAGCTTAGCTTTTGAGAGGATTTAGTTAGTCGACAGAGTGAATGGGTCACTTCTCTCCACCATGGTTAGATTGTTGTCGAGGAGCCAGAGTCCTCCTTCACAAGCTTTATCTACTTTTGTTGGTGAGGAGAAGTGGAGGAGAAAAACATGTTTGTGGAAATGTTGCAGCTGCCAGGGTTCCAGAGGGGGACCAACTCTCTTGATCCTTTCTTTGAAGTTGGCCACTTGGGGGCCCTATTGGGGTGGATCTTGATGACGATGCACCGGTTCCATACTTCATTTGGTTCCAAGTCCTCTATCTATAGGGTGGTGATTGGTGGAGGCTCTTGATTGTTGAGGGCTACTTTGAAGTCAAGGAGGAAGGCCTCCTCCTCCGCATCTGATAGAGGCATGATACATGAGGGGTGGGTTCAAAGTCAGTTGGGATTGAAGGTAGCTCTGGTTAGGGGGTGATGGGGTTGGAGCCAATGAAGGGCGGGGGCCGTTGGGGGGTTGTAGCAGCGACAAGGGTCGTCAGAGACCGGGGATGGGGGAAGGACTAGGGGTGGAAATAGGGGTCTCCAAGGGGTGGTAGGCTTGCCAGGAGAGTGGGGAGATGGAGGACGCCAAGGATGGTGGGTAAGGGAGAGAGGAAGGATAAGCTCCACAAGCGGTAGGGAGAGGAAGGTTCTAGAGGGAAAGGGAGAACTCCGCCTAATGGAGAGGAATGTATGAAGGTTTTATCACCGACCATTCAATGGTATAGAGCGTTAAAGAGAAGTAATTGGACTTAATGGGCTTTATCAACCTAAGGCATCTTCTCTTTTAGCTTATAGTAAAAGGTTTAGTCACTTTATCGTATTTAATCCCATATCTTAATTTCATACTTTTAGCTAGTGTGTCCTCTTCCTAATCTTATATGCACTTTGTGCATCGTATAGTTCATAAATTGAGCATGCAGTTCAATAGAAGTCTCGCAATTTATTAGAAAGACATGATAATATGACCCTTGTACGTAAGCATTCATGTTCTTTGAATTTTGCCAAGTCCCATTAAGATGGAGAATTAGTTTCAAAGACAAATGAGAAAAAAAAAAACTTGGCCAATATGTTGCTGCCTCTTTAAGTGCTATCCTATGAAGTTCTTTGGAAAACGCCTTTGATTGCTATGCCTCGGGTCCTAGATCAATTGGATCATTGATCTCCAAGATGTTTCTTGTTGAAGTTGGATATCCTTTTTCTTTTTTTGTGGTTTGGGGGGGGGGGGGGGAGATGGGGATGAAGTTGTTTGGAAGGCTCCCCTAATTGCTATGCCTCGGGTCCTAGATCAATTGGGTCGTTGATCTCTAAGATGTTTCTTGTTGAAGTCGGATATCCTTGTTTTGGAAGGGGGGAGAGGTTTGATATCAATACCTATAAACTAATGAACTTGAAATAAGTCCTTGTGTTCTGCATATTTTGATGTTAGTCCTTATGTAATTTTAGTTTTTAATTCATACTATTTACTTTCATTAGTTTTTCTTAATTCTACCATAGTTAGACACGAGTTTAAGTTTAATTTACTTTGGACTTATATCCATATTTAAGTTTTACTTGTTGCCATGAGAGCTCTAGCCAAAGTGGGCCATGGCTTCATTAATTATCAGAGTTTCTAATAGAAGTGAACTCAACTCTTACATTGTTTGAAACGTGCATGGAAAATCAACAGGCAGCAAATCAAAACATGGAATAGGATAATGTTAGAAAAGTTTAAGAAGAGGTAAAAGAAGGTTTGAGAACTCAAGGTGCCTACCTCCTTTGGTTTTGCCTCCATAGAGGTACAACTGTATGTCATTAATTCACTTTCAAGACACAACAACCCTCTCTAATGCATGCACTATTATCCACTCTGTTATCAGGAACGGATGCCGGCATATTGCATAGAACTAGTTCGCGGCTCTTCAGAAAGAGAGAGACTTCAAGATAAACCGTATAGAAAAGGAGCAAGACTCCTTGGAGTTGGGGACTTTTATCCCAGTCCACTGGGCTACTTGGTTAAGAATACATCTACCTTGTCTTGTAATTAGGAATAACCTGGACAGTAGGGCCATACCATTAGACTCCCTCCCATGGACAGGACGTTTGCTTGCAATTTGCCCGCAATGTAAAAGGGGATTAATTGCTTGTTCTTGCAAAGCAATGCAGCTGAGACATTTTCAAGTAAGTTCTTGAGAATTATGCTTCCTGCCTATTAATTAGCATCAACGCAACCAGGGGAAGTTAACGTCATTTCACTAGACAACTTACCACATTCCTTAAAAAAGCAATTCCTTACCACATTTTCCTAACACTGAGCTTAACACATAATAAAAAGATATAATGACCCCCATTATAAGGCACCAAACAGGCCAAACTCTGGGCTTGGTTCATGACATTTTTTGTTTCGGATGGTATCAGATAGATGTCAAGAAAAGGGTTAAATAGACTAGCACATGGCCTCACTACCCTAACCGGGCCGCAAAGTGTCGAACCGTTCACTTGCAATGGCCGCGGGGAAGTGTTGGGTCAAATGAGTGCGTGGAGCTCAACCAGACGGGGCCATGAATTGAACTTTGCCGGTGCAGCAAGCGTCCCCATCATGTTTTACATGTTTGTATAATCCGATTAGACAAAAAAAAATTAAAAAATGTTAGTGGGCTTAGCCCATTAAGAGTATTTTTTACGGTTCATTGGAACTCAATTTTTATTTTTTACAACTTTTTAGATTGTCTGATTGGAGATAGGACTGTATAAACAATGCTCTCGGAAAAATGTTATGTTAAACCGATTCACGAAGCTTTACCAGAGGCAGAACTTAGACCCCCGTGGCCATGAATTGGGCTGATGCCACGTTAAAGCCTTTTAAATAGGAAAAATTGCCAGGAACTCTATCAGATGGGGTCATTAGTTTCCTTCTTCCTATCAACAATATGGGGAGATTTATCTTCCATTCTTTCGTCTCACCAAACCTCTTATAATACTTAGTTTACCCCTCTTGTCTTATCTCGTCACAATAAAGGGCTACAATTTATCACTCCACCTTTTAACTTGCGAATATAATTATAATATTTTAAAAGTTAAAATAATAAGTGCTAAAGCCTTAAGTATTAAGTCAATCTTAACACATTAGAACGTATTTAATTTTTTAAGTCTTTAAAACTTAAACTATTTAAGTTACTTGAAAGCTAGCACCAATAATAATAGCAATAGAAGCTTGTAATTCTCTTTGACGAATGTTGCTCTTCTTATAACTTGAACATTTCAAAAATGAGTTTGATGTTACATCTTTACAGCATCTAGTAATAGATGCATCTTCTTAGTGTTACCTACCCATTTGAGCTATAGATACCACTTCCCGCTTCGCATCCCAATCGCCAACTCCGTAAACTCCTTCACTACTGTGGCCCCCCAAGAAATTGGCACCACTACTATCATCTCCTCTAGCATATGAGACCAACACGTGCAATTTTGCGAAGCACATACTCGACGTGACCTCAAAACATGAATGAGTCAGCTCGGAAGGAGATGGCAAAGTCCGTCCACCAAAGGGAGCCGCTAGATCCATAACAAAGAGGTCCTTGGAGAGATGCGAGAGAGAAAAGCGTAGTATGACGTGGTAATCCTGTCATCGTTCTAGTGGAAGGCGGCGCCACAAGGTGCCAGGCTGGTTGAGTTGGGGTGTAGGGAGGACAGTGACAATGGCAGGGAGCTTGTGGGCTATGGTTCAAAAGATGGTGCCGATGCTGTAACAATCGAAGTTGCAAAGAGCGTCTAAGTCAAAATTCACCCGAACATTGTGCTACAAGATCAAGAGATCGACGAAGAACGTGGAGGTGCTTGTATGTTGTTGTACATTATCCCACATGTTGTTCTACAAGAACAAGAGATCGACTAAGAGCGTGGAGGTGCTATGTATCTGCTATTGCACATTACCTCATCTTGAAGATGACTCCAAATGTAACACAAGTTAGTACCTTAGGCCATTGATTTTTTTAAATTAAATATACATGAGACACAAAGAATTAAGAACTAAAGTCTTAGATACCTAAATAACATAAACCTGTATAACACATTAATTGTTTAATTCCAAGTCTTTAACAATTAAAATCTTAATATTTCAACGTTGAAGCATGAAAGGGAAAAACTCATGAGAAAAAAAAGGTCAAACATTTCTCTCATTTTCTGAGGATATCTCTTTTCCTTTAAAAGTAGTTGTTGAGATTTGGTACTAACCTACATAACATTTAGCTTTTCTGAATAATTTGTGATCATGAAAATATTAGCTTTGTTAGATTTTAGTCCATCTAATCTGCTTGATTTATTAAAAGGAAACTCTTTAACCTCCATATTTAGTAAAAACTTAGTAGCGTAAGGCAATGCCACAAGAGAGGATGACGCCAAGTTAGTTGAACTAGGGTGTAGGGAGGGCAATGACAGTGAAAGTAATAGGGAGCTCGTGAGCAGCAATCGAGAGAATGACGTCAACAATCTACAAGTCAAGTTGCAGATGGTGTCCAAGATGTCTAAGTTTGACTTCACCCAAATGTTGTGCTATAAGAACAAGAGATCGACTCAAAATGTGAAGGTGATAGGTATTTGTTGATCTCATATTGAGGACGTCAAGAATTACAAAATTATGTATTAAGCACTAAAGTCCTAAATATCTAAACAACATAACACTTGTATAATAATTTCACTTTTTAATTCTAAGACATCATTTGAGAAGGATAAGAGAAGGCATAAATGATTGGTAAAATTTGGTGAGGGACGAGTGCATTAAATACTTTTCCCAAAACCTAAGGTAAAAATCTCCTTTAAAAACCTAGAGAAAGGTAGGTAGTAGAGGGAGAAAAGACGATAGGGAAATGGCTGAGAGGAGTGAGCTTTTTGAAAATGTTTTTAATAATTGTTGTGGGACCAATTAGCCCCACAATCCCGACATCAAAATCTCATTTTCTTATGCACCTTCGCAAATAAATGATGCTGAAGTCTTCCAACACCTAAGGCCTTAAAGCTTTAAATGCTGAAGTATAACAATCTTAAAAACTTTTAAAATATTATAATTGTACTCACACTAAAAGGTAGAATGACAAACTTACAATTTTTTCAAAAAAAAAAAATTATAACTTTTATTATGACTTGACGAATAAGACAAAAGAGGTAAACTAGATATTATAAGAGGTTTTTGTGACGTGCGGAGGAGAAGATAAATCTACCGTAAAGTCTGCCTTTTTCTAACGAGGAAATAAGGGACAAAGAGCTCCTAACAAATTTTCCTAAATAATACTTGCTACGCAACACCCCCTGTAACAAACAGTGCTCTGCTGTCCTATCGGATACTATGTATCCCCACAGGATTTAATTTTAAATATGCTAAAAAGCTGTCGATCGCATGTGAAACATCAGCTCGCTGCACCATTACAGCAGTCGTATATTTCAAGCCTTTTTGAGGCAAGACTGAAGTAGCAACTGGCAATTTGTCTCAGCCCATCCATTCCCCCTTCATTGCGGATTTCTGATAACAGACAAGATAGTTTGCTTAAACGTTTAATCTCAGATTTCATTGTTAAATGGATTACTTCATTCTTTCAATTATGGAGATTTAGCGAGGAAACTTCGCACACAGACGCATAAAAATCTCCTCTAATACAGAGTTGTAAAATACATTTCACACTTTTAATTGAAAACTCAGCATTTCTATTTTGTTAGAATGGGGGCTATCGTTTGTACGGTTGACCAATCACTTACAACACTCAGCCAGAAATGAACACATGTCAAAAACTGACAAGCAATTCACATCTCCCCTTTAGCAACCAGATTATACAATAATGGGCTGAGATGTGAATGCGTTTACACAAAAGTGCAATTGCTATTTTACAACGGCGGCAAAAATGTTCGTATGGTGCATCCTGGATTTCCTATACAAGTGCAGAGGCCAGTGCATCATCCGAATCCACCTTTACCTGTTAGCCCGGAAAATCATCAATTCCCTATTCCAAATCCAGAAGCCAATAAGTTCCATGAAACGTAAAGGATACCTGTTTCAGATGGTCCAGCAATGTTCCTTTCAGCAGTCCCTTGAGTTTACTACATTGGTCAACCATACGACCAGAGTTTTGCATCTCTTCAAGTTTACACCAAAGACGCTCGATTGACACATATGGGAACCAAACCGCACACATCCTTTTCCTATTGACAATTTCAGTTGGTCTCTGTAGAAGATCAACCAATTCCACTCAGTAGTTTGGTGTGGCATGCAGAATGATATAAAAATCTCAGCAAATGCAAAATAAATACAAAATGACAAGAGATTGAAAATGTGGCATGCAGAATGATATAAAAAACTCAACAAACCCAAAATAAATACAAAATGACAAGAGATTGAAAACATTACCATGGAAGCAAATGATTCTAGATATTCAAGCAACAAATTTGTTGCCTCTGCATAGTGCCCATAGTCTATGTATACGCGGAATAAAGTTGCAGGATCAGCTTCTTGGCCAGCCATTCCCCACGCTGTTCTTCGCCCTCCCTATTACATTTCCAATACATTTCAGATGAAATCAAGGATTGCAGAATTGGATTGGTTGTTGGTATCAGCTGGCCTAAGCCCAATCAAACGATATTGAGATCTGGATCAGCTCAGTTGGCCTGGGACTGGCCAAAGTTCAAACCAATTTCCGTCAATCCAAGCTGAACATTTTTCATTTTTTTTTCCTTTTTCCTAATTAGGATAGGTTTACATTTCCCCCAGTGAAATTGGCTGATTCCACAAACACAGTTTGAACAGTTAAATTTCAAAGAATGCATGAAGAATATAGCAATATATCCATAAAAAACGTATTGCCGTGACTAAATCCCAGCACTAACATAAGGCTTCCATAATGCCTCTCATGTGACTGCAGTAAGATAATTTACCTTGAACATATGAACAAGCCAAAGAGGCAATTCAATTTGAGGATCACTATGCAGCAGTGTCTCAGCAACAATTACAGGTAACCTTGGATGCAGCTTCTTGTATTTCTCCTGTTACATTAAAAGATAAGAAAGTATTCTTGACATAAGTAACCTTGCATACACCAATAGTGAAAAAAGGTCGTACAGTAAATAGGTGAGTAATTAAATCCAATAAACCATGTGTCTGACTGCTTCACCTGAACTTGAACAGATCTAATGATTCCAAACTGAAAAATGTTACTCTCCACATGGAGAAACAAAATTAAAAACCCTCCTCCCCACATTCTGGAAGCACCAGATTGAATGCCTTTATTAAATTAAGCCAAAGCTCAAACTAAAAACATGTAGTCTCATGTCTCATGCTCAAGGTACGCGCACGATATCACAATCTAAAAGAGAAGTATTTCAAAAAAAAAACTACCTAGCTTTGCTGCCATACTATAACAATCTGATCGAGTTCATATGGGGTATTGTCTACTCTGGGCTCAGCTTGCATGATTTTGTCCCTCAAAGTAGTCTTACAAGTTACGGATATGAACTCCACAAATATAGCCTAGTAACTATTTCTCGCTTTCTGATATAAGACTATTCCGTTTCATTCCTGCCCCAGCCCCTAGACATAGTGTAGCTCCATGTCGTGGTGGCTCCACAATGACACTTTTCACCTCTATGTCCAGGTAGACCTTCCATATGGGTAATCGTTCTACCTGGTTTGTCATGGAACCAATCTATACCGCATTGCGTGAGTCTTTCTCTGCTATTATATTGTCATGACCTGATCCAGCTCATAAGGTATTATCTGCTTTGAGTCAACCTTGCACAATTTTGTCCTCAAAACATGCCTACTCGCAAGTTATAGATCCAAATCCCCACATATATAGCCAAATAACTTTTTCTTGCTTTCCTATATGTGACTAATCCAGTTCATCTCCATCCCAACTCTCAGATAGTGATAGCTCCAAGTTGTGGTGGCTCTACATGGCATGTTTTTGCCCTGAACACCTTCCTGGGTCTTGAAAAACCAAGCCTAGATGCCACTTAGGCACGTTTAGGCAAACCTAGCACACCTAGGCAACATTGAGACCAATTTATGGGTTCAAATTGCATCAATTGGGACCCAGTCTTAATATAAATACAATTGTAGGGATGACTGTGCCCTAGCTCTTGATACCCCTTCATCTCATCTTCCTCATCATTTCATCTTGCTCGTTGTCCCTAGCCCTGTCCCTCCTTGGCAAACTAATTTAGGGCATCAACAATGAAACACTCCCACACAAACGACAAGATTCTCCTTTTGCTATGATAGCCACGATTAGGTGACAAGTCCCACTTGCCAATGTTGATGAACCTAGAACATCTCATGGCCATTAGCATCTTCATAGATAATCACCTGTAATGAGTGAGATGCGAAGCACAGTGTTTCTAGTAAGTGTGATAGATAATAAATATTCTCTCTCTTGGTCTTCTTACCCTAAATGAGTTCCCTATATTCCCATATCTTCTCCTTCTCTACAAGTGTTTATCTCGTATCTATGAGTGTCTCTCCCCCTCATCGCCCAACTGTAAAGGTGCCGCCTAGGCACTGCTTTGGCAAGTGCGCAAGTGCTCAGGGACCCCAAGTGCGCCTTGGGTCACCTTACTGCCTAGATAAACTATTGTTCAAGTAACCCTTTTGTTATGGGTAGTCCTCTCCTACTACCTCTCTCCCTGCTCCATACTTCATATTTTTTCTTTTCTTTTCTTTTCTTTCTTTTGTAAAATGCTCCTCTTTTTGATGTGGCAGCTGGTCACTTTCTCCTTTTTTAGAAGTGGAAGAAATGCTACTACAACATGCTTTAAAAAGTGTGATATACCACAATCAGTCATCAAGACTTATGCCAGGGTGATGCCTTGGCAACAAAGCCTTTTTTTAAGGCCTAGGTGGTGAAATGCCTCATTGGGCCTTGAAAAAGCACACCTAAATGCCGCTTAGGCTCGCTCACTTAGATGGGCCTAGCAAGCCCATGCTAGCTTCATATGCCAATCAAATCAGGTCCATTGAGACCCAATCCTAACAAAAATAGGCCGTTGGGACAATTGGGCCCTAGTTTTTGATACCCTTCATCTTCTCTTCCTTTGTCATGTTTGACAGCATCCCTCCTTGGTGAACAGATATCAGCATCAACAATGAGGCCCTCCTATACGTTTTATTCTTACTATGATGGCCATGATGAAACAAAAAGGCTGGCTTATCCAAGTCTACAAACTTGGAACCCCCCATGGCCATTATCATCTTCACCCTTCTTGAGTTTCATATATGCTCATCCTTTCTTTTTCCTTCTCTTCAAGTGTTTGTTTTCCTGCCACCTAGGCATTGATTAAGCAAACGCCCAAGTGCTTAGGTGCTCAGGGACCCCAAATATGCCTTGGATTGTCTAACTGCCTTGACAACTATGTCACTAACCTTTAAATCAGATAGTTTTCCTTAAAAATGTTTCACGAAGGCTGAGCGACAACCATATTGAGAATGCGTTGAAGGTGCTTTTAAAGGAAGTCATATGAAAGAAAGATTGGATGGCTCTCGATGATTGTGTACCACACTCTTTTAAGTGTCGTATCCTAGCAGTCTTCTTTATAGAAGTAAGCTGTCTCAGCACTCATAGATGATAACAATCATGAATGAAATCAATTAAGTGAACATAGTTGGTGCAAGGTTGTCATACTGACACTAGGAGACAGCGTCTAAAGTTAAATCTCCCTGTAACCATTATCATGAATGAAGGAAAGACACCAACTACCTGTGATAGGCATCTGGCTACAGGAATTTCCTCACCCTACCCTGTATAATAACATGATATTTTTACATTCATTAATTAGACAGACAAGTCCAATGCAGGGAAAAAAAAGCACGTACTAGATACATAATTTCAAAGCCAAAAATGTCATCTTCTGCTATATCCAAACTAGGAATATGTGAAATATAGCCAGATATGCTGTTATACTAGAAACATATATAAACATAGCATACACATACTTTTCAGCATCATAGCTATGAGCATGCATAGATATGTAAATAAATATTATTATACGCTTCCATGTCCCTGTGTGTCCTGTGCTCAAGCTATGCCATCCTCAAAATGCACCTACATTGACACTCAACACCCATGTCCATATTGAAACTTGGCATTTAACACCCATGTCCATATTGAAACTTGGCACTTCTGTAAGTGCCAAGGAGTATGATGCAAATCTGTGCACCACAATGAGAGGCCTTATCTAATGAATGAAATCAAGATATGAAAGCATGTTAATATTCATGCTGCATAGAAAACATTTTGAAAAGACAGCTTAAAACCACGCTTGATCTCTTCTTAATCTGCTCTCAATGCATGCCTTCCAACTTCTTAATGGCATGCTGTTTAGAAACCATTCTGTTACTCTGCCCTCACAGACACGCCATTCAACTTCATAGGAAGAAAAGTCAGCCAAGCCGCTGTGACTTGCCTAGCAAGTATTAACAGAAGGCTATCCTACATATCAAGATAGGCCTTTATTTTGTTAATGGAACAGTAGATACTACCATATATCCCACCAGTCAGTCCACCAATATAACACAGTGCAGGCCATGGAATGCAAAATCATCTGATCCGGATCGGAATTTGATAGGACGACTTGGATCGGGATCGCCACTTGATGATCCGATTCCATAGGTTAAATGTCCAAAAAATAAAAATAAAAACAGTGCGAATCAACCATATTGGGGCCCATATTGGGCGATCCGCCTGATCCGAACCGATAGCGACCCGTACAAGAGATCCGGCAGAAAGGGAGCTTTTAATCCCCTTTCTCCTTGCTGTCTGCTGCATTTTCAGAGCAGACAGCAGGGAGAGAAGGGGGAGCAGCCCTGCCACCAGCCGCCGCCCACCCCCAGCTGCCGCTGCCGCCTGCCCTTCGCCATCGCATTCAATGCCGCCACCGCCAGTCGCCACTGCTGCCGGCCGGAATCTGTCAAGATCTTCTTTTGTTTCTTGAAAAGAGGAAAAACAAGAAGTTTTTCTAGGGAGGGGAAAAAAAGAAGGAAAGAAGATCTTTAAACGTAGAAGCTTAAGGGAAGAAGGCGGAAGAAGAGGGGGAAGAAGCTTTGTAGAGTGTTTTGGAGGAGAGTTCTATAAGTTCCATCTTTCTTTACATCAAGGTAAACAAAAAATTATATTTTAAAAATAAAATAAAATAAAAATTCATAGATTTATCGTTTAAATATTTCATTAATGTAGTGAATATATGATTGGGGATCTATATACATAAAATTGAAAAGAATAGGTGAAATCCTCAATTTTTACCTAAATTTGGGTTTCAAAATTGGAGATTTTCATTAAGATGTAATTAAACCTCAATTAAGCATGTAAATCGGTCAATTGCATCAATTGATGTATGATTGCACATTCATGCGCATTCCATTTTACATTTAGGATGAAATCTCTAATTTTTACCTAAATTAAGGTTTAAATTTTTTCATTAATTGATATAATTAAACCTCATTTGAACATGTAAATCAATCAATTGCACCAATTGCTGCACGATTATACATTTATGTGAATTTAATTTTATATTGAAGATGAAATCCTCAATCTTTACTTAAATTAGGGTTTAAAATTGGTTTTATTTTTTAATTGATGCAATTAAACATCAATTAAACATGTAAAGCAGTCAATTGCATCAATTGATGCACGATTGCACATTCATGTGAATTTCATTTTATATTTAGGATGAAATCTCTAATTTTTACCTAAATTAGGGTTTAAAAATTAAGAATTTTCATTAACTAATGCAATTAAACTTCAATTGAACATGTAAATCAGTCAATTACATCAATTGATATATGATTGTATATTCATGTGCATTTAATTTTACATGTAGGATGAGACCCTTAATTTTTACTTAATTAGAATTTAAAAATTAAAGATTTTGATTAATTGATGTAATTAGACCTCAACTAAAGTGCAAATCAGTCAATTGCACCAATTGATACATGATTGCACATTCATCTGCATTAATTTTACATTTAGGATGAAATCTCTATTTTTTACCAAAATTAGGGTTTAAAAATGAGAGTTTTTATTAATTGATACAATTAAACCTCAATTGAACATGTAAATCAGCCAATGTTTATTATACAGAGGGAACAATTTTCATGAAATCAATCGATGCTTCTATTTGTTCACAATGATGAATGAGATGGTGGAGAAAATTGGTGAAGAAAATATTGTCCAATGTCACTGATAATGTGGCTAGTTATAATGCAACTGGATTTAATGATGGAATATATTGGTAAAGATCCTTTTATTGCTAATTTGGTTTCTCAGGCATAGATGATTACTAATTTCATTTACAGTCATAACAAGATCCTGAACATAATAAGGATTCACACTGATGGGTGCGATCTCCTCCGTACTAGTCTGACAAGATTTACTTCAAACTTCATCTCTTTAGAAAGTTTGAGCAAATATAGGTATCAATTGGCAATATTGATCGATAGTCCGGACTATTTGACTCATATTGGCACATTAAGGGAGGAGTCTAGGAATATTACATATGATGTAAACCGCCTCATTAGTGATTATAAATTCTGAAACAAAGTGTCATATTACTTAAGATTGATAGAGCTTCTTTCACAAGTATTAAGAATAATTAATGGAGATAATAAAAATTATACATGGTACTTGTATAATGTAATAGATAGAGCAAAGTTAAAAATGAAGGAGAAATATTTAAATGCGTATAAAAAGTACTGGCACATTATTGATAGCAGATGTAATGCAACTCTTCATCATGATCTTCATATAGTCAGTTAGTGCCTTAAATATACATAATTATACTTTATATACATATTTTTATTAATTTGATATTAATACCTATTCATCATGCTTGCAAGTTATTATTTTAATCATCGATATCAATATGGCAAAGATGTATGGAACGATGGAGAAGTCCTTATGGGGACTGTCAATGTTATACGACGATTATCGAGGAATGATGATGATAGGGCTGATGCTGAATTAGAAGTTAGTACTGAGTTTTATGCGTTAAATTTTAAAAATGGTTCATAGATGGAGATTTGACTGATGATATGAATGTACTCTACAGATGGAGAGGTACAAGTTGAAAATAGGTACATATGGACTAGATAAAATATAGTACGTTGTAGAGAGGACCTATGTTATCAAAGGCATGCGAGGCAAACGCCTAAGCGACGAGGCGATGGTTTGGCGCCTCGCTTTCTCGGTTTTCACCTAGGCGATCGCGGGAAACGCCTAGATCGCCCAGTCATTCGCCTAAGCACGTCTCGCACGCCTTCAACGCCTCAGAGCGCCTTATGGAAAGAGCCCACCGGCCCGCTACGAAAAAGCCCACCGGACCGGTTCGTTTGTGGCTTAAACTGACCCAATACGAAACCGGCCCACCCTTATAAGCCTACCCCCTCCACGTTTTACGCTAAAACCGCTTTCCTTTCACTGCGTCCCGACACGAGCGGCAGGAGATCGCGGTCTCCTCCGGCAAG
This sequence comes from Zantedeschia hybrid cultivar, assembly GCA_030544215.1. Lineage (NCBI taxonomy): Eukaryota > Viridiplantae > Streptophyta > Magnoliopsida > Alismatales > Araceae > Zantedeschia > Zantedeschia hybrid cultivar. The sequence continues at coordinate 43,973,303 of JARZZO010000002.1, read as the reverse complement.
GACACGAGCGGGCATCGGCGGGAATCGACTCCGGCGGCGGCGGCGGCAGGTAAGTCGTCTCTCTCTCTCTCTCTCGCTCTATCTCCCCCTCTCTCTCTGTCTTTCTCGCGCTGTCTCCCTCTCTCTAACGCAGTCACCCTCTCTCTCTCTCTCTCTCTCTCTCCCCCTCTCTCTGTCTCTTTCGCACTGTCCCCCTCTCTCTATCTCTCTCGCACTCCCTCCCTTTCTGTCTCTCTCAATCTCTTTGTCTACCTCCCCTAACCCTCTCAATCTCTCCTAGCCTCTCTGTCTCTCTCTCACGCTTTCTCTCTCTGTCTCTCACTCTCTCTTACCCCTGACCCTCACTCTCTCTCTGTGTCTCTCAATCTCTCTCCATCTACCTCCCCTGACCCTCTCAATCTCTCCCAGCCTCTCAGTCTCTCTCTCACGCTTACTCTCTCTGTTTCTCACCCCTGCCCTCACTCTTTGTCTCTCTCAATCTCTCTCTGTCCGTCTCTCCCCTCCCCGACCCCCACTCTCTCTGTCCTTCTCTCTCACTCTCTCTTGCTCTATGTCTCTCTATCTCTCTCGGTCTGTCTCTCCCCTCCCCGACCCCACTCTGTCTCTCTTGCTCTCTGTCTCAATCTCTGTCTCTCTCAATCTCTCTATGTATGTATGTCCCCTCCCCGACCCCCACTCTCTCTGTCCTTCTCTCTCACTCTCTCTTGCTCTCTGTCTCTCCCCTCCCCCGACTCCCACTCTGTCTCTCTTGATCACTGTCTCTTTGTCTGTCTCTCCCCTCCCCGACCCCCACTATCTCTGTCTGTCTCTTTCACTCTCTCTTTCTGCCTATCTCTCTCTCTGTCTCTCTCAATCTCTCTTTGTCTGTTCTCTGTCTGTCTCTCCCCTGAGTCCCCTCCCCCGCCCCCCACTCTCTCTGTCTATCTCTCTCACTCTCGCTTGCTCTCTGTCTTTACTATTTACAGGTGGACTATGGACATTGATTTAATTTTTAAGATGACCACACCAACCGGAGGTTCATCTCATTCGTCTAATCAAGGTCCTGCCGAAGGGGATGGGAGAAATAAAGACCCGGGTTGGAAATATGGTACTTTGGTGAATCCAAATAATAGAGACTGGGTAAAATGCAATTTTTGTCAGAAAGATTGTAAAGGAGGGATCCACCGGTTAAAACAACACCTGGCAAGGACTTCTACAAATGTGACAGTTTGCTTGAAGGTGACACTAGAGGCAAAAGAAGAAATTAAACATTATATAGAGCAATCAAAATAAGCAAGGGTTGAAAAAAAATGTTTGATTAGCAAAACAGAAAGTCGAGATGATATTTTTAGAGGTTTAGTTTCCAAAGATTCATCCTTTGAGGTGAATTAAGTTGATGACATTCTTGCAAAGCCTCCTCGAATGAAAGGTCCTTTAGATAGGTTTTGTACTCCTAATCTTGAAAATGTAAAGGGCAAATCTATCAAGGACAAGAAGCATGAGAAGGGTGGATGTATCAAGCTGGAATCTCATTCAATACCGTGCGTCTAGATAGTTTCCAAACAATGTTAGAAGCTATAGGACAATTTGGTCCGGGATTGAAAGGCCCTAGCTACCATGAAGTTCGTGAGACCCTTCTCCAAAAGAAGATTCAAAAGACTCGAAAATTAGTAAATTTACAAAAGGTCAGCTAGGTGAAGTTTGGTTGTATTATCATGTCTGATGCACGGACAGATGGGAAAGGTCGTACTTTGATAATTTTTTTGGTCAATTCACCTGCTGGAACTGTTTTTGAGGTCTATTGATGCATCTCAATATGTCAAAGATGCAAAGTTGTTGGCTGACTTATTGAACAAGATAGTTATAGAGGTTAGTGTGAAGAACGTGATACAACTTATCACAGATAATGAAGCAAGCTATGTTGTTGTAGGAAAAATGTTGATGGCAGCCCACCGTCACTTATTTTGGACACCATGTGCTGCCCACTGCCTAGACTTAATATTGGAGGACATTTCCAAGGTGTCTCCAATCAAGTCAACCATTTGGAGGGCAAGGATGGTTACTACATTTATTTATGCACATACGAGGGTGCTTGCTATAATGAGGAAGCGTACAAATGAAAAGAATCTTGTCCGTACAGTTGTGACCCGCTTTGCCACAAATTATTTGAATGTGCAAAGTTTGTTGGATTGTAAAGATGGTTTGAGAAGAATGTTTACATCTAGTGAATGGACAAGCAATAATAAGTAGGGAAGAAAAATTGAAGGAAAGAAAGCACAAGATATAATTTTGAAGACTCAGTTTTGGAAGGGAGTTATTTATGCACTAAAGATATTTAAGCCCCTTGTCATGATTCTGCGGTTGGTTGATGGAGAGAAGCCGTCAATGGGTTACATTTATGAAGCCATGGAACGCGTCAAGGAAAGTATCAAGAATGCTCTAGATGGAAATGTGGACAAGTATGGTCCACTTTCGGAGATCATTGATAGGAGATAGGATTTTCAGCTTCATCGTCCTTTACATGCAGCTGGATACTATCTTAACCCTCAATTCTATTATATAAATCCAGAGATTGATTCAGATGATGAAGTAAACAAGGACTATATGATGTCATTAAGAAGTTAGTTCCAGATCCTAATGTACAACATGAGATTACCAAGGAATTGGCGTGTTATAGGAATGTTGTGGGATTCTTTGGGAGAGAAATAGCCATAAGGCAACGTACTACATCTAATCCTGGTATATTTCTATATGGACTACTAATAGTACATTTATTCATTAAATTCTTTTTGATGTGAAAATTAAATACTATTTGGATGTCTTATGTAGTTAATTGGTGGGTGGATTTTGGGAGCAAAACTCCTAATCTGCAAAAGGTGGTCATTCGCATCTTGAGCCTCACTTGTAGTGCATCTAGCTGTAAACGCAATTGGAGTACATTTGAACAGATTTTGATTTTTATTAACTTTCATTGAATAATACATCTTATGTTTTTTTATTCTATATTAATCTAATAATGATATTTCTCTAGGTGCACACTAAGAAAAGGAATAGGTTGGAGCAAAAGAAGTTGAATGATCTCGTGTTTGTGCAATACAACCAATGCCTTCGAGATCGCTTTTTATGTTTCCAACAAAGTGACCTTGATCCTATAAGCTTGGAAGATATTAATGATTGTAATGAGTGGATAGCACATCCCCATAATAATGAAGATGTTGTACATGAGGATGAAGACCTTACATGGTTAGATGTTGAGATTGCTGCAGGGATTGGTGAAGAAGGTCCACATACAAGGACAACATCAAAGAAACGTTGTTTAGGGAAGGGGAAAGCGGTTGCAACAAGTTCCACATTAAAGTCTATTGATGAGCTTGAAGTTGGGTCTGATGATACAACGGAGGACTCTGAGGGTGAACTTCCACTTGAGCAAGATGAGGATTCTGAGAGTGATGAATGAGTGAGGCTTGAGAGTTGTGAAAGGAATGTACTCATAGGCTTCTTAGCCTTATTTGAAAATGTTGACTACTTATTTTCTTAAGGAACATTTGAATGTTGTAATAGACTTATTTACCTTATATTTGTACATTTATATTGTGTTTGCTTAGCATTTCATTGATAAATTTTCATTATGGTGGATTTAATTAGTAGCAAAATCTCCATGAATTTGTCGATTACATCTTTGAATGATTAAAATTTATTTTAGTTACTTTGATTTAAAATTATTTAGTTATATTTGATAATTTGAGTGAATGAATATGTCATCATGTATGATTATATTTGTGTTTTTGACATTTTGTATAATAAATAAATTATAAATATATTTTTTAAAAAAATGTTGCCTTAAACGCTTAGGCCATCGCCTAGGCGTTTGAGGCTGAGGCGACCCTTTGGTCGCCTCTCGCCTCTGACTACATAGGAGAGGACAAGTCCAAGTCAATTACATACTTATCTATTTAAGTTTTTTATTTTTATTTTTTTGAATGTTAATAATTTAACATTATTTCACTTCTCATTTTTAACAGCAGAGCGGTGGATTCAAATCGGGATGCTGGCAAAAATCCATTGGCTTATGTCGCTATTTAGAGTATTAAGTCAGACAACTGCATCTAGCCAATGTGAAAGGAATTATAGTACATTCAACCTCATTCACACGAAGATTAGAAATAGACTGAAATTTTTTAGGCTAGAGAAGTTGGTCTATTGTCACTACAACATGCGCCTAAAGATAAATATCAAGTATAGACATAAACTGGTAGAGAAAAGATACATACAAGCAACGGGCACTTTGTATTAGTATTTGGGTGTCCTACATGCCAATTCTGGGCCGTGTAGGCCCAATGTGTTGTACAATCTTTTAATATAATTAAGTGATAATTAAAGTGTAAACTTGTAATCTATGGATTGCTTTGCGTTATCCCTAAGATATGTGGTTGTAAAGTCAATTTCGAGATGGGATCTCGAACGTGAGTTTGATTGTTTATGGACACATACCTTAAACTGTTCCTGATTGGAGAGTAATCACTCTAGGACATTGATTACTCGTAAATCAGTACGCATGATATGTAGATGACCAATCTCACGGTCACAGGTGCAGGGAACCAGCACATATGTGTGGGTGTTCATCCTGGGAGGATGTTCACTAACCTGATCCGCTAATGGATCTTCAGATGGTTAATTATACCTAATGTCAACTGAAGATCCATCTGTCTCAGTAGTATCGTTGATCCTTTGACTTGAGATATTAATGAAGTCTTGCGTGAGGACTGGTGTGGTTTAATATTTGGTTAAGTAACTTTAACCATAAGTCATGAAACACCAAATTATTAGTCACATTGGAATACATACGAAAACTGTTAATTGTCAAGAGGGGATCGCTCACTGACATGTATGTCTCGGACAATTAATGAGTCATGACATAGATGCTCAAATAAACCCTTGGCCAGGGTAGTATCAGTTTGTTTGAAACGAACTTGAAGTTATTAAGGAGGTCATGGTTAGACGACACGATCACTAGTGGTTTGACATAACTATATCACACGATCGTATCATACTTATAGAATGAGCGAGAGACTATAGCAATACGGTAATTGAAGACTGACAGGTGCCAGACAGGGTGAAGATGAACCCGACATCTTATGGGATCACGCGAATTTGCTTGACCCAACATGATCAAAAAGTCCAGAACAAATTAAACGGTTATTGAGAATAACCGGTTTAATTTACTTCTAATTAGATTAGAAGTTAATGGATCTTTAAACGAGAGAGAAAATGGGCCTAGAAGATCACACACAAATAACTCTTGCAAAACGGAACATTATTGTATAGAAAAATATACTAAAGTATTAGATTCTTTTGGGAAAAGAATTAGTAAATGGCTTAAAAGTATATATACAGTAAATGGCTTAAAAGCTTGAAATGGGCGGTTCAAGTTGCCGCCTTAATCGATCTTATAAATAAACCTGTATTCTCCCAGAACCCGCAACCTAATTCTAACCTTTCAAAAGAGCTTGCCGTCAAGTATTGTTGGAAGAGTTGAACTCTTCCTAAAAGCCTTGAGGCAAGGGGTTTATGTTGTGCGGGTTAAAGAAGGTGAGCTCCATTGCTGCGAGGGTTCATATGGATTAGCTCTAGAGGCCGTACGTTTGTGTGGCTCATAGCTTCGAGGAGTTCGGCATCGATCTTTGTAGAACAACGTGTTCTACGCAAGGTGAAAATGTGTATGATTTTTAGATTGTTTTTGTTGCATCAATCGGAGCCCGAACTGATTTGGGAACTCATTTTTATTTTTTGTTCTTCTGCTGCGAACGATTTCCCGGGGGTTTTAATCGAACCCTACACTTTGCACAATCTGTACAGGCTGATGTTGAAGGGCAGATAGATGTGGATGAACTTCTAAAAAAAAGAGCATCCTTTACATGCTTGGGTGGAGACTACAACACATATTATGAACCTGTATTTGATCCTAAAAATCAAACTTGGGCAGAAGAAGAATTAGATGGAGTAGAAGCTCGAGATCTTGAACTTTGACTTTCAAAAAAGCCAAGAGGAGGAGCATGTTCTGGTTCTACAACTCAACTTATAGCACTAGAGCCTAGTCGACATTTTGAGAGATTGCTAGAGACTCCTCGATCTCAACCAGTACTTAGAAAGTCAGCTTCACATGTGGAACGTTCAAAAGGGAAGGAAAAGTAGAGCTCACAAAAAGGTAGCAGGTTAAAGAATGTTTATTCACGTGAACGTCGTAGAGGACATTCTTAACATGAACATAGTGGCAATGACAGTAGAACTAGACGATTGAGTAGACATTCTGGTGTCATTGAAAGTGATGACACCACACATTGAAAGTGATGATACCACACAACCTCCTAGTGATGATGATGATGATGCGGCTGATGCTGGAGCAGTTGGAGCTACTAGTGGTGCAGGTTTCACAGCACCTTCATTCTCTTTGGGAATTGGGACTTATCATCAACAAAAATGTGGACAAACTCAAGGAAGAGGAGAAAATCAAAGATGAGGAGAAGGATATGAAGGCCAACATCAAACTATGCTTGATTGGAGATATGGTTGTGGATCTTATGGCTCTTTTTACCCACCTCAACTTCAACCATCTCATTCAGATGTTAGTAGCACAAGTGAGGGAGCTCAAAGAGGACAACTATGGGTGTATGCCATAATATACTATGGTGCCCTACTTGCATATTCTGAAAGTACTTCAAGTCAACAACATCAACATCTTCTAGAGGACTTCAAGGAGATTTTCATGATATAATGACATTATTATTTGGCTATAGATATAGCCCATATATGCAGCGTCCGTATGAATATGTTGACCCTCACCTGGATGATGATGAGTTCTCTTCATCATATCATCTATGATTTCATATTGAAGGAATATAATGTACAATTATTTATTTTTCATCATTTAATGTCTAAGAACATATATTTATATACTTCATGAATTGTCAAACTTTTATTTAATGATGTTTTCAATTGATTTGTATGTGTAGATTTTTTTTATTTTCTCTTATTTTTTTCTGATTTTTTTCTTTTTTCTAATTTTTCTCATTTTTAAATATTTTTAAATTAGAAAGATCTAGAATCGGTCCAATTCCTTTGGATCAGCCAGGATCGGCCGATCCGGATCGGATCGGATAGGGATCTGGACTAGCCAATCCTGGAACCTGATCCAATTCAGTATTCCATGGTGCAGGTACCGCCTATGGAGCATCCATCGGGTTGAGTTGGAAATGGAACTATCCATTTTCCATCCATCTCCCCTTCCCATCAACGCGTTGACACTCGCAAGTCATATACAATGTGATGCCCATTGCAAATCAGGCGTAACGTCTATTGCAGCCATGGAATTCCGAATCGGATCGAATCCCTGAATCGGGACCCGCCGATCCCGATCTGAATCGGGATCAGATCGGCCGGAATCGGCCGGAATTGGCCAGAATCGGGACTTGCCGATCCCGATCCGAATCAGCCGATCCAGATCGGGATCGGCCAATTCTGCATTCCATGGTTGCAACCCATCATGCATGTAATGTATTGTCCCTTGCATTGATGCGTGTGACACACACTTCAGGCTAGGGTAGTGTCCTTGTTGTTTAGTATCACATTGGATAAAAATAGGAGGGAAGACCCCCAGCCCCTTTCTAAAAGTGCTGCTCTTTATCCAACCAAAACATTAGTGCAGGGACACCTAGGAAGCTAAAAGGTTCAAGTCCTTGGCCTTACTAGTTAGGTCTTCTGGGGAGGGGGGGGGGGGGGTTCTGTGGTGGAGGGGATGGGAGATGCGAATTAACATTACTGTATAAATATCATACTAATATGTTACTGGAATATCTGCACAGTAAGGCAAATGTGGAAATGAGGGTTTCCATTTCTGCATCCAATTTCATACTGGAAGGTTCAAATTCAGAAAAGCTTTACCTGAAAGAGAAGAACCCTTTTTTTGGAAGAAGATAAGCCTTCCTTGTACGCAGAGAGATTTACCTTTCATGCTAATATCCCTAACCTTTTATGCTTTCTTAACAAGGTTATCTCAATTTTTGGCAGCATGCTGAAAGTTGAGACTTGTGTATACCAGTAAGTGAAGAGTAAAAGATTCCGTACAATCTTTACTGGATTTTTACAATTTAATCTACATTTATTTTCATCAACTGCACCGGAAATCAGCCCGAATGCTCAACTTTGTTCCAAGTTTCACCAAATTACTGTTCCATATCTACAGGAAACTAAGATATCAACTGGAAAATATTTCCATAAGAAAATAAATTTTCACAACAATTTCCGTGTTTATTTAAAAAGCTCCAGTTTCACAGTCATAATGTGCGTATTTAATTGACAAAAGGAAGGATTTGTTTAAACAAAATATGTCAACTATACACAAATATTTACAGGAAACATAAATGATGCAAAACAACATACCGAAACTATGAAAGATTATACATTTCATGAGACGGCATCAACAAGTATGATTTTCAAACATTTTGGGGCCCACCATAATCACATGGAAAACAATATAGAATCGATAATACAATACCCTTGTTTCTTCCCAAAGAAAGAAATAACTGCAACAATGCACAACATGGTCAAATCTATGAATGACAAGAGTTGAGCTAACTGAATGAACTGCTTACAAGATAATGTTCAAGTGTTTCCCATTGTGCATTTGCCATAGGTTGATGAATGATAGGACTGGTATCTGCTTTTCCGTTGCTACAATGTCCATCTTTACAAGATGTTAACAGAAGACCATGCATCGTATCAGACCTAAGAAAAAGAAGATACACGACACTTAGATAATGGATTTTCATTCAGAGAGGGTATGCATAGAGTTAAACAAATAATAGGAAAAGAAAATGCATATGTTATTCAAGAAGACATTTACCCCAAAAAGGAGGAGCCTGATCTGTTCTCACAACATTTCTCTGATATAGTAATGAAGACCCTTTCCAGTTCTCTAAGAAAAGAACATGTTTTCATGTTATAATCACTAAAATCTCATGCAGCACTTTTTTGAGGGGTTGGGGGGGGGGGGGGGGGTGGAAACTTTACTGTCTATAACATACTTATTCAAAGCAGAACCTTTCCAGAATTTAAAAAGGACAGTAAAGGCCATATCATATAAATTTGCATGGACCAGGGTATCCACCATATTTTCAAGTTGTGTTTGACTTCCTGCAGAAAAAGAACAAGAAGAAAACATATTTTATTCATTTTCAGGAGTACTTAGATACTGCATAATGCTGTATAAGCAAATATCATCATGCCATCTTACCAGCCAATGTGGACTTATCTTTCACCAGGACAAGCAAATACTGTGCTGACGCAAGCACATATTCTTTTTCCAGAGTCTCAATGTCAATGTAGGCACTTGTATCTAATGACTGATGTGCAATACCAATAGAAGCTGCAAACATAGGCATATCAGGAATCTCTCGAGGAAGTCACAGGAAGCATGCAAAGAAAAGAAGGAATTTGTTTAACAGATAAATAATGGTATATCAACAGACAACAGCGATCTCTTGGTTTATGTAATTTGCAGATGATACAGTGTTAATTGATGAGGGAATAGATGGTTCAAATACTAAGTTAGAATGGTGGTGAGATGCCCTAGAATATGAAGGTTTTACAAGTAGTTGAAATAAGTTGAGTTACATGAAATGCAATTTTAGTTACATGAGGGTAGGCCAAGAGGATTTGGTTATGATGGATCGATAAGCTGGTGCTAGAAGTAGTAACTTGCAAATAGGGATAAGGTATGCTGGTTGACATAGGGATAAGGTATGCTGGTTCACATAGAAAAGTGCTTTTGGAGTCTAATTGGCAAATACTGTTCAAAGCTTAAAGGGAAGTCTCATAGAATGGTTGTGAGACATGCTACATTTTATGGCACTTAAAAGTGTTGGATGGTAAGGAAAGAACACATACAAAAATAGTGTGTCATGGATGAGGATGTTAGGACAGATGTTTGGACAGACAATGATCAATAATTGAGAATCAAGGCATATGTGGCAACCTAGGTTTCTCTACTTGATGCTCAGCTAAGGGGGAATAGGCTTGACAGGGTTCGGCCATGTTCATCATTCCCCAACTTGCAGTCAAATTCATATGAAAGATGGCCAAAGGACTTAAGAAAGGCCTAACGTGGGATGGACACAAACTTTCTAGGTCTAACAACAAACATGGCATTAGATATTATATTAAAGCAGTGGAGCTGTGGAACAGGATTCACATAACCAAACCGAAATAAATGGGACAACAGTCTGACGATGACGAAGAGTATTAAGAAAGAATATAGGAAAAAACTGAATGTTTATTGTTTAATATAAATCAAAAGACATACTATTGTCCACAAGTATTTTTCGTGCCCTTTTATTTGGTGAATATTGAGCAGGATAGTGGCTATTGCCATGCTGAGAATCAAGCCAAGCATATGCTGGATTAACAAGTTGCAGAGCACTGATAGCAGCAGAAAGCCCCCATATTCTCTCCTGAAATGCTAAAGAAAGCTGGTGGTGCTCCTTAAAATTTGCTTCTGTTCTTAGACGTACTGTATACCGGTACATGTAATTTGCTGCCTTTCGCCAGTTGCTACGATATGATTCGAAAGAATAGAGCAGTTTGTAAAGATTTGGTCTTGCAGTTACATCAGATCGTTCAGCCTGTGGAGTTGAAAATTCAGTTGTACAATCAGTTACAGGTAACATTTTGACATGAATACAGATAAACCTATATATAGGAGACATCTTATCAGGCAAATACATGCATACCTTCCAAAATAGCTCCTGCTCTACTTTTTCCAATAAACCAACAAATGGAAGGTCGCCATCACAAAGAACCTGTTGCAATGCACAAGACATTCCGGTGAAGGAGGACTTAGTGGGACAGAGAAGATATGTCCTTGTGATGTAGGAGGAAACAACAGAACAAGTCAATTGAACCTAAACTAGATTCTGGTGGATCCACATACAAGGAATTACATGACATATAAACCTCAAAACGGTTCCTTGATGGAAAACAAGAAATGAAGGGGCCAACTTTATCACCAACCAAGGTTCAAAAATGTTAAGGACAGGTAAAGTTGATCATTCATATATGTTCAGATTGCTGCTCATTAAAGCACAGCCACAATGTATGGGCAACTAATTTGATTAATAACAAAAATCTTTTTAGTGCTTGTGCTGAACAATCATATAAATCCCCACATAATGGAATTCTAAATGCAGTTTTCATCAATGTCTGTTGATCATACATTTGTTGCAATCCCTTTACCTCAAACTTCTCAACAATCCAAAGGAAACAGCCAGATACAGGAAAACGAGCTTAAATTCATACAAGGGTATGAAAACCATAAGATGCACTAAGAATCCGGGGATCTACACCTTTCAAGTGGACTTCATCCGTAACCACCAAACTGAATACTACTAAAAAGACAGAGGTTGAGAGTATTGAGAAAAATTGGGATCTCTATATACATCAAGTCATGCCAGTAGATCTACAAATGTATCTGTTATATATAGATATGCATGTATTCACCTTTATGCCCAGAATTCCCGATATGCCAGTGGATCGAACGCACTTAGAAGAAAATACAATAAGATGATGCTATATACAGTCATTCATATGAAATACTTTGTTGTAGTAGTGGTTGTATCAGCCTCAGTTCATATAACAAATAACATTAGAGGATAAAGGGTGAAAAACATATGTGGTATAGGCAAAAGCTGTTTAGTCCAATATCAGGCTACCAGCTATTCACAGGCTGACAGGCAACTCCATACCTATGTTAGTTTTCGGTCCCTTCACCCCCTCAAACTTTGGGTCAGTGTTTTAGTTTAGTAACATGCTACCAGAGAGAGTTTGCTCATCGGTTTCCCTCATTTGGCTTCATGGTTTCAGCAATGCCACCCCTAGTATAACTTTATGCGATTTTTTTATCCCCGGGGGAGGGGGTGTTGTTGGCAAAAGTTGCTTAGACCCTTGCCAACTATTGACAAGCCACATTGTACTTGTACCTATATCAGTTCTCAATCTCTCCACAGTTTTGGGACGGCAATTTGGTTCAATGACATACACATTAATATCAACATTATAAGTGCATATAATCTATAGTATAATGACATATCTAGCGCTTGTTAGTTATCAAAGATGTGGATCATTTGGAATCCCGACTAATACAAGCTTTTATACTTTTTCTTACTGGAGAAGAAAAGGGAATATAAGGGTGAAATATTCAACTAGTCTATGAGCATCTGTTATGCATAGTCAGTGTAAGGACACGAACTTGGTAGGAGGAAAGAGGTATGCAGAGTAAGTTGGTGTGGAGCCATCATTGTGTTTGGGGCTTGGGGACAAGGATGAATCAATTAGTTTGATATTGGAAAATGGGAAAAGTTGCTGTATGTTAGGGGGAGGTGGGGTTTGGACCCATGACTTGTGAAGAACATTTTGGTGACAAAACCATGCAAGCTTATGAGGCCCAAAGCAGAAAGTACCTCCCAAGGATTAGAGTGGGTCGTTATGTTATGGTACCAGAGTTGGACCTGTGATATGATATGGATTGGTCCATGCATAAGCTGGTGGACCTGTAAGGACCCAATCACAAACTAGGCAAGAGGAAAGTGATCCCTATAGGAAAGGGTTGCGTACAGAGTAAGCTGGTGTGAAGTTGCCTTAGTGTGAAGCCACCACTATGTCTAGACTAGGACAAGGATTAACTAGATTAATTTTATATCAAAAAAAATGGGGACTATATATACATGGCTTTGACCCATAACTTTTGAGGTGCCTTTTGAGGACAAAATCATGAGGGCTTATGGAGGCCCCAAGTAGGCAATACCTCACAAAGATAGGATTGGGACGTTACAGTTGAACTCTTTAGCAAAGAAGTTGTTAAATCCAATTTAATCCAATAGAAATTGACTCTAAAATAAACTATTCCTGTATGAAGTAGGTACCATTATCATGGGATATTTAGTAGGAATTGACAAATGATGCTTATTCTCACATCAAGTTCTTACAACAATCCAAATTGAGGAATCAAATTGGACCTTAGGATTGGCTGGGCCTAATCTGATCCAATGATGTAGGACAGATGGAATGGAAATGCTCCCAAAGAAGAAACTCCGACGAAGTCACTGCTTGCACAAGGAGGGGGATGGTGCCGATGCCTTTGATCGATGAAGAAACAGAGTGTTTATTCCCCCCTTCCCTTTCTTTTGGGCGAATCTGCAACGAGGAAGGACCAAAAGGCCAGACGGACTGCTACCTAGGATAAGGTGCTGTTGACGAAGGAATGAGCTCGTGCTCCTGTGATTGACAGGGTTCCATCCATAAGGTGCAACTTGGTGGCAGAATGGCGAAGAGATGGGCAGAGGGAAGGAAAGAGGAAGAAAAAGACAAAAAGGGGGAAAGAACAAGAAGTGTTGGGAACGTAGTAAACAGAAGAAGAATAAAAGGTGGGAGAGGAAGAAAAGGACAAATAAGAGAAGTGGAGCAAGGAGGATGCAATGCGGCTACAAAGGCAGGGATCTCTCATCCTTGGTGGTGTTTTTCTTTTTCTTTTTTTCCTTTTTTTTTTCTTTTTTTTTTTTGGGGGGGGGGGGGGGGGGGGGGGGTTTCTCTCAAGCCATCCATGCAGCAGCACTCCTTTTGAGACAGATTTAGAGAGTTTTTTTCTTCTCCGAGTCACAGAGAAGCAGAGAGGTTGATATCGGTGTGATGCATTAGGGATGTAAGTGGTACGTCGGCGACATTGATGCATTAGCTCAGGCTCCCCATTATTCACCTCTAGTTTTTAAAAAAACTTGTCCTAAAGTTTTGAAGTACCGAAGGAGCCAAATGACAATCTCAACAATAATTAGGACATCCGTTATTAATTCTGTGACAAAGCCCTTATCAACAGATCTGAACTTGTGTGTTCTTGCAAACATTGCCATACCAAATCAAAATCATGCTGCTCCTTTTTATTCTTGACAATTGTTAAGGGATGTCCTAGATTCTCCCAAGATAAAGATCTAGGAACAAGGGAAGATGCTCCTTGAGAAGGGTAGCCTGACCCGATGCCTGCTACCAATACCTCATTCTGAACACCCACATGCAAGGATCTAGAACAAATATGGTCGTAATCTGATCCAACCTGCTACAATAAACAGTAAATGATCCCAAGAGTCCTTGTTGATTGGTTCTGCATCCACCTAGGTCAGCGCTGATATTATTTTTGCACTAGTAGGGTCAAAATGTGAATTCAAAAAGCAGAATTTACCCTTCAAGTGCAGTGGCTGAAGAATGCAACTGCACCGTTCTAGTCCATGGCAGCGTAACGGTCTTCCATCCATTCTTTTCCCATCCTTATGCACAAATTCTCCCCTGGAAGGACATAAGACCAGGCTCCATTGAAGTAAGTGGCACCCCTAAATTGTTTTGGAGATTCCACAAAATAACAGCCATCTTCTTTGATGATTTCACCTATCTTAAAGAGAGATTCAACTATAAATGATGAAGTACAATCATTCTGTAGATTGCCAAAGGCGAGCGATACCCTTTCACTGTTGGGTAAAAAAACTTCAACAGAAAAGGTGATACATATCATTGTGAAAAGTCATGCCTAGGAATCCAACTTGTGGGAACAAGTCAGTTACCTGAGCAATGACACCAAGCTGATGCGGTACAGACGGAAGGGAAATGCTCCCAAACAGGAAAACTCCAACAAAGTCACAACTTGCACAAGAAGGGACGATGCCCACGGATTCGGTCAATGAAGAAAAAAATAAGAAGGGAGTGAAGGCTGAACAAACTTCTGCCTAGGATGAGGCGCCATTGATGAAGGAATGGGCTCGTGTTCACAGTTGGCAAGCTTCCTTCCGTAAGGCACAACCTGGTTGCTGGCGGAACAGTGAAGGGATGGAAAAAGGGGAGGAAAAAAGAAGAAAAGGACAGGTAGGGTTGGGAGTGTAATAAACAAAAGAAGAAGAAAAGGTGGGCGCAGAGGAAGAAAGGGACAAACAAGAGGAAAGGTGGAGCAAGAGGAGGATGGGGTGCAGCTCCATACAATACGCATGGTTGGCAGTATCAACCGATATTGCTATGCATCGAAAAAATACATATCGATTGGGGGGGGGGTGTTGTTGGCCTACCAGACCAAGAATTTTTTTTAAAAAAAAATCAGTACTGGTCGGTACCGAGCCGGTTTCAGGTGTCTTACACTCACTTCTCAAAGAGTCTAATCTGTGAGAGGTTGAGAGCAAGAAGGAAGCGAAAGGAGCTTGAGGGGGAGCCTGTCGCCGCTTGCTGCCGCTGTAACATTCTTCTCTTCTTCTAAAAACGGATAAAATCTCCAAATTTGACCCTAACTAATGGTTAAAATTTGGGACTTTTATCTAATTATGCTAATTAAACATCAATTGAAGTTTAATTGAGCTTCATTGCATACATTGAGTAGGAGCCATGGTTGAGTACGTATCGGCCGGTACCAGTCCAATATCGGCCGATACTCTTTATAGGTATGGTACTGGTGCCGGCCGATACCGGTACGTACCGGTATCGGCCGGCACCAGTACCATGCCTATAAAGAGTATCGGCCGATATCGGACTGGTACCGGCCGGTACGTACCGGTACTGGTACCCACCGATACCGGTACTGCCATCCATGGTAGGAGCATGCTGTAAATTATATCGATTTTGAGTTAATTAAATAAAAACCTTAAATTTAATATAATGAACAATTAAAATTTTTGTCTAACTACCTTAATTGAACATCAATTAAAACTTAATTAAACTTCATTACATGCATTAGAATAGGAGCATGACATCAATTATATCAAATATGGGTTAATTAGAGATAAACTCCACAAATTTGACCCTAATTAGTGGTTAAATTTTAGGTCTTTTGTTTAATTTAATTAATTAAATATCAATTGAAGTTTAACTAAGCTTCATTACATACATTAGAGTAGGAGCATACTGTCAATTGTATCAATTGTGGGTTAATTAGATAAGATCCGCAAATTTGATCATAATTAGTAGTTAAAAATTGGATCTTTTGTCTAATTACCTTCAGTAAAGTTTAATTAAACTTCAATACATACATTAGAGTAGGAGCATGTTGTTAATATATTGATTGTCGATTAATTAGATAAATGCCTAAATTTGACCCTAATTAGTAATTAAAATTATAGTTTTTATCTAGTTACCTCAATTAAACATTAGAGTAGGAGCATGATGTCAATTGTATCAATTGTGTATTAATTAGATAAAATTTCTAAAATTAACTATATCTTGCATGCAACTGGTAAGTGAATAATTGTGTTGTTAAATCATACATTATTTCACATTCTTATTTGTTAATTCATCTAAACAAATGCAAGTTATTATTTGAATATTCGAACCATGTACAATACTGCTACACACATTAATGAAGAAGTGATTCAAGGTACCATCAATGCCATCAATCGCTTATCAAGGATAGTAGAAGATAGAACTGAAGTAGAAAGATTGGTGTTTATCAATTATATCAATAAATTACATAAAGGCCTAATTAATTTCTTATGTTTCCATGATTTGATCTATATACTAATTGTTCATTTTATCCTTATAGATGAAGAATTATAGACTAAGAATTGGAACATAATCTGACGAATAATTGCAATATGTCCATAGAAAGAGTGAGCACAAGGTATAATGTCTTAATGATTAAATTGGACTCACATGTGTTGCTACCTATATAAGAATGGATCCTTCTTTATATTTATTTTCCCCTCATTAAACAACTAAGTGGTGGATCATGGTGAACAATAAGGACCTGAACAAGAACCTATTGGCTTACATTGCAGTCAGAGTGTTTAACTCAAAGAATATCAGCAAGTCAATGTGAAAGAAACTAGAACACATTCAGCTTTATACAAATAGTTCGTAACTGGCTAAAAGCTGAATGGTTAGAAAAATTAGTATATTGTCATTATAATGAGAAGGAACACTAAAGAGTCTTCCGATAGCAATGAGGATATTCATAATATTAAAAATATGCTGGTTCTGGTGGAAGTTATAATTGGGTTGAGAATTAACTACGAGAGAATAGAAATTGTGGGGGTAAATGTGGCAGAAGATAGAATGCAGGATGTTGCAAATTTCCTGCAATGCAGAACTAAATCTTTTCCTATCAAATATCTTGGTCTGCCCTTATCGGATGGGGTTATTAGGGTAAGGGATTGGGATGAGTTGATTAGAAGATTTGAAGATCGGTTGGACGGTTGGAAGGGTAGATTTCTCTCTGATGGAGGGAAATTGATCTTATCCAAATCAGTCATCTCTTCATTGGCAATTTACTATGCTTCCATATTCAAGATTCTAAGGATTGTGGAAAAGATAATTGAATCAGCCAGAAGCTCCTTTTTTTGGTCAAGAGGTAAAGGGGGGAAGAGAGGTCTTCATTTAATCAAGTGGAAAAATGTGTACAAGAGCAAGGAGCAAGGTGGTACTGGTCTATGTGGAATTGCCACTTTCAATCAAGATTTGTTGATGAAATGGTTGTGGAGAATGGGGGAGTGTTCCTCTCAACCTTTGTTGATGAAATTGCCACCTTCAACCAATACTCTAATCCTTGCAACAGCAGAGATTTAGGGCTTTCTTCTTCTCAATTTCATTCAATAATAAAGATAAAAGTACATGCGACTCTTCTAAGGGAGCACATAAAACAAAATATATTCTCACCCACGTGGAAACAATCATAACAATCCTCCCCTTGAAGAAAAATAAACAAGCAAATACCCTCCTATTTAAACTGAATAATAAAAATTAAAACATAGCAAATGGATGCTTAAAAAAAACAATAAGATCTCTGACTTGGTCATGCCAAGCAAACAGGTCATCTTTGAGTTGCAGGGAGGTCAAAATTAGCATGATGCATTGGGAATGTAGGTGGCGTGTTGGCGACTCGTGTCGACCAGGCTCCCTATCATCTAGATCAAGATTAGGATCATCTCAGAATTGGTTTGAGATTGTTTGATTTCAAACCAATTCCAATAGTTCCAATCAGAACAGTTTTTCATCTCTCCTTTTCTCTAATTAAAATAGGGATCAAATTTTCCCCACTGTAATCATATCAGCAATAGCCAATCTCAATTAGCACTGGATGGAACATTGTTGATCCTAGAACCATGAATGAATGAAGACAATGACCATTACCTGAGCAAATCTAAGAGACACATCATACCTTTTTTTATAGTACCACTTGTATTATAAAAATAAAAGGAAGCATATACATGTATAAAAACAAAAGTCTCCCTATACAAAATAACTAAGACAGTGTGACTCTCCGTCAACCCTCCTTAAGAAGATAAGATGGGGAGTTGCAATCATCCACATTATAAGAGATCCCTGCCCACTCTAACTTTAACATACACAAGAGAAAAACCTTGCATAAGAGGGGCGAGCGGAGCGGCTGGCGCTCTGGGGCGAATATGTACCTCAACGGCAACCGGAGCAAATAGGGCCCCGCGTGGCAGAGGACCAGCCAGCTTTTAGCCGCCTCATCGATGCCTCCCGTATGCTGGGATCAGACATTAGTTGAGGAACTATCCTAGCAAGCGGACACGTTCTTATGCTGACATCCTTGTCGGAGGACAGGGAGCTCGACCTTCGCCGGTGTTGAAGGGTCAAGCAGAGGGTGGTATGAGGACTCCGGCTTGGGTTCCTCATGTTGGCATTCGGGAATCAGAAGTGCTTGCAAGGAGAAGGAAGGAGATGGCAAGGTGATGCTTCTGCCAACTGTTACATGGGAAGAGAGATGGGGAGGTTCCCTGTAACAACCTGCTACCCTATAATCGGAGATCCAATTACTAAATGAATACCGAATCATTAAAATTTGGAGTCAAACCAAGATCTCGATAAGTTTGAAAAATAAATGATAAACTAAGCTAAACATCCTACATCACATCGAATTGTAAGGGAAGTGCATGAATTAAAAATTATTACAATTCGACTTGACTCAGCAAATAATTACATATTCCAACTGAAAAAAAAAAAATGAAGCGTACAAGCTTGAAAGGAAAATAACAACTACATCGGAGCATACCCTGGAACAGTGGCTGCTGATGTGCAACCCGAGACAACATCCTCCACGCTGAGCCTGCCTGGAACCCTCATTTGAAAACCGCAGGGATGAGTCTCATTGAAATGGACTCAGTAGGGATCCTCCAATCCCCACCATCCATTCACACACTCACAAGTGTAGCAACACAAATAAAGGTAATTAAATAAGTAAAACAGTAAACACAACTCCTAAAAGTTCCCAAATTCCGATATAAAACATAAGTATTTGTAATTGCAACATGTACAACTCTGAAACCACTCCACCACGGAGTCCAAAACCAACGTTTCGGCTAAACACACAAACCACGCGGCCGAACACGAAAAACACTGACCCGCTGAGACCAAACAGAGACCCTTCGGATAGCGCGCTGGCTACTCCAACCTGTCTAGCTCTAGGTGGTTCTGCTTCACCCAATACGAGTGACATTTCGAATGTACCACTCCCACACCGGTACTAGCTATACCCTAGAGTACACTATGTGACCCTCTCTATAGACATCACCCCACCACTCCCACACCGGCATTGTGTCACTCCCACACCGACACAAGGTGCCTAAGCGTTAACAACTGTCACTCTAGGTCCAGGATCGCACGAAATACAACATAGTGCGATCCGATCACGTAGAAATCCTCGTCCTCGAAGTACGTTTTTAAGCATGTATTTAACCAAACTATCTAACAATGTAAACACATGTTAATTGTATGAATTAATGAAATTCTGTCTTGAATCGCGTCGCCTATGGCCGACGTCATTCAAGACCCCTAAACTAGTTTATATGGAAATTGGCCTCGAAAGATGGCCTAAATCGCATCGCCCCTGGCAGACACCATTCAAAATGGCGTCGTTATCGCCAGACGCTATTCAAGACAGAGACATAATCCCACTGATTTGACCTCGGAACAAGCAGGTCAAAATCGCGTATCGGGTGGCAACTGCCATTTAAAATAGTGTCGCTGTCGCCAGACGCTATTTAGTACTCGAAAACAAGTTCCCCCCTCTGGCCTCCCCCGAGTCACAAAGTAGGATTTCTAAACATCAAAAATGGAGAAAGTAGGTGGGAAGCCTAATCGTTTCGTAAAGAACCTCTTAGAACATACTTTCTACCCCAGAAGCATCCACACATATTGCATGCTTTAAAGCGAAAAAATCATAATTTTAAACAAGACACCGCGAAGATCGTCACCCTACCAGTTACTTGAACTCCTCCTTGCTCCTAGCCGCCGACCACCCACGAGCCGCCGCCGGTACGCCGTGGACGCCGTTACTCCATCGGAACTTCGGCCGCCGTCCGAAGAGTGAAACACCGCGGAGGAAGTGGAGGTGGTAGTGGTTGGAGACTAGAAGAAGATAAGGAATGGGGAGAGGAAAGGAGGGAGAAGGGGAAGGGGGAGCGGATGGGTCGGAGAGAGGGAGGAGAGAGAAGAGAATGAGAGAAATTAGGGAAAGGAGGGAGGGTTCGCGGGGTCCAACCGAATTCGTTAAATCGCGTCTTCTTAAAGCGACGCCAATCAGTTGACAGGACGGGATTGTACCCTGACAGACATATGAAATAGCATCACCCATGCAAGACGCCATTCAGACGACACGACCGCGACCATACTCTCGCGGTCCAAAACCGGCCCACGTGGCACATTATAAAAAGTGTCTCCCTAACTTGACGCCGTTTGAACAACGTCGAACTACCAACCTCACAGGGACCCAAACCTAGGGATCCGAGTCCGAAATTGACCTGATAATTGGATCCGAAACCTCAGTCCTTACATTCCCTGACATCTAGTCTCTGCTAGATGGTCAGGTGCAAGGTAGAAGGTGCATAGGATTGAGGAGAAAGCCTTCCTCCTGGTCTGCCCAACATCGAAGATTGCTCAGGAGCTTTTAAGGTTGGTAAGCCTTGCAAGGAGCGGAATCGTTTTTGTTTCATTGCTTGGGATACTCTGACAGCCACCCACCCATGCCCGAGGATGACGGAGATCGAGTTGTTGTTGGTAGGTGTCCTGCTGGTGCTTTTGGAGGTGAGCCTTCTCAGGGAACTCATTGATTGCTTCACCAACTTAGTGGCAAAAGAGTCTTGGAGGCCGACGACCTCGCCTTTCATTGGGATGAGCTTAATGGTCCAGGTGCCTACTCTGTTTTCCGTTCCAACAGCATTACAGGTAGTTATTGAAGGGAACAGGGCGTCTATATGGGTGTGGGCGCAGTGCTGGGGCCTGCCGAGATTTGTGTTGGTGGCAGGCTAAGGTTTCAATGCGGGACTCGGTTGGAGGTTGAAGATGAATAATGCCCAGGCAATTTCAAAATTCGAATTACAGGGGGGGCCGATCCAAGTGGAGGGGGATGGGCTGGGGGAAACTCTAGACCAGTCGAGGGCAGTCAGGTGGGCGATTGTGGGCCGAATTTGACATTGGTCTCAGGCGGGAACATGGTTAAGTTACTAGGCCGACTCGATAACTTACCCGACCAATTAGTCCCAAAGAGAGACCCAACAATACTCTTCGTCTCTACCCAATCCTTAGTTCGACACAGGCATCTTCCCAGGCGTACCCGTGCACAGACACCGGTGACGGTTCCTCTCCGACGCCCTCTCCAACTTAGAAGAGTCCTTCGTTGCCAACTCTCCGATCACTGGGGGAGGTATCATGGGGGGGCCTGAGCTCTAGGAACCTCTCTCCATCGTCCATGGTCTTGGGGAAGCTCTAAGAGCCATGACTTCCAGGCTGGCCATGCCTCCCCATCCTCGAACTCTGGTGCATTTGCAAGGGCTGCGGAAGCCTTTATTTGGTGACGACGAGGAGTTGGCTACCCCCACGCCACTCCCCTCTCCTTCCTTTCTAGTGGACAGGGTGGGGGAGCAAGAGATGGACACAAGAAGACCACTACAGGCATAGAGGGAGGGCTAGGGTAGGAGGCTCAAGGCCTGATGCCTAGGTCTGCTACTGGCGTAGTTGATGGCTCTCTCTAAAGAGTAGGCCACGATGCAAGGGAGGAACCCGATGGTTTTCTAGGTCATGGGACGCTGGCCATTACGGAGGTTGAAGATCACATGTCGTTAGAAGATTTATCACAGGTCCCATGCTCCATGATGGGGGTGGAGGAGGGGGTAGAGGTGGATTTTGAAGGTAATAATATGGGGAGGGAGGATGTGGGGGATTTGTTGGCTAGGGTGAGTTAACTCACAGAGGAGCATGTAAGAGAGGTTGCAAATAAGGTCGGAGTGTCATTTGAGGGGTCCGACAAGGATGCAAGGCAATTATTTCTTAAGATTCAGAAGAGAACTATGTAGTCAGAGGCGAGAGGCGACTGACGCGACCAGGGGGTGGCCTCAGCCTCAAACGCCTAGGCGATGGCCTAGGCGTTTGAGGCGACATTTAAAAAAAAATATATTTATAATTTATTTATTATACAAAATGTCAAAAACACAAATATAATCATACATAATGACATATTCATTCACTTAAATTATTAAATATAACCAAATAATTCAAATCAAACTAATTGAAATAAATTTTAATCATTCAAAGATGCAATTTAATCTCATTAATTCCTCGTGTGTTTTCTGTGGGTCATTTGAAGAAGATCAGAATCACCTCGTTTGTCATTGTGGGATCATCAACTTCCAGTGGAAAACACTCTTTAAAACTTTGAAGATTAAGTGGATGGAACCGATAGACTGCCTTCATCTCATGCAAATGTGGCCTTTTTACTGTCCTAACCAGACTGACAACAATATATGGTACCTATTTCTTCCAGCAATGTTGTGGTCTATCTGGTTAAGCAGAAATAATAGGAAGTTCAGTCATGATTTTTCATCACCTTCCAATATTATCCGAAGAGCCCTTAATTGGGTGATAGATTGGGGAAGTTCAACTGAAATCAGGAAGGCTTTAGAAGGAGATCTTATTTCAAGGGTTTCCAAGAATCAAGACTTTTTGCTATGATTTTTCTTCTCAAGTCACTCTTGTTAGCTATTATTTTATCTACTTAATAAAATAGAAGTCTTAGGGTTCATTTTTCTTTATTGCCATGTTGTTTGGCCTTGGCCTTTGGCCATTTTGTATTCTATTTATCTTCAATGAAATGTGACTTCATGTCACCTTCCAAAAAAAAATAAAAATTGCAATCAACAAATTCATGGACATTTTGCTACTAATTAAATACACCATAATGAAAATTTATCAACGAAATGCTAAGCAAACACAATATAATTGTACAAATGTAAGGTAAATAAGTGAGGCAAATAGAGAGTGAGGGTCGAGCAGACATACAGAGTGAGGCAGACAGAGAGAGTAAGGAGACTGAGAGTCTGAGAGTGAGGCAGACAGAGAGTGAGGGTCGAGCATACATAGAGAGTGGGACAGATAGAGAGAGCTTGAGGAGACAGAGAGTCTAAGAGTGAGAGAGACAGAGAGTGAGAGAGATAGACAGACAGAGCCCGAGAGATTGAGAGAGATAGAGAGACTAAGAGAGAGTGCGGCAGACAGAGAGTAAGGGTCGAGCAGACAGAGAGAGTGTGCGTGAGAGAGTAAGAGTAAGAGTGTGCATGAGACAGTGTGCGTGAGAGAGAGAGAGTATGCGTGAGAGAGAGAGAGTGAGAGTGGGACAGAGAGAGCAAGAGAGAGTGAGAGTGAGACATAGAGAGAGGGACGGAGAGAGCAAGAGAGAGGCGGAGAGAGTGAGACAGGGATACAATGTGCATGAGAGAGAGAGACCAAGAGAGAGTGAGATTGAGACAGGGTGTGCGTGAGAGAGAGAGAGGCGAAGAGTGTGAGACAGTGAGAGAGAGCGAGACAGAGTGTGCGTGAGGCTGAGAGAGGGCTTACCTGCCGCCGCCGCCGCCGGAGAAGTCACTGGAGAAGTAGCCCGCTACCGCCAGAGATGCTTCACGCCGCTAAAGCTTTCGTCGTTGCCGAAGAAGTCCGTTGTGCTCAGCAAAGGGGTCTCAAGTCGAAAAGGTTAGGACAATCTGTAAAGGTCGTGGAGGGAGGAGGGTTAATAAGGAGGGCCGATACCTATTGGACCGGTTTAAGTCCGAAACGAACCGGACGGTTTGGGTTTTGTGGGATCGGTGGGCTTTTTTTCTAACGTGGGCTCGCTGAGGCGTCGAAGGCGGACGAGGCGCGCCTAGGCGAACGAGGCGGTTCCCGCGATTGCCTAGGCAAAAAGCGGGAACGCGAGGCGCCATACCAGCGCCTCGCCTCGCCTCGTCGCCTAGGCGTTCGCCTCGAGTGCCTTTGATAACACATGAAGAGAAGGCAGTTGGGGTTGGTACGTAAGGCCAGGGGAGATCCAAGGAAGATAAGTCTTCGAGGAGAGAGAAGAGGGTTGAGGTGGAAGGGAAGAGTGATGGGGAAGTAGTCGGGGAGGGGGACCCTTAAATTGTTCTCATAATGAGGATTATTACTTGGAATATTAAGGGGCTGTGTGGGAATGAGAAGAGGAGGTTGGTTAGGGAATTGTGAATAGATGCCAACCGAATGTGTTCTCAACAAGAAACTAAATGTGAGGGAGATGGGGAGCCGATTATGAGGGAGATCGGGTGGCAATAGGCTTACCAAGGGCGTGGCATCGCCTGCAGTTTAGAGTGCAGCGGTTGAAGAGCTAGATGGAGGAAGGCATGTGTGATCCTCGTATGTATCTCTTTTGTTCCGTTGTATCAGTGATGGCTCCAGTATGACTTCACAAGTGTTTACGAGCCTCAAGATAGTTCAGCTGAGAGAACCCTTTGGGAGGAACTCATTGGCCTCCAACGTCAAGTAGGGAGGCCATGGTGTGTAGTAGGGGACTTTAATGCTATTAAGTCTCCGGAAGAAAATAGCGGCAGGTCTCATTATTCCTAATGCCTCCTTCACTTAGTCCAACTTGAGGGAGGATTCATCTCTCTATAGGTTGGATAGGTTCTTGGTTTCAGTGGATTGGGAAGACCACTTCCCTTCATTGCAGGCCGAGTGCTCGTAAAGGATGGGTTCAAATCACAAGCCATTATGTTGAAGTCTCGTAGGTCGTATTCTAGAAGGCCAAGGTTCATAATGAAGAGGTATTGACTGAGAGAGGAAGGCTTCTCTGAACTAGTCACGAGCAATTGGCAAGAGGAGATTCAAGGCCCTAATTCTATGGCTAAACTTGTTCTAAAGCTCAAGAGACTATCACAAGATTTGAGCAAATGGGGAGCCTCCAGAACCCTTCCAGGCAAGGTGGCCAAGGATCGGATTGTAGAGCAATTGGAGGCGCTGAATGCCCTAGAAGAAGCAGGCCTACTGGATGTTGAAAAGAAGAGTGAAGGCACACTAAAGGAAAAATTTGATGACATTCTCCTATGAGATATTATTATGATTAATGAGGGTATAAAGAATTTGAATGATAAATTAGAACAATGGAGGTTAGCTTTGAAATCCAAAGGCTTTAGGATCAGTCGAGCTAAGACATAATATATGAAATATAATTTCAGTAATAGAAATGTTGATCAAATAGATTTAGTCAATATCGAAGGTTCAGCTATCCCTAAAGTAACAACTTTCAATATTTATGATATATTATTCAAGATAATATACTTATATATCGATGGCCTAGGCGTTTGAGGTGACATTTTTTAAAAAAAAATATTTATAATTTACTTGTTATACAAAATGTCAAAAACACAAATATAATGACATATTCATTCACTCAAATTATCAAATATAACCAAATAATTTTAAATCAAACTAATTGAAATAAATTTTAATCATTCAAAGATGCAATCAACAAATTCAGGGACATTTTGCTACTAATTAAATCCACCATGAAAATTTATCAACGAAATGCTATGCAAATACAATATAAATGTACAAATGTAAGGTACATAAGTCTATTACAACATTCAAATGTTCCTTAAAAAAATAAGTAGCCAACATTTCCAAATAAGCCTAACAAGCCTATGAATACATTCCTTTCACAACTCTCAAGCCTCACTCATTCATCACTCTTAGAATCCTCATCTTGCTCAAGTGGAAGTTCACCCTCAGAGTCCTCCGTTGTATCATCAGACCCAACTTCAAACTCATCAATAGACTCTAATGTGGAACTTGTTGCAACTACTTTCCCCTTCCCTAAACAACGTTTCTTTGATGTTGTCCTTGTATGTGGACCTTCTTCTTCACCAATCCCTGCAGCAATCTCAACATCTAACCATGTGAGGTCCTCATCCTCATGTACAACATGTTCATTATCATGCGGATGTGCTATCCACTCATTGTGATCATCAATATCTTCCAAACTTATAGGATCAAGCTCACTTTGTTGGAAACGTAAAAAACGATCTCGAAGGCGTTGGTTGTATTGCACAAACACGAGATCATTCAGCTTCATTTGCTCCAACCTATTCCTTTTCTTAGTGTGCACCTATAAAAATATCATTATTAGATTAATATAGAATAAAAAAAAGCACAAGATGTATTATTAAATGATAGTTAATAAAAATCTAAACCTGTTCGAATGTACTCCAATTGCGTTCACAGCTAGATGCACTACAAGTGAGGCTCAATATACGAATCGCCATCTTTTGCAGATTAGGAGTTTTGCTCCCAAAATCCACCCACCATTAACTACGTAAGACATCCAAATTGTATTTAATTTTCACAAAAAAAGAAATTAATGAATAAATGTACTAGTAGTAGTCAATATAGAAATATACCAAGATTAGATGTAGTACGTTGCCTTATGGCCATTTCTCTCTCAAAGAAGCCCAAAGCATTCCTATAACATGCCAATTCCTTGGTAATCTCATCTTGTACATTAGGATCAGGAACTAACTTCTCAACGACATCATATAGTCCTTGCCTCACTTCATCATCATAATCAATCTCTAGATTTGCATAATAGAATTGAGGGTTAAGGTAGTATACAACTGCATGTAAAGGACGATGAAGCTAAAAATCCCATCTCCTATTAATGATCTCCCAAAGTGGACCATACTTGTCCACTTTTCCATCCAAAGAATTCTTGATACTTTCCTTGGCGCGTTCCATGGCTTCATAAATGTAACCCATTGATGGCTTCTCTCCATCAACCAACCGCAGAACCATGACAAGGGGTTTAAATATCTTTAGTGCATAAATAACTCCCTTCCAAAACTGCGTCTTCAAAATTATATCTTGTGCTTTATTTCCTTTAGTTTTTCTTGCCCACTTATTACTGGTTGTCCATTCACTAGATGTAAACATTCTTCTCAAACCATCTTTTCAATCCAGCAGACTTTACATATTCAATAATTAGTGGCAAAGCGGGTCACAACTGCACAGACAAGATTCTTTTCATTTGCATGCTTCCTCATTATAGCAAACACCTTCGTATGTGCATAAATAAATATAGTAACCATCTTTGCCCTCCGAATGGTTGACTTGATTGGAGACACCTTGGAAATATCCTCTAATATCAAGTCTAGGCAATGGAGAGCACATGGTGTCCAAAATAAGTGACGAAAGGTTGCCATCAACATTTTTCCTGCACCAACATAACTTGTTTCATTATATGTGAGAAGTTATATCACGTTCTCCACACCAACCTCTATAACTATCTTGTTCAAACAAGTCAGCCAACAACTTTGCATCTTTGACATATTGAGATGCATCAATAGACCACAAGAATACAATTCCAGTAGGTGAATTGACCAAAAAATTTATCAGAGTACGGCCTTTCCCATCTGTCCATGCATCAGACATGATAGTACAACCAAACTTCACCCAGCTGGATTTTTGTAAATCTACTAATTCTCGAGTCTTTTGAATCTCCTTTTGGAGAAGGGTCTCACAAATTTCATGGTAGCTAGGGCCTTTCAATCCTGGACCGAATTGTCCTATAACTTCTAACATTGTTTGGAAACTATTTAGACGCACGGTATTGAAAGAAATTCCAACTTGGTACATCCACCTAGCTATGTATTGGATGACCCTTTCTCGTACTTCCTTCTTATGCTTCTTGTCCTTGATAGATTTGCCCTTTACATCTTCAAGATTAGGAGTACAAAATCTATCTAGAGGACCTTTCATTTGAGGAGGCTATGCAAGAATGTCATCAACTTAATTCACCTCAAAGGATGAATCTTTGGAAACTGAACCTCTAAAAATATCATCTCGACTTTTTGCTTTCCTAATCAAACATTTTTTTTCAACCCTTGCTTATTTTGATTGCTCTATATAATGTTTAATTTCTTCTTTTGCCTCTAGTGTCACCTTCAAGCAAACTGTCACATTTGTAGAAGTCCCTGCCAGGTGTTGTTTTAACCGGTGGATCCCTCCTTTACAATCTTTCTAACAAAAATTGCATTTTACCCAGTCCCTATTATTTGGATTCACCAAAGTACCATATTTCCAGCCCGGGTCTTTATTTCTCCCATCCCCTTCGGCAGGACCTTGATTAGACGAATGAGACGAACCTCTGGTTGGTGTGGTCATCTTAAACAAGTAAATCAGTGTCCACCTATAAAAATAGAGAAAGAGTTGAGAGATAGATACAGACAGACAGACAGAGAGAGTGAGGGTCGGGGGTGAGAGAGAGACAGAGAGAGTGAGGGCGGGGTTGAGAGACAGAGAGAGTAAGGGTCGGGGGTGAGAGAGATAGAGAGGCTGAGAGAGATTGAGAGGGTCGGGGGAGGCAGACAGAAAGATTGAGAGGGTTGGGGGTGAGAGACAGACAGAGAGAGTGAGGGCAAGGGTGAGAGACAGAGAGAGTGAGGGTAGAGGGTGAGAGATAGAGAGAGTGAGGGTTGGGGGTGAGAGAGACAAAGAGGCTGAGAGAGATTGAGAGGGTCGGGGGAGGCAGACAGAGAGATTGAGAGGGTCGGGGGTGAGAGTCTGAGAGACAAATAGAGAGAATGAGAGCAGGGGTGAGAGACAGAGAGAGTGAGGGTCAGGGGTGAGAGAGACAGAGAGGCTGAGAGAGATTGAGAGGGTCGGGGGAGGCAGATAGAGAGATTGAGAGGGTCGAGGGTGAGAGTCTGAGAGATAGACAGAGAGAGTAAGGGCGGAGGTGAGAGACAGAGAGAGTGAGGGTCAGGGGTAAGAGAGACAGACAGGCTGAGGGAGATTGAGAGGGTCGGGGGTAAGAGATAGACAGAGAGAGTGAGGGTAGGGGTGAGAGACAGAAAGAGTGAGGGTTGGGGGTGAGAGAGACAGAGAGGGTCAGGCAGAGCTACAGAGAGAGGGACGATGAGTAAGAGAGACAGAGAGAAGGGGGGCAGAGATATAGTAAGAGAGAGAGGCAGAGAGTGTGCGAGAGAGAGAGAGGGGGGGAGACAGAGAAAGAGAAAGAGGGCGGGGGTGAGAGAGAGAGAGAGCGCGCGAGAGAGAGGGAAAGGGAGACAGAGCGAGAGAGAGAGAGAAAGAGAGGGAGACAGAGCGAAAGAGAAAGAGAGAGGACTTACCTGCCGCTGCCGTCGCCGGAGAAGTTATCCGATGCTGCCGGAGTTGATTCCCGTCGATGCCCGCTTGTGTCCTTGCCGGGGGAGACCGCAAAGATGCCGCTCGTGTCGGGACGCAGGGAAAGGATTTAGGATTTAGGGTTAAACGTGGAGGGGGGAAGGTTTATAAGGGCGGGGCGGTTTCGTATTGGGCCGGTTTAAGCCCCAAACGAATTGGGCCGGTGGGCTTTTTTCGTAGCGGGCCATTGGCTTCTTTCGTAAGACGCTCTGAGGCGCTAAAGGCGGACGAGGCGCGCCTAGGCGAATGCCTGGGCAACCTAGGCATTTTCCGCGATAGCCTAAGCAAAAATCGGGAACGTTAGGCTCCATACCCTCGCCTCGCCTCGCCTCGCCTCGTCTAGGCATTCGCCTCGAACGCCTTTGATAACAGAGGCTAAGACAGAATATATGAAATGTAATTTCAGTAATAGAAATGTTGATCAAATAGATTTAGTCACTATCGAAGGTCTAGTTATCCCTAAAGTAACAACTTTCGATATTTAGGATCTATTCTTCAAGATAATAGAGAGATCCAAGAAGATGTCACTCATAGAGTCACGGCAGGTTGGTTGAAGGGGAGAAGTGCATCTGAAGTCCTTTGTGATTGGCGGGTCCCCTTAAAACTTAAAGGTAAGTTTTATAAGACAACTGTGAGACCTACTATGTTATATGGTTCTGAGTGTTGATCTGGAAAAAAAGGATCATGTGCAAAAGTTATGTGTTGCTGAGATGAGGATGTTAAGGTGGTTGTGTGGTAAGACTAGAAAAGACAAAATTAGGAATGAATATATACGTAAGGATTTAGGTATAGCTCCTACTAACGTTAAGCTTAGGGAGAATAGATTGTGGTGATTTGGTCATGTACATCATCGTCCAAGTTTAGCACCAATTAAGAGGTGTGATAGAATTAGAGTGGAGGTGGGTTGAAGACATCGAGAAAGACCCAAGATCAGATGGTTAGATGTTGTTAAAAAGGATATGACATTGCTACGTGTTACTTGAAGTTTGGCATTTGATAGATTAAGATGACGGGACAAGATTCATGTAGCCGACCCCAAATAGATGGGATAAGGCTTTGATGATGATGACTCTTAGGGAGGGAGATCAGGTGCACTCAGGAGATTCTCAGTTAAGAGAGCATGTGCATAACTTTTATTCCAAGCTCTTTTTGGAAGATTCTTTTAAGAGGCCATCTATTATAGTGGACCAGTTGCCCCCATATTTCTGCTAAGGAGAGAGATTTCCTCTCTAGTCCTTTCATTGAAGAGGAGATTAGGAGGGCTGTATTTGCACTTGTAGGTGATAAAGCTCCTGGCCCGACCACTTTTCCACTAATTTCTTTCAGCACTGTTGCGACATTGTGAAAAAAGATACCTTTCATACAATGGTTGAATTCTAGGAGGGTATGGCACATCTCAGGGGTATCAACAAAACTTTTATTCCTCTCATTCCTAAGAAGGGAAGGGGCAAACTACTTTTCTAACTATAGACTAAGGTTAGCCGTATCGTACCAGATCGTGCCGACTCGTACGAGTCGACTCGGATCTAGACGGACCCGATGCGTTGGCACGGTCGGCTCTCTCGAGTCGCTTTGAACCGCCACCGGCTCGCATCGACTCGACTTGTATCGAGCCTAATCGCACCGTCTCGTAGCGAACCGGTCCGATCTAGCCCGACACAAGTCAAGTCGCTCAGATCCGGCCCGATACGGCCTGAGACTCTGCGATCCGATACGATGCGGGGCTTAAAACTCCTAAAACTGTCCGCAGCGTTTCAGAGACAACCACATGTCCCACCTCCTACTCAATTAGACTTTGGTGGAGAGGATGAGGGATCTTCGTCTGATGATTTTGATGAGGATGATTGAGTGATTTTATAACTCATGTACTGCTACTACTGCATGTCATATTGTCATATATAATATCATGTCTAAAAAACTTATGAGTTTTCAGTGTTGATGCTTAAAATTTTATATTTCATCCTTCTATGAAATTTGGTGTGGCACTTTGTTTTGCAAATTGATATTTCTTGTATTCAATACTTCATAATTAGTATGCTAGGGACCTAGAATATCTTTTTTACATAATTAAATGCATGAAATTGATGTTTTCTTGTTAAATGTGACTCATAATCATTTACCGTAATAAAAACATCTACTAGACTTTATAAAATTGTATATTTATGTCAATAAACTGAAGATTTCTCTTTAAAAAAACAAAAAAAAAATTGAACCGGCCTGAACCGGACCAACTCGTACGAGTCGGCCCAAGTCGCTCGAGCCGGATCGTATCCAACTCATATATGCAAGAACCCGATCTGATCCGGATCCACGATACGCCGAACCTTGCTATAGACCAATCAGCTTGTCGAATAGTGTTTGTAAGATCGTCACTGAATCTCTAGCATTCAAGCTTGAGAAGGTGGTAGCCAATGTGATTTGTGGCAACCAAGGAGCTTTTGTCAGGGGCATATTCATTCAAGACAACTTTTTGGTTGCGCATGAGGCGCTGCACTTTGTGAAGATGCATCATAAAAGTGGTTTCCTGCTAAAGCTAGATTTCAAGAAGGCTTATGATAGGGTCAGCTAGAAGTATGTATTGGTGGTCCCTTCGTATATGGGATAAGGGGACACTTGGGTCCGATGGATAAAGGACTGTATTTCTTTAGTTACTTTTGTTGTGCTTATTAAGGGGCAGCCAACTCCTTACTTCTACACCGGGAGAGGTCTCAAATAGGGGGAACTTATGTCGCCTTTCCTCTTTATTCTAGTGGCACACATATTGAGCAGAGTTTTGGACAGAGCTGAGAGTGCAGGCCTCCTCAGGGGTTTTCAAGTTTTCGGACAAGGATTGCAATCACCCACTTTCAGTATGCAGATGACATGCTTTTGTTCTTTTCTACCGAGGAGGCCCAACTGTTTGGTGCTAGACTCATTCTGGAGCTACTTAGAGAGGTGACAGGCCTCTCAATCAACTTCCCCAAAAGTCAACTTATTGGCGTCAATGTTGGAGAGCCGTAGATGTACATGCATGTACTTATTTTGGGTTGTTAGAGGGGAGAGGTTCCAGTTTCTTATCTTGGGTTGCCGCTCACTCCTAAAGCACTACATTGCAGAGATTGGGAGAAGGTGGTGCAGAGATTTGAGTGACATCTAGCTGGCTGGAAGGGACAAGGAATTCCAGGTCGGATCGGGTACCCGAATCAGGACCCCCCGATCCCGATCCGAATCGCGATCGGATCGGCCGAAATCAGCCTGGATCGGCCGAAATTGGCCGAATCGGGACCTGGCAATCCCAATTCGAATCGGCCGATCTGGATCGGGATCAGCCGATTCTGCATTCCATGGGAAGGGGAGGTTACTTTCCTTTGGTGGCAGGATGATTTTATGCAGCTCAATCTTAGATTCTCTTCCAATTTATTTCCTTTCAATCTTCAGGATCCCTGGCACTATGGTGAAGACATTGGACTCAACTCGAGCCAGATTCCTTTGGCATAGATGAAGGGATATAAAGAGAGGAGGTTTTGATGTGTCTTGGGCTTTGATTTGTAGATCCAAGGAGAATGGCGGCCTAGGCTTGAAGAATATAAAGCCCTTCAATTTAGCTCTTCTTTCTAAGTGGTTGTAGAAGCAGGTGCAATATGAGGAGGGTATGTGGCTTCAGGTTCTTAGAAGTACTATGCTCAAGCTAGGGAATGGGACTTTCTTCTGCCAATGCAGTACAATGTGTCTTCAGTATGGAAAGGTATTCTCTCCAGTGAGAATGTGTTCAGGGCAGGATTGAGCATTGTTAATTCCTATTGGTAACAGGAGGAGTACCCTCTTATGAGAAGATGTTTGGTGTTTGTCTCAACCTCTCAAGATCATCTTTCCTAGGTTATTTCATATCTCTATGCAACAGGCAGCCACAGTTTCCCAGGCGTTTGTAGAAGCCCAGGATGTGTTCAGGGCAGGATTGAGCATTGTTAATTGCTATTGGTAACAGGAGGAGTACCCTCTTATGAGAAGATGTTTGGTGTTTGTCTCAACCTTTCAAGGTTATCTTTCCTAGGTTATTTCATATCCCTATGCAACAGGCAGCCAGTTTCCCAGGCGTTTGTAGAAGCCCAGGAACAGTCATCTAGGAATTGCTTGTTCAGGAGATATTTAAGAGATGAAGTGCTGGAGGATGTGTTCTTGTTATTCTAATGCTTGCAGCCCATTCGTCTTGTGGCGGACAAGGCTGACCATTGGATCAGAGCTGGGAAAAGGATATCACCCATTCCGCCAAATCAACTTATGCAATCGTTTCTGATGCAGGCTGCAGATTCCCTTTCAAGTCCGCAGTCTGGGGAGTCAAAAGACCTATAAAAAGTCAGTTCCTCCTGTGGAGAGATTCTCATAATAGGCTTCAAACTTGCAATGGATTGGCTCGCTTAATGCATGACCTGCACACAGGGTGCTCGCTTTGCAGTGAAGCCGAGGAATCACTGGACCGTCTCTACACCACCTACTCCTTTGCAGAAGAAGTGAGGCAGTTGATTGGAGATTACTTTCAAGTGGACTGAGCAGGCTTTGACCTGGTGGGAAGCCTTCTTCTCTCATGGGGGAAACCCTGGACCTTGAAGCAGGATAGGATCCTTTCGTGGTTGATCCTTCATGCCACTATCTAGATGATTTGGTTGGAACGTAATAGGACTTTTCGGCGGGAAGCTACTACGCTGCATAGGATTTTCTCTTTTGTTTGTATAAAGGTTAAAGGGTGGGGTAAAGTTTCTTGCAATTTGAATTGTACAAATTCCTCCTTGTTTTGTCTTCTGGGGGAGATGTGAGGGAGGCTTGCACCTGCTTAGTATACCTTAGGAGGGAATTTTGTTGTCTTCCCTTCTTTTCTGTAAATGTATTCCTTTCCATCTTTCTAATATACGCGGTACCATCCACATTCAAAAAAAGCCTCCTCCCTCCTGAAGATTCTATTGTTTAGAAGCCCCAAATAGTCGCATGGAGCATCAACCACCACATAATATGGTCATCTTTCTGGGGCCAAGGTCTACTCCATGAGCAAAGGAGATTCTCCACATAATCACACTTGACTGTAGCCCACATGGATGTCTACACAGCAACTTCCAGACCTCCCCTAAGAAAGAGCAAGACTTGAAAAGGTAATGCAATCTCCTCTCCTGTGCCACAAAGGCAGCACGAAGTAGGCATGCCGTGGACATAATGAGCAAGCCTGTCACTAGTAGGGAGCCTATTAAGGGAAGCCCGCCACAAAAGGATCTGCACCTTGAGACAGCTCTTGACTCTCCATACACTCATAGTAGAGGGGAACCTAGTCTCCCCATCTGCAAGGATGGAGTAGACGAAACTTGACAGATACCTCCCCTCTCTGTCCTACCCCTAGGTCCAATGATCATGAGAGGTAGGGACCAACTGATAATTCTACAACAAATGGAACCATGGGTTTGTAGAACTGGCCAGTTCAAATTGGAATTGACAAAACCAGATGATAACTGGAGGTTCCCAATTTAATTTTGAACCAGCCAGTTTCGGCAGCCTTGTCCAAGTTCGGCCGATTCCATTATGATTTGGACTAGAACCAGCTGATCTTGGTTCTACGAACCTTGAACGGACATTTGCACTAGTTCACTCAGCTCCTCATCTCTTAAATTTCTTCTGAAAGGACTCGAACATGCATATGGTAGGTCTCCATCAAACACCTAATTGACCCACGGAAGGATGACAAGCAATAGTGAATAACCCCAGGAAACATAGATGGGCACATAGATTGGGGGGGGGGGGGGGGGGGGGGGGGGGGGGGGGGGGGGGGGGGTGGTGTTGGTTGGGGGGTTAAAGCGAAATGGTAAACCTTGGGCTTCAGTTGGTAGTCATTCCAACAGCTCGTGGGTTCGATCTTCACTACCCCCATGGGTTGAACAGGGAAGCCATGCCTTAACCCCCCACACGGTATTAGCTTCCCCCGGGTTTTACCGGCAACCGGGTTTCCCTTGTCATCTAAAAAAAAACAACTTCCCACCAAAGGCTTGAATCAAAGGTCACAAGCTTCCATGGTGACTTGGTACAGAGGGCCATGTTAAAGCAACTGATGTTCTTTAATCCCAATATCGCATTCTCCTTAGATCTGTATACCTTAGTGATAGCATATCCACTACTACAATCTTTAGAGCCAGGCCAAAGAATCTAGCTTGAGTGGACTCTAAAAAATAGATAAGGAACATATGGGGAAACTATCAAGGATTGATCTGCAAAAAGTCAACCTTCCCCATAGTATAAAAGTCTCCCTATCCATCCCACCAGTCTATTCTCAAATCTTTGCACAATCTTCTCTCCATCCCTATATAGAAGTTCCCTTGTTTTTGGGGGGGGAGGGGGGGGGAGGGAGAGAGAGAGAGAGCGAGAGATGGGGAAGTTACCCTTAGGCAGCCTAGAATTAAGGTAGCGCTCCTTAATTCCCTTTCTTCCATACTAATACTAATTAGCTGACTCTTCTGAAAGTTAACCTTCAATCCCTCCTCAGGTAAGTCCAACATGAGTCTAGCCACAAAGAACTGCCCTTCATCATCTAAAAAGAAGAGGAAGGTGTCATTAGCATATTGGAGATCAGAAATACACATTTCTTGTTGTGTAACCTAGCTATCTCTACCCTCAGCTAGACTCTACTAAGAATGTAAGCCATCGGAATGAAGAGAAGTGGCAATAAAGGGTCGCCTTGGTAGACATCTCTCCCACTGTGAAAGAAGGGAATAGGTTGCCCATTGATGAGCATAACAAAGGTGGTGGAAGAGATAGTCCCTAACCCATCTTCCACTTGTCACCAAAACCCATCTTGCTGAAGATTTAGAATAAATCCCCCCAGCTAATTCTATCGTAGGCTTTCTCAAAATCCAACTTAAATGCTAGCCCTTTTCTGTGATGCAACCTCATAAAGTGTACCCCCTGATGTGCCACAATGAAATTCTCTTAAATGTGTCAACCTTTGATGAAGGCACCTTGGATACAGTTGACCACCATGTTCTTCACCTTCCCCAATCTAGAAGCTACTGTCTTTGTAATAATCATCTAAATTCTATTTAACAAACTGATTGACATGTGGTCCCTCAAACAGTCAGAACCCTCCTTTTTAGGGAACAGTACAATAGAAGTCTTATTGATGCCTCTAAGATGAGCTAAACCATCTTGGAACTCCAACAAGACCTGCAGGATATCAGATTTGACAATGTCCCAACAACCTGACACTGAGACTTCTTCCACCTGCAAGAGAAAACACAGACCTCCTAATCTCTTCCTTTAAAAATGGAACTGAAAGATCCTCTCTCATTAGAGAAGGGAGGGAGCTCGTCAGCAATAGATGGTCACCTGAGGGTATCTTCAGATAAGATCTTGGAGTAGAAGTCCTGCACATGGTGACTGATCTGTAGAGCATAAGAGAAAAACTAGTCCCCTTTCTTGAGACATTCTGACATGATTCAGCCTCTTGCCTAAAGCCCGCTTAGTTATGACCCAGTAAACACAATCAACATAAGCCAGCTTATTTCACCTTCTTCAATCAAATGAATAAAGCAACCATTTATCA
This sequence comes from Zantedeschia hybrid cultivar, assembly GCA_030544215.1. Classification (NCBI taxonomy): domain Eukaryota; kingdom Viridiplantae; phylum Streptophyta; class Magnoliopsida; order Alismatales; family Araceae; genus Zantedeschia; species Zantedeschia hybrid cultivar. The sequence goes on along the minus strand of JARZZO010000002.1, from coordinate 43,936,225 downwards.
AACTCTTGCCAGAAAATTGATAACACGTTTAATTCAAACAAAAATGAACTAACATTTTTATGGATGCTCAATATGTGGACTAAAAGTATCACCCAGAATTCATGGACAAATTCTATATTCTGCATCCTCATGGTCCAATAGCTGCACTAGTACTTGACTTTGTTTTCAAATATATGAACATGTACCTGATTCCTTTCTGCTCACTAATCTGCCTCATTTATATAGGCCTCCGTCAAGTATTGCTTAAAGTAAAAAGCTTATATTTGTTATTATCAGGGTAAACTGACATGAAGAACCTTTTACCAATAACATATCAACAAAGACAAGGGACGACAAGGATTCAGGACAGAGTTCAAGGAGAATTGGATAACCTTGGTCGCACCACGCTCGCAAAGAACAATTATAAAACGTCTCAGACAAATATACTTGCTATCATCATCAGGATTTGAAATAATAGCACAGTATGCATCCCTGTAGCAGTTAAGGTCTAACATAAACTTGAAGATGTTTGCCCAAAGTCGTCCTCTAATAGTAGTTGCAGGTTCAGGAAGAAAATCACCAAGATTGTTGCCATCAGTCAAACTAACAACTTCATCCACTTGCTCAAGAGCAGCAAGAGCAAACTGGCAAGCACCGTCACTCATATTATACTGCTCAAAAGTTTGCATTGCCCACTGATAGTAATGAAACTTCCACACGATAACAGATTCCGAGTCAGCTGTAAAGAGAAAAAGGTATTAAAATGCTTGCTGGTATTTCCTATATAAAGCATCACTTTTTAAATGAACTCACCATACCAGGGTGTGGCAAGCCACCTTGGAAGGAGAGGCTTCCCAAAGCAAGAGGTGCCCCTTCTCCTGATACAGCTCTAGCAGAAAAAATTGGAAATAATTAAGCTTAACAATTTTCATAAACTGAAACAATAAACAATATCTCTACAGTCAGATTACCTAGAAGGCTAGAACACTAACTTGATGTGAGAAAAGATCACATTTTAATATCTACATGATTTATATGGCCACACTTCTTATTTTGTGCCTAGTCTACTAGGTCAATATAGCTCTCCTCCCAGATCAGCATCTATTGTTGGCATGATTACTTTTGTCAAAAATCATTTTTTAAGGGTGGTAAATGACCACAGTTCATCAAGATTAAAATAGAGTCACATTACTACAGCTTATGAATAACAAAGACACAGAATGAGCCCATTCCTCATTACATATTAATTATGAAAGAGTACAAAGCTGAAAAAGCAGAGGATGGCAGAACCTCCAAATGTGAAAACACCAACTTTCCAGAACCAGAGTGTGATGCATGTAAGTACATGTTTAAAAACACATTCATAAAACACCATAATGCAATTTGTTAAATGATAGAAATACCCGTAAATTCAAAGGTGGCAAATCAAGATGAGCATCAGCTACAGAAAATCAATAATGCAAATGAAACTCTTGCACCAATGCAATTGAGAATAGATGGACTTGGAAAGTCCTACACAAACAACAAGCTGATCATGCATCCGATGGTGATGAAAGAAACTGCTACCTCATGAATGAGTTAAAGCCACCATACCAGATAATGCATTCATGAAAGATTTAAGGAAAACCACTCTCATTCATCTAGAATATGAACTGCACCTTGCAGCATGTAGCATAAGTACAAGAAAGAAAACACCTATATGATGGAAAACTAGAGGTAGAACTTTCATGTGTGGGTTAAGGTTTTGGCAGAAAAATGCGAGTGATGCATAATAGCGTAGAGAAAACAGAAGGCGCTTCCTCCTGAGCAACACCCCATAGCTCCAATATTTATTTTGAGCTCTCCAGCTATGATTCAAAAAGTTAGCTGAAGTACTGGCTATGTTGAACCAAGAGCATCTAGTACTAATGGCTCTGATGCATTACAAAAAGTGTATCCATCAGTTCCAGACATCCCAAATACATGCCTCCGTAATGCAAGGCCATTAATAGCAGCGAAGGATAAGTTTGATCCACTAGGTACTTGCTTTTCTTCCTTTGGAAAAGAGAGATGATCTGAATAAATGAATTTATACCTGAAGAAACACCGAACAGCTTCACGGATCTTTTCTTCCTTCCGACGTCCATATGACCCAGAATGTGCTCGCACAAGGAGGCAAAATCCAAGGAGGTGAAGCCATGCACACCATTCACCATTGGTGCGCTGTACACTCTGTGATTCTTTCTTCTTATTTGAGTGTGCATCAGCAACAACAATTAGGTTCTTCAGACAAATAATAGATTATGTTAGGCATGATTATGGCTTTGAAGAAGAAATAAAGCGAATAGAAATGAGAATATTTTAAAAATAGTAAAAAAAAAAGACCTCAGCAGCTTCATACTGGCCATGACTAAGTAAAGCAGATGCTAATTCGATTGTGGGGCTGAAGGAGGATGCTCCTCCAGTCTTGCCCCAAATAATCCAACTGCAAAAATTTGTTATCAAACCAATACATTGTCCTGGTTGAGGAAAAGAAGTTGAAAAAATGAAACCCTGGTCTTCAATTGAGGTTGGAAAATCAAGTAAACAGGCCAATGTAAAATCAGGGCTGCCAAGCTTTCCATCCCATGATCTTTTGTCTGTCTTATTGTCTGGAAGAATAAAAGGTAACAAAAATTAGTAGAACATGTAAAGCTGGTTAAAGTCATACCAAGACAACACTGAGTTACACAACAAATAAAGAGAACATAAACATTCAGTAGGTTCTAGACAGCATGTAAAGATTCATGGTCATGCCCATATGAGAGGTATCAACAACACCCTAGTGGTGTTGATTCTAAGAAAGGCTCCAGTAGGTTGTAGAACTATAGACACATCAGCCTCCTAAATGAGGTCTACAAGATCATCACCAAAATGTTAGCTACGAGATTGGTGAGATGGTGGATGGCATCGTCAGTTGCGATCAAGGTGCAATCATCAGTGGATGGAATCCTCAAGAGACAATGGCCCAGAAGCCAGAGGTAATTCAATTTAGGTTTGTTTAACAAGGAAATGGTGATAAATGTAGGGGATGGCATGATATCCATAGATGGAAGCGGGGTTCAACTCTTAATGGATCCAAAGCAGTATCTGTGACAGAACCATGAACACTACTGGTGAACAGCACTGCATCCCATAGCTCGAGTCCTTATTTCTTTTGCCTTTGTTACCAGTGGTTAGGTTAATATAACCAAGGTTGTATTATCATCCTTATTTCTATGTTATCGAACGCTATCGCCACGCTCGACTAGGCGACGAAGTAGGTTGAGGCGAGCCAAAATGCCTTGCCTCGCCTCGCCTCATGTTCGCCTGACTCACCTAGGCACTTGCTTATGATGTCTATGCCCTATGTTTGTTGCTCTTTTTAATTATGTGGTACTGCTTTTTCTTATTCTTAATTATTCCAAAGTGGCTAATGCCTCTTTTAACAATGTTCAGTACCCTTTTTCTCTTACAGGCTATCACATTTTTTTTCTTATTTTTGATGAATCCTAAGATCATCCACAACTTATATGATTAGTGGATGGTCTTAGAACATTACATGTTGGACATGATCAATGCTTCTCATAATCTTACATATGATTATGTTTTCTTTATTTTCCTTGTATTCTCATTTTCTTCCTTCAAAGTGATTTATGAAAGAACATATCGCCTCAAATGCCTAGGCGATCGCCTAGGCATTTGAAGCTAAGGCAAACCCCTGGTTGCCTAGGTTGTCTCTCGCCTCTGACTACATAGCCTTATTTTGTAATCCTGGGTTAGGGTTAATCTAATGAGAAAGGAGAGTGGCCACTGTGTGGTTGTCCAGTTGGACCCCTCTCTTATATTGGTCTCCCTGTTATTGTTCTCCCTTCCCCTCTCTTCTGTTATGTGTACTTCCAAACAATATCGATTAGGGTGGGATGCATAAAAACCAAGGACGTCAGAGGACTCGACATGAAAAGTATCAGAGATATCAATTGGATCTAGAAACTTGGCACTGAGGGGACTCTATTTAAATGTTCTACAGCAGAAATATTATGTGACATTTAAGGTAGTGCAATGTGACCACCACCACAAGTGACATCTCCCATATATAGAATGATATTTTGCAAGCCAAAGGGGTAATGCAGTTAGACATTCAGGTTGCAATTAATAATGATAAGAAGAGCCTTCCTAAAGGATAGAAGTGCGGCACATCCCCCTTGGAAGAGAGTTTTCAACTACGATACGAGATTTATCCCGACCAGACAGAAGTGGTGGCCGATTCTTTGATGATAGGGTCACAGACAGGGGGCAGAGCTTCAGGAGAAATTTGCAGAAACTAAGCAGCTGGCAGAGGAGCATGGAATGCAAAATCGGTCAATCCGATTCGGGGGGGGGAGGAGCGGCCGGATCTTGGCCCATCCTAGGCATTGCCCATTGTTTTTTTGGTGGCTGATTCCGGCCGATCCGATCCAGAATATACAAGGTTATTCATATCAAGACTAGTAACTATTAAAGAACAAGTGCAAGCACAATGATGAATTACCAATATGCAAAGATGAAAGGCGAGAGCTAAAATCTTCAAAAACTGGAGACTCAGTTGGGGTTGTGGCCATAAAATATATGGTAAGCCAATGCATAATTATATCATGAATCATCGGAATAAGCCTATGTATTATCCTGGAGATGTCATCTTTCCCCATATTGACCTGTAAACAAATTGGCAAAAGATAATTAGAATATAAATCCTCAAGGAATCAAAATAACAAATATTAAAATCAATAACAAAAGGGGTAAGGGGTCAGCAGGAAGAAACAAAGACAGCAACATAAACTAAGAGAAGGGAAGTTTGGTGCAGCTAGACTAGCTATGTTGAGGCATTGGAATAATAACTAAAATAACATCTGACGGTCATCAAAACAATTTAATTCATTCTTTATTAAAAAGGTTGAAATGATTAGTAGATCAAAGCTAACCACCTTTCAATATTAACTTCAGACTCCTTTACTAGATATAATAAAAGAAAAAAGAGTCAAGCTACTTGTAGAAAACACGGAAAAACTTGCCAAATATATCAATGTCAGAAAGATGAATAATAATACATTCTAAAGTTGGCTGCCTTGAGGAAACAATCATCGCTATTTGATGCTAGAGTGTCAGAAGGATTGGACTGCCAAACACATAGACTCAATGGTACAAAAAATATGCAGTGACAACAGTCGTGGTTCTTTAGGAAGTTTGAAATAAATGACTTTCTCTGATGTAGGTATTTCTCAATCCATACATTCTATGGAGAAATGTACAAGAAAGCAGAAAGACATAATTTCCATGGACTTAATTATTTTCCATGAATATTCCATTAGACTAGTAAAATTCAACTCAAAATATCAGTTTCAAGACAGTCAATAAGACAGACTTTGACATAATCTCAAAGAATCAGTTTTATGATGGTCGATAAAACGGACTTTTCTTTTCCTGACTTTGGTGGTATAAACCAACAAAAGTCAGGATATATACCAACACATCAAAATAGACAACATGCTAGGCAAAATGCATATCGTAGCCTTGCAAAATGCTAGGCAGCATGCAAGGCAGTAGGATGTTTATCTTTTTCATATTAAATGAGTATTAGAAATATGAGATTAATAGACGCTAAAAACCTTTTAAGTCCTACTGAAATGAGAGGGTAAGTTACTCGAGAGATTTGGGACTACTTCCCCTCATGCCGTTGCATGTTCTGATTGGGTGCCCTCTATAAAGAGTCTTGAGCAACAGCTAGCCATTTGCTAAGGAAGAAAATTGAGACTTAGGTTGAAAATTACACCATTAAAGGCAGTCTGACAAACTGGCCAGACTACTCAATGTTCTTCTGTCTATTGCAACAAAGGAATTAAAACTGAAGTCTGGAACTGGAGTGCTCCATGTCATCTCCATTTCTGGTTTCAATTTCAATCAGAAACTAGCTGGTTCTGGCTATGTACTTCCAGTCTGGCTCGTTTCAGAAGACAGGGAAGGAGAAGAAAGAGGAGAAGGTGATGAAAGACAACAAGAAGAAGCAATAGGCTGCCAGTTCAACAGACAGGAACCAGCAGCCACAGCAAGGAGGGAAAGGGGAGGTATGTGGCTTGGTAGTTTTTGGATCAGCATGTTGCTGCTATCGCCGTCCATAGCTAATCTAGTGGGGTGCATCTAGAGGCCCTCCCTGGCACTACGGCAGCTGCCCATCCCCAACCTTCCATCTATCAATTTTTCCCCTTCAATACAGCTAGGATTGTGTTCACTTCTGACATGGTTCCCGGCTGGAGCCCACACGGTACCACATGGGCTGACATGGTGTAAGTGAGGACACGAAAAACTTGGATGGTAAGGCTAAAAAGAAACTTGTGAGGGAAAGAGACATTGAAGGGGGCTGACACAACCCCCTTGTCAGGCCACGCCCCCGCACTCTCTCCTAAAACCACCTATTACCAGCCCAACAGAAGCGATGGGGGGTACCCCGATACTAGTCATTTACATCTTAAAAAAAATAAAAAAACTGACATTGGCTGATACCGCACCAAAACGCCCAATACTGATATAGGTACCCACCCGTACTGCCATCCATGCTTCAAAAACCCCTCACAACACATCCAGAGCCAATCAGCCATGGCAGGTGAGAGGAAGAGAAAATGAAAGAAAGAGAGAGGGGAAGAGAGGAAGAGAAAATGAAAGAAAGAGAGAGGGGAAGAGAGGAAGAGAAAATGAAAGAAAGAGAGAGGGGAAGAGAGGAAAAGAAAGAGAGGGAGGGAGTACAAGAGAAAAGATAGACAAGAAGGGAAAAGAATGAGAGAAAAAGATGGTAAGAATGGAAGAATAGGAGGAGGATGAAGATGTGAGGACAGCGCCTCCCATCCACTGCTTCATCAAAGGAGAACTTGGGAGCAACGTCCACAACCTGGTGCCAACAAGGACAGGGCCTCTTCATCAACTCCAAAAGTGGGGTCATCTTGCAAGAAGTCCCTCTCAGGGTTTTTGAGACGTAAGATGATGCCCACTTTTCTCCTCTGTGTTCATGGTCAGTTGCTTCTTCCTTTTATTCTTTTGGGTTCCGAGGTTCTTTTGGGCTTACCATGGGATTGACGAGATTATTCAGTTTGGAGATAGAGTTGGGGTGTCGTTTAGAGTCGGGAAGACATTGTTACAAGTTTTTTTTTAAAACTGAGAATAAATGAGGCATTATAAAATTCTGCAGAAAGAAGAGGGCATGGTGGAGGAATAAAATTGGGAAGAGAGAGATAAGCTTTATAAAGACTAATGAAGTCTTCGATAGGTTAAGAGAGAAAAAAGGGAAAACAGTGGTGGATAATTGTGTTCTAATGGAGCTCTTGTCTTGGGATGTAAGAGATCTTAATAGTGACCTCAAGATGAGGGCAGTTAAGACCATATCAGAACTCTTCATTTATGTTGTGTTTGTCTTCAAGAAACTAAGATGAAGAACATGGATGATCAAATTCCGAAAAGACTGGGGGGGTTCAGTTTTGACAGGCTTTGCAGTTTTTCCAGCTGATGGGTTGAAAAGGGGACAGATTATATTGTACAACGAGAGTAAATTTAAAGGGACTATCATTGATGTGGGAAGTTTTAGTTTATCAGTGTATTTTTCACATAACTGTTCAAGAGCTACTTGGGTTATCTCTTCAGTTTATGAACCTCATATCAGCAGAGGGAGGATTTTTTTCCAATAGTTGTACAGGTTGTATAGTATGTTTTCTGAGGCTTGGTACATTGTGGGAGATTTTAATTGTATTAGATATCCCTAGGAGAGATCTAGGGTGTAGAAATGGGACAAGGAGATGGAAGGATTGAATCAGTAAATAAGGGGCAGTGGTTTAATAGATATGGAAATCTTGAACAGAAGGTCTACACGGCCTAATCTCCAACAAGAAAGTACCCAGTCCAGAATTGACAGAGTACTTATATCTATAGAATGGCAGAGAATGTTTCCGTATTCTCACATTAAGGGGCATAACAGAATAGTTTTTGATCATATACAATTGCAGTTGTTAATAGGTGACAAAGATAAGAAAATCAGTATTCAGATATGAACTTGCATGGCAAAATCAGGATGGGTTCAAGGAATTGGTAACTATGTGGTGGAGAGAGGCACCTTCTAAAGCTTATGCAGCTTCTACTTTCTCCATGAAGATAAAGTGGGTTAGGGAGTGTTGGAAAAAATGGCCAAAACAGACTTTTGGATCACTTTCTAAGAGAAGGCGGGATATTATGCAGTCCATTGATCAGCCGGAGATGTGCAGTGAAACTAGCCCTTTGTCTATAGGAAGATGATCAGAAGTTGAAGGAATATAAAAAACAGTACAATGAGCTGCTGCTACAAGAGGAAATTAAATGGAAACAACAAGCAAAAGAGCATTAGCTGAAAGAAGGTGATAAAAACACTGCTTCTTTCATGTTGTGGCAAGTGCAAGAAGGAGGTCCTTGAAGATCAATCATATAAGGGAGAATGAAGAGCTAATTGATAATAAGGAAGCAATCATGGACAGGTTTATCGAATTCTATGATAATCTCTTCAAGGAAAATTTCCATTGGAGACTACATTTGGAAGATGGGATGCAGTCTAAGTTGAATGACTCTGAAGCTGAAGCAATGTATCTTCGCTTTCAGGAAGAAGAAGTTGTTAAAGAAGCAATTTTCAGTATGAATCCAAACAAATCTCCAGGCCCCAATGGATTTTCATTGGGTTTTTATCAGTTTTTTGGGGATGTGATTAAAGAAGACTTGATGAAGGTGATGCAGGAATTTCAAGACAGAACATCGTACGTGAGGCTCACATTGTTCTTATTCCTAAAAAGGAAGGTGTTGAAAGAGTGTTGGAGTTTAGAACCATTAGTTTGTTGAATGGGTGTCATAAAATCATTACCAAAGTTCTAGTTTCTCCTCTTAAGAAGGTTCTTGGACAGCTTGTTGGCAATGATCAGTCTACTTTCAATGAAGGGAGGTTTATATTAGATAACTATATGATAGCCTATGAAGCTATACATTATCAGAGAAGTACAAATGAAGAGCAGGTACTATTGAAGCATGATTGTGAAAAGGTGTATGATAGAGTCAGTTGGTATTGCATCAGGAGAACATTTGAGCTGATGGGGTTTAACCAAAAATGGATGGGGTGGACTACAAGCTGCATTTCCCCATCTAGGTTCTCTATTTTTATTAATGGAGAACCATGTGGATACTTCAGTAGCTCTAGAGAACTTAGACAGGGGACCACATCTCCACTCTTATCTTCCTACTTGTTGGTCAGATTTTAAGCTCATTGTAGGACAAAGCTGCTCAAATGGGTTTAGTTGATGGATTTACGATTGGAAGGAATAACATTCAACTAATACACCTCCAGTTTGCTGATGATACTCTATTGTCACTTTTGGGAGAGGCGATGTCATTCATAACATCAGAAAATTGCTCATTATTGTGGAATTAATCACAGGTCTCAAGATTAATTATGATAAGTCTGAAGTGGTTGGTATTAATATACCAAATACTATGAAGAACATTGTTGGTTCCATGGATTGCTCTTACTCTCAATTTCCTAATTGATTATTTAGGTCTGCCCTTGACTGAGGTGCCATTAAAGTTAGGGATTGGGATGCTTCAGTAGTTTGAAGATAGACTAGAAGGATGGAAAGGGGAACATCTTTCAACATGTGGTAGATGTGTTCTTTCCAAAACTGTCCTCTCGTACATAGTAGTTTATTATGCTTCAATCTTCAAGATTCCAAGGACTGTAGAGAGACTTATAGAAGCTACGAGATCTTCTTTATGTTGGGGTGGAGGGAAGAGAGAGAAGAAAGCACTTCACTTGATTAAGTGGGATAATGTGTGCAGGAGCAAGGAACAAGTGCGTGTTTTTAATAAGGCTTTGCTGGCTAAACGGTTATAGAGGCTTGGGGAGGAGCAAGAATCCCTGTGGGCTTTGATTGTCAAGGAGAAACATTTCTCTCACTCCAGTAGACGGGCTCTTTATCCCTTCTAGAGCTTATAATTTGTCACCTATTTGGAAGCAGGTTATCAAGACGGCAGATATACTTTCTATATCCTTTGTATTGCAGGTTGGAAATGGGGAGGAAATTAAGTTTTGGATGGATAAATGCTGTTCTAATTCACCTTTGGAAATGCAGTTTAGAAATTTGTTTCATAGTGATAAACAGTGAAGATTCACTTGCCCAAGTTCTACCCAATGACACAAGTGGACACTACAGCATACTCTTGAGAAGGGATCCTACTCATTTGGAATATGGAGAACTGATTTCGTTATTGGGTACTGTTCATCAATATTCAGCTATGCCAAAAGCTTCAAGACAGAAGAGTGTGGTGATGGAACAAGAATGGAAACTTTTCAGTTAACTCACTGGTGCAGCTATTAGATGATAGAGGCTGTAGGATTTGGTGGAAAGAGATAGTTTGGCATAAACTTCTTCTGAACAAAATCAGAACTTTTTTTTAATTGAAAAGTGTGTGGAATAGATTGCCTACCAGTCACAGGACTAAAAAGGTATTCCAAGTCCAGAACTCTACATGTATGTTCTGTGCTTTGTATGAAGAAGATCAGAATCACCTCTTTTATGCTTGTGATATAATTTCTACACCATGGGCAGTTCTTTGCAGATCAGTTGGTATGAGGTGGGTGGAGCATTCTTCTGTCATGCGGCTCCTAAAGTGGTGGAAGTCAGTCTGTCCTGATTCACTTCAGAAAGATGTATGGTTTTTGATGGGGACAGCTATGCCGTGGGCTATTTGGTCTAACAGGAATAAGAGGAGGTTTAATGAGGACTTCACCTGTGTATTTGATATCTTGAGAAGAGCTATTTTTTGGACAGAGGATTGGGGAAGCGCAGCGGGGATTTCTGAAAACAACATACAAATGATATTGAACAAGGCTAAGAACTGGAAGGATTCTGTGGCTTGACCTTCATACCTGTTTTATACTACTCATAAAACAGAAATCTTGTAATTTTTGGTTTTGGTCTGCGTGGGCTTTGGTTCTCTCTGAACCTGAGGCATTTGCCTTGTATGTGTTGGGGGCCTTCTTGGTCCTCTGGTGTACTCTTCTTTCTTACTTCAATGAAATTGTGACTTCTGTCACATTAAAAAAAAAAAAAGTGATGGATCTCAAATCCCCTATACAAAAGTATACATCCCCCCCTCCAAAAAAAAAAGATGCAACTCTTTCCAGGGGTCTAGATTCCACTTTGTGGACCCTCAAATTATGTAGGGCCCAAAGGGTAGAATGAAGCACCAGCCACCAGGCAACAGAGTCCCCCTTTGCAGGCCACAAGCAATGACAAGTAGAAAGAAACCCATGGACCGAATCCTGTTGAAGCGGGGGCAACTGGCTCTGCATCCACACCTCTACTGAAAAGGAACGGCCAACAAACAAATGATCAATGGTTTCCTCCTCCTCCCCACAAAGGCAACACCTCATTTCTTGTTGCATTGAGGATACTGTTGAACCCAAAAATAATCTCATATGCAGATTTGCATTGTATGAATATACATATACGACGCATGCTCGCGTCGATGTGAGATTCCCATAGGAGGATACACATACATAAGCATGACGATATGTTCATGAAGAACCATGTCGTGCAAAATAAAATGTATGCCTATGATATAAGTGAATATTAAAAATCCATAAGAAACCATGGGCTCGCATTACGAGGGCAATGGGGTAGGGAACATACCTAGGCCAAAAAGGCCTTGATCAGATTTTTCAAGGGAGCCTAAGGCACCCCAAGTTGCTTGCTTCGGCTTCCGAGATCAATTCCCGAACCGCCTTTGCGATTCTCAATAGTGAGACCCGAAGGGAGACCCCAAATACAGCGATAAATGGGACGCCGAACGCTGCAAAATAAGGGTCAAAATCAGTCCCAAAGTGGACTAAAATCTGTCCCGAAATGGGGGAAAATCAGTCCTAGAACTCGCCCAAAATGGCCCCGAAATGGAGGCCCAATAGTGGGAGAGATAGGCCCAATAAGTAGCGCTATGGGTGGGGTGAATATGAGGCCCAATAAGCCCCCAAATGGGCCCAAGTTCAGTCCCAAAGTGGGCTGAAATCTGTCCCGGAGTGGGACATAATTGGTCCTAGAACTCCCCCAAAATGGCCCCGAAATGGAGGCCCAATAATGGGAGAGATAGGCCCAATAAGTAGCCCTATGGGTGGGGCCAATATGAGGCCCAATAAGCCCCCAAATGGGCCCAAATTCAGTCCCAAAGTGGGCTGAAATCTGTCCCGGAGTAAGGTGAAATCAGTCTTGAAACTCACCTAAAACAGCCCCAAAATGGGGGCCCAATGGCGGGAGAGATAGGCCCAATAGGGGGGACCGAAATGAGGCCCAATAAGCACCTCTAACAGGTCCAAAACCAGCCCCCACTAGGGTGCTAAATCTGCAAAACCAGGGAGAAGAGAACCTCCAAGAAATTCCCCAAAATGGCAAAGAAGCATGTGGACCCCCTCTCTCTTCCCCCCCTTTATTTAAATAAGAATGGGGGAGGTGGAGGAGAGAGAGGGGGAACCGGTGGGGCCCCCCCCCCACCGGTTCCAAGAGGGAAACCGGTGGGGGGGGGAGGAGGAGCTCCCTCCAATCCTCTTCAGATTTTTAAATTCAAAAATGGGGGGCGGGGGGGGGGGGGGGGGGGGGGGGGGGGGGGGGGGGTTTTAATGGGAGGTTTAAATGAGGGATCTTAACCCCATTCACATGGGTTAAGAATCCCATGTGGAAACCCTCTTAACTCCATCCCAAACCCCTTTCACATGGGGCCAAGACATGAAGTTAATGGGGTTAAACCCCTTTCACATTGGCCTAAAACCCAAACCCCCAAAGAGAAATCTGAAAACCCCATTAAATGGGCCTTGGAAGAGGAAAAAAAGAAAAGGAGAGTGGGGACGGGAAACCCCCCACCGGTTTCCCAAAAGACCCCCCACCGGTTCCCAACCGGTGGGGGGCCCAACCGGTGGCACCCCCTCCACCGGTTGGAACCGGTGGGGGTGCCCACCGAAACCCCCCCTCTCCTCTCATTGCCTCTCTCTCACCCCCTTCTCTCACCCATTTGAGTAAAAAAAAGAGAAGGAGAGCGATTGGATCCGGTGGCACCCCCCACTGTGAGCTCATCCGGTGGCACCTCCCACCGGGCCCAATTTGGGGCCTATAAATAGGACCCCATGGTCCCCAATTCAAAGACACCACAAGCATATACACAGCCCATATACAAGGGTAAAATTGTGAGGGAGAGTGCTGCCCAGCTGAAGACCAAATTCGCGTTTTAAACCCGGATTTGCTGCGATTTTGGGAGGTCTTTCTTTCGTCCCGAGGAGTCCTCTCTCCTAAGGTTCAATCCTAAAGGAGGAGCTCTGCCGGATTTTTTTTGTAAAAACGCCTTGTTACAAGGCGAAGTGCTGCCGAAATAAAATCAGAATTTCTGTGCTTATGTGTGTCATTTAAATTTTATAATTATCATACTTTAAAAAAATAATATGTATATATGTATATATTTTTCTAAAACCAAATAAAATTGTGTACATCCACAACTTAACCTTAACCTCACCCCATAAATAAACCAAATTCATAAATCTGCATAAAATCATAATTAAAGCCCCAAAGATAATTTATAATTAATTAATTAATAAAAATTAATGAAATTAATTAAAAATCAGAAAAAACCAGGAAAAATCAGTAAAAATCTGTAAGAAACCTGTAAAAACCTGAAATATGATATAAAAATCATAATAAATTCAAATACCCTTATGTATTTAATTAATTAATCAGCTAATTAAATTAATCATAAAAAAATGGATAAAATTAATAAAAAAATCAGAGAATTAGAAATCTGAAAGAATGTTAAATCACTAACCATATATCCAAAAACTTAGTGTAAAATTACGAAGATACCCCTATATGCAATATTTACATATATAACCCTGAAAACACTAAAATTCATATCATAAGCGGAATTCCTTCCCATATAGCCTGAATGTCATTAAGTACGAACCCTAAGACTTAAAAACCCGGTTTTAAGGTAAAATTACTAAAAAACCCTCATACATTTAAAAATCAACTCCCTAACTCCCATAAAGCTTAAAAACCTCTAAGACTCACTCCTATATGTTTAAAAGCTGTTATACTTCCATAAAACCCCCATACTTACATAAAAACCCCTAAAGGTGAATAATTGCAAAAAAGCCCATGTGGGGTTAAAAATTGGGAATTAACCCATATAATTCGGAATTAATCCGCCTAACTTGGAACCAATCCTAATAACCAGGAATTAATCCTAAACCATATAAGAAATTGTCCCCAAACCAGGGGTGAGGCTAAGGATCCAACCTAAAATATGCCTTCATATCCATATGCATGCGCTGCCGGTAGTAGTAGTCTTGCATGACTAAGGGCATCATACGGACGGTTAATCAAGGGTTGCCGAGCAGTTGCTCAGCGTAATTAACACTGACCGAGGTCAGTGGAGAGAGGTCATATACTCGAATCTTCGCCTGATTCGAAGTCCCGGATTCCCTGAGGGCTAATCTCAAGCTCTCATAATCCGATAAAATATAAAACCGACCTATAATCCTCTAGATAAACAAAGAAAATGGATTTCCGAATAATCCGACATAGGAGAGGATAGATATGTCTAGGTCAGGTCCCGAACACCGGAGGTTTTGGAAACAAAATCTCCGCGAACAGATACTCTAGGACTGTGTATTAGGGTTGAGTCTTAGAAACGGTCTTTATTGTGTGGATACTAGGTTACAATGGTTCCGCAGTGGCTACCAGATTAACAGGGTTTAGATCAATCACATGCACAGGAGTGGCCTAGTTTCTTTTATACCCTCTAGCTTCGCAGAGAAAAGGATTGCTTTAAAATATATATGAAGAAGTTTATACATCAAATTATATGCTGTGAAACCCTGGACATTTTGTGTCTTGAAGGATAATATAATTGCCTGGGTTGATGCATGTGCTGTATCTATTCAGACTCTTCATATTTCATCGTCAGGAAAATGCTCAACTAAGTGTTATTGGATCATGTAGTTGCTGGAGCCAAGAAGAGATCTCTCAAGATAGAACATGTTAAGATTGAAGATCAGATATTGAATCAGAATCGGGTATTAAAAAAGCTTTCATTTCCTACTTTCAGAATATTTTCGCAGAAAATGAGCAGTGGAGACCTAATCTGATGGAAGGTATTCTTCCGACAATAGACATTTCACAAGCTGAAGCTTTATGTGCAGAAATTCTTGAAGAGGAGGTCAAGGAAGCAATCTTTAGCATGAATGCCAACAAATCCCCAGGGCCCGATGGTTTTTCTATGGGTTTCTATCAATTTTTTGGGGAAGTTATCAAGGAAGACTTAATGAATGCATTGAAGGAATTTCAGCAAAGACCGAAAGCTATCAAATGTTTCAATTCTACCTTTCTAGTTCTTATTCCAAAGGAGGGTGCTGAGAAGCCTGCAGATTTTAGACCTATTAGTTTGTTAAATGGTTGCTACAAAATCATTACTAAGATTATGGCAAACCGACTGAAGAAGGCTTTGCAAAATGTCATTAGTCTCAATCAATCTGCTTTCTTGAAACGAAGGTATATCCTTGATAACTTTCTAGCAGCCCACAAAGCTATTCATTCTCAGAAGTGCTCAAAGAAACAAGGAGTTGTCCTTAAATTAGATTTTGAGAAAGCCTTTGATAAAGTGAGCTGGAACTGCATTGAAAAAGTATTTCTACTTATGGGTTTCAAACAAAAATGGATCAACTGGATTATCAGTTGTGTTACCTCTGCTAGGTTTTCTATTCTAATCAATGGGGAAATTAGTGGTTTCTTTGCTAGCTCTAGAGGTTTAAGACAGGAAGATCCTATCTCTCCTCTCATCTTCATCATGGTCAGCCAAATTCTGAGTTCACTTTGGGATCAAGCTACCTTAAAAGGATTGGTTGATGGTTTCATTACCAGCAAAAATGGTATTATGTTCTCCCATCTTCAATTTGCAGATGACACATTGATTTTCTCTTCTTCCGAAGAAACTAAGCTTACAAATATCAAGAAAATTCTATTGCTGGTTGAGGCTGTCACCGGATTATCTATTAACTTTGACAAATCTGAAATGGTGGGCATCAACATTGGGAGAGATAGAAGCAATCAGATTGCTGCTGATTTGGAGTGTAAACGGTCCCAATTTCCTATCAAGTATCTTGGCCTCCCTCTTTCCAATGTCAGTAGCAAAGTTAGGGAATGAGACCCTCTAATTAAGAAGTTTGCACAAGCTTTGGAAGGTTGGAAAGCAAAGTTCCTATCTGTTGGAGGTAAATGGATCCTTTCCAAAACTGTTCTATCTTCCTTGAGTACATATCATCTCTCCATTCTCTCAATTCCTAAAACAGTGGAAAGAATTATTGAAAGCATAAGGAGTTCCTTTTTTTGGGGAGGAGGGAAAAGGGAAAATGGAGACCTTCATCTAGTTGCTTGGGATAGAGTTTGTACTAGCAAAGCACAGGGAGGTGTAGGCCTAACCAGCATTCGGACTTTCAATATAGCATTGCTTGCTAAGTGGCTATGGAGAATGGGTGATATCGACAATGCACTTTGGGTCAACATCATCAGAAATAAGTACTATCCACAAGCATACAAATGGACAATTCAGCCCTCTTCTTAATCCTCAATATCACCAACATGGAGGAACATCAACAAGCTTGTAGATCTTGTCAATACAGCCACCATTTTTACTATGGGAAATGGGAAATGGATCAGATTTTGGAAGGACAGATGGTGCACGAATAGCCCTCTGGCAGTCAAATTTCAGCACATATATAGTATTGCAGAGGATAAAGGAAAGACAATTAATTTCATCTATTCACCTGAAGAAAATAGTCACTGGAATATCAACCTTAGAAGGGAGCTTGTTGACATTGAAGTGGATCAACTTCTGCATATCCTTAGCTATATACATCTTTGTTTCCCAAATAATTTGCAGAAGGACTCTAGATTTTGGGTTTGGAACTGTCAAGGACTATTTTCTGTCAGTGCTCCCACCAATATTCTTAAGGATAGAGGATTGAGAGTCAATTGGCATCAGTTTGTATGGTCTCCCCTTCTTCCCACCAAAATTAGGGTTTTCCTTTGGAAGATGGCACTGAGCAGACTACCAACTTTGGAAAGGCTGAAATACATCCCTCATGGCAAAATCTCTAATTGTGTTTTCTGTGGAATCCTAAAGGAGAATGTTGAGCACATGTTTATGCATTGTGGGATCATTAATATATTATGGAAATCCATTGGACTGTCATTTTCTTTTCAATGGATGGACTACCAGGATATTCCTAGCCTTCTCCAAGAGTGGAATGGGATTTGTCCAATCCAATCCGAGCACAAGATTTGGTCTTTGTTCTTACCAGCCAAGCTTTGGTCCATCTGGCTTGTAAGAAATTCTAGAATTTTCAGTCAAACATTCAACCAAATAGATTATATCTTGGCTAGAGCTGCCAGGTGGACTTGTAATTGGGCGAGAGCTGCTAGGCTTCTGTACAACATGGAAGACTCTTCATTAATACTTGCTGTAATGAAGCTCAAGAAGTCTTTTTTGTTATTTTCCCTGTTATCCTCTGGATAATTCTGTAACATAGATTGAGTTAGTGTTTGTATTGACTTCGGTCAAAGTGTAACCTCTTTATTTTATCAATGAAATGTGACTAATGGTCACCTTCAAAAAAAGAAGTGTTATTGGATCAATTGGCTTATACATATTAGTCCACAGATTAGTAGTAGGCTAATGGGTGGGCTTTGACCTACCTATCAAAAGTGTTTGCACCTGGAAATTTTGTGAGTTAAAGCAATCCTTGTCTATCTAACACTGACAACTCAGGTTCCATGCATGTCCGAGTCAGTTTAGGCTGTTTTATCAAATGGTTTTATGTTATTTTATGTTAGAAAACAGTACCCTAAGTTTTAAACTGTGCATCAATGGCCGTACGATTCCCAGCTTGGGAGTGATCATAAAGACGGTGGATCCTGAAATAAAAGGGTCTCCAAATAGAACTGTGTAGAATTACTGGAAGTGGTTAGGAAAAAAAACCTGGTTAGCTAAGTGGTTGCATTGTGTTGGCCATGAGACCCCAGCTATGGACTATTCTGACACTGCATGGTACAAAAATCCTAAGTAGGACCATTTGGTTTACTTGGTATCATTATTGGTGTATAAAAAAGCTGTGGAAAGGGGACCGGTGATAGTGGATACATGTATACACTTGTGTGCAAGTCTATATACAAATATCCTAAATTGGGCTGTTGTGAATTTCCACATTTTAAGGAATTGCATCCTGGTATGTGACTAATCACAATCCACTGATAAACCATGTAATGCAGTCTGACAAGGATCTTGCAAGATTCTCCATCTCAGAAGGGTTCTGAGAAAAAGAATGCCGACGACAGGCATGAGGATACTTCAGGAGTTTGGCTTGTTTCAGGATGGTATCTAGGTGGACCAGCCAGTTCAGGGGGCCTCTTGAACGCCACTCTTGACCCCCCCCCCCCAAAAAAAAAAGGGATTTCAGCTTGCAGATTTCACCCCCCACTTTACGACAATAGAAGACCCCTAGAGCCTTCAGCTGCTCGTGCTCCTACTCTTCAAGCACCATGCCCTGTTGCTCACACCGTACCTCTCTCTCTCTCTCTCTCTCTCTCTCTCTCTCTCTCTCTCTCTCTCTCTCTATATATATATATATATATATATATATATATATATGGAAATGGATTCAACCATAGAATGTAAAATCGGCCGATCCCGATCCGGATCGGCTGATTCATTAGCTGATCCGATTCTGGATCCTGAGCATTTCCCCTTTTTTTTGGTGGCCGATTATGGCCGATCCCCGGCCGATCCCAACCGATTCTCGGCTGATCCAATTTGGCCAATCCGATCCGGATAGGATCGGGATCGCTGGGGTCTGATTCGGACCCCCGACTCGATCTAGAATTCCATGATTCAACATGCCCCGGGACGCATCTAAGTTAGATGTGCCCCCACCTAAAAAACCGTCCTCCCCATATTAAAAAAATAATATTTTTTTATAAATTTTTTGATATTCAAATAGGTCCATTAAGATTGATCCCTTTTCCGAGACTTTAATTTCCACCGTTCGATCTTGACAATCAACTGGAGCCATACGATTATGCACATATCAAAAATCAACGTCTAAAAATGCTGAAAACATAGTCCAAAAATAGAAAATTCGTCAGATTAGCCCTTAGGGTTAATCTCATCTCCTGGTATTTTAATTTTGATCTCCAAACAACGATGCATTTGATTGGACGGCTACGATTAAGTTTTTCGATCCAAGAGTGAAAATTAAATCCAAAAGGATGGGAAACAACCTAGATAGGGATATTTGAATATTTTAAAAATTTTGATGATTTTTATTTTTTTCTTGAAATCGGGATGGGGGTTTTTGGGATGGATATATATATATATAGTGCAACGCACTGTAGCAGTGTGTAACCAGGTTGCATGCATTGTTTTTGACGCCTTCTCTCTATATTTAAAAAATAAATAAAATTCATCATAAATTTCTATATATTCAATAAATCCTCTTAGGATTGTTTCCATCCCCTGGGGCTTTATTTTCACCATCTGATCATAGTTTGATCCTAAAACTCAATCTTAGCCGTTCATCAGGTACATGCAAAGCCCAATTTTTACAAATCATGAAAATAGTCAAAAAATAGAAACTTGATCAGATTACCCTTAGCATCTAACTAGCACAAGATTAGACGGCTACAATCAATTAGGATATGATCCAATGGTGAAACTTAAGCTCCAAGAGGTGAAAGTTATCGTATATGGGTAATTAAATATTTAAAATTTCATGATGATTTTTATTTTATTTTTCAACATGAGGATGGAGCCAAAATATACTATGCAACCAGGTTGCACATATAGCCTTGGTTGCACCATAGCATTTCTCTCTCTCTCTCTCTCTCTCTCTCTCTCTATATATATATATATATATATATATATATATATATATATTAAAATGTTCGCCATATCGCTGATCCTTATCAGATCGTATCTTCCCAAATATGGTACAATGCTGATACGACTCGCAAGTGTCCGCCAATAAGTTCGTTAAAATCAATGAGTTGTTTGTTAAAATTAACGAGTTTAACTCACATTTTAGAAAAATGTATCCTATTAATTGATACAAAAAGTATAATTTTACTCAACTCAAAACATTCCATTAAGCATGTATAAGTCAGCACGATCCGATCTGACTCGGTGCATATCAATAAGTCGGATCAGATCGTGCCGACTTATGATACAAGTCGACTCGTACGAGTCGGCCCGACATTCAAGGAATCCTAATGGGTGAGCATGAGCAAAGGAGTGGGAGGAGAGGCGAAAGATGGAGAGGAAGAGACGGAGAGTTCGCTTCAGTGGCAACTGTGCGAGATGTTTGAAGACAGGGCACAGGGCGGCAGAAAGCAAGAATGCTTTGGTCTACAAGATTTGTCGGAACCTTGGCCATAGAAGCTTCTCCTGCTTTGAACAGAGGGCTTTGAAGGATCCACCAAAGGTAACATGGTTCGATTCTTATTCTCAGGATGAACAGTGTTCTAGCAAGGTTGTGGATGTTCATTGGTGCCCGGGGTTCAGGAAGAACATTCAATATCTTAATGAATCCCTTGTAGTGAATGTGTTAGAGGAAAGCATGAAGCCGGATAGGTTGCAGGATTTTCTAACACAAGCATAGTTTGGCCAAGCTGATTGGAGCGTCTTTGTTTTGGCGGGTGATAGTTTCCTTGTTCATCGTCCTTCTGAGGAAGCTCTACAATGGGCTCTCTCTAAAAGAGAGTTCAGAGTAGATGAAGCTCGATTGTCATGGTCGGAATGGTCTTTCTCAACTGCTACACAAGAGGCACGTCCAATGCATAAGATGTGGTGCAGAGCATATGGTATCCCTCTCGCTTTTTGGGATCCAGAAGTCTTCAAGGCCGTTGTGCCAGAAGTTGGAATTCTATGTCCAGTCGATCAAAGGACTATTCACTAGCAAGTGTTAGAGTTTGCTAGACTTTGCGTTCGAGTTGAACAGGGGGTTGGCATGCGTTCGAGTTGAACAGGGGGTTGGCCTACCTCTCTTTCTTAAGCTCAGATGGAACAAACGAGCTTTTTGGGTGAAACTAATGGAAGAGCAGGGTGCAGCGCAAGGAGGTGATGGGAGGTTGACGACGACGGTTCAAAGGGCGGATGGAGTAAACCGGGACGGTTTGGACTCAAAGACTGAATCGGGCCGGGTCGAAGGTGATAAGTTTAATGGGGTAGGTGGTTCAGGACTAACGGGTTTCTCGCCTGATTTAATGTGGAAGGCAGCCATTTCGGAGTCCGAATAGGGTTGTTAGTGGGGTGAGAAGGGGGCTGCGTCAGAAGCGGGGGCAAGCTATTAGGGTTTATAGAAGAAATAGGGTAGGGAAGAGGCGGCGATAGGGGAGAAGGCTTTGAAGGTCCAAGAGGCAAGGGAAGGCTTACTAACTTGTTTCTCCAAGAGAAGATGGTGCCAAAACAGCAAGAAGCTAACCGTGGAGTTCAATGTGACGTCACGGTGGTGCTTCTTCCTCTAATGGGGAAGATTCGTCAGGATATAAGGAGGGGGAGGAAGATTCGTCAACTTCGAAACAAGAAGGCGCACATCACAGTACAAATAAAGATGGCGGATCACCCGGCCAGCTGGATGTTGGTGGATCATAAGGCGGATCTGAAAAAGAAGATGATAGAGCGTCCTTTCTGGGTATGCTCAATCTTTCTGTGCAGGTTCCCCCCAATTCCCCAACTAGTCACTTTCCCACAACGCAAACGCCAAAGTTAGCAAGAATAAGAAGTTGAAAGGACATAAGCAAGAGACAGTGAGGGAAAGAAATCATCAGCAAATATTGGAAGGATGGACCAATACAGAACTTGTGGAGAGGTCTAATGTTCTAGGGTTTCAGCTACAGAACAAGACGGGGCAGTATCGGAAGCTGTGGGATTCCTGCTCAGAGGGACAACCTAAGAAGGTGACAGGGCTAAAGGGAATTAGAGAACTCAACAGTCCGTTGAAAGCACTAGGTGAAGATTGCTCAGTCTCGACAAGTTTCAAGACAGGACAAAGTAGGAGGTTGATCAACTCAAAATGAAATTAGTGTGTTGGAATGTCAGGGGTTTGAATGGGAGGCATAAACAGGAAGCTGTTAAGGAGTTGGTGATGCGTTGTCAGATGGAGATCATTTGTATTATAGAGACTAAGACGGCACAATTTGAACAGAAACAAGTTAAGATTTTAACTGGGCTAAATTCAGTTGATTTTGTTTAGAAGGGAAGATGGGCAGTCTGGAGGGATCAATTGTGTGGGTCTTAGCTAAATTGAGGGGTATGCTTGCAGAAGTGGGAGAATTCTCTGTTTCAGTGATTCTCAGTGCTATTCCCAATGGTGCAGCCTGGATGTTCACTGGAGTGTATAGCCCGAATACGTATTTGAAAAGAAGGTTAGTTTACGATGAACTGACTCAATCCAGGAGTAAAATTGCCCTTGGTGCATTGTGGGGGACTTCAATGGAGTCAAGAGCCCGAAAGAGAGGAGTTCTGGTGGAAGAATGTCTATACGTATGATGGACTTTAATTCCTGGATTTCTGCCATGGAATTGATGGAACTACTTCTGATTAGCAGGAGACTCACCTGGAATAATTAAAGAGACCCACCGCCTATGTCAAGGATTGACTGAGTGTTCTTTGACGATAAATGGGACGATTTGTTTCCATTAGCGAAACTTGTTGTTCAAGATCACTGTGGTTTACTGATTGAATGTAACCTGATGAAGTATAGAAACAGACCTTTTAGATTGGAGAAGAGTTGGTTGATGAATGATCAGTTTAAGAGGCTGGTTCAAAATTTGTGGCAGAAGGATACATCTGCACAGTATGGGATGAAAGCACTTTCAACTAAAGTCAGATGCTTGAAGGTAGCTATCAAGAATTGGGCTGTGGAATGGAAAAAGAGAGGTATAGAGTTGTACAAAGTACTATTAATGATATTAATACTCTCGAGGTACTAGAACAGCAGAGGGTCCTATCGGAACTTGAGAAATCTAAACTGTCTACTCTTAAGATTCAGCTTACAGAGTGGAAGTTGGAAGAGGAGATTAGGTGGAGACAAAAAGCAAGGACACAGTGGCTACAAGAGGGTGGGAACAATACAAGATTTCTTTTGGGAATTTTTGCTGAAGAGTGGTTCAGCATTATGAAATGTATGTAATTTGTTTTTTCTTCTTTATCCTCGGACTTTTAAGGGTGTACTACCTCTATTTATTAATAAAATTGGTGGTGCACCATAATTTTTTTCATATATATATATACATACACACACACAGAGAGAGAGAGAGAGAGTGTGTGTGTGAGGATCCACCACCACCGGTGGCACAGAATCTCCATAGCAACCTATCTAAAGTTCTTGGATTAAGTTTATCGGACGCTGTTAACACCAACAAAGAGAGGCACATAACACGTCTGAGTTGCTCTTCTTATCACTCTCCGCTTCTCTCCACAACTCTGCATCTCTTTCTTGCGTTTTTAACAAACAGTGAAAAGCTGGAAGACACCACACCCATTCACACTCCTTCCTCGCCACTCGGCATTAGCACCAAAGCCGCCATGCCCTCTCTCTAAGCAGGCACGCACAAAAACCAGAGCATCAACATCCCGTCACCGCCTGCCACCAGTTGCCCCCTCGTCGCCCATTTGCTACGGCACCTCTTGTACGCCCACGTGGAGGAGAAGCTGCAGGTAATCAAAAAGCTTTTTCCTCTCTGACTTGTTGGGTTCTTTTTGGGTTTGTTTGCAGAGGCACCGCATTGTTTGTGGTCTTGAGAAACAGGAAGATAAGGAGAAGAGAATGGTACACGTTGGTGATGACCGGCATAAAGTGGTGGAGAAGAAGGTGAGGAACCAGGGGGGGAAAGCCGTGGTGGTTACTGGAGGTCCTGTTGACACCCTGCCACCCCACGGGTCAGTGGAGGGGACCTTGTCCAAGTTGCCGTTGACCCCCCCCTCTCTCTCTCTCTCTCTCTCTCTCTTTCTTTCTCCCCCCCCCCTCTCTCTCTCTCTCTCTCTTTCTTTCTCCCCCCCCCCTCCTAGTCAATGCATCAAGGTAGGCGAGCAAAATTCCTAGCCTGCACGGTGGGTCTGACAAGCTCGACGTCTCAACTCTCCAAAGATGTCTCTCTGGCAGCCTGATGGCATCCCATCCAAGCCCTCAATGATGGTGGTGACTTCACCTCATACCTCCCAGCGATGGTGGTACCACCACACACCCACCCGACAGTTGCAACAACAGCAAATGGTGGAACCTTCCTGATTTGATAAATATGAATTCTACTGTTCTTTGCAAGCTGAAAGCCAAGAGTCTCATCTTTTGCTTGTTCTCATCCTGTATATGGAGAAGTTGCAGGCTGCAAGCTTTACATTGATGTTCAGAACCAAAAAAGAAACAATCACAAACCAACCTGTAAAAAGCTAGTTTGCAGCACCCTATGTTACTCATTCAAGATGGAAAGTTACACATACGACATGCTGTACATAAAAGGACCTAAATTTGAATTTACTAGAAATATCAAGGAAGACAATGAACCTATTTCTGGGTTGCGTTTCTTGCTGTTGATTTCCACCAATTATTCAAATAAATGTCTAAAATTGTACAAATCTCATACACGCCTGAGGATGCATTAGACACCATTGAGGCAGGCATGGACCCGATCAGCTGCACCCCTGGATCCTCATCTTCCCCTGTACCCTTCATCCCCTATGCAGCAGAAGATAATTGATGTGCTCTGTCAACTACCATTGGCCAAGTAAACGTTCAAGGATGTATCCAGTGCAGATCAATGTGCTCTCCCCATTTCTTGTTCTCAGGCACCAAGGAGCCACTGAGGAGTTGTGATTGAGACATGGAATTTGCTGAGATGTTCGATACAGGAAATGTGAATGGTCCTACACATCCCAAGAGCTTGCGCATCTCAAGTTCTTACCTAGAAGATAGGCTCTGCTTTTTGCTTCCTCTAATGCTACTGCACCATATGTTGGCGCCATTACTGTGCCATCCAAACTCCTCTGACTGCTATCGTTTAGGGTTTATAGTCTCAAAGAATAACCGGCCTGTTGAAGGCAAGAGTTGACAAGAAGGCCAGTTGAGTCAGTGTTGAAAGAGGAGAACATAAGGTTCTGAGAGAGGAGATATTGGGAGAGAAGGTGGCAGTTAGGAAAGAGGAGACGGGCTTGGGTAGTTACAAGGTCTCACGTGCGCTCCACCCAGCAATATCTTCACCTTTTCTGCAACCCGTTAGATGGAAGGGATCTTACAGCCATTATTTGGCGGCAGAATGTGCGTATGTATATATCTACACGGAAATGCTGTGGTGCGGTTTGCTGCACTGCATACGGTTTGGCTGTATGTACTGTTTTGACCACTCTCCTCATATTGAAAAAAAGAAAATTCATAATAAATTTTAAATTATTCAATTACCCCCCTAGGGTTGTTTCCATCCCTTAGGGCTTTATTTTCACCGCCCAATCGAATCCGATCATGAAACTCAATCGTGGCTTGCAAATCCAGTTTCCAAAAAATCATGAAAAAATAGTAAAAAAATTAAACATTGGTCAGAGTGCCTTAGGGTTGTTCCCATCCCTTGGGGTTTTAATATTCATCATCAACTTCCTCACATCCGATTGGACAGCTACAATCGATCCGATTATGATCTAATGGTGAAATTTAAGCTTCGTGGGGAGAAAATTACCTTGGCGGGGTAATTGAATATTTAGAATTTTATTGTGGTCTTTATTTTTTTTTTCAACTTGGGGATAGAGCCAAAATGCACCATGCGGTTTGGCTGCACAGATGCTAAAACCGCACCACAGCACTCATCTTTCTCTCTTTATACATATATATATAAGATTTTGAGTCTATACAATCAAAAGCCCCTACAAATTAAAGAAGGGAAAGATGCTCAAATCATCGAATCACATTGTACAAAATTACAAGAAAAAATAGTAGAGTTAATGAATTTTCATGCATAAACAACACAAGTCAAACTATACCATAACAATTAAAATGTATTTTTTTATTTTCAATCATCTGAAACTTTTGATATTACAAATAACTCCTCCTAATTCAACTATTTACAAATAAGATGGGGACAACCTAAAGGGTCTAATTAAACATTTTAAAAAATATATGATTTTTATTTGTTTTAAACATGGGAAGTGGAACTGCAGAGTGGGGAGCGTTTGATCCTCTCTCTCTCTCTCTCCATATATATATATATATATATATATATATATGGTCTATACAAGAAAAAGCCCCTACAAATTAGACAAGGGAAAGATGCTCAAATCATCGAATCACATTGTACAAAATTACAACAAAAAACAGTAGAGTCGATGAATTTTCATGCCTAAACAACACAAGTCAAGGAGAGAGTGGAGAGAGTGGGGGAGGTTCTTCCGGCGAACCTTCTCCTGGTATGAGGCGGAGCGAAGAGAGTGGAGAGAGTGGGGGAGGTTCTTCCGGCGAACCTTCTCCTGGTATGAGGCGGAGCGGAGAGAGTGGAGAGAGTGGGGGAGGTTCTTCCGGCGGACCTTCTCCTGGTAGGGAGAAAGCTTGGCTTGTTGTCCAGGGGAAGGGTGGTCGCAGCTCTGTTTCACGGAAGAATCTGGCCACGGTCGGACTTCCAGTAGGTAGAGATGTGTGCATCCAATGTCTGAATAAGGGTCATCATGCAGCGGAGTGCAGAGAAGCTGTCCGGTGCTTACACTGTAAAGGAGTTGGCCACAGACAATACCACTGTCCTTCTCTTCGGCTTTCTTCCGGGAAGCCAATGGTGGGCGACAGGCAGCTAACTTCTCGTCAGATAGCTAATTCAGGCAATACCTATTACCAGAAGGTTGACATGGTGGAAATTCCATGGTCGCCAGAGATTGAACCAGCCAAGCGCGCATTGGAGAATCCTAAGGGGTTTGCAATGGATTGTGAAGAGGTAAGGGGGAGTTTGCAGAATCTATGGCCGGAAGTGAGGTATTGATGCATTAGAAGACTGGACTCCTGCTCCTTTCTAGCTAGTGTCGAGGCTGAATCGTGGAGGAGTCGTGCGTGCTCCAGAGGAAGGGTGGTGTTGAAGAAGGGAGTTGTTATGTTTTTTTCACCATGGAAGGTGGATGTTGGTACTTCCCCAGTGGAGGATGGTCTTGTTCTCTGGTATAGACTTCAGGGGGTGCCTCTTCATCTTTGGAACATCAATACGTTCCAAGCAATATGCTCCAGATTTGGAAGGCTCAGAGAAGTGGATGGGAAGGGGCTCAGGGGGGATAACATTTCCTTTGCTCGGGTAAAAATCTCCGTCGAGCAGATGGGGGATATCCCGGAGAAGATTAAAATTTTGGTAGGGAGTGGTGTCTTTTGGGTTCGCATCGAGGTGGAAGAAGCAGTGAAGGCTAGTTCTGACGAGCAAGATTGGACGTGGGCTGATGTGGTAGCAGAATATAGAAGGTTCAGGCATAACAGAGAGGGAGCAGCTGTAACAGGGGTGTCGGAGTTCTCCTTTCCTCTAGTCCAGGGTGATGCTGCTAATGAGTCTGACCCAACTTCTTACCTGATGAACTCAGCAGAGTCGAGTCAGAGGGAGATGGAGAGGCAGGCAGGCAGAGACAGAGGCATTCATGATACCGGCAACCCTACATCCCATGGAGGAAAAGGGATCCTCAGGACGTTCCCAGAGCCTTCCTTTTGCAGGGCCGAGCCGTCCACTGTTATCGATGAGGGCAATCCCTTCTCTTCTGGCATGGAGAAGGACCTCCCTGTTGGTCCCGAGGTGGGTTCGGCGAAGGGTTGTTAGGGGGGCGTTGACAGGTTTCCCGGCGAAGAAGATGAACAGGTGCGGGGTTGGGTTCTTGTGTATTCGGTTCTGGTTGGGGATCCGATGCTTAAGGATCCTTTTGTATCGGATCATGACTTATCGTTGAACCGGGGTCGAACTGGACCGGTTCAAATGTCTATCGCTGAACCGGGACCGAGCCGTCGTCTTCCTCCTCTTGAGCTTGGATACGTCTCTAATTCAGGAAAAGAGAGTACCGGAACGGATTTTTCCTCGATCTGAGGTGGAATCCTTCCTCTTGGGCTCAGGTCTGTAATGGCCCTTGTTCTGTGGATGGTCCGGAGGCTCGAGAGCTGCTGGGGACTGTGGATAGGCATCCGGGTCGGAGTTGTTCAACACTTTTGCAGGGGATGAAGGGATCTATGAAAGCATGAAAGGGAATTTGCAAGATGAAGATGTGGTACTTAATCTGGCTGGAACTGAACATGTGATGGCAGGAGAGGGTTCAAACAAACTGCAGGGTGATCCTCAATGTGCCCAGATTGTGCCTTATGAAGAAAGTGAAGTGCCCTTGGCAGTAAAACAGTTTGTTGACGAAGAGGTTTGGACAAATGAAATTACTCAATTTGGACAACACATTGGAGTATCCTTTGTTGGAAGGGAGGTCATGGTTCTAAGTTTCCTGAAGAAGTTGAGGAGGAATGACGCCTTGCAACATTCAATGAAGAGGAAGGGAACGGGTGGAGGAATTAAGATTGGGAAGCGAGAAGCCAATTTTGTGAAAAACAATGAAGTTGTGGACAATCTAAGAGGAAAGAAGATTAAGGAAGTGGGGATGCATTCTGGTTCATCATGAAACTAATCTCATGGAATATCAAGAGGCTCAATGGGGCCTTCATGGCCCGAGCTGTGAAAGATTTGGTGCGATCCCTTCGCTTAGACTGTATATGTTTGCAGGAGACCAAGATGAATAGTTTAGATAGTGGCTCTTTAAAAAGATTGAGCGGGACTGTGTTTAATGAGGCTGCTGTCCATCCTGCAGATGGAGTTAGAGGAGGGCAGATGGTGCTATGGAATGGGAATAAGTTTGATGGCAAGGTGTGTGATGTGGGCAGGTTCAGTATTTCGGTTTCCTTTAATTGTAATAATAGAAGGTCCTCCACTGCATGTTGGGTCATTACATCTGTGTATGGTCCTTACACTGATCAGCAGAGGGAAAGTTTTTTCCAAGAACTTTATAGGCTGTCCACTCTATTTCCTGATGCTTGGTGTGTTTTGGGGGATTTTAACTGTCAGGTATCCTTAGGAGAGGTCTGGTAGACAGAAATGGAGCAAAGAGATGGAAACATTTAATCAGTGGATTAGGGATGTTAAGCTTATGGATCTTGAAATTCCAAACAGAAAATACACATGGTCTAATCTTCAGCAGGACAACATACAATCCAGGATTGATAGATTATCGATTTCAGTTGAATGGTTCAGGAGATTCCCTTTGTCACAGGTTAAAGGACTTTGCAAGTCTGTTTCTGATCATATTCCCTTGTTACTCATGGTGGATGATAAGAGGAAGAAGCCCAGAATTTCAGATATGAACTCAAGTGGCAGAGGGAAGATGGATTCAAAGATTTGGTAAGTAATTGGTGGCAACAAGCACCGGTGGAGGTTTCAGCAGTGCATAATTTCCAGGGCAAGCTGAAATGGATCAGGAAATGCTTGAGACAATGGGCTAAGCAGAAATTAGGGAGGGAAACAGAAGAGAGGCAGAAATTGAAGTTTAACATAGAGGAGCTGGAGCTGAAAAGTGAGGCCTTTAATTTATCCACTCAAGAATTGCATTCTTTGAAGGAATTTAAGAAGACTTACAATGATGAGCTGTTGAAGGAGGAAATTCGTTGGAGACAAAGAGCTAAGGAGCATTGATTAAAGGGAGGGGATAAGAATACTTCTTTTTTCCATCCGTGGCTAGTGCTAAGAAAAGATTCTTGTCTATTGACCATATTAGAGAAAATGGGACTGTGATTGAAGATCCTAATGAGATTAAGAGCAGTTTTGTTGCTTTTTATAAGAATCTTTTCTCAGAAGATTACTTGTTGAGACCCCATCTTCAAACTGACTTACTCCCTAAGCTTGAAAATTCAGAAGCTGAAGAGTTGTGTGTACCTTTTTTGGAGGAAGAAGTTAAAGTGGCAGTGTTTAGCATGGATCCTAATAAAGCCCCGGGACCCGATGGGTTTTCCCTTGGGTTTTACCAATTTTTTTGGGATACTATTAAAGAAGATTTGGTTAATCTTGTTCAAGAATTTTATGACAGTTCGGAAAAGATAAAAATTGTTAACTCCACATACATTGTCCTTATACCGAAAGAAGAAGGTGCTAAAAGAATGACTGAATTCCGTCCTATTAGCCTTCTTAACGGGTGTTATAAAATCATAACCAAGATTTTGGCTTCCAGGCTCAAGAAGGTGATTCACAAGTTAGTGGGTATCAATCAATCAGCATTTATGCAAGGAAGATTTATACTGGATAACTATATGGCAGCCTATGAAGCAATCTACCACTACAAGAATAAAAAAAGCAAGGGGTTTTGTTAAAGCTAGATTTTGAGAAGGCCTATGACACAATCAATTGGAATTGTCTTCAAAAATCTATGGAACTCATGGGTTTTAATGAAAGATGGATAAGATGGGTGATGAGCTGTATCTGTTCCTCTAGATTTTCTGTGTTGATAAATAGAGAGCCGTGTGGTTATTTCAACAGCTCTAAAGGACTTAGACAGGGTGATCCTATGTCACCTCTTCTTTTTTTGCTGATTGGTCAGATTTTGAGTTCTCTTTGAGATAGCGCAGCTCAACAGGGTTTGATTGAGGGATTCAGAATAGGTAGAAGCAATATTCATCTATCTCATCTTCAGTTTGCAGAAGATACTTTGTTGTTTACGGCTGGAAGTAATGAGGATATTCGGAATATCAAAAGTTTGCTGGTGTTGGTGGAAGTTATCACTGGACTAAGAATCAATATTGAGAAGTCAGAAATTGTTGGATTGAATGTGCCACAGCCAAGACTACAAGAAATTGCAAGCTATTTGAAGTGCAGAGTTGGTAACTTTCCCATCAAATACCTGGGTCTGCCCCTATCGAATGGTGCAATTAGGGTAAGGGATTGGGATGGCCTAATCAAGAAATTTGAGAGTAGGCTGTAAGGGTGGAAAGGTAGCTTTCTCTCAGGAGGAGAGAGATTGATTTTATCCAAAACGGTTCTCTCTTCATTGGCTACTTATTATGCTTCTATTTTTAAGATCCCAAGGACGGTTGAAAATATAATTGAATCAGCTAGAAGTTCTTTTTTTTGGTCTGGAGGAAAAAGGGAGAAGAGAGGACTTCATTTGATTAATTGGAGAAATGTATGTGAGAGCAAAGAGCAAGGTGGTATTGGTCTCAGTGGAATCGCCATCTTTAATAAAGTCTTGTTAGCTAAATGGTTGTGGAGAAGGGGGGATTGTTTGGGTACTCTCTGGGCTGTTATTGTAAACGATTTGTACTTTAATGTTGAGAATAAATGGAGTCTCTACCCTTCAACCAGCTACAACTTGTCTCCCATTTGGAAGAATATATTTAAGAGTGTTGATTTCATGGCCATTTCCTTTTATATCCATGTGGGTAATGGTTGTGATACAAGATTTTGGACTGATAGATGGTGCTCTAGTCTGATTCTGTCTTCTCAATTCAGCAATCTGTTCAACATAAATCATAATAAAGAGGCTTCGGTTGAGGAAGTTTTACCTTATAATGCTGCAGGACAGATTAATTTGATGATGAGAAGGGATCTTACGGAAGTGGAAACAGAGGAACTCTTATCTTTGTTTAATCTTATCAGTGAAGTTAGGATTTCTGGACAGGTGCTTGACAAGAGTTTGGAGGTGGACTAATAATGGGCTGTTTTCGGTTAAGTCCATTGTTCGGATGTTAAATGATGGTGGCTGCAGGGTTTGGTGGAAGGATTTAATTTGGTCCAATTATCTTTCAAACAAGATTAAGGTGTTTTTGTGGAAGCTTGCTTGGTCCAGAATTCTTACGGGAAAGAGGGCCAAGAAGTTTCATTTCTCCGGGAGTTCTTTATGTGTTTTTTGTGCTGTCTTTGAGGAGGACCAAAAGCATTTATTTTGTGGCTGTGGCATTATTATTCCTCAATGGAAGACTAGAAGCAGATTGTTTGGACTGAACTGGGTGGAGCAGTCTTCGGTGTTGGATCTTCTAAACTGGTGGGCTGCTGTCTGTCCATTTACAGACCTTAAACAAGTGTGGTTTCTCATCTGTCCGGCTCTAATGTGGTCAATTTGGTGTGAGAGAAATAGGAGAAAATTCAGTGACCAATTTAGTAGTGTTTATGAACTACTGAAGAGTTCGTTTAGATGGGTGGAAGAATGGGGAAGAGCTGCTGATATTCTAAATGGGAAGTGCGATGTTATTTTTGAGAAGACCAGACTGTGGAGAGGATTGACTCTTTGATGTTGCCTTTACCTTGTATTTCTGTTTTATTTCTTTGATAAAACAGAATATATGTAAATTTTGTTGAGCTGAGATGGGGACTTGGATGGGGGAATGTCCCATTCAGGTTGTGTAGCCTTCTTGGGTTTTCTCCATGTAATTTTCTCTTACTAATTAATGAATTGTGACTTTATGTCACCTTCTAAAAAAAACAACACAAGTCAAGCAATACCATAACCATTAAAATAAGTGTTTTTGGATCTTCAATCCTCCGAAAGTTTTCATATTACGAATAACTCCACCTAATTTGACTATTTACAAATAACCCCCCACAATCAAAACTTTGTTACAAAAAATGCCCTTTTGAGGGGCATTTTTGTAACACTATCAAGGGCTCGTTTGTAACATTTTAGGGCCTTGCACCAATTTAGGGGGGATTGTGGGGGCTTGTAAATAACTAGTTGGATTAGAGGGGATTTTTTTAAATATACTATATTTTCAAGGGTTAAAACATAATATATCTTAAAAGAAAAGATGTAATATGAACATATCTAATGTCTCTCCCTCCCTATGAACATATCTAATGTCTATCCCTCCCTCTCTCTCCCTACCTACCTACCTAACATGGGTTTTTTAACCCAAGTGTGGACAAGCTAAGCTTATCGTTGTTCATGAAGCAGATATGAAGATGCCTTTTGAGTACACGGCAAAAAGGGCTAAAGGCAGTGTATAGCATCAAATTCAGGATATTTCAGGTTTCTACAAGCAAAAAAATTCCTACAAATTAAACAAGGGAGATGCTCAAATATGCTCCAAACATCAAATTACATGGTACAAAATAACAACAAAGACAACCGAGGAAATGAATTTTGATGTTTAAACAATATAAGCCATTCCATAACCATAAAAAAGATGGAACATGAACATATCTAATGCATTATTTAAGTGAATGGAATTATAGAAATTATACCTGTACACTGCCATTAACTAGATATCCTAGAAGCAAAAGTATATCAAAAGAAGATTCAAGCATCACTTTTGCCATTTGAGAAGTAGCCTGAACCAATAAGCAAGAATTAATATTGAAGGAGGACTTTGTTTTCACATTCTCGGGGCATTTTGGGATGAGATTATGCAGATATTTTTCAACAATATCTAAAACTCTCCCCCATGTGGTAGCTTTGGCATATAGCTCACGAAGAGATAACATCATATCAACAGAAAATTTTCTATGGCTTCTGTGATCCACTTGTCGTTTCTCCCAAGTAGCATCAACTCCAACTTGTGAGGTGAGAGATGTAGTGACGGGTGAACAGTAACCAGTTTCCAAAATCTTCACTAAATGAGAAGCTATATCGTCGAAAGAGAAAATTTCTGGATTGACAAGGGACACAAATATTGCAGCAGAAGCAGCTCTTCCCAGTTGATGATTAATATTACTCATGCATCTTAGCACATCAAAAATAATATCTCGTTCCAAATCATTCTTGGGCAAAATCCAACCAGCATCACTGAAGTAACAAATTTCATCATACGAACCTAAAAGTCACCAACAATTACATTCATTAGACATAGCACCCACTAAAGGACGTAAGGAAGTTTGGTCTCTTGAACACTGCCACAAAATTCTCTATATAAACAAAGAAATATGTCTACCATAGATAAGCTGCTCAAAATGCTCCAAATTACGAAATATAGAAATCGAGCCTTTCCTAATCAAACCGATTGATCCATTTGAAGAATCCACAAATAAACTGTATGGCATGTTGGTTTCACTCCAGTGGCGAAAAAACTGAGCACAGAAGTTTTTCCAATAATAAAACATCGATATAGGATTTATCGCAACTCCCTGGTGCAAAAAGTAAAATAAAATAAAATGAGATCATGAAAATCAATATGGAAGTGCAGAGACCAAAGAAGCAAAAAGTCTTCAACCTCTCCCTCTATTATTGAAAAAATTTCTTTTCTCAAGCTGGCAACATTGAGAGATTGAAATTCATAATCGGTCAAATATTTTCTGTGATCTAGTATAGTTGCACGCAGAGCAGCACTGTGATAAACACCAGGTTGCAGCAGCCTGCGCAAAAATATGGAGGAGATAATATATGGAACCTGCTCCTGCAAAAAAAAAAAAAGGCTTCTCAAGAACCACAAAATATCAGCTAACTTACACAAAAGGACTCCCATGATGATCATATCAGTCATGTAAATGTATGCAAATTTATGAGTTCATTATTTATACACTATCATAAGACTATGATGCAGTGATGTCACCCAACATTTATGTAAAGATAAGAAGGGTAACTGAATAACAACAGCCATCTATTTTGTAACCAGGATAAACTTCCTTACATAAAATTCCCCAGATCATGGTTTAAAAACTTGAGATCAGTAGCTGGATTTGACCATACATAAAGCCATACCAGATTATGATTTAAAACCTTGGATCAGCAGTAGGATTTATTCAGCTAGCTGATCCAGGGTTGGTATTCTTTACTAATGAAGATGAATATCCTTAAACCATCCTCCAAAAGAAGCATCAGGAAGAAGTTACATTACCAGAGACCAGAAGAAGTTAGCTAGATGGAAATTCAAGTGCCTTAGTGTCAGTGGTACACTGGTACCTCACTCTGGTCAACCTGTTATCAAGGGCCATCCCTATACACTGTGTCTCTTCTCCTTAGCCAAGTAACACAATAAAGCAGACAGAGACATTACAAACTTCACTATCTATTGCGACAACAGAATCAAAAGAATGGCAGCAAGCTACATAAAAGTAGTAGGAGACTACATGCAAGTTGAAGAAATATGTTCATCAAGGGTTTGACGACTTGCGAACTGTGTATAGATCCTTTTGTGGGAAGTGGTTAGGGGGTAAAGAATGACAAGAGCACCCTGTGAAAGGATACTACCAGGTACAGTTGCTATAAAAGGTCCTAACACTGGGACATCCTAACATCATATTGGGTATCCATTTAAGTGGTTGAGGTTACTTCATGAAGAGATAGGTGTGTAAGGTTTTGGATGGTTGGGCAGATCCATTAAAGCGACCAAGGCTACTTAATGAAAGGATAGAGTGTTTGCGCACTATGGGCATCTCAATCAGTTTGAAGTGATCTAAGAGTTGAGACTATTGTATGAAATGGCAGAGTGCGGAGAAGCATCCTAACCTAAGCTTTGCATGTACCTTCACTCGCACAACAAATGAAAATGTAGCATCTGTTTCTGACAAACAGGTGATGTTTTTGGATCCTAGGCTCCATGTTCAAGATAAATCTAAAAGTTGGAGATCACTGATGTGATAGACCTCCTAACTGATTGCAAAAGATCTTCTGAAAGATGGCAAGAACAAATCAAGTGGCTGGGTGTTCATGAAAGATGAACTTTCTGAA
This sequence comes from Zantedeschia hybrid cultivar, assembly GCA_030544215.1. Lineage (NCBI taxonomy): Eukaryota > Viridiplantae > Streptophyta > Magnoliopsida > Alismatales > Araceae > Zantedeschia > Zantedeschia hybrid cultivar. The sequence goes on along the minus strand of JARZZO010000002.1, from coordinate 43,900,459 downwards.
GTTTCATCTAAGGAGGATCTAAAAAGATGTCGTCCATATTGATATGAATGGAATTCATGGAAAGCATATGTTCCTTGAAAATCAAGTGCTTCATGCAGAAACCTGAGCATGAAAGATTCCAGGAAACTTGCATGACAAGCATTCATGTGGATACCATTCTTCATACATAGGGAAGATGGGAAAGAAAAAAATTAACTGCGCTGCTGTCCCATTGTCAATCTACAGGTATACAAGAAAGATATCATTTTCATGGCAGTCTCTGAATTTAATCAGGGGAAATGCTTACGGAAGAGGGACGAGGATAAGAAAGAGCATGGTCAGAATCATGTTACTTGCCACTTGGCAAGGATTGAGAAACTTGGCCTGCTTCCATAAAAGGTCCACCCAGCGTCTAATTCTGGCTCTAATTCAGGCCAGAAACCATAAAAGGTCTGCACATCTTCTAATTCTGGCTCTAATTCATATATTATAGTAAAAATACTAAATATATATATATTCTATAGCATTCTTGTTCTCTGGTTGCAAGTACCCAACTGCAGAACAGACCAGTCTGGATGGTCTAAATGCAATTTAACCAGTTCCAATTTGAACCAAGGTGAGAAAGATCGGGAATTGGGCATAGATTCGACCAATCGGGTCGGTCACTCCAATCCTATCCTGGACCAATCTGGGTAACGCGGCCGGGTCCACCTTCATTTAATTGTTTTTGAAATATATAAAACTTCAAAAAATATGAAAAATTTCTATAAAATGTTCCCTTAAAAATATTCACCAAACTATGATTGTTTGGCAGACAAGATAATAGGTCTCATTCACTTTCAAATATACTAGCATTAGAGAACCTAAATTGTGTATATCTAACCTAAATCATGTAGAAAAGAAACAAGGAAAAGAAGGATAGCTAGAATATGATATCCTGCTCTGTAGATGATATATGAGATACGATCTGTTGCAAATATTGGCCAGGACTTCCACATTTTGCAATAGATTGTATCTTAGATACTGTCCACACAGCAAGATATTAAGTTCTGACTATCCTTCTTTTCTTTGTTTCTTTTCCACATGATTTAGGTTAAATATGCATGAGTTACGTTCTCTGATGCTAATATATTTGCGAACAAATGAGGCCTATTATGATGTCTGCCAAACTACCACAATTTTGTGAACATTTGTAAGGGAATTTATTTTCAATTTCTAGAAATCTTTTCATATTTTTTAAATTTTTATAGGTACTTAAAAAATAATCAAATAAAAGGGACCTGAGAGAGAGAGAGAGAATGTTGGAAAGTAAAAAAAACAGAGAAAAATTAGTGATATAAAATTGAGAGAAGAAAAAAAAATGAATTAGAGTGAAATAATAGAGTTAGATAGCAAGATAAAGGGAATTTTAAACTTTAAAAAGATGAAGATGTTAGAGAGAGTGATTGAGAGAGAGGAAAAAAAGCATATTGGAGAGCCGGTCTAATCATTAAAGCCCAACCCAAACAAATAGAACCTTGAAGAGCAAGTGAAGATAGGATGAGGGCTTAGAGACTGCTAGTACCTATGTAATTCTCAGAGGGAAGTCAATGGGAATGCCAATAAAAAATTTAAGCTTATAAAATTAATTCCGATAAAATCCTCATCAAAATATGAGTAGCAATAAGTTAGAGACAGAATTCAAACCACAAGCACATAGAGATTTACAGACCTACATCCAGTCCCTAGGCCGCATCTAGGTGTTCCACTACTTCACACTGCCTACTGCAATTACACATTTGGATCCCTTGATCCTTAACTGCTATTCTAGCAATTATCAACCCTTTAGGGTTTACACAGCCCACAGGCACAACACAGTTGAGTATAAAAAAGATTCCATTGATGTCTCATGTAGACAGCTTGTGGATAATGTAGCCCAAAAAAAGGAACCAAATAATCAGAGTGACTGTGCAAATGATAGCTTATAGATAAACCCTTGATTCCTTAAGACTTTAATACAATAGAGCTTGGAGCTGCTGAATTTGAATGATGTACCATTCATGTGTGCTCACTTTTTATTGCTCACAAAGTTGAGTGGATGCTCACTTGAATGCTCAGCTCAGCTTGTCTCTCAGTGTTTCATTAGATTCAAACTGTTTGATGTTCAACTCATGTTATAGACCTATCTTGAATATCTCTCTGTAGTGATCTATTAGACATAGCATCAACATATTGGTTGTAATCCGTTAGATACAGCTTCAGGTCTTTCTATCTAACACTCAATTGGAGGTGAGAGAAATATTGTCTCTTGTCTCACAATCTTGAAGTTTTTAGTCTTGGACTTCAAATCTTGACAAGTCTGGTCATCTTCTCATTTACACAGAGCAGTGATTTAAAAGTCGGCCGCCTAGGTGATTAGGCGGGCCGCCTAGTCGGCTCGCACCCCATTACTGCCTAGGCGGAAACCGACTCGTCTTCTTTTGTGAGATTTTAGTTGGACGTCTTCTCCTCTTGTTAAAAGACCTTTATACCCCTACCAGTAACTCATATGTGGCTTTGTAAATTGGTAATGTGCATTTAAGAATTGTTGATGTGCTCAGCAGGTTCTTATCTTACTATCTTGGTTTTTTTAATATGTTTGCATAGGAACCTGTTCAAGCAGTAATCTTGCATTGCACGTAGTTTTTAAAGGAATTGTTAAGACATCTAGTCAATCCACCTAGCTTCTTTTACAGAACTATAAAAATTCTGCACAAATATAAACTGACATATACTTCATCAAGGTACTTGCCAATGAAGATCATAGCATAAAGTTTCTTGCCATAAAAAGATCCTTCTGGCAAGGTTGGTCATATGGGGGGGTCGGTACAACTCAGAGACTTGAAAACTGATACATCTCATTGGGCCACGATGCAAGATTCGGTTCGTCTCTACATAGGACATGGCTCTTTATGTTCTTTGTTTGACATAGTGCATACTGCAACAACTATGAGAACTGGCTGCAGCTACATGGAGACTAAGAGGATGCTCTCATGCTTGTTTGTAGATGCTAGCATAGTAGCTCTCATGTTTAAATATTATTCTTAAAAGTGTAGTCACTAACTTTTAGCAAATTAAGATTTATAATTGAATTAGGTACTATGATCCTTATGTAAGTTAATATGAGATTTATGTGGTTAATAGTATTATCAATTAGTAAAGGACATATATAAGAAATTCAAATAAAAATGGTCCAAAAAAATAGATGCCTTGGATTTGATGCGGCCGCCTAGGCAGTAAGGGGGTCGGTCGACTCACTCCACCTAGGCGTTTTTAAAACATTGACACAGAGTTGTCAGTTCTGTTAAGAGAAAAGGAGTATAAAGGTTACCTTCTATAGCCTTGGATGCAACCATCTTAGACTTAAGTAGCATGATATGTTGAATGGCTCATCTTGCTTCTCTCTCTAGAGATATATATATATATATATATAGTCATCAAGGTGGTAAGGCGACCAAGGCATGCGCGGGGAGGACCTAAGCGCTTAGGCATAAACTTCATAATAATATATTTTATATCACACTAATTTAACATTAACATGAAAAAATATGAAGAAATAACACTAATATGACATTAACATGAAAACTAACATTACAATGAAGTCTCAAAGTTAAATATATGATAGAAAAATAATTATAAAATAAAAATTCATAAGAAAGAGTATTAACCTCATATTTGTTAACGTATTCTTCCAAGATCCGCAAGTAAGTGGGAGAGAGAGGGATACTGGGATAGAGAGAGCCAAGGAGGGAGAGGCTGTGTGCACTCTGTGTGTGCACAGTGTGAACAGTGCACTACATCCTGTGCAGGCAGTTTGAGCGGTCCTCCTGGCCCACCTAGCCGCATAGTCGACCGCCCGGCCCGCCTTTTGAAGAATTGGAAAGGTGCCGGTTCGCCTGGGTTTTGATTTGGCGCCTTTACACCAAGGTGTCGCCTACGCACCCCCTTGGCCTGCCTTTTGAAGAACTGAAAAGGCACCAGTTCGCTTGGGTTTTGATTTGGTGCCTTTACGCTAAGGTATCACCTAGGAGCCCGCCTTGACAACAACGGCACGCATGTGTGTGTATGTATGTATGTATGCAAAAGTAAGCATTGCTTGAGTCAAGGTATTATAGATGTACACATTGGAAATCTAACACCTTTTCAATCTTAACTGAGGATAAATAGTATTTTCTTTGTTGCAGAACATTTAATGCATGTGTGATCAGTATGACATAACATCCCCTTAGGAGAAATTTAAAGATATAGAATAAGGATGAACTAACAACTCATAAATGAAGATCCCGTTATCAGTTAAATCCAAACACTTCCCTAAAAAGATACCCCATACAGAGAGCAACACTAGAGTGCAAGGGGAAATACTTCTCCTAAGAGATTATCCTTAAAAGATACCTTACAGTGTACATCTCAAGGAGGTTCCCTACGGGCATGTTTTTGAGCATCCCCTATTGGATATGTTTCAATATCCCCTACTGGGTTCCCCTAAGGTTCGTACATAAGCCATTAGGGGGACTTACTTTCCCTATAGGGCTGTAAAGCCTGCTAGGAGAACAAACTTCCCCCATGGAGACCATATGTATGCTAAGGAGACTTACTTCCGTTCAAGCATTAAATAGTGCAAGGGGAATTTGTTTTCCCTACAGAGTCTTAAATCACAGAAGGGAACTTGCTTCCCCTTTGGAGCCTTAGATCACGTAAGGAGAATTTGCTTCCCCCACAGGGCCTTAAACCGTGCAAGGGGACTTTGCATCCCCTACGGGTTGATCTTCTTAACTAATTAGGACAAACATGCTTCCCCTGTGATGCAATTTACAACTTGTTAGGGGAACTCACTGCCGCTTCAGATCTAAGCCTTCTGTTTTTATTGAGGGAACTTATCTTTTAACTAGCTAGAGAAACTTGCTTCCCCTTCAAAACTATTCCTTCTATATTGAACTGTTTCAGGGAAACTTCTTACCCCTAAATCATTAGTTGTTCGTCATGTAAGAAGAAGTGTATTGTTTACAGTGTTACTAGGTATTTGACAGGTGTATTATTTGTATACAGATTATCTTTGCGTTTTTTCCTAAATTTTTGCCATCTTTCTAAAGCATGTTATAATAATTCTTTCGCAGATCAAGGGTCTCATAAAGATCTGAGAGAGAGAGAGAGAAGAGGTCAGAGAGAGGAGAGTGGGTTGTAGTTGGAATGTTGGATGGGGTAGGGAATGGCCAATGGGAGGTTCATATAAACCCCATGGCCTCACCCGCCCCCGCCCCTCCCCCCAAAAAATTAGCTGTTAGGAAACATTGAGTGGGTTCCCAAACAGCTAGCAATAGCTAGTTTTCAACTAACCATTGCAGCTGGGATCACTCAGAATTGGACCGATCCGTGCCCAAGATCAGCCAATCCGACCGATCTTTGACCCAGATCGGGGCATGGGATCAGATCAGACTAAATTTGATTGCATCCCAATTTGATCCGATTTATGCCGGTCCTGCCAACCATGATTTGAACATGCCAATTTTCCAAAGCATGAGTTGCTGGACTCTGAACACGAAGAACAAAAAAGTATTGAATATATGCCACCTCTATGGTTGGGAGGATAGCAAGGTCATGCATGGCACCATTAATGCATTGGTGGAAACATCTTAATTCATCACAAGTTGTACATTGAAAAAGAAGAATAAGGAAGGGTGACCAGAAAGCACATTTCAGCACTACTGTCTCAGTATATCCTGATGGGAGGGAATACAGAGCAGCAACATAATCAAATTGGGTTTCTTAGTCTTGAGAACTTCTATTGATGCATATGAAAGAAGACAATTCCCATCCAACCCTTGTGAGGTATCGTCTGATTTGAGTTACGCTCGCATGGTTTTGTCTCCAAAAGTTACCTTACAAGTTATGAACACATGCCCTTCATACGTAATCCAGCAACCTTTTTTCCGTTTTCTGATATGGCACTAATCTGGTTCATCCCTACCTCAACCTCCAGACTTAGTAGCAGCTCCACACTGTGGCAGCTCAACACCACTTAATTACACAGGTAGTCCTTTCCTACAGGTAGCCTTCTCCTCCCACCCAACTGGTGACTAGGTCACTACATATTGATGATATCTTAAGATGATATTCAATACCAGATGGCTTTGTAACAACAAAAACAAGCTACGTATCAGAGCTGCCAAATAAGGAATTGATAGCATACCTTTATTGATGAAAATATTGTAGACTCATTCCAAATTAGGTCATCAGATGGCTGATCAGGACCTTGAAATAGCTGATCAGAGATAAAGTCCTCTTGCAAACCGTAGCTATGTGTATGCTCCCTGAAAATAATCGTGTATAATCCTATGCAATTAGTTCTATAGCAACAGGTAGAAAATCTAGCAGTAAAAGCATCATGCACATTTGAGAAAAGGGTGCATCTAACCTAGTGAGATAGCAAAAGAAAATAAGAACAGTAATCTTTGCCAATAAGACAGGAATCTTTCTGGAGAAAAATTTGACTTTGATGTTCATTCATATATATGATTCCATATAGAAGGTCACAATCACAGTTTTAAGATGTGAAGATACACAGAACAAGATAAAATAATAAGAAACAGTGAAAGGATGAAGGAATGGAGAGACAGCTGCTGCAACAATTAACCCACTGGCCCCTTATTCTCTCATATATTAGGGAAATTAGAGAAATGCTAAACGAGAAGTATAACTCCGCTTCAGAGACTGACCAAGGTAAACACACAATTACCTAGGTGTAGAATCTTAACGAAGAACAAAAACAATTAATTTGCCTTTCTAACCATTTGATTATTTCTTATACTCCCCTTCAAGCTGATAGAAGTCAATCATGGAAAAGTTTTTTGGAAGTGAGAATTCATGTCACAATTCATTGAAGAAAAGAAGAAAACATTGCAACAAGGCAAAAACAATTCCCTCAAATTCACAAGAACAACACTCGGAAAAAAGGAAACCCCATGGAGACATCAAATGGCAAATGACAAGGTTTTGCTTCATTGAGATGGTAAATCAGCAGAAAAAACAGAACAGACAATCAACTCAAGATAACAGATTCCTTCAGCAAAGTCCCAGGACCAGTTATCCAGGTAAAGGTTCACTGTTCTGCCCCAATCCTCAACCCAATTGATAGCTCTCTTCAAAATGTCAAAAGCACTGCTAAACTGTTCTCTAAATTTCCTTTTGTTTCTTCCGAACCAACCTGCCCACAGCATATCAGCAGAAGACAATGTCCAGAAATCCTTCTGAGATGGGTCAGGACAAACGTCCTCCCACCATTTCCGCATCACCATGACTGAGGAAGCTCAACCCACCTGATACCCAAAAGTATGCAGAGAATAATCCACTGCATATTGATGTTGATCTTCCTCATGCACAGCACAGAAAATATATCTACTGTCCTGAAAATGGAAAAATATTTTAAATTCTCTGACCAGTTGGCAGTCGATTCCAAGCAAGCTTCCACAGAAAAAGCTTAGATTTTGTTTGGTAGAGGTTCAGACCATACAATTTTTTTCCACCAAACTCTGCATCATCCATCATCTATTAATCTCACAAGAGAGTTGACTGAGAAATTCCCTTTTCTATCCCATTTCCAAATTCCTGTGTCTCCAAGATTGGTTGATAGCTGAATAATTCTAATGGTAAGCAGCTTCTCCATTTCCACACTAGTGCGGTCCCTTCTTAACATTAGATTCCACCGTCCTTTTCCTTCAAAGGTTAGAACTTGCGCCACTGAAATATCAGTATCATTCACAATATGGTACAAGTTCCTAAATAGCGTAGCCAGAGACATGTCTGAATACCACTTATGCTTCCAAAAATGAATATATTCACAATTCCCTAACTAAAAAGCAGTAGAGATTGAGAGTAAATCCAGAGTCTTAACAATGTGTTTGCAAAGTGGTGATAAATTAGAGGTACTTGAAGGATATAGAGACCATCTGTGGGACTGGAAAAAATACTTAATCTTTAACAATCATTGCCCATAAGGACTGCAAATTGTCACCATTTGGGCTCCCTTCTTCTACGCCCTGTTTGGTTCCTATATCAGAGGCATGTATCAGTATCAGTTTCAATACTGATATTTAATAGTAGTGATTTGGGTGTCTATTTATCTTCTATCAAATTTCAAATTTATTCACAACAAGGTCTCCAATAATATCAGATTTAAAACAACTAACACCCTCTCAGCCCCAACCTCTCTTTGTTTTTCCTTTCTTTTCCCATCGTCATCTCCTCCGCCAAGGCCCTCTCCATTATCAAGCAAGGTTCGACGCCATCGCCATCGTCATTATCAACAAACGTTCGTCACCATCACCTCTGCTCAATCTGGGGTGCAGCTCTGCAATGGGGCGGACAACCCTAGGGTCCGTACTTGGTTGACTTTACTTTGATGTAATTTATTTTCAATAAGGAGGAATCTCTTCTCCAACTTGGTTGTATCACCTCCATTTACTTTAATAAAATTGGTAGTACATACCACAACTTTATTTCAAAAAACCCTAGGGCCCCTTCAAAGGGATCCCATGGCTTTCCCTAACATGAAGGAGTACTTCGAGGGGATCAAGGTGCAGATCGCGGCGCTGTGGTCGGACGGCCTGATCTCGAGGCGATTCCTGGCAAGGAACCAGACAGTGGTCATGAGCGGCGACTCGGTGTTCGCCCCTGGCACTCCTCCAAGACCATGTAGGGTACAGGCTCAATAGGCTGAACGAGGAGGTGAGGGGCTAGATCAAGGTTTCGTCAGAGGGCTCCTGGATGCCTCGCCCCTTGAGGGGATGTCACTAGCTGGTGAGGTCGCATAGGTTTCGGAGGGGGGAAAGTGCAACTACATGCATCTGGAGGAGGCGCCGTTGAGCATCCTGAGGGTGAGGAGGAAGGTGATGGGACACACGGTACACATTAATGGTCAATCAGTATCCATAAGTCCAACCTTGATCTTGTAATGGACAAATATGTCTCCATCTCTCCAACCTAGCTTCTAATGAATAAAATTTTCAAAATATCACATGTTTCCTTGCCTGTAAATCTAACTTGAGAGGTCACAATGATACAAGTGCAGAAACAAGCATTAAGATTGGCTGAAACAGTGCAAGAAAAGAATACAAGGCTAATGGAGAGGAGAATGTAGAAAGGAACAGGCTCCGCCAAGTTGATTCATTTCAGTCTGGAGGTAGGAAGAGTTTCAAGTTACAAAGGCCTTGCTGCAAAGGTCTAGTATCTTGTTGGTTATTCTCACATATTATACATGCTATTAGTTTATTCTATAGGTCATTTAGAATTGTTTCTCTTCAAGGTCATGTTCAAATGTGTTTGGCCACGTCAATAAGAATTTAATCAGAAATAATCTCCATCATCTATCTTTGAGTAATGATGTGTGTTCTTGTGCAGCTATTGACAAGTGGATAACTTTTTTTTACAGGTTAAACTAGAGACAATGGAAAATGTTTGTGTTGTGACTTGTGAGGAAACAGTTGGCACTATCTAACATCACTTCTCTCCCTGGTAATCAAATTCTGTCTACTTGGAGCCGATTCTCTTGACATGGTACCTGTACTCCTTATAAAATATGTAGACTTTTTTGTGTACTCCACTTTATTATAACCTGAAACATTTTTAAAAGGTTATAGGATTAGATTCATGCAGGGACTTTAGTGAGCTGTCTGTTGTAAATCCTTTTGTTAAACGTCTCCTAAGTGGTCTGACATATACTTACTGAACACTGACTGTAGCAGGTGATACACAGAAAGGTTTATTTGGTGGCCTTTTTTTCTTTTTAAGTGGGTAGTTCCACGTATATTATAAGGAAAAGAACATATATAAAAAAGGGGGAGAATAGGCAACAAAAGAATCTCCCAGTTACAGCACCAAGTTAAGTGCAAACTCTCAGCACTCTCCAAGCAGACAAAAATAGTGGAATTATTACCATCCACCTTACAAAAGATCATTACCCATTTCTTCACATGCTTACAAATAAAAGAGAGGACTTGTTCCGGTGGACGGGCCTCCCTTCTAAAAACTCTATTGTTTCTTTCTATCCATATCGCCCATATAGTAGCATGGAGAATCAGCACCAAACGATCTGATCACCTTTGTACAGCCAATGTCTCTCCCATTTCTGAAGGAGTTGTTCTGAACAGTCACACTCATAGAATGCAAAATCAGCCGATCCCGATCTGGATCGCCCGATTCGGATCGGGATCGGCGGGTCCCGATCCGGCCGGAATCGGCCGATCCTGGCCAATTTCAGCCAATTCTGGCTGATCCGATCCCAATTCGGATCGGGATCGGTGGGTACCGATCCAGCCTCCCGATCCGTGCTGGAATTCCATGGTCCCACTGGCTGAAAGACAGCTGCATCTTTTGACCAAACAGATTCCAAATGTCACAGGAGTACGAACAAGCAAGGAATAGGTGATCTCTAGACGACTCCACCGTTTATTTGGTGGCATTCACAAATGAGAGGTTTTATATTTGATCAGCCGCATTAGTTATGATATGATTGGCCTCTAGCTTGTGGTTATACTCTTATGATAGTTGGGTGAGCTTTCTAAGATTCTGAGCCAATGTATTTGATTTTTCTTTGGAAGTACAAATTGTTGTGATGCATTATTAGAACCCTGTTCAGAATTTTATCTTTTTATCTGCCCAACCAAATCAACATGCATTTGTTCTGAGGTTTAGGGTACAATCTTTCAATGTATGAAATGTTTTAAAAACGCCTAGGCGGAACAAGTCGACCAGCCATGTTACTGCCTAGGCGGGGACACGGGCGCCTCAATTCTGAGCGAGCTATTTTTTCAGACCTTTTTTTTTTGAAGTTTTTATATATACTCTTCATTACTTGATAATGCTATCGACTATAGACATCTCATATTTACTTATATAAGCATCATAAAATAATAAAATACTAAATTCAATTATAAATCCGAATTTGCTGCAAGTCAGTATGAAGAATAATATAGTGTCGAATGCAAAGCTGCTATGTCAATATATACACATGCAAGAATCATCTTTGAAGCCCCATGACTATCGCTGATTACAGTTTTCATGGAGGGACGTCTCCACATAGCTGCAGTCCCCGCTAGTTGCTATAGTAGGACAGACAAAGTTACACCGCCTTATCCCTCCCATTATCTTCTTTTTTCTGACGCCTCTCGTATCATCCTAATCATCTTCCTCTTCTACCGCCTAGATCTCCTATAAATAGGAGGTTGTTCTCCTAACTCCTCACTTAACTAGTAACATCAAAGAAGAGGAAAGGGGGGGGGGGGGGGGGGGGGGGGAGAGAGAGAGAGAGAAGGAAAGAAGAAGGTTAAAGACAAGCTCCAGTAGGGGGCAGCAGCTTGTGTTGGCTCATGACAATGGCTTGTGCTGCGACAGCCTTCTTTTAGGTAAGGTGATACCACCCCTATCGTCCTTTTTAAATGAAATGATTAGTTATAAGTTTTAAGAGTAGATAATATGATTAAAACTCATTTATGACTTTATTAAAGAAGATTCTATAAGGATCAACTTATGTAGGTTTATGAAAGCATTGATAATTTAATCATGTTATGATTATCATAGCCAAGTCTCGCATCAATTAATAAACTTTCTCATGATTATACATGATAACATGAAATGATAAATTTACGAATGATTAATCTATGAAAGCAATAATTCTGAATCATGATCTCTGTTATCAAAAGCGCCCGAGGCAAACACCTAGGCGACGAGGTGAGGCGAGGCGATGGTATGGCGCCTCGCATTCCCGCTTTTCGCCTAGGCGATCGCGGGGAACGCCTCGGTCACCAGGCGTTCGCCTAGGCATGCCTCGTCCGCCTTCAACGCCTTACGAAAGAAGCCCAACGGCCCGCTATGAAAAAAGAGTCCAACGGTCCGGTTCGTTTGGGCCTTAAACCGGCCCAATACGCATACACGGCCCACCCTTATAAACCCCCCCCCTTTCACGTTTAACCCTAAATACTAAATTCGTTCCCTGTGTCCCAACACAAGCAGCATCTGCGGTCTCCCCCAGCAACGACACGAGAGGGCATCGGCGGGAACCGACTCCGGTGGCAGCAGACAACTTCTCTGGCGGCGGCGACAACGACCGCAGCGGCAGGTAAGTCCTCTCTCTTTCTCGCTCGCTTTGTCTCCCTCTCGCTCTCTTGCTCTATCTCCCTCTCTCTCTCTCTCTCTCTCTCTCTCTCTCTCTCTCTCTCTCTCTCTCGCTATGTCTCCCTCTCTCTTGCGTATGCTCTCTCTCTCTCGCTCTATCTCCCTCTCTCTCTGTCTTTGGTTGAAGGGGGCCGAGCCACTCACCCTCACACACTTTGTCTCGCTCTCTCGCACACTCTCTCACACACACTCTTTGTCTCGCTCTCTCGCACACTCTATGTCGCTCACTCTCGCTCTCTCTCTGGTTGAAGGGGCTTGAAGCCCTTACTCTCTCCCTCCATCCCTCTCTCTCGCTCTCGCTCTCTCTCTCTCTCTCTCTCTCTCTCTCTCTCTCTCTCTCTCTCTCACGCACACTCTGTCTCACTCTCTCTTCATCCCTCTCTTTGTATCTCTGCCCCCCCTCTAACCCTCACTCTCTCTATCTCTCACCCACTACCCTTACTCTCTCTATCTATCTCTCACCCCCGAACCACTCAATCTCTCTCAGTCTCTCTGCCTCTCTCAATCTCTCTGTCTCTCTCACCCCCGACCCTCACTCTCTCTGTCTGTCTCTCACCCCCGACCCTCACCCTCTCTGTCTGTCCCTCTCTCTGTATCCATCTCTCAACTCTTTCTCTGTCTTTACAAGTGGACACTGATTTATTTGTTTAAAATAACCACACCAACCGGAGGTTCGTCTCATTTGTCTAATCAAGGGCTTACTGAAGGGAAGGGGAGAAATAAAGACCCGGGCTGGAAATATGGTACTTTGGTAAATCCAAATAATAGGGATTGGGTAAAATGCATTTTTTGTCAGAAAGATTGTAAAGGAGGGGTCCACCGATTAAAGCAACACCTAGTAGGGACCAAGGTTAAGAAACCCAGGATCGGGTCCCGGATCGGCCGGTCCAAAATCGATCGTATCGGCCGATTCCGATCTGAGTCAGCCCGATCCTGGCCGATCCTGGTTGAGTCAAGCTCGGCTGGTTCGAATAAAAGAAAAAAATGGAAAGAAATATGAAAAAATGTGAAAAAAATTATAAAACACAAGTCTAATGCATAATTGTGTTGAAATATATTGATTTGAAGTACATAACATGTTGTTGGACAAAAAAAAACATTGAATAAACTTATATATATGATTATGAACTTACATTTATTCCAAACGTACATTATACTGAGTGAACATATGGCTTACATACTCAGTCCATGACATATAGCTCTGATAGTATTGTCCATATTGCATCACATACCGGCTATAGTCATCCATATTGGTAGAAATGACTGACAATTGTGGATATTCTAGACAACCCCCTGAATAGTCGGATGTATCATAATGTTGAGGAGGGTAAACTACATATTCAGTAGGCTGACTATACCCTTCGTATGGAGAATATGATGATGCATCTGATAGTTACTCCTGATATTCTCTCTCCCTCCTAAGTTCTTCTTTGGCCTCTGCACACTGAGGAGTCTTACCTTTGTCTTTCCTCATTGATCTACTGAATGTTTGAATGGAAGATTCTTCACGTCCTGCTCTGCTACCATGATGTTTATCTTGGGTAGCATGTGTGTATTCTTCTTCTCTAGTGAATTGAATTGGTGGAGGTGGGACTGGGGCACTGGTAGCATCTCCGCCATCCTCAGAACTGTCGGAGCTCGTCTTTGATGTCGAGTCATTTGAGATTTGATATTGGACCTCATCACTTGGTTCTGGCGTTTCATCCTCTTCCTCAATAGTCTCCAGATCAGTAATCTGAATTCCAATACCACTCTTCCTTTTGCTTAGTGCTTGTTTTCTTCTGACATTTTGGAGGAGGAGGTTGAAAATCAGTAAGTAGAGGAACATTATCTAACTCACCTTCCGCCTATTCCCGATCATTTGGGTGGAATTCAGGCTCATTTGAGGTGCTTGCATCAACCCATGCATTTAGTGGATGTTGCTCCTCGAACAACTCATCCAAGTCTATAAGTTCTTCTACATGTGTCGTCTCTGTGGCTTGTCCGAAAATTCTCTCTTTCTCCTGCCTTTGAAAGTTCCTTATGAGCTCCAGATTTTTTAGCTTCAACCTCATATTATAATGACAGAATACTAGCTTCTCTAGACAGCTCCACTTCAATCTATTCTTTTGCTTGGTGTCAATCAAGCTAAAGGTGCTCCAGTTTCTCTCACAACCTGATGAAGAGGTTGTTTGACTTAAGACCCGAATTACGACAGGCTAGATCTTCATACCCATATGCTTTTCCATGATCTACCCACCAGTCAACTGTAAATAGAAAATTGGCCATGTCAACAATGTGCAAGCTATAATTAAAAATTAAGTAGAACATTTGGTTAATAATTTTCAAACCTGGACTCAAAATTTTGGCAGCTCTTTGAGCAGTACTTGTCCCAAAGTAGTATAACATCATTCTGTAATCATGCATTTGCTTGCATGTCATTATTGCTCTGTCTTCATCTGCAAGCATACGCTTAATAACAGACTTAGCCCCCATCAACACTTCCGAGCAACTATCATAGTTATCCTTTTTCCCATCAGTTCTAAACATGTACTGAGGGTTGAAAAAATAACCTAAATAAATAAGTTGAAGTTAGTTATTACCTAAGAGAAATGTGTATACAAATAATACATATAGAAAGTTAGTAACTTACCAGCTGCATGAAGATCGTAATGTAAAGTGTATTCTCAACGTCCGTCTATTATGTCCCACCACTTAACATAGGTTGTTGGATTGTTAAGTTGAATGAGCTCCTTAGTTCTGTCTATAGCTTCATATAAATATCCCATATCCGATCTTCTTTCTCCATCACAAGATCGCAAGACACGGACAAGCGGTTCTATAATATTTAACACCGCTTGCACCCCCCTCTAGAAGGGTCTAGACTGAATTAGATCAGTCACTTTCTTACCTTTCTCTCTTACCTTAGTTGGTACATGCCGCAATATGTGATTCTCCCAATCTTCCGATGCCACCATCCTAATCAAGTTGTTCTTTTGTTGACTTAAACTATCTAGAGAGAGATATTGAGATGCAAACCTAGTGGCTCCCGGACGAAGCAACTCTCTTCCATGAGTATGTGTGCGCATGATATCTAGAATGTTGTTGTGGTTGTAGATCAATGTGGTGATAAATCGACCACTCTTGACCACTCCATCTACCATCGGATCAGAGCAAATGTCTTCCAACATCAAGTCAATACGCAGAACAGGGAACCCAGTATAGATGTTCTCTCTTCTGCATCAACATTTGTCCAGCTAACTTGAACGCCGCTGCATTGTCCGTAACCACTTGGACAATCCTTTTTTTGCCCACTTCTTCCACCATTTGATCCATTAATTCATATAGGTATTGGGCATTCTTTATTTTTCCAGAAGCATCAATAGACTTCCAAAATACGGTTCTGGCTTTGCAGTAAATTAAAAAGTTGATCATACTTCTTATTATCCCTGTAAAGTTCCAAACGTGATAAAAAATCAGAAAGAGACCCATTCTGATTTAAGAAAAAATGAAGATAAGATAAGAAAATGAAGATAAGATTTATGTACATGTCCATCCATCGCACATTAAAGTACATCCATACTCATCCCAGATCCTTTCAAATGATGTAATGTATGTTCGGATGTCCTCAACTTCCATATCCAAGTACTTGTTCTATATCTCATATGGGGAGGGTCCCTCGACCCCTTTGCCAACTTCTTGTATGGTCTCAATCATGGACTCATAATATGGCCCCTTGGCAGCATTAGCAGGGATACTGTTATAGAAAAACCATCTAGATGTAGCTCTCCCTATCTTCTCCTTACAAAGCTTTAAGTTCTTGAATGCAGCACTAATAGAAGGTTGTTTATCCCTCTTCTTAATGAGGAAGGGATCTATTGGACCTACTCTAGGATCTCCAGCTCTAGTGAACTCCTAAGGCAGCTCCTCGCATACATTAGTGTTCATGCCGGCGCTAGTGCTCCCTTGTGCAGAAGGTGTGGAGCCACTTCTTTGTCCTCCATATCTTCCAGTTTGCCGAAATAAGTCATCATCTGCAAAGGACCGCCGGCTTGCTTCCATTGCACGTCGCAATTCAGCTTTAAATGTAAAAGAAAAAAATTTAATCTACTATAACTATTTGTCTGAAAACGATAAATGAAGAACATGAAAATAAGTTAAATAAAAAACTTACTTGTATCCCAATCATCAACATTTATAGGTTGATTACTTCCACCAAACCGGACTCCAGCATCAGACCTTCGCGCTGGTTCAGACAATTCCTCTCGAATTTCTTGTCTTCTTCTGGCAGTACTTGTTTTGCTTGATTCCTTCTCCTTCATATAAGTTCAAAATTGGATCCTAACCTCTGAAGGAACTCGAGCACATGCCGCAACTTCACCGTTTATTTTAGCAAGATGTTGTTTGAATCGATAGACCCAGCCAGAGACAACCCGGTTGCAATATTTGCATTGTACCTTTCTTTAGCCCATGTCCACCGGTATGCAATGACCCCAAGCAGGATCAATGTTAGGAGGATTCCCGGATGACCGCTCAGCAGCACCTTGAGATGCCATTCCTTCACAGCACAAGAAGATGAGAGATCGCGGAGCTTGTAGTAAACTAGTAGTGACCTCGTGGGAAAGACGAAGAGAGAATTCTATGATCGAGAGAGTGGGAGAGAGAGCAAGAATGTTAGGAGGCTCAAAAGAAATAGACCCCTAAGGCCCAAACTAGCCGTTGCTGGCCATTTGGGAACGGCTAGTTTGACCCCCAACGGCTAGTCAAACTAGCCGTTGGGGGCCGGGTATAGGCGACCCGGCCCGATCCGGTCTCGGATCGTCCGATCCGAATCCTGGACTTGGCCAGGTTACTCGGGATCGGCCCGGACGGCCCAAAACCGGTCCGACTCAGCCGATCCGTGCCAATCCGAGCCGAGTTTTTGAACCTTGGTAGGGACTTCTACAAATGTGACAGCTTGCTTAAAGGTGACATCAAAGACAAAAGAAGAAATTAAACAGTACATGGAGCAATCAAAACAAGTAAGGATTGAAAATAAATGTTTGATTAGGGAAGCAAAAAGGCGATATGATATTTTTAGAGATTCGGTTTCCAAATATTCATCCTTTGAGGTAAATCAAGTTGATGACATTCTCGCAAAGCCTCCTCGGATGAAAGGTCCCTTATATAGATTTTGTACTCCTAATCATGAAGATTCGAAAGGCAAATCTATCAAGGACAAGAAGAATGAGAAGGAAGCACGAGAAAGGGTCATCCAATACATAGCTAGGTGGATGTATCAAGCCGGAATCTCATTCAATATCGTGCGTCTAAATAGTTTCCAAATAATCTTAGAAGCTATAGGACAATTCGGTATGGGATTGAAAGGCCCTAGCTATCATGAAGTTCGTAAGACATTTATCCAAAAGGAGATTCAAAAGACTCAAGAATTAGTAGATTTACAAAAATCCAATTGGATGAAGTTTGGTTGTACTATCATGTTTGATGAATGGACAGATGGGAAAAGCCGTACTTTGGTAAATTTTTTGGTCAATTCACCTACTGGAACTGTGTTCTTGAGGTCCATTGATGCATCTTAATATGTCAAAGATGTAAAGTTGTTGGCTGACTTATTGAACAGATAGTTATAGAGATTGATGTGGAGAACGTGATACAGGTTGTCACAGACAATGAAGCAAGCTATGTTACTGCAGGAAAAATGTTGATTGCAGCCTACACTCACTTATTTTGGCACCATGTGCTGCCCATTGCCTAGACTTGATATTGAAGGACATTTCCAAGGTGTCTTCAATCAAGTCAACGATTAGAAGGGCAAGGATGGTTACTACATTTATTTATGCACATACGAAGGTGCTTGCTATAATGAGGAAGTATACAAATAAAAAGAATCTTATTCGTGTAGCCCATACGATTTGTCCCTTGGGGATACGGGGGCATTGGGTATGCTCCTTACAATATGTGCTATAGTCGGAGTATGAAGCATCCTCCCTTTTCTTTATAGGGTCTAGTCCAAACTAGGGATATTATCGACTGAGGTAGCAAAAGGAAAACTATTCGAATGCACTCGTGACTGAGATTTGGACTATGTAGTTTAAGACTACATTCCCAACTTAGCTTATGCCATACCTCACCCAGTAAGAGTAATCGGAAACTCTGGGGCAAACAAATAGAAGTTGAGAGACCAAACAAGTGAGCTACCAATCTGCTCAACTACCTTACGAACACAGATGTGTGATTATCCTTGTTACTTGATAACATGGTAAGATGAATCATGGCTCATTCTTAATAATCGTTTTGCATTTCTATTTAGATTTTTAGTATCATAAGAGAGCAATAGAAAAGGGAGTTGGATAGCATTTTATGTGGTCAATGGGGAGCTCTAAGGATTCTTTTGTTGTGGGAGCCTAGAAGATGGTATCCAGGAAGTCTCGGAAGAAGTCTCCGACTTCCTCTTCCCAGCCTCCCTTCACTCCCTTGGTCGATAAGGACTCTTGCTTCCCTTCTCTCTGTAAGGGGCACTAGGCGAAAGACTGCAAGGGTGATTTTCGATGTTTTCACTGCAAGGCAGTAGGACACAAGAGCATCCACTACCGTCGGTTCCCCCTCAAGGTCCCTTCTCCTCCCCGCAAGGTCAACTCCTCCCATGCCTCCTTCCTCTCTTCCTCCTATTCTTCCCACGAAGATTTTTCCCAACCCAATCAAGATCCCCTAGTCCTCCTCTATTGCGGATCGTCGACTCAGGTTGGAGAAGTGTCTCATTTTCTCGGTCAATTCTAAGAAGTCTCATCTTTCATGTATCCTCGTGGCCAAGGAATCCCTTTTGAAGTTTCTACAGTCTAGATGACCATCGTGTGATTCCTGGTGGATCAGGGCTTTGGGGAAGGATTCTCTCCTAGTGAGCTTCCAGTCCCCTGTTCTCAAGGAGGAGGCATTGTCTTTGCATTCTATCTCCTTGGACAACTTCTCATTCGTTCTCTCTCCCTAGTCCCCCTCAGCAACAGAGCCTATTCTCGACGGTCACAGAGTGTGATGTTGCCTCTTCGGAATACCATTCCACATTTGGAATGCTGATGCATTCAGCTCCATCGTGGCTAGTTTTGGTATTGTCAAAGGTATTGATCCCAAGATTATGGATGGTGAGCTCCTGGAGTTTGCCTACATCCAGGTTGAAGTGGGTGATCAACTTCATATCCCCGAGAAGATCATATTCGATGAAGATCATGATCGTCATCGAATCTGCCTCTTCATCCAGCTCTTTCTCTTAGAATTGGACCTGGGCCGAGGTTATAGCAGAGTACAAGAAGTTCAAGACTTCTAAGGCTCTGCCTACTTCCTTACCTTCTAAGTCCAATGAGCTGCCACCACCGAGCTCGCCCAGCAAGTCATGAAGTCTACCAAGCAGCAAGCTCTGCCCTCTTCTCCAAGATGTAGCCGTCCTCAAGCCGGGCAATCCTTTGTTAGCTCCAAGAAGCTGATTCAACATCCAAGAGATTGTCAAGAGCACATTTTGGTTCTCTCCCGAGGACCATCAGATCTCCTCTAGCCACCCAATGTAGATCCTACAGCTTTTGAGGCGAGGTCAGCGGGCTGGCTTGTCTCTTCTTCTAACGTAGAGGTCAACGGTCTTCTGAGTAAGAAAGATCTACAGTCGCGGGTGGTGGAGGCTCAGTCAGGTCCTCTCGTCAAAGGATCGCGGGTCCATCCACGACCCAGTGACTTACCTGTCTCTTCATCGACCCATTTGGTTGTGGATCCTGACTTGCTCAAAGCTGGCCAGTCTTCACCTTCGTCAAACTGGTTTTCTTCTAAGGCCTCAAGCGGTCCAACTTCTACCAGCCTGAGCCGTCATCTTCCATGTGGCGACAAGTCTAATGTTCACCCTCCAGAACCCGCTCAAGACAACCTTGATACAGGCGCACTTCTGGACCAGTCAATGCTGCTTCTCAGCTGCGAGGATCTCAAGGTCTCTCAAAACGCTAAGGTTTATGAGGACCACTCTACTTTTGCCATCACAGTTTACTCTCAGGATGAATCGCTCCGCATGCTGAACAGGCTCTTGCTTTCTCCCTCAGAGGACATCACTCCCTCTAATGGCGATTCCTCTATGGTACGTGTTCATCAAGATATCAATCTTCCTATCAACACATTTCCTTCTACAGGGAAAGAGATCGTATTATTCTAGGGACCGTCTATTTCCTCTGCTCTTTTTGTGCTTGAGAGTTTAAACTCTCAAGAGGAGTGGCCCGATGAGCTTATTAGACACATTGGAGCATGGTGGGTATCTCATCTCAAGAAGTCCAGAAGAACCATTAATCTTCATCTCTCTGCAAGAAACAGAGAGCAAGGTAAAGGCTCCAGAATTGGTAAGAGAGAGCTACTCTTCATCCAAGGCAATTTTATTCATGAGGAATATTGGGTATCCAGGCTACCCTGAATTCCCTATTTCTAGCTGTGTTTGGTGTGGTCCTGGGTTTGGACTTTTCATTTCTCAATGATTCTATTATCCTGGAACATAAGAGGCCTCAATGGCCATTCTAAGATCAACGCAGTTCAAGATCTCATCTTCCAACACAAGGTGGATATTCTTTGTCTCCAGGAAACAAAGCTAGAATCTTGCGACGATTCCTTCATTTGTAACCTGTCCAGACAAAGGCTGTACAATTGGGTTCTTAAACACTTTATAGGCCTAAGGGGGGATTCTTATGTTGTGGAATGAGGATGCCTTATCCTACTCTCATTATAGGATTCTTCAGTTCTCAAGCACTGCTCATTTCACTCACAAGAAAGATGGCTTCTCCTGGACTTTCACCGGAGTGTATGGCCCTAATGTTGTTGACCTTAAGTCTTCCTTTTTCAGGAGCTGGAATCCATTTCATGTAACCTGCACACCCCCTGTTGCATTTCCAGTGATTTCAATGCAGTCAGATTCCCTCAGGAAAAATTACATCATACTTCATGGGAACCGGAGATGGACTTATTGGGGAACTGGTTTTGTTCTTATGGTCTGATAGAAATTAATATTCCAGGCTATCAGTTTACCTGGACAAATTTTAGAGACTCTCCGTCTCTCTCAAAGCTAGATAGATTTATTGTCAGCACTGATTGGCATCTGAAGTTTCCTCTACCTGCAGCCAAGGGTCTTCCTAGAGTTACCTCAGACCATATTCCCATCATTCTTTCAACTTCACATCTCTCTAAACCTTCTAGAATCTTCAACTTTGAGTTGGCATGGTTAAGACATGAAGGTTTTCAAGACCAAGTCTCTAATTGGTGATAACAGTCCCTCATCATCTCTCGACCGTGCTAATTTTTCTCAAAAGCTGAAATTTGTAAGAGCCCACATGAAACTATGGAGCAAAGATACATTCCAACAAGCTGACTCCATCAGACAACAGCTTTTATCCAAAATTCAACAGCCGGACCTTAAGAATGAAAGTGAGTCTCTGAATACGAGGGAGAGACTGGAATGGAATTCTCTCAAGAAGGATCATAACAAATGGTTAATCATGGAGGAAATCAAATGGAAACAGAGGGCCAAGGAGAACTGGCTGAAGTTTGGCGACAAGAATACCAAATTCTTTCACATGGCAGCTAGCATAAAGAAAAGAGGGATCAGGATTGATCATATTAAGGTAGGAGAAGTTGTTCACAAGGGAGAGACGAGCATTAAGGAGGGTATAGTCAGCTATTACAAAGATCTTTTCACTGAAAACTACCCTCACAGACCTACCTTTGCAGAAAATCACTTTTCTTCACTCGTCGGAGGAGGCTAACAATTTGACAATCCCTATTATAGAAGAAGAGGTGAAATCTGTTATCTTCTCAATGAAAGCCGAGAAGTGTCCAGGCCCGGATGGTCTATCTGTGGGATTCTATCAACAATTCTGGGAAATCATCAAATTTGATCTTATGAAGTGCATCAAGAATCTTGAAAGGAACCCATCGGTGATATCCTCCTTCAATGCTAGTCACATTGTGCTACTACCTAAGAAGGAGAATGCTGGTTGCATTAGTGATTTCAGGCCAATTCGCCTGCTAAACAGCTCTTACAAGATTCTTACTAAAGTGCTGGCCACGAGACTCAAGAAGGTTACTGGTAAACTTATTGATTTGAATCAATCAGCATTTACCCCGAGGAGATTCATTTTAGACAATTCCATGGCAGCTTTGGAATCCATTCATGAATTGAAAAGCCAAAAGAATGGTTTTCTTGTCTTGAAACTTGATTTCAAGAAGGTTTTTGACAAAGTCAATTGGACATGTCTTCTTTCCACTATGAATCTCATGGGTTTCAACAAGACATGGACTGATTGGATCAAGTGCTACATCTCTACTGCTCTTTTCTCAATTCTTATTAATGGAGAACCTTGTGGGTTCTTTAATAGCTATAGGAGCCTAAGACAAGGTGATCATCTTTCCCCATTACTTTTTCTTATCATGGGTCAGGTTTTCAGCAGAATTTGGCAAAGAGCAATTCACGTTGGTCTCATCAACGGGGTATCAGTGGGCAGAAATAGCATGCTCTTGTGGCATCTGCAATTTGTAGATGACACTCTTATATTTTCTCCAGTAGATATTCCCCATATCAAGAATATAACGATCCTTCTTAAGATTACTGAAGATGTTATAGGCCTCAAGATCAATTTCTCTAAAAGAGAACTTGCAGGATCTTATAATTGTCCACCTACTATTTGTGACGTTGAATCCATCCATCCTCCACCGTAAGTGGAACCATTTTCCCATCAAATATCTTAGACTCCCTCTGGCTGATGGCTCCATCAAAGTTTCTGACTGGAATTTTATCATTAAAAAGTTTGATCCCAAGCTGGCGGGGTGCCTTCTCTCTCACAGAGGTAGATGGATTTTATCAAAATCTGTCCTGTCTTTATTGCCCATTTATTATCTATCCAAGTTAAAAATGTCAAAATCAGTTATTAAAAAGGAGGAGATGAGAAGACGAACTTTCTTCTGGAAAGGTAAAAACATCCCCGTCAAGTGTCTTATTCCCATCTCATGGAGAAAGGTGTGCAGGCCAAAGGAGGAAGGAGGAGCTGGATTGGTTCCTATGGAGTGTATCAATATCGCTCCCCTCTCTAAATGGTTATGGCTGCTGGGTAATGAAGATAGCTCACCTTGGAAGACTATTCTCATCAATAAATATCTTAAGAGGGTCCAACTTATGACTCCCTAATCATCCCTGCAGAAGGAATGTTTCCTCTATTTGGAAGGCCATTTTCAGGTGTAGTGAAATTATCATTGCAGGTTCACAATTCATCTTTGGAAATGGAACCCAGTTCAAATTCTGGTCTAATAATTGGCTTAATACCATATCTCTGGCAGACTCATTACCAAGGCTATTCTCTATTGCAACTAACAAAGATGTTTCAGTTCAGCGGATTTTCTTCAGTTCTTCCCACCAAGGTTGGAACATCCTATTTACAAGGAATCTTACAAATTCTGAGCTCCAAGACTTCATGAATCTCAGTTCGATTCTACAGTAGGTTAATCTGAATAATCTTACACCTGATAAGAGATGCTGGAGTGGGAACCCAATGGACTATTTTCTGTCAAATCAGTCTCTAAAATCCTAAACTATGGTGGCATTCTTGTACCCTGGCATGATTTCATTTGGAGAAAGCAATGGCCCAACAACATCAGGATCTTCATGTGGAAGTTGATTCAAGACAAGCTGCCAACTTCAAGCAGACTTAAGAAGTTTATTCCTAACATCAAATACAGCTGCTACTTTTGTGGCCTCTTTCCAGAAACAACAGAACACCTTTTTCTGCAGTGTGGTATCATATCAGCTGTCTGTCTGAATGTGAAATGGAATCAGCCGTAATCGTCACACTTTCTGATTTCTTCCTGGGATGAGCTTTCTCCATCTAGTCAGGAGAAAGATGTTCGGATTATGCTGCTTGGTGATTTTCTTTGGGGAGTATGGAAAGAGAGGAATTCAAGATGCTTCAATCAGTCATAGTCCTCTCCCTTTCTTATTATTCCTCTTTGCATGAACCTTATCAACAATTGGAGTATTGGCCTTGCAGGAGATCCTATGCTATCTTTTACAATTTCATCTGCTTTACAATGTTGGAAAAACTTCACTTTGTAAATGGGATCCGAGTCTGATCTCTTTTTTCCTTTCCTCTGTCATCCGTGTTTCAATTGTGTTCTGTGTTACCATCCTGGTAACATGATGACCTTGTTTGCCTACCTCCCGGCTCTATTTATATAAATTGTAGCTTTGCCACCTTCAAAACAAAAAAGAGAAATAGAAAAGATAAATGTTTGAAAGACAAATGACGAAAATGTTTGATTCATTTATGTGCTATATTCTTATGATAATTTCCGAATATTTTTATCCGGCATAGTTATATAGCTTGTGCATGAGTAACATTAGCATGATAGTAAATCAACAAAGAAGCTATCATGTTTAATTGCATTACATGATTATTATGAATTTCATTTTACTAACTAGTAATGAAAGTATAACGGAAGCAGTAGGGAGTAAATGATCCCAACTGAGTTCTCACATGAGACTAATAAAAGCTACTTAAAATATCTTTTACAGGGGAAAGTTCCGAACTAAAGTTGAATTGCAATTCCAATTTCACCGGATGCAGAATACCAATAGTCAATGTGGCTTTAATTTAGCTTTGTGTGCTTTGAGTCTTTTGTTTTTGGCTATGTAATAACATATTTCGCATACTCTTTGTCAGTTTATCCAAGGACATGTGTGTTTGTGGAAATAATATCTTTGGTCTACGACTTCCTTTGTTATACTTATTTGTACCTTGTGTGTACTTTTGTGTCATCGACCCAAAATGATCTTGGTTACGACTAACCTTTGGTTCGGGTGATGGATAGGTCCTATAAATCCACAAGGGTAGGACCGTTACATCATCGATCCGAATCAGATCGTATCTTCCCAGATACGGTACAATACCGATCTAACTCCATCCAACTCGGACGAGTCACACGAGTCAAGCCAATGATTGTGTTAAAATTAATGACTTTAAACCACATTTTAGAGAAATGTACCCTATTAATTGATATAAACTGTAAATTTGCTTATCAAATGGGAAAAGCTCAATTTAAAACGATGCATTATGCATGTACGAGTCGACACGATCCGGTATGACACGACAAACCATGCGGCCAACAATGTTTGTTCTAACAGAGAACTGGTGTAGATTGGCTCCTCTCTCGAGACTCTATCCCAAGCTGTTTGTTATTTGCTCAAGTCCCCACGCTTACATGGCTCACATGGTAGAGTAGCTTCCCCTCGAGAGAAAGGAGTGGACCCCTTGATTTAGGAGGAATCTGTGCAAGAAAGAAATACATGATTCGGCAAACCTTCTCCTACTTCTGCAGGACCATTTGGTGGATGATTCACTCGGGACTCTCGAACGAGGGGGTGGAATTCTAAAGGGACCTTCTTTGTCAGACCTGTGTATCATCTTATAACATATGGAGGCCTTAGAACTCCCTACCTCCACTTTATCTAGACTCCAAAGTCCCCCTTGAAGGTCAAACCCATGGTATGGGGAAGGGGAGACTGCCCACATGTGATAGGCTTATCCGCTTTGGGAGTGAGGTGTCTCCGATATGCCACTTGTGTAGAGAGGAAGATGAATCTCTTGATCGTCTTTTTGTAGGATGCAGTTTCACTACCAAGGTGTAGCACATTATTCTCAATAAGCTGCATGATGGGGATTCAGGACCAATGCACCATGATGGAGTGCCTTTATCGCCGTCAGAGGGTCGTTCCAACTTTGTTGTGGCTTGAAAGCCCGTTAGAGGCTGTTTGTTGAGTAGTATATTTTTAGAGGAGTTCATAGATATTTTGTTTGACCCATTTGGAGTCCATTTAGCATGTTTTATTTTTTATCAGAATTTTAAGAGTTATTTTTTATTTTTTAGGAATTTTTAGTGCGAATTTTCACAATATTTATCTAGTTAGGGGTATTTTAGTCTATAGTTGAGTTAGAGTTTGAGTTGGAGTTGGAGTCAGATTGCTTCCTAAACATTATATATATGTATGTATGGTCTCTTTTTAATTTATGGATAAATGTTATTGCGAATTTCTGATATTTTCTTGTGTTCCTCTCTAAAACAGAGAAGATGACCATGAGATGGGACAGAAGAGCCCTACAACAGGGCCAAGTGTGATGCCCGAGGATCACAAGGTGAGACACCTCCGATCATTCCGCATGACTTCAGCTTCATCTAAGCCTACCGGATGAAATGGATCCCCTTGTTTGGTTGTGACCCTACCTCGTGAGGCCTAAGGAGTGCACACATATTTGGTGGCTGGTCCTTCATGTCATCCTTGGGAAAATTCAGGGGGGAGAGAACCAAGAGAATTTTCAAGAAGGACGCTAATTGTCTAGAGAAATTACTAATTATTATACGTAGATCGTCTTGGCACATCCAACCTTTTTGTCATTCTTAAGGAAGGATGAGTGGAACGCCTTCTTGGTGTTTGTGTAATGATCCGCTTTTGAGAGCTTCATTGTATGCACTTTTGTACACCTATTTTTATTAATACAATTTGGTGGTACCATCCACTTTCAAAAACAAAAGTCCCTAATGAGTCCTACAAACTTTATTCATGTTGGTAAAAAGATTAATGATTTGAACTACATGGTGATGATA
Source organism: Zantedeschia hybrid cultivar (assembly GCA_030544215.1). Lineage (NCBI taxonomy): Eukaryota > Viridiplantae > Streptophyta > Magnoliopsida > Alismatales > Araceae > Zantedeschia > Zantedeschia hybrid cultivar. The sequence continues at coordinate 43,873,660 of JARZZO010000002.1, read as the reverse complement.
CAAGATTGGCATGGTCATGATATACTCGAAGAAATCGAGATTAGCATCATGGGCTTCAAACCAAAACCTTAATCATGCATACAGCTCAGATATGAAGAAATATTCTTTATTTACTAAGGTGGGGCAATTTTGTAATAACATGGAACTGTTTTTGCTATTTTCTCTAGAAAATGAAACAATAAATTATAATTCATGAATCAGAAAATCAGAAAATGTTGATCATCTATAGAAGATCACTTTTACTTACATGCTGATATCGGAATGAAAGAGATCATACATCATTGATCCATCTTCTTTAAGTATCCACAGCTTTCGTGACGTAAGTTTCAAATCGATAAGTCTCCCCTGAGATGGACATATTCAGGTCAACCTGGAAAACCTGTTTCTATTGCAAGCTAGGACTCAAAGCAGATACTTACCTCATCCAGAGGAATGGTTTGCACAGAAGAATCTAGTGATAGATTGATTTTGTCCCCAACACTAAAATGAATGCAATGCAGAGCAATCACCTCTGAACCAGGATCCTTCAATACTCGGCAGTTGATAATGAAAATTTGAGAACCATTAGAACAAAACCCAAAAGAAGAAAAAAGCATCACACTATGCAAACCTTCAGCATTTGAAGTTCAGACAATGGAGCATAGCGTAAAATCATGCAATCTTAGATAAAGTATATAAATGCCAGACGCATGTAGGAAAACTTTTACTCAACAAATAAAACAAGGTTCACGGCGATGGATTATGGAACAACAAAAGAGACTCTGAGAATAAACTTTGAAATTAGATTTCTAATCAGCACTTTAACTCAAATTATGATTACCAATATCTTATTCAAATGGTTGGTTCATGAATAAGGCTAGAAGGAGGAGGGGATGAGAAAGACAGTTAAAGGAAGACAAAGGCACAAGAAGATACACAGTCCAAATCACATTTCTAAGCAACCATTCGAAAATGATTGTTCACTTATTTTTTCATCCTCTTACTTTTTTCTCTTAAAGAAAGCATCCATTTTTACTTTTCTCTTCCCCTTGTTGACTTCTCTATCGTGCTAATAGGAGCACAGTAATTGCATATTTCATATTTCTTATTCACTTTTCTATCTTAGTTTATAATTTATACTCACTTTTCTTTACTCACAATAATTGCATATTTCACATTATTGTTACTGTTATTTCACCTGCGAGCAAGAACATACTTTTTTTCTCAACAAAACACTCGCAACCCATCCATTCATTTCTGCTCTGTCCATGTTGCTCCTATGCGAACCACACTGTGCCACAAAGTGCTTGCCCTTGCCCTTCAGTTTATCCGACTCCAGAGACATACAAAATAACCAAAGTAGAATCCTGCTTTTACATTCCTAAGGTTACCACCTCCTAGTGGCATGTTCCAGTGTACATCCAGTTTCTTGAATCAACTGCAACAAGCCCTTTACTTTGTTGCATATAAATTTGCATTTTCTGTATCCGATCTCAGTCCAACACAAAGTAAAACCTTGAGAATATAAGCATCTCCGATGCTATTACTTTTACACACCCAACACTTGATAACCGAAAGGTCCATACTTGAATATCAGTGATACATAAAAAAACGGCAATATGTTACCCAAAAAGATTACAGATACCAATCCTTTTTTGTAAGTGTTATATACAACCAATTTCATTGAACAATGACAAGGTGAAACAATTAGATATGTGAGATACCTCCCATACCAGAGACAATAAACATTACAAAGCAGGGAAGAACAAGATCTAAATACATAAAGACCCAAAGAAAAAAGTGAACTTAGGAAGATAACAGAAACACTCAATGAGCAGTCACAAAAAATCCTTGCCCATTCACCATGCTGACTAACAATAGCAGCAGCAGGAAATCACCTCCCAACCACCAGCTAAGAGTATAACCGGATAGACGTACTGGCTACCGAATTGTGGTAACAGAATCAGCAGCATCGACAATCAAACAGGAGCGGATGTGTGTAGAAAATTATCCCATGGACTCAAATAGCACACTCTTTTTATGTAAGGAATCTGACTTCACTGGAAAACCCCAGGTGAACTGAGAGGGGGAACCCCAATGCCACCAGTCTATTGCTCCACAGAGAATCAAACTCGACCACAAGTTCATTAGCCGAAGTTCACCTCAACCATTCCATCACAGGGTCGCCCCCATGAATACAAACAAAAACATCACTGAACAATCATCAACTTTCTCCCTCATATTGAAAACATAATCGGACAACCATCAATTTTCCAATCACACACCAAAACCAGCAATCAGAACCAGCAGATCACTATCTTCTAGAATACAAATACATTTCATGTTCATCCCCCCTTAGATTACTCTGCTTCTCCCTCCTCCAGCAGATTGCAAAGTCACCATTTTGTGGATTCCTTCCACTCTATATTCTTCCTTCAAGAATGAGCTGGAAACACTCAAATCATCACATTGCAGAGGTCCACACATAGTTTCCCCAAGAAACACCTTATGGCTGACTAAACAAAATGCTTCTCCTAGTGGCCGAGTGAAATAATAAAACAAGACTGAAACCTTGAAATTAAAGAGATTCTGTAAAATGAGTCAATGGCCCAGTGGCATGTTAAGTCTCAATAATTGAAACTACATGCATGAAAAGGAGATACAAAAAATCAGAAACAGCACCGTAAGATTAAAGGAGAAATGAAAAAATAGGAAACAGCACCCTAAGATTATAAAACCAACTCTTTTCTTTGAGTAAACAAAATAATTTCCTTTATCAAATATGTCAACTATAGAGAAGCATGATTTCCATAGTCCCCAGCAACAAATATTTGGAACTGGTAATTTCATTAGACATGAAGCTACATTCAAGGAGCATACCGCAACATATTCACACAACACTGCCAAGGGAATTATGCTTGTGTCAAAGTTAGCATCACCAACCCAAATCCTTGAAGGCATAGATCCTGAAATTGGAAGTCAAGAAGATAAACTTGCATGGATTGCATAAGCTTCCAAATTGTTAAGTCACCGCAGATACACATATGTTAAGCATCTAGAACCATAGAGTAAACCCCATGTATCAATCACACAATTCATAATTCTATAATGCTAGCACAATAGGATAACTCCATGTAAACTTCAAGATTTTAAAACACATGATCAAAAAGATGCCTACACATGAGGTCAGCTAAGATGACTGCTTCCCACAACCCCAGGATTTGGATAACACGGGTACCATCAGTAGGCAGCCAGGGTGAACACAAGGACATGATTGTGGATACTCAAATCTAGGGTTTCCAGTTGTCCAACCATTCCATATGTTTTTCTTTTTCGAAAGAAACATGGATTATACAACTAATTTTATTAGAGAATAAATAGAAGTGGTACAATCAAAAAGATTGGAGAGCGAGGGAATCTCGTAGAGTGGGAGAGTGAGGAAATGAGAGGAGGGAAGGTGAGAGATGCATCTGGGGAGCCTGATGCTTAGAAGATTGTCCAAGGTAAAGGAGCTCGCACGATTGAGCCAGGCAAGGGCTCCATCGACAGAGCTCCCGATTGAGAACGATGTTTGCATTCGGTGTCTGGGAAGGGGCCACCGTGCAGTAGCTTGCAGAGATGCCTTCCTATGCATCCTTTGTAAAGGACTTGGTCATAGAAGATGGAATTGTCCCTTGAGAAGCAATCTCAAGAGGATTCATGCAGGAGTGGGTGAGCAGAGGAACACTTTGCCGGGCTGTCTTCCAAGTGAGTCTCCTGACTCTTCCAAACACAGAGTGCTTCAGGGGTTCATGGATATTCCTTGGTCGCTAGAAATTGGAGCATTTAAAGACTTGTTGGAGCAATGTGTGGTTGTATCTCTTACCAAGGAAGGACAGACCATGAGGGGATTTGCGAAGAGAGGGAATGGGTTTTGGCTATCTTGTAGTCACAGTGGCCGGAGGTGAGGACCTGGTGGATACATCTGTTGGAGACCAATTCCTTTCTGGTGAAAGCCAGTTCAGGCGATTGGAAGAGTCAAGCTTGTACCATGAGGCTAGTGGTGAAAGATGACGTAACAATGAGTTTTGCTCCATGGAGGGTGGAGGATGCAACCATTCCAGTGGAAGATGAGTGACGCAGAGTGTATGATGTGCCGCTGCATCTGTGGAACATCTCGACATTCCATAACATCTGTTCTAGGTTTGGAATACTCAAAAAGGTGGAGGCTAATGTCCTTGTGAATGACATTTTAGCTTTTGCTAGAGTGCAGCTTACAGTTAGGCAGGTGGAGGATATTCCTGAGAAGGTGAAAATTGTGGTGGGAGGCAAGGCGCTTTAGGTTAAGTTTTGCTTAGAAGTAGCAGATCATGGTCAATGCCAGTCGAAGGAGAGGCAGTGGTCCTGGGTAGACGTGGTTGCAGAGTACCAGAGCTACAGGCGGACCAAAGATATTGCAGGCAGAACAGGGGCGTCGAAAGGACCTTCTTTTCTGCGAAACTAGCCTGTTAACGAGGCTGAGTTAACACAGATGAACTCGGTGAGCTCAGGTCAGGTGAGTTGGCAGAAGAGGAAGGGCCAGGCAGCAGAGAGTAGAAGCCTTGTTTCGATTGCCACTCCAATGGCTCGTAAACGTAAAGGCATCTTAGGGGTGGTTCCAAAGATTTGCAGTACAGGGAAGGGGTGAAGAATCCTATTGAAGACAGTGTTGGGGGCAGTGATGGCGTGAGGAAGCCAGGTTGTGATGATTCCGAGAAGGGATGTGAAGAGGCGGAACAGGGGGGTATTAAAGGGGGGGTTGTCGGGCGGAGGAGATCAACAATCGTGGGTCTACTCCTATCCCGGTGGGGATCCAGAACTGGACCGTGACCCACTTCTCTATGATCCATGTGTTTCGGATCTTGACTTAAAAGGCGAACGGGAGAAAGGCAGCTTCAGTCCAAGAGGGAGAAAAGGCAGATCCGGTTCAACTTCGGTTCGGGAGGGAGAAGAGGCAAATCCGGTTCAAAGTTTGAATCTGAACCGTCGTCTTCTTCCTCTAGTTAGCGACTCTGTTCAAAATACCGTGAAACAGAGTACAGGAAACGGTGATAAGGAGCAGTGTAAGGGGTTTCATGTTTATTGGTTGAAGGGCCTGGACACTTATTCTCTTGGTAAAGGACCTAAGGGATGGGGTTGATGGATGGTTGTGCAGGGAGGAGTGAACAATCTCAAGGAGTTATGCAGCTTGTCAGTTCTGATGAAGCTGATGGATTTGTTAGTGACAGTTGCGGCTTGTGAGGAAATACTCAAGATGTAGGATCGCTGGATAAGGTTGCCTTGGTCCAGGTTGATTCGGCGGATTTTGGAGGGGCGACTGAGCTGGATTCGAATATTCAGAGCAGTGGGGTGATAGAACAGGAGCTTTTGCAAGTACAGTTTGGTAACGGAGATGGTTTGATGGACAGGAATGGACAGGCACCTTCTAACACACTAATGATTGTTCCCTATACTCCAGAAATTGTCCCCCTAGCAGTGAGGTATCGGGTTGATAAAGATGGCTGGGTTGATGAAATCATCCAGTTTGGCAGGCGTATAGGGGTCTCTTTTCAAGGAAGAGAGGACATGATGATCAGCTTTTTGAAGAAATTAAGACGGAGCAATGCGCTTCAAAGTTCTTCAAAGGGGAAGGGATCAAAATTGGGAAGCGTGAGACAAACTCTGTGAAAAACAATGAAGTTGTTGATTCACTAAGAGGAAAGAAAGGAAAGGGATTGGGACAGATTGATGATTCATCATGAATTTGATATCTTGGAATGTTCGGGGACTGAATTGTGATATTAAGGTGAGAGCTGTGAAGGACCTACTCCTTAATCTTCGAGTTGATTGCATTTGCTTACAGGAGACTAAAATGAGCAGGCTAGATGATGTCACTATGGAAAAGTTGGGTGGTTCATTATTGAACAGAGGTGCGGTGTTCCCTGCTGAAGGGGTTAAAGGAGGGCAAATGATACTATGGAATGAGAATAAGTTTGAAGGTAACATTTGTGACATTCGCAGATTCAATATCTCAGTGCAACTCACCTATAAGCACAGAAGTTTAAACAATTTCAGCTAGATTATTACTTCAGTATATGGCCCACATTCTGATCAGCATAGGGAAGACTTCTTTCAGGAATTAAACAAACTGGTAGGTTTATTCTCAGGAGCCTGGTGTATTGTGGGGGACTTTAACTGTGTTCGGTTTCCATGGGAGAGGTCTGGCAGGCAGAGGTGGGGTAAGGAGATGGAGAGGTTGAATCAGTGGATTAGGGATGCTGAAATTATTGACATGAAGATCCCTAACAGAATATTTACCTGGTCTAATATGCAGCATGTAAGTACTCAATCAAGGCTTGACAGGATTTTGATTTCTACAGATTGGTTTAAAAGGTATCCAAATTCTCATGTAAAGGGGCACAATAGAATGGTGTCAGATCACATTCCGTTGCACCTCAGCTTGGGTGTTAAAGAGAGGAAGCCCAGAATGTTCAGATATGAGTTAGGGTGGCAGAAGACAGAAGGATTCAAGGAAATGGTCAGCCCATGGTGGTATGAAGCTCCATCAGATGGTTGTGCATCATACCATTTCCAAGGAAAGCTTAAATGGATAAGGAACCAGTTAAAATAGTGGACCAAACAGTCTTTTAGGAGGGATACTAAGGAGAGGCAGATGCTGAGAAAGAACATTGAAGATCTGGAAGTCAAAAGTTAAAGTGCTACCTTAACATTTCAAGAATAGCAGCTTCTGAAGGGGCTCAAGAAAAGTTATAATGAGGGACTGTTGCAAGATGGAATCAAATGGAGGCAAAGAGCTAAGGAGCATTGGTTGAAGGAGGGTGATAATAATATCTCTTTCTTTCATGCTGTGGCTAGTGCAAAAAAATAGATTGTTGACTATGAGCATATTAATGATAATGAAGTGGTAATTGAGGACCAAATTGAGATTAAGAAGAGCTTTGTATCCTCCTATAAGCAGCTGTTCTCGGAAGATAATTATTTCAGACCTCATCTAGAAGATGGCTTGTTGCCAAAGTTAGAAGAAGTTGAAGCAGAAGGGTTGTGTACCCCCATTTTGAAGGAAGAAGTCAAGGAGGCAGTGTTCAGTATGGATCCCAATAAAGCACCAGGACCTGATGGTTTTTCATTCGGGTTCTATCAGTTTTTTAGGATGTTATCAAGGGGGGTCTGCTTAAGCTTGTCCAACAGTTTTATGTTAGACCGAGCTGCATTAAACTGTTCAATTCTACCCATATTTTGTTGATCCCTAAAACAGATGGAGCTGAAAGGACGACTGATTTTCATCCTATTAGTTTGCTGAATGGTTGTTACAAAATCATTACCAAGGTGTTGGCTTCTAGGCTTAAGAAGGTTAGATATTCTTGGTGGGTAAGAATCGATCGGCATTCATGCAGGGCCATTTCATATTGGATAACTATATGGCAGCATATGAAGCAATCCATGACTATAAGAGTAGGAATAAACAAGGTTTTATTTTTAAGTTATATTTCGAAAATGCATATGATAGAGTTAGTTGGGGATGTGTAAAAAGAACACTTGAGCTCATGGGGTTTAAAGAAATGTGATCACTTGGATAATGAGTTGCACTTCTTCTCCGAGATTTTCAGTCCTAGTCAATGGTGAGCCATGTGGTTATTTTGATAGTTCTAAAGGATTGAGACAGGGGGACCCAATGTCACCACTTATATTCCTGCTTATTGGCCAGATTTTGAGTACTCTATGGGATAAAGCAGCTCAGCAGGGGCTGATTGATGGGTTTAGAGTTGGGAGAAGTAATGTTCAGCTGTCTCATTTACAATTTGTTGATGATATGCTACTGTTCATGTCGATAAGAGAAGAAGGAATAGAGAATACTAAAAAGCTCCTGATGTTAGTTGAAATCATTAATGGGCTGAAGATTAATCTTGATAAGTCAGTGGTGGTGGGGGTGAATGTGACACAAGATAGGTTGGAGGCGGTTGCTAGGTTCTTGGACTGCAAATGTGATGATTTTCCACTTAAATATCTTGGGTTACCTCTAACTGATGGTGCAATTAGAGTCAAAGAATGGGATGAACTTATTAAGAAGTTTGAGAACATATTGGAAGGATGGAAAGGCAAGTTTCTCTCAGCTGGTGGGAAGTGGATCCTTTCCAAGTCAGTTCTTTCATTGCTGGCCATCTACAATGTCTCTATATTTAAGATCCCAAGGATGGTAAAAAGGTGTATAGAAGCTGTCAGAAGCTCTTTCTTCAGGGCAGGAGGGAAAAGAGAAAAGAAAGGACTGCATCTCATTAATTTGGAAATGTTTGAGGACTGCATCTCATTAATTTGGAAATGTTTGCAAGGCACGAGAGCAGGGTGGTGTGGGTCTCACAGGGATTGCTACTTTTAATAAAGCTGTGCTAGCTAAGTGGCTATGGAGATTAGGTGAAGACTCAGAATTTTCGTGGGCTACAATTGTTAAGGATAAATACTTCTTTCATGCCAACAAATGGAGTATTAATCCCTCTACCAGTTATAATCTGTCACCCTTACTGAAGAATATTGTGAAGACTGCAGAATTTGTATCTTTATCTTATGATCTCCAAGTGGGAAATGGCAGGCACATCCTGTTTTGGGGAGATAAGTGGGGTACTAATACTCCATTGGCTTCACAGTTTAGCAATCTATTCTCTATCACTGTTCATAAGGAGGCTTCAGTGGCAGATGTTATGATATCCAATGAATCAGGTCAGTTGAATATTGTGGTGAGAAGGGACCCAACTCAGGTGGAAACAGATGAACTGTTAGGTCTATATTCTCTGCTCAATAGAACTGTGGCATCGGGTGAAAACCAACACAGGAGAGTGTGGAGATGGGATTCAAAAGGGAAGGTCTCTGTTAACTCCTTGGTGAAATTTCTGAGCGATGGTGGATGCAAGGTATGGTGGAATGACTTAGTATGGTCCAACCCTCTCCCAAGCAAGATTAAACTGTTCCTTTGGAAGATTGCATGGGTTAGATTGCCTACTGACCAGAGGATCAAGAAACTTCAGCTACACGGGAATTCAATATGTGTTTTCTGTGCAATGTTCGAGGAGAATCAGAACCATCTCTTCTTTAATTGTGGTATAGTCAATGTTTTATGGCAGGTCCTCTGTAGACTGTTTGGTGTGACTTGGGTGGAGCATTCATCAGCCCTAGATCTGATTAGATGGTGGGAAGAGGTCTGTCCTTTTTCTTTCCATAAACAGTTGTGGTGCTTGATTTGCCTTGCTCTACTGTGGGCTATTTGGTGTGAGAGGAATAGAAGAAAGTTTTCAGATCAATTCTGTAATACTTGTGCTTTAATGAAAGGTGCAGTCAGATGGATTGCGGAATGGGGAAGAGCAGCAGGCCTTATAAAAGAGGATAGTCATATTATTTTGAAGAGGGTTCATCTTTGAAGAAGTATGTTCCTTTGATGTGACTTGGTAGTTTTGTTCTAGTTTTGTTGTACTTCTGCTTTATTCTATTGATGAAATAGAACAATTGTGTTGTAATTATGGGTTCTTAGGTCTGTGAAGTGTTTTCCTTGGGGCTTTGTATTGATGCTAGTCCCATCATAGGCGGCATCTTGTGTACTCTGTATTTCCTATTTCATTCTAATGAAATTGTGACTTCGGTCACCTTCTAAAAAATCAAAAAGATTGGAGAGGTTCCAATCTTAAGAAAAAAGGAAATTACAAAAAGACTTTTTTTTCAACCATCTACTGACAACCCTGATATATGCCTTGACCAAGAATATAAAAAGGACAAACAACGAAAAGAGATGTTTTCAACGTAAACTCTACTTCTCCGGAAAATGTTGTCATTCCTTTCTCTCCATATACTCCAGCAGATGGCATGAGGAAGAATTCCCAAAATATATATTTTCTCCTTATTGCTTGTTGTCCTCTTCATCTTTTGAAGAACAACCAGATCTCTTGTAGAGTCTGATAATTGCTCCTGAACTGTAACATGGCCCCGAAGACATTCCAGATTTCTTCGCTCACCTTGCAGCCAATAAATAGATGATCTACCTCTTCATCATGACTACTACAGAATGAACATAATGTTTCCTCATTTGGACACCATTTGCTCGTATACATTTTAGTGACAATGCACTTCTGGAATAAAAGCCACAAAAAGCTTTCACCTTCAGGGCCCGGTGCCTTGTCTGCTCCCAAATTACCAAACCCTTCACAATGGAGAAGATATGGCTTCAGAACTGACAGCACTGTAACTCCTGAATAATTACCAACCTCAGTCTGACACCTCTTTAACTAAGTTCCTGAACTCTTCATTCTGAAGCCATATCTTCTCCATTCTGAAGGGTTTCTTTTTGCTCTTAAAATTCTGACAGTTCAATAGAAGAGCGTTATGATCTGACACCACTCGTGGTTGTGCCGACACCCTTGCTGTAATCTTCCCAACTGTTACTAACAAATATTATATCCAGCTTGGACATTGACGGTGACTGCCTCCCATTAGACCAAGTGAACTGAATATTAGGAATTGGAAGCTCCCTCACAAGACCTGTTTATCCATTTGATGAACTGATGCATTCATCTACATAATTTACCCCCTTTGTTTCTATCATTAGGTCGCCTCACCTGGTTGAAATCTCCCAAGATACACCAAGGCTTGACATTCTGCCTGTAGCAAGTAGCCAATTCATCCCACAGAACTTCTTGTTCCTGCACTGAATGAGGGCCGTATACCCCAGACAGCATCCAAGTACTCCTATTACTATCGGTTAATAGAACTGTTATTGAGTACTCCCCAGTATATAGACTCTGACCTTCCCACTTCAACTTAATCCAAGTAATAACAATACCTCCTGCGTTACCTGAGGCCCTTCTGAACACAAAATCTGGCTCACTGAAAAGTGCAATTCTTTTGATCAACTGAAAATCCACTGTCAATCTTTGTTTCTTGCAGGCAGAATATATCCACTCTATTTCTCCTCAACATTCCTTTAACTGCTCTCAGCTTCCCTTCGCCATTCATCCCCCTTATATTCCATGACAAAAGTATCCGGAACCAGCTATATCACCAGGCCCCTTTAATATCACAACCTCCACATCAGAACAGTGACCACCCTTCAATAAACTTTTTATAAGGTTCTATCATTTTTTTTGGGGATACTATTAAAGAAGATCTGCTCAATTTTGTCCAATAATTATATGACAGCCCGGAAAAGATTAAAGCTTTCAACTCAACTCTTATTGTCCTCATTCCAAAATCAGAAGGTACTGAAAGAATGGGTGATTTCCGTCCAATTAGTTTGCTCAATGGGTGTTATAAAACTATAACCAAAATTTTGGCTACCCGGCTTAAGAAAGTTATTCATAAGATTGTGGGGATCAACCAATCAACTTTTTTGCAAGGGAGATTCATACTGGATAATTATATGGCAGCATATGAAGCAATTCACCATTACAAGAATAGGAAAAAGAAAGGTGTCATCTAAAGCTGGATTTTGAAAAGGCCTATGAAAGAATCAGTTGGAGCTGTCTTCACAATACTATGGAGCTCACGGGTTTTAATGGTAAATGGATCAGGTGGGTGATGAGCTGTATCTCTTCACCTTCATTTTATGTTTTGGTCAATGGAGAACCGTGTTGTTACTTTAATAGCTCTAGAGGATTAAGGCAGGGGGATCCTATGTCGCCACTTCTTTTCTTGTTAATTGGGCAGATTTTGAGTACTCTGTGGGACAGGACAGTTCAACAAGAAGGGTTTCGCATTGGTCGAAGCAATATCCTATTATCTCACCTTCAGTTTGCAGATGACACTTTATTGTTTACTTTCAGAAGCAATGAGGATATCCAAAATATTAAAAGTCCGTTGGTCCTGGTGGAAATTATTACTGGGTTGAGAATTAACTATGAGAAATTAGAAATTGTAGGGGTAAATGCAAGGAATACCGGATTGGATCGGGTCCCCGAATCAGGACCCGTCAATCCTGATCCCGGTAAATGCAAGGAATTCCGGATCGGATCGGGTCCCCGAATCGGGAACCACCGTTCCCGATCCGAATCGGAATCGGATCTGCCGGAATTGGCTAAGATCGGCTAGAATCGGCCGAATCGGGACCTGCCAATCCTGATCTGAATGGGCCGATCCGGATCGGGATCGGCCGATTCTGCAGTCCATGGGTAAATGTGGCACAGGACAGATTACAGAATATTGTTAATTCCTTGCAATGCATAAGCAATTCTTTTCCTATCAAATATCTTGAATTGCCCTTATCGGATGGGATTATTAAGGTTAGGGACTGGGATGATTTGATTAAGAAATTTGAAGATCAGTTGGAAGGATGGAAAGGTAGATTTCTCTATGATGGAGGGAGACTGATTATGTCCAAATCAGTCCTCTCTTTATTGACCATCTACTATTCCTCTATATTCAAGATTCCAAGGACTGTGGAGAAGATTATTGAATCAGCCAGAAGCTCTTTTTTCTGGTCAGAAGGTAAAAGAGGGAAGAGAAGCCTTCATTTAATCAAGGAGCAAGGTGGTATTGGTCTATGTGGAGTTGCCACTTTCAATCAAGCCTTGTTAATGAAATGGTTGTAGAGAAGGGGGGAGTGCTCGGATGCACTTTGGGCTATCATTATCAAGGATCTTTATTACTGTGATGATAATAAATGGAGTCTATATCCTTCTACCACTTACAACTTGTCTCTCATTCGGAAGAATATAGTGAAGAATGCTAATTTTATGGCTATCTCTTATGACATGCAAGTTGGTAATGGCTATGATACTTTATTCTGGAAAGATAAATGGTGCTCTGGTATGGTCTTCTCCTCTCAATTCAGCAATATATTTAATATTACTCAGTATTAGGAGGCTTCAGTGGCAGAGGAATTGTTGATGGTTCAGGTCACATATATATTTGCAGCTGAGAAGGAATCTTACTGATGTGGAAGTAGAAGAGATTTTGGCCCTACTCAATTTCACCACCAAAGATAGAATTTCTGCTGAGAATAATGACGAGAGTTTGGAGATGGAACACCAATGGGAAGTTTTCGGTTAAGTCTATTGTTCAGATTTTGAATGATGGTGGATGTAGGGTTTGGTGGAAGGATTTACTTTGGTCTAACTACCTTTCCAACAAGATTAAGGTGTTTCTTTGGAAGGTTGCTTGGTCTAAAATTCTTACAGGAAAGAGGGCTAAGATGCTCCATATTTCAGGGAAATATTCCTATGTCTACTGTGCAATCTTTGAGGAAGACCAAGAACACCCTTTTTTAGGCTATGGCATTATTATTATTCTGTGGAAGACTCTATGCAGATTATTTGGTATTATTTGGGTGGATCACTCTTCAGTTATGGATCTTTTAAGTTGGTCTACGGTCTGTCCTTTTCTAGATCAAAAACATTTGTGGTTTATCATCTGTCCGGCTTTGCTGTGGACAAATTGATGTAAGAGAAACAGGAGGAAGTTCAATGACCAATATTGCAGTGCTATTGAATTATTGAAGAATACATTTAAATGGGTGGAAGAGTGGGGAAGAGCTGCTGATATCCTTAATGAGGGGAATTCTGCTATTTTGCAGAAGGCCTGGTTGTGGAGGGCTCTGTTTTGTTGATGATTCACATATTGTAATTCTGTTTTATTCTCTTGATAAAACAGAACTTTTGTAACTATATGTTGAGTCTTGATTAAGACTTGGTTGGGGGTTTGTTCCACCAAGTTGATTTGTGGTTTTGGGTCTTCTTTGTACTATATTTTTATTTTCATCAATAGAACAGTGACTTTCAGTCACCTACTAAACAAAAAAAAAAACTTTTTAGCTCTCTCTCACCTCTATGTTTATTCCCTGTCTCGCAAACCTTCTTGAACTGTCCCACCCTACCTTGAATTTGCATGCCTATTCCCGCAACTTTTTTCTCCAACTCAGCCCTATCCCAATCTTCCAAAAAAAGTCCTCTTCCCTCTGCCATTTTATCTTTCTTTCTTTTGTATTTTTGAAATCCGTCTTGAATCGGCACCAACTCCAGACTAGCTTGTTGTTTGTTGTCGATGTCGATTGTTTTCGGCGGCAAAATGGGATGGAGAGGGAAGTTGGAAGGGGAAGGTTCGAATTGGAGAAGCATACCCAAAGGATCCTCAAACCGTTGAAGGGAATCTTCCCGCTCTTCTACCACAAACATTCCCTCCGAAGACGATGGCATAGGCTTTCTGTCACCTTCTCCATGCCTTTGAAGACCTCTGCAGATCGCTCTCACCTTCCTCCTTCTCCCCTTAACCAATTCTCGCCTCACCTCTCGAACCAGAACAAAGGCCATATTAGCTAGGGTTATCCCCCAATACTCCTCTGATCGAAAGACCTCTATACCCCTTCTAGAACCATCCTCCCCTTCATTCGACTTATTACTCCCGATGGCATTAATGTGAACGCCATCCCGGTTCACCCCAAAAACCTCCTCTGGTTCACTTATCACATGGTTCAACTTAGAGCTTGTACTCTCCGGCTCAATGCGACCCAGCTCATCACACTGAGTTTCCTCTTCTACACGAGTCGACACTGAATTTTGCCGAGTCAACTCTATCTTCTTCCTTCCGCCATTGTCTTGATTCTGAACCCTAGCCAGCTTGTAATTCTTGTAAAATTACAAGAATTTCATTTTATTTGGAGAGATTAGTTTGCTTAAAGGAACAAAAGCACATTGAGAAAAATCTACAGGGAATAACTTACATCAAGAACCATTGAGGATAGTCAATTGATTTCTTTCAGAAAAAGGTGACAATATAATACCTCGTCCAGTTGACTGGAAAAGCATATTATAGTGAGGGTTTACATTTTTCCACTCCGTATCCTTTGTTTCATACAAGGAGGACAAAAATAAAAACAAAGAAAGGATTAAGGAAAATACATGTAGAAAGGATCCATCTTCTCTTTGGTGTTCCTTAACCGCCTTGTGGTGATTTAGAAGCAAATAAAAGATTTAGGAGAACACAGGTACAAAAGAACACATCTACTCACTATGTTTCCTAACCACCTTGTAGTCATCAAATTAAGACTAATGTTTCCTTACCACTTTGTAGTCATCAAATTAAGACTAAGTGGTATACATTTCTACCATTTCGTTATGCCTTTCCCAGTTGCAAATGAGGATGCAGAGAGTTCACACAAAGGAAGATTCTCTACAAATTTTGTTTGAAGGTAGACTCAAAAAGAGCCACAATTAATTAATGAAAAAGGCAAGGAAGTACAAACAATAAAAGAAAATAGGGGCAAAAAGAGACCCCTTTGTTTTACCAAGAAAGTAAAACAGATTCACAATAAACCCGACTAAACCGGCTCACAAGAAATGAAAAGCAGGTAACGACATATTCCTAAAACACTCATGAACCCATTACTCAATAAGCCTCTTCCAAGTGTGTAACCTAACTACCAAAGCTGAATCTTTCAAGGAGCTTCCAGTGCACATGAAATGCCATTCTTGGATAAATGTGATGCAGCCACTAATAATATGAGAAGGATCTCTGAATATATTCTTGAAGATTTTATCATTATTCTCCCTCCATATGTCCCATAGCATAGCAGGAACACACGATATCCATCAGTCATTATCCTGGTGAGACAGATTTAGAGAGGCCCATGTTTCTAAGAGTATGAATATTGCTGATACTATTCCCATGAAGACCAAGTGTCCTGAAGAATATGGTCCAAACTGAGTGCACAATGCCACAAGAAACAGGTGATCAATATGTTCTTGGAAGCATCCACGGAAGATACATCCCCTTCTCTCTATAGGAATCCACCATAACCTGTCAGCAGTCATTAACCTTCCCAAGCTATCTTCCACATGAAAATCCTGTTCATGGGCCAAGCCTTGTTCCACACCAAATTATACCAACTCACTGAAATTCCACCTCTCGAAGCATAGAGAAAGCTGATTTCAAAGAGAAGGACCCATTCTTCTCCCATTTCCAAAGCCTATTATCTTGAATCACTGGCCTCAACTGTAGCTGATTAATAATAGACAAAACCTGCAGCAGTTCCTCCACCTCTGAATCCCTTAAGTTTCTATGGAAATGTAAATCCCAAATCCCTTGGTTGTCCGGTGTAGACCAGAGTTTTTTTATGGACCCATTAGTATCAGATGAAATGTTATACAAAGAAGTAAAACTCCTCGTGAAAGCATTACCATCATGCCAATCATCTTCCCAAAATCTAGTCACTTCACCACTTACCACCTGAATAATTGAAGAGCATAAGAAGAAGTCTAGATTGGACAATATGTGCCTCCAAACTGTTGACAGCTGTTGACAAGTCAGGCCCCTAACCAGCCGCTTTGATTGATTATTAAAATATTTAGATCTGACCACTTCTAACCATAAATTTTGATCTACTCTTTCCAGTCTCCACAGCCACTCAATGAGGAGGGCCCTATTGATGATGTCAATAGGAACCAAACCTGCCCCTCCTTCCTCCTTGGGTCTGCAAATATTCCTCCATGCAATAGGATTGACCCCTTTTGAGTTTGGACCTTTCCTCTCTGAAAGAAAGCAGCTCGTTAATCTTTGGCACACCCCCTTGGGGATTTTGAAAATTGAAAGATAGTAAGTTGCCAAGTTTGAAAGAACCACTTTTGAAAGAATCCATTTTCCCCCAGCTGTCAGCAAGTTCCCCTTCCAACCTTCCAACTATCTTCAAATTTCTTGATGAGAAAATTCCAATCTGAAGAACTTGGACTCTTACTAGACAAGGGAAGGCCTAGATACTTAATTGGGAAAGACCCCCAACTGGTACCCATTACTTCCGCAATGAAGTTCTTTTTATCATCCCGCACGTTGAAACCAACCAGATCACTTTTATGACAATTGACCTTCAGCCCTGTAGCTGCCTCAAGAAGCTTGATAAGCAACTTCAAATTTAATACTTTCCTCTCGTTGCATCTGGAAATAACAAAGTGCCATCAGCATGCTGTGGATGTGTTTATCTTTTCACCTCTCCTAGGCACAGAAATCCCTTCAATTAATCCACTACTTTTAGCCTTATCCCATATCATACTCAGCACCTGCCGACCAACACAAATAAAAGTGGGCATAAAAGGTGTCCTTGCCCAAGTCCTTTTGAGCTGTTGAAGTAACTATAAGGAGCACCATTCACCAAGATAAAAAACATGGCTGTCTCAATACAATTTCTTACCCATTTGGTCCATTCTGATTTAAAACCCATCAATTTCAACACCCTGTAAAGACAACCCCAGTTTATTCATATGTTTTTTTGAAATCGATCTTAAATAGGATAAACTCCTCCATCCTGAGTTTCTGATCTTGAATGCACTCAAAGACTGCCATAAAACTATCCAGGATGAGTCATCCATGAATGAAAGCTGATTGGTTATAGTCCACTAAATCCCCTATCACCCTCTTCAGCCTGTTAGCTAGAACTTTAGTAATGATCTTATAAGAGCAATTTAACAAGCTTATAGGCCTGAAATCAGTAACATTCTCTGCAGCCTCCATTTTAGGAATAAATATGACATGGGTGGAATTGAAAACCTTTATACTGGAAGGTTTTGCTTGGAACTCTTTGACTGCTGCCATAAAATTACCTTTAATGACCTCCCAAAATTGTGGGTAGAAGCCTATAGAGAACCCATCTGGCCCTGGAGATTTATTACAATTCATATCAAGGACAGCTTGTTTAATCTCCTCAGAAAAAGGTTTAATCAAGTCCATGGCTGCTGCAGAATTCAATCTTCTGAAGGAATCAGATACAATAACTGGCCTCCATATTTCTTCTTCCTTGAACAAATTTTCATAATATTTGACTACAGCTGTTACAATGTTCGAATCATCCTCAAATATTCATTCCCAATCTTGATAATTTGCAAGAATGATCTCCTTTTCTTAACACAGGCTGCAACATGAAAAAAGGACATATTATTATCACCTTCTTTTAACCAAGTTTCCTTTGCCCTTTTCTTCCATTTCAGTTCCTCCCTAAAAGCCCACTCATTGTACTCTTTGTTACCTTCATCCCATTGACTCCTTTCCCATCAGAGAGAACACCTTGATCATGTTTTATGTCAAACTCCTCTATCTGTTGGAGAAGTTGTTGTCTTCTCTTTGCAGCTTCCCAAAATTCTTGGCTCTCCAAGCTTTCAACTTTTGTCTCAGAAACTAATGTGTGAAAATTAATATATGCATAGCAGTTCCCCGGGGCCTCATTCCACCACTGCTTGACCAATTCGGCAAAGTTTTCATATCTGGCCCATACTCTCTCATATCTAAAAGGTCTGGTCTGACATTTCCTTCCAGAATCAGTGGCATCAATGGGATGTGGTCTGAAACTACCCTTGGAAGAGCCTCAACCGAAAGGAATGGGAATGAAGACTGCCAATCAATGGTAACAAAGATCCTATCCAATTTGGACTTGGCGACTTTGTTAGACCAAGTAAACTGAATAGAAGGTGGCTCTACCTCTGGTTGCATCTCTCCCCAGGTAGCCTGTCTGCATTTAAGTCTCCAGCAATACACCATGCTGTCATAGCCTGATTTTTGGCAGCTAACAGGTCATCAAAAAAAGACTGTTTGCCTTGCTCCTTCACTGGCCCATAGACCCCCGTAAAGGTCCAGAAATCATCCTTCCAATATGCTAGAAATCCACCGAGACAGTAAACTTGCTAATTCTTGTGTTAATAGGCAAGAGCTGCTTCACATCCCATATAAGAAGAATGCCTCCCTTCCATCCCTCTGCCGCTTGAACTGAAAACCTTCTAATCTGTTTCCCCCCTGATTTGGAGATTAGATCCCTGGGTATATCAATCATCTTACTCTCCTGTAGGCACACAAAATCGATCCTTTCCCTATGAGTGATAGCCTTCACCTCTACCATCTTTTCTACTGCCATTAAGTCCCCTGGTGTTCCAACTTAGAATCTTCACAAAGACTGAACAAAGATGCTCTTCCCCTTTGTGCTTCTCGTCCTGGGACTGTCCATCTGAACATTGTCCTTTACAAAAGCCAATTCCCTTTTTCCAATCTTCAATCCCCCCCAATATCCTTGTCTGACATTAGACAGAGAAAATTTAAGCTCCTTTCTAAGCTTCTTCAGAAATCTTCTCATGCAATCTTCCTTGCCATTGAAAAAAATGCCTACCAACACCCCCATTTCTCTAATGGTATCATCATCCCACTCCACCAGATCCTAAGGTTTAATAACCTGTAACGGCACACATTCTCGTGTCTGGTCTTCCAGTAGGCAGACCAAGAACTCTCTGTCAGCCCCCAGAGGACCTAATGGAGTCTCAGAGGCCCCCCTGAAGGCATAGCCTTCGCCACATTCAAAGAAGTCTGTGAATTGGGTGAGTGAAAGGAACTCACCTCACTTTCTCCCCAAGAGTTTATAATCCATGTATCTCTACACCTAATGACACTAGACTTGCCATCCCGAGAAGTCGGAGACCAATCAGAATCACTTGAGAGAAGTAGACAACTTCTAGGCGATCCACCATCATCTGCAAACCATTCTGATATGATGAAACATGGCGCCGGCTGCTCAGGGAACTTAGGCTATGACCATCCAGAGCAGAGCAACCGCAAGGAGTAGACAAAGCTCCCGACGATAGAAGCTTGGAAGGATCACCGGATTTATGCTTAGACTAATGAATGCCGGGCACTGATTGTATGATGGATTGATCGGCCGCATCATCTGGCCTGGGATCGGCCGCATCATCTGGCAGGAACCAATATAGGCGTCATTTGTCTCCGAGAAAGATGCTGCCCAGTCTCCTTGCCATTCAGAGAGGGAAAACCAGACTTCTCGGACACTGCCAATGAACTCCACCGGACAGTCTGAGGCAGGAGACACCCCTCAGGTGACGACAGGTCTCCTTCAGCTGCAGCAGCCGCAGGCAACAACGCCGGCGTCGCGGCGATCTTCATTGATTATTAAGGGCCGGGCAAAGCTTATGCCATGCTGGCTTTGCTCTTGCAGCCTCCGAATGCACCAAAAGAGTCTCCCTAGCCAGGGTGAAGCAGGAGCATCATCGCCGGGGTACAGCACGGAGCTCTTTCACAGAACCTAGAGGGATTCTTAGGTTCCTATAGCTTCAAGAGCATTGCTTTCAGGAAAAGGGGAGAGGCCCAGCTTATTGCTGCTATTATTGAGGGGGACCCAAGATCCACTCCCTCTGTGGTTTTGGAACCCAGGCTGGCTATAGGATGGGGGAGAGATACATGGAACCTAAGACTAGGGAAGGTAAGGAAGAGGGTGATGGTGAGGAGGAGGGTGGATCTAGGATGGAATAGTCCTGGTCAAGGAGGATGTGAAGGAGTTGGTGGCTAAAATGGAAAGAAAGGATGGTGGAGGGACAAGCTAGGGAAGTAGCGAATATAGGCATTTCTTTTGAAGGAGTGGAGAAAAACATCAAAGCGGTGTTCCATAAAATTTAGAATAGATGGCAGTTGAATATAGCTAGGGTGGTGAAGAGGGGATGAGGGAATTGTCCATGAAGAAAGAAGGTCGGATGGGAAGGGTCAAGGGGGGAAAGAGAGGAAGCTCAAGGAGGGGAGGGGGAGGAAACTCTTTTGTCTAACAAGAATTATTTCTTGGAGCATGAGGGGAATAGGGAGAAGGGAGAAAAGGGCGATATTGAAGGGAGAGGGTGATATAGAAGGAATTTATTCACAGGTGTAAGATTAATGTCTTGTGCATTCAAGAGACCAAATGTGACAGAGAGGAGCCAAGAGTTGATGAGGGAGATTGGTGGACCAGGCTCTCCAAAGGAGCCTTTTCTCCGGCAGTAGGTAGGTTTGGGGGGAGTTATAGTGATGTGGAATGATTATGTGGTGGATGAGGTGGGGCACCAAGTGGAGAAGTATTTCATTATAGTAACTTTCCATACTATCTAAGATGGTTTTCTTTGGGACTTTATGAGAGTTCATGGTCCCCAACAAAGAGAAGACAAGAGAGAAGTGTGGGAGGAGCTCATAACCCTTCATGGGCAATCTAGGACGCCTTGGTGTGTGGCAAGCGATTTCAGTGCTACTTCTAGAATGGAGGAGAGATCAGATGAACCACCCGGTTGGGGGCGATGGAGGACTTACAAAATTTTATGGAGCGGCCTTGATTGACATTTATACACCTAACTCCTTATATACTTGGTCCAATCACAGGGTGAATCCTTCACCTTCCAGACTTGACAGATTCCTAGTGTATGTGGATTGGGGGGACCATTTCCCCTAGCTACAGGTGCAATGTCTGCAGAGATCCATTTTAGATCATAAACCCATTCTGCTCAAGACCAAGGCCAGGAGACAATATAAGCATACCTTCAGATGGTGAAATTCCGGCTCAAAGAAGATGCCTTTCTTGAAGAAATAAGAAAAGTCTGGAGTGAGGACGTTCAAGAAACCTCTGCTACGGCAATGATCAACCGTAATATGAGGTCTTTGGCTATTGCTTCGACTCAATTGGGAAGGGGGCATCTAGGAAGCTCCCGAAAAAGGAAGCGAAAGATAGGATTCTTCAACAGCTTATGGCTTCGATGCCTTAGAGGAGGGCGGTTTGCTAGATAAGGGAGAAAGAGATGTTAAAGAGAACTAAAGATAGAATATTAAAAGACATTCTACTTACGGAAGAACCCCTTTTTGGAAGTAGAGGTCAAGAGATAGATGGGTGAAAAAAGGAGATAGAAACACTACTTATTTCCAAATGACTGCCTCTGGTCATAAGAGGATGAACCTTATTTGCTCTCTTTCTGCAAGAGGACAGACATTTATCAGGAGGAGGACATAAGGAGACATATTCACCTATTTTACTTGGGCATGTTCTCAGAGGAGGGCTCCTACATAACTTTCCTTCAAGAAGGTTTGCTTCCTCAACTGTTGGAGGAGGAAAGGAGGGATCTATCATCCCCCTTTTCTAAGGAGGAGCTTAGACTAGCTATTTTTGGCCTTGATGGAAACAATACACTGACCAGGATGTGTTTTCTTTGATGTTCTTTCAGCATTGCTAGGAGGCAGTCAAAGTCCTTCTACTGACGTCTTTGTTGGAGTTTCAGGAGGGCAAGGGTCATCTCCAAAGGATCAACAAGACATACTTATTAGTTATTACCTATTCCTAAAAAACAAGAAGTAGATAATCTTGCTTCTTTTCATCCCATTAGTCTCCTCAAATGGGGTGTACAAGATCCTGACCAAGATGCTGGCATCCAAGTTAGAAAAGGTGGTGCATAGACTCGTTAGTTGCAACCAGAGCAACTTTATCAGGAGCCGACAAATTCAAGAGAACTTCTTAGTGGCTCGTGAATGTATCCACTCGATAAAAGAATATCACAACAAGAGTATTGAGCTCAAGCTAGACTTTGAGAAAGCCTACGGCAAGGTAATTGGAAGCGTCTCCTCCAGGTTCTTAGATAGATGAGCTGTAAGGGGAAATGGATTGGTTGGATCAAAGAGTGCATTTCTTCAGCTTCTCTGGCAATCTTATGTAACGGGGACTCTCCCCCTTTCTATGGCGGCAGTAGGGGACTGTTTAGGGGACCCGATGTCACCTCCTCTCTTTGTCTTGGTGGTGCACATTCCAAGCAGAATGTGGG
The DNA here is from genome assembly GCA_030544215.1 of Zantedeschia hybrid cultivar. Classification (NCBI taxonomy): domain Eukaryota; kingdom Viridiplantae; phylum Streptophyta; class Magnoliopsida; order Alismatales; family Araceae; genus Zantedeschia; species Zantedeschia hybrid cultivar. The sequence continues at coordinate 43,851,113 of JARZZO010000002.1, read as the reverse complement.
AGAGGGTGGAAGGTGTTGGCTTCATTGCAGGCTTCCCTATTAAGCACCTTGGCCAACATATCACTCACCTCCATTATGCGGATGACACCATGGTTTTTCTTTCAACTGAGAAAGACCAGCTATTTGCACCTAGACTTGTCCTGGAATTATACCTAGAGATCCGTGGTCTTTTAGTGAATTTTCACAAGAGTCAAATTACATCTGTGAATACAGAGGAGAGGATGATGAGAAAAGCGGCCACCATTTTGGGTTGTCAGGGTGGGAGCTTCCCCATTACATTACCCCTTATTCCAAGGAGGTTACTCTGTAGAGATTGGCAGAGCTGTCAATAAGTTTGACTCCAGTTTGGCAGGATGCAAAGGCAGGCTCCTCTCTTATGAGGGAAGATTGGGGCTTTGCAGTTCTGTATTAGATAGCCTCCCTACCTACTTCTTGTCTATCTTCAAGATCCTAAGATCAAGGGCTAAAGAATTGGGGGCTATCCGATGTTGCTTCTCTTGGAAGGGTAGTGGGGACAATAGCACGAAGAGAGGATTTGATGTGGCTTAGAGGAGGGTGTGCCAAGGCAAAGAAGCCAGGGAGTGAGTATTAAAAATCTGTTGGATTTCAATCTTGCACTACAATCCAAGTTGTTGTCAGAGCTGGGGACGGCAAACTCCACGGTAGGAGGTGATCATGTGCAGATATTATAACAGACCGGAGCCTAGGAGGTTTTGCCCTCCAATAGCAGAGTTTCCCATGCTTGGAAGGACATCTTGTGAAGTGCTGATGTGGTCAGAGCAACAACTTATATCTACTTGGGGAATCAGAGATCTTGGCTTTTCTGGCTAGACAAATGGTGTGGGACTGCGCCTCTAGCAGCCCAATTACCCTCCCTCTACGCCGTTGCCTCTCATCCCTCGGCGGATATGCAGCAGTTGTTTGATAGTGCACCAAGTGAGGAAGGCTGGACACCCTCATTTAAAAGGTAACTTAGAGATGTAAACCTAGAGAAGCTGGGCAATTTCCTTCAAGCTTCTCTCTGGACCCCAGATAGGATGCTTGGACTTGGAGATGGGAAGTATCTGGCCAGTTCTCTGTCAGGTCAGCCTACAGGGTTATCGTAGATGGCGGCACCAGAATTCAGTTTGTTATGCAGCTCTAGGATCCCAAAAGCCCCTTTAGGCTCACTTTGTTTGTGGAATAGGACCAGAATAACCGGTATAAAAGTCCTATTCTGATTTGGTTGAGGGTATGCCTAATTCCTCTAATTCCTCCAACTCCCCAAACCTACCTGGAATATCTAATTCTCTCAATTTTACCTTTTATTTCACTCCTTATTCCACTTATTCCTACCAAATCACTTGGAATAGCGCAGTGTAATTCTCCTTATTCTGGGTGGAATACCAACAATTTACCAAATCAAAATACCTCTTATTCTGGTTTAAGAAATCCCCAGAACCTTATTCTGGTTTAAGTTATTCTGCAAACAAAGTGAGCCTAAGGTTCAAGTGCTTCTTTGGAGAATCCCACTTCATCACCTTTCCACAAGTGACAGGTAGGCCCAATTTCTAGATGGGTTGCCGACGATGTTTTCTTTATGTGGGGAAGAGGACAAAATCCATTGGTGATGTGTTCATCAGCTGCTCATTTGCTTGTGAGGTCTGTTAACTTCTGTTGGGCAAAAAGTCAATATTGGGGCGGTGATTTTTTTCTGTAAAACATTCAGTGGACCACCTCCTTCACAATTGGGGTATGATCCATCCTCCAAGGAGGAAATGCAGATATCGTGGTTGATTCTCCATGTGATATTCTGGGCCATTTGGGGAGAGAGAAACAAGAGGATTTTCAAGAACGAAGCCAGGAGAGAATTGTCTCTTTCCTTTGTCACAAAGTCACAAAGTGGGCGAAAGCCTTTTGTAATGTGAATTCTTCTTCTCTTTTTATTCTATTGGGGGAGGAGCGAGAGTTGCACAACTTCGATAACTTTTGTACAGCCTAAGAGTAAATTGCAACAAAAGTGGTGCCAGTAGGTTTTTCTTACTTCCGAATTTATCACCAGATTCACCACTTCATACTACAATCCTATATTTCCCCAATATTAAAATGGCACAAGTATCATACATCCTCACAAGGTTCTGCCCATTGCTACCATCAAATTAAGCGCTCAATTATTATTTTTTAGTAAGGGAATTGGTTGTACTAGGCACAGGGGAAAGCAAATTGTTGCTTTTTCATTTTTTTGAGAAGTCTATAGTACAACTTGTTGCGTTTTCATGTAAAAAGAAAATGTGATCTTCACTATGCAATACAGCAAAAGGAAATACTGAAATTCCACAATTGAGAAAATGGTGATAACCAAAGATCCAAAAATCCTCATGTAACACTATACCCTGATTCACTACTTGTTAGACCATTGATTACTCAATATCAACAGGAAGACATTCTTAGCAAAATCAACTACCTTTTCCTGAAAGTTGTTAGTGAGTAAAATCAAGTATTACTAGCTGTCCTTTCGGACTTGCATTTTCCTTAACTTTCTCCTCCACAATATGATGTAGGACAAACAGTCGTACGAAAATAGCATCACTTAGAAAAGGTAAGAATAACTTAGAAGACTGGAAAGAAGTAACAACTTCTAGAAACAAAAAGAGATGCAGATTTGCAGACTAAGGACGTGACTAATGATAATTTGGATGAATGGGAAGAACGAAAAATTATTCAGCAAAAAAAATAAGCAAAAGAAGAAGCCAACGGAGGAAGATGAGGAGAGGCCGATTAAAAAAGAAGTTACCTATCAGTTCTTCCAAAAGAATGTTATGACTGAGAATTTTGGTGTGGTTAACAAGATCCCATACTCGCAAGGTGCCATCCAAATGAAGAACAAATATCAGTTTCCTCCCACGCACTTGGGATACTATCAAATCCTTCACCATCCCAATAGTTCTTCCTCTACAGACCATTTGCATATAAGACAAAATCCAAATGGAAGCAATACAATGTAGATGGCAATAAGTTGGAGCCACAGATCAATTTTGATTTCCCAAACAAGAATAGCAAAATTGTCAGATTGTTTTGTCATAGATTACACCCATCAACATTAATTATGCATTAAATATAACACTTACTTTGTCACTCATGCTTTAGTAGGTAATTTTTTTTCTGACAAGCAAGGAATTTTTAGGCCATCTAGCCACACCTCGAAGAAAAAATGGGTCCTACTCATATAAAGAGCCCATCACTGAAACAAAACAAAAAAAAAACTATGAAGAACTTATCCTGTACATGCCCATCACTGTAGCCATTCTGAAGCCTATAACAGTGCGGGTCTAATGAGTGCCGGTCCTTGACACGTCGTTTCTCCACAAACCCTTTCATTCTTGACCTTCCAAGCAGAGGCCACAACATGAACCACCTATATTTTAAACCTTTCTCTGCACAAGAACTGATCTTTCACCCGCTGAAGAATTTTTTCAGAGTTTCAAATGGGTCAGATTGAACCAGTCAACAAGCTCAAACTATCAACCCACACCAGTGGCCTTCTTCTAGGAGTACAAATAAATGTGCAAACAACAGGCCCAAAAAGTATACTTCCAAATGCAAGAGGACGAACATACTCAAAAGCATAGGTCGAATGAGGCACAAGCCACATCTTGAATCCATGCTCATAAAACAATCCAAGATTAAACAATCATTGAATAACCAGCAGCTGTCCCCCACAGCCACTAAAAAGCAGCATCAGCAGCCATAGAGAGTGAGACAATAGAAGAAGAGAAGGTGTTGGGGGTGGCATTTCCAGTGAATATTAAGGGTCATACCAGGGGAATGATGTGGGTCACAACGAGGGAGCAGAAAGTGGAGTGCATGCAGAGGGGTTAATGGGTGGCAAATTGAGGGTGCCCTGCGGAAGACTCACCAATGGTGCCAAAGATGACTTATTTGCCCCTGTAACTTTTATTTTCAAGGTATAAATTTGGTCATTTGAAGGGGGTGCATCTAACATAGGTGCACCTCAAAAGCGGTTTGGTAATCTGACAAGTGACAATGAAGGGCCCTCTGGAGTGAACCTCCAATGTGAACCAGATCCTCTAGGACACAGTCAAGAGGGCTCTTATTGCTCATGTCCAGCAGCTGCTCCACGTGCTAACCAAGCCCCTCAGTCCTTCAATCAGCAGGGAGATGCGTGGCTGTTCCTGGAGCGGGGGATAGAGCACACATTGGCTCTGTCCAGCAGCAAGGGGCTTCATCTGTGGAGGCAGGGCTGCGGAGGTCTTGTCCTCATTGCTTCTAGTGTTTGTGCCCTGGGCACCTGCAGGGAGCCAGTTGCCTGCAGGTGCTGTGGCATGTGGGCATGTGCAGGCAAGGTGCTTCATCATGGGGGAAGGGTATGTGCAGGCAAGGTGCCTCATCATGGGGGAAGGTCTGGCCACTTGGACTTGGAGGTCATATGCACGTGTTGGAGTAAGGGTTAATGACCATGGAATTCCAGATCGGGTCGGGGGTCTGGATCGGACCCCGGCGATCCCAATCCGATCCGGATCGGATTGGCCAGTGATCGGACTGGATCAGCCGGGATCCCATCCAATCGGATCAGCCAGAAATAGGCCTGGAATCGACCGAATGCCACTGAACTGGGGGGGAACAGTGAGTTCCCCCCATAATCGGAATCGCCCCCCAGCGATCCCAAGTCAAATCGGCCAATCCACTCGGAATCAGACAATTTTGAAATCCATGGTAACGACAGCTAAGTCGAGGTGGCTGCAGAGGTGTCTGTGGATTTGGCCGATGGAAGGGAATCCTGATGCCCAATAGAACGCCTGGCTGTTGGATAAGGAGGAGGTGTGCAGACTTTCCTTTGAGTGGGGCATTGGGATCTCCTAGGAGGAACCTTTCCTGAACCCAGATCTCCTTCTATCACTATCTCTGTCATCAGCCTTCCAGTCATCCTCTGTGATAGGGAAGGGATCTCGATGGTGGCAGCTGCACTCAATGTCTTGGCAGAGGAGATCTGAAGATGCTGTAGTGCTAGGCTGGTGGTCGTGGACATGACCATCCGTGGTTCCGACCAATTCATCCCCGAAGCAGTCAAGGTGGTATGGGAGGGGAGGTCTTTCCTGGTAAGGTGGTTGTCCAGCATTCCTTCATAGGGTTTCCTCTGAAGGTGGTAGCGGAGCAAGGGTTCCTAGGGTTTCTTCCGCATGGGAGGGAGGTATAGACAGCAGGCGAGTTACATGTTAGTGCTTGGGCCTCCCGTTCAAATTTGAATGTTGAGATCAAGAATAGGGTACATGGAGGCTCCGAAACGCCCCATTCAAATTCTGATAGTCCAACCTGAGTTGTCCCGGTTCCATCTGACTCAGCCTCTTACGGGTGAGATCTCCTTCAAGTGCAAGGATGGCAGTACCAGTATCGAAGGGTACCGATACCAATACGTATCGGTATCAGTATCGGCCGGTACCAGCCAATAAAAATTATAAGAATAACTATAAAGACCGGTATCGGTAACCCTCAGTATCGGTACCGGTCCCGACTGATACCGATACGTACCGGCCAATACTGCCAACCATGTTCAAGTGTGATCCAGCTTGTCTCCGTTATCGGTAACCCGCAGAGTCGGTAAGGGAAATAATCCATCCGACAACTTGGCCTCGTCCCAAGCAGAGCCAGGGAAAGAAGAATGTCTGCAAAGCACAAGAACCTGCCCAAAAGCGGGTTTCCGTCTTTGAAAGACTCGGCGCCCTGGTACGACCAGCGCAGAAAAAGAAAAGAACCACACGGATGACAGATGATGGCATCCGGATATATACTTGCTATACTTCTAGCACAACAAATCGGCAACCTTCTCAGTCTGAAGAGCCGAGCAATGTCGCTGGAATGACGCAAAGGAGTGGGCCGATTACCCGCCAAATGAAGCAAGCTATGTGCCTATTGGGCCAAGTGGACCAGGGGGTAGAGCCATCTCAAGCCAATCTCGATGACACTATTAGAGGAACCGATGAAGGTGCAACTAATTGCCCGAGAGCCTAGAGTTGCACAGCTGCCACAAGAATAAGGACAACCTCAGACTATTGAAGAAATCAGGCAGGAAAATCAACAATTAAAGGCTTTGCTATATGCCATGATACAGAAAATGGAGGAGCAGCAAAGGGTGGCCCCCGCTCTTCCAGTAAATCTACGTCCGCCTAGGACTATTCCTGCGCTAATAGGACCTCCGGTTGTTCAGGTCAATTTCAGTCCTGAAGAGATTCAGGAAGACATGACCGAAGAACACAATTATAATGCTCAACAATCACGTGCATCAGCATATGATGCGACAGCATCGCAAAAGCACTTAATTGAGCAAATTATCGAGGCCAAGAAGGCCGAACATGACGAAGGAATAAGCACATTTGACTTATATAAGGTGCCATTTCCGGTTCATCATATGTTCAAAAAACTTCCAGCAGATCACAATAAACGCCCTAAAATCACAAGATACGATGGGGAAGGCTCAGCCCAGGAGCATATAGCTCATTATATGAGCGACCTGAGAGAGCTTGCAACGGAAGAGGCATACCTCTTAAGGTTCTTCTCAACTTTCCTCACAGGTACGGCATTCCAGTGGTATGCCAAGTTGAAGCCCAACTCTATAGGTAGTTGAGAAGAAATGCAGAAAAAGTTCATTGATCGCTTCAAAGTATCAAAGCGAAAGGTCACTATTACTGAATTAGTGACACTTAAATAAGGGAAGAATGAGATGCGACAATCCTCCGGTCCATGAGGACGCAATGAGATTGTGCAAAAGGGATTTGAAACCCGAAATAAACGAGAAACTGATCGGAGCCAATGTCAAAAACTTCGATCAACTCAATAATATCGTGACGGAGATCGAGATGTTCTTCGCCAACTATCCCGCTACACTTCCCAATAAAGGGAAAGCCCCAAGGGAGCGAGGCGCTTCGGTCAAAGAAGTGAATACGGTTGACTTCTCTCCAGCTGTGGAAAAGAATGATGGCAGGGAAGGCCCCAGTGGCCAATAAAAAAGGAGAAGGGAAGGCGCCAGTCTCCTCTCTTGCTGAAAGAATGAAGAAGCCATACTCTTACCCGTGAGCATACAAAGAAATTGTTTGAAACATGTATGCGGGCAAAACTTCTATCACTCTCTGAGTCCAAAAAGCCGGTTGAGGTAGGCAGGGCTAATGAGTTAAATTATTGTCCATATCTCGCATGCTGGGGCATATAATGGAAGACTGCTATGTTTGCAAGGATGAAATAGAAAAACTTATCCATGAGGGCGCTGTGGAGATGGGCAAACATTTGATAAGCCCTCCTCAACCTCACCAAAGGAATAAGCAAACATTTGCCGTTAATGTCATTTATATGAGTGAGAGCTCATCTGGGTATCACCCTGAAGAAGAAGCGGTGAAGGCCTCTCCAGAGCGTGAGGCAAAACCAATATATACTCCAGCAACTCCTCCCCCTGGGGATTCAGTTATGGCGGCACTGGAAGAAATCCAGACAAGCCTGACACAACTTTCATGCCAACAGGAAGAGCTCACCCAGATGATGGAGGGACTCTCCAGGCAGTTTTCAAAAACTTTGTCGTTCGGCAAAGTCGACATATTCTTCTCTTCTGAGGGGTTAGGGTCAGATTCCGATCGTCCTTCGAGAAAAAGAGGCAAGCAAACTATGTTTCCTAAAGAGGATATAGAAACATATCGCCAAGAAGAAACGACCTCTTATAGAAGGAGTCATGAAAGCGTAAAAACAGCTGAAAAAGGGCGCCAAGCTAGGCTAATAGCCGATAAAGAGGCTGACATACGCTTCAAAAATTTCTTGACTTTAAGGGAAAGGCATGCAAAGCCTTATTCTTTCCCTAAAGACAAAGTTCGGGAACTCTTCCGACTTTGTATGAAAAAGAAAGTCATCGCTCTTCCAAAGCCAAGAAGGGAGGAAGAGATGCATATGACAGATGACCCTAACTTCTGTCACTACCATCGTGCTCTTGGTCACCGAACGGAGCACTGCTTCATGCTCAAGGATGAAATAGAAAAATTAATCCAAGAAGGGCAAATAAATATGGGGAAATATCTAGTTGATCCCCCACAGCCTCGTATGACTAACTATTATGTAAATATGGTCCATAAATTCTCCTTCAATCCAGAGGACGCCATAAAAATTACAGAAGTGGATTTATATGATATTCCGCAAAAAGAACCCCCATATCAATACAGGAGAATGGCACTTGATAGGCCACCCACTCCTCATACCAAAGCCGCCATTGATACTGTGGCAGTAGTAGGCCGAGAGATGCAAATGTTGGGCATCAAATGGTGACAAGAAAATCCGGAGGTAAGTTCCTCCAAAAAGTCCGAAACGAAAATATTCGACGAATATCAAATGTTGCCAGATTCAGTGGTCGAGCAAGCTGTTAACGCCACTCTTGACCACAATCAGCTAGAAAGTCCGTAGACTGAGGCAAAGAAGAAAAAGAAGTCTAAACCGGCTAAATCATCGCAAACACAGACGGCGAAAGGAAAAGCTTTGGTCCATTTCGACCCATTTCCAGAAATGCCGGCCCAGCCCAACTTCATTCAAGAAGCAGCAAGGAGAAAGAAATAAGAAAAGAATAGAAAAAGAAGTGAGAAGAGAAGGCTAAAGAAGTAAGAAATGCTCGCTAATGCCATAAATATGTCTGAGGACAAGATCTCGCCACTTCAAAGACTTTAGAAGATCATCGATGAATTGGATGAATATCGGCAAAATCAGCCAACAGAGGACGTCCCTCTGAGTCAATATATTCCATGGAAAGAGCTCAACCGACGAGCCCGCCTCAGAGCATGGTTGTTAGACCTCCGTGGTCGCATACGGAAAGCTAGTGAGGATGAGCTCTCAATCCCAGACGATGCTAGTATATTCTGAGATGATGGTCTAACAATGGAAAAAGTGGAACAACGATATCGAGCCTGTCATGTAGTGTCGGCTCAATTTCAAGATATTTCGGATGGCGAAGTGAGGCACACTTCACCAGAAGCCGAAACTCCTTTGGCTACTTACCAAAGAAGAGGGAACCGGAGGAATCAAAATAGAGGCCGAGGCCGGGGCCGAGACCGCAATAATGGTCAAAGCAAAAGCCAGGCGAATCAAAATAGAATTATCTACTTCAGGTAAGAAACCCCAAGACCAATTCCGGAGCCATAAATCCGGGGTAATATTCGCTTATGTCCTTCTTCCGATGAAGAGGAGTATTCTCAACAAACAGAAAATACTCAACTCATCAAAGAACAAGAAGAGATAAACCCTTCGGCTCAACCTGATCTTGCAGAAGGAGTCGAGGCCTTGGCAGAATTATTTACTGAAGAAGCACAAATTACTCCCGCAGAAGGACAAATGCGGTTAAAAGCCTTGAAGGAGACCCTTCATAGCATGGCAGAAATAATGCCTCCTATTGAGCAAGCCCGAGCCAGGGCAGATCAAAAGGTGCTACAAAATATGAAAAGAATGCCAACATCCCTCAGCATATGGGAAGCAATAGCATTGAGCAAGGAACTGAGGGAGGCCTCGATTGCTGCCCTCCAAGATCCCGAAACATATGAGGTCCATATAGCCGAAATAAGAGCTCAGACATATGAGGTATATAAGGCCACGGTGACCTTTACCGATGATGATATGCTGCTATCGTCACCATGCCATAACAGACCGCAATATATGCGGGGCAAAATCAACAGCCGAGAGGTCGATCGAATACTGGTAGACTTGGGATCTGCAGTAAATATATTGCCCCTCAAAACATTTCAAGCGTTATACCTCACACCATATATGAAGAAGGTGCAAGGCATAACGATAACAGGATTCAATCAAGAGGCAGAAAAAGCCCTTGGGCGGGTTGATGTGAAGTTATGTTTGGACGACTGGATGACCCAAGTGTCATTTCTCATAGTCGACTCCAATACCTCCTTCAAGGCGTTACTAGGGAGGCCTTGGTTACATAGAAATTGGGTGGTGCCTTCAACCCTCCACCAATGCCTTAAATATACAAAAGATGGCGAGCAACATCGAATATTTGCTGATTTGGAGCCATTTAAAGCATATGACTGTCATCTGGCGGATGCCCAGTTATACTTTGATAAGGCCTCAGACCCAACAACTGGCAAAAGCCGTCGTAAGGGGAAGAAGATAGCCGATGAGTCTTCCGATGAGGAAGGCAGAATTACAATTAATGAAGCCAAAGCTGCCAGATTTCGGCAAGGAATGAAACCCGGCCAGTCTTATCGAAAGTCGGCTAAATTGGTAGGCCCGCCGTCAATTTAGAAGCTAATGCTATTAACGAAGAAATAGAGGCTAGCATATGCCTACCCCCTGGCCTTATAAAGCTTATGTTCCCAAGGGAAGTCCATACGGTGGAAGAATTAAAGACCCTGATAGTCCGTCTCAAATATGGGCGACACATCACATTTTATAAGGGAGATCTTGTGCCAGAGAGTCCTCCCGAGGACGGTTTTAGGCATGAAAATGTCCGACCGGAAGTTGAAGAAGTAGTCCAAGAAATGGACGATATGCCCCAATACATAAGACAGATGTGCAAACATCAAAACATTCCAGAAAGGCAAAGTGTAGCCAGAAACAAATTCTTTCGAGAATTATGGTATCCTGCAGAAGCCATGGGGCAATCATCATCCAATCAAGATAGAAGAGGCATCGGGTATAAACGATGCCATAGATCTCCCACCCTATATGCAGTCCATAAGGTGAGTCTACCATCAGGGATAGAGGAGCCAATTGATCATACCAAGCTTGACGGTTCAGGAGATGAAAATGAAGAAATCCCTCCATCTGTCAAGATAACCTCAACTGAGATAAACTCTACCTGTGAATGGGAGCAATGTCTGGCAGGGCCTTCCCAAAACACAAATAAAAGTCAAGACGTCAATGTGGAAGAGTAAAAAGGACCTTCGAGAGCTGCTAATGCAACCTCTCAAGACCCGCATGAAAAAGCAGACGAATGGCATAAAGCCTACTCAGCCAATATGAACGAAGAAGAGGATTTCGTCAATTTTCAGCCAGCTCCCCGTGAGATAGAGGATGGAGGACAAGCTACGATCAACGAACTGGTAGAGATTGATCTTGGTAAGCTAGAAGACCCTCGTCCGATTTTCCTCAATGCCCTCCTTAGCAATAAGGAAAGACAGACATACACCGAACTCTTGATGGAGTTCAATAATTGTTTCGCCTAGAATTATAAAGAAATGCCTGGCCTGGATCTTTCGGTAGCAGAGCATGAATTATCTGATAAAACAAACTCAGAGGCGAATGCGCCCTGAATTGGAAATCATGGTGAATGTTGAAGTTGACAAAATGCGAGAAGTCGACTTCATTGAAGAATGTATATACCCAATGTGGCTAGCAAATATTGTGCCAGTAAAGAAAAAGAATGGCCAGGTCCGAGTCTGCATCGACTTTCGCAACCTACATAAGGCATGTCCGAAAGATGACTTTCCATTGCCGATAACTGAGACTATGATAGATGTCACCACAGGATATGAAGCCTTGTCTTTCATGGACGGGTCATCGGGCTATAATCAGATTAGGATGGCCCTCAAAGATAAAATCATATAGTCTTTCGCACTCCGAAAGGAATATTCAATTACAAAAGGATGCCCTTCGGTCTAAAAAATGCCGGTGCTACCTACCAAAGGGCCATGACCAAAATATTCAATGAAATGCTGCATGATTTAATCGAATGTTATGTTGATGACCTCGTTGTAAAATCTGTAAAGAAAGACGACCATCTCGGAGACTTGCGCAAAGTCTTCGAAAGGCTTCGTCAATATCAACTCAAAATGAACCCCATGAAGTGCGCTTTTAGCGTCTCTAGCGGGAAATTTTTGGGCTTCATAGTCAGATACCGAGGAATCGAAATTGACCTCGACAAAATCAAGACAATCAGGGAGCTACCTCCTCCCAGAACTCTAACTGAGCTTAGATCCTTGCAAGGCATACTAGCCTATATCAAGAGATTTATCTCCAATCTATCTGGAAGGTGCAGGCCCTTCTCAAAATTAACAAAAAAAGGAGCCCCATTTATTTGGGACGAAGAGTGTCAAAAGGCTCTTGATGACATAAAAGAATATCTCCTCAAGCCGCCAGTACTGGGGGCACCCATAAAGGATAAACCACTCATCCTCTATATTGCAGCCTTAGATGCTTCTTTGGGAGCTTTACTGGCACAAGAAAATGAGGACGGAAAAGAGCAGCCGCTCTATTACCTCAGCAGGATGTTGGTGGTCATGAACACCGGTATACTCCAACAGAGAAGAGGTGCTTAGAACTTGTATTCGCCATAAAGAAGCTGAGGCATTATTTGCTAGCACACGAAATCAAACTAATATCGCGTTTGGATCCGCTGAAATTCCTGCTTCGCCAACCTGTGTTGTCTGGGAGGCTAGGAAAATGGGCATTACTCCTCATGGAGTTTGATATTACTTTTGTCCCTCAGAGGGCGATAAAAGGACAGGGTATGGCCGAATTTCTGGCAGTGCACCCAATTCCTAAAACTTCCCCTCTGAATAATGAATTGCCTGATGAAGAGGTCTTGCCTGCACAGAAAATATTAGATGTGCAGCAGGCGAAAGTAAAAACATGACAGTTATACTTTGATGGGGCCTCGAGAACCATCATGAAGCCGAATGGCACATCAACCACAAAAGCAGGAGCCGGCTTGGTCCTAGTCACTCCAGAAGTAGGGATATTGCATCACTCATGTGCCCTGATAGAATCCCTAACGAATAATGAGGCGGAATACGAAACTCTGATTGTGGGGCTGGAAGTTGCCTTGGAAATAGGTGTCAGATGCATCCAGGTATATAGAGATTCCCTGTTGGTCGTTCGGCAAATTCTCGGCATATTCGAAGTCAGAAAGACAAAATTGATAGCTTATCATGCAGCGGCTGTCCGGCTAAGTGAAAAGTTTTATATCTTCACAATATAACATATTAGAAGAGGTTAGAACGCTCAGGCTGACGCATTAGCTAAATTGGCCGCAGCTCTGAAATTACCTCCTGAGGGAGGAACAGAAATAACTGTGAGGGATAGGAGACTTTTCCCCACCTCGGTAAATGAAGAAGACGGTCTGACGGTGCTTGAGATCAATATGCCAGAAGACCATAATATCCAAGAAGATGATTGGCGTGCTCCTCTCATCAAGATAAAGAATGGTTGGTTCCCTGATAATAAGGCCGAAAGAATCCAACTGCTGCGAAGGGCAACTTCATACCAGCTGATAGATGGCGTACTGTATCGCCTTGTCCCTCAAGACAAAAATACGATTTTGCTCCGGTGTCTTTCCCCGAGAGAGTCCCGCAAAATAATGAAAGAAGTTCATGCCAGGATGTGTGGAGCCCATCAATCCGACACAAAATTGAAAATCAACATCAAAACTAAAGACTTTTATTGGCCAACTATGTTCGTGGATTGCGAGAAAATGGCAAAAAGTTGTCCCCAATGTCAAGACTATGGGCCCATTCCTCGGCGACCTCCCAATCATTTGCACCCAACGTCCCCGACATGGCCTTTCGCCCATTGGGGAATGGACGTTGTGGGTCCATTGACGCCATCATCTCGAGGGTGTAAATATATTCTTGCCGCAACAGAATACTTTACTCGTTGGGCAGAAGCCATTCCTTTAAAAGAAGTGACCGGCGAGACAGTGTCACGTTTCGTCAGGCACAATATCATATATCGGTTCGGGACTCCTAGTCGGATCACATCAGATAATGGCACGCCATTCAAAAATCAGATGATATACAAGATGGCGGCTAAATTTCATATAAAGTGGAATGCGTCTTCAATATATTATCCCCATACCAATGGGATGGCAGAAGCTTTCAATAAAACCCTGTGCAAACTCCTGGTGAAGATCAGCGGAGGGCGAAAGCGGGATTGGGATGAGAATATGCATGAAGCATTATGGGCCTACCGCACCGTCTATAAAACCCAGACGAGATGCTCCCCATACTCTTTAGTTTATGGAGCGGAAGTCGTAATCCCAATAGAAGTAGAACTCACATCTTATAGGGTCACTCTGTATTATAGAGTACATGAGGGCGACATGAGCGAGATTCAAAGGCGCTATGAGGAATTATCAGACCTCGAAAGCGAAAGACTACAAGCATATCAACGCCTGCAAATATACCAAGCCCGAATGTCTCGTGCATTCGACAAATTGGTGAAAGAAAAAACCTTCAAGAAGGGAGATCTAATAATGGTCAAGCATAAAGATGTCATGGCCTCTCGGCCTAAAAATAAATTCAAGCCAAACTGGGTTGGACCATTCATAGTAAGCAGAGTCTACGAGGACGGTGCTTACAGGCTGGTGGATGAAAAAAGGAATCTAGCCTTCCCACCGCTGAATGGCCGACATATGAAGTTGTATTACGCACCGGTATATGATCAGCCTGAGCGACAGCAACAATACAAACCAATGCCATGAAACCCAATATATATCTTGAAGATAAAGATGATGATCCGGCAACCCGTCAGGGGATAACGCGCAAAGGCCATTTGCGCCGAGAAAAGTCGATAATGCTCGTATGTGAGCGCATAGACTCATAAAGCCACATATTTGTTCCCCGACGGGGGGAAGACTCTCTCGGCCTGTTGAAGGCAGAGATCAAGTTTTCCTACATCCTTACCTAGGGAGGATATCAGAGTCGCCAATGACGAATAAACCCTTGGTATCACACTAGTGGTACAATAATGTCCCCATTAAGGGCTACGACCGAGGCGATTATGACGATGTCCTCCCGACTCGATAAGGAAATGGGAAAACTTGCTCTTCTGCTCGACGCAGTATGAGAGAGTAATCCATATTCCTACTATACCAAACGTAGATACGCAGACATATTCTTAAAGGATGTTATACGATTGGAAGAAATTCACCTCAAAAGAAAATTCTGCCAGAAATCTCCTAAAAATCCCATTTTCTGCCCCAGGGAGGCGTTGTATCCTAAAATTCTCATATTCCGCCCCGGGGAGGCGTTGTATCCTAAAATTCTCATTACCGCCCCGAGGAGGCATTATATCCTAAAATTTTCACTACCGCCCCGAGGAGGCGTTGTATCCTGAAATCTCCAATTTTCGCCCCGAGGAGGCGTTATATTCCCAAAATCTCTATAGCCGCCCCGAGGAGGCATTGTATCCTAAAAATTCTCAATTCTGCCCAGAGGAGGCGTTGTATCATGAAATTTTTCATTGCCGCCCTGAGGAGGCGTTGTATCCTGAATTTTCCCTTGGCATACACTAGTCCCACTGGCGTGCCACGAAGGGTTGAAAATTTCTTTTTTGCCCCGAAGAGGCATTGTATCCTAAAACTTCTCCCATTCGCCCCTAGGAGGCGATACGAAAATCTTCCTTACATTCCTAGGAACGTTATATCCCAAAATTCCCCCCATATATTATAGTCCCATCGGTGTGCCCATATATTATATAGTCCCATCGGCGTGCCGTAACAAGTCGAATCCGCCCCGGAGAGGCGTTTATATCCCAAAACTGCCCCTAGTATACACCAGTCTCACTGGTGTGCCATGATGGGTTGAAATTCATATTTCGCCTATGGAACGCGTTAAACTGTAGAATTCGCCCACGGAAGGCTTTAAATCCTGAAATTCATATTTTGCCGATGAGAGGCGTTAAACTCCGAAATTCGCCTACGGGAGGCTTTAAGTCCCAAAATTCATATTTCGTCCACGGGAGGCTTTAAATCCTAAAATTCATATTTCGCCCACGGGAGGCATTAAATCCTGAAATTCATATTTCGCCCACAGGAGGCTTTAAATCCTGAAATTCATATTCGCCTACGGGAGGCTTTAAACCCCGGAATTTATATTCGCCCACAGGAGACCTTAAATCCTGAAATTCATATTTCGCCCACGGGAGGCTTTAAATCCTGAAATTCATATTTCGCCTACGGGAGGCATCAAATCCCGAAATTCATATTTCGCCTACGGGAGGCATCAAATCCCGAAATTCATATTTCGCCTATGGAAGGCATTAAATCCTAAATACATATTTTGCCCACGGGAGGCTTTAAATCCTAAAATTCATATTTTGCCCACGAGAAACTTTAAATCCTGAAATTCATATTTTGCCAACGGGAGGCTTTAAATCCTGAAATTCATATTTTGCCCACGGGAAACTTTAAATCTTAAAATTCATATTTTGCCCACGGGAGGCTTTAAATCCTGAAATCCATATTTTGCCCACGGGAGGCTTTAAATCCTGAAATTCATATTTCGCCCACGGGAGGCATTAAATCCTGAAATCCATATTTTGCCCACGGGAGGCATTAAATCCTGAAATCCATATTTTGCCCACGAGAGGCATTAAATCCTGAAATTCATATTTTACCCACGGGAGGCATTAAATCCTAAAATTCATATTTCGCCTACAGGAGGCTTTGAATCCTGAAATTCATATTTCGCCTACGGAAGGCGTTAAACTCCGGAATTCGCCCACAGAAGGCATCAAATCCCGAAATTCATATTCGCCCATGGGAGGCATTAAATCTTGAAATCCATATTTTGCCCAAGGGAGGCATTAAATCCTGAAATCCATATTTCGCCCACGGGAGGCATTAAATCCTGAAATTTATATTTTGCCCACGGGAAGCTTTAAATCCTGAAATCCATATTTCGCCTACGGGAGGCATTAAATCCTAAAATCCATATTTTGCCCACGGGAGGCAATAAATCCTGAAATTCATATTTCACCTACGGGAGGCTTTGAATCCTGAAATTCATATTTCGCCTGCGGGAAGCGTTAAACTCCGGAATTCGCCCACGGGAGGCATTAAATCTTGAAATTCATATTTCGCCTACGGGAGGCTTTAAATCCTGAAATTCATTTTTCACCTACAGGAGGCTTTAAATCCTGAAATTTATATTTCGCCTACGGAAGGCGTTAAACTCCGGAATTCGCCCACGGGAGGCATCAAATCCCGAAATTCATATTCGCCTACGGGAGGCATTAAATCCTGAAATTCATATTTTGCCCACGGGAGGCTTAAGTCCTGAAATTCATATTTTGCCCACGAGAGGCTTTAAATCCGGAAATTCATATTTCGCCCACGGGAGGCTTTAAATCATGAAACTCATATTCGCCTACGGGAGGCATTAAATCCTCAAATCCATATTTCGCCCACGGGAGGCATCAAATCCTGAAACTCATATTCCCCTACAGGAGGCATTAAATCTTAAAATCCATATTTCGCCCACGGGAGGCTTTAAATCCCGAAATCCATATTTCGCCTACGGGAGGCTTTAAATCCTGAAATTCATATTCGCCTACAGGAGCGTTAAATCCCGAAAAAAAAAATATCCTTTCATACACTCATATCAAACCGAATTGTCATGTTTCATATTCACCCAATATTTGTTGATCCGGTCATACCGTATACTTAACGGCAGTCAGAGTTATCTTTTTGTAAAAAAAAAGAGAGAAGAAATAGAAGAAAAATGGGGCTTAAAAAACGAGGTGCCCCGACGGACTTAATCGGTCTCATCCTCAAAGGGATCGGTTAAGGGTAAAAAGGTCTTATACCCAGCTAAGGTGAAAATTCGAAAGGACACCTTAGGCAAAATCGGGTAACCCCGCTGCATGAAAACCCGCAAGGGCATACAGGCAAAAGTAAGAGGGGGCTAATGTTAGTGAAAACCCGAGAAGCCACTAACATTAGTTTTAAAAAAAAAAAAAAAAAAGGGAAGCGATGGAAGATAATGAAGAATAGACACTATTTGACCAAAGCTCTTTTTGTATAAATAGTCGCGAAAGGGGAGCCCGAGATAAGTCCTCAGGGTGACTCAAAGATAGGCTTCAAAGTGAAGCAATATCACAAGATCAAAAAAAACAGAAAGGAATTCCCAAAAGCTAATCTCAAGTCGGACTCGGCTCTCGAACTACCAAAGCCTGTGAGGCATCCAACAGCAGGCGAAAGGCCTCAACTCTATCGACCGACTCGTCCCGCTCTCGGGTAAGCTCGTCTAGACGACGGTCAAAGGTTGCCACTTGCTCGACGCCTTCCTCTAAGCCCTTTTCCAATTCTTCTAACTATAAACGGAGAGCAGTTACTTGCGACCCCGCTTCGACAATGCTTGAGCTCATTATTTCCCTGTGTGCCCGAAGATCATAAACCTCTGCGGTCCGTGCCGCGACATCCTTAAGAGCGGACTCCAACTCAATCCGTAACAAGGCTTGCTGGGCGGCAAAGGCAACGGAATCATCTTGGTCTTCGCCCTCTAGCAAACAAAAAGAGAGGAGAACTATAAGACCAAAGTGAAAATAATAATGTTGGCAAAAAAACAAAAACAAAAAAAAATAGAACAAGAATATTACCTAGCTCTTCGACTTTCCCTGAGTCGGAAGAACCCACTTTTCCATCCTCTCTAGGAAAAGGAAGAAGAGGTTCAATATCTCCTGAGTGACATGAAAAGGGAGAAGGTTGTAGCTTAATAGTGGAGCCGCTCCAGGTTAGCGAATCTACCCTGCGATCAGAAGCGGGTGGACAAGCAACTTCAGGCTCACCCTCATCCTCTAAGAGGGCTAACAGCTCAGCAGGGGTATGAGCCAGCTCCTCAGTTCTGGATGCTTTGGAAGTCTCTCCCGAATAAGAAAAAGGCGGACTGTATCCCCTGAATGAGCTAAAGAGTCGGGACACAAGTTCCTCCGAGCTACAGAATACAAAAAAATGGAGTCAACATCCAGTAATAGTTAACAAAAAACACAAGAAGAAGGAAGCATCATACCTTCCAATATATCAATGCTTTCGAGAGCAGAAATTCGGCTAAAGCGAATGGGAGTCGACATTGCCCTAACACATGCCGCTAAAGCGACTAATCTTTCAATCCTCCCCAGGAGGAGCCCAGGAGCTTATTTGACCGCCTCCCGGCGTTCCCACCTTTGAGTGGACACGGAGACGACGTCTAGTCGAGAAATGAAGGAGGGCAACAAAAACACAAGACATAGTCAGAAGACATGAGAATGTAATATGTACAGCCTGAGCATAAGAAAAGAAATTAGTCTACCCGGTGTCAAAGCGACATGCTTTTCTTGGACGACCTCAATTTCTCTAGACTCACCCTTTACCAAGATAGCTACAGGAGGCATAGCCAAGTTGTCTTCCGAAGGAAGGACAACATAAGGGGAGACAGCCGTCGTCGGTGTCGCTTCGACAATCCCTGTAAAAAGCTCGATATCGACTACCAAAGAAGATACGTCCATATATATCCAGGGGCGGCAAGCCCGTAGAAGCCATCATCTTCACTACCCTTCTTCTTCTTCGCCTTCGGTACGGGCGGGCAAGCTCAACCCTTGTATGTATATCGGCCAAGTCCTTTAGCAGACTTAGCCTGGGAGGAACCTCGTGCCTGCTCAAGGTCTGCTCTTAGCCACAACTCTCCTTGGTTCTTATGCCACCAAGCAACAAAAGATACGGTCATGCCCCCTTCATGAGTAGGGAGAGGCACTGCCACTTGGCCAGATGTATTCTGATGTTGAAAATAATTCCACCATAATCGAACGACTAGGTGGCTCTTCCGCTTCTGATATACCCGAGGCAGTTCAGTAAAAGTGAGGTTAGAAGGGATCATTTGATCATACCCAAAGTTTCGCGCGAAGAGGTTTGGGTAATAGGGCTCCAGGATTACATCCCTGCCCTTTTTCAATATAAGCAAGTATGGGCGAGTACTTAAAATCCACCCATCTAGTACAGCACCATTATAACCCATACAACCTGTCCATGGGTCAAACCAAGCACGATCGCAAGCCCCTCCTCTGTCAAAATATGGCCGGAAATTCTGCGAGGAGTGGTCGAAATCCAGCTTTCGGCAAAAGCTGAAAGGAATGAAGCTCAGAGCGGAATGGGCATAAGAGAGTAAACCTGTCCCTTGGCTGGATGGCTGACTGGCCAGTCGAAGAATAATGGGCAATGATGAAGTCATTTCTCTACCGATGGGAGAATAACCTGAAAGCAGGAGCCCCGCCCAGGCACTGACATAATGGGTGGTCATAACCACTGAACAAGTATTTGGGGTGCCTGAGCTACAAAGGGCCCCAAAAGAATGATATATGCTAGCAAGCGCCGCTGGCGCAATGGCAAGGCGTGTCCCCACTGCAAGTCTCGAGGCCGCCAACAAAACCTCGGGCCGCAAAGCCCCATCGTCCCCATATGGGACAGCAAAAGTCACTAGCCAATAGGCTAGATAAGCAGCTACATATGTGGTGTCATCAAGGCCCCAAGGATTTTTAGACTGATGCTCAGGAGCGATGATGATACCTCGGCGAGAAATATCCCTATATAACAATATCGACGGGACCCATTCATCGAACATGCTGGCAAAGCCTCGGTGATAAGGAAAAAGTCCTCTAAAGAAGAATCTAACCCAAACTGTTGGGGATTACTTTGTCCGAGTCAGAAGAACTCCCCCCGCTGGAGGAGGCAACACGCTTCGCCTTGGATAAATCACGCCATATCTTCAATAAATATCTATAGCAATAAGGGGTGGTGTACCTCCCCGCGCCGTCGGTAGTGCTGCGATGAAATTCGTCTAACACTACTTCATAAGGTTCTCCCATAATTGGTAAACCTGAAACCCGATGTAGAGACCAAAGGTCAATAGCAGTCGCACCCTCTGAAGACGCGATAGTATTGGTGTCGTGAATATAGCGTTCAGCAATTACCTGAATAAAGCCATGATGGCAAGGATAGTCATATTGGGCCGCTGCGACAACCCCATAAATACCGGTCCTATCAAGAATTGGCCGATAGTTCTTCAGGATATACAGAAGCCATTTTGTAGCCCCAATGCGGAAAACGTGCGAGCTTCTGACTTGCAGACGAGCATCCCAGGCAGGGCGAACACCCCGACATATGTCTGATAACAGTATACTGAAGTCAGAGGAATCATGAATTGAGCCTTCTTCTGCCTCAGTCAGAAATAGCCCTTGCGGACGCCGGGTAGCCTCACATGGACGACTACATGCTCGTGTCCACATGGTTGGCTGATAGGTCCTACTTATGTCATGGACCCGAAGT
This sequence comes from Zantedeschia hybrid cultivar, assembly GCA_030544215.1. Lineage (NCBI taxonomy): Eukaryota > Viridiplantae > Streptophyta > Magnoliopsida > Alismatales > Araceae > Zantedeschia > Zantedeschia hybrid cultivar. The sequence goes on along the minus strand of JARZZO010000002.1, from coordinate 43,830,070 downwards.
ATAGCTTGAATAGGCCCCACCTGCTCGAGGGTAGGAAATTCCCACAACCAATCAACGGAAAAAGGAAAGGTCGGATATGAGAAAGGGAGAAGTCCCACCATATTAGCACGATCCAGCAAAAGGGTGCACTCCAAATCACGACGCTCCAAAGGGGATAATGGTCTTTCGACCCCATCTTCAATGTGAACATATGATTGAAGCAGTTCATATATAGAGGCGTCTGAGGGAAGATGCCGAGCTGTCTCGCCTCGCAGGAAATAGAAGACTTCTCCGTCTCTATAAATACTCTCCCGGCAGATGGAGACAATATCCTTGATAATGATCCGCAGGTGTGGCTGGGCCACCCAGCGAAACCCCGCATCTGGGTACACAACAATCTCCTCATGAAATCCCTCGGCAGGAATATCACCAATAGCGGCCATAATGATGCAAATCGAGAAATATCAACCTGCAAAGGAAACATCAGCAAAAACACATCAAAATGATGCACAAAGCAGCAAGATAGCTAAGTCCCGATAGAAAGTCGGGACAACGCAGAGATACTTGAATATTGCCCATATATGATGAAAGCATGGCCAACCCAGAATGTCTCATATCGAGCTCTTGGAAATGCCCAAGTAAGAATGAGGTGCTAATACTTGCACAGTGCCCATATCATACCCATAAACCCCTTATATATACATATTGCCGAAGTGGCGGACACTTGGCCAATCCAAAATGTCTCATATTGAGCTCCTGGAAATGCCAAAAAAAAGTACTAATATCTCTTGAATAGGAATGACGCCACCAGGATTGAGTGACCCGCTCTATGTTCCCAACTAATCTCCAAGTCGCGAAGGCCAAGAGATACCCGGGACCGAGCAATGTGTCGAACAATTTAGATGGCACCAATCCTATAGGACCCTCCAAGTCACGAAGGCCAAGGGGATCCACAATATAGAGGGAATTGAATAATTTCATACGCCCCCAAGAAATCGCAAAGTCACGAAGACGAGGTTTGCGGGAGCGTTTCTGGAATATTCAAGTACCAAAAAATAAAGGGTGTCCGAACCCACAAGCTCCGTAGGTGCAGATATATATGGAAAATCGTGCAATTGATTGCACAAAGAATATAGGGCAACATTGCTATTTTCCTAAGAACCCATATATGCTCCAACCACGTTGGGCAAAATGAGGGGATGAACAAGATTGCATCAATGTATGGCATGAAAATAATCCTTCGGGATATACGAAAAACAAAATATACATATGGCCGGAAATATATACATATATGAAATGATGCACGGGACACCCGCCTCCGACTTTGTCTCCGGCGCGCATCCCGTGGGGGGCATTTGTTCACCCAAAAAAAATTTATGCGAAATAATATCATTCAAGCATATATATGCACATGATTGTGCGAAAAAATACCTACATGGCATATGCCCACATTAATGTGAGTTAATAATGTGGAAAATATGCAAAACATATGTTCATGATCGCATGAGACTATGTTGTGCAAAACAAAAAATGAATGCACATACACCTATGATATGAAGGTCGATGTCAAAATACGCATGTGAATACATAAACTTACATGCACATATTAGGAAGGCAATGGAGCAAGAAATATACCTAGGCCAAGAAGCCTTAATCGAGGATCTTGCAAAGGCCTAAAAAATAGCCCCGAATCGCCCCTATATGCTGTCCAAATGCGGCCCTTAAATCTCCTTGATGGCTCCGATGAATAGGCCCAATATGGAGCCCCAAAAACGGAGCAACAAAATACCCCTAATGCTGCGAAATAAGGGCCCAAAGCAGTCCCGAAATGGACCTAAAACAGTCCCAAAATGAGCCCAAAATAGCCCCAATGGAGGCCCAATAGCAAGGATAAGGGGCCCAATAAGGGACCCAATATAAGGCCCAATAAGGAGTCCAAATGGACCCAAAAATCAGTCCCACAGGGCACCAAAACCTGCAGCCCAAAAGGAAAAGTCTTCAAACTCCCAAAATAGAAAAATTGCCCAAAATGGAAAAACAAGCCAAGTGGACCCCCTCTCTCACTTCCCCTTTATTTAAATAGATAAGAAGGAAGGAGGAGAGAGAGAAGGAACCGGTGGGGGGGGGGGGGGAGATTAATTAATGGGCAAAGGCTCATTAAGAGCCAAAAATTAGAAAACAAGGGAAGAAGGGAAAGGGGAGCACCCCCCCCCCCCACCGGTTTCCCAAAACCGGTGGGGAGACCCCCCACCGGTTCCCAACCGGTGGCCACCCCCACCGGTTCCAACCGGTGGGGGTGTCCACCGGAACCCCCCCAACTCTCTCATTCTCTCTCTTCTCTCTCACCCCTCTTGAATAAAAAAAAAAAAAAAAGGGAGAGAAGGGAACCGGTGGGTACCCCCCACCTCGGGCCTCCCCGGTGGCACACCCCCCACCGGGCCCAATTTGGGGCCTATAAATAGGACCCCATGGTCCTCAATACAAACACACACAAGGGCATACACCACTCCGTATACTTAAAGGGTGGAAAATTTCTAAGGAGAGGTTCTGCTGCGTTCAAGACCAAACTCGGTGTTTCTCACCCGAGTTTGCTGCATTCTGGAAGATCTTCTCGTTCCGGAGAGCTCTCTTCCTAAGGTTTATTCCTAAGGGGAAGCTTTGCCGATTTGTCTCTTGTAAAAGCCTTCTTCATAAGGCGAAGTTCTGTTGAAATAAAAAAAATGGCTATTTTATGTCAAAATGTGTGCATGTGTGTCATCAAATTAAATAATTAATACCATATTTTAATACTTTAATATATATATTTAATTTTCTAATTACTCTAAAAAAATGAATTAAAATTTTGTGCATTCTCTTAACCTAATCTTGGCCTCACCCCACACATAACTAAGCATAGATTCATAAAAAAAATATACTTAAATTAAAAATGACTTAAATACCCTTCATGATTAATTAATTAATAAAACCTGTAAAAATTATTTAAAATTAGTAAAATGAATATAAATATCAGAAAATATCTGTAAAAAATCAGTAATATTCAGTAAAAATCAGAAACCTAAATCTGAAAATCATATAAAATCAAAAATATAACTTAAATACCCTTCATATATTCAATTAATTAATAAAAATCAGTAAATTAATAATAATAAAAATCAGTAAAATTCAGTAAAAAACAGTAAAAATCAGAAAACCAAACCTGAAAACATATAAAATTTTCGAAATATCTAAAATACCCCTAAAATTTTAATTACAAAAATACCCTCATCCACAATAAAATTTGTAAAAATCACAGAAAATTCTTAAAAAATGTCAATCTCTCCTATGCCCAAAATACCCTCCAAACCTTAATAAAATGGGTAAAATCACCAAAATACCCTCAATATGATAAAAATAAATAAATAATCTCAAGATAAATATGGACTCTAAGTCTAATAAACCCGATTTCAGGTAAAATTACCAAAATATCCCTATAACTTAAATATGTTTAAAATGATCCTAAAATACATTCTAAGGATTTTCAAGTTTTCCTAAAATGCTAAAAAACTTAAAATGACCATAATACCCCTATACCCTCCAACTTGGCATAATTACAAAAATACCCTTATGGGTCTAAAATACTTAGAATCAATCCAGATAACTCGGAGTCAATCCAAAACCATATAAACATATCCTAAACTTGGGTGAGGCCAAGAGCTTAACCTAAAACATATCTTCATATGCATGTGTTGCATGTAGTAGTAGTGTTGCATGTTATAAGGGCATCATACGGACGGTTAATCAAGGATTGTCGAATGGTTGCTCGACGTAATTAACACTGACCGAGGTCAGTGGAGAGAGGTCATATACTCAGATCTTCGCCTGATCCGAAGTCCCAGACTCCTTGAGGACTAATCCCAAGCTCTCATAGTCCAATAAATAAAATAAATAAAATCGACCTATATTTCTCCAGATAAAACAAAAAGACCCTAAAATATGACCGGATTCCTCAAAATCCGATAGGAGAGACATGCTAGGTCAGGTCCCGAACCAACAGCAGGCTAGTGGATAAGTGGTGCCGAAGTTGGTCTTTGTTGCACGCATCCTTCACCCCATTCTTGCCTCTCCCCCCATTTTTGTTGTCCTGCAGATGCTTCCGCACCCTAGTTTTGAGCTCTCTGGCCTCCTCGGTGAGATGCCAGTGACTTCCTGTGGAACCTAAAGGTAGTAGAGTTGTTTGGGACAGGGGATTCCACTGGAGGTCTCAAATCCCTTCCATGCCAGATGGTGGACTTTTGCCCTGTAGTGGATCCTATCGATGCCAACAGGACCCCTTCTCCAATAGCAGCAACAGAGCAAGTGAAGGATCGGCCGGGATGGAAAACATCCCCTTTCCTTGATCCTGCCTCCATCTAACTGCTCCCAAATTAAGCATCTGACAGCGATGTTGGAAGCAGCTCAGCCCTTGACTGGAGGACTTCCATTCATATTGAGGAGAGGACACGGAGGATGGAAAGGTGAAGGAGATAGAGGGGCTGCTAGGGGAGAATGATAGGAGGAATGATGAGACTTTAACCGAGGAAGAGGTAAAGGAGACCACAGCAAAAGTGAAAGACTCAATAATGGCTTATGGAAAGGAGATAGTGGAACTTTCAAGGGTATCTTTTATAGGGGTTGAGAAGGATATCCAACTAGCTTATTTCAAGAGAAAAGGGATGAAGGGAGATGGAAGTTAACAATTAGGAAGAATAGGAGGGAAGTTAGCAAGGGTACGAAGGACATAGGAGGGAATGAGGAAGAAGAGGATAGGAACTACTCTTATTAATGAGGGGATTATATCGTGGAACGTGAGGGGGACTTATGATAGGGAGAAGACAATGGCAGTGAGAGAGTTGGTAAAGATGAGACATTATTTACATCCAAGAGACCAAGTATGAAGGCAACGAGAGGAAGATGATGAGAGAAATCAAAGCAAAGAGACATACCAGGGCATCTCATGTGAGGGAGGTCGGTGTGGGGGAGGAGGGGTCATGGTGTTGTCAAACAAGCATGAAGTAGAGGATATGATTGGTGAAAGGAAGGTGGGAAGGAGTGCTATTTCTCTATCCTTCTATAATGTTATTGATGGTCTTGAGAGGATTTCTACAGGTGCATATGGCCATCAAAGTAGGAAGGACAAGAAGCTTTTGTGGGAGGATCTATTGGTCTTCGATCAACAATGTTTGGCAAGCCCTAGTGCATCGGTGAAGCTTCAATACGGTTGCCAACCTTATGAAGAGGACCTGCACCCTCTGGATATGGCAGACTTCCAAGATTTTACTCAAGAACTGGCCCTCATTGACATCCCTAGACCCAATTCTCGATTCACCTGGTCGAATTTCAGTAAGATCCCTTCTTGCTCGAAGATGGATAGATTGCTTGTCTCTATTGACCGGGAAGACCACTTCCCCTCATCTTCAGGAGGCCTGCTCAGTGAGACCCTTGTCAGACCAAAGCCTATACTACTTAAGTCTTCAAGCAGATACCAAGGTACGATTTTCAGATTCGAAGTATTAGGTTCAAGAGAAAGGCTTCTTAGACATTGTCAAGGGTGTTTGAGAGGAGGAGAATGGGGCCTCTTCTGCTATAGCCCAGTTAATCAAAAATCTGATTCTGTAGCTTCAGTGCTTTCCCAGTGGGGTGCTTCCGGGTCTCTCCTAGGCAAGGTGGCCAAGGGCAGAATCTTGGACAACCTTATTACTCTAGATGCCTTTGAGGATGTCAATCTTCTTGACAAGGAGGAGAGGTTGTTTATGGAGAAACACAAGGACTACGAAGAGATTTTGCTAGAGGAGAAGATCTATTGGAAGCAAAAGTCCAAGGAGAAATGGGTCAAGAAGGGCTACAGGGGTACAAGAATACAGCCTACTTTATAGGATTGCCTAAAGGAGAAGAAGGATTAATCTCATCAAGGCCCCCAAGGATGGTGATCTTATTTCCTAAGATCAAGCTATCAGGCATGATGTGCAAGGTTTCTGCTCCAGGATCCCCGTTGATGAAGAAGACTCCATCCATTATTGGGGACCTTCTGGACAGCTACAAGAGGATGAGAGGGGAGCCCTCTCCACCCCCTTCACTAAGGAAGAAATTTTTTTCAAGAATACTGTGGAATGTACCACCAATTTTATTTAAAATAAAGAGAGCAAGCACAATCAGTTGGATGGGAGAGGTTCCTATCCAAGAAAGAAATGGAAAAAAAGCTACATAAGGCATCAACTAAATGCCTTTATCCAAGAATCAACCAAAATCCCAATGATATGACGAAACCAACTATACAAAAAAGACAAACTTATAATAGAAATATTTTCAACATAAATTTTACTTCCCCAGAGTAATCTCTCCAGATGCTCCAGCAGATTGCATGAGGAAGAATACCAAGTATGCTTTTCAATTCTTGTTGATTTGTTTGCGTCCTCGGTTGCTTGAAAAAATTCCACATCTCCATTGCTGATTAAAAAGTAGGCTTGAAATGCAAGATACTCCCAAAAACATTCCAGACTGCTTTACTCACATGGCAGGCAACTAATAGATGATCGGCATCTTCATTATGAATGCCACATAGTGAACACAATATATCATCATCAGGACACCATTTTTTTCTATAAAGTTTAGTAATGATCCTTTTCTCTCAGCCACATAAAAGCCCTCACTTTAAGTGCGGACTTCACCTTCCACGCATCTTCATTTTTCAAGTAGTTTGGCAATTCGCCTTCAAGCACTGAGTAATGTGACTTAAAAGTAAACTTTCCTTTACTAGGTCCCCAAATCAGCTTATCCGGTTCATCAATATTAATATTAGTTGAATACAAAGCATTCAAAGAATCAAAAGTGAGCTGAATTCCTCAATTTCTTCATCTTTCATATTCCTACACATTTGTATTCACCAACGAATACGATTTCCTTCTTGTTCATCCCATTCATACACTGTACACCACTGGTTGGCAGTTATTGCATAAAGATGTGGATAAGATTCCTTCAGCCTTTTCTCCCACAGCCATCTATCCTTCTGTAAGAAAGTGTTATGCCCATTTCCCATTTCATAAAGAATATGATTCTGGAAGTGATACTAGGTTTCATAATATCTGCCCACACTAAAGACATGTTGGAAACATGAGCAATTTTTAGATAAAATCTGTGCTGGGGTTGATAATGCTTACAATTTATCACATGCTTCCATAAGCTTGCCACTTCATCCAACAACTCCCCTAACCATTTGCCCAGCAATGCTAAATTCCAAAATTGGAGATTCTTTAGTCCCATGCCACCCTTCGACTGGGGTGTGCATACTTTTTTCCATTTCACCAAAGATATGCCCTTGCTATTATCATTATACCCTCCCCAAAGAAATCTTCTTCTAATCTTGTCTACTTTCTTGCAAACAGATGTCAAAATGAGAGACTGAAAGGTAATGCATTGGAATATTAGAAAGCACTGAATTGATCAAAGTTATTCTACCTCCAAGAGAAAGAAATTTAGCTATCCAAGCAGTCAACCTCCTCTAATCTTCCGTATTACTGGTTCCCAACCCCTTACATTAAGCTTTCGGTCATTTAATGGCAGATCCAAATAAGTGATTGGAAACTTCCCAATACAACCGCCAAGTGTGTTAGCAATCTGCATACACAAGTCTTCCTCCATGTTAACAGCAACGATAGAACTTTTTGTCATAGTTGATCTTAAGACCTAAACATGCCTAAAATTCTTTCAAAATGAAGGAAATAATCTTCACATTATCAATATGTCCTTGAAAAAATAAGTGTCAACAGCAAACTGTAAATAAGATATCCCTGAGAAATCTCTGCATATTTGGACACCCGCAATCCAGCCATTACTCTCAGCTCTATAGCACATTCTGCTCAAAATATTAGCAACAATAACAAACAATAATGGTGATAAAGGATCTCCATGTCTGAGTCCTCTAGTACTAGGAAAATACCCATACACATTGTTGTTAACAATTATAGAAAACCTGGCCGTGGTCACACATTTTTTGATGACGTTGATCTATTGCAGAGGAAAATGATGTACTTCCAAGATATTCCATAAACAATTCCAATGTACCCTGTCATAAGCTTTATTAAAATCTAGCTTACGAACCAAACCTTTCATACCTTTTTTCCTCGGAGAATTCAAGACTTCGTGAGCTAATAAAAAATTGGCCTTCAATCTCCTATTCCGAATAAATGCTGATTGGTTAGCCTGCACAATATTATTGAGAATAATACTCAATCTTGAGGCTAGAATGCGAGCAATGATTTTGTATGACCCATTCAATAAGCTTATAGGTCTAAAATCCTTTAATTGAACAGCATTGTCCTTCTTCGGAAGCAGTATCAAATGAGCATGATGAAGAACTTCACAACCTGCACCCCACAAATGTAACCTTTTGCTGCCTGTATGACATCTTGTTTGATTATCTCCCAGAAATTCTGATAGAAGCTAACTGGTATGCCATCAGGACCCAGTGCCTTATCCGGACCCAATCCCCAAAAATTCAGTGAGGAGGTTAGGTGCTCTATTGTGGGATTATTAAGCCACTTTCAGTGTAGACAGTGCAGGAGTTTCAAGAGGGAAGGGCTCACCTCCATAATATTAAGAAGACCTTTCTTGTCCTCATTCCTAAGGACTAGTCTTGAAGCTAGACTTTAAGAAGGCCTACAACAGGTCACCTAGAGCTGCCTGCTTGATGCAATGAGGAAGATGGATTCAATGACAAGTGGGTTGGTTGGATCAGATCCTATATTTCCTCAGCTTCTTTCTCCATCCTCATTAATGGGTCGCCCTCAAACCTTTTTCCACAGTGGTAAGGGTCTTCGGCAGGGAGAACCCATGTCTCCGCTTCTCTTTGTAATGGTAGCCCATAACCCCAAATCCTCAACAGGATGTGGCTAAGGATTGAAGAAGCTGGTTTGATTAGTGGCTTCCATGTTTACTCCCAGGGTCAGCAGATCTCGCATCTTCAGTATGCACATGACGCCATTCTCTTTCAAAAAGAGAGAGGTAGCTCTGTATACCACTGTTCATGCTAGATCTGTCGGATTTCGTGATGAGGATGAGGGTTAATTTTCAGAAGAGCCATCTTATTGATATCAACATGGATGATAGGTCCTTGAGGAGGGTGGTTATGACTATGGGATGTCAATTTGGTGAGTTTCATATCTCTAATATATGGGCCTCCCACTCACTAGTGACTAGGGGTGTAAACAAGTAACACATGTTTCTGTCTTCGAGTCCGATAGTGAAAAGGCATTTCCATTTTGATTCCAATAAGATCGGAAAGTACACTTTCCATTTTTGATATGTTTATGATTTTGATATCGAAAATGGATATTGTTTATAATAATTATTGGAGATTGCTAGTTTCTTGATTTTTCTATTTGAAACATGCAGAATGGTGTCCAAAAATATAACTCATAGGCCCTAACACATTACATAATGATCAATGGGATTAAAAGAGAACAACTCCATATCCATAGAATTGCATTTAAGAACCTATTATGCACATTCAACCGCATAACTAACTGTTAAAAATTACTTGACAACAATATAAGTCTCTCTCTCCAACTGTTAGATCAAACTTGATCCAATGGTTAATATTAATTCACATGTATTATAAAGAATTGTCAATACCAATTGGCATCAAAAATCGGATAAAGAAACAGGCATTTCCATTTGTTTATTTTGATAGCTTATCGAAAATATCCGATTCTGATAGTTTTTGGACAGATATTTTCTATCCAATCCATTATTTTTTATCAGAATCGAGTCAACAAAATGGATAATCAAGTGTCCATCTTTATAACCCTACTAGCAGCAGGCTTCACTGGTCACTGCAGGGATTGGTCAGGGGTGATGCAGAAGTTTGAAGCCCGGCTATGAGGGTGGAAACCCAAGTTGGTCTCTTATGGTGGCAGGCTTTTGTTCTGCCAATCAGTATTGGACAATCTCCCCATTTACTTTCTATCTTTGTTTAGAACCCCGGAAATTGTCCTTTGTAGGCTTTATTCAATCCACTGCAAATTCTTTTGGCATGGTAGTGGCGAGCCCAATGTGGGTTTATAAGTTTGTATAAGGTACACAAAAGTTTAGGGATTAAGATATCGATGACTTCAACCTAGTCATCCTCTCTAAATGGTTCTAAGAACTTGGCATGGAAGATACAAGCTTGTGGGTGGGTATCATCAAAGTGAAATATTATCAGAGTCCAAGGTTTGGGATTTGGTGTCAATGACCTCCTGTGAAGGGTTTCAAACTCTCACCTTTTTCTCAAGATAGGTGGACCTGGCATATTGCAGCCTCAAGTTTGTTCTCCATTAAGTATGGCTACAATCTAATTGGTGATGGAGGGATATGCTATGCCCTCGCTCCTCAAATGTGGTCTCTTTCTAGCCCACTGAAGGTGAAGATCCTCATCTGGAGGATTTCTTAGCAAGCCACCTACCATGGATAGGCAAACTCGCTTTTCGGTCAACATAGACACTTCTTCCTTTTTTAAATAAACAAGATAGTACCACAAATTTTATAATGAATGAATAGTAGTACAACTAGGATAGAAGGTAGGAGAGGTTCCTTACCTTCAAAAGAAAACTGAAACTACTACATTAATGGAAAATTGGAACACCTTACAGTTGTTGTATTGCCTTAACCCAAACCTCTGCAGAAATAACCAATAAAACCCAACTCCAGTGAAAAACATACATTGCTGCCTGGAAACATATGTTCTCAACGTGTATTCTGCTTCCTTTGAATATTTGGTCATTCCTTTGCTTCCATATACTCCAACATATAGCATGGGGAATGAGAAGAACCATTTTTGCTTGAGAATTTGATCTCCCTAACTGTCGGTACCTTCTAACTACCTTCCACATATCATCAATAGAATCAAAGTTACAGTGACATTCCATAATGGAGGAGAGTATCCTCCAAACTTCCTTAGTTATTTCACATTGAGTGAAAAGATGATATGTTGTCTCTTCACTTTTCATGCATAGACGGCAAAGAATATCCAGATTTGATGACCATTTTTTCCTGAAGACTGTTGTGACCAATCACTTCTGAAACAACCACATAAATACTATCACTTTAAAAGGAGACTTTACTTTCCACGTTTCTGAATATTTATTATAAGTTGAGAGGTCTCCTTCAATCAACACATATAATGCTTTCACAGAGAAACCACTGATGTTAATCCATTGCACAGAATCCTTCACATTGATATCAATCTTGACTTCAAACAAACATTGTAACAGTACATTCCCAATTCAGCGTCTTTCAAATTCCTTATAGGGTGTAATGTTCCAGTGTATAATTCTCCCATGAAAATAGTATGAATCTGAAACATAGGCCTGTTTATTCACTGCGATGAAGAAAATAGCCGGAAACATAGACACTTCTTGTTGCCTGTGTGGAATGGATAGCGAGTCGCTAGACCACCTCTTTGTTCATTGTAGTTTCTCCCTAGAGCTTTTGCAACTCCTCTTTAATAAGCTTCAGCTTTAGGTGGGAACGGTGGACTCAATAAGGACCCTCCTCAGTAAGAGAAGGAACTAGCCTTGCAAAGAGGATTGTAAAGGCGTGGTGGCTCATCATCCATGCTACTCTATAGACCATTGGAGGGAAAGGAATGGACACATCTTCAGGAAGGATGCCCTAGTTTCAGAATGGTTTGTTTCTTTATTTATGATAGGGTGAAGTTATGGGCAGGAATCTTATTTAACATGGACTCCTCTAATTTCACCCTTTTTGTTGTTTTGGGAGAGTAATAGCTTTTTCCCTCTTTTATGCGTGGGCCTGCTGGGTTTTATCAGCTGTTGGGATGTACATTTTGCATTGGGGTTTTCATCCTCTCTCTCTCTTATACTTGTACAATATCTTCTTTTGTTAATAAAATATGTGGCACCATCCACTTTCAATTAAAAAAAACACAAGCGCACTTTGGGGATGATTCAATCTATATACACCTGTATACCTATAGGCATAGTTCACTGATATGAGATAAATTTTAGTTTCAATTACACAGAGAAACATCATTCATTTCATCTAGCCATGTTATTCAAAGGCTTGTTTGGCTGACTCTCCACTTCTTCAGTTTCTGTTTATCAAAAACTTTGCTACATGATAGGTCATAGTCTAATGCACTGAATTAATTATTAACTCATCAACCACTTTCCAAAGCTTTGCCTATTTTATAAGTAGTGACTCATGTTCTCTGCAGTGGATGTGTTAAAATCAAAGTTGTAGAATGGCATTGTCAGCCTATAAATACAGTGCAGATAGATAATCATTATACCCTTCGGTTAGAAAGTTACCTGGAGACCAGACTCCATAAGCGCCCTATGCCTACATCATCACGCAACTCCATCATGAAGCCTGCAAACCATAAAACGCCAACACACTAAGAATAATATGAACCTAAAACAAGGCGCTTTACTTGGCTCACATGTGCATGCACACAAAGTAAAAAGGTGATTATTGATGGAAATATACATCCAACAAAACAAACCTGGTGCATTCTGCTCAAGAATGCCAAGTTTATAGCAGGCAACCGAACCATCATATCGTCCAAGCAGTAGGCATCCAAATGTTGCAGCAATAGCTGTCACCTTCGGATCCACTTGCACATCAAACTCCACAAGTTCACTCTGGCTAAGGACCGAACCAGATACATATGAAGATAGATTCCCCAGTTTGAAAACATATGCAGTCCCCAACTCGGTTACCGCATAGATCAAATATCTGGTGCCAGATACAGTCTGAATTTAAAGACAAAACACACTTTTAGGCCATGTCAGGCAACCAAGCAGGCAAAAAAGAAACAACATCGAGCAAGAGAGGTTGGAAACAGAAACAAACACGGCATAAAGTTCAGCGAAACCATGTGAAGTTAGACGTCAAACCAGACTCACCTCGTCTCTACAAATGAACGAAAACGGGAAAAGCGACCCCGGGAACATAAGGCGCAACCCACTCTCCGGGAACTCTCTGTGAGGACTTAGCTCGAACACCTCAAGCGCGTTCGGGAGATCCTTGTGGATTCTCCTGAAACATCAGGAACAAAACAGTCATGCATTAGATTCCAGAAACGCAGAGGATTACCACTACTATCACCCATGCAGCAACAACAAGACTTCATCTTTGCAAGAAATAACCACTGATCACATCGAAATTAAACCAACCGCTGAGACCATTTAAATCAATGGTAAACAATCCTACGATGGAAACAGACAGGTAAAAAGAAAGAAAAAAGAAAAGGTCTAAACAGGTGAGCAGAGGAGGAGAAGGCCCGCAGACCAAATAAAGTACGCCGGGGGGTCCCCGGGGAGGAGGTGGCAGGCGGCGGCATTGCGGGGGGCAGTGCCGGAAGAAGACTCGGGAGTAGGAGGAGGAGCAGCAGCAGCAGCAGCAGCAGGAGCAGGGCGGGGGGAGGAAGGAACCGCGAGCTCGATCCACCGCAGCCTGTCGCTGCCCAGAATGGGCACTTCCATACCGTCCAGCGGCCGACTCGGAGGAGGAGGGGACGCCGGCACCGCCATCGCTGGAGGTGGGGAGGAGAGCGGGGCGAGAGGAAGAGGGGGTTTGTCCTTCGGTGCGGACTGGAGAGTAGGGTTTGGGAAGGCTTTTGCACTCTTTAGAGTGGAGGGAACTGGGAACTCCGAGTAGGAAGCATTTTTTCCCTCGAAATAAACATATTTAGAGGGGGGTTTTGCGCGTGAAAATCTGGTGTGCATTTGCATTTACGACCCTTGTGTCGATTCTTTTATGTAACGTTTTGAGACAATTAATCGGGCCCCTCGCACGGTTTGGCCTCTATTTTCTCCTTCATGCGGTACAGATAGGCTAAGGTAGATTGCAAAACTTTACTTTCTTCCGTCATATGTCCTACTTATTTTCTCACTTTTTAATTTTTTTGATGAAAAGAAAGAAAAGATAGTACTCTTTGACATTTTTATTATTGTCCTTTCCCACTCACCTTCATTCAAAAAATATAATCGACTCATTCCCACCATTTACAAAGAGGTAATCGATTTCTTGCCGTTTTATTATGGCCGCCTTCTAGTTTATCACTTTTAACATAGATATACTACTTCTAAATCTGAAATTATCACTTTCAAACGTATTTTTATCACTTTCAAAGTACATTTTTATCCCTTCCTAGTTGTTTTAATTTTATCACTTGTTACTCAATTTTATTATTTTGTAATACAATTTTTCACTTCTTATGCAAATCTATCACTTCTAAAATACAATTTTGTCACTTCCTTATTGTTTTATTTTTATCATTCGCTATTTAATTTTATCACTTTATAATGTAGTTTTATCACTTCCTATATAAACCTATCAATTCCATGCATAAATTATCATTTCTAAATATTTTATCACTTCATTATGTAAAGAATGATAAACTGCTTGGAAGTGATAATTTTTACTTGAAGTAATAATTTTGCATATAAAGTGATACAAATGCACTTGAGAGTGATAAGTTTACGTTGAAAGTAGCAAAACTAAACTACATAAGACGTGACAAAATTGGACGTTGAAAGTGATAAAACTGAACTTTAGAAGTATTAAAAATACATTTGAAAGTTACAAAACTACATTACGAAGTGATAAATTTGAGTAGCAAGTGATAAAACTAAAACATGTAGAAAATGATACAAATGTGTTTTGAAAGTAATAAAAATACATCTGAAAGTGATAATTTTAGACTTCGAGGTAACAAATATGCGTTGGAAATGATAAACTAAGATGTCGCTATATTAAAATGGAAATGAATCGATTACCTCTTTTAAATGGCGGGAATGAATTAATTATCTCTTTTATATAGGTGAGTGAAAAAAGGCAACATTAAAAACTGTTAGAGAGCTACACTCTTTTTTTCTTTCCAATCAATAAAAGTGAAAAAAGTGGGAAAGATAGTGGGACAAATGGCAAAAGGAGGGAAAATGTTGCAATAAAAGTGAGAAAGATAGTGGGACAAGTAGCGAAAGGAGGGAAAATGTTGTAATCCATGTCAACCATTCTACACCGCATGCAGAAGTATTATTCATGTCTAGAATACCTTGATCTCACCCTCTTGTATTGTCTCCACCTTACTTGGCACTTTTACTATCAACTATACGATTGCTGCAAAGTTTTTGCAAATGCCTCTTCAAAGTCTCTTCTTTACTTTTTTAACAGGTGCACAAGCTTTTTATCTTTTGTCTTTGAAAAATAAAACTTGTCACATACTTTCACAGATTATTTAATGCAAATATTTTATTTATTTAATATTTAACATGTAATTAATATTTAATAATTTTAAATTAAATTTAGATTATTTTATTAAAATATAATACATACACACTTTATATTTTGTCTTCTTATCATGAGAAACTACCATATATTCCCCAAGCATTATTGCTTGTGAAATTATTTCTTCATTTTATTTTAATTAATAGTTTGTAGTATTTTAAAAAACAATTTAATATGTACTTGACATTTAATAACTTTAAAATATTTTAAAATATCTTATTAAAATATAATATGTGCACACACTCCTTATCCTTTGTTTTATTTTTTTGATAAATTGCCACACATTCTCCAAGCACTATTCATTGTGAAATTAAAATTCTTATTTTTAGTCTAATTAATACTATAATATTAAAAATATTTAATTTATAATTAATATTTACTAATCTTAAACTATTTTTAAATAATCTTATTAAATTTAAATTCAAAAAATCTTACTTTAATCTTCTTTGATGCCATTTAGGTACCCACACACCACTCTTTTATCTTCTTCTCCTCACAATCACTATATATCCCTACATGTTATTCATTATGTTTTTTATTTTATTTAATATTTTATTAAATTTTATGTTTTCTCTTTTATAAAAAGTTATAATGAACCATAATTAGTTTTTATCTCACCCCGTATTTGTTTATCACACTTATAGGAAAGTGCATAACTTTAACACGTTATTACTCTAATGTGCATGTAATCATTTAACAATTTATCACTTTTATAGGAAAATGTGCAACTTTAACACTTTATTACTTTAATAGAAATAATGTGTTATCTTGTTCAAGACTTGAAATAAAGACTATAGTATCTTAACACTATTATATTGTAACAATATAATAGGAAGATAATAATACTTTAACATTGTAAAACTTTAACACTAACATATTTTAAAGTGAATACTACAACACCTTCATACTACAATATTTTAAAAGTGTTAGTGCTAAAGTGTCTTAGTGTTCACTTTAAAGTGTCTTGGTGTTAAAGTTGTAAGGTATTAAAGCATTCGTCTTCCCGTTATGTTGTTTAAGTATTATAGTCTTCATTATAATTTATGATATAAAGTATTCCGTCTAATGTAACAAATCTTTCACCTCAGTAAGAAGAGAAACAACCTCTACCTACTGCTACTGTATAGAGATTTTACTTTAAAACTAGTAATAGTTTATTTATTACTATAGAGGTGGAAAAGTGGTTGTCTAAGCTAGAAGAATGTGAGGGGGGAAAATGGATAAATGTTATGCTCCCATTTGGCAATTGAAGGCTCTTCAGCTACTCCTCGTGCAACGACTCAAAGAGATAGGTGAGGGGGGCTCCAAGTCTTGCCTTAATTTAACCCTTTGATGCCTAAATTAGATGGGGAAGTTAGGAGAAGTTTGGAAAGCTAGACAAAGGGTTTAAGAGTATGTGAAGGGCATACCTTGTATGGTGTTCTCCCCACATGATATGTGCATTTTCTTGGCTCAGTGGTGCCCAATATGAGGTCAGTGGATCATGAGTTTCGTACTCTCTGGACCATTGTCTAGCCAATAACTGGGAGTCACTATAGACCTTAATCAACGTTGCTCCTAAGCGGCGAGCCATTATGATGCCTGGAATTAGGGCTTCGTACTATACTGCATTACTGAATGCCAGATAAACGAAACCTCATGGCATAGTGTAGCTTGACTCCGTCCCAGGATATGAACACATTTCTAGCTCTATTGTCCTTTGAGTAGGACAATTCGTCCATAAAGATTTCCTACTACCCGAAATCAAGGCTCCATAAGCCTCTTCATTTTTCAAACCTTCTAGCCCTTTAGGGTCCTTACCCTTTTGGGCTCCTTTGCTCCTTTGGCCTCTTGGTTAGGCTGCTATTGGGCTTCTTGGGATTTTATCGATTCACTTGCCCCTTACTCCTAAGGAGTCATGTTGTTGCTGGAGTGGTCGAGAGTACATGGATTTGCTCGTGGGCTTCTTGCAGTAGCAGTTGGGCCCTTATGATGTAGGTGTTAGCCAGATCGTTGCGCCTTTTGATGGTAGGGGATCACATTGTATATGGCTCCCTTTCACCTTAAATGGTTTTCAGTGCTCTTTCATAAACCCACTTCACGAGGTGTCCTTCCATCTTTCTTATTCCGCAGGGTCTGCAGGGTGGTGTCTTTCAAGGTAGTTTTGTAGCATTTTCTCCACCCAAGGTATGGACTATCCTTTCAGTTCCTCTATAATCTTCACCCTCAATCTAAGAGGTTGATGTAGTCTCCCTTCCATAGGATTTGTCTGACCGTTTCGTCCTTTCACAAGCCATTCCGCTAATGTCGTAATGGCATTGTCAACTGGTTTCATGCTTTTATAAGGCAAAGGCTTTATATCGCCACTAAAGCTGGGTAGTGCAATATTTTAGAGGGAAGAACACAAACGCAGTGGATATTAAAATTTTCCTTCCCTCAAAACATGACGTGATCGTTCTCGAATGTTCAAATTGGTGCAAACAGGAACAGAACAGTGAGAAGATGACATCTTCTCTTTTGCGAGGTCATGTATCTCTTGATCAGGGAGATGCAGATAGTTTCTGGGATTGAAGCCACGTATGTGCCCGACCTCTAGACGTATCCACACGAACAAGTCGATGGCGAGGTCCTCTCTTCACGTCTGCGCTCGAGGCAATCTCGAGATCTCAAATTCTCCTTCTCCATATAGGGCAAGAGAGAGTGAGAGAGAGAGAAGGAAGGAGGGTGCCCTACCTGGGAGGAGGACGGCTAGGGTTTCTTGTTGCTTGGAGCAAGAGGTGCCCTAGCTTTCTTATTTATAGAAAAATCATATTTTTCTAAAAGGAACCATAAAATCTTTAGTTTGCATTTATACCCTCGCATCAACTTATTCTTTGTGTATGACCCTGTAAGCCCAATATCGAGCCGGCATAAGCCCAATAAGATGTTTAAACTCCTTTAATCAATCTCATTATTTCATCTATTATCTAATTAATCAACTCCTGATTAATTAAATATAAATATGATTAATTATCTAATAATCACTTATTTTATGATTCTATTGAATCGAAGTGAATTAGGTATCACATAATTAATTCACAATGGCTTAGTTAGCACCAAGCAATGCGCTACGACCCTTGGACAAAAACAGGGATTCATAATCCATTGGAACATGTCTATCATCAGTTACCGTGTAACTTTAATTCTCCACTCATACGATAGTCCTGATCTGACTAGGAATATTGTCATATGTCAAATTCCCGTTGTCTGATTCGATAGAGTCTACACAAATGATCATCTGGGACAGAAACATTTTTCTCTTCAACTGATCTACCTTGGCCAGGGGTTTAACCTATGTATGACCCAATGAAATATTCTCTCTCTTGTGTACTATACCCGAGAGTGAGTGATCTCCTATTGATCACACAATCATCTTCATATGTTTCCCATCACACCCAATAACGAGATTGTACATGACCTATGGCTAAGGGCCATAAACCCAGTATCAAAGTGCAATGTTCCACATGCAAAATGCCTTTGATGTCTCAAGTCAATGAACCAATTGCACCACTGCGATGATGAGTTTCCTGATTGACAATTAGGTATAATTAATCATTCATGAATCTCACAAGTGGATCATTCAGTGAACTAATTCTCCAATGAGTACCTCCGCACTCATCTTAGTGTCTCCACACAAATTGCTATGAGACTAGCCACCCTCATCATATGAGCAGGTTAAGTGTTTACCAGTCTATTTGGATAATCGATGCCATTTTCTCAATTATCCCATGATCGGGAATATTTTAGAATTCATGTTTATTAGAAGACTGAACTTATTATCACAATCTCATTGTGATACGATCTTTATTACATAAGCTCAAGGACTTCATTCCGCCTTAAGATGTAATACACAATTATAATAGGCCTAATGAATATTATGCCATTAATTAAGTGAATGAGAATATTTGAAATTGCCCCATCATATCTCATGTGAGTGGCTTGTAGGGGAAATCATTTCCAATAGGTAGGTGGTTCTAGAAGGAGAGATCCACTCCCTATAAGTTGGGAGCTCCAAGTTAGAATGATCCACATCGTCCCCTCGTTCCCTTCTTCTACCTTTGGTGCACCTGCTACTTCTATGCGCTACGACAATGCTAATGGTGCTCCATCAACTTCGCCCTTTCATCATTGAGCTTCTTCAACATAGCGAAAGGCGGCTGCGTGCTTCCCTATGGCCATTATTGGGGTGTCGCTCGTTCGACGGGGACCTATTACAGTCCCAACTCTTGCTCAAGCTAGGCCCATCAGAAGATGTCTTTGTCCCTGGTGCCTGTAGGGTGGACTTCATGCCTTGATCACCTTATAAGAGAATCTTAGACCCCTCTATCACCACATAAGGGAATATCATGGTTCCTGCCACCTGCGAATTCTCTCCTGCCCTTAGAATTAGCATAGTTACACTACTTGTTCCCTGCCCAGCAATTACGGTGGTCACATATGGCCTGGCAAAAGGGGTCCATTCCTCTTGTCCACCCCCCAGAAGGCATGTGCGCAGTAAGGGATCTAGACGTCTTGTGTGGCCTTTTTCCCCCTTTTACTTTTCTCATGACAACCCCTCTTCTGAACTCCTCTTGGGTTCTTTACGTGCCAGTGGTGTTGTAACGCCCAGAACTCCGTGTCCAGTCATATCCGATTTTTGACTGAATTAGGAGACAGTACAGGTACGGAACATAGCATATACATAACGGAAATTAGAGAATACGAGCCACAAGACAAAATAAATAGTCATCCATCACAAATTCCAAATAATAATAATAAGCCAACACAATTCACAAAAGTCTCATAATAAACGCATGACTAAGAATAATATAAACAACCTCTCTCAACTCCTTAGGATCTCACAAATTACATAATAGACTAAATTACTCCTACTACATCAATTTACTAAAATGAAAATATTCATAAATTCACAACTAGCCTCGAATCCAATAGACTCCAAGCACACCCACTTCTCGTCATTAGAATCAAAGTCCAACTCTCAAGCCACCTCTCCTAAAAAATTATCAACAAACTTACAGAGTACAAAACTCAGTAGGCATTATCCCCTCCATAGGCTAAACATATAATAGCAGAAATTCGCATAGTAATTAAGTTATATCACGAACAATTCACAATGTTATATACAGATCAAATAAGAGAATGATAAAAAACAAGATCTCACACATATCTCATATCAAATCGGATGCGTTTTCTAATAGTCTGAAATAATCATGTTAATTCATAATGCTTATCATATATATTAAATTTTCTTGCTTTACTTGAAAACAAACTACTACCCATAAACATTTACATAATTCCTCCAGCACATAGGGAGGCATGTATCACATATCACATGGCTCAAAATATAACTAATAACATGTAATCAAGTTAAATATTTCAAAATTTAAATATCTAAAAATTTCACATCATAAAACATATTTATAATGCCTTAAAATAAATTGAAATGATTCACATTTGTACCAAATTATCACAATTTCATATCTTAGTCGGACAAGCATCCTAACCACAATATAAGAGGCCACACACATACATATACTAAGTACTTAGGCAATTGTACTAAGTCGTGACTACCGCAGTACCGGAGATCATACATATCCCACCACTATACCATATTGAAGTAGGTTCCATGGATTTTACATATTACCCTTGAGTCATATAATACCCTACCCAACAAGGACGGTTACCTTAGAATCGGGCCACATAAACCCCTTAAGATGGCATAGTCCATATCACATATATTAAATCAGATGGCACATATCTTACAGAGATTAGAATTCATCTTCAATCTGAAGTTAACGTTATTCATATAGCTAATGATATATAATAATAATAATAATGATAATAATACCTTTTTTATGAAAACAAAACATTTTAAAGGTGATACAATGTTTTACTTTGAACTTTAAGGTAAATCTAATTCCAACAGGTTACATATGCATGAAAAACACTACAAGAAAGTTTTTAGAATTTTGAAATATAATCATATCTTTTATATACTAAAATCTATTTTTTAGGGTTAAAAAACCATTAAATAGAGTGAATATTAGTAAACATATTCAAAAATTCATCAAACAGGTAAAACATGATATTTAGACTATAAGTAAAGTTCTTGTAAAATTTCACTAAATTCGGAGATCAAATGAGTGGTTTCAAAGTTCAAATGGAGAAAAAAAAAACCTGAGTCAAATTTAGTATAAGAAATAAATAACAATAAAAATAGGAATTGAATTTCAAAAAAATCATAAAACTTTTTAGTCCAAATAGAATTCATATAGATAGGCGTATGCTTACAATTTAAAATCATTTGGATTACAGATAATCAAGATATGATCACTTAAAATTCGCATAGATTTCCAAACTAACATAATCAAGTTAGAAAACTGGACGACATAGCTGACTGTCGTCCAGAGACCCAGACGACAAGCAATGGTGCCATTCAGATCCCCATATGGCAAGCATTGTTGCTGTTCAGATACCCAGACGACAAGCATTGCAGCCGTTCAGGAATCCAGACGGCAAGCACTGTTGTCGTACAGACCAATCTGGATGGCGGTCACAATTGTCATTCAGACTATGTAGACGATATTGCCATCCACAAGGATTCGCAAGCAGAACAAGATTTTAACAAATAATTCAAATAACTAATCTACGTTTTGGATTATAAACGTAAAGAACATGATATCATGCTTTCTTTTTGACCACTTTTGAATTTAAAATATTGCTTTTCATATGAAAACAAATTAATCAATGTTTTGGGAAATCATTACCTACCTCTTACGCTAGAATCTCCAAAATTCGAAATCCACTAAGAGATCTCGATTCCTAGTAAGAAGTACTACTTCTTAGCCTTCCTCCTCAACCTCCAATGCTCCTAGAAGACGAGAATCACGAAAGTATTAGCTTTACTCATGAACAACCTTCATCTTCTTTCATTTCTTTAAGAACAAGAGCAAAACACCCACCTTTCTTAATAGAGAACGGCGGCTAGGGTTAGCCATGCCCTCAACCACATACATATCGAGATAACATCTTATTTATGATCTCATGCAACCTCCATAAACCATCTTTGGATCAAATTAATCTCATTTCTATGAATTAGAGAGAATCATATTCCAAATCGGACTCTTCTCCTGCAACTCTACTTTTTTAACTAAACATTTAATTTTCTTGACCTTGTAAACGAACGAATCTGTGAAAATGATATTCTAAAAAAATTGTAGATATCTTTGAGCTCTTTCCAATGGTGCCAACCACGTCAAAATTTGAATTATACACTAAGAGTTATTGCCAAATTACTGACACATTGTCTTTGGCACCCGAACCCAGAAATTCCTTCAACTTAATTGGTTAAACTACCTATTAATCCAAGTTAATGGGCTTATTCAAATTTCTATATTGTACTCTACTTGTCTCATTACTTAGTATTATTATTATTATTATTATTATTTATTTATTATTATTATTATTTCTATTTAGAAAAATAGCAGGTATTACATCTTCTATCCTTTAAATAAATTTCGTCATCGAAATTTACAATGCAAGCAAAGTATATAATCACTTACCAAACAACTCCGGATATCTCTTCTTCATATCTTCCTCCACCTCCCATGTCACCACTTATATAGAGAAATACGTTAAAAGAACCTTGACCCTATGAATCGTTTTAGTCCTCAACAGTTACTCTTTGCGATCTAGAATACGAACATGTTTCTTTTCATATGATAGATCCGGTTGAACTTTCGATGGCTCATAATCCAGTACATAAGATGAATCAGCAATATACTTCCTCAACATGGAAACATGGAATACCGAATAAACACTGGACAGATTGGGTGGCAAAGCAAGTATGTAAGCAATCTGTCCAACACCTCCAAAATCTCAAATAGACCAATATACCTTGGACTCGACTTTCTTTTTCTGCCAAACTTTATGACTCTCTTGGTTGGAGAAACCTTCAAGAAAACATGATCTCCCACATCAAACACCAATTCGTTCGTTTATGATTAGCATAGCTCTTCTGTCGACTATGAATTGTTAAAAGTCGTTTCCTGATGATATCAATCTTATCTGAGCAATCATGTACAAGTTGTGGACCAATCAACCTTTTCTCTTTAACTTCTTTTCTACGCAAAAGTGATCGACATCGTCTACCATATAAAGCCTTATATGGTACCATACTAATACTAGCATGATAACTGTTATTGTAAGCAAATTTAATCAAGTTCAAATGATCATCCTAATTATCTTTCCATTTGATGCTACATGCTTTCAGCATATCCTCAAGTGTCTGAATCATTCTCTCCGATTGTCTATCCATCTGCAAGTGAAAAATTGAACTGAACCTCAATTGGGTACTCAAAGCTTCCTGTAGATTCTTCTATAACCTCGCTGTAAAATAGACTTCACGATATGAAATAATAGACACTGGAACTTTATGCAATCTCACAGTCTCCTCAATATACATTTGCGTCAATTTTTAAAAAAAAGATCTTCTTATGCATTACTAGGAAATGAGTAGACATAGTGAATCTATCCACAATCACCGAAATAGAATCATGTTTCTTCTTGCTTAATGACAATCTATCATAAAGTCCATAATAATGTGTTTTTATTTCTATTCTGGAATATCCACGGCTTGCATCGGTCCTCCTGACCTTTGATGCTCAATCTTCACCTGACAAGTTAGACACTTAGAAACAAACTATGCAATATCCTTCTTTTTGTTAGACCATCGAAAATTTCTCTTCATGTCTCTATACATTTTAGTACTCCCCGAGTGAATAGAAATATGAGGCTTGTGAGCCTCATTCAACAAGTTTCTTCGCAG
Organism: Zantedeschia hybrid cultivar; assembly: GCA_030544215.1. NCBI lineage: Eukaryota > Viridiplantae > Streptophyta > Magnoliopsida > Alismatales > Araceae > Zantedeschia > Zantedeschia hybrid cultivar. The sequence goes on along the minus strand of JARZZO010000002.1, from coordinate 43,805,940 downwards.
TTCATCATCTTGTGGAACACACAACTTTCCTCAAAATCTTATAACTCCATCACTACTCTCAGATATATCAACCTTGCCAATCAACTCTTGTGTCTTAGGATCTTGCTTCTGGGCTTTCATAACTTTCTCCACAATACCTAGTCTTACAACCAATTGGGCTAAAAAACAGTGCTCACTCTCGACTTCTAGTTTTAATCAACAACATCTTCAAGCATCTCCCAATCTCTGGGCAAAGACAAGGCTATAAGTTTCCTACTCAAAGCAACAACAACCACATTGACCTTATTAGGATGATAATTCAATACAAACTCATAATCCTTCAGAAATTCAACCCATCTTCTCTGGCTTAAATTAAACTCTTTCTGAGAGAAAATATATTTCAAACTCTGATGATCAGTAAAATCTCAAACTACATTCCATAAAGATATTGTCTCCAAATCCTTAAGACATGAACAACAACAACTAATTCTAAATCATGTGTCGGGTAGTTCTTCTCGTGATCCTTCAATTGGCGTGAAGCTTAAGCCACAACCTTCCCATTCTGCATCAGCACGCAATTCAAACCTTGTCGGGAAGCATCTGTATAAACAAAATCATCGGACCTACTAGGCAAAGTCAAAATGGGGACAGTGGTAAGTCTTGTTTTCAACTCTTGGAAACTCTGCTCACATTCCTTAGACCATATGAACTTGACACTCTTCTTGGTAAGCTTGGTCATTGGAGCAGTAATATGTGAAAATCCCTCAATGAAGCGCCTATAATAGCTTGCCAAATCCAGAAAAATACTAATATCTAAAGTATTCTTAGGTGTCTCCCAAGAAAGCATGGCCTTAACCTTAGCTGAATCTACATACACACCCTCTTTGGAAATCACATGGCTGAAAAAAGAAACTTGTTGTAACCAGAACTCGCACTTGCTAAATTTGCTTAAAGAGAGGTAGGTGATGATTACCCGTCATGTGTAAATGATTTGTATTAATACAAATCTAATGTTTTAATATTTTCAAAGCTCAAACATGTATAAGAATATCTTGACATCACTCTGAAACCCTTTTGATTCGAAGAAATCATTTTGAGACCCTTTTGATTCGAAGAAAAACCCAAAAATCCCATTTTCTGTCAGTCTAGGACCAGAAGGCCTGCGATCTAGCCATTTGGTGGTTAGACGGTCATACCAGACGGCCACCCCTTGGCTCTCTAGAACTAGAAGGCCACCTCTCTGGTTGACTGGAATCAGACAGCTAGGTAGCTAGCCATCTGATCGGTACTTAAAATAGAGTCAACTTTCGATGGCCTGGTTTCCTTCATTTTAAGTCAGATTGACCTACAATTTTGAGAGTAACTTGATTTTGACTATAGAATAAGCTTGTAAATTTTGGTATTTCTGAATTTATTTAATATTTATTCCATAACTATTCTGTCAACCTATACAATTTGTCTTCGCAGTTTTGTAACCTCAACTTGCGGACATCATACATCAACCGATTCATGACTAGATCACAATAAATTTTCTGGAGGCCTCTATCATTTTGTCCTTGATCACTCTGAAAAGTTAAAAATTTTCTGATTTCAACTGCTAATTATTTTACCATCTTTTTGAGTTGCTGGAATTTCATTAAAGTTGAGTTCTCAGAATCGATGCGAAAGTCCAAAACCATATCAAACTAACCCAGAAGTTAATGAAACTTTGCTAGCTACTCCTATATGACCTATAAACCTGTTCATTAAGTTTGGTTATTTTCTGTATTCATTTACTAACTATCTTGATTATCTTCCAGTTTTCTACCTTGAAATTAGATATACAAGTTCAGAAAATATTAATTCCGAAAAATTCAGGAAAATTTCTAGTAATGTTCTAAAAATGTGTAGACTCTGTTGGATCATGCTTTTTTTGTAATCTCGCATAATTCATTCTAGTTTCCTTTAAATGACTCGATTTCATCTAATTTGACTTGATTTTGTTATTATACATGTCTAGGATTATTAATAATTAGAAAATCTCAAATATATGCTCCATCCTAATCTTTATAAGGTTTGTGCCATGTTTATAACCAGCTTATTTGGACAGTGCCACCGTAAAGGGCGATTTGGGCATGCTCTACGAGCGTCCATAGAGTATGTTAGAATCAGAGGGCAATGAGTGAAATTCTGAACTGGGACTTTGTGTACGATTTGGGTGGGACATTAAACTGCCCAGGCAGTCACCAAGGCCTTAGCCCCATTGCATACGATGCATGTCCGTTTGTTGCTTGGTATATGTTTAACTTGGTACGTGAAAAGTAAATTTTATATCTTGAAAAATGTGTTTCAATCGTGATGATATCATTCCTATTCTTGATCTAACGTGAAGAACTCATTTCTTTGAATTATGCCTTATGTCATTTTATTCATAGATCTTGCCTTTGAATTTGTAACCATGATTCTTTCATTTGATAAATCTGAAATTTAACTATGTGCATCTTAATATATGCTACCAGCCATGTCTATTCATTATTTTATATGTGTTATATGATGCCTCCACATGTGTTAGAAGAAGTCTCCCTATGTGTTAGAGGATATGTGGTTTGTTTAAGCTACGGCTAGTAGATTCTATCAAGTGAAGTATGAATTTACTTAAGGATTGAGCTTATATGTTATTAAATACATATACCATCAGATTTGTCTATGATTAGTAGAAAATGCCATTGATTTAGTGTATTATATATGTGACCTTGTTGCATTCATCTCCTTGTTTTGATTTATACATAGCAATGGGTAATTCATCATGTTATAGATATTATCAAATTTCAAATATTATATGTTTAGCCTGTGGTGGGTATATGATGCTTACTAAGTACTTGTACTTATAAACCTACTAACCACCTCAAACTTTGCGGATGAGGAAAAGGAGGAGTATGTAAGGTTTGTGGGATCTGAACAATGCAGCGAAAATAAACAAAAAAATTTATGTCTTGTGAAACCCCTCATGATCGGTTGTTGGATTCAATAGAATACAAAAAAGGAATCCGAGAAAACAAATTCTCACTGTGCGGAGATGAGGAATCTCCAAAAGCTTGATGCAGAATCCACGGGACATGAGTAGCCGCATACGCACACGGTCTCTAGACGTAGTATCCGCATAGATCCTTGCGTGGACGACTTCTCCTTCTTGCTCGCGATGCCGACGCAATGATGACCACCACATCCACGGAGGGAAAGAAGAGGACAACAGAGAGAGGGAGAGAGAGGGGATGGCCAGGAGGAGAGCCTACGTGTTGGTTAGGTTTTTTTCAAGTCCCACTAATATATATATATATGTATATAGTATCTCTATTTTTTTTCTAAAAATCCAAATAATATATCAAACTCTCATTAAGCCTTATCTCACGAGAATCCTTATGTGTATGACCCTCTAGGCCCGACAATCAATATGGTTGCAGGCCCATTAGTCTTTAAACATCTTTTAAGAATAATTTAATCCCTTATCCAATAATCCGGTTAACCCTGGCCAGGGATTTTATTGAGTATAAACATCTGTAGGTGTTTCCTTCTCGATAACTCAATCACCTTCGCATGGATTCCACTACCAACGGTCACTTGAATATTCACACACAAATATTCTCTGTCCTTAATCAAGAGGCAGAAAACAGTAGTCTTCTTACAAGGTGTCCTTGGCTTCCCAGGTCAAAGGACCTCTACCGTGACATAGAATGTCCGAGTTGACAGTTAAAAGCATCTAGGAATTCTGAAGCAGACCAGTTCAGTGAACTCATTCCACCAATGAGCACCCACATGTTTGCCTTAGTGTCTCCACATAAGTGGTTATAAGATGAACTGCTCTCATCATATGAGCAAACATAAGATGTGGCAGTCAATCCGAATGTTCGATGTCCAGTTCGTGCATTCTATGATTGAGAACAAATTAGGACTTCTGTTTATAGATGATTAATCTCATTAGCACAATTCTTTGTAATTTAATCTTAATTGCATAGGCCCATGGACATCATACATATATATATATCAAGTAATTAAAACACACATACATATTATATATATAATATGTATATATATATATATATAATTATGCAAGAATTAAGTCTGTTACATCTAATGTGATTGGCTTAGGACACCCTGACTCCTTCAGAGTAGAGGCAGTTTCTAATCAATTTTAGTTAGAGAAGAACTTTGAACTTTGATAGAGAGGATTAGCTTTTGGTTCATGTGCTTTTATGAAGAGTTTAAGAAGATTATGCTTCATTTAAGTCATCGTTGTAAAAGTGGTGAGAGTTTTGATGTACTAGTGAGATGAGAGTTGACTTTTGATGTAATTTTGATTATAGTTAGTATTGGACATTGTTATTTGTGGGCTTCGATATTTGGCTACTTATTTGGATTGTGAAGTGGTTATAACATTTATTTAAATTGTCTTGTGGTTGTTTATCCCTCATGGTTGTTTGTTATGGTGAGATTTATTCTGAAGTTGGACAATCTGAGTCTGAGTTATATAAAAAAAACATAACTCAAATCCGGGGTGTAACACATAACGTACATGGTGCACTTCCATTATCAACCATAATTCATCGAACGGTGCAGTGATTTACCATGGCCGAGATGACTAAGGCATCATCGTAAGGCAAAGTAACCCTTCAGAATTCATCGTTAGAGAAGGCGATGGGGTCCTTGGATTTGTTGCCCCTGCTCTTCAGTGAATGCTGGCTTAATGTGCTCTCTACCTCTGAGAGCACACCTCAGGCATAGTTCTTCTGCTTGTAGGTGCTATCACCCCTGATGTCGCTCTATGCATGATGACGAGGATTTCGGCTTTAGTTGGTAGTTGGTTGATTGTCAATTGTTCTTTGCCATGCTCTTCTCCATTTTGGAGTTGGCTGTTCATTGTGTCGGCAATGTATTGCCAAAGATGTCCTCATTCTTTAAGGGTTTGGATGAACTCTTCGAGCTGGTGATAGTCATCTGTCTCATGCCCATGAGTATTTGCATGAGTTGCGTTTCTTGAGATTTGACTTCATCATCGACTGTCGATGAAAGTATAGTTTTCCCTTTATTTTTTGAAGGATGAAGTACATTGGGACAGTAAATAGGGATTAGGCTTCACAATGTCGTAGGAAGTGCCTCTTCTCTTTCTTTGTGGATTGGGTCCCTGTCTATAGACATCACCTCCTCGCACTTTGCATAGTGATATGCGAAGGTGATGAGCTCGGGTAAGTGGGGATGGTTGCATGTTGATTGAACTGTTGTAGAAGTAGTCATTGGCCTCCAGGGTCAAGGCCCCCTTTTTTGTGGGGTTGTATCTTTTCTAGGGATTTTTTATTTTTTATGCTTGTTATGACTTCGCCAGAACTTGATTATATTTTAAGATTCAACTGAAACCCATTATCCCATAAAGGTGATGATGTCATTTACATCCTTTGCAGAGGAATACCCTTAATTACTTGTCAGGACCCATCGTTGATATCTACATAAGAAGAACTATAATATTAACTTCAAATTAAAAATGTTCTCTCGCAACGGTCATGGGACAATTCTTCATCGGCAGTATTGTCATTAATGAAAGTAGCCTGCATATTTGTTCTTGATTATTTGTTTAAACATTATGTTAGAGATTTGCAAAGTTAATTTGTTGGTAGGAGTCATACAAGCATGCAAAAAATTGAAATTCAAAGGGAAACTTCAAAAAACATACCCATTTTTGTTGTTGTCAGCATCGGTCTTGTTTAAGCAACAACTATTGGAATGCATGATTGTGTGGAACCAATGTGGTTTATCCACTTAGATGAAACCAAGGAACATCGACTTTTCCAAGGTATATATTTGACATTGATGTATTTGTTTAATCCGAGGACTTAAAGGGTTCTATCTAGTTTATAATGATTTCATAAGTCAAATAGACTTGGTTTATTAAATTATTGTAAAGAAGATACTCTTGTTATAAAGTATTAAATTATCCATTAACTGTAGTTAATGAAGTTAATGACTTCCCAAGAGTGGAAGCCCTTTTAGTTCCCAAATTAAGCAAAGACTCCATGCCAGGAAGATCCTTAAGAGACTAATGCCAAGCATGGGTCTAATAGTTATGGCTTAAACAAGGGGACCATCCTTATGGTACTCATCCCAGAGCACGCCCTTAGGAGCCTTTGAGACTATAAGTGCATTACCCATTTAAGGGACTAGCATCCTAACCCTCTACAATATGGTACTTTGGTGTGCGGAAAGCAATCGATATGCAAGTCAAGTTAGACATATGCTTCACATAGGGAGGTCAACATATCCAATTTAGACTTGTCAAATAAAATCCAGAAAAAGATTGACTTTGGTGTAAAAGACTTAAATGAAGTAGAAAACTTCAAATAGAAACAAAGGCCATAAATCTATGATATATTGCATAAAGTCTTTGAGTAAATTCAATCATCCCCTTGAAAAGCCCCCCCCCCCCCTTTAAAGGTTTTTCACAAAGGCAAAGATTATATATATACATCTTGATAGAAATGAAGGAGTTGAATTATAAGTTCACGAAGAAAACATTGAGAAACTTTCATGAATCAAAAGTATATCAAAGTAATCATTTGGAAGGGTCATTCATCTCTACAAGAGAGCACTCTCCTTTTTAGATCTTGAACCCATTCAAAGGCTTAAAGAGATATAAGTTTGATTCTTTAAAGAAATCTGAAAATTAGACAAAGGGGCCTTCCTTTCTTGAGTTTTTTGGGTTTAGATCATGAAGATTAAAGGGGCTTTCATCCCCTATAAGGGGTCGGCTCATACAGCCTCCAAGAGGTCCAAGGACCATCTCATTGAAGAAGAAAGAAAACTTAAAAAGGGAAAATTAGGGAATGGGGAAAAAGCCCCTTTCACACTCAAAATAATTCAAGCATGCATTTTCTTGATCGGAAAATTAAATGACATGGGAAGAGGATTTGATATAAAGGAAACCGCATAAATAACTTGGGGAAGGGAATTTTTGCATAAAGTAAACTTGGATAAGGGGAAATATGTAGGAAAATAAACTTGGAGATGAGGATTTCTGCATAATATCAACATAGGGAGGGAGAATATTACTGAAATCAAAGGAAAATGCAATAAAATTAAATTTAGAAATAAGCAAGATCACTCAAGATTGAGAATAAGCTTGGACTTTCTTTGTAGGAACAAGAGGGATATTGAAGGTAGGACCCATGAGGGTCGACCTCCTCACTCTTGTCCCAAGATCTTGGTCATTTGCCAACCTTAGAAACAATCTAGAGTAAGAAAACGTAGAAAAAAGGGGAAGGGACTACCTTGCACCACAAAAATAAAAGAAACTAAGAGATTTAGAGAGAGGAGCAAGCAACCAGCCTCTCTATTTCAAAATGGATGTCAATACACTTAGGTGGTGAATGATCTTCCTCCAATACTCTCTTCTCACGCTTTACAAGGGTAGAAGAGAAGAAATTGTAAGCTATTTTTCTCTCTCTTTTCTCTTTTCTTCCTCTTAGAGAAGCTCTTCCCCCCTAGACAAGAAGCTCTAACTCCCAAGAGGGGCTTGGGAGGAAGCTCTCTTTCTTTCTTTTTCTTTTCTCTCTTCTTTTCTAAGTGGAAACCTTTCTTTTCTCTTTTTTCTCCACTTTTGCATTGGCCCTGAGTGGTCGAATTATAGATCTAAGCATGGGGCATGAATTTTCATAATTACCAAGGTGCTACAGTGGCAACCTTGAAGTTTCTCAACTTAAAAACTTGAAGAAATTACAAAACATATCCTTTCAATTGACATGAAAACTGCTTTTGAAAAACTAGAAAGTAGGATGGTGGCTGATCCCTATGATTCTAACTTGATGGACATCTTGTCTTCAAATTGTCACTTCAATCATCTTTTTCATTGAATTTTGAGTGTTTTGCATAATTTTGGCAACAATTAGACTTGATTTGATTGGTTGATTTGATCAAAAAGTCAATTATCAAGAGTTGGCCGACCCTTATGGTTTTCTCTCCTTGGAACTTAGCCTTTTATGGTCTTTGTACCATAGGATAGAGCTTCGAAAATAGTGTACTCCACAAGTTTGATATAATTAAGAGATACTTGATTTTCCAACCATTTTTAGTGGTGTTTTTAAGTATTAAAGCTCAGGGGTGTTCATGGGTCGGTTTGATTTGGTTTATGAAGAATTTGTTTTCAACCCGACACAACCCGCATGGAGAACTAAAACCGAACCAAACGGAACCGCATATATTTGGTTTAAATGAATCGAATATATTCGGTTTGAACTGTCAACCACTGGATGCAGCACCATCTTATGTTGGCTGCCATAGATCAGCCCATCTCCATCGAAAATAAGCATGTCATGATCCTCTTTTATAGATCTTCTGAGCATGTGTATTTCTCGGTTTCTTGATATCATATTAAAGGCCTCGCCAACCACAACACCTCTTCCTCATTTATGACAATTGAAGCCCCGATGCTCAACGATGGAGTCCGTCTTCAATAATGGCACAACCGCTTTTGCCAACTAGTATGACACTCTCTGTTGCTCCCCTCTCCACCTCGTCGCCCTGTATGTCGTCAACTACATCCCATTCCCCCACCTCCTCTGGCACCAGTTAGCACAATCAGGCCCCTCCACCACCACATTGGAAAGATCCACCTCATCTCCGAGAATGGTGCCGTAAGATCAAGTCTTTGCGGAAGAAGTTCATCCACTTGGCTCTAGAACTTGGCCCTGTCCAAGCCCTACTGCATGAGCTCAAGCTCATCCTCCGCCGCCACCTGCGCTCCTGATAGGTTGCTCACCTACGTTTGTTAATCCTGTACCGGGGAAACCAAAGAAGTGAAAAGAGAAGTTTTATAAAATAGCACACACCTTACTCACACATTGAGTTCAAGTCAACCACAAGCTAGCGGTGGTGTGTGTGACTGTGGGCCTTGGCCCAAAGACTTTGCTTTAGCCCATCTGAGCTTACAAAATTTGAATAGACATTGGAATAAATCGATTTGAACACTTTGGGTCAGGTTATGCGGTTTGAGACTTTCCGAAACTAAACCAACCCGAACAATCTCTTAAACCAAGACAAACCAAGATTTCAGTTTGGTTTGGTTTGGTTTTTTGGGTTAAACCAAATAGTGAACACCCCTATTAAAGCTTGTAGGGTTGACCCCTATGTATCTCTTTGTGTAGAGCTACAATGGAGCTGATTCCAATTGCATTTGGAAGCTTCTCCAAAATGAAGGTGTTCACCCAAATTTGAGCTTGACTGTACCTGATTTGACCCTTCAATTAACCAACAAACTGTCAACTTAAGTTAGGGGTTAGTTACTATGGTTTGGGTTCTCTAGATATTTGCTTTACTTACTTTCAATTCCATTTCAAGGACTTCTCAAATGAAGGTGTTCTTGAAAATTTTAGCTTAATTGGCTGCCATTTGACTGATTTTCGATTTTTGATCCCATTTAGCCCTTGCAAGGTCCATTTATAGCCGATCATATGGTTTGGACTTTATAGAGGTCCAATTGGCTTGTGATTAATTACATTGGCCTTTATAAATCACAAGAAGGTGTTTGGCCAATTTTATCAGATTTGGAGTTCATTTGCCTTGAGTGTTGGCTTTGAGCTAAGTACATATGGGGTGCACCCCTATCATTTGGCTTCTGTACCATTCCAAATTGTCCGCTTCCACTTCTATTGCACTTTAAATATGAAATCAAGATGCTCCTACAAATTTCAACATCTTTAGATGTTATTTGACTGCTTTTCAATTTTTGGAGTATTTTCACGTAAGTTAGAGGCATTTGGGGGCCGACTCCTATTGTTTGAGCTCTCTAAAGCTCCAAATGGGGTGAGACCATTTTGGTTGTCTTTATAAATCAAATGAAGATCTTTGACCAAGTTTCCTTGGCTTAACACTGTTTGACCCATTTGTTAAGTAACTGTTGACTTTTCAAAGCTTAGGGGCTGACCTCTTAGGTTTGGCTTTTTTAGACTTTAGTTGGACTTGATTCTTGAAGCATTATAAAGAGCATCCCAAATAAAGTGACCCTTGAAATTTCAGCTTATTTGGTCTTCATTTGACTACATTTTTACTTTTGACTTGATTTAATTCATCTGAAAACTTGAAGTTCATAGGGGCCGACCTCTATAAAAGTGGGCCTTCCTAAATTCTCAAAGTTTTGAAAATACATAGATTTTGGGTGTCAAATGGAAATGTTGCCTCAAATTTCAAGTTATTTGGTTTTCAATAGACCCCTTTTCTGCATCAAGTTCCACTGACTTAAGTCATTGTGTAGTCAATGTGAATTCTTGCTTTTAAGGCTCCGACTTGGGAAACTAGCATTATTTCCCCATCTTGAGGGTATAAAAATACCCATATCGACCAAATTTGACTGGATTTATGAGGGTCATGGTTGCATTTCAATTTGAGATTCTATTCTATGTTGAAAAGCATTGAATATGAAGTTTAATTCTGAATATCTTAAAATTGGATGTCTACAAATGCCCTCCATATTTCACTTTGTGCACGGTTGTCGAGGGGATCCTCGGCGACATCAAAAATGAAAGAGTGAAAGGTGCACGTGCCAATTTTGCAGTTTTCCATCTTTCTGCGAGCTGTTTTCAATGCATTTTTCTATTTTCTTGAACATTTTCCTTATCTCATTTTCCTCCATTTGGCTTTATTTTTGCATCCAAAAACTTCACTTTTCTTGTTCTTTTTGTCATGAATTTTCTGGAATTCTTATTAAGACTTAGGAGATGAGGCCGTGGACCATGTAGGACATACCCTTCATTATATACTTCTATGTAAATAAAGTGAAGTAGCAGGTAAAATGATTACATATATATATAATGTGGGGTGAGGGGAACCTATTCTAAACCTCCCAAAGCCCTTCTCTCTCTTTTCTTTCTCCTTTTCTTTGTTCTCCCTTCCCTTGCCACTATTGATCAAGGAAGAGGCCACTAGCCACCTAGCTGGCTACCGACCATCTCTCTCTCCTTCTTCCTTTCCCTTTTATTTCCCTTTTTTTCTTTCTCTCTTTCTCCTTCTTCCTTTCTATCTTCTTCTTCTTTCTTTTTCTTTCTTCCTTTCCCTTTTTCTTTTCCTCCCTTACTTTCTCTTTTCTCCTTCACCTTGCTGCTATTGTTAGTGCTGTATGTGTCCATCTAGCCAATTACATACTTTATACAATTTTATTCATTAATAATAACAATGACATTTATTTTCATTATGTATGATTCTATTAAACGTCTCATAATGAAGTCAATGAATGTATGCAATGGATGTTAAATTACGATGAGATCATATTAATGAGATTAATATCATTTAAATACACATTCTTAATTATTCCTGGTTGGAGGATATTTGAGAAGGACATCAAATATTTGATGAGACTAGTACATGTTACTTCTGCTCATATGATGAGGGTGACAGGTCTTGTAGTCACTTGTATGGGAACACTATGGAAAACCTGTAGGTGCTCATTGGTAAATGAGTTCACTGAACTGATCCGACCTAAATCGTTGGATGGTAAATTACCTAACTATTAGCCAGCTTGATTCATTGTCACAGTTGTGCAGTTAGTCTTCAGACCTGAGAGACCAAAGACACCTTGTTGGTAGACTCATGTACTTGGACCTAGACTAATGGACCTCTAACTATGGGATCCTAATCGGTCAAGTGATCAGGTTCAGAGAAATACCTTAGAAGGTGATTGAGTGTTCAATACATGATCATTCGTTTTTTATAATTAGAGAGAGAATGCTCTTGAAATGATGCGCAAGAGTCCCTGGCTAGGACAAACACTATATTAAAAAAGTGTTTTCTTATATCGTACATCGGCATCTAATCCAAATGAGTTAACCTATTATGATTTGACAGTTGACCATGTCCTAGATTAGCTCGAAAGCATTGATACGAGTGAAGGATTATAACCACATGGTAACTGATGACCGAGAGATTTTATGAGCGAGTTGCTAAACCTATTACCTTCCAAGATTATACAGTATTACTTGGCATCCAACTTGATTGGAAACCCGACCCAAATATATGTGATAATAATTCTGTTAAGTAATTATTTAACATGATATATTAAATTAATTACTTTAAGCCAATAAAGGATTAGTGGACTTAATGGGCTGAAAATTGGACTAGTACTTTGGCCTAGAGGGTCGCACACACAAGGATTCTTTGTTGATGGTTTTAAAGCGCATCTTATATGAATTCATGGACATTTGTGAAAAATCACCCAGAACTCCATGCCCTCTCCAGATTTTGGTCTCTCTCTCTCCCCCCCCCCCCCCCCCCCCCCCCCCCCAATGGCCAAGTGAAGGGGGGTCCCCTTCTCTCTCTCCTTCGCTCTGCGATTTTTGTTTGTCGAAAATTCCCGTCCACATGTCACGTCCACCATCGTAGAGGAGAAACATTGGTGATTACGCCTAACTTATTGAGAGATCGAGGATGAACCATAAACTAGAGGATCGCGTAGATACCAGTGGAGGCCGGGCACTTGCGTGGCTAGCAACACCGCTTAGTCGGAACCAATCGATTGCAGATTCGACTCCGCACAAGGTGAGGTACAAATACTAATCTACATTAGTTCTCGAAACGGATCGCGTATGGTGGAAAAGATATTATTAAAATTATGTTTCGTTTATGTTCTTCATTTTTCCATCCAGATTCTTATGGTGGTATCAGATCTAGGTTGCCACTTGATTCATTTTGGTCATCTGAAATTAATTTCTCGATAGATTCCTTGCTAAAGATTCGATCTTTAATGTTAATTTAGATTTATGGTGGTGAATTGAGAAAAAAACATTTTTATTTATTTTTATTTTTATTTTATTTTTTTGCGTATGGAAATGGGTTGCATTTTTTTCTTTCAAAAATTATGTTTTACGCGTATCAGGCATGGGGCACAGTCACCGCCGGTGACCTCAGCATCATCGGTGGTGCCGGCGGTCACCGTCGGTCTCTGCTGGCCGCGGTGGGCACGAGCAAAGGTGGCGGCTCCGCCCCCTTCCCTCCTTTCTTCCCTTCATGCTGTGAAGGAGAAGAAGGAGAAAGAGGGGGTAGAGGGACCGCTGGCCCTACCGCTAGTAGTGGCTGGCATTCCCTCCCTGCCGTCATCCTCCTTCTGGTAGGAGTCGGGGTGGGGGGGGGGGGGCAAGGGGGCAGCTGCTAGGGCTCACACCCTTAGGGTTGGGCCGGGCCGAGGCGGCTTAGGCCAGCCTGAGCTAGGCTGCCCCTTTGTGGCGGGCCTGGGCCCGAGCCAATGGACTTGGGCTAAGCCCAGCTAGGCCGAGCCAACCCCAGTTGGGTTTAGCCCATTGGCCCCACCCAAGGCCCATTGAATTAAAATTATTTAATTTTAAGTCTAAGTTTAAAATTGTTTGAAAATTTCATAAATTAATTTTTATTCAATGTGGCCCATATTATGGATCTTATAATCCTTTGAAAAATTTCTTTAAACAATAGTTGCTTTTGAAATTTTCTTATTAATTTAAATGTTAGATTAATTACATTTAGAAGAGTTCTAAATTAAGCATGGAATATTTCTAGGGTTAATTTCAGTTAGTTGTGTGTACATGTTGATGTGTTCTTGCTTTTGAATTTAGAATTAAAAGGATACATAGAAGTTGAATTTTCAAAAATTCAAAAACCTCAAAGTGTACATAATTTCACAAATGTATAATATCAATACCAGGACCTCCAAGTATACAAATATCCATATGAGATAAAATCGCTCAACTCACTAAGGAAAAGAAAAGTACATATATATAAATATATATCTCAATCTCTACTACATCAATCTACTGAACAAATAAGCAAATCTGCCTAGATAATATTAGAAGTCTTCTAATCCAAATTTTTTTACCAAATCAAGAGTCCAACTCCTCCTTCTCTGGAGACTTTGAAAATGTTGAAAGGATTTATGAGTACAACCATTTAGTAGGAACTGAGACACACCAAATGCTAAATAATATAATAATTGAAATGTGATGATAACTAACTAAGTAGGATTCACAGTTCTACATATATTTCAAATAAGAACATGGTACAAAATATGATCAGATATAAGTTTACCAAATCACATGTGATTTCTAATAGCATGATTAAATCGAATAACAAATAGCTTAGTTAGCATGATGGACAAATCACATTCATAATAATTTATTAAATCTATTGGTCATGTAATGAAGACATCACATATTTTCTACCACCTATCATATAATGAACGGCATGGCATAATAGCCCAATAAATCTGATCAAATTATGACATATGAGCAAATATAGATCTTAAGTACAGAACAAATTTAAAGGACAATGTGCATATGAAATTTCAAAGAATAAATTGAGTTCATATGGGACATAATAAAGCATGAACTTTAGATTATATACTAATCAAATCATATCAAATATATCATATCAAATTATTAACAGACATAGACCCAAACCACATCATAAGGAGTCCTACACGTATACTAAAGCACTTAAGCAATGATGCACAAGTCATAGTTACTATATAGAACTAGAGAGTCTAAGTCCCACCCAACTCCAAACCACCAGAGTGTTACATATAGTAGTTTCCGAGTTTAATCAGCCGAAATCAGGATTCCACCCGTTACTCTTAGATTCAAATCCCTATGCAATACAGATGCTTATACCGAAATCGAGCCCTATAATTCTTTAAGATGGCAACGTCCAAACATGGTTGTATAGACACAATAGTGCAGCAGTGAGCATAAGATGAACATAGATTTCATAATCAAATTAGCAAAGTACTACATATAAGTCAAAATGCATGTTTTTACATTCAACTAGTTATTTAAAGAGCCAACATAGTCATGTGGATGACTAATTGGACTAAAACTGATGCCAACATGTTACTGGATAGAAGAATATTCTCAAAAAGTATTCTCAGAATTTTTGGATCAATAAACATACTTTTTAAGTATTAAACCTATTTTTTGAAGTAAAAAATCTAATAAATAGATCTGAAAATAGCAAACAGATTCAAAAAATAGCTAAACTTTATGAACATGTCGAATTTATCGTATGAATCATGTGAACAAAGTTTCATGCAATTTGGACATCAAATGAGTGAGTTAGGGTATTGAGTTATATATGAAAAACTTGAGTAAATTTTAACCAATGGAATAAATAGCATAATAATTACAAATAATTTCTCAAAAATTATGAAATTTGGCAACAACTTAAAATTTATAAAAACAAAGTTGCGGACAAAATTTCAGAGGTTTTAGACTTAAATTGACGGATTTAGAAAGGATCAAAGTTTAGCGAAAATTTCAAACTGTCAGCAAAGATCTCAGTTAAAACACGTCGGGCATGGCAGACATCTTTCAAGAAATGTGTCTATGGTATGAGATGCATATTAATTCAAATTAGACCTAATTAATAAGGTCTAATTCGCGTCTGGGGTGGTTGACACAAAATTCAAATCGAGTCTGGTCGAGGAGATACGTTTCAATAGGCGTCCTTTGAGGTAGACACCTTTTAAATATAAATCCAGAACTTGCATATTTCATGGATTTGATCAAAAATTGATGAAACAAAGTAGAAATTGAGATCATAAATAGATAGAATATTATTTCAAAAATCATATTTGACCACTTTTGAAAATTAAAACGAAGTTTTATATTATATAAAATATCATTTAATAGGTTTTCATATCCTACCTCTTGAAGAATACCAAGAACACCCCCTTCAATCGTATGCTCTAACCACAAAATCTTCCTATTCTAGAGCTTATTTTATGCCTTATAATCATCCAAGAGTACAATCCATGTGTTAGAATCAATCTCCAAAAAAAATAAATCAAAATCTCTTCTAGTTCTTTTCAAGAACACTATGCTCTTATCTTGGGAGTTCAAGTACCGCTCTAGAAGTCCTAGCACGAATTCAAGAGGCCATATATAGTCTCTTGCCTTCCCAATACAACTAAGAACCCTCCCTTTCCATGTTGGAATCGAACTCTAACTATAGATGACTTAATCCTCAAGGAAAAACCAATATCTAGTGTAGGTAGCACTCTATTCCTGCACTTAAATGTTTCCTTAACTTCAAACCCTCAAATTTGACTAGTTACTATTAGAATTAGTAAAATATTTCTTGTAAAAAGTTGTACATTTTAATTTTCTCTTTCCAATGGTACCAAAAAAAAAAATAATTGTCAACCGAGCAAAAGGTTATCGCCGATTTACTGAGCTGCTGTCACACAACTCCAAACCCAGAATTTGACCAAGTGTTGGAATTAGTTTGATTCCTTCTTAGAACACTAACGAGCTTAATGGACCTAATGGTTAACATATATTATCTATTATTTTAATAATTAATTAATTATAAGTTGGCTAATTACTCATAGCTCATTAATTAATCACATTGGGCTTAATTAAATAAAGCCCATCAACTTGCTATATTGGGTTTAAGTTCTAAGACATAACAGTTGCAACTCCTAGAACTGTGGTCAGTCTGAAATTCGTTCTCACACAACATTTTAACCTTGGTCTTGGTGTAGGTGCAGGTGACGTGGAGGTCGGCAAGGAGGCAGGTGTAGGTGATGCAGAGCTCTCAGGTAGAGGGGAATGGGGCAACCTTGTGGTCGTGTTAGTCGAAAGCATCATTGACGATGGAACAGTGCTCTCAGCCTGAGGGGAAGAAGGCGACGTTGGGGTGGTGGCCTGAGGGGAAGAAGGCGACGCCGATGAGGAGGTAGGTGCAGGTGTTTTCGTCGCCATTCTTGTGCAAGGAAAGGATCAACCTATGTGAGGGGCAGCTACCGGAAAAGGGGAAGGGTGAGTTGCAATGCCGATTTGGGCCGAGGAAGGGGGAGTTGCAGTGACAGTTTGGGGAAGGGGGGACTTGCAGCAGTGAAGGACAAAAGTGGAATTTCCTCTTTCAAATTAGGCAGTAACACTCTCCCTCGAGTTCTAGGTCGGCTTTTGTAGGTGGCTTAAGAGCTGTCTACATATTTCAATTTTGAATATGTAGATGGCTTCATTTTAGCCGTCTATATATTGCACGTATGTAGATGGCACTGAATTGCAGCCGTCTAAATATGTAATATATGTAGACAACTGAATATATCCGTCTACATATGTCACATATGTAAACGGATATCTCTTGGCCATCTACAAATACTCTTTTTGTAGACAACTATAGAAGCCGCCTACATATTCCGTCTATATATCCTACATCTCTTGTAGTGCTATGATTAATAAATTATTTGGCTATTTCAAATCGATTATCTATTCGATATTAAACCAATTATTCATTTATTCTAAATTGATTGTTAGGTCGATTATGTACCTTTGTGTGAATCTATTAAATGTTTATTTTGAAATTGATTATATTCTTCAATTGGAATCGATTATGGAGTTTATATGCACATCAATTATCTGTTTATGGTTAGTCAAATTAAACCCCGATTAAGACATGCATTTAAATCAATTACATGTGAGTTTCTTTTAGTGATTAAATTGAATTTATGCATCGATTATCTAAGCGATTATTGAGCTATTTTAACTAACAATTTTGAATTGATTAAACATACTTTAATGGATTTATATAATTGATTATCTGATAACTTCTCTTGATCAATTTTATCTATAGCTAGTCTATCTGAGATTTTTTTTTTAATTTGTAAGATATGTGTGCTAGTTTTATGCTACTTTTAAAAGTTCCCATACTTCTATACTCTGTACTTTCATAGAATTTTGCTACGAGGCAATTTCCACTAACAAACTGGACAGAAAGTCTAGCTACATTTTAGTTTTCTATTGGTGCATGTATTTGTCAGAGATCTTTTCACTTACCTAATCAAGGAAGTACTCAAGCATTTATATCAAAACATGCGTCCGCAAGAAGAAGAGGATAGAACAATGCTAAAACAAAAGATGGAGAAATCAACAAGACAACTTAAGGAGCTCTCATAGATTCAAGACATTAGATACAACAAGATCTCTTTTGTCTAACAATTCCAACCCAAGTTTATAACTGGTAGAAATAGTATAACAGCCCTATATTACATGATTAAAAAAATGAAGGAACTAAAGGTGAAATTTCAATTCAAAATAGCTCTATTATCTGCGCCTTGAATTCCTCCCGAATCTAGAGAAAAACAAGAGAGAAGAGCCTGAGAGACTGCATCAACTCTGAAGCACTGCGTCCATTATGTCATCGACTATGTTGCTTAGAGCTCTCAGGCTTCTTCATCAATTGATCAAGACATTGAGAGAGAGAGAGAGAGAGAGAGAGAGAGAGAGAGTTCTTGTGTAAGGTAGATTTTTTATTGTTGCTATATCTTTTAGGAGATCTAGTGGACATAGGACAAGGGTTAGAAGCTAGAGAAGTTGAGAAGGATCTTAAAGAATCTTAGAACTCAAATCTAAGATAGGTGATGATTGTTAGTATTAGATGGTCTCAAAGCCAATCCGATACTGTGTACTTATTCAGATTATTAATAAATGGCAATAATTCATTATGTGTAATTAATTCGATCTGTGTT
The DNA here is from genome assembly GCA_030544215.1 of Zantedeschia hybrid cultivar. Taxonomy (NCBI): domain Eukaryota; kingdom Viridiplantae; phylum Streptophyta; class Magnoliopsida; order Alismatales; family Araceae; genus Zantedeschia; species Zantedeschia hybrid cultivar. The sequence goes on along the minus strand of JARZZO010000002.1, from coordinate 43,787,459 downwards.
TATCGTATCACGATAAAGTCCATGAACATGTGCAATAGTCTTCGGATTATGATGAGATCATAATTACGGGACCGAAGACTTATAAACACATGTTCTTAATTGTTCCTAGTCGTAGGATGTTTGAGATAGGACATCGAACATCCGGATAGACTAGTATAGGTTACTTCAGCTCATATGATGAGGGTGACTGATCCCATAAGTCACTTGTGTGGAGACACTATGCTGAACCTATTGGTGCTCATTGGTGAATGAGTTCACTGAACTGATCCGACTATGAATCGCGGGATGGTAATCACCTCACTGTTAACCAGCTCGATTCATTTGTCACGATTGCGTGGATGATCCTTGGACCTGAGACTCCAAAGATATCTTGTTGGTAGGTTTATGAGCTTTGACCTTGACGAACGAATCCCTAACCATGGGTTATCAATAAGTCAAGCGATCGGATTCAGGGAAATGCCCTCGAAAGTAATTGTGTGTTCAATACGGGATCATCCGCTCTCGGTTGTTTGAGAGAGAATGTTCCGGGAATGATGCGCTTAAAGTCCCTGGCCAGGGCAGACTCTGTAATCGATAAGGAGTTATCGGATTCAGATAAGCGGCATCTGATTCAAGTGAATCGACCAAATAGGGTTTAACAGTAAACCATGCCCTAAGTCGATTCGGGAACATTGCACGGATGAAGGATTATATCCGCGCGTTAACCGATGACAGAAAGGTTCCAATAGAGGGTTGCGATAACCCCAGTGCCATCCAGGATCACGCGATGTTGCTTGGCATCCAACGTGATCGGCAGTCCGTCCGAATTTATTGTGGGACATTAAATTCGGCTGATTAATTGAATATAAGGATATTAATTAATTCAGTGGGTCAGTAAAGGGTTACTGGATTTAATGGGCTATTAACTGGACTGGTATTTGGGCCTAGAGGGTCATACGCAAATGGTTTTCAAGTCGATGGATAATCCGACAGGATTTCAGATAAGTCTGGGTTTTTATGAAAAATCGCAAATTGACTTATTATAAAAGAACGGATTCTACGTCCGGGGCCAGCAATCCTGATCTAGCCGTCATTCGTTCTTTCCCCCTTTCTCTCTCTTCTGGGCGTGTGGTTCCCAACTGCTCCATCTTCCGTTCGACAGGGATTTCGAATCCGTATGTCGCGGCGGATTACGCGCAGCCAGACGGGATCTACGAACGCCACAGCGAGCGAGGAAGCGAGGATGATCTATCGCGAGGAGAACCGCGTGGATACCGCTAGAGGTCGGGCATCTACACGACTTGCGGCATCGCTCTGACGGAACCGGAAAACGGACGCGGATTCGAATCCGCGCAAGGTAAATTCGATTTACACCGATTTTATTTTAACGACCGAAACGGGACAGATCCGATCCCGAATATTATTTTTATTCCGCTGCTTTTTTTTAGGATCGGATCCCGACACAACGATACTAACAGTGGTATCAGAGGCAGGTTCCACTGTGTTTTCGCCGTTTCGGTCTCTAAAAATTGTGGTTTTAGAATTTAAATCCATGCTAGTAATTATTTTCTTGAAAGATTTGGGTTCATGAGATGTTCACAGCGATGAGATCGCGATTTAAATATGAAGAAAATATTTTTTTGGGGCTTATTTCGTCGTGTTCTTCGTTGGACGAAGAACACCTTGTTCTTGGCGTTTTTGAAGGGATCTAAAGAATGTTTTCTTGAGATCCAAGATCTTACAATCCTTGGCAATAGGTTGCTGACGATATTTTGGATCGCCGGCCATGTTTTTCTTCTTTGTTTTGGGTTTTTGAAACCTGAAATTTTGGGGAATAGAAGGGGGTAAAAATCGGATTTTTGATCTCCGTTAGGCCGCCGTCGGTGGGCCGGACGTCGCTGGCGCGGTCCTCGTCGCCGCCGTCGGGGTCCGGTGGCCGACCATCGCCGGACCGGCGCCGGAGAAGAACCCCAAAGGGGCTACGGCGCCGTTGGGTTCCCTGCACAGCAAGGAACCCTCGGGCTACCCGGCCGGGCGGCTAGGGTTTCCCTAGCCGCCGACCGGGCCGGCCCAGCTGGACCCTGGCCCGGGCCAAGGGTCCAAGCCAGGGCCGGCCATGGGCCGGACCAGGCCTGCGGGCCTGGGTCCGGGCCCCTGGCTGAGCCCTTTTAAGGGCCCATGTTAAATTTTTTTATTAAATTAATTATAAAATTGGTTTAATAATTATCTGTAAAATATGATTTTACTATTTTTATTAAATTCAATTTTGATTGGGCCCTTATTAAGGTTTATTATGTTAATTAATTAACAAAAGGTTGCTAATTGAATTAATTCTAAATGTTAGATTAAACCTTATGCGATCTAATTGTTAGATTAACCCCAAATTATTTGAATTGTTCAAATTGAGCATGGAATGTTTATAAAGCCATTAATTTTAGATTTTATGCATATTTGATGTGTTATTGATTTGCTTGTTTAAATTGGATTTAAATTAGCATGCTTGAATTAAATACTAAATTTTTCGAAAATTCCAAATTGTCCAAAATTTTGTTTTAGTCCTTGGTTTTATGAAACATGAAATTATTATTATTTTCGAAAATTTTATTTAGTCATTTGATGTGTAATTCATGTGTGGTTTGTTTAAATAAAACACATGGTGGTCATGGACGAGTATTAATTGTGGATGTGGAATGTGATTGTGTGGTTTATTGTTTATTAATAAATAGAGGTCTTCGAACCTCTCCCTCTCATATTCTCATGTACTTCTACCTTCCTCCTCGATGTAATCGCCATAAGGCTTCCTCATTTAAATTATCATGTAATTTGATCGAGGCGGGTGTGCGCGGAGCGAGGATGATCCACAACTGCAACCAGATGAAGATGAAGGAGTTCATTGAATCCATGGGATTGCAGACTCATGATATAAGTTGTTATATTGTGTATGTGTGTGCGTTTGACTGTCTGGCTCAAGTCAAACTGCAGTGCCGTTCATGACCACACTAATGACATGTATGTGATGCGTGTGCTTTATATTTGCTAGGTTATTAGTATTTATAAATATATTCGATATATTTAATACTATCACCTAGGATGAGACCAAATTAAATAAGTAAAACCTTCGTAACAAACTCTAAGCCGTAGCGCGAGTCATTGAGAATGTACCGCGTGGCTCTCCATCAATATGATTAATAGAACTTAATTCGGTGGTGGCAGATACTATGTGTTTACCCGAGGTTTGCCATTAACTGATGAGAGAACTGTTGATCATGGCATTAGATGCCTTTAGATAAGAGTAGAGGAACGATATAGTCATCCACGTGTTTACCCGGGAACTATATTTCTACTTTACTCTGTCACGTATTGATGGTAAAGCTTAGACCGGAGATAATGGTCTACTGTGTTTACCCGGGACCATTAAACTTGGGAGCCGAAGTATGATCGGATATTGTAAGGAGTTGCAATTATCATGAGATGATTGCTCTGAGATAGCAGTATGATACTACGTGTTTACCCGAGGTCATACTGTGATGCTTAGAGATTCTGATCCCCACTAGGAGACAGTCGGCGTCTCCCGCTCTGTATATCTGAAGGTTATACAGTCCGTCGAAAATTAGTGGGAGTAAAACTAGATAATAAAAGACCATATCTTGTTTTAGTTAATATGAATATCTGCTAATTATCAATTGATTATCTCCTGTAGGCGAGAATGTCACACCATAACCCGTTGCGAGGCATACTTGATGCCAACCGTTTGACAGACACCAATTACTCATACTGGCTCAGAAACATGAAGATAGTCCTCAGGTCTGAGCAGATTGCCTACGTCTTGGATAATGAACCTCCTGCTGAACCAACATTGGATGCTCCAGAGGAGGAAATGATAGCGTATGAAAAATGGAAGGAAGATTCCACTATGGCCCAATGCTACATGTTATCCTCTATGAGCAATGAGTTGCAGAGGCAACATGAAGAGATGGATGCTAGATCCATCATGCTCCATTTGAAGGAGCTCTTTGGTGAGCAGAGCAGAATCGAACGATATGAGATATCGAAGAATCTGTTCAGGGCTCAGATGGCAGAGAGAACTTCAGTACAGAATCACGTGCTGAAGATGATTGAGTGGGTAGAGAGGCTGGATGCTCTTGGGATTACACTTCCCAAGAAGATGCACATAGACCTCGTGTTGTCTTCACTTCCACCGTCATATGCTCAGTTCATCGTTAATTTTAACATGAACAAGATCCAGGCCACCTTAGCTGAACTGCTGAATATGTTAAAAACTGCTGAGGGGAACCTTGTGAAGGATAAACACCAAGTCCTAATGGTTGGTAAGACCAACAGAAAAAGACTTGCAGTCCAAGCTTTTCGAAAGAATAAGAACAAGGTTCAGAGAAATGCAAAGGTTACTAAGAAAGACAAAGGTAAAAGTGCTGAGAAAGGTGATTGCTTCTACTGTCACCAGAAAGGGCATTAGAAGAGGAATTGCAAAGAATACCTCAAGGACAAGGCTCAAGGAACTGTGAAGCAGCAGGACGCTTCAGGTATCTATATGATAGATGTAAACTTGTCAATAAGAGATTGTACATCATGTGTATTAGATACTGGATGTGTATCTCATATCTGCAATTCTGTGCAGGCACTGACAAGAAGGCGTAAGCTGAGGATCGGCGAGGTGGCGTTGAGGCTAGGTAACGGCGCAAGAGTTGCAGCGATCGCTGTGGGGACAGTGAAGCTCATGCTACCATCCGGAGACACATTTTTATTAGATGAATGTTATTATGTACCTAGCATAATAAGGAACATCATTTCTATTTCATGTTTAGATAGAATTGGATACAATTTAAATTTTGGGAACAATAGTTGTTCAATTTATTTCGGAAATAAATTAATAGCGTCTGCTATCTTGTCCAATGGATTGTATCTATTGAACGTGTCTCATGATAATTTACATATCGGTTCTTCAATTAAAAGAAGCAAGTATGAAATGAACAAAGCCTACTTGTGGTATTGTAGGCTTGGACACATTGGTGAAAACAGATTCCAAAGGTTGCATAAAGATGGATATTTGAATCCATTTGATTATGAATCATATGCAACCTGTGAGTCATGTTTAATGGGTAAAATGGCTAAGTCTCCATTTAGTGGAACTGGAGAATGAGCCAAAGGCATATTAGAACTCATACATTCAGATGTATGTGGTCCTATGTCAACCCAAGCCATTGGTGGTTTCTCATACTTCATTACATTCACTGATGATTACTCAAGGTTTGGATATGTATACTTATTGAAGTATAAATCTGAAGTCTTTGAGAAATTCAGAGAATTTAAGAATGAAGTAGAAAAACAAACAGGAAAGAGTATAAAAACCATCCGATCTGATCGGGGTGGTGAATACTTAAGTACTGAGTTCATTAAATACTTAAAGGATAATGGTATCCTTTCTCAGTTTACACCTCTTTATACACCTCAGATGAATGGTGTATCAGAAAGGAAAAATCGCACATTAATGGAAATGGTGTGATCCATGATGAGCATGTTCTAATTACCAGTATCCTTATGGGGATATGCACTAAGCTCGGCTATGTATATCCTGAACAAGGTACCCAGCAAATATGTTGAGACCACTCCACAAGAGATATGGAATGGAAGGAAACCAGACCTTAAACATGTTAAAGTCTGGGGATGTCCTGCTCATGTTAAAAGACATGACGTAGATAAGCTGGAATCCAGAACTGACAAATGCAGATTTGTGGGATATCCAAAGGAAACTTACGGATATTACTTTTATCATCCTGGCGAACAAAAGGTGTTTGTGGCCAGCTGTCTTTCTGGAAGAAGATTATATTCTCCAGAAGGACAGTGGGAGTAAAGTAATTCTGGAAGAAGTTCCAGACCCACAAACTGACAATGATTCATCAGATGAACCGTCAGTTTCTGAACCTGTTCAAAATGATACACAGGAACCTCGTAGGTCTGAAAGAGTACCTAAACCACCAGAAAGATATGTGGGACATATTAATTTGGATGGTTCAAGGATACTCTATAATGAGGATGATGATCCTAAGACTTACCAGGAGGGCATTGAAAGTCCAGAGGCCGGGAAATGGCGGGAAGCCATGAATTCTGAAATACAGTCCATGTACATCAACTAAGTTTGGAACTTGGTGGATTTACCCGATGGTATAGTACCTATCGGCTGCAAATAGATCTTTAAAAGAAAGATCGGTGCAGATGGACGTATTGAGACTTATAAAGCAAGATTAGTGGCGAAAGGCTATCGTCAAAGACAAGATGTTGACTATGACGAAACATTTTCACTCGTTGCTATGATTAAGTCCATCAGAATTCTTCTCGCCATTGCTGCCTACCATGATTATCAGATCTGGCAGATGGATGTGAAGACTGCATTCCTCAATGGAAACCTTGAGGAGGAGGTGTATATGATACAACCAGAAGGATTCACATCCAAAGAATCTCCAGACATGGTATGCAAGTTGCAGAGGTCCATTTATGGACTGAAGCAAGCATCCCGAAGCTGGAACATAAGATTTGATGAGGCAATCAAATCTTATGGCTTCATTAAGAATGAAGATGAGTCCTGTGTATACAAGAAAAATAGTGGGAGTGCAATCACATTTCTGGTTCTTTACGTTGACGACATCCTACTCATTGGGAATGATGTAGGAATGATGTCATCAGTAAAGATATGGCTGTCAAAGAACTTCTCCATGAAGGATTTGGGAGAAGCATCTTACGTATTGGGAATACGGATCTATAGAGATAGATCAAAGAAGATGCTAGCTTTAACCCAATCCATGTACATAGAAACTATTGTCAAAAGGTTTGACATGGAAAATTCCAAGAGAGGTCTCATACCGATGAGACAGGAATTTCACTATCTAAAGGTCAGTCTCCCAAGACACCTGAAGAGAGGGCTGTGATGGATAAAGTCCCCTATGCTTCTGCCATAGGGTCCATCATGTATGCCATGCTATGTACCAGACCTGATGTAGCATATGCTCTAAGTGTTACGAGCAGACATCAGGGAGATCCAGGTGATGAACACTGGAAGGCTGTGAAATGCATCCTTAAGTACTTGAGAAGGACTAAGGATTTATTTCTAGTCTATGGAGGAGGAGACTTAAAGCTGCAAGGATACACTGACTCGAGTTTTCAGTCTGATCCTGATGACAGCAAGTCAACATCAGGTTTTGTTTTCACACTCAACGGGGGAGCAGTGAACTGGAAAAGTTCCAAGTAGGAAACCACTGTTGATTCGACAACGGAAGCCGAGTATATTGCTGCTGCTGAAGCCGCCAAGGAAGCTGTATGGATGAAGAAATTTATCAGCGATCTTGGTGTGGTGGAAAGCATATATGGTCCAGTCCCACTGCTGTGTGACAACAATGGGGCGATTGCTCAAGCGAAAGAGCCGATGTCTCATTAGAAGTCGAAGCATATTCTGCGGCGCTTTCATCTGATCAGAGAAATTATAGCTTGAGGAGATGTCGTGGTGGAAAGAGTTACCTCAGCCGACAACATAGCATATCCACTTACAAAGTCTTTGTCTCAAAATGTTTTTGAGCGTCACTTAGAGAATATGGGTATTCTGTATAAAAGTGATTGGCTTTAGTCCAAGTGGGAGATTATTAGTATTAGATGGTCTCAAAGCCAATCCGATACTGTGTACTTATTCAAATTATTAATAAATGGCAATAATTCATTGTGTATAATTAATTCGATCTGTGTTTATCGTATCACGATGAAGTCCATGAACATGTGTGTAATTGAATATAAGGATATTAATTAATTCAGTGGGTCAGTAAAGGGTTACTGGACTTAATGGGCTATTAACTGGACTGGTATTTGGGCCTAGAGGGTCACATGCAAATGGTTTTCAAGTCGATGGATAATCCGACAAGATTTCGGATAAGTCTGGATTTTATGAAAAATCGCAAACTGACTTATTATAAAAGAACGGATTCTACATCCGGGGCCAGCAACCCTGACCTAGCCGTCATTCGTTCTTTCCCCCTTTCTTTCTCTTCTGGGTGTGCGGTTCCCAACTGCTCCATCTTCCGTTCGACGGGGATTCCGAATCCGTATGTCGCGGCGGATTACGCGTAGCCAAATGGGATCTACGAATGCCGCAGCGAGCGAGAAAGCGAGGTCGATCCATCGCGAGGAGAACTGCGTGGATACCGCTAGAGGTCGGGCATCTGCGCGACTTGCGGCATCGCTCCGACGGAACCGGAAAACGGACGCGGATTCGAATCCGCGCAAGGTAAATTCGATTTACACCGGTTTTATTTTAACGACCGAAATGGGACAGATCCGATCCCGAATATTATTTTTATTCCGCTGCATTTTTTTAGGATCGGATCCCGACACAGCGATACTAACAATGATTACCCTAAAGAAGATATATTTTGTACATGTAAACTCAACTATTTTCCAAAGTTAAAATATGGGTGTCCAATCTATTTTGAAATTTATGTTCAATATTCCATCATGTTCTTAATCAATCTGTTCAGTGATCTTTCGTTATTCTTTCTATAAGTTCTCTAGATAATATTTTCTAATATTAAGATTCGTGATCAATATGAACTAAATTCTTACTATTATGTACGTATGTTTAGTATAAGATCTTAGAAAAATGATAATATGTAAGATGTAATAAGATTTCTGCCATTGTTTGTAAGAATTATGCATATGGATAGTGCCACTATAGGAGAGTTTTGCACCAACTTTGTAAGCATTCACAAGGTGGGTCGTAACTTGTGTGCAACAAGTGGAATCCCTTGTCGGGATTCTGTGAACGGCATGCGTGGGACTAGAGACTTCCCGATTCTACCAAGTTAACCAAGAGTTTAGCACTTTTATCTAGATGCTTTGGTATATGTATAGATGCTCCTTATGTAATGGTTGAATGCATGTCCATTATGATGTGTTTGATAAGATTTGGTTTGGCACATAATAAGTAAGTTAAGAACATGTTTATATCCATTTGAATCCACTGTAAATCAGTTATTCCGTGATTATTTAGAGTCCTAAGTGTTTTCATAGTTTTGATCTTAGTTGTTCATGGAATAGATGAGCTTATATTTGACTTGATAATTAGCTACTTTGCCCATACTTCTTCTGTAATTTGACTCTAGTTTCATGTTACTTTGGTACTTGTAGTCGGTTTTCTAGGGGTTAATGGGGTTCTAACTCTACTTGATCAATTAACTTGCTCAAGTAATCAATTAACTGGGTATGGATGCCAAGCGGGGCTCAATGCCTTAATCGGTTAACTCTATGAAATATCGACTAATTTTTTGACTAAGTTATACTTAATCAATTTACTCTATTGTCTTTGTCAACTTAATTGATTAACCCCTTCATATTCGCTACTTGATTGGTTAAGTCCCCTTAGATTAATTAAGTCCTCTTAGATCGATTAAGTCTCCTTTGATTGATTAAATCTCTGTACTTTGACTAATTGACCTTTTTTTCTTCACTTAATTGATTATATGCATTGATCAATTAAGTCTTCGAGTCGTTTCACTTAATCGATTATCTGCCTTGTCTAGATTAAGTCTTCAAACCTAGATTAAGTCATTTATGTCTACTAAGTCTCCAAGTCATTCTACTTAACTGATTAATTGTTCTATATAAATTATATGCTTTGCTTTGATTAAGTACAAGCCAGTTCATTTGATCGATTAACTGCTCACATCGACTTAGTCCTTGGACCTTCGACTAAGGCACTGAACTTTGATTAAATAAGCGTATGATCGATTAACTGACCTGCTAATCAACTAATCCATCTTTATAACATGTTAGTGGTTATCTATTTGTTCTCTTTTAACTTGAATCGATTATCTGATAAGTTATGTCAACCTAAATCAGTTAGTTAGGGATCTGTCTAAGTTAAGACACCTACTCTATGTTATCTGATCTTCAGTACAAGATCTATGACTTTGCTCATATTAAATTGAGGAACATGAGTATGTTAATCTGCTAGGTAAGACTTTTGCTATGTGATATTTAGTACAAATGATAAGTTTGCGCCATGGTAAGTAATCCAATTAAGTGAAATAATCGTTAAAAGAATATGTTTATATATGCCAATATCTAATCTGAATTATTTAAAAACACGTGATTCTATATGCTAAGTATGACTATGTTCTGTATCATTCTCTTCTCTGAAATTATAGAACTGTCAAAATCTTTATAATATGATCAAGTATCATTCAGGTTTGGAAATTTATTACACGTTTAGCTTGTGATGGACATTATAATGCTTACTGAGTATTTGTCCTCATAAACCTACTAATATTTTTAGATTCAGAGGCCGAGGAGGTAGAAGAGTAGAGGCATATTTGCTTAGTTTTGGTTAGGGGGAGCTTAGACTACATCAAGTTTATTTTAGCAAGATTGGTCTGTTTTATTTTAGTTTTAATTAGAAGATATAGTAGGGCTTGAGAGACTTGAAGTCATTCTCTTTCAGTGAGATTTTGAGAGTTTTGACTCTTTAGCATCGCACAATAGAATTTATGGATTTTAGTATTGGCTATGTAATGAATAGTTTAGATTAACTGCCCTACAAGTTGGTTATGTTTTCTCTTATATCATATGATTAGTTTTGTCGGGTTGTTCCTACTGTTGCATGGCTTGAATCCAAAAGGAGTCTAAGGACCAAATCAGATCATGGGCATGACGTGTTTAGAGCATGTTGACCATTTGATTCAAGTCTAACATACATGCACAACGGTATTGGGGTACCTCATTAAAGAGAGCATCCTACTGGTGTAGGTAGACCAAAATGCTCCTTGCATAAACACCTACCAACCTGTCCAACAAGGGATGAAAAAGATTACTTGATAGTAAGGATACTAGCTTTTATCCTTGTCCAAAAACTCTCCATATCATTATCCTTGAATACCTACATTTTTATCCTTGTCCTTAAAAATTATCGAAAATGGGTACATAAAGATTACACTATTAGATACGATAATAATTCTATAGAATATTTTTCATCATTTTCATTATACGATAAATACATCTCAAAAGATTATATAAACAAGTAGAATTACAAATTTTCTATCATATGTATGAACATATAATTATTATATCAATGAGCATACAATTATTTCTACTCCAAATATATCATCTAAGTGAACATGTAACAATATATTAAGTTCATTTCTATAGACAAAGTATTATAGGTTTGCTAACTATGTAAAAAAAATTAGAAGAACATTGCAATAACACGCCTTAATTACCCACATTGTTTGAACTCTCGACTTTATTAAACCTAGTGTGGAGCGCTAGCAGGTGGTGATAAAGGTTCCTGGTTCTTCCAGAATCTCCGATTTTTAATGCACATTGTTAATCTATTTGTAGATAAAAGATTATTTTTAATGCACATTGTTAATATTTCTTATATAAGTTAGATTAAGAGAAGATGTCATCAACATCTTTTGAATCTAAGTACCACTGATATTTCAACGAGGTTTAACATGCAAGAAACAAACAAAGTTCAATTCACAATGTTTAGTTATCTTTTTGTCCAACCATTTGAAAAGAAGAAAAGGAAAAAGCCTATTCTTTCCCTGACTTTTTTGAGAACCTTGCAAAGTAAGATAGCAATAAATGCTCTGACAATAGATTCTTATGCGACACTTCTTTTTTAGGATGACACTAAAATTTAGATAAAATCTATTGCACGTTTAACATTATAATCTAAGTTTTCCTCAAATCTTAAGCTCTTTTTACCATTTAAGAAAGAATCTTCGTCTGACAAGAACAAAATCTGCCTAAAGACACTTGTACCATGAATCACATTATCTGATTCCGTACATTTTGTATTTCTCCTATACCTGAAACATAAACGTCAAAGCTATGTAATTCATCAAAAAACTTCAGATCAAATGATCAGACAACCCTCCAATGCCCCATGAAAGATACATTTCATGCCCCCAAATCTCCGCCCATGGTTCATTTTCGAGCGTCGATTTTACATAGATAGATATGAGGGCAACCTTTTTGTGTTTTGTCATCCTAGGTAGGAGAGTGTTGATATCATCTGATATCAGGCTCATTCAGGCCTAATTTATCTACCTAAGTTCGATGTGTCCTTTTGTACTACTAATCTCTCGATACAAGTGTTGATTTTCTCTAATATTATTTTTTGATTCCTCGCAGGTCAGATTTGGCTCTTGGAACAGGACCCATATGGTTCCCCAATTTTCCTTCGCCAGATGACATTCAAGAAGCCTCTACTTTCAAGCTATCCAAGCTACTTACATGCTTGTGGGTCTGTCGTTTGAGAATACAACGTTTAACTAGGCACCACGAATTCCTTGTGCTCCTCCAGGATTCTGACGGTCCAGCAGATGAAAAGTTGAAACCAGTTCCGACGCCACTACAGAAACATATAAGCAATTTTATAATGTTCCACAAACGGAGGAAAAAAGTTTGGAAACAATTTATGGTGCAGTGATCGGTTTGCTATATACTACACATTGCTTGTAACAACTTTGAGCATGGAAAGGATAACCGGCACAAGTAGAATAAGTTTTCACATAATGCACAAATCTGTTGCACACGATCGCAGTCATCAGATCCACAAAACACCCAACAGTGGACCTGGCGACCTATTTTTCTAGTAATTCTGAGGCCATATCCTTAAGGAGTAGTAAACACCCATGTGTTTTGCATCCGCCACAATGGCTTCCTTGTAAGTAACAAAAGTGAAAGCATCCACCAAGCTCCCATATCACAGACAGAAGGTTGATGGTTCCGGAGGGCTAAATGAAGGAAGGAACAATTGGGTGAGAAGAAGGCACTCTTCAGCTCTTAAAGAGAGGAGGCCCGACACACTAGTCATGGGGCCAGTCTGTGAATCTGCCATTCTCGCTTCCCATCAACCTCCTTAAGAGAGTATTGCAACCTGTCGGAGTGAAAAAGAGAATGTCCATTATTGGCATGTTACCTCTATATAAATAAATGAAGTATTTCTTCTCATCGAAAGGGGGGTTATGAAACAAGACCTATCATGCAAGCGAGAAGGCTGTCCTTGCCAAAACTCAAAACGGCTTGGTGCAAGCCTGTAACCTCCCCAGTATTCAGGCTTAGGTATCAAGGTTCTGCAGATTCATGGGAGCAACTTGTGACAGATGTAACAAGTTTTTTTTACAAGTGGTTAAACATTTCTACAGAATGTTAATGTAGTAAGAACAACAATAAGTATACCTGGTAGCCAGAAATTATGGCTAATGTATTAAATTGCCGAGGAATTACAAATCATAAAATAATTCTGGGAATCATCGGGTCTATAACATAGTCTAGGAAACAGCAATCTGAAGAGGAAAGAGCCAACAGAGGGTCTGTGGCAAGGAGAAATCAGGCCAGAAATTATCATCGAACTGTTTGTGTTGTCCCAGTCAAATACATGTGAAAAAGTTTCTTGATAGTAAAGCTGATTTGCATGTCTACTGCATTCAACAAGGAAGGTGCTTACCCCAAGACCATAGGTTCTTGTTACCAAATGAACACACGTCAAAATAATCATCTGATGCTGACAGATAGATTGCATTCCTTGCACACAGTATAAAGTGATGGGGTCCTGCCTTAGTCCAAATTTTCTCAGGCAGCTGTTTATTGAATAACTACTATTTTAAGAAAAGATGGGATTAGGAAAATTGAAATAAATAAAGGTGACCATTCATCTGAACACTAACAGGCTCCAAAAAGGACTCAAACAGAACATCTTCGACATCCCATTCTCCAAAAAAATGGTGGGTTTATTCTTATCTACGATAGATCTGTGGCATCATTTTCTTCTTCAGTACTGGTAATGCAACCCTTCTTGAATAGCAAGCAAAATTTGCCTGGATTCGCAACAATGTTGAAATAACAGAAATACAATTTATGAATCCAATGTCATCCATTTTGTGTTGTATGTACAAGAAAGAAATGCCTCCCATCCATTCTGTGTTGTATGTACAAGAAAAGAAATGCCTCCTTTCACAGACAACAGAATTTCTCGATTTATTTACCCCCTCACATATTCAACATTTAGAGAGAAAATTACTATATTCCTTATATTTAACAAAATTTTAATGGAATATTGTGATTTAGTCTTCTCTAAAAGAGTTTTCCTACTTTCTACCAGCATAATGAGAGTTTGGATGTTAGTGTTCTCAAAATCTTTTACATCTAGCAAGTCCATTACTAGACCAAAGGTTGCAATGATAGAAACCCATTTTAAACCATAATCAAGATCCTTTGCCTCCAGTTCATGTATGTCCATCCAAACTTTAGTGATCTTACAACATAATCCCAACCTGATTCCATTATCCAAAACTAACTAAACATGCACTTTTCTGTGAACCTGGTTAAAGTGTTTTATAGCATCTATAGCACTATCTAGGTTGGCCAAAACTTCCATTATTTCCTTAGTGGAACAACCAACAGCCAACTTATTCAACGAAGTGATGCACAAAAAAACGCACAGGTCCCTTCAACATGTTTCTCTAGCTTAACTCTGGCCAGAGTTTTATGCGACCCGACTCAACTGCAGAGCCTAGGGTTCTGGGTGAGAGGCTCTTCCCACCTATCGCGCAGCCTCCTCCTTCCCCAGGATGTGGTGGTGGAGGCAGAGTTGGAAGGTTATGTCGACGACGGCGCTGAGGATGACATTGGTGGGGGTCTCCAGGCGGATAAGGAAGAACGAGCGGAGGACGGGTTGGACTTGTCAAGGGACCCGCGAAGGGAGGCGGAGGAGTCTGGGCAAGCATCTTTGCCTGGGAGTGGCGGGGAGGGGGGGCATGGCCGATGAGGAAGCGGATTTGGGCTTGACCTTAGCCCAGTTGAAGAAGGCTCGCATGATCGCGGACCCTACGGCAGGGGGCTTCTCTGGTGCCAATGACCAGGGCTGCCTCATCGGAGGTGGATGCCTCCTTCCCGATCTCGCTGGCAGAGGTACGTTCCATCGCGCAACTGGTGGGAGTTAGCTTTGAGGGACTCCCAAAAGAGGCGGTTCATCAGGTTGCCAACCGCGTCAATAGTCGAGCTTCTCCCATCACGGTTGATGGCACCTCTGAGAAGCCTGCTCGATCTGTTAACCATGGCGGCTGTGTCGATACCCTATGAGGCCTAAAGGGTCGGCTACTTAAGGGGTGTAGCCCAGCGCCTTGAAGGTGGGGTCCAGTCTGTGGGTGAGTGGTGAGGAGTTGGCAAGGCATGCTGTGTTTTGGTCTCGTCTTTGCCATGGGGGATGGGGGTTTCTGGTTTGGGTGATTGTTTTTGTGGAACTTTTGGGTTAAAGGGTTCTGGGGTGGTGTTTGGGTTTGGTATCTGGGTTGTGGGGTTCTTCATGGGTGTGAATTCCGGCATATTTTGGGAAGGGTTCTTGCTCAGTGTATTCAACTCTCTTATTTTATTTTCTTTTCAATGACTTGTGATTTTATGCCACCTTCCAAAAAAAAGAAAAAACTCTGGCCAGATTTGGCTGAGCTCATGTTGAACTTGGGAATCTTTGGCCTGGACAAGCCAAATGCCTTGTCAATTAAAACAAGGTAATATCAAGCAGGAATGTGTGGGGCTGCAGACTGGACAAGACTATTTTCACTCACATTGTCACCCAAGTGATACTTGCACGTTAAATACTCCCAATGTGCTTTTGGTACAGATGACTAAACAATGCTATCGCTTCCCAGTCATCGGATACATGGTGGCCTAGAATTGCACATACAACTAAAATGTCATTGCTGCCTCTGGCGTGTTTGATTGTGTTTTGCCTATGGCTTCATCACAGTTATTGTGTAACCATTTTTTTTTTCTCTCTACCGAATCTATGATTCAGCATCAGGTCAACCGTGCCGCTGCATAGTCGTTGATCTGTTGCAACAAGATCCTGTTCCTAGCTCTTTGTTTTATCAAGCTAAAACTGTCACATCTCGTTGGGCACTGACTATTGTATGCTACGGTTTTGACTACTGACTGATTTCTCTTTTCTTCTTCTTCCTCTTTTTTTTTTTTGTTGTTGTTGTTGTTTTGGGGTTGGGGGGGGGGGGGGGTGGTGTTGGCGGTTACTTGTGGATACAAGTCTTACCCTTGACAACGATAATTCAAACACCAAACCAGTCTTCTATTGAGCTTATGAAGTATGAGCCGGTGAAACATATTCATTTTGAAACTTTCTTCATTATGACTGAATCATGTGCACTGCTTGGAGTTTCCACATCTTCGGAATTGACAAACCTGCTTCAGAATAATCAACAAAGTTGGTTCGAAATGATCAGTGCATCACTAAAGGCTGATTCTACTCACTCTCCGCCTAAGCAAGAACATAGCTTGACATGGTCACGTCACACTCACTAGCCTGCTTTGTCAGTTCTCAATAAAACTGAAAAACTTATCTGACCCAGTGACTGCTTTCTTTTCTTTTTGTCCTATTTGGTAAAGGATGGGATGAGGCTGCTATTGCTCAACGTCAGTCATTTGCAAAACAGATGGATGTGACATGTTAGACTTGCAGTAAACTTGTACCTTGCTAAAGTGATAAGTAAGTGTACTCCAAGCAATCTTCAGAGTAAGATCAGGTCATCAGCTTCCAATTTATTTTAAAAAAAAGGCACCAGTCAAGTGTAACAAATCCCCCTCTCTCTTTCTAAACCTTGAAGCATTTTCTTCTGTCACTATTGTGAGACTGGAAAGCATTGTGAGTCCCACTAATTAATCTATCTTTCCAGAAACTAACCACGATCCCAGGATCCCATTGCTCAACCAAATAAGAGAGTACACAAGGCTGGATTCTATAAACATTCTGCAGTTCTGAAGCTAAGAGAAAAATCAGTGTAGCGGAGAAAGAGTTCAGAGCAACATTCTACAATGTTATACCGGGACCTTCAGCTCTAACAGAAAAGATCCAGATATCAAAAACTAACCCATCAGGATATTTCTCTTGCAGCTCCATATATGCCTGATGAAGTACATGCCTTCCGGCCACAGTATTGCTCTGAGAACAAAGCACAGATCTAAATAAGTTTGTGATGCATTCATAGAAGCATATGTCAGATACAAGGAAAATAAGTTACCTGTTTGCTCACTGTTGCTCCTAACTGGCTTCCACGTGGACGACTGTGAAAGTATCTTTCAGATTCCTCCTCAGAAACTTTTCTAACAGTGCCTTCTATCCTCACCTAAATTTTTTGGGGAACAAACAGGAACTTTATCAGCATACCAATTGTACAACAAATATAAATTGTGAAACAGAATCTTTATTTAAAAAGGTGGGTTAGCACTATATACCTTCTTAATAATTAAAAAAGAGCTTGTTACAAGAGGATGTCCGTCTATCACTATACCCGCCTCTAAACAACTGTAACACCATATGCAGGAGTGTGGTACATGTGTGGCACACCTACAACTATATGTAAATGTTTGGATTTTGCAATTGAATCCTTTTCCATATAATGGTAATGCCATGCATCGTTCACCATAAGGAGAATATCACTAAAGGGTGCACAACTATAGCACTGCATCCCCTCTCATTACCAAAGGCTTGCACACGCCTACTGTCCTGGCATATGGGAGAATGGACCTGTCTGGCAACTCAATAAGACAATGGGCCAAGTACCCTAATTGATGAACCACAGCATCCATATAAGACCAGATATTCCAATCCAAGCATGTGGCCAGCCTCATACCTTAGAACTACCTTTGAAGCCACCGGCAAACATTTAGATTGAAGAAGGATGTGATTCACTCTCAAAAGTTTGTATGAACTCTTTCAGAAATCTGCGAGATTCACTCTCAAAGTTTGCATGCAATCTTTCAGAAATTTAACTACAAAAGCGATCCTCAATTTTAAATTGATATGGCCTTCTTAATGGCAACCACATCACGCACTGATGCGTCAAGAAGTCTAATCATGATGCTGACAGTTTTGGTAATATAAGTTAACTGTTTTCACATAAAACATTACAAGATTCAAATACAAGAAAATGTCAAAGTCAAGTCAACATTATTTCTGGCAACAATCACAGTTTTCGAATGTATATCCCCCTCTAGTTGTAGATATTCATGCTGCATGATATCTATGAATAATAAGCAGAAAAATCCTACTATTTGATGTAAAATTCTAGTAAGATTTATGAAATCTGAAGATGACAGTATGAGAAATATTTTCTTGGAGGAATGATGCAAAGAAAATCAATCTTCCAGTCATGTAAAACATAATGGCACATGGTGAGTTGGCATAAGGCTGACAGAAGCGAGTGCAAAGACAACAAGTGAATCAAGAAATATGGGCTCATTGATGGGCCCTCCACATCTGAAGGGATGGTTGGACAAAGCAACGGACCAAGTTGGACAAAGATTGGTTCATACCCTATAAAAGCCTCTATATTTAACCGCAAAAGGAGTTATCCTTTAGACCTTAGTAGCATCTCCATGCTTGCACCCTTACCTTCCTCAAGTGTACTACCAACACAATTCCCCAAAAAAGGAGAGGCTAGAGAGTGTGGTCCAGGCAGTGGGCAATGTTGTACTTTCGAGCCAGGTAACGGTCCAGACAATTGGGGTGTCAATGCTTTCTATGTTTGGAAGGGCATTCTTCAATTCATGCAGCTGATATCATCCTTGCAGCTACGGACGTCTCCCTGGGAGACGGCCGATGATGTTGTTTCTGGACGGACAAGTGGTGTGGTCAGGCGTCACTCTCTCTGCTTTTCCCCAGGCTTTTTTGCATCCCTTCCAATCCCCGAGCACTGCTGGCACAGGTTGTGGAGCAGCACCATCCTGGTAGAGGGGAATGAACTCCTTGCTTTGGGAGGAACTTGCAGGAAGAGGAGATTCAGGATTTGGCGGCCTTATTGCTGATTTTGCATGACTGCTTGATGATTCCTCTCTAGATACCTTCAAATGGAGGTGAAATGCTCTGGTACCTTTTCCATCAGGTCTGCTTATCACCTCACTAGCAAAGGACCCACGTGATGCATGGAGAAAGAGAAAAAAATTATGTAACTATGAAATTAACAAAGATTATGATAAGAGCTCTCCATCATTATGCACGCTCTTATTATACTGATACCTTGGGTTGAAAAAATATCCTGCATTTAAATTATGGTTCATTAGTTATAAAAAAAATATCATTAAAATTAATCAAATAAAATCAAGTTCAAAAGATGAAGAATTAACCAGTAGCATGGAGATCATGATGGAGAGTTGACTCCCATCTATCATCGATGATCCTCCACCATTTGTCATGAGCAGTACAAAGGCTTTCCCTCAAGTGCTCTTTTGCTCTATCCATGGCCTTAACAAATATACCATGTCATTTTTGTCATCTCCATCAACTAACCTCATAACATGTACCAGAGGCTCAATCACTTTTAGATAGCGAGAAACTTTATCCCAAAAACTTCTCTCCCCAACTAGCGAATGTACTACCAAGAGAACATCTCTAGCATCGGCTCTCAGTGTCCCTATATGTGCCAGAAACTCGTCATAGTAGACTAACTTAGCCAACTGATGCTTGTATTTACTCAGGCTCTCTAAAGAGATAAAGTTGGATGCAAATCTGGTAGGGCCAACACGAAGAAGATCCCTTCTACCTGTATGCTCTCTCATTATATGTAGGATCATGTTGTGACTATAAATAAATCCCGTGATCATCCGAGTATACTGTACCACCTCAGCAACAAAAAGGTCTTTGCCTATGTCCTCCATCATCAAGTCAATAGAATGTGCTGCACAAGGCACCCAATACAAATGGTGCCTCTTCTGCATCAACAATTTATCAGCTGCTTTGTAACTTGCTTCGTTGTCAGTGACTATCTGCATAACATTTTCTTCACCAATTTCCTCTATCACGTCATCTATTAGCCTGTACAAATAATCAACATTCTTTATTTTGTTTGAGACATCCACATACTTCAAAAAAATAGTGCCCTCGCTACAATACACAAGGAAATTAATCATGGATCTCCTTGTGGTCCATGTCCAACCATCATAAATGATAGTATAATCACGCTCCTTCCACACATTTTTGAAGTTGTCAACTTATACCTTCAAGTCATTATACTCTTCTTCGAGCCCAACATCATAAATGTAGCGAGGTGTGAGGGCCTTTACACCAGGCCCAGCATATGCAATTGCATCCACCATCGTCTGAAAATATGGACTGGATGCTGTATGTGTTGGCATACCTGCATGTAAAAATCATTTCACAATTCCTTTCAAGGCATTTTTTGTTGAGGCCTTGACTCCTTTCAATACTTACTTGATTCCAGGCTATCTGGCAGACTTTGATCTGTACAAAAATTGATCCATAGGATCGCGTGCCACATCTGACGTCTATCCACAACCCAATATAGAACTAGCAGTCTTGCGACCAGAAGAGCCCCTATGAACGAATCTCCCAAACTGAGAAGCAGTAGGCACTGATCCACCTGATGATCCTATGCCTCTTTGCCAGTCCTCATCTTCTCTATTTCTCCGCAAACTGGCACGAACAGCTTTGGTGTACTCTGCATCAGGGTCATCTGGATCCTCTTCATCCTCCTCCTCATCATCATCATCTAAATTGATCGGCCGTTGAACAGGTAGACTATTATCCCTTCGTCTCTGGTACCCTGATATCTCATCTTACAAATCCATGTGTTGTTGAAATGATAAATCTTTTTGTGCCTTTTTACCCATCATATAAGTCATCATTTCCTTCTTCAAGTTCAACAGGACTGACTCACATATGTTGACGTCTCCTGATATGCCACCAAGATGATGTTTTAGGCGATACACGCCTCTACCCATCTCCTTTCCACACCAGTTGCATTTGACCCTCCTCCTAACATTCTCCACTAGTGTGCAATGCTGCCAACCAGGATCAACACCCTGCTGCTCCACATCTTGTTCATGATGTCATTGCTCTGCCATATTCCTACATAACATAAAAACACAAAAATGCAATCACATTGTAATAAGTTCAATCGAGTGTTTGGCACACTCAATTGAACTCTAATTATACTAATGATACAAAAGTCTTAATTATTAACCCTTAATTAAGGTTAATTTTAAGAAATTAGTACTAATGACGAGCAATTAATGCAAAATATTGTACAATTAGTGATGGGGCAGAATCCGATTCGGCCCATTAAACAACAGCAGCCCGATAACAACAGCCCAACAGCAGCAGCCTTCGGCCCGTTAGCGGCCCAGCAACCTTCGGCCCACAAGTGGCCTTCAGCCCAGTTGCCTTCGGCCCACCTGCGGCCCAGCAGCATTCGGCCCAACAGCGGCCTTCGACCTTCGGCCCAGTAGCCATATCCGGCCCATTCCGATGGGAGGGTTAGGCACTATGGCGGTTTACCAGTAAATTAAAACATAGTCCTATATCGACTGCCACAACCAAATAACCTCTATCCTCCGTTATAAATACATGGCTATTTATTACAAAAGGTATGTTTTCTTGACCAAGGACAATTAAAGCTTCTTCTTCTTCTTTCCCTTCTGAATCGAATTTTCTTTAGAAGCTGACTTAGCCATTGGAGGGGGTTCTCTTGGGCCGAAGCCTAGGACCCTCACTGACTGGTTCTTCTTCTTGCAGGGGCTTCGGTTTGAATCTTCGTCGACCTCTTCCGAGCCGGCCTCGGCCACCGGTCTCGGTCTTCTTTCTCCAAAGGTCCCGGCCTCGCTCCTCGCCGGTCGGATCCCCTTCGGCCGAAGGAGCCTCGGCTTCGCCCCCGGCAAGTCTTCGTCCGGGTGTCTCTCGGCCTCGGAGCCTCGGCCCCGTACTCCGCCTGGTTTCGGTCCGGATCCCTGTCGGTCTTCGATCTTCTGTCTCAGATTCTAGTCCCGAAATCCGACCGTGATAGCTTCGACTACATCAATTAGGTTTGAATAAATTCAATTGAGTGTGTCAACCACTCAATTGAACCCTAATTATACAAATCATACAAAAGTCCTAATTTTTAACCCCTAATTAGGGTTAATTTTACCAAATTAATGCTAACAACATGTAATTAATGCAAAAAAATATGCAATCAGATTGTAATAAGTTCAATTGAGTATTTGACATACTCAATTGAACTCTTATACTAATCATACAAAAACTCCAATTTTTAACCCCTAATTAAGCTTAATTTTGAGTAATTAGTACTAATGACGAGTAATTAATGAAAAAAACTGTACAATTAGGTTCTAATAAGTTTAATTGAGTGCTTGACACACTCAATTGAACCTTAATTACACAAATCATATAAAAGTCTCAATTTTTAACTCCTAATTAAGGTTAATTTTGTCTAATCAACATGCTATTTTTTTTAAGCTAAATATTAATAGATCTACACAACCATACATCATTTCTATTTTTTTGAGAATTTTAAAAAAATTAAGATCGAAATATACCTTAACTCGGATCGGGATGTGGAAACAAAATCCGACGTCGATGGTGGCGATGACAGCGACAACAGCGGCGGCAGTGGCTTCCGGACGGCGATGACGGAGTGAAACCCCCTTCTTTCGGTCGAGATCTTAAAGAAAGAGAGAGAGAGAGAGAGAGAGAGAGTGAGAGAGAGAGAGAGTGAGAGACGGGCTGGCCGGCGGCGACAGTGGGGGCAGGTCAGTGAAGGGCTGGGGGAGGGGGGAGAAACCAACAACATTAGCGTTCGGTTTGCTGTTGCTGCTGGGTGGATCCCGATCCCCCTTTAAGGGGGGGTCCGGGAGCACCCGAATCGGGCCGGATCGTGTTCGAATCGGCCAAATCGGCCAGTCCGGACCTGATACCACCCGATTCGGGCCGGTTCAACTTTTTTTTTCTTTTTCTGAAAAATCGGGGGAGGAACAATGAATTTCCCCCCGAATCTAATCGGGACCCGCCAATCGGGCGTTTCCGCAATCCATACATATATCTCATATTTATCACATGTCATGTTTTACGTTTTTATCATGGTTTAAAAATTTGGTTTAATTTCATATAGACCCTCCTTACATGCAAAGTATCGAATATGTCCCTCTTAGTTGCTTAATATCATATAAACCCTCGTTATAATCACATTCTTTCAAAAGTGCCACTACCATTATCTATCATCGTCTTACCCAAACTAGACATGGGCCAATATTAACCAAGGTGTGAAAGACCTGTATGCCCTTCGGTTAGACTCTCTCTCTCTCTCTCTGTGTACAGCGATGGCAACGGAGACAAACCTCTCTCTCTCTCTCTCTCTCTCTCTCTCTCTCTCTCTCTCTCTCTCTCTCTCTCTCTCTCTGCCCGATGGCGACAGATCTCTCCTTTGTCTCTCTCTCTCCCCCTCTCTGTTGGAGCCCCTATCTTCTCCTTGACATATCAACTAATAGGTTGTGGGCAACTCTTCTCTGCTGCTTCAGAACCAGAAGGGAGGTGAGAGAGAGTGAGAGAGGAAGACCCTGGCATGAGGCCTCCTCCTCCACCAAGCCTTGACAACTGGAGCTGGAGAGGTCGACGGCGGCCTCCAAGGTCAAGGCTGCTGAACGCTTTGCTAGCGTTGTGGCACATGCCGGCGCCCCCTCCCCGCAGCTCCACACGGCAATGTGGGCCCAAGTTGGCCATGCATCTTGTGTAGGCGCTCTCACCCGCTACCCCCCGCATGCGTCCACCACCACCATGGCAGATAGGGCCGAGCAAATGTGCTCTCTGTCTGTGTGTGTGTGGGTGGTAGGGAGGGGACATTCTAGACGCTTTCTCTCTTGCCATCTAGTTATTGTTACATTCTAATGATTATAGAGTATATTATTGGCATATTCTAACCACTATGAACGGACATTAACCTTAGTGGCAGTTATGATAGCATAGTGCTATATGGGGGGTTTATATGATATTAAGCAACTAAGAGGGGAATGTTTGATATTTTGCTTGTAAGGGGGGTTTATATTGAAATTAACCCAAAGTTTTTACCCAGGGTGTTTGGCAGGTCATGGAAGGAGAATAGTATTTGCTGGGTCATGCCATGGTAGTTGTTTGGCGGGTCATGGAAGGTTATCCATGATAGAGGACGTGAGGCTGATGGACTCTGGCAGATGTGTTGAGAGCATCTTTTGAAATCCAACGTCACCTCTTCTGGTTGAAAGCCTGTAATAGATTGCAGACAGACTAATCTGCTTTGGATGTGATGTGCCCTCTTTATACTGCTTGTGCGGGGATAAGGAGTCGTCTCTTGACCACTCGTTTGTGGGATGCAGCTTCATATAGGAAGTATGGCTGGCATTGTGGATAAAGGTTCAAATAAGAAGGCAGATGGCAGATAAGGTGGATTCCCTCCTTCGGCAATGGCCTTGTTTGATAGCTCCTAAGGAAGACTGC